>CM060966.1:165336857-166778107 GCA_030765045.1 Tenodera sinensis
ATTCCCCTTGTACCTACAAGGAAATAAGCAATAAGATAATTTGTACAAATGTTTTTCTCAACTAACACGAAGAAGATATAGGAATAAGAGTTTGTAAGAATGGTTAGTACAAGAGTAGAGAAAGTCATGTGAGTGCAACACATCAGATTTTTGAGTTATGCTGTCCACAGACTGCCAGACCACACACACACACACACACACACACACACACACACACACACACACACACGGAGCTATTTCTAAAAATGCTTCTTTTTGGATTCAGGGGTCTCGACTTCCGAGTTTTTGGGTGGAACACAATACTTCCTCTACTTACCAGTAGAGAGAGTAATAGTATTTGAAACACATAGGAACATTTTAGCTTTTATGTTGGAGAAAGCTTTACTCTACAACCAATTTTGAGCGATGACTGATTACTTTTGGTGGCTTTGTACTTATATATATGAGGATCTTTCCTCATTTACTTTGAACAATGCTTTCTCTAAATAGCATTTTCTGATATATTTACTCTCAGGAACCATTGAAATTAGCTAAATAACATATTATGTTAAAATCAACACTCTCTGAAGACTTGAGAGCAAGAACTAAATAATGACCACATTTAGCGAAAATTGCTATTTTACTTCTATTTGTAGCCATAACTGCCCTCTATTAGTTACTATTGGAGTTAATGTCAGAAAGTGCCTATTTGGTCGCTAGATGGCCTTTAAGTTTCAACTAGTTCCTTTCTGAGTGCAAGCTCTTTCGCAAGGAAGATGGCTGAATGTAGTGAGTTATTGAGTGCTGCAAATGCAAGCTTTAATTCAAAGAATTGTTAGGAAACGAAATATTTTGAATGAAGAAGAATGTATATCAGCAACAGGGAAACTTGTGCCTATTAGTTTTGGACATATATTTTGTAGGAGCATTGAACACACAACAATGTAATATATTTTTGTTCTAGAAGGCGCCCTGATCTCAGCATGAAGTGGAGAAGGAAGAAAAAGCTTGTTGCAAGAAACAATGAAACTAACAGTGAAGACGAGGATGAAGAAATAGATGTAGAAGTTAAAAATAGAGCTTCACCATTTAAATACAAGGTAAGTTAAAAACTTTGCATATTTTTTCCGACAACTGTGCAGGGCAAAACAAGAATATTTTGATGGTTCAGTACAGGTAACCGTACTTCGTTCAAACGCCACATTTGTTTAAAACAGAATACAGTGGATCAATTCTTTCTTAAGAAGTGATGTGACTTTGTATGATTAAAATTTTTATATTTTTAATGTCTGTAAACAATACATACTATGTGCTGTACGTAAGATTGTTACAAGACAATTTTTAACATCATAAACGGCAAGTTTGTTTTGTTTGTTATATAACCCGGATTATTGGGATTTTTGATTCTGCGAGTTGCCTTTGGTCACACTTAGTTCGGATAAAGGAAGTTTTATTGTAAAGTGAGGAAAAAAAAGTAATTGTATGTTGATTTTTCTAGTGCAGGAAGGTAGGCCGACAAGAATCCTTGTTAACCAAAAATGGGCAGGTCAGAGTGAGTGAGTGAGAGAGAGAGAGAGACGGTCGCTGTGTTTTGTCTTGTTGTCTGTTTATTAGTGTATAATCCATTATAATGAATCATCCGGGCGTGCATATCTGCCGGGCGAGTTTACTGTTATCTCAACGTAACCGTACAAAGGACGATGTACGTCAAACGGTCCGTGCTCAGCACCCGAAATTCATCTGCTATCAGCGTGACATCATTAGTCTACAACACTCTACTATTTTGTTTCGTTCTGCTCCCCGATGTCATACAAATAGTTGTTACCAGTTTCAAATGTAATGCAATATTCGTTTCTCCATTACAGCAAGAAATAATATCATAATACGCTGCTTTGATTGCCACGCAAGTAGATTAAAAACACCTGCATTTATTTTCTCTGTATTAGGAATCAGTATAAACGAGCTAAATAAAAATCGGATGAAACTCCAAGTCAGTTGTATTTTCTCTTGTCGTTCTTCCTCTAGTCAGTAGCGAAGTGTTGTATTACATCTAAAAATTCAATACCATTAATTCACACATTAATTTGACATCCTTGAGTCCAAAATTGCACTAAGAAAATATTCAGAACGCACAGCTTATGAGAAAAAGAAAGAGAGAAAGAAAATGTGAAAGGAAGGAAGAACGGAAGAAAGTAAGGAAGAGAGACAAAGAAAGAGATAAAGAAAGAGAAATTCATAGAAAAAGAACTAGAGAAAGGAGAGACAGAAAGAAACAAAGATGAAAAAGAGAGGAAAAGAAAGAAAGAATGAAAACAAAAGAGAGAAAGAGCTAAACAAGGAGAAAGAAAGAGAAGGAAAGAGAAAAAGGAAGAAAGAGAGAAACAAATAGAGAGAAAAAGAGAGAAAGTGGCAAAGAGAGAAGGAGGGAGCGAAGGAGGGAATAAGAGAAGGAAAGTGAGGTTGTGTCTGTCTGTGTGTGTGTGTTTGCGTGCGTGCTTGGGAGTAGCGTAAACCAAAACGAATGTTCGGTTAAATAGCAATTTGGAGAGAGATCTAGGCTGTAAAGATAAACATATATAGTACGAAAGGACCCCAGCAACGGGGCAGAGCATAGCACGTAGGTTCTTAGGGCCCTTGTGCATTCTATCGTGACCCCTGGGAGGGAAGGATGAGGAGAGAGAACCAAAGGTGTCCAGAAACGGATGACGAGGGTGCAAGCATGCAGGTGATTCACAACTCTGCTAGTTTCTCAACAGTTTTGTATCATGTCAGCAGATCTAAGAAGGTAAAACGTCGTAACTTGCTCGGAGAACAGTGTGTGAACGTGCAAATATTGGAGAGTCTACTTGTGAAGTAAATGATGATTTCAAAAACAAGATGGAACTATTTTTATATTTTTTTTATTTATTGTTTCATTGTATTTTTATTATTTATGCACCCATTTTTGTAATCTTAATCTGTGCATTTAACTCTGCCACTAGACAATAGCCATTGCAGTGAATAAACAAATGCCTACATATAGTGAACCGCTTTTAAAATATCTGACAGTCGCTTGTTTAACCTTGTATCTATTTCTGCAAATGTCTTATCTGGATTATCAAGTGATTGAAAGAAGAAAAATATTTTGTATCGATGGTTTATAGAAGAATAGGCACAAAAACTCGTATGAGTAGTAAATATTCTTGACTTCAATGAGCAAAATTCACGTAGTCAAAAAATATCAACGTTTTTATAAAGCTATTTATTAACATTTACTTTTTACAAATTCATGAATTGATTTTTCTGGTAGTTATCAGTTATTCAGATGTGTGCTTCTAGGAATGGACCTAATTCTAAGAATGTTTCCTTTAGATTTAGTGTTCTCAAACACACATTTCCAGGAAAATCTCGATATAGGATCTTCGGGACGAATGCAGAAACCCCCCCCCCCCCCATGTTCTATTTAACGGTCAGAGGAAAATGGAGAGATAGCGAAGGAAGGACATCCGGCGGCGGCGGCGGCGGCGGCATGAATGGAATTGCGTGCTGCCTGTAGTGACCAGAAAGAAGCTCATGCTGAGATCAGCTGATGGGTTGGAGATTACAAGGGTTTTATTGCTTCCTGCAGGAAAGGCACAACAAAAGACTGTAGGAGGGAAAGCAACACAAATAAATAACATTGGACAAGGCCGATTACATGGGATGATGATACAAGGCAGAATTAAGTTCAACTGTAGGGACACAAAAGGGAAACGGATCCAATATCAAATACCCCTATTTAATTTTGTCTGCCTTCCGCTTTTGAAAATACAAAAAAAAAAAAAATGAAATTGGGTTTCTCTTACATTCGCTATGCGCATTTACTGCAACATAGTGTCATATAAAACTTTTACTCCATTCAGTAGAAAAAAGAGGGTGATATTCTGTGTATAGCACATATATATCGACAAAAACTGTGTAGGTACAGTGAGAATAAAACCAGAATCCTTTTTTAGAAGTTACCATGGAAACGGTACTGCATACGTGCCTACGTGTTTTAGGGAGAAGATGATTCTGAATTAAATGCCTCCCTTGTAAATATAAATAGCAAACAGTACTATCTTTCACAAAAGTAAATACCCACCTTCAGCTAAAGGGTCACCTAAACGTCAGGCGTGCTGGCGTACATGGTATGAGAATTAAATTAGTCGTGTGCTTCCGTTGCTGTCCAAAGGACGTGACAGCCGTGTCACCTCTTGGCTCACTCACCTCACAGTTTTAAAATACTGTTACTAAGGTCTGAAATGTCACTTAATGTTTGCTAAAGCACGAACTAAGTGTACTAGCCATAGTTAAAGTGTAAGAATACGCAGTTAAGTGAATCTATAACCAGCCTAATTCATTCTGCGCGCGCATTATTCAGTATGAAAGTAACATCCGAGTTTACCGGTGTGTCAGTTGGTGAAGTCAGAACTCCCGGCAAAAAGCGACCACGTGCCAGGCAAATGTTGGATGTAGTTTGCGACGAACTGTGAGAACTGCAATCCGTCGAAAAGTTCACTAGCTCTTTGTTAACAATGAACCCCCACCTTAAAGTGCTGTTAGCAGTTAACACTGCTCCCGATCTTCCAGATTTAAAACGAACTTCCCTCCACAAGCTGCTTCTGGAGATTGGTTTCGAGATTGTGAGCAGGAAATGAAAAAGTGTTATTGTAGACAGATGACGTAAGTAGCAGTTAATTTCCATGTGCTACATGTTATTTGGATCAAGTAAATATATCCTTTTAGTAGTGTAAAATATTCACTCACAAATTCTTTTATACGTGAATATTTCGATTTTCGTGCTGCAAGCAGTTCACTTTGTGGAACTAGTAAACACATTCGAGAGACACTTTGTAGGCAGTATCTTTTGTGGTGTCACTGAACTCGTGTAATGACGTCACACTGTCCATGTGGCACGTAACTTGTGATCGCCTCGTTTAGCAGTAGCTGTATAAAGGTTTGAATCTTAATAATGATATAGTCAATTATTCGCATGCCTATAAGCGAGGAAGGGTCACGTGCGTCAACCTCCGCAGTACATTATTGTCCACTGCAATGTGTAGACTGCGTAACGGGTGATCCAAAAGACTTCTTTTGATGTAACCTGCACGGGCATTTTATACACGCGCCCGTTGTTCACATCTGGACTCACCCTCTCTCCTTCAACATAAGAAGTCTATAGTACAGAGTAAGGCAACGTCACAAAAAACGATCGGGTCCTTAGTCACTACAGATTCTAAAAGTAGTTAAATACAACTTTGGATATATAAGCAATATTTTGTTGACGGACACTATACCTACATACCAAAGCCTTCTAAACTAACTCTAAAAACAAAGGAGTTGCCAAGCAATTGCCAAGCAACCGCCTAACTTTCTATGGTAGCTGTGTAAACATTTTTTGCCTTAACCCTTCAACTTTAAGGTAAAAGAGGAGAGAGTTTGATAATAAAATAACTGTAAATAGGAAGACGGTTGGTTCTTCATCTTCGTCATTATGCTTATGATGCTCATAGACTCCAATGGTCTACCTCAAAAGCATTAACTCTTGATGTTAATCAAATAAGGTCGAACAATAAGAAAGTTTGTGATTGTAACGACGGACGAGTTTGTACCGCTGATTGTTATGGGCCCTGTGTTGAACAAGTTACCAACCTCAAGCACATTCCAATACGGACGGAACAACTTCAACTTGAAGGACTTCCATCTCCACAACGTGCTCAAACCAAAAATACACAACTCCCTCTGTTGGAAATATTTCAACAATTTCTATTCGTCTCTTCAAATGTATTTGTGAATTGTATGTATAAGGATGTAAAAAATATTATGTGCTGCACTCACATGACTTTCTCTACTCTTGTACTAACCATTCTTACAAACTCTTATTCCTATATCTTCTTCGTGTTAGTTGAGATAAACATTTGTACAAATTATCTTATTGCTTATTTCCTTGTAGGTGCAACGGGAATATGGGAATACAGTAGGCTTTGAGTGATAGTCAAATCTTTTAAAGCTTTCAAATTCCATTCTCTTTGCACGGTTAACATATAAAAAATGAACAACAATGTTCCACTTGAGAGAAGTATAAGTTCTCCAAAACTTACACAAATAAGGAATATCTCCGAAATGGTACACTCTACGAAAAAATTATTCAGATATAAATTGTGTATTTTAGCAAGATCTACATTTTTTGTACAGTAAGTTATGTAAAAGTCGTCTAGAGTAAATAGGGCTACTTGGGCTATGGGCAGAAAATTTAAGATATACATTTCATTTATAATATGCCTTTAACCTGAAAGTTTTATTCAGTTGTTCAAACCTTTCCCATATATTACCAATATGAGATGCAGAATTATAAATTTATTCATCACCGATTGTGTTATCCAGTGTGACGTGACCGCAAGCCACAAACGTTTAAAACAAATTAATTTATATTTTTTACTGGCTTTGCTTCTGTTTCAGCTTCCATAGCAATTTGCGTTAGAGCACTTTCAGTTCTTGTACTGCAATACCATTATGAAAAACTATTATATTTTTTTACCCGGAGTACATCGGAAATATAAACATATTTCAATGACCAGCAATATTATTACACCTGTCTCGTTTATCATTAAGAGTGGAAAACAACTATTTTCCTCTAATGATTATTAGTGTCGTAGTTTATGATTACAACTAATGGTTATAGGAATAAATGAATAGGCATTTATCTAAACTATTAATATGAACACATTCCGTTGCACTTGTTATAATACAAATCATTATTGCAGCAATTGTATTAATGATTTACGTATGCAATTTATATATTTACTGCACTGAGTTGCGAAACTACCCGCAGGTGCAGTGACGTCAAACGTAACTGGTAAACCGTTAGAGATAGACCAAATCATAGTATACAAAAATGTGGACCTTGCTAAAATACACAATTTATGTCGAAATAAATTTTCTTGTAGGGTGAACCATTTCGGAGATATTCCTTGTTATGTCTGTAAGTTTCGGAAAACTTGAGACTTTCGTGAAATGGAACATTGTTGTTCATTTTTTTTATATAAGTGTGTAAAGAGAACTGAATCTCAAAGGTTTAAAACATTTGACTATCACAAAGCTTACTGCATTCTAATATTCCCCTTGCCCCTACAAGGAAATAGCCGATAAGATAATTTACACAACTCTTTATCTTTACACGAAGAATATATAGGAATAAGAGTTTATAAGAATGGTTAGTACAAGAGTAGAGAAAGTCATGTGAGTGCAACACATCAGATTTTTTTCTGTAGTTTGTAAAATAAATATTATCCAACTTTAATTTAATTATCGTTCCTACTTGTGTTGGGGCATGCGCAGAGAAACTTTCAGCTTTTATAAAATAAGGAAGGTCTGGCAGTCACGGCCTCTTGCACTACAAGATAACAAACCCTATAAATGCCTCAATGATATTTACATATTCTTGCTTGTAACTGTGTTTCTAGTTTTAAAACATTTCTAATCAGAATATTTATTACGATGCATTTGAAGTGAGATTATATGTTTACAAATGTATGAGAGCGAGAGGAAGAAATGGCAAGACAGAGATAGAATTGGCGATGGACAGAGGATATCGTGCGAGGTTAAACATGAGGTATGTGTTGGAAATCATGAAATGTTATCTTCTACAAGCCAGAGTAAATTTTTTCAAACAATATGTTCACTAATGCAGAGGTTGGGAAGCGCTATATTTCTCACCAAATGTATAACTTCAAGGGAAGTTGAGGTTAGGCGAGTGTAGTAATGAATCTGCAATTCGCATCTCCCGAACTTGACTGAACCTGAGCATGCGCAGTTTCTTTGTCTTATTTGGTCATTGTCTAGCATTGCTACTTGCCGTTACAAGGCGGCGGGCTTCATTTGTGATGTTTCGCTGCTTTGTTTGGAAAGCATTTCTGGGCTTCCCTGATGGAGAGATGTGTACCAAGGAGTCCTGCACAATACTTCCACTTAAACGCCTTTGTTACACCACAATTGACCTCGTAAAAGGAAAAGCTTTTGAGCTCTGTAGTAAAGTTAATTTCTGTTTAACCTCTTTGAAAACAAGTCTTGTAGTCTGTGATAGGCTAAATGGAATCAGTTTAGAGGGGGTCATAATGGGCGAGTCGCCCCAGGAATGAATGCTAATTTCGCTTCTAGCCCGGAGTTTATTTCCCTCTCATGGTGTGGTCACATTTGTGCAAGGGGCCCACCCCAACAAACCAACACGAGCTCGGCAATGAAATCCCTGTAATGGCAGGAATTAACACTCGGGTTTTACACGCCTGCCAACTTTCCGCAACAATGGCCGCCCAAAATATTGCCCTTGCAATAGTGGGGCGACGTAAAATATTTCACGGCAGGTATTTCACGGACCAGGAGTGCCACGTTTAGATATTAATATATCCCCAACAGCCTCTCAAACCGGGCTTTGCTCGTATCCCCATCCATGTGCTCCACGGTAACACAGGGGTCTGCTGCAGTGAAATGACTTTACCAGTCCATAGGCAAGTGCTCCTCGACACAGTGTTTATCATACAAAGGACAACAATGTTTCGTGTGTAACAAATCTTAGTTTCTTTACACATTTTCAAATGTGTGCCCATCCGTAAGAGTTTCTTCCGTATCTTGAAACATTCTTGCTTAATATGGAGCAATTCCATGATAGGTTAGATAGATGAAATTTTTTTTCCATATACTAAAAACTTTACATATTCTACATACTTATTTTCTGTTTAAATACAAGTCCGTCTCTTTTGCTTTTGACCTCTCTATTACCTGACCCCCTGGCCTTCCTGTATCTGCTGCCTCTTAGCTCTATTTCTCTCTTTCTCCTTTCACTTTTTGTGTCTTTCAATTTCTCCATTTTTTATTATTTATTTTTATTAAACCGGTTTTACAATGAATAACCATTTTTCCAGCACCCAAATTCACATTCTTTAACAAATTTGATTTAACACATTTTTCCATTTCTGTCTGTTCATCCATATATCTTCTTCTATTTTCCACTCCTTCTTTCCAATTTTTCTTCCATTTACCTATTTACGTTCTGTCATATAATGTTAGGTAATTTTTTCCGAAGACAAGAATATATCATAACATCGTGAAGACAGAAGATTCAAGATTCACTTTCTATATGAATAGTACAATATATCGTGAACATTTTTCAATTTTGATTGGTAAGGAAGATCATGCGAGTATATTACGTCATATTTTATAGTTTGTCATTTGTTTATAGTTTGTATGTTTGAGTTCCAAAAGGTTATGGGGATATAAAATAACCTAAAAAGGGTTCTCCTTTTTATCTACGACTCTTCGAGCAGACAGAGGCGTCCTATGCTTGGCTAGATCACGTTGATTAGTTTCAAAATTTACTGATCTATACTTTTCTTTGCAACTATTTAATGAAAATCAGGTTTTAATCACGTCTAAGCATACTTGCATGCGTGTCTTCATTCCATTACACATGCAAGCTTTTATGCCCCAGTGAAAAGTGGTTGATCTCCAAATGAACTGAGATCCCGTAAGCCTGAGATAAATTTGTGCTGACGGAGTCAATTGAGCTTGCTCATCCGTGTTTACAATGGCAACTGTTTCAGTTAGACGTGAGAAAACAAGGCTCTTGCACCAGATACCAGCTCTCCCTCATGTCTAACTCAGGCTATTGGTTCGGAATGTTTTGAAAAGAATTCAAACATATATCACAGCAAAGAGCTCCTCCTTTAATTGCTATTTATTGATAAAAAAATACAGAATGATTATTGGAAAGTAAGCAAAGAAGTCACACTCGCAAATACGAGATGAAGAAATGGAGAGAATGGGCAGCTTCCAAACTTAAAATGTACTAACATCAGCTGTCTTCCAGAAATAAATAAAAGAATAATAAAATATATTGCATTCACATTACCTTTTCTACTCTCTCTACTTTCTACTCTATTCTTACAAAAGTGTAGTTCTCTATCGACCAGTTAAAAGATTTCGTATATTATATCTTTCACGAACCTTTACAAACACGTCGGTGTTGTCGTAGCCATAACTTTCTCGAAGGCTCTGGAGAAAACCCCCTTTTGGTTCTGCCGTTCGATTGTTGTTAGTCGCGTATACGAAGTAGCCTGACCTTGGACGCCTTTGTTCTCTCACCGACCTGGTATGTGGTGTGAAGTAGCTTAGCCGCAACAGTCCTTTGTTTTTCTCCGCGCCCGGCGTCACATTGTTATTACTGTTCCAGATGTACTCAAAACGGCGACATTGCACTGTCAACTGTTAAGCAACTTGGTTATTATGTGAAGTGTTTTAAAAACAGCCATTATTGATTTGAACAAACGTGCTAGCTTATTTAAACAAAATAAGTTCATGCACGTGTGCATAATGAACTGAGGGCGGTTAAAAACTTCGCCCCGACTGTGCAGGTCGGAAGAATTTAGCCTTAGTTGAAAAACGCTCCACATATCGGAATTTGAGCGAAAGTTAGAAAGCTGTTCGGTCCTGCGAACCAGTAAATGCTCACGTAGTATGTTCTACCGGCATAATGTCAAAGTGTGGCCCTTGTAAATGTAAAACAATTTGGAGGCGAAGTGACCGTCCCAAATCGGTAACCGATGAACAGTATCCAGCGGACGTGACGGTCTGCCCTAAAAGATTACAGTGCTACGTGGCGGCTCGAGGATGGTATCTGTTTGCAGAATACTGAAATCAGCAGATTTCCACAGCTAACCTATACACACAGAGCTATATCACACACAGTGTTTACACACCGGCCGATCCCTTCCACATCCCACATTCAACATGATCTGTTGAGTCAGACACACCTTTACCTTCCGAATGGCTAGTCTTCTGTTCGTGATTGATACTTCCCTCAAATAAGTGTCTTTGGCATAATCCAACACACGACAGAAGCCAACAATAACCAAAAATATCGTACATGACTTTCTCTTCCCTATTATTTAAGTACTTTTTCACACTTGCATATTCTAAGCATAAAATAGCACGTGCTTAAATGTTAAATATAGGGGTGAATAATAGAAATAAACAACTACAACGGGAAGGAATAAATTCTGTAAATTTCTACTTGGTATCCAGTTGGAATAACTGCTGGCTTCCCGGAGCTAAGACAATAATTGTGAGAAATTTTCTTGAAATTAATTATATTTGCTTAATTTTATTATTTTAGTATGTTAATATTGTATTTGTATGATTAGAATTGTTGGAATAACCTTATAATGTACCTAGCGTTGTCCAAGGTTTGACGATTTTATCCCTACAACTTTTAGACTTACGTTGCATACTCTAAAAAGGCCAAAATAAATAAAAAACTATGAAAAAGCACTATTGAATAGACCCAAATACCACAGGAAGAAAAGCAAGTAGAGAAATTAATGTGAATCTAAGACATTTCACTTCCAATTCAATCATATAGAAAATTGTATGAATTCTTTGTAGAAGAGGGAGTGGAGAAAGAAGTGTGACTGTGTTTCATAAAAGAAAAGTGTGTACAGAAAATCCTGTGAATGTAATGTGCTGCATTTCTATTTCAATCATAGAACATTCTATGAATTGTATGTTAAAGGGGAATAGAGAAAAAATCGTATCGTGTTTCGTAAATTAAAAGTGAGTAGAGAAACCCTTGTGAACGTAACCTGTAGCATTTCTATTTTAGTCATTGTATTAATTGTATGTTGAAGGGCCAGTAGGGAAGGATATGTGAATTTATTACGTAAAAGAAAAGAAAAACATGTGAATGTTACATTCTATAGTAAAATGGATAGCACACAAACCTTCTCTATTAAAAAATACATACGTGCCGAATTTTGCGCTAATTGCTCAAGCGGTTTAGGGCGAAGATATAAATAAAAATTTATAAGATCTCTTATAAACTAAAGAAAAGGCCAAATAATTTAAATTTCTATAAAATTTCTCTCCCTATATATATAAAATATAGGTTAAAAGTCAACAAGCAAATGATATAGATGGTATACCAGGGGAAGTTTTTAAAGCTTGTGCAAAAGATGAAGCTAAGAGAATAATTATAAAATTGTTGTATAAAAATATAGGGGATAAAAGGGATAACCAAGAATTGGAGTAATTGGAGGATGCAACGTGGTTGGAAGACATACTATTTACATAAATACTAGAAACGTGAGGTAGGGAAAGTCTAGATGTTTCTATAAATACTCTATAGAACTATGAAAACATGAGGAAACATTTGCCCTCATCACGTTCAGAGGCACAGACAGGCATGAGGTCACTTCCTTTCATATACGTAGAGATGTAGCAATTTGTTTCCAACGCCTCCTCATGTGGATTTCAACTTTTTCTCCCAGATATGGCGAAGCGAGAAGTGATTCAATTTATGCCGCCTGTACAGCGCCGCTTGTGAATCTAGGTAGAACTAATATAACGACTTTGTTTTCGACAGATAAGGGTGGAAAACCCATATACAGGAAACGCTGGTGCTGCTGCAGTTCTTTATAATGCGTTTTGTTCTCCGCAAGAAAAAGGAAATGAAAGATGGAGGGGAAGATACGCTCAAAAGGAAATAAAACAGAAAAGAGGGACAAATAAATATAGATCAAAGAAAGAAAACGGAAAGTACATCAGAAAAGAGAAAGTTACGAAAATAACAAGCCAACGCACGAAGAATGCCGACAAACAAAGAAGAGAGATAAAGAAGCCAAAGGGAAAATGCAGAAAATAAAGACGACATGTATAAAAGAAGTAATGGGGTAAGTTGACAAGTCGCGATATAATGGGGAAGACTTTGCGGGGCACCCAGTGAGGGCAGTGATCAATTCAGCATCAGCTATAGCTCCAGTTCCCAGATGAACTGCCCAATTAACATAGAGGGACAGATGCAGGCAGCTTCCGGCCTCTCTCTCGATGATGATGCTTGCTCTTGTATACATATAATCCACATTTATCGCCGGCCGCCATCTACAACTTCCTGCAAAACGCATGACCGATCGTCTGAATGGTATCAGTGGCTTTTGAAGACACAAATTGGGGTTCATTAGCAACTACCTACAAAGCATCCCCTTTGTAAGGGTGGCTTTCTCAATTCTTTTGTTATAAATACCTAGAGAGAGGAAAAAGATATGAAATTCTAGATTTCACAGCATTCAATGCAGAATTCATTACATAGTTCACTTGGTACAGTGGTAGCACATCTACCATTTGTTTCTTTACTTAGATGTTTAAAGTCAAAATCTGCAGATACTGTGAAGAAATGACGTAGCTAATTGGAATTAATATAATATTTATAAATTGAAAGCTTTCTTCCAAATGTGATACAACGGTCGAGTCATCAGCTTCGACTTGGGAGTCAGGATTTTGTTTTCGTCATGTGTGCACGGATCGACTTGGGAGTAAGGATTTTGTTTTCGTCATGTGTGCACGGATCGACTTGGGTGTCAGGATTTTGTTTTCGTCATGTGTGCACGGATCGACTTGGGAGTCAGGATTTTGTTTTCGTCATGTGTGCACGGATCGACTTGGGAGTCAGGATTTTGTTTTCGTCATGTGTGCACGGATCGACTTGGGAGTCAGGATTTTGTTTTCGTCATGTGTGCACGGATCGACTTGGGAGTCAGGATTTTGTTTTCGTCATGTGTGCACGGATCGACTTGGGAGTCAGGATTTTGTTTTCGTCATGTGTGCACGGATCGACTTGGGAGTAAGGATTTTGTTTTCGTCATGTGTGCACGAATCGACTTGGGAGTCAGGATTTTGTTTTCGTCATGTGTGCACGGATCGACTTGGGAGTCAGGATTTTGTTTTCGTCATGTGTGCACGGATCGACTTGGGAGTCAGGATTTTGTTTTCGTCATGTGTGCACGGATCGACTTGGGAGTCAGGATTTTGTTTTCGTCATGTGTGCACGGATCGACTTGGGAGTCAGGATTTTGTTTTCGTCATGTGTGCACGGATCGACTTGGGAGTCAGGGTTTTGTTTTCGTCATGTATGTACGGATCGACTTGGGAGTCAGGATTTTGTTTTCGTCATGTATGCACGGATCGACTTGGGAGTCAGGATTTTGTTTTCGTCATGTATGCACGGATCGACTTGGGAGTCAGGGTTTTGTTTTCGTCATGTATGTACGGATCGACTTGGGAGTCAGGATTTTGTTTTCGTCATGTATGCACGGATCGACTTGGGAGTCAGGATTTTGTTTTCGTCATGTATGCACGGATCGACTTGGGAGTCAGGATTTTGTTTTCGTCATGTATGCACGGATCGACTTGGGAGTCAGGATTTTGTTTTCGTCTTGACGTATGCACGGATTGCGGGATCAGTTCTGACATGGTCTATCTGTTGAAATTGAATAGATTTAAGAAATTTATGATGTAACTTGGATTTTCCATTGCATTTTGTGATGTTGCGATTTAAGATTTTCTTGAAGAGATTATTTAAATCGTTTCAATTGTGTAATCACCAATGAATTTTGTTACAAAGATGGGAGTTGTTCTAAATAGTCATAGAGTTTATGTAAATTCTTAATATTTGGCGTAATTAATGAGTTAATTTGAGTGCAAAGATTCAGGTATGAGCCTGCGACCTTGAGAACGTGTTACCATGGAGGACATTTGAAGTGGAATGACTTGCCGAATTTACATACTATGGATTTCTCATAGGAAAACAAACGAAAGATTTTAATATTTTTTTACAAGCATTGTAAACATTTATTATGCTCCATCATGCGATAATGTAGCGTTTATACACCACTGTAATTGAACCCATTATAACCATCTCTTCATAACGATACAGCTATACACCAGTCAAAGGTGCACCAGTTCATAACGGCTCCGCAAGTAGCAATCAATATTTCAATGTAGCAAATCTTCAGTTGTCAGAAATTAAATAGCAAATTTGGTATTTATCGCATAATACGTTTTTGAGTTATATTCCAGATACTTGCAAACACTTGATTCACTTCTATGTGTGATAAAATCTGTATGTCACTTCTTAGGTGATATATATTAAGTACAACAATGTAAGCAATAATGCTCGTCCAGTGACAGTCACAGGTTGAAACGTCACAGTTCCGGCAGTCGAACAGCATTCCTGGTTTCCCATTCATGTCTACAAGACTAGCTCGAGAATCTGGCTGCATCCCAAGAATCACGCACGCACGTACGCATGCATGCAAGTGTTGTGGGTTCTGTGGGCCAGCCTTGCGGCTAGGCAACTTCTCCTACAGCTGTGTCGTGTGGGTTGCAGCAGGTGTCATACCAGGCGCTTCGCACATGCGATGTTTTCCTGCTTCCCTACCTGCTGCATTATTTATTTCAAAACGTTTGGAAAATCTTATTTTAATCACAAATGTAACCCACATGTTGCGTTTGAATGCGATCGGGAAAGAGATGGGAAACGTTTCATTTTATTTGATTTCTTTTCCAAATTCCTATATTCATTTGTATGTGTGTGCAAGAAGGGCACTACTCCAAACGCTAGCTTACAAGAGAATAATTAAACTGCTTTACCTCAGTCCTCTATTGCAACATTAATTACTATATATATTGATCTTGTAATTCCGGAACCCTGTCACAGACACCTTAAAGGAAGTAATTCGAATAGACAAGATTCTTAAGGGCTACGAATCCATTCAAAGCCGAGCGTCGCGAGTTAAATCGCAGCGACTTCAATCAAGTGTGGCTGTAGTAAAGGATGGGGAGGACCCAGGTAAAATAACTACTGCGATGATACACATGGATGATGGGGTTATATTAGAGTAGATTGCATGCATTTGGTTTTTAAAAAGGAAAAAGCAACAAACTAGAATAGTACTGAAATAAATCCATACATTTATGATATAACTGAAAAGACCTCTTTAGGCCAAGGCTAACCACCTTTCGTGACCTCAGGTCACTACTTCTTTATAAACTACCTCCTAAATTGACCCTTCCGGGAGCTAACAAGGCTGAGTGCATCCCTTGTGCATGATATAACTACCAACACGTTTATTTCATTGTTAAATGCTAATATAATATAAAAATAACAAAAGAACTGTTATTAAACATCTCTGTTGCCAAATGGCAACAAGGGAACACTCGTACTCTGATCGTGGCCTGTTACAATTCAACCACAACCTTTTTTTTTTTCAAAACTGTTCACAGATGTTGTAAACAAGTGTCCTGTGTGCCGATTTCTCATTCCAGTGATCTTGTGTTCGATTTCCGGCTGGTGAATACATTCTGCCCTTGGAAGTAAATGAGAGAGTATTCCAGTGTTTAACGTAATTAAACCAATCTTTATGGTCGTAATCCAATGTAAACTAGTTACCAACAAAGCTGCTGATATAACCTAGACGGCTATAGGTTGTTTCAAGAACTGTTATTCAAACCACACAAAAAAAAAAAAAAAAAAAAAAAAAATCGCACTTTCAGGGAAGTAAAGGAAGATGTCGCGTATGTCCCTCGGGCTTTTATCATCCCTTGGGGGCCCGGAAACCAGTAGACTCGCCTTCCAATACGGGGGACAAGATTTCCAGAGCGCAATTTCCCCCTACCATGCTGCTGCCGCGACGCTCGCCGACACTTCTAACCTGTGAGAAACCTAATGGGATGAAGGGTGAAATTAAATATTAATGTAACGAGGTAGATAAATATTGTTAAAATCTCCGTGTTGTATCCTTTTGGTTTTTAACCCAGTTTTCATTTTTGAGTATGCTGTTTACAGACATGCAGACATATTTTGGAGTTTAACTCAGCCTGGACCCAGGCTGACCCACCGCGTGCAACAAAGACGTTCAAGATCAAGCTTCGCCACACCACTGACGCGAGCAAACAGTGAATAACAAGAATCGAGCGGCAATACAAAGGGTTTTCCAGAGTATTCGAGAAGTATCCGACAGTGTCGTAGAAGTTCGAGAAAGGGCCATGTTACGTCATCCCTGCTGTATAAGGAGACGAGGCAACGAGTTAGAGCTGTGATTACAGACATAAGTGTGTCAGTGGGTGTCTATGGGGGGGGGGGAGGGTACGGTCGTCGGGAAACATACGTCGCATTGAAGTGAAGAAGCTTTGATGAGTGTTAAGTGATTGTATCGTCAGAGTTAGTGTGTGAGAGACAGAGAAAGTGAAGAAAGACAGTGAAAGCACTTAGTCAAATTTACAATAAGAAAACAGTTGTGAATTGTAATATCACGAAAGTCTGCAGACTATGTTAGCGTAGTAAAGGAGAACTATGTGTTTGTGCTAAAGTTTTAGACGAAAATAAATTGAGAAAAATAACTGGACTGCATTCTTGTCGGTTTTGTCACACTGGTGTCAGGAGTGGGATCATCGTCTTTGCTATAATATATTCAGTAATGTTCAATTATCTCCTTTACCTTTAACATTAAATGAATTATGAAATTTTGTATTTTTCATATTTTAATGCACCACCACCCGAAATCTGCGCACTCAAACTCCTAACACCTTGTACAAATTGTTTAAGTTCCAAAAGTTAGTGAACTGGATGGGCTTGCTCTTCAGATCAAAGTTTATTTAGCGATGAGCTGATCATTTTACATTATTTGTTAGTGGCATATTATATATATATATATATATATATATATATATATATATATATATATATATATATTACAGACAGTATTAATGAACATACTTAAA
Organism: Tenodera sinensis; assembly: GCA_030765045.1. Classification (NCBI taxonomy): domain Eukaryota; kingdom Metazoa; phylum Arthropoda; class Insecta; order Mantodea; family Mantidae; genus Tenodera; species Tenodera sinensis. Next base: position 165,354,441 of record CM060966.1, read on the forward strand.
AGGATTAAATTAGTGCACTGCCGCTCTGGGAAAAAAATACAAAGACAGCACTGGCCTTTCAGTTGTAGATTGGCTTTTAAAGAAGCATCTGAAAGCACCTTTCAGTCGATGAAGATGCTTTTAATGGCGTGCTATCTAACCTGAAAGAACTCCATTCAGTTTATTATCAATGGTACAAAAGCCTCAAATTAGATGCAAATACTCGTTGAATACAATCGAAGTAAATAATCTTTTACAGATGATATGTTTGAAAAATGTAATAAAGGAATGCGAGTAAATTGATTCACTTACGGTGAACGCAATGTTAACGTTATTTATATATTTAGGTAGAAACCGTACTAGCGGGGTTGTTGGAAAAAGACTTACATGTTATTCAATCATTACGGTACATTAATCCTATAAAACTTGATTCTTATACCAGGTGAGTCAGCCGCGCCTTATTTTTTGGAAGGTAGGCCAACCATCTAACGGCATGGGCACCTTAGTCCAGTTTTGCGCTTACTAAAATGTATTGCTTGACGTTCTTAAAGAGAGGAATGCGCAAAATTGAGAGCAACAGTGCTTTAAGGGACAGAACGTACTCCTCACTAAAGTTCACTTCAAAAACATACGACTCGTTTACTGAGAGCGAATTCCGGTTTACAGCCGATTTTACAAACTTTTTATTAGAGTATACATAGCAACGTAATTCAGTAAACACCTCGGAAAAAATGGACCTATCATATGAGTACACTAACAACGTCAGCTAAAAAGAAAATGGTGGATTCTTGTACTTAGAGCAGGGATTGGCTGCCAAAAATTAGGAAACATTTAGACACGCCCCATCCATCATGGACCCGTACAGTCAAAACGGACATATTATTAAACAACAGTTTATTTGCATTTTTGCGGGAACTACGCCTCGTGCATCTCAATGTGCATAACAGCTTTTGCCATTTAAGTAATAATATTAAAACGCCCAGTAAATGATTAAAACTGTCTTAAAAGGCTAAATCAAGCACGCAAACTTGCGAGGTGGCAATGGCATAGCGCCAGGCATGCAAGTCCTACTATTGGACGTGGTAGGTGCTTTCTGTCAAGTCTCGAAATAGCTAAATAAGATTGTGACGGGTCCTCTCCACTTAACCCCCAATGACACAGGCTCGAGTCTCAGCATTGTAAATATTTTTTTATGTTCATCAAAACTTGGAAACCGAATTCACAATAATCTAATTATGAAGTCCCTGAGGGTTTAGGACATAATTTAAATCGTTTTTGGTTGTCTGCATTTTTAATAGCACAATAATTCATTGTGTGCAAAATTGAGTTTAATTTCCATGTTAAACTCTGACAATGTAATTCCCTTGCTTTCTGTGTTCAAATGTGTGAATGATCCTTATTTCAATTGCACCTACCTATAGGTGTGTTTAAACAACTACATAATTGTAGTTCACCAATAAAGAAACATCAAACAATGTCATAAAACATAAATAAAACAATAAAATGAATATAATAACAGTTTTCAGAATAATAGTTTGTAAATTGTGAGGATTGCACGGTAAAAAGGAATTAGTTCATGCAGGTGATTCGAACCACCTTCACAGCAGACAGATTATTTCGGAGTCTTGCGCCCGTTCCAACTGAGCTATCTAGTAACGTGTGAAGTAAACATTCCGTTTAGGATGTAATACTCGCTGGTTCCAGTGAACATTTGCAGAAGTGCAAACGTCAGCTGTCTAATTACGAAATTAAAAAGCGATGTGATAACGAAGCTGCAGACTCACTTGCAAAGAAAGGCACAACAATAAAACAAAAGTCTAAATTCAATTTCTCATATTCCTCAATAAAACGCTTGGATCATTAAAAATTTTTGTCATTCATATCTACAAGAAATAGAAACAAATGCCAAAGATAAAAAATGGATTACACTACTTTCCAATCCAGATATAATCCCCCAGAGACCAAGGAAAACAGCTGTTGCAGCCTTCCGACTATTGACAAATCATGACTGCTTAGCAAGTCATCTCTACAGAATTGGTATCTCAGCCTCACCAATATGTGTCCTGTGTAACGATCCAGCAGAAATGAATGAAGAACACTTGAAGACCTGTGAAGCATTAAGATCAGAAGGAACTACAGTTCAAAAGTATTGGAAAGCACGAATGCTAATGGCTTCATTGCCAGATGCAAGGCACTAGAAAACAACAACAACAACATCTATATTAGTACTAATTTCATCGAGTGTTTAACATCCATGTTAAATACGCGGGTAGAACCTGGTAATGGGGTCGATGTTTTCATGTTGGACTATAAAATGCGGATTGCATAAAACTCGAGAATAAGGGGCAGCTGACTCACCTGGTATTCTCACCATGTTAGTCCCGATATAGCTTTACCTGAAAGCTGTTTTAAACATAAAAGTATTTCAGTATTTGAAAACATCAGTCAGTTTAAGAACTGCAAACTTTAAACCATTCTGTTAGGTACGCTTAGAACAGAACTTGCAAGGTAGAATATTTCGAAAACGGGTGACACTAAGAAAAAAAGTTATTTGAGACAAATTGGTATTTTAATAACATCTACATTTGCCCTGTAGTTTCGCCCAAATTTCGAGCAAATAAAGGAAATGTCACAGGATATTCAGGGAAAACTTAAAATATACATTCTGTTTCCCTTCTTCTTCCTTCTTCTTTTTCTGTCCCTTTTGCTATTCGGTGTAGGGTTTCTTCAGACACTTCCTGAATTCATTCTTGTTCTGCGTTATTTCATACATTTCTCTCAATGTATTTCCACGACTGGCTGTCACCTTTTCCAATAATGTCTCCATTCTAATCTTGGTCTTCCTATACTTCTTCCTTCTGTTCTTGTGTTATATATTCTTCTTGGTATCATTTCCAGTATACTTTCTTGATTTAAACTTTCTCTTTTATACCTATTCCTCACTTGGTCTCACCTGGTAAATCTAGCTACTCTCGTTAGAAATCTCATTTTGGCATTTTGTTTCTCGTGTGAATTTAATATGTGCCATTTCAACCAAATGGAAAGCTCATTTTTAGGAAAATAAAAGATGACAAACTTGTACCACGTCTAAAGAGTAAAATATAAGTTGGGTCTCTTTAAAATTTTCGTGTCGCATTCATAGACGATGCTAAACTTAACTAGCAGGTTATTTGTTCCAGAGAGATATTTACAAACTTACATGCATTGTCATTTTTCTTCACTTTTTTTCGTTCTTCTCTCTTTCGTTATTTTATTTTTTTATGTTTTATATCTAGCAAAATCTTGACATCAAATTTTGAGATGAAACACAATATTTCCTGTTATCTGCTATGGGTACATAGTAGAAAAACTAAAAACACAGATTTACGTCATTGAGAACGAGTAATTTGTTTTCTAAATACAAAGCCCCCTATAGGATATATCTTATAGGAAGCATATAGACAAAAGAATACACGAAACAAAACGTGAATATTTTGACAATTTGCCAACAAAACGTCACTTACTAACAAACCTGTAATCTTTTTGGTGGAAATTCTTAGAAACTCTGTGCTTCCCATTAGGTAAAGCGCAAAGTTTCTAACTTATAATTTATTTGATACATCGTTTTAAAATATCCCCATTACAGTGATTACATAAAAAGAGGTCGAAGCGAAATTTGTTTTATCAATGAGCAGACCTATCACGCAACTTGGATCGAGGCTAATGCACAAAATTGCTCCAATTTCTTGGAAGTTCCAGCTGTCTTAAGATCCGATAGACATCGACGTGCTATTATGGATTTCTTGAACAAAGGCACCTAATTTCCTACCACCCCAACATGAAGGTGCCGATAAACCACATCCTGGTGGAATCTAACCTATTGGTCCATTATACCCAATTGCAGATAATGCACACGAAAATACAGGTTTCTTCTAGCTTGGAGGAAAAATATATGTAGGTCAAGGATTTTACAACATTAAACCGTTTGCTAAATGCAATTGAACTTGGATTTAATAACAGGCATTTTTACCCGCGTCCTGGTTTGTACTTATCATTGCGGGAATTTTTGTTGCCCTTGAGGAGCCAACACAAGGACTTCAGATGCTCTGGGAGAGATGTTTAATACTTGAGTATGTATGTTGGAGTGGAATTGTGAATGTATGGAATAAAAATGTAGATATGCTCTTGCTTTTAATACTCAAGTATTATTTTATAGCATAGAGATGATATGAGAGGTACTAACTCGCTCAACGCTGACTTTCTGCTCAGAACATATTTAGACTGTCCGTTGCAGGATATTTTACATCACTCCAAATTCCTACTGCTTTGCCTTTTGAGGTGCACTGCTTCGGCTTCAGTGTACATTGAATTTCTATTTCGATAATAACCATCTGTAATTCGTATGTTGGACAATAGCACCATACAAGAGTGAGTTTATTCCCCGGAAAATAAAGATTCTGTAACTGAGACCTTTTCGAATGTTTATTCTCTTATTCTCTATTATCACGGACTACACACGCTAGTTCAAGTGCCTCTCATGTCACGTCTTCACTGAGGGACAGAACACGCCACTGCCTTCTCTATGGCTAGAACTGCCCCGTGGCGTTCTGCAACTGTTTTAACGCACAAAGGGATATCTATGTACTTACCCCGATGCGGGATGAAATGGGCCACCTGTGTGTGTGTGTGTCTTGAATTTTGTGACTATAACCTATGAAGCCCTATTTAATCTGAACGACTTGTGCATAACTGATAAACCGTAAGAGATAGACCAAATCTTACTGTACAAAAAAAATTTAGATCTTGCTAAAATACACAGTTAATCCCTAAATAAATTTTTTGTAGAGTGAACCATTTCGGAGATATTCCTTGCCATTTGTGCGAGTTTTGGGGAACTTATACTTCTGCCAATTGGAACATCGTTATTCATTTTTTATATCTTAACCATGCAAACACAACAAAATTTGAATTCCCCTTGCACCTGAACAATAAGAATTTCTTCAAATGTTTATCTCAACTAACACGACATGAAAAGTTTGTTACCGACTTCGACAATAATGATAAGAGAGTTCAAGATGCAGCTGCGAGCAGTATAACAAATTTACTTCACAAAAATTATAGATATCTTTAAAACAAATAATCAATTTCAAATAACCTTTGCGTGGCATCAACCATTTCCGAAATATACGTTGTTTTTGCTTTCAATTGTTAATACTTTTTCATTTTTGAACGAGTTATTTCTTGTGAAGGCGTGTAAAGAATATGGAATTTCAACGCCACCAAAGCTCATATTTTAAAAATCCGAGTATTTCTTCTCAGTCAACTCTATTGTTCTTGTACCTACAACGTAATGGGTGTAATTCTTCACAGCAACGAGGAACGGAACCAGAATGACAGAGTCGAGACACGTGTGCGACAGTGTCAGCTTACCGGAGCCTGAGAACGGAAACGATACACTTGGTCAAGTTGCAACTCTTCCGTTCCCGTGCCCGGTCACGACTTAATGTATTCACAGTGTGAGTAGAATCTGCGAGGCCGTGACCTGAGTCTTCTCCACTTGCAAAAACTGAAACGAATAAAAAACAAACTATTTACACATTAGCGCGATGTTTTCAATTTAATGTTTCTTATTTTGAAGTAGTGTAACCTGTATTATATTGGCGGGATCCGAACCGCGGGCCTCGCTCGGTGTAAATCTATGTGATAATCATCCGCAAGACTAGAAGAAAACCCCCATTAAAAGCCTTTGAGAATTTAACCCAAAGGAACACTAGTTATAGAATTGTCATTAGCGATCTTGTTTAAGTAGTCCATTGTTATCGATTTTATCAAACATCCTTCAATAGACCTTTAACGCAGCAGGCGCTTTTAGATTAATGGAGTTGGCAACCCTGGAGCAGATGTCTGCCTTAACAACTGACTGCAAGTTTACGTCATCCTTAGAAGACGTTACCTTGTCTGATACTTGTTAACTCTCTTCTCGCTAAATTGCTTTATTGGTTGTGAATGGGAGAACCGCGGTGCGCAAGCGCGAGTTTGGAGCTCACAGCTGCACCGCCAAGAAACAAAACAACGGCTGAATACTTCGCCGCTCAAGTAGAAACATAAAGCACTTAAAACTTTTGCTTAGAACATTCCATGCGTCTCGCTATGATATTTGTGAATGTTGGGGGACTTTATTTTACAGTGCCATGCTGCCAAGTCATTTCAACAGAAGCTCCTGACTAAAAACTTAACTGAAGTACGACGTTATAGTCTTCATCCTAGCAATAGATTTTTCATCTTAATAGAAAACAGAGTAATCCATGGCATTGTTCTTTTAACTTTATATACAGCTAAAAATATACTACATTGGCTCTAAAACTAACTTTTGGAAATATTCGAAACAAATGTGTTTATATCCTGTACCTTTCAAGGTTTTCATTACATTCTGCCACCCGAAACAACCCTTTAGATGGACTTTTCATGCTCTCAGAAATAGATCTAACTATTTGATTCAGATACATTTTTAAGATATCGATCGGCAGGATAGAGAAAATGTATATGTTGAATTTTTAGTCAGATATACTGTTTCTTCTTATTGAATTTGATGTAATTGCGAAATTAAGAACACTTCGTCCTTTCACAATACGTTTTCTTGAAGATTATTGTACCGACCTTTGTTCTGCCCGCTCACTGCTGTCCTTGTTTACCGACCGACAGTTAAAGCAGTGATTTGAGATAATACTTGCCTGTTCCGCCGCCGCGTCACAATTTTGCGTTTTCATTGTTAGACGTAGAATTTTTCACAGTTTACATCTTCTAGTTTGCATAATTCTAACAGTTAAGTGTAATTAAAATTTGAAGTCTTGTTTGGATAACCTACCGTTGTAACATTATTGTCATTATTATAATGTGTTTGTTAGAAAGCAAATAGTCAAGGTATTAGTAAAGTACATCTACAAACGGTAGCAGATTACTAATATGGTGGCTGTAACGCACCTTGACTTAAGTCTCACCAGAGGACTCTGTGATATGACTGCATACGCTTGCCTTCCATTCGTTTAGTCGTCCTTTCCGCGATTGTACTCTATTCTTAGACTAGATAGAGCCATGGTCAGCTCTCCCGTGATAAATGGCACTTAATTTATCTCGGGATAAATTAAGCGTGGGTAAATTAGTTCTCTGCATATCTACATTTTCAACGTCTCGTTTTAACAATCGTTAGACAAACGAATCGAGAAAGGCTCACGTGATCGTTTGCTGGACGAATGACCAATCATTGAACAGAGTTGCTTAGTTTACTGTAGGTATTACAGGAAGTCCATGTTTAGGTTGCTGAAGTGCGGAAATTTACTCGTTCATAGCCCCAAAAGGTAGAAGTGGAAAAAATGCGCTGTTCAACAGTTACTTATGGCTGTTTCTTACAATACACCTTCCCGCACAACACATTAAGCATTGTTGGTGGGTATTTTTAGGGGGGCGGGGGGTACAGCTGTATATGCAAGGTAATAAGACACTCGAGGTATCCTATCATGCGTTACGTTGATTCTTGCTTAGACATAAGTGTATTCTAAACCGTTATGAAATAAAGATACTAACAAGGAAAGGAAGAAAACCAAATGGAACAAAGTATGCATATGAAAAACGTGTACCAAAATGTTTTAATGTATGTAACTAACAGTACCAATTTGACAAATCCAGTAAAACTCTCTAACTTTTACTCAAAACATAAACCAGCTCCTATTACTGCGCCAAAGAGTGGTCAAACACTGAGTTAGGCAGCCCTACACAACAGGAGTAAACGGAAGCACGCCGGGTTCCCCGTTAGCCGCCTGACTCACTGCTGCCAACACAGGTGTGATGTCACTCTAATTCTAGGACATACTGCATCTCTTGTAGTAATAATTATAATTTTAAATATTTACATTTAGTGGCGTTGTCACCCTAGTAGGTTTAAACTGCTACAATAACAAAGAGAGTGCTGTTTCGTTGTTAGTATTCTAAAGTGCTGCTTCAGTTTCCAGTAGCCCACATATTCCAGTCTCTTCTTTTAAGTTTCCATGAAAGTTTCTTAACACTGAGAGCTTCTGATACTCGTCCCATTTGCCTATCGTGGATATGTATGTCCTCAGAAGCAGAGCAATTTTTCTACGTCAGTTTTCCAGCACATAAAACTCTGTCTCCGTCAGTGAATTAACACAGTTGTGCCGCAACATTGATCTCTCCTGCAGTACGGCCCATTATAACACACGCCACTGACTTTTACTTCCTACATCGCCTTATGCTTTACGACTATAGTAAAATTACCGCATGCATGACCTGCACAATATTCCGTTTACTGCCGACTTTCATTATCATCAAGTGCGTGGTGGGAGAACTGGACAACTTTCTGATTTTATCTTCGTGTTTTACTTTTTATAGAGCCGTTCTTGAAACTTTCGGTGTAAAACTTTACACGAAAATGCTAACCAAATGTTTTAATTTAATCTTATAGTTCTTGATAATTATACAACATTTTAGACAGTTCTAGAAGCTTTTGACATGCCGGCCCTTTTTACGAGAGGTTTAAAGAAGTGTATTTTCCAGAGAATTCGCCTGGACTATAAAAGCAACAGAACACGGACAGTGTTTAAGCTGAAGCCAATTTTTAAAAATGAATTTTATAAAACGTATTAATGTTTTCCTTCACCTTCTTTTGTGTTAATATTTAAAGCGGTTTGAAAACTTCGCCGTAGGTAAGTCGTCTAGCTGCATGATTCCCATCTATTATATCTCCAAAGATTCGTAGTGACCGATGGATGTGTAGTTTACAAAAATGTTTCGTCTCCTTAATCACTCTAAAGAGTTTTATTTCTTCTTAATCTTATACACTCAAATATTAAGACACAATATCACAATTTGTCCGTATAATACTTTTATCCGTGTTTGTTTTATATAATTAAATAGCTATACTTTCACGAAAATATTCTTAATAATTTCTTAAATTGTTGCTACTTTTAATAGGTCACTGACTGCGTTTTCGACGAAAATTAACTTCATTTAACTCATTTAACTTGTTTATATAACATGTGAAGCTCGACTTCTCCATAGCTCTGTTTGGAATGAATTTTCGATATATATCGATACAGCCTTTACTGAATAAAGTGTACTTTATCTGCCCCTCCTGCAGAGGATCCAGGCAAACACTCCGATTGCCACAACAGCATATACAAACAGCATTCAAATATTTATTCATGGTAACGAGCTCTTGCTATGCAAAAGAAAAGAAATGGGGGAAGAGCAAAATTTTCAGTCTTTCAAGCATGCCCCTTTAGTGACTATTAGCATGAAATATTAGGAAACACAACTAGCACAAACAAATTGTATGTTTTAGCGACTTCTACATTTTAAGGTCTTCTTAACTATTAAGTTTCCCTTGTAATTTATGTTATTATACAAAATTCAGTAGAAAAAAATGGTTCGCGACTTTCCATTTCAGAAACTTAGAACTAAATATTTCAAAATTGAAACCAATACAAAGAGTATCTCATTGTCAACGCCATGAAAAATGTTGCTGGATATAAATGTTTCACTTTAATGCCATCTACATTTTTGTGAATTAAAATGTTGTCTCAAAAAACGTTTAGGTAATTAGAATAAAAATTACTTCTCAGTTGTTCCTAAAAAATTCAAGACTACATTATTTTATCCGCTGACTAAACATCTTAGCTCGTGATATTTTATACAAATTCGACAGAAATTTTGGGAAATCAAAAATAATGTAATGTTTTCCATGTAAGGGGTTATTTGAAAATTTCTGTCTAGAGTCCTTCGGAGACAATGTGTTCAAATACCAACTCTAATATTTAAGAAATTTTTCATTTGTCAGTTGTGAACACACACACGCACGCACGCACACACACACACGCACGCGCGCACGCACACACACACGCACTCTATAAAATTCACAGAAATAGAATGACTTAAGTCCAAATATATATATATATATATAATATATATATATATATCATTGCCCAAACACATTTCAATACTCTACTGCTGTTACGAGTATAATTATGTTTGCCTTTCACTATATAAATACTAGATTTATGATTTGTAAAATAGCTAAAAAAAATAAAGTCAAACAAAATAAAATAGCATTAAACAACAAACATCAAATAAAAAATTGTAAATATACACAATAGAGAAGTATTCAATTAGACTATGGTAGATAAAAAATTAGAGGTAAATAGAAGTGTAAATGTTCGAATAGAACATCAATAATATATACATGTATATAAAATGTAAATTGTATGTAAAAAATAAATGTAAGCATGTAGTATTCCTATGGAATGGGGCATGCTAAAATTAAAGAAACACACACACGCACGCACACGCACACGCACACACGCCTTCTTCTAGTGCATTTTATTATTTATAAGCGTCGTTTATTTATTTACTTATTTATCTATCTATCTGTCTCTATTTATTCATGTATTTATGTATGTGTCTATTTATTTATTCGTTTGTTTACTTGTTTGTTCGTTCGTTCATTCGTTCTTTCATTTATTTATGTATTTATTTTGTTCAGGGAGCGTCAAATCGTGTATTTTTGATAAAATCTCCAATTCCAATTTTGGGTGGAATTAACTTGCTGCAGAAAGTGGAGAAGCAGGAATATATAGCAGAGAAAGTATAAAATTTCTCTGTTCTCGTGTAATTTGAAGTAGCTTCGCACTTTTTTTTTGGTCAAATTTAACACTGAGATATTACGCGCAGTTTGTAGAAACTATAAAATGACAATAGGTTATGAAAGTTGTGTGATTATTTCGCATTAGACGTTTCACTTGGCAATTCTGTTATGTCATGTAGCTTACATAATACATAGATGGGGAATTAGCCAATAACAGCGAGCCAAAGCAGTGTTCTCTATCGGAAATAACGGAAATAGTGGCGTCAGATCCCGAGTGTGTTCATAAACTCGCTCCGAGGCAATGCTTTGGTGTTCACCGCTACATGCGGGCTCGTTCGTTTATAGCGCCGTATAAGAACATGCTGCTGCAGGTTAAAGCCATAAAACTCAACCACTTTCATTGAGGATGAAAGGCAGTTACACATCCGCATAAAAACATGTGCTCTTTGCACTAGCTTTTACTGCACTTTAATGACTTCAAACTGGAGCTATGGGCCCGCCTTAACCTATCACTTCGTATTTAATAGCAACTACTGCTCTTACAACAAAGTGGAAAACTTTAGTTTCCCTCTCAAAAACTAAATCAGCACCTTTACTTTCTCTTCTGTTACTTATGGTACGCAAATAGAGGTATTATAATAAAAAACATTGGTAAATAAGTCCACATACATATACTACGCACACTTTATCCACAAGCTAGTGCTACGAACGTTCCAATTCAAGAAGACCAAACTAACAACTGCGCATCGTTGTCTATACTCCATTGTTACCACTTGTGCATTTTTTGCCTCTCGTTAGTTTAGTTGCTGTTCTCTTGTGTTATCATACAGGTTTACTTTTGTGTTTAAGGAACTCAAACAGTAACTTTTAGTACTAAATGCCTGAAGCAGATCCAGTATCGACACCACAAATACTAAAATGAGCTATATGTTTACCTTTTTAGTTTAGGCATTGGCTAACCTGTAAGACACATTGCGGAATCTACAACTCACCGCCTTCTATGATACAATTTAGAGTGCGACTGCGTGAAGTTCTGTTACCATCTTCGACAACAGCTTAACCTAAAGTGTACGAGTACTAAATTCTTTTTGAGGTTAATTTATTAAAATGCATGTATCAAACCGCAGACCACTCCATGCCTTAACGACCTCGGCTACCCGTGTCAGTATGGGAAGGGTTAAAGGCAGAAACAGGAGTGAAATTGTGTAAGAAAATAAGAGAACATGACAGACAGAGACAACCTCGGAGCTAACTTAATACTCACGTTTCCATGGGCATTGGAAATCGATTTGAGTCCAATCCCGTTCACAATAAGATTCACGTTTCCAATTTGAATTCAATCCGGAATGAGATCTATATGGATACGCAAGGCTCAACCATAAATAATTCAAGCTTTAATTTTGGTCACTTGGTTTATGTTGTCAAACCTGCAAAAGCATGCTTTCTGCGTATTTTAAGTACGTTTTGAGTTTAGTGAACATTTTTACTTTCTCCATTGCGTTAACTAAGTAGGGGAAATATTGAATTCGACCCAAAATTTTGATGTCGAAATTTTGCTAGAAATATACGATTTGGAGCCCCTGAATCCAAAAAATATATATAGTTTTAGAAAAAGATTGTGCGTGTGTGTGTGTGCGCGCGCGAGTGAGCAGCATAACTCAAAAACGAAAATTCGATTAAAAACCAAAGGTGGTATTTAAGTTTAAAATCATTCAAGGATGCAACACGAATATAACCTTTAAATGGAAAACATTTCGAAATTTTTTATGTTCACAAAAATGGCTCTAACGATTTTATATTTTGAATTCTCTGGCCATAGCCTATATAGTTCTATTTACTCTTGATGACTTTTGTATAACTGGTAACCGTAAGAGATAGACAAAACCTTACTATACAAAAATGTGGATCTTGTTAAAATACCCAAGTCATACCTAAACGCATTTCTTGTTGAGTGGATAATTTCGAAGATATTCCCTGTTATTTTTGTGAGTTTTGCAATACTTAAAACGGTTTTCAAATGGAAGGTCTTCATTCACTTGTTTTATCACGTGTGGGTTTTAAAGATTTGACTGTCGCTCAAAGCCTATTGTATTCCCATATTCCCCTTGCGTTTGTAAGAGAATCAGATGTAATATAATTTCTACAAATGTTGATCTCGACTAACATGAAGAAAATAGAAGTACAAGAACTTGTAAGAATAGTGATACGAGAGTAGAGAAAGTCATGAAAGTGCAACATATCACATTTTAGATCAATATATTGCGATATCAAAGAAGTTAGAAGAAGTAGAAGTTAGTCTTTGGTGGATTCAAATCCATTTGAATCCGGTAGGTGTTTCCATACAATAAAATTTGGATCCGATTCCACCTCTGAGAAGAAACTGCGTTTCCATGCAGTATTCAATTCTGGAAGAGAACTCAAATCGACTTAAATTCCCCATGGGAACTTAGTGAGTGGAACCATGGGTTGTGCTACTATATTAATATAGGAAATTAGATGAGAGATAAAGAAATAAAAGCAATAGAAGGCAAGGGTAGCAGAGATTCATTGATGGATGCGTGACAGGCAAGCAAGCAAGTGTTCTGCACTTTATGATAGCCAGAACAATGCTGCAGGCAGTATTTGAAGCAAAATCGCTCCCAGCCCGACTACAATACACAACCCCCCCACCCCCGCATGCCCCGCGTAGCAGGGCGCTTTCATAAATTTTAATTAAAGAGACGAGGATGCACAATAGAAACAGTTAACCTCTCATCAGACTCCTTGGCCGACTGTTAATCATCATAAAAGCCGAGTTGGTTCAAAAATCCTCAATACTACAAACGATCGGAACGCAGTGCTCGTTAGTCGCGTATTCGATTCTCCTTGCCGGAAAGTATGCATTCTGTAACTGCGGTCGCGGTCGACTTTCATGTTACGCTTTCGTTACTCTTATTTTCTCTCCACAGGGTTCTATATTATCGAGCATTAGTGGTTATAAAGGAATGACATCCGTGTACGTACTTGATTCGAAATGTAATGCGAAAAAGCCTCAAACTAATTATGCTACTTACTGAAAAAAATGATATTGTACTTGCCCAGAGAAGAAAGGAAAATTGTATAGCTTACATTTGCATGACGTTTTCCTGTCCATTCTTAAACTATTCTTAATATTATGTACGTAATAACCGAGACAGAATATGGTTTGACTTATTTCAAAAGTGGGGATGAAAGTGTTTTTCGGTGCAAAATCCCGTTTTTATGAAAAATTGTTTATAGAAGACTGAGTAGAGAAAGAGATGTGAATGTGCCACCTAAAAGTGAGTAGATAAACCGCTGTGAAAGTAATATGCAACATCTCTACTTCAAACATACAGAAGATTGCATGACTTATTTGTAGAAGAGTGAGTAGAGAAAGTGATGTGAATGTGTTCCCTAATAGTGAGAGGAGAAAACAGTGTGAATGTAATAGCATTTGTATTTAAAACATACAGAACATGGTATGACTTATTTTAAAGGTGGGGATAAAAGTGTTTTTTGGTGCAAAATCACGTTTTTTATGGAAAATTGTTTATAGAAGAGTGCGTAGAGAAAGATGTGAATGTGTTGCCTAAAAGTGAGTAGAGAAACCGCTGTGAATGTAATATGCAACGTCTCTATTTCAAACATACAGAAAATTGCACGACTTATTTGTAGAAGAATGAGTAGAGAAAGAGATGTGAATGTATCACCTAATAGTGAGAGGAGAAAACAGCGTGAATGTAATAGCACTTCTGTTTCAAACATACAGAACATGGTTTGACTTATTTTAAAAGTGGGGATAAAAGTGTTTTTCGGTGCAAAATCACCCTTTTTATGGAAAATTGTTTACAGAAGACTGAGTAGTGAAAGAGATGTGAATGTGTTACCTAAAAGTAAGAGGAGAACACAGTGTGAATGTAATAGCACTTCTGTTTCAAACATACAGAACATGCTATGACTTATTTTAAAAGCGGGGATAAAATGCTTTTGGTGCAAAATCATGTTTTTTTTTTTTATGGAAAATTGTTTATAGAAGACTGAGTAGAGAAAGAGATGTGAATGTGTTACCTAAAAGTGAGTAGAGAAAACACTTAATGTAATATGCATGTATACAAAAATTTAACTAAATCTTTAGAGTCGTTTCTGAAATACGGGGAATATATATACAAGAATTGCACTGTAGAAGCGGGAATAAAAATGTTATTTTTTTATGTAAAATCGCGTTTTTTCGGGAATTACACCTATATAGATGAACTTAAAAACCAAAACTCTATCTGAATACAAAATTTGATCGTATATATATATATATATATATATATATATATATATATATACAAGAATTGCTCGTTTAAATATATAAGATTTGTTTAGAAGTTGCGACGTTGTTTTGTTCTATCACCTAGGGGTGTGCATTACTACTAACCCTTCGAGTTAACAGGTGTTTTTAAACAAAAGAAGCAGACTTGCACAGTTAATTAACAATTCCTGTTCCAGAAAGCAGAGAATCGTGGAATAGCAAAAAATGTTATTACTGGAGGCCGTACTCTCTCTCGACTCGATGGCGAGAGGGTGCTATAAAACCCGGGGAGGGTTACACAGCTGTGCATATTTCAAGTAGGCGCGAGAATCCCATATAACGGATACATAATTTATAAACAAACGGGCGAAGGTAAAAACGGTTCTGTTTCATGGCGCAAAAAAGAAGCGAAAAACGGCCCTTTCATATGCTTTATTTATTTACATTTAGGTGCCGCTGTCAAATAAATCCAACGGAATGCGATGAGCCTGAACAACCATTGGTAGTACTGGCTCCATTCTATGCCACAAGATAGCAACGTTGCCCTATAATCAAGGTCTGGAAATTTACTGGCCGTAGTTGTGCATAAAACATAAACTGAGCTTGTAAACATGGGCATTTCCAGCTTAAGGAGAAGACAAGAAGGTGAACATTTTCGAGGAAAACGCCTCAATTGCAATAAAACATATCTAAATGTAGCTACAAAAAACATTGTTTTATGTGTTGTAGCTCAATGTAATATTAACATAAGTAGCCGCGATCGTTAAGTCACAAACTCTGCAGTTCAAATCCCGGCATTGCTATCCCTGACTGAAGTATTTCCCATGGTTATCTCGGTCCCATAATTGGCAAATACATGGGAGGTACCCTAAAATTACATCTGGAAGTTTCCTTCCCATTTTTACTTTCTCTACTACGTACGGTAAAGTAGAGGAAGCATTGTATTCCACCCAAAAATTCGATGTCGAGATTTCACCGGAAATATATGTTTTGCCCCCCCCCCTCCCGGGGAATCCAAAAAAAGCATTTTTAGAAAAAGGTACGTGTGTGTGTCAGTCTGTGGACAGCATAACTCATAAACGAAAATTCGGTTAAAAACCAAAGTTGCTATTTAAGTTCAATGCCTTTGAAGGGTGCGACACAAGGATTTTGAAGAAAATTACTTCACCCTACACTACCCTTTACATGGAAAATTGTTCGAATTTTTTATTTTCTTGAAAATGGCTCTAACGATTTTGATTTAAATGCTATATGTTTGAGATATTTTTATGACAAATGAAGTGTATATATTGAATTTTCTGGCTATAGCTTATGAAGTTCTATTTACTCTGGATGACTTTTGTATAAATGGTAAACCATAATAGATGGTATTGTAAAACTAACACAAATAATAAGGAATATCTCCGAAATGGTTCGCTCTACCGAAAAAAAAATATTTGAACATAAATTGTGTGTTTTAGCAAGATCTACATTTTTTCTATAGTAAGATCTGGTCTATGTCTTGCGGTTTACCTGTTATGCAAAAGTCATCCAGAGTATACAGGACTGTATAGCCTATAGCCAGAAAATTCAAAATATACATTTCGTTTGCCATAAAATATCTCAAAAATATATGGTTTTTTAATCAAAATTGTAGAGCCATTTTCGAGAAAAACAAAATTTTGAAACGTTTTCCACATGAAGAATAGTTCAGAATGGAGAAATTTCTTCAAAATCTTCCTGTCGCATCCTTAAAAATATTAAACTTAAATACCAAATTTGGTTTTTAACAGACTTCTCGTTTTCGACTTATACTGTTCACACACACGCGCGCACGCACACACACACCTTTTTTCTAAAATACTTTTTTTTGGATGTAAGGGATCTCAAAACATATTTCCGCTGAAGTCTCGACATCGAATGTTTGGCTGGAATACATTATTTCCTCTAAGTATACATGGTGGAGAAAGTAAAAACCCATAAATACCAAACATGTACCTGCAATGAGACATGTTATAAGACCATTTCTGCAGTAAATAGGAGGATAAGCCCGTATGAGGTTAGTGTGCAGAAGAGAGAGAGCGATAAAGTCACCTTAATGCAAGTTTAGATGTCTCACTCTTCGTCTGTGCCCAAAATAAACCTATTCTAGGGATTAATATAATCTTAGTATCACTTGGTAGCGACAAAACCTTGTATGTATGTTCCAAAGCTAACTAACCTTGCTATGAAAGCGTTTTCTTTAGTCGTAATACGGCGAAGTAGCTGAAACTTTGTTTTAGAGGTACGTTCAAGAATCTAAATATTGCTTTGTCTATGTTACACTCGATGTTAGGGGTATAAGTGCACAGACTTTAACGGCGACTTCTTGACGTTAAGTTGCTCTACAATTTTCCTCTATAGTGTATAAATAAAAATATAATTGGTCGAATATTTGATTGTCCATATTCAGCACTCCTTTATCGTTTACATCTGCAATTAGCATGCAAGCACACAACGGCGTATGTGTAGAGCGGAAGATCAGGAATGATGACGCCAGTTGTAAATGAGTGAATGAGTGTGAGTGAGAGTGAATGTGTATAACATGGCAAATTAGATTTGATGCATACATAACATAGTTTTAAAATCGCTAAGTAAAATAAAAACATAAAATAAATAAATAAAACGATTGGTCCGGCAACCCCATGTTTCTACCTGGCACACCACCACTCTCTTAAACATATTCTCTTCCAGCCCCCTAAGCGGGGTGAATTTAAAGTGAAAATTATTTTCCTAATCTTTGGCGCTTTGGAAAGCCTTTAATTGAAATGCTTTATCCTAAACGTGTACGCAAGCTTCTAAAATATATTTGAGTTCATAGCTTGTGAAGTAAAATACCTAAGTTAACTAGTGATAAGTAAACTAAAGGAGAAGTAATATTTTGATATGCAGCATTATGTGGAAGGTCAGCCACGGGAATCGAACCTCCCGAATGCAAGTCACACGTTACCACGGAGCCATGTCGCTCGGTTTTATAAAACTAATTCTAAACCCTCTAAACTGTAAAATCATATAGTCTTTTGGAGCTACAAAGACCACTCTCTGGATGAGCCCAAATATTTCCACAACAATTTATCTCCATGATTTGAAACATTACAGTGCAAATAAATTACTGTTTTAATATTATATCCAAATCGTTTTCCTAAATATTTCACCACGCACAATAGGACAAATGAGTATGTTTCACTACTAATAAATGTCATGTTTCTTTTGTTTAAAAAGAGTAGGTATAGAAAACTCATGGCAGTATTTTCATGTGGTACTGCGCAGACTGATAGCGAACATCCTGTTACGCATTACTTCAGTTTTTTGTTTCTTACGCTGTTTCTATTATTACTATCTCTCTGGACTGCAAATTGCTGTATAATAAATAACAGACACGCAGCATTCAATTCTACATGAATAAAACAAGCGAATAGATTGAAACATAACATGGGACGTAAAAAATAGGTTACAAGACTCGGATTTAGATGTGTACCATGTTTTCATATATGGTTTCTAAAGCTAGGTCCAGAAACAGTTGACCTAGATCCTGCAATAGACAGATGACTGCAGGTAAACAAACTGCAGACGTCACATTCATTAGTTAAGTACGTAGTGATGCAGGTAACCTCTACAGCTAACAAAGGTTTTCATTATTACTCTGTGTGGTACATAGTTACGTATTTACCGAGCGAGATGGTTCAGCCGATAAAGTCTGTGGCTCGTATTTGAGAGGTCGCGGGTCCGATCCCCTTCCAGATCCATGGGTTTTCTTTTTTTGAAGGTTTTCCCGAGTCGCCAAAGGAATGCTGGGAAGGAGTAGTACGACAAGGAAAACAAATGTGCCCTGGAAATCTCGTCCCTCATGTTGGAAGGTGAACCTACTGGTTTTCGGGCCCCCGTGGGATGGTACAAGCTCGAGGGCAAGAAGGAGGGAGCCGGTTTCCGAGTCCTGCCACCCCTCTTGGGAGTAAGAACCCGAAGGGATGGAGAAGGAATCGCACTGAGCCAGCCTTCTGCTCTGTCGTGGCCGTCCTTCGGATCCATTCACCTCATCCATCCTCCAGGGGGTCTCCTATTACGTACATGGACACAAAAGATCACCTTTCTCGAGGTGCCACAACTTCTTATTCGAGAACCCTCCATACACACGTGCAGCAATGACTCAGCGGAATTAACTAGAAGCTTCTGGATACTACTGGTGTTATCGCACTGTTTGATCACATACACACAGTCACTATACTTGCCCTGTAGTCTCAGTAAAAATGCATTTCCTGTTTTAATTGTTAATCCAGAGAAAACTGTATATCTTTGTATAGATGGCGTTGTTATAATGCAATGGCTACCAATCGTCAAACGTGCTACTCATAAGTTTTCTTTGCTTTGTTAGATGTTCCGCTGTGGGTAGTCTATCCCTTTTTGACACTTCTCTTGACATATTGTTTTGGCTCTGTATCAAATTGTGCTCAAAGTTAATATTTAAAAGTTATAATTTCTTAATGTATATTTTAATGCTCAGTAAACGCAAAGACGAACTGGAGGAAGTAAACTGAAAATATGATTTACGGAGAATGGTTTAATATTTATCACAAAAGTTGCATGTTAAAGGTTGCAATATTTTATAACTGAAAGCATTCCCAAAGTTTTAAAGCTTCATACCACAGGTAAGGGTGGGTATATCGGCAATGTAGCGTGAATGTTGTGGCTTACGCTGCAGGATTACATCCCAGTTGGGCCAACAAGTCTAGCTGAAATTTTAATTCGAGAGGTTTCTTCATTTCTTACGATGAATATCAACGTTAGCGTTTTCATTCCATAACCATTGGAGTATTAACTTCTGTGTTTATATACACTAACCATTCCATTGTTCTCTAACATAACCTTAGATAAAGATAGGATTTTAGATACGCTGGAATCACCACCACATGGTTAAGCTATCTGTACATTAGATATAACAATTACCTTACACAGGGTGTTGGTGGTGCTATCAGTGCAAATAATTTAACTATTTAGCCCATAGTTCGATAATTAACATCTTGTTGATAATTTACGCCTTCCGGTCAGTGTTGCCAACACATTCGGTTGCTGGTTTCAATGCAAAATTTGCAATTAAACATAACCTCTTTGAACAAGCAACAGTAACAATTTTACGATTGGTGTGCATAGAAATCGTGTAAGAATGGCGGTAACTATGAAACAATATGCGGAATCTTCACTTGAAGAAATAGATGAACTTTAGAAAATTTTAAAGTTAAATACTTGCTATTTATATTAAAGATAAAGATAGCCTAAGAGATGCCATTGGGCAAAGGCCTCCTAGAGCT
Organism: Tenodera sinensis; assembly: GCA_030765045.1. Lineage (NCBI taxonomy): Eukaryota > Metazoa > Arthropoda > Insecta > Mantodea > Mantidae > Tenodera > Tenodera sinensis. The sequence goes on from CM060966.1 coordinate 165,374,674, forward strand.
TGTGGGGCTAGCTCTATGCAATTCACAGGTTCAGCAAGCATGACTACTCTTGTACTAACCATTCTTACAAACTCTTATTCCTGTATCTTCTTCGTGTTAGTTAAGATAAACATTTGTACAAATTATCTTATTGCTTATTTCCTTGTAGGAGTAAAGGGAATATGAGAATACAGTAGACTTTGAGCGATAGTCAAATCTTTTAAAGCTTTCAAATTCCGTTCTTATTGCATGGCTAACCTATAAAAATAAATAACGATATTACATTTGACGAAACTTTGTTTTCCAAAACTCACACAAATGACAAGGAATATCTCCGAAATAGTTCAGTCTACAAAAAATACTTGGACATAAATAGTGTTTTAGCAAGTTCTACAATTTTGTACAGTAAGATTTGGTCTATCTCTCTACAGTTTACAATTATGAGCGAGTTCTACATTTTTTTGTGTAGAACAATTTCCTTTATTTCTTATGATTTATCAATTATACAAACATAATTCATAATGAAGACATCACAGGCTACTGTCAGAAAATTATACATTTTATTTGTGGTGAAAATATTTTAAACGTGTTTTAATGAAAATCGTGTAGGATTTCAGGGCCCGTCGACAACAGGGTCATTAGGGCCCCAAGAATTCTTTGTATAAAAACATTTCACAAACATTTGAAACTGATACAAAAGTAAAGATAATTTACATAGGGAAAATTCTAAGTTTACTAGTTTTAGTATTATTTATCAGATTGTCTGTAATTGATACCCACAATGTTACAGCATTATTTCATCAACACGAACCTAAAATAATTTAATGTCATGCGGGCAATTACAACCTTGCCCTAAGTTTCGGTTTGCATGTTGGTACATATTATCAAGTAAGTGCAGGATACGAGCACCGATTTCCTTGAAACCTCGTGCTAAAAGCAATGCATTTGTGAAACTTCATAAATATCGTTTTCTTATAATTGCTTTCACTTTTTTAACGTATAATCAGAACATAGAATGTTAAACACACATAAAAGTTTAACGAGATAGGTTAAAACGGTAGTAAGGTGTTAATTTTTAATTTCTCTACTGCGTATATAAGTAGAGATTTCACCGGAAATGCATGTTTTGAAACCCCTGAATCTAAAACAGCATTTTTAGAAAAAGGTAAACTCAAAAACGAAAAGTCTTCAGCGTCTTCAAGGATGCAACACGAACTTTCAAGAGAATTCCCCACACGAAATTACCCTTTGAATGAACATTTTTCAAAAATTTTGATATCAAAAATGGCTCTAACGATTTTGATTAAAAAACCACGTTTAAGATAGTTTCATGATAAACGAAACGTATATCTTGAATTTCCTTAGAATTTTCGCTGTTATCTTCATTCTTTTGTATAATTTATAAACCGTAAGAGATAAACAAAATCTTATTACACAAAAATATAGATCTCATTAAATCACACAATTTATACTAAGCACTCTTTTGGAGTGAGATATTCCTTGTTATTTGTCTGAATTTTTCAGTAGCTAAAGTTTTTTCACGTAGTAAGTCATTATTCATTTTTATTATATCTCGGCCATACAAAAAGAAGTAAATTTCAAAGCCATCACATAGTGAACAAGTTTAAAACATTGAATATCGCTTAAAGCCTACTGTACTGCAATATTTCCCTTACATCTACAAAAAAATTAGCAATAAAATAACTTCTGCAAATGTTTATCTAGTTTTATTGACATTAATTTGGTCCGAATAGTTTCAAAGAAGTTTTCAGGCACCTATGCCAGTTCACGAAGGTTAAAATTTCTTCAGAAAGAACACAGTTCAACTATGTCTGACGTTTTATCAAATCCGTACTGTACAAAATTATTCTAGTGGTACAAATTTTTAAATGTTGAAGCCTAGCATTGTTGTCATTTCCAGTTAACATGTAGTTGTGAATGAAAAAGCATAGTTCTGAAATTTCATTTCTGTTTTTATATGTGGTTTGTCAATTAGTAAGCAGGAAATAGTTTTCCACCTGACGTGAGAAGCTGAAAGTTTATGAACCATAATTTGAAGGGAATTTATCAAGAAATTTTAAATGTATTTGAAATCGATCCAAAATTAAGAGTAGTTTTACGTATAGAAGTTATGCGAAGCACTGCAGAATTTTTTGCATGTGTTTAAATATAATTTTTATACTTTTATACATAACAAACTAACATTTTTATTTTTAGGGGGTCACAAATTGGTGCATCTATAGATCTGTGATATATAAAAAGAATTGAAAGAAAATGATTTATCACGTTTCAAAATGTTTTTATATCGGAGAGAATTTCTTTTCAATGCTGCCGCATTATTTTAACCTCAAACGAATGCACCTAAAGTTGAGGATGTGCGTACATTTACGACTCGATTCACTCCAATGCTGAATTAAATTACGAAGGAATAATGCTTTAAGATGCTTTCAATAAGAGAATTAAGTATTGTTAAAACAAAAAGTATACATTTATAGCACGTCAAATGTCTTAATGTGCTTCCTTGTGTTTAAATTATTTTTCCATGCGTTTGTGCATTAAAATTCGTATGATTTATTATTTGTAATGTTCCAAGGAAGGTAAGTTTATTATTGATGTTAAAACACAAGTTTCACAGACTGATGTGAGAATAGAATAAGAGAGTGGAGGCGCGGGTTGCGGGTTCTAATAAAAGGCACTTTGTACCTACGCACTCACCAAGAGTTCCATATCCAAACCACGGGAAGGCCACCTTGGTACGCTTGCAGCAACACGTGACACCAGAAAACTCGACCCTCGCGGGTACAACACTAACAACCAGAGTTCACCGGACTAGATCTATTGTCATGTATTCTCGACGCGAGCGAGCGGGCGAGCGCACTGTTATTGTTGCAACTACCCCCGACACTAGCAGACCTGAGCCGAACACGGTTTCGCAGCGACTGTCTCTACTAGGGGCCGTCGAGACGTCGAGCTGAACCGAGCTGAGCCGGGTGTCGCCGACCGCCCCCGAACATCACCCAGGTACACATCCGCCTCTTCATTAGGGTGCATCAAACGTGGGAAAAGTGTTTCTTTTTGTGGAACCGTTCCGGAAGTTCCAGTTCAAAGTAAGATCATTACACCCATTTTTGAGAAATTCAAAATGTTCAAAAACTTCTCAATCTAGAGAGTATATGCGGTGGAGGACTTTTGAAAACTTTCACGTCTCATCATTGGAAGATGAGTTTATTATTTAACAGATTTTTCGTTTTTGAGGTATGTTACACACACACACACACACAGACACACACACACACACAAACACATACACACACACACACTATATATATGAAGAAAATCCTGCCACCTTAAACTATCCTATACCTACATATAAAACTGTTCAAATATCTTGATTTTCTCAAAAATAACTAACGATTTTTATTAAAATGCTATCTAAGATATTTTTATGACATGAAATGTATGTATGTATATATATATATATTATTTTCTCTACTACGTATAATAAAGTAGGGGAAGTATTGTATTCCACCCAAAAATTCGATGTCGAGATTGCAGCGGAAATATATGTTTTGAGGTCCCTCGAATCCAAAAAAAAAAAAAAAAAAAAGCAATTTTAGAAAAAGGTTTCCGTGTGTTTGTGTGCCTGCCAGTCTATGGACAGCATGACTCAAAAACGAAAAGTAGTTTCAAAACCAAAGTTGGTATTTAAGTTTAATGTCTTTCAAGGATGCGACACGAAGATTTTGAAGAAAATAGCCCCACCCTAAACTACCTTTTACATGGAAAAACTTTTGGAAAATTTTTATTTTCTTGAAAATGGCTCTAGCGATTTTGATTAAAATGGCATATGTTTGAGATATTTTGATGACAAATGAAACGTATATCTTGAATTTTCTGGCTATAACCCCTGTAGTCGTATTTACTCTGGACGACTTTCGCATAACTGGTAAACCGTTAGAGATAGACCAAATCATACTATACAAAAATGTAGATCTTACTAAAATACACAATTTATGTCCAAATAAATTTTCTTGTAGGGTAAACCATTTCGGAGATATTCCTTGTTATGTGTGTGAGTTTCGGAAAACTTAAAAATGTCGTGAAATGGAACATCTTCATTTTTTTATATGGTTAGTGTGCAAAGAGAACAGAATCTCAAAGCTTTAAAAGATCTGACTATCGCACAAAGCTTTCTGTATTCTAACTTTCCCCTTGCGTCTATAAGGAAATAAGCAATAAGATAATTTGTACAAATGTTTATCTCAACTAACACGAAGAAGATATAGGAATAAGAATTTGTAACAATGGTTAGTACAAGAGTAGAGAAAGTATTTTTGAGTTATGCAGTTCGCAGACATATAGATAGCCACAGATATGGAATTTAATACTTCCTCCACCTACTTAATGAGTAACGCAGGAAATAAAAATCAGGTTGCGTTTTTCTTCGTTGCAACAAAGCAGTCTGCCACAATGCCGATCAACAGGAATGAACATTCGTAATGGATGGTGACTGTTTGAAAATCGTTTCCTTGACAGACCGTCAGCTGCGAGGACATTGTTACGTGTAAATGTGTCAGCTGTGCCAAACTGTACCAAAATTACATCATCTTAGTGTTCTACTCCATGAATGGGTATGCCAATTATATGTCACGTGACAAAGTAGATACAAACAGAGCCATCTTGTGGACGAAATGTAAAACGAATTGCCTCTCCTCGTGGTGGGAAATTCTAAGATACAATGTCACTGCAGGAAAAATGTATATCTCCTTAAAATAAGCAATTACGTCTGATAAAAATATTAGTGACTGTCAAACTGAAACATTCCCTGTAGTCTGAACTTTTCAATCATTTAAGCAGTGAACTTCCTGACATTAAGTGGTGTTCTTTTCTTACTCATGAACTTATGCATTAGTTATGCAATATCCAACTGTTTTTGAACGGTTGATTCTTCTGTGTTCCCCGTTTACCTCTAAAAATGTTTATTGAAACCATTAATGTTTACCACGATAAAGGTAAAGTAGATAGAAAAATAAGGTTATGTATGAATAGCTATGTAACCGCAAGTTAGCATATGAGTGTTAATTGGCATAGGTTAAACATCCACCATTAGTGCAGAAAAGTAGTTTTTATATAGATTTTTAACGTTAGGAGTTGCGGAATAAATGTGAAAAAGTCACGCTAATTAAAAATATTTAAACTCGAATGCACAACTGATGTGGAGCTCAAGCATGTCATAATGTTCATGATGTTGAAAAAAAAACTAATTTCTCTGTCACTGTTTTTAGTAGCAGTAACTGTTTGATCTGCGTTCTGCTCTATGAAATGATAATTTGCATCTCCCAAGCCCACTTTTGCCAACCAAAAAAATATAGAATCTCGCTTCGGGACGAACAAAATTTTAAATATAGTTATTGTGACGCCGACCACTGGTGTTAGCAACCTCACGTCACTGCTTGTAAATACGCGGTCGACAACAATGAAGCGGTCAGGCAAAAGCCCAGTTGCAAGCAGTTTTAGAAGTTATTCAAGTGCTTGTTTACGAAAAGTTTCGAGAAAAAGGTGTAGTTCCAGAAAAATCGGCTCTGTCATTCTAGACTATATAAGCGAGTCAGCCAGCCACAGTGGAGGTCAGTCTGTATTGAGAGAAGGCAGTCTTTTGTTTTTAGTGAGTGTATGGTCGGAGCCATTTGTTTGCTAGACATAGTTGGATTGGATTGTGTAGCGAATGGACAGAGGTTCTTAGTGTGTTGAGCAATGAGTATTGAACCAGTTTGAATGAAATTATTGTCAAAGACAGTTAATCGTTGCATCGGACGAAATGATGATGATGACGATGATATACTTGAGTGTACTCTATTAAGGGGGTTTAAAATTCTAATAAAAATAAATTAATAAATATCACTACAAATCACTGAAACAGGCTATTTATTTACAGTGTTTTAAGATTCAGCACTGTCGGAAGATTCCATTGTTACCGTAGCACTTCTTAAAAATTTGTATATAGATTTCCCCAATTTATTTACGTGCTTATTAGTTAGGCGGTGCAGTGGCCGAGTGGTTAGGCCGTTCGCCTATCACCGTTCGATACCAGGGACCCCAAGTGGTATGCGTGGTGGATGAAGCGGCGTCAGGGCGGATTTTCTCGGGGTTCTCCGATTGCCCCATCACTCATTCCACTAACTGCTCCATCCTCGCGTTTCCATTCATCCGTTTCGCCTGCATTTCATAACATCGTCTTTCACACTCCCGTACCTGGTGCTTCCAGGTCTTCACTCTGTTTGATCCATAGGTTCGTCTGCTCCCCGACAGGCATGTGACCCTAGGTAGTGTCTTGTAAGTCCGAGGGAGTTTGTCCTCCATATGGCGAGGTTAATCAGATGAGTTATTCAATATTAAACAGAGTAATTGCTTAGAAGATCAATGCTTACTCAAGAGTTTGAGGTTAATTAAATAGAATATTGAAACTTTTTACATATTTATTTAGTAATAATCATAAAATTACTGTTTGAGATAAAGTTCTCAAAAATCGCTATATTTTCCCTCTTTTTCGTTTTCGCTGTAATGTCTTCTGAACGTTCAAATTTCGCTGCATGTAGCGGAATTCCGCTACGATTGGTAACGCTGTCTAAGCTCCATCTACAGTCATGGTAACTGGCAGAAACGCAACGGGTCAGCACATCGATAAATAATTCCAGGAATACAACGAATCAGTATATCAGTAAATAATTCTAGGTACACAGCGATATCTGAAGCTGGACTCATATTTCTATTGCACTTATATTCCTGCGAGAGAGCATGAGCTGGTGAACAGACTGTGCTCATATGTATAAAAAGTAAACTCCAGCGCAACAGCCCACGAAGGCTTGCCGCCCAGCCGTTGCGTCCCCCACCTCTGCCCACTGCGGTGCAGTACTGGAGGGTGGGACGTGGTCAGCGCCCCGAGCTCTCCCAGCCAGTTGTGCGGTCTTCTCGATCTGGAGCCGCTACTTCTCCGTCCAGTAGCTCCTCAATTGGTCCCCTCGGGACCTAACGAGGCTGAGTGCACCCCGTGCCAGAGCTCCCAGACATATATTTATGTTATAGCTTATACAACGCAGAGACCTTGGTCACAGCTACCTAGATAGATCTACTGTCACTACCATCCCCAGGAGGAAGGCTCTAAAACCCATCCCACTGATGAAACAGCTGAAAAAGAGCGACCGACCTTCTAGTGTCCACGGAGGGAACTGTTTTCTTTGAACAAGCATCCACGCCATCTGTCCCGCACGTCATACGTCACGAAACCTACAACTGAAACATGAGAAGCAAACAGATGGACAGGAGATCGTGGTATAACGTACATTCCATCTTAGCTCTAGATGTGATGTATCGGCTGAGTGTTAGTTTTTTGTTTGCCCTTCATGACCGGCAGGTTCATTCGTCAAATTACCAGATCGATTCTCCGCTGTCACTTTTGATTCCCTGGTTGGCTTTTACACTTCACCAGCACTTTTCAGACACACGGGTAATATATTTGAAAGTGACGTGGTCAGAAACTTCTTAACTATACCAAACATTAATAACGAAAGTGCATGTACGCTGTAATGCATTACTTAGTGGGCTGGATCGACGCAGTAGCGAACAGCTAAAACTTCCAGGCACTGTAAGTATCGGAGCCAAGATCCATCAAACCATTTCTCGTAGAAAGTAAAACAAAGATAGTGCAACTTCATATGGCTATATTTTATAAATATTACTCTATTTTATTTTAATCTCTCTACTATGAGCTTACAGTAACTAATTCGATACCAATATTTCATCGAACGGCTTTGAACGATAGTCAAATCTTTTAAAGCTTTGAGATCCCGTTCTCTTTGCACGCTTAACATATTAAAAAATGAACAACGAAGCTCAATTTCACGAAAGTTTCAAGTTTTCTTAAATTCACACAAATAACGGGAATATCTCCGAAATGGTTCACTCTACAAAAAAGTTATTCGGACATCATTGTGTGTTTTAGCAAGATCTACATTTTTATAGTAAGATATCGTCTATCTCTTACGGTTTACGAATTATTTAAAAGTCATCCAGACTAAACACGACTACATAGGCTATAGCCAGAAAATTCAAAATATACATTTTATTTGTCATAAAAATATCTTAAACATATGACATTGGTATTTAAGTTTAATGTCTTTCAAGGATACGACACGAAGATTTTGAAGAAAATAGTCCCACCCTAAACTAACCTTTACATGGAATATTTTTCGAATTTTTGGAAAATGGCTGTAACGATTTTAACTATTATGCTATAAACTGTTATAATTTCCAACACAATCTGTTTTATGGTTTTGAAGGAATGATTTATTTGAATTATTCACAATGTAAAAGTACCTTAATATTCAAAATATTTCATGCGCATCAAAAGTTAATTTTATGAACTCTAATTGCCCAGCAAACACCATCGAATTCTGACAGGAAGAAAAACTTATTTTTACAGAAATTCATTTCTTTGTTTTGATAGACATTGAAAATATTTTTTTAATTTTTTTAAGGCTTTGAAACCAAAGACTGAAGTTGAAGTCGCATAAATGGAGCACATACTGGAAAAATTCTAGGAGCATAGCACAAAGTTTAACACGCGTTGAGCACGTCGTGTGTTAAAAATTGAAAGTTGAGAAAAAACAAGTTTTTCTACACACAGGCATCATGATCATGAGTCAGACTACCTCTTTATCCCTTATGTCTAGCAGTCTCTCTCTCTCTCTCTCTCTCTCTCTCTCTCTCTCTCTCTCTCTCTCTCCTCAGATTCAGATCCTCCCTTGCGGCTAGATTACGCTTAACCATCCCTTTCCGCTGAATTTCGTTGTTTTGGGGGCTTTTTGGCCCATACTTTGTTCAAATACTGACCAAAATATAATCAGAAATGACGCTTCTAAACTATTGCACGTGGCATTTAAAGCCTGCGCTAGACCCTTAAAAATGGCGGAATCCAAAAAATTTCACTGACAATGATGATTAAAGTTTTGGGGAACATTTATATGCATAAACCTAAAAGTCATCAATTTGATAATTGTTCGGTCATTTTTCAATCCCAGGGTTCCTTAATGTGGCTTGTTGTGCTTAATATACCTGTCGCAGCGCCACAGTCGGGAGTGTCGGTCTCGGCACCCCACGCCAATCTGTGTAAAATGTTTACGGTTTACTTAACCACAAGAGTACCTACCTCGGCCTTATCTTCCCACCTTGACAACTTGCCCACTAAAAATACATAGCGAAATCCCTTACTCAAGTCTACGATCTTCGAGATACAAGATTTCGTTTTTGCATTTCACCTTTTCATTGTAGCTTTCGTTCCTGTTTCGCCTTTTAGATGCCATATTTTTCCTCCTGAAGCGCAACTTACGTTACCCTTTAGTTTTTTAATTATAATGTACAATTATTAACAATGTTTTTTACTTTTAATGTTAAATATTAATGTTGTATCTGGGCTTTGTGTGAATCCATTTCCATTGCTTTTAACTTTAAAAATTTACATTACCTTTTGCTAGATAATTAACTTTTCTCTTTGCTATTTTCCATAATTAAACGACGTTATTTATTTGTTCTGTGGCATAACTGTTTGCCACAGTTTGATAATGCATGTTTTCTTCTCTTTCTTGGAAAACATGAAAGAATATTCAGCATCAAGACTACAACCTGATTTTAAAGACTTTGCACTGAATCCCTCTGCATAGCTCTAGCAATGTATACTTGTCGCAAAGTTCAGAAAAGCTACAAATGTATGTCACTTCTTTATAAGAGGTTATAACCGCCGGCTTGGTACGTGGTGTGAAGTCACTTAGCCCCGACAGTCCTTTGTTTTGTGCCGCGCCCGGCGTCATAATACTATAGTGAGCAGAGAATGTTGGTTGATATTATTTTCTTATTGTTTAAAATACAGACTGTTACGGATATAACAGCGAATACTTCGAAAATTGGTACCCACTTTAGTGTGTATTTGCTTTGGTGTCGTAGAAAGCGTTGGAACTCGGTTCCGGTACACCATTCGTAATCACGACACCGGTTCATTCTGCGGCATGCCTCCTGGTGCCACACGTTAGAAAACCTGAAAACCTGTATTCTTAATAAGTAAAATTATAAGTTCGCAAATGAAGCAAATATTGATGTAAGATTGATCATTATACTGTCCTGGATTACCAGTAAATATATCTGCTTTTATACTTCCTGTAACTTTTGTTCATGGTTTGTTCAATACCACGAAAACACTTTCAGTGAACTTCTAATCCCCATGAAGGAACAGAATATAACATACTTTTTCCGATAACCTGATAGAAACGTCCAGCATGTTTAGCCAATCACGGCTACCACGGAAACGGTTAATATAGTGAAATTTAATCTCGTGCATCCTTTGGTAAATTTTCCTTCTATTTTCTTGTATTTTCAGATTTTATCCAAGAACACGTTTCCATAAAAATATAAACATTGTGGTATGGAAATTCGTGGTCCAAGAGTCGAATTCCGAACGAAGCTCATATCCTGGTTTGCTTCTTTCCGGAGTACGGCGGTGTTTGTGTCGAAATAACGCCGTGAAATGTCTCCGGGGTATTCTAGCGAGGCAGTGTCGTAAACATCCCGCGCTCCAAATCCCCTAACCTCCTCCTCCTTTCTCTGACTACAGACTTCACATAACATTCTTTTGTTTTTGTGATTCTGCGAGCCTTATTAACATATCTGACCGTCTGTCTGTTCTAGAAACCCAATGGGCGTCTCAGTCCACTTACTTTGTCCTTCAGTATCGCATCCTGAGCACATCACAGGCTTCCAAAGAGAGAGATGAAGTCTCTCGTATGTAGCTTACTTTACAGCATAAGGTCGGACGACACAACTACTAGGATTAAATTTAAATAATCATTTCCTCGCGTTGTTTTCTCTATCGTAGACAGGAGTGCACTGAATTACACTCTCAAGGCACAAAAATAATTCGGTTGAAACACACACGATAAACTTAGACACTTGCCGTTTGAAAACAGTAGGAAAAATGAGGAGATTGAGGGAGGTGTAGTGACGAGTATGGATCAAGGTCAACGCTTGTTTATCTCGAGTAACATGAAGAAAAGAAACAAGAGTTTATAAGAAGTTTATTTATATTTTGTAGCTCCATTTTATCTTCTATTGTCATTTAGAACACTAAGTGAGAAACAGCTTATGAAATTAATACTCGCCGAACTGTTTAGTTAAATAAAAACTGACATAGTTTGTATGTTGTTGAAAATGGTGTCCATTTTGTCAATATTACAATACTATTCATAAGCCTGTACATTACTGAAATAAGACTAATTTATACGCTCTAAAGAATCACTGACACTAGGAACCTTGAGCCTTTGCCCACTGGAATCGCACGCAAAAGGACCAGGAAAGATGAACATGGGAGTGAATGTGGGTGTTTCCTAATTAAAATCGATAAAATTAACAGTTAACAAACTGCTGTTAATGAGTTTCTCCCACATCAGTTGTTTCTAAAGTCAAAGCCCTCGATATGACCACAGAGTTAAAGATGGCTCATACAAAGCATTCAGAAATTTGCCAGACTCGAACTTTGAAAAACGGTAATCGACTGGATACCCAGGCAAGCCTTGCCTTAGGGAGACTGGATTTGTGTTGTATCAGGGTCAGCGCAGCTGTTGTTTTGCTCCGAGTGACGCCTTGAATCGGAGATAATGACTTGGGTACGCATAGGTGAAATTCTAACTTACATGATTATTGATAATTTGCTTTAAATTTATACCACGTATTATACATGCAAAGAATAGTGTACGAAGGCACATCAAAAAGTAAGTTACACATGTCCCACGCTAAGACCACTGCGCAACAAGAATGGCGCTTTGTCAGAATAGAGTTAAAGTTCCGAAATTCCTGTAGACATTGTTCTACTATGGTAATGAGGTTCCGTCAGACCTCCTGTGGATAACCTTCAGAGGTACACAGCTGCAGCAAATCACAGGCCTGCAACATTGCCTAGTCAGAGACTATAATAATATAGCTGCGTCTGGCTTAGTAATTACTAGCTTAACTCTCGGATATTAATAGTTTATCACATATAAGATATAAACATGCAAACGTGTACGAAAAAGAGTGTTATTTTAGCTTCAGCCGTGGGGTGTTTATACACCACTATATTTACGTGTATTTTATCAGAATAAACCAGACTTTGAGCTGTTAACAGAGGTGTGAATAACCTTTGTAAGTGTACGGTTATGCTTCCCCCTTTCTTCTTAATAATTACTCTGTCATACTCATGTGTAACTTACTTTTTGAACTCCCTTCATGTATACATTTAATTGCACCATCTCCATTACTTCTTTAAACAACCATTTAACAACAAAAACGCTCCACATGATGAACAGTTATCAGTTGTGTTAGCTTTAATGTTTATTCCAGAAAAGATGAACAGAAAACGTAGGCTTTCAACGAAATGTCCACAACCCAGAAAATTTTTCAAACACTTTAATTTTCTCAAAAAACAGCTCTAAGGAGTTTGATTTAAATGCTATATGTTTAAGATATTCTTACTACAAGTAAAATTCATATCTTGAATTAAGCGGATTCTATTCTCGATACCAACGTGGCAGATCTGGTCCGGGGTACACTCAGCCTTGTTAGGTCACTGATGGACCAATTAGGGGGCTGCTTGATTGAAAAGTAGTGACGCTGCTGCGTAGAATCGCATAATCGGCCAGGAGGGATCTGGGCGCTGACCACGAACCATCCTCCAGCACTGCACCCCCCCCCCTGACGATTGTGGTGGGCAGATATGGGTACGCAGCAGCTGGGCGGTAGGTCTTCACCCGGAATGGGCTATTGCGACTTGGGTTATTATATCTTGAATTTTCTGCATGAGTTACATACTTTTGCATAATCCGTAAGAGACAGGCAAAATCTTAATGCACAAAGAATGTACATCTCGTTAAAACATACGAATTATATCAATTCATTTTTTTTTTTTTTTTTTTTTTTTTTTTTTTTTTTTTTTTTTTTTTTGTTGAAGATATTTCTTGTTATTTGTCTGAATTTGCAACACTTAATACTTTTCTCAAATGGGAGGGCAATTATCCTATTTTTAATCTTTAGCCATGCAAAGTGGACCGAATTTTAAAGCCATTACATAGTGACTAACTTTAAACAATTGACTATCGCTAAAACCTGCTGTATTCCCGTATTCCTCTTGCACCTACAAGAATATTAGCAATATTTCTGTAGATTTTTATCTCACCCCTGAACACGGCTGGGAAGAGACTTTGTAAGACTATGTGGACCCTTTCGCACCTTCACGGGAATGAACCCGTATCACCAAGTTCATAGTCAGACATACAGAGCGTGTTTTCAATGTAGTAGGTATGCCCTTAAGCTCATAATTTAGAGAGTTGGTAGTAGCTGCAGAGGGGTTATTTACATGGTGTCACCAGCACAAAGGCAGGCACTGCGAGAACTCCACCATGTCTATATAACAGAGATTGTTGAACGTTTATTCGTGATTTAAGCGATTTTGAGAGGAAACTAAACTGAGTGTAAATGTTTGTTTTTGTACAACGCACTCAGCGGCCAGTCTACCTCATGTGTCTAAGTCGTTAAAGTGTTAATTTATGTAACAATGGTAAACCCTGGTACATATTAGAACAACGGCCGTTTATGTACCACGTGTATGTAAAACAGCTGCTAGCCAAGGGTTCTGAAAACAATATCAGGAAGAGTTACACTAGAACTTCAAATTATCAGCTACAAAAGCAGCCTACATCTTCCAAAAATGAAACTTAACCTCAAAAAATACTCTGTCGTGGTACTCATTTTAGTTTCATTCTCATTGAACTAAATAAATTAGAAAGGAATATAGTTTCTAAAAATGCTTTTTTTTTTTTTTATTCAGGGTCTCAAAACATATATTTCCGGTGAAATCTCGACATCGATTTTTTGGGTGAAGTACAATACTTCGGTAAAACTGTATTGTGTCACTGACCTACAACAGAAGAAGATGGCGCTGCAAGGCAGAAATATATGTTGCCAACTTAACATTGTACAACTCGCTAAAACTGCCAACCACGCATCACAAAATGCCAAAACAATGTACTATTATTTATTAATATTGTTGTTGTTGTTGTTGTTAATACTGCGTAATCTGTAATAACATTACTGTATTACACAACCTCAATATTATTAATTACTTCATTATTATTGTTGCACTATTGCGTAATACTGCGTAATCTGTAATAAAATTACCGTATTATACAATCTCAAATAAGGATTGTTGTACCTTTGATAAGTGTAGTCGTCTGTGAAAATGCGCAACAAGTTCAAGTCTATTATTTATTTATGCCAACAAACTTACCATTGGTATTTTTGAACACAAACCATGTGTGGGCAATGTTTGAGAGGTAGTACTAGAACTTAACAATTCAATACCACAGCTGGGATTTGAACGACAGACCCTCCGCTTACTAGGCGGGTGCTCTGAGAGCATCCCTTCTCGGTTTACCGCCTTCTCTTGTGCCTGTTGTGGTAATTTTCATTTTTATATGCTTCGATGAGCCACAATATCTCTTCCTCAGTCCAATTTTTCATTTTCAAACGTATGTACAATACAGATTAAAACCACAACCGCACCGCACAAGAGCTTAAGTCACATCACTTAATTACAAAACAATAACTCTAAATAACAACAAATAATGTTAACAAGTTGGTTGGCAACATTCACATACTTCCGCTGATTTCAATTTTCCAGCGTTGGCAATACATACGTCACCAACGAGTTAAAGGAAATGAACCTCATAACAATGCTTCAGTCACAAACAACTGCCTATCGATCACGTGAGGACGGGCTCCTACAGGATAACCAGATTACTATATGTTCCAATTTTCAAGACGTTAGCAATGTCAGAAGTTGGAGTATCTGCTGTTAATTTATAATTTTGTTCAATATAAAATTTCTCAATCAGATTCTAACCATATTTCCTGTTGTATTCTATGATCTGAGCTTTCACTCTTCGAATTATTTCGTCTATTTCAGCGTCATATGTTTCACTGAAAAGAGTCAGCCATTTTTAACATTTGAATAGCGGTTCTGTTACGTCAAATTACGTAAGTTGTTGCGTAACTGTAGCACAGCTCTCTAACCTGATCACAACAGGTGATAATTAAAATTCAGAGGAGGCGATGATGAAATGTGATACTTTGTTGCTAATATTTTGGTTGAAATGATTGGTGGATTTCAACCCAGTCACGTATGAGTGGAATAGTATATGTATTGTGGCAATTATGTCACGTTATTTAAAACCATTCCGTCCAGATTAGATACAAATCAGCCTTTAAATTATCCCAACAGTTTAGTGACATTCAGAATTCTCCTAAGAGACAAAGAAAACCCCTTCATTTTCTTTCCATGCCTTTTAAAGGCGTAACTGCCAATTTGATAAAGGTTTCGACAGCACAGAGAGGTTGAAAATAAAACGCATTGATGTGAGAGAAAATAAGTGTTCCGTTGTCCTTAGGCGGATTCAGAGAGAGACTTAAGAAGAAGGCTTTAGCCTTGCCCCTTAGGCAGTGTTGATTTTGTAGAAAAAGCGTGTTCGACCTCTTCTTCATCTGTGACAAAGAACATACTTATCTCAAATACAGCACTTTCTTAACATTGTGCTGTGCGTGGCTGTATGACGCATATGTAATAAACATTTGTTAAATAAATTAAAACATATACAGAATCAGGTATACTGAATAAGTAATGAGATGGAACTTTGTTATTAATTTGATGTGTTGCACTCACATGACTTTCTCTACTCTTGTACTAACCATTCTTACATCCTATATCTTCTTCGTGTTAATTGAGATAAACATTTGTACAAATTATCTTATTACTCATTTCCTTGTAGGTGCAAGGGGAATATTAGAATACAGTGAGCGATAGTTAAAACTTTATAAGCTTTCATATTCCTTTCTCTTTGCATGGCCAACATATAAAGAAATGAATAACGACGTTCCCTTTGACAAAAGTTTATTTTCCAAAACTCACACAAATAACAAGGAATATCTCCGGAATGGTTCACTCTACAAAAAAATATTATTTATACATAAATTGGCTGTTTTAGCAAGATCTACATTTTTGTATAGTAAGGTTTGATCTATATCTTACGGTTTACCAGTTATGCAAAGGTCAACAGCACTACATAGACTATAGCCAGAAAATTCAAAATATACATTTCGTTTGTCATAAAAATATCTCGAACATATAGCACTTTAATCAAAATCGTTAGAGCTATTTTTGGGGAAATAAAAAATTTCAGAAAATTTTCCATGTAAGAGGTAGTTTAGGGTGGAGCAATTTTCTTCAAAATCTTCGTGTCGAATCCTTTAAAAACATAATACTTAAATATCAACTTTGGTTTTTAACCGACTTTTCGTCTTTTAACTTATGTTGTCAGGCGGCGCCGTAGCCGAGGGGTTAGAGCGTTCGCCTACCACCTAAGCGGTCCGGGTTCGATCCCGGGGACCCGCTTGTGGTATTTGTGGTGGACTAAGTGGCGTCAGGGCAGCTTTTCCAGTTTCCTCCGCCACTCATTCCACCAATTACTCCATTATCACCTTTCCAATCAACGATTTCGCTTGCATTCCATATCACCCTCTTCCTCACTCTCATACCTGGTGCTTGGCTGACCACACACTTCCAGAACGTCACTCTGTCCGGTCCATAGGTTCCTGTGCTCCCCGACAGACGTCTGACCCTAGGCACTGGCTTGTAAGTCCTAGGGGGAGTAAGGCTTACATAAGGAGAGGGTAATCAGATAAAAGGAAAAAATACATACACACACAACGGTCCTTTTACTAATTTTTTTATTCAGGGGACCTTAAAACACACATTTCCGTTGAAATCTCAACATCGAATTTTTGGGTGGAATACAGTATTTACCCTACTTTACGTAGACGAGAAAGCAAAAATGCAAGTAAAAAAAACTAGTTGTGAATATACATTAATTACCACCTAAGACTGTGCCTGGAATCAACTCTAAGAAGTTAATTTTGTGGTGGATAGAATTGGCTGATGAATTAGTAATACATTCACATATCCTACTAACTTGACCTTCAACATACAATTTTCTATAATTGAAATAAAAATGCAACACATTACTACTCACTTTTCTTTTACGAAAAACGATCACATATGCTTCCCTACTTGCCCTTCAAGTACAATTGTTACAATTTTTAATGACTGAAATAGAAATGCTACCTATTACATTCACATGGTTTTTTCTGCTAACTTTTCTTTTACAAAATACAATCGCATTTCTTTCTCACATTACATTCACATGACTTTCTTCACGCTCTTTTATTTTATGAAACACAATCATGCCTCTTTCCCTACTCCCTCGTCTACAAATAACCCATACAATTTTCCATATGCTTGATATTCAAATGCAACGTGTTACATTCACACAGTTTTGTCTACTTTCCTTCCTTCCAGTGTTTTGAGGTTATTCAAACAGTGTTTTCCCTGTGTTTTCATTTACTTATTTTGTTTATTTTGGATTGTTTATAGCATCCAACGTTAAGTCTAAAAGTTTTAGGGATAAAATCGTAAAGCCATGTAGGTATTTCAGCTAATAATTCCATAAAATATCTTTGTTTGTTTAGTTTTGTAGAGGTTGCGTAATAATTGTTATTCTCGAGTGGGTGTATCTAAAAAGGTATAAAAAAGCAATCTTTGATTTTAGATTAGTATTCATTACTTCCCATAAGTGCTAAATATGGACATAATAAGATAAATGGGATTATGTAATCGTAATAGTAGTGTTTTAAAGAAATTGTGTTCCTGTTTATTAATTTATTTTACTCCTCAAATCGTCTTCTTCACGACCTTGGTCCGCTCAATATATTCAATAGAACTCTTAAAGCATTGACGACAGTAGATTCCTTATTTCAAAATAATATACTTTGTTATACGGTGTTAGACATTGTTTATGTCAGTCTCTGGAATATCTGTCATCAGAACCATTAGATATTTCGAAAGCATTTAACTTTGACTTGCATAAAATTCTGTAAAGGGAATCTTACATTTGTTTCTTATCAGCTTTCCAGAGAATTGCACTTCACGGCTATTCAAATAGAAAAATAGTTATTAAAAACGTGCTGAACACCATGAAGCCGATATGAAATCAGTTGTCGTATCGACCAGAAGAGGGAAGAACTTATCAACAGCAGCAGCTGCAGTATCGACTAACCCCAGATATGGCCGTAACTTGCTAGCTGTATCCCAGCGAGCCACCGAGGTTGAAATGAATTAGTAGACGCTTGGAGCGCTGAGATAACAGCTATGGGTGGAAAATTGCCTTGGTGTTTTCAAGTTAGGAATACCAGCGTAGCACACCAAATGTAAAGACAATAGAACGCCAGGTCTGCAGGCCAATATTATTTAAAGAGTAGCCATTTTGGTAGTTGACGTTCGCGGAGACAAGTCTAGTGTTATATAAGGACGTTTTAGTTATGAAACGGTTAAATCGGAATAAATAAGCTAATGAATTGTTGGAATATAAAATCAGTACAATGGAGTCTATCTTTCAATGAAAAATAGTTGGGAAAGAGAGCTTATACAGACAATGTCAATAGAAAAGAACTCCTCCGTGGTGTGGGGGTAGCGTTCACGAGGTCCCGAGAAAGATCTTGATAGAGTGAGTTACCTAAATAAGTCCTTTTTGCTTTCTCTGCTATGTATAATAAAGTAGAGGAAGTATTGTATTCCACCCAAAAATTTGATGTCGAGATTTTACCGGAAATATGTTTTGGGGCCCCTAGAATAAAAAAAAAAAAAAAAAAAAAAAAAAAAAAAAAAAAAAAAAGCATTTTTAGACAAAGGTCCGTGTGTGTATCTGTCTCAATCTGTGGACAGCATAACTCAAGAACGAAAAGTCGGTTAAAAACCAAAGTTGGTATTTAAGTTTAATGTCTTTCAAGGATGCGACACGAAGGCAAACTCTGCGCAGCCCGTTCAGAACATTTTTGCTCACTCGTCATTACAATAGGAGAGTGAAGTAGAGTCAAGAACGAAAAGTCGATTAAAAACCAAAGTTGGTATTTAACCCTCTATTGCCTGAATTATTTTGCTACATATGTCGTTCTTCCTCTAATTCGAAACCGGTTTAGATTAGGCGGTCTGAGAGGCCTTCAGCCTGCTGGCTCGGATAGCCATGATCGTTAAGGCAACACGTAGTGCACTGGCCATGTTCATACTACCACGTTTCAAAATATGGAACTTTTTTAAACACTTATGTCTTCATCATACAAACATAACACCTAGCGACCAAACGTTTTTCGTTAAAAAACTTAAAAACTTGAATCAGCCAATCAGATTTTCTTGCGGATCTAGCAGTGCCACCAGCGCCATTCTTTGGTGTTCTACAGAACTAGTTATTCGTGTTTTCAATTCCCCAATCCAAGTGTGGCGCACGGGCCCGATGGGCCTGATCATACATACAACGCTTTCTACTATCGTTGAGCCATTGGCACCGATTGGCACCAATGAGTTTACACAATGGTCGTTGGATAGCGCTACAATGCATTCCACATTTAATCGTTCTTACCAGCGTTGCCAACATTATCGGCAAGTTACTAATTCTAGGAGTTCTCGGCGACAAAAGTTTAAAAATAGGAGTTATAGCGACTTTTTAGGGCGATTTTAGGGGTGATGTAAGAGACAATGTTGGTGGATTTAAATGTTTTGATTGATGCATTTGTTACTTGAGGAATTAAGTTATAAACAAATAAAATTGTAAAAGGAATTTCGTTCACAAAATATGTCCAGCACAGTAGATTTCTGTAAAGAATAATATTACTGCAAAGATGCGGCAGGATCAAATCCGTTTAAATGGTAAATTTTGCAATCGCAATCCACTTCTAATGTGGTGGTAGAAAGAGTTTTCAGTAGTCGAACATTGTCAGAAGAAAGCTAAAGAAATGGCTTAAGTGGTCAATTGTGGCAGTTATACTAAATTGCAAGAACGTTCATAGGGTTTTAAGGGAACTATGTCCCTCATACCTAGAAAAAGTTGTGTATAAAATGGTACAATATCAATGAACACACAAGGTTGGTGTTTTGTGGTACACAAGACCCGGAGCAGATCCAGAGTGAAATCTTCAATAGCAATGAATGATTTCTCTTCTGGAAGTGTCCGAGGATGGACTGGAAAATTCATTTTTTTTTTTTTTCGATTGCGTCAGTTTATTTCGCTTTCAAAAATTGTTAAACATTATACAAATGTGTTCGGTTTATTGTGGAATTAACAGAATGCCCAAAACAGCTATAAATTATAAGTCACGAGGTAAAAGGAAACCAAGGAGACCAAAGAAACGGTGGCATGAGCAATTTGGAGCCGGAACGGGTTGAATGCGCCAGCCGTGAAGTAGAAGCAAATCATTATTATTATTTAGTGACTTTTAATTTAGAATATGGTGACTTTTGGCTAACATTAGTTGGCATTTGACAACTCTGTTCTCAGGAAATGGAAACAAACCTGTTCGTGGCTATTGCACGATGCACAGATGTTACTACAAATAGCTAAAAGTTGCTATTCTTGATGTTTTAAAATGCAAGTGAACGTGCCTCCTGGAATATAATTAAATTCGCTACTAATAGGATCATCGGTGGTAAGAATTCACAGGTTGCGAATCAAATAAAAGTGGAAAGTAAAATCGCAATGTTACGTCTACTTTTCTAATGTCTTCTGTCTTGTATTAATCAAGGTATTGAATTTTTACCTATTGAATTTGTGGTGGCATTATTTGTATCGCGTATTAGCCGGTACGTTCACTTGGACTGATTCTGTCTTTGACAGTTCCTCCCAGAAGTAGAGCTACCAACATTGGTTACGTGAAAGCGCCAGATTATAAAAAATTAAAACTACCTACGATTAGTAAAATGTTTATGAGCCCTTTAAATATCAAGCATATTCATTAATGTCCACTACCTATATTATCATACTCAATAACTAATAAAGCCTTTAAGTGCCATGCAGAAAAGCTGTTTCACCTCCTAATACGTGTAATGATTTTACAGAACACTAATCTAGGCTTATATTTCAAAATGTTCGTAATTTTAATAGGTCCTCTATTAAATTTAGCAAGCAATCAATACCTAGTATATTTAGTTTACTCTGTACATTTTGAGAGTTTGAAAGAATTAAAGTTTATTTGCTTGTTTTTTATGTTAACAGCTCTTGTAACTACTGTAAGTTCTCTAGTGTATATTGAACACTGATCACTGATTTTAATGTTTAAATTTCCTTTAGAATTGTATATAAATACTCCATCTTCCTTATTCATAGAACCATCCATACAAATGTATTCCAAGTATCTATAAATCTTTTTAAATTCTTTGCATTCAAGAGTCATATAATCTCCATTGTTTCTGAAGGTACTCAGATCAATGTCCTTTTGAAAGTACAGTAAACACAGTAAATTGGATGCCCTGGAAACCATTCTTCTTTACCTTTTACAAAAGTCTTACAAAGCCACATGATACTGACATTGTCCTTAAAGTACTTACTGTAGATTGTTGTTGGTACTCGTAGGTTTCATTGATCTATATCTTAACCAATTATCTACCAAGTTGTAACCCGATTTGTTCACAAATTTGCTAGTTAGGAATAACTATCCGATTCTGAATTGTATTATTTCAAATTCCTTGAGAGTAAGGTTTCTTGACAGAGTTCCCAAAGCTTCTAGACATTGTTTAATGATTTTACATTATGCAGATTCCAATGAAGGTGCATTTTTACAAGATATTTTTCCAAATAGGATAGCTCCTTATTAATTGTTGTTGTTAGCTTATGCTGGATTTCTGACAATGAAGTCATTAATTCTCTTGCTCTCCAATATTTTTCACTGATGGATCAGGTGCTAGAAGTGGCCGGGCATATTTGAAGGTGGTCTTGATCCATTTCCTCTTGCAGATCACATAGATGCCTTGGAGGTAATTAGTAGTAAATGTAACTGCCTTTTAGAGAGAACCATATTTTTACGTTTTGGTGGTCACATTGCTTTCTCACAGCCCCCAGAATGTCTGGAGGACCACACCTGTTTACGATTTACGGGTCTCACCGACCTGACTGGGAGAGTTATCAAAATAAATTCACCGACCATATCCTCTGATTACCAATCAGAGGACATATTACATGCCATGACAGGTCAGCATGTTAGGAGTTAAGGGTTTATAGAGAAATGGAAAAGTTGGAAAAATAAAGATTCCCTAGCTCTCGGGAATCCTAATAGCATCAGGGTCGGAAGAGAACAAGAGATGACCAAGGTAAGGTCATAAGGTCAGATAGAAAAGCTACAGTGAGGAACAAAACACCATTAAGTGAAAGTAATGTTCTGCTCAGGTTGGGTACCTTGTGGCTGCCGTCCACATATCCCCTAGGCGGGGACCCCTGAGGGGCCATATTCATTGTAGAATTAACTAATTATTATATAATACCCTTAACATAAAGAGACAATTTTGAGAAAATATGATGATCATGATGATGATAAATAATAATCCATAGGGCATCTCCCCCATGAAGAGGGTACCCTTATCACCCAGCTGTGAGTCCTCCAGCTACAGCCAACCCCACGGAGGAGTGCAGGATGGGGGCATGACAGGGATCAGAGTGCTAACTCCCCTTACTATAAGGCAGCTACTTGACCTACAGCCATTATCGTTCCATCAGTAACGGGGATTGGACCCAGGTTCCCCTGTGCCAGAGACAGGTGTGCAACCAATGCATTGCGAGAGTGGTCAGAAAATAGGAAAGAATGAAAGATGTTATAAAAATTAAATTATTTTGTTGTTTAACGACGCTGTCAATTGCCAGGATCACATCAGCGTCGCCGGTGTGCCGGAATTTTGTCCCGCAGGAGTTCTTTTACATGCCAGTAAATCTACTGACATGGAGCTGTCGTTTTTAAGCACACTTAAAAACCATCGTCCTGGGCCGGATTTGAACCCGCGACCTTGGGAACAGTAGGCCAGCGTCTAACCAACTGAGCCACCCAGACCGACGAAAGATGTTATATCTAAAGGATTGTATAGATAGGGAGAATTTTGTTAAAAATCTTTATTACTAACTTCGGTACCTATTTATTCTAACTAAACCCTGGCACAACAGCCCATGATGGGCCAAGGCCTACTGCCCAACCGCTGCATCCCCCACTTCTACCCACTACAGGCATCATTGGTGAGGTGCAGTACTGGAGGGTGGGATGTGGTCAGCACCCCGAGCCCTCCCGGCCAGTTATGCGGTCTTCTTGACCTGTGGCCGCTACTTCTCCATCAACTAGCTCCTCAATTGGTCCCCTGGGACCTAACGAGGCTGAGTGCACCCATGCCAGACCTCCCAGAGGGGATAAAATCCCCATGCTGGTACCAGGGATCGAACCCGGGTCCTGCACGGCAGAGGTAAATGCACTACCAACTGCACTACGGAGTCGTTATTCAAGTTTAGTTTTGAGTCAGCCTCCCTCTCTCTGCAAGTGTTTCATTCATATTCATGGGTCCTCAAAACATTGGTTTCCACTGACATTTCAATACTCAATTTTTGAGCACCAATACTGTAGATGTTTAAGCAGTAGAGAAGGAACAATTTGTTCATCTATGAATTTTGAAGCTCAGATGTAACTCATGTTTTTCTGATGGGGATATTCAACTTGGAGGAATAGTATGCATAAATTGCATATTGATCATTATGCTTCACTAATGCAGTCTAATACTAATTGTTTTCCCCTCTTTTTCTTCAGGGTTCATGATGGAGTCTAGCAATAATGCCAACACGGGAGGTGAAGATGAATTGAATATCAAATCACAAATCAAACAAGAGCCTTGGTGTTCAGAAATAACAGTTAAATGTGAGTTGGAAGAGCCTGCTGATTCAGATGATTATTTGCAAGATGAAATAATTACTCCAGATATTTCAAAGGAATCTGAGAACATTACTGCTGAATGCAGTACTCATGAAATGGATGTGAAAGCAGAATTCAAAGAAGAACCTTTTGTTTTAACTGGCAACATGCTGAATGACACAAAGGTAAGATATAATCATGATCAGTGCGTCCACTAATAAAAATATTCCAGTAGCATTTGAATCAAAGCTTACTTGGTCCATAATAAACATTTTTCAAAAGAGAGAAAAAACTGATATTTCTCCTAAACTTTCAGTGTGTTTTTAAAGCTCTTCATACTTAACTGTATTCCAAAGCTCATTCTTCTAAATAGAATTATATATAAAAGAAATTATCATTGCCATTAAAAGAATGGTAAAAAAATTATGATTGATCATGTTTAAATCATAACATTATATTCCATCAGTTTTACATGCATTGTTTTGGGGAAGCCAAGTCATAGAATTCCTGTGTTGCAACAGTAAAGCAAGCTCAAAATGACATAAAGAATAAATCTAAATTTTCTTCTGCTTCCTCTAATTTGTCTGCAATGGATATTTCTTTTTCTGTGTTTTAATAATCCAGTTAATTTGCTAGTGATTTCATTGCACAGATTAATATCCCAGATTTCCAACTGAACAGATTCATTGTTTCTTTTTTCTTTCTTTTTTTTCAAATTCAATTATTGGTGATTAGATTGTTGACGGTGCAAAAGAGTAAGTTGTATGACGCATAAATTTATAGATAATAAATGGAGAAGATAAATGATTTATCACATAAATAGGTTCTGTGATAAAGGCACATTTTTACTCTCGCTCGGATAGAAGTATTGCATTTCAATAAAAAATGGGATATTAAGATTTCACATGTTTTGAGGCAGTAAAAACAAAATCATTTTTAGAAAAAGATATGGTATACATGTATAATTTAAAATAAAATGTTGGATAAATACCAACCTCCCCAAATTACCCTTTATATGAAACCTTTTTTTATTGTTTTTAATTTTCTTGAATATTTCACTTATAATGTTAATTAAAATACCTTATATACAGTATGTTGTAGAATTCAACCAAAACTTTCAAGGGTTACATAGGCAAATACAGGGTGGATTGAAAAGTAATGCACAATAATTTTTTACAAAATAAGTTAAAAAAACAAATGTTGTTAGCTAATGCTGGATTTCTGACAATGAAGTCATTAATCCTCTTGCTCTCCAATATTTGAAGAGAGCAATAGCAGTAACAGTAACCATTTTTTTTAGAGTGCACCATATTTTTATGTTTTGGTGGTCACATTGCTCTCTCACAACCCCCAGAATGTCTGGAGGACCACACCTGTCGTTAGTTTACGGGTCTCACTGACCTGACCAGGAGAATTATCAAAATAAATTCACTGACCATATCCTCTGATTACCAATCGGAGGACGTATACATGCCATGACAGGTCAGCATGTTAGGGTTTAAGAGTTTAGTCACAAATGAACCTGCATATTTGATCTACTTTTTGACATAGTCACCAACCTTTTCAACATATTTCTCTCATCGTGGTACCAGTTTCAATATGCCCTGTACGTTGAAGTATAGCCATCTGCGAACTGCAGATTTCACCTCTGCATCTGTCGCAAAACATTGGCCAGCCAGGAATTTCTCTATGGGACCAAACAGATGAAAGTCCTATGGTGCAAGATCTGGACTGTATGATGGATGCTGAAGCATCTCTCAACCAAATTTGGTTATTTTCTGACACAGCAGCAGTCCAGAGTGTGACGAGACACTAAGGTTCACATGACCCTCTTGGAAAAATGCATACCACCTGGAGATGTTGCTATGGTCCATACAGTCATCCTCATACATGCCACACATGTCCCTGTGAATTTCACTCAGTTTATGCCCTTTGGTCCATAAAAATCTAACTACACCTTGCACATGGACAACATTAACATGCACGTTGTCTTTGTTGCTTACTTCATGCTTCTCCAGCTAGAGCTACACATGGGAAAAAATACCCACTGTGGTGAAAACTTCAAACTATATGTATGTGAAATTTCAACATTCTAGTTACATACCAAGGCAGACAAAAATTATTGTGTGATACTTTTCAATCCGCGTAGTACTTCGATACAGGACATTAATGGCTGTCGAATTCAAGGTTGTTTGCAATAGATCAAAATAATTAGGGTCAGTATGCCACTGATAAAGTTTCCCGAGTTGATGCTACTTGCTAGTAACTATAGCCACAGTGTGTTCAAACATTCCATGTAAATGTCTCCATAATATGTACTAAAACTTAGAACAAAATTTGAGAAATTAAAATTGGGCTCATATCAAATCTGTTCATCTGTTTGAAAAAAAAAATTGTTTAACTGCTTCTATGATGTGTGAACCCAGCACCACCTGATTGTTAATGACTGTGCTATTCCTGCAATTAACAGTTGATTGTCTCTCTGATATGTATGATTCTCCTTGTGAAAGTGGAGGTATCGCTGGTTCACAGGCTCTTGACAGCATTTTTCAGAAAAAGCAAAGCTCCATTTGAAAATACTGCAGTGGTACCTATTTTTGTATTTCTGGAAGAGAAATTAATTATGCTAGAGTAGAAATCAATGTTGTATTCATATTAAATGTGATCTATCACTACATATATTATTATAGTATGTGCAATGAGTTATGAGAATGTAAGGAAGAAGTGTGCAAAGATCTGCAGGTTTTTCTGGGAAATTGACTATAGGTTTAGTGTACTTACGTGGTAAACTAATTGACAAAACTTTGAAACCAGGTCATAACTTTTTGCATGTTCTTTTTGCTAATTTACTTAATAAGAATCTCCAGCAGATTTAGTATCAAATACCATTTTAATGTCCTCTGCTATTAAATAGCAGCTGTCTTAACACAGCAGCTAACTCATACACCTTTGTTATTCGTAAAATTTTGCTGCAGCACAAAATCTATGCTGTGCTATAGTCAAATGAAAATTTCATTCATATGTAAAACACATTGTGACAAATGACAAGTACAGTTACTTTTTGTCACTTTATTTGCTCCAAAGAGCTGAATCACAAAAAACTGTTCTGTTTTATTAACATAATTTACAATTTGTCATGACCTTGCAACTCACATTTTATCATAACCTTGACACAAGCAGCTGTACACAAGCAGCTGTACTGCATTCAAACCCAAAACTGACTCAACCTGTGCCAGCTCTCTTTTATAGTCTGGGCGAAGTGCCGGCAAATTTTCTGGAAATAAAAATTTCTCCACTTCTTGTTTGAGGTCATTTTGAGTCACTTTTTTACACTTACCTTCACTTAATTTGTTTTAAAAACAAGAAATGTTTTAAGGACCATTCAGTCCCATCATCAGCCATTGGGTGACTGATGCTATCATCTTGTTTCCCCTCTCTGCTACTATCAACCTGTTGCCATCTAGTGTTAGGGGCACAGAGCTTTAGCACTTCATTTAAAGCAGGGATTTCAAAGTTAATCACTTTATTGTTGTTTTTGACTATGTAAAGGAACAGGCTAAGAGAACATTAGAGGAACATAAAATTAAAACAAACGGAAAAGTCTGCTGTGGCACACCACTTTTGGAATAAAAACCACAATATTGGCCTCAATATAAAATTGTTAAAATCTCTAAATTCACCAATGGAACTGCACATTTGGCACCAAATTTACATAATAAAAAACAACAATTAACTGATTAACTTCAAATCCCAGCTTTAAATGAAGTGTTAAAGCTCTGCGCCCCTAACAACAGATGGCAGTAGGACGATAGCAGCAGAGAGGGGGAACAAGATGATAGCATCAGTCACCCAATAGCTGGTAATGGGAACAAATGGTCTTGAAAACGTTTCCTGTTTTTAAAATAAATTAAGTGAAGGTTAGTGTAAAAAGGTGACTCAAAATGACCTCAAACATGAAGAATACTTCACTTATTAATAGTGCTTCTATTTGTAATATTGTCCACTTCTCTCATAATACAAGTCTTGTACATCACATAGCTTCTAGAATATGTGTGAGAGGGCATTTGTTCTTGCCAATGTTGTTACTGTCCAGCATAGTGACAGTTACAAAGACAGTGGAGTGGGGTCACTGCCATGCCATCATTCTTTGATGTTCAACCACCACAATGGTATCAACCACTCATACTTGACATGAAAGAGTTCACCTGATACCTTGCTCCAAGGAAAAAACAAACAACAAAAACAAGTGTAGATTAATGCATCCATCTTGCTATTCTAAACACCTACGTTACCTAATTGTGTACAAACCAACATGTTAATTTTATTACTTTTACATTCTCTCCCACCTGTCTAAAACAGAACAAGAATTGGATTAGAACAAAATATTCAATAATAAAATTTCACAGCAATAAAGCTTTTGAGGTCTACATAATAAAATAAAATACATTTTTAGAAAAAACTGCTTCTATGTTTTTATATAAGGTAGGTGACGCAAATATGGCCACCTTAATTTGAATTTTTATTTTCATGATTATGGTACCCATTAAAAGAAAAGTATGTAATTAAGCATATACTATGTCTAATTGGCTATACATAAACAAATAGGGGCCCTAATGACCTAGCTGTCGATGGGCCCTTAAACCCTATTCACTCACTCACTAAACAAATATTTAATGTTTAAATATCTAATATTTAACATTTATAAAAAAAAATAAACATTTTAAAAATTAAAAAGAAATTTAAAAACAAAATAAAAAATAAAAAAACACACCAGCAGTAAGTTTGTTGGCATAAATTAAATATGTAATGACTTACTTTAAATCCTTCATCTGATTACCTTCCCCTTATGTAGAACTTATACCTCCAAGGACTTACAAGCCAGTGCCTAGGGTCAGACACCTGTTGTGGAGCAGAGGAACCTATGGACCAGGTAGAGTGATGATCTGGAAGTGGTTGGTCAGCCCAGCAACAGGTATGATAGTGAGGAAGAGGATGATATGAAATGCAGACGAAAGCGATGATTGGAAAGGGATAATGTAGCAATTGGTGGAATGAGTGACGAGAAATTGGAGGACCCAGAGAAAATCTACCTGGACACTGCTTTGTCCACCATGAGTATCACATGCTGGTCCCAGGGGTCGAACCCAGGCTGCCTAGGTTAGTGCCTTTGCCTACTGCTGCGATATGATTATCCATTTATTAAATTTCAGTATTTGTCATGTGGCTAACAAACGTCAAATAAAGCTCTGTTAGTAATAGGTGATCATAAGCCAGAGGTATCCATAATGGGGAGGGACAGGAGTACACTTGTTAGGCTGTCACAAGAGCCTATGAAAGTGACAAAATAGTCAGTCAATAACATTAAAAAATAGATACATGTTTACCTTTATAATGGTATTCTCTTCATAACTACCTTATCATTATACTCTTAGTTACAAACTTGGAATGGGTGTGGGGTGTGTCAGCAATATTCATAAAGGGTCTAGAATATGCAGTACTTAATATTGGCAGAGATGAATGTGATTTTCAAGATTTCACCAGAAATACATGCTTTGAGGTTCCCTGAATCTAAAACTGTGCATGTGAGTGTGAGAGAGAGAGGAGGGGGGGAGACATAACTCAAAAATGAAAGCTGGGATAAATACTAAACTTGGGATTTAAATTCAAGATCTTCCAAATATGTAACACCAAAATTTTTCAGGAAAAAAATCCCACTTCAAACCAGGGTTTAAGTTAGTCACTTTGTCACTTTTTGCTACTCAAAGTCAAAGATTACGATGAGCTTCAAAACAGCATTTACAAAAATGCGACAACAATCTGCGACAGAAACACTACCTTTAAACAAGCTGTAACAGTCTGCCACAGAAAAAAATAATATGTCGCTTTCCCTGCAGCTAGTGGAGCTTATTTCTATCTAGTTTGTGTGGTTCACTCATTGTTGTCAACAATCCTTATTTAGAACTGCATTAACAGTTCTAATTTATAATTAGAACCAGGAGTTGCGGAACCCAATTTAAATAAGATATAAAGAGTGATTTTATAATCATAATTTGCATTGCTCTCTAATTTATAACACTATTTTAAACTATTAAGTTTTCCATTTGTTGTGAATGTTAATAATACAGCTTACCTGATGACACTAAGTAGTTCTCGCACAAACTAGACACAAATAAATAATGGAATTTCTCCAGAATACTGCACTTTGCTCCACTTATGTAATGCTTTCCACTAATTGTTTATTTGGTATGCTTATTTTCACTTTTAAACCCTCATTAATAGTATTATTTCTAACATTTTCTACTAGTAGAATTTTGCACAAATGTAAATTATGGAACATTTTTCAAATCTTTTATTTTCTCAAAATAGGCTCTTATTAAAAATAGCTCTTGTTCATAGATATTTACGTGACCAAATGTACTCGTATTTCTTAAATTTTCAGGGAATAGCTTTGAAACTTTGGAAGGAATTTTATATAATTTTGTTCAACTGTAAATCGTAAGGCAAAGTCAAACACATGCTGCACAAAAACTGTACAACTCTTTAAAATACACAATTTATTTCAAACAACCTTTTTGTGGTAGCCATTTCCAAGTAATCTGTTGTTATTGATTAGAATTTTTCAGTGGTTGTAAGTTTTTTAAAATGCTATCACTATTCTAATGAAAGGGTTAAATTCCCTTACTAACTTTATTATTCAACCCAACCTTTAAAAGAAAATTTGTATTCCTAAATAAAAAAGTTAATATTAAAGACAAAAATCTTTTCAATGCTAAATACAATTGAGAACAGATCATTTTCAAATTAAAGTTTTTGTTGTTTTAATAGAAGAAAGGGATGAAATTTATTGTTTTTAGTTATGTTCTGAAAATGCATGAATTTTCAAGGCCAACATATAGTGTCTCTCTTTTAGTTTCCTCTATCCTCCTTATATCTACGACAAAAAGTTTAATGTAACTACAATATTTCATTGCATAATCGTCATACTTTTTGTTTTCTTTAAGTAAAAATACACATTGTTTAATGTTCACCGGCCTCCATGGCTACCGGTGAACTTGCCGAATGCAATCTAATCTATATGAAGAATAAATTAATTAAGGCTGGCCATGTTAACTTTAAGCGACTGGTGTACACTTGTGAGAACACATCTGAGTGTATTCAATTACGGCTACATTACGCTGTTCGCAGTTGAAAAGAAAGAGGAGGGGAAACAAAAGCACTCTGTGATGTTGGAACTGCAGTACAAACATCTATCCAATAAATAATGCTGATTTTGTATTTATAAAACGAAAAATTACCTTTTGATGGTAATTATTATTTATTTATGCCAACAAACTTACTGTTGGTGTTTTTAAACACACAAGCCGTTTGTGGGCAAAGTTTGAGAGGTAGAACTGGAACTTAAAAATTCAATGCCACAACTGGGATTTGAACCACAGACCTTCCGCTTACCGGGTGGACGCTCTAACCACTGAGCTATTGTGACAAACTGCCAGAATGGCATTAAATTCTCAAACCAGTTCGTATTTCTCCTGGTAAGTCACCATTGGGGTAATTTGTCTCTGATGTGAGACTGCCTTTGTGGTTTACCAGGAGAAATACGAACTGGTTTGAGAATTGAATGCCATTCTGGCAGTTTGTCACAATAGCTCAGTGGTTAGAGCATCCGCCCGGTAAGCGGAAGGTCTGTGGTTCAAATCCCAGTTGTGGCATTGAATTTTTAAGTTCCAGTTCTACCTCTCAAATTACCTTTTGTTTACAAAATCATTTATGATACTGTTGAAACACGTATACCTTTTAACTGGAGCTATATAGTCAGATTGCTGACTGTGAAACACAACATCCATTATTGTGCAGCTCTTCAATATACGCTAGCACCCCAGTATCAGTCTCGTGGAACTTTCAGGTTTTAGGACCATGAGAAGAGCACCTTGAGTAGCTTATTGTAGCTGCAATTGCACTTTCATTTTGTGCTAATCTCTTAAAATTTTTTAAATCCTGAAAACTTCCTTTTTGCAGCTCAATTAGCATTCTGTTCCAAGAATGCAATCACTGTTAGTTAAAACCTGCCATATAATTTCTGTGTTTGCACATACTGGTGTTTCACAAAATAGGCACTCGATAGAACAACTATAGAAACAAACAGCTGTACACAACTGAAGAATATGATGCTTATTGACTTGGTGTATGCTAACCAAGCATAAAACAGTTCATATCCCTCGCTGCACCACTTATTCACTGCCCTGCTAATACCTGCGCTTTGAGTACTTGAATCAATCAAATTCATTGATCAACCGGCCTCCATCTTGACAAGCTAATGGTATCAATGTATTTTCAATGGCACATGACTTGAATAAAAACAGAGCCTCGGTGCCAAGCAGCGGAATACACTGAATATCTACCCTCTCCTGTGAATCTAAGAGGACTAACGGTACTCAAGGTTGCAGCGGCAGTACCTTATTTTTCAATATTTTTTTATAGTGAATGCCTGCGTAAGTTCCTAATTAACATAACCCCATGGCACAACAGCCCATCTGGGCCAAAGCCCACCATCTATTGCTGCATCCCTCACCTCTGCCCATCA
This sequence comes from Tenodera sinensis, assembly GCA_030765045.1. Taxonomy (NCBI): domain Eukaryota; kingdom Metazoa; phylum Arthropoda; class Insecta; order Mantodea; family Mantidae; genus Tenodera; species Tenodera sinensis. Next base: position 165,407,123 of record CM060966.1, read on the forward strand.
CAGGCGTGACTACGATGACATTGATTATGTGTTGAAATACAGTGTTTCTGCAAAGGTTCATCTGTATTAACATGAAGTAGAAAAATAAAGCTTCTGTAAGATTAGTGTGTAAAAGTTACTTAAAAGCTAATGATAGTTGTTAAAGTAATGTAAATGTAACTCATAAGATATTTTGTATTATCCTCATCCCATATACCACATTGTCATTTATTTACATCAGCATGTTCTTCAGGGTTTGCTAGCAGTACCATATTATTAGCAAATCTTGCAGAGTCTATTCTTCTTCCTCCTATTGATTCATAATTAAACATTTCTAAGTAGATGTTTGACAGCAAGGGTGATGCGAAACATCTCTGAACTGTACCTCTTCCTATTTTACTTACCTGCTTGTTTCATCTTGAGTCTTAGTTCCATTTAAACACTACTTTAGGAGACTTTTCTCTTTCTAGTTAACATTAATTTTATATGTAAGTTTCTGTCATTCAACTGTATCAAATGAACAACAATGCCAATAATATTTGAAATTGAAAATGTAGTTTGGACTATAAACACAAATGAAATAACAATTAGAATATAATAGTTATGAAAATAATACTAGTAGAAATTCAAACAGTAACAACCACTTATTGTCAAATTTCAGCCTCCTGAAGTGTTTGAAAGGAGGAAGACGTGCACATTTTGTCCTCCTAGATTAAAGAGGAAAACAAAATACCCATGTCAAGCATGTGGGAGTGCAATCTGCCTGACATGTGCTCGGAAGATATGCTACGCATGTTTTGAAAACAAAAAATAGTAGCCCTAACTTCTAGGACAATTTCAAAGTAAATTCAGAATTAAGACTGTATGAATTCTATTGTAATACCTTAATTTTCTCTAATAAACATGTTACTTACAAATCAAATCTTTTTTTATTTATTTCCAAACAAAACTCCAGGTAAAAAGAAAAATAGGTTAAGCATTACTAAAGGCTTAAAAGTTGTACATATTTATTTACATGAAAACAGTTCCTTTAGATACAGTAGAATCCTGATAACTTTACATTCCGTGTAACTCTACAATCTTTTTTATTCTATTCAAGATGTTCTCAGGCTTCAAGCCAGGTGTAGTGATGAAGAGCCATCGATGTTTCGGGAGTGTACATCCCATAATGTCATATTGGCAAGCTGGTCATGGTAGCTCAGTGAGATTCAGCAGTGAGACAGCTTTAAAGCATTTTTATAAAGTTGGCTGTTAGTGTACCCACATTCTTTCTTAGGTAAGAGAACAAAGAAGCTGCACAGCCGGGGAAGATAATAATTTCCATCAAAGCAAACTATACTCAAACAATGTATCAAATTAAAAGGATACTTATATCAGTGGATATATGCTTTTTGAAGTTGTGTCAAGAATGCAAAGTTTCTCCTAAGTTTTATGGAAAACTGTAAAGTATAACAAGAAGGTTCAGCCATGGAGAAAATGACAGTGCATTAGGAGAACAGAACATTTCTAAGTCCCATGTCAGGTGTAGGGCTGTTTACACAAGTTGATATTTCCAACATGCAGCTGAGTTGATTGATAATCTGCTCCATATGTTATCATGTTATGGACAAACAAATAGGCCGTTTGCTACACCACCCCTTTCTTTATCAGGAACAAATGCAAATAATAATTCAAGAGGCAGCCTACTTGTGTGTCGACAGACAATACCTTATGGAACAGACTATCAATAAACTCAGGCTGCATGTTGGAAATATCAACTTGTGTACACCACACTGCAACAGTACGTGGGACTTAAAAATATTCTGCTCTCCTAATATGCTCAATCATTTTCTCCGAGATTATACAAAAGGTAGCAGAAAAGAAAGTCCTTGTGTTTGAGTTAGACCTAAAGTTATATAACTTTATATATTAAAATTAGGTAATTGAGACAAAGTGTAGTTGCAACTGAATAGTAATATTGAGAATCTTAATAGTTTTGTTGTATAAAATCTCCAAACTATATAGTGTAATTTTTAAAAGCAAATTATGTTGAAGCATAGTGTAACTGTTTTCTAGTCTTAATAGACTTATTTTAATAAAGCTGGCTTATTTGAGAGATAAAATCGGTACTGAAAAATTCAATGTCATAGCCAGGATTTGAACCACGGATCCTCCGCTTCACTCATGACTGCTCTAATCAGTGAGCTACCATGACCAGTTCGCCAGTATGACATTAAATTCCCCAACCAATTTGTATTTTCCCAGTAGACCACAAGGAAATCTCATATGTGAGGTAAATATCCCAAGGGCAACTTACAATTGTAGGTACTTTATGCCCCGGGTTTTGAATAACCTTTAGATGGTAATTATTATTTTTGTATGCCAACTGTTCCACCAGTGCTCTATCTTCATTGCATGTATCATCAGTGACACTGCCTGTGGTGCCACATGTGGTAAAAGTGGGCATTAAATACTAATAAAAAAGTATTCAATCACTAGGAACAGGGATATTATGCTCTAATCCTATTAATATTTATACCGTAAAAGCTTCCATAATATGCACAGAAGGACTGCAAACCTGCAGGAATATTTTTGGAATTACATTTCTAAGTCTATTAATGATATAAATTTAAAATGTTTTCCTTTGCGTGAATTAGTGAGTTACATTTTATAAATCTTAAGAAATATTAAACAATATAATTTAAATTAAATTTAATATTACACATAAGTGTAACAACTATTATTGAACTCAATTCTGAGAATGCCTTAACAGCCATACTCATATTATGAAGGAAGATAATGCAGGAATACATCAATGTAAGCTACCATCAGTGCTGTCAAGTTTCAAGACTGACTCAATGGCACATATGTATTTTGATTTATAAGTGCAATATTTCCAAATAATAAGGTAAAATAAACAGGTAACATAACGTATTTATAAAATACACACACATAACAAGCAAATATACCCACAGCATAATTTGCAAATTGCTAAAATATTAGACTCATTAACAACACAGATAAAATATGCATTATATGCAACATAAAATATTGTTTCAAATTTAGTAATTAACTCACACACCAAGCAAGGGTACTTTTGGAGAGCAGAGAAGGAATACACATTTGCATTGAAATCGTGTCCCAATCCCTGACAAGAATGTTGCATCACACCAGCAGGACCAGAAATTCAGACTGTAACAAAAAGCAAGCATCCATATGATTAGACTTAACAGTAGGCATGCATATGCAACACTTAGAAAAGTGCATGTACTACACTTCTCTTATACCAAGGTATGTCCATATTAAAGTTTATTAAACTCTGATGTTATTTGATTTTTTAAGCAAAATTCAAGGACCAAGAGTGAGTGGGACAACCAGTATATTATATCCTTTAGCACACCTCAACTCAATTGTGCAAGTATTATAACCTCTACATATGCAATACATGATGAAGGACCTCTGAGAGCACAGTTCTGTACAAAACCTCATCATGGCAGTGAACCTTCCAAGTCTGATTCAACTTTTCATTTTTAACCCAAATGTGGCAAGCATAAATATCTCTCAGCTATAAATAGAAAAGCAGCCCTAGAGTTTGGCTTAAAGTTCTGCAAAGTACTGAGGTTTTGATTCTTATACAAATTAATTTGCAGTGGATATAGAATGAGACATAGGATATTAGCTCAGTGAAATAACTTCATGAAAAAATTGAAGATCCCTGCTGCAAATTCTGCCATTGCTTTGAATTTTTCACACTTTCAACATTTCATACAGAAATTCAATTGCAAATTCTGAATTGTATCCCACTCAAAAATTTGAAACTTAAGATTTTACCCAAAATACATGTTGTGAGGCTCCATGAATTTGTAAATAACAATTTTAGAAAAAGGTCTGTGTGTAGTGTGTATGTGCATGTGTGGGTGGGTGCAAATGCTCGTTTGCAAAACTTTCTTCAGAAAAATAAAGAATTTTAATCAATATATTGTGCAATTTTTTTTTTCTTTCTTAACTTCTCTTTTCTTTTCCTCAAATCCAATAAACAAAAACAATTACTCTCCTAGTTACCATAGAGAAATAAACACACAAATACAAACAATAATCAACATATTGTTGCTCCTACAGCTCTTAACAATTTTGATTGAAGTACCATATGTTTTAAGATATTTCATGACAAATGAAATGTATATATTTTCTAGGAATATCTTCAGAAGTCCTCTTCATTCTGGATGACTTTTGCATAACTGGTAAACCATAAGAGGTAGATAAAATCAAAGCTAGCATAATCCAGTCTGTTAATTCTTTTGGTATGAATGGTTGGATTAGGTGAATTCTTTTTATATTGATATTGAATTTAGATTTTAAGTAAGAAGACAAATGTTTTAAGGGATGAGAAGACCCTATAGAATTTTATGTATGTAATAATTAATCTGCACAAAAAATGTAGGTCTTGTTAAATCACACAATTTATGTCACTTACCTTTTTGTTGTTGAGTGAACCATTTCCAAGATATTCCTTGTTATTTGTTTGAATTTCCCAATACTTAACTTTTCTCAAGTAGGATATCATCATTCGTTTTTTTATGTTCTAGACATGAGAAGAGAATGGAATGTGCAAAGCTATCACAAATCCACCCGCACTTAAAACATTTGTCTATCACATGAGCCTATTGCATTCTCATATTCCATTATGCTTATGAGGAAATATGTAATAAGACAATTTCTACAAATATCTTAACATGAAATACATACAAGAATAAGTGTTTTTAAGAATATTTTGTATAAGAGTGAGTAGAAAGTCATGTGGATGTACACATTACATTTTGACTTTGGGACTTTGGAAAATGGATTACCATCTGTCACACAATGTTGCAGAAAGCCCTGCAAATTGGTTGCAACATGATTGTTTTGATGCGATAAGGAAACAAATTAATAAAGTGGTTCTTCATTACATTACAAGTATAACAATAAAGTTAGGCAACATGTTGCTTTAAATAATATTACTTTTAATTACTGTGGATATGTTACCCATCATTGTATATTATCATGTCAAGTCCTGAATTTATCTAAAAGATAAATAAACTAGTACAAAGAGACATGTTATTGAAAAAAATGAAGATTTAAGTCAAGAAAAATGAAACACATGAAATTATTAGAACATTTATGTGAGAGAACCCAAATAATTAAGGTGAACTAAACATAGGAGGGAACATACTGGAAGAGTAAAACATCTGATCAAATTATGAACACTTTATCAGAGTGGATAGCAGAGTCACTTTTCATTTACTGTAAGATTAGCATAATAGTGCTTATACATATCTGCCCTAAAACAAATATAAATGTCTGATAATAAGGAAAAGCTTCTGAGATAAGTAAAATCTAATTTTTTACTGTCTTCTCTGTAAACAGAAAATATTATGTTCCACCCAAAAATCTGATATGGAAATTTCATTGCAAATACACATTTTGAGGTCCCCAGAATAAGAAAAAAGTATTCTTAGACAAAGGTTCATGTGTATGCATGTGTTTTAACTTCAATTTTTCAAGGATGGGACATAAAAATTTGTGTACATAACTTTGTTCAGTTTAATATGTCATTGTGATTTATTGTATACTACCCTTTAATGGCAGGAACAAAGTATTCAACGAAATTAAGTTACAGTAATGTTTTTTTCTAGCCAACCAGACGTATGTTTCAGAGCGCATGTATGAGAGTATTTGTCCAGTTTTACAGTGAAATTAAGTAATTCCATTTTAGTACGTGAATTGTTGAATATGTTGTTCTTCTTTCTTGCAGCTACATGGTTATATAGAAAGGCTAAATTGACATCTTAACTTAGAAGTAGTAATGAAATCATTGGAGTATTGCTATTTCATTACAGGACCCTGCCGCATGGTTGGATGGGACAGATGATGGCTATCCACCAACAGAATTACCAAGGTAATGCTGCAGGATTATACTCACTATACCAAAACATATTTTCACTCTCACTACTACGTATAGTAAGTAGGGGAAGTATTTGACCCAAAAATTCAATGTCAAGTTTTCATCGGAAATATGTGTTTTGAGGCCCCCTGAATCCAAATAGAAGCATTTTTAGAAAAGGTGTGGGTGTGGGTGGGGTTGTGTGTGTGTGTGTGTGTGTGTGTGTGTGTGTGTGTGTGTGGGGGGGGGGGGTGTGTGGGTGTGTGTGTTGGTATTCAAGTTTAATATGTTTCAAGGATGCGACAAAGATTTTGAAGGAAAACTCCTCTACCATAAACTACCCTTTACAAGGAAAATTTTTATTTTCTCCAAAGTGGCTCTAGTCATGAGTTTTGCAATAGTTATACTTTTCTGAAATGGAAGGTCAGGGGGAAATAATTTTCCTCTGAGCTGTCTGATCAGAATGAAACAAATCAATGTCACATGATCACTTCTAATAGTGCTGCCACTTGCATACCATACATACTCCTTCCTTTTTAATTGATTGTAAATGAAATTTAGTTCTGAACTAAATTAGTTGTAGCTATGCCATTTAAGGTATAATGTTGCATATTCCTGATAAAATTATAGAAAGTAGATTGATACTACATTCATATTGGTAATTTTGCTAGCATGACACATTAAATACATATTATAAAATCTGATATGTTGCACTCACATGACTTTCTCCACCCTTGTACTAACCACTCTCACAAACTCTTATTCCTATATCTTCTTTGTGGTAAGATAACACTCAGGTACTGTCTTAGCAGCTATTATATATACACACAAAATTTGAAATACACTCACTTTAAACTGTCATTAATCTTTTCCTTGCAGCAGAAATTATCATTTGATCTTATTTTAAGAAGAGCACCACCCTTGTTTGTAAAAATGAATATTTTTAAAAATGCATTTTAATATTTTATATCAAAATATCCCTTCAGACATTTTGTGCAGTATGCAATAGCAAATGAAAAGTAATGAGGAGGTTAAATGTATGTTTAAAAATGCTCTTTCTCCCTGTTTTTCTCTATTCAGAATGTGTTTGGATTTAGATGCTCTGTGCATAAATTTAATTATTTAATATGAAATATGTTTTAACAATACCATACTCTGCCCTTTAATATTCACATTTTTCATTTTATGATTTTCATTGCATATTTTCAGATTATGTACTGAAGCAGATGCCAGTATTGCCACTGTGTTCTCCTCAGAAGCCTTAAAACAAAAGGTCAACTTGATGAGAGAAGATAGCATAAATTACCAGGGAATCCAAACTCATGAAGCTGAATATTGTGCCTTTATGGTATCAGATCAGGAAGGACCACATAAATGTGGAATTTGTGGGAAGAGTTTTAATTATGCTTCACACTTGAATATGCATAGATTGATTCATGATGGCCAAAAAATGTATAAGTGTAAAATTTGTGACAGGACTTTTATCAGTAAACATACTTTGAAAAGGCATTATTTGATTCATGATGGCAATATGCCGTATAAATGCAAGACATGTGAAAAGGGTTTCAGATGTATGTCGGAACTGGAAACACATAATTTGAGCCATGAAGGTGTGAGACCACACAAGTGTAAAATTTGTGACAAATCCTTTACTTGCATGTCATCTTTGAAAAAACATATTTTGATCCATAATGGAAGGACTCCGTTCCAGTGTAATAGTTGTGACCGAAGGTTTATATCATTGTCTACCCTTAAGCGACATAGTTTAATTCATGAAGGCAAAAGTGCACACAAGTGTGAACATTGTAAGAAAAAGTTTATATTTTTGTCGGACTTGAAGAAGCATAGTGTGATTCATCAGAATAAAAAGCCACACAAATGTGAAGTTTGTGTGTTAAGCTTTAGTTGTAAGTCAACCTTGAAAAGACATAATTTGATTCACGAAGGCAATAAACCACACCAGTGTAGGAACTGTGATAAAAGCTTCATATCACTGTTTAGTCTGAAACGACATAACTTGATTCATGAAGGTAAAAGTCCACATAAGTGTGAACATTGTAAAAAAAGGTTTGCAGTTTTGTCTGACTTGCAAAACCATAACTTAATTCATCAGAGTAAAACACCATACAAGTGTAAAATTTGTGATAAAAGCTTTACTTCAATGTCTTACTTGAAAGTGCACAAACTGAGTCATGATGGAGTTAGAACACACCATTGCGACATTTGTGGGAAGAGTTTTATTCGAAGGTCTCATTTAAAACGACACCATTTTATTCATGAGGGGAAAAGACCTCATAAATGTGAAATTTGTGGTAGGAGCTTTACAAGGTTAGGACACTTAAAAGTGCATTATGTGGTTCACGAGCCTAAAAGCTTACATAGGTGTGAAATTTGTGAGAAGGACTTCGCTACGCTTGCTGCTTTGAAAGCACATAACATTACTCATGTAGATAAATCTTATAAATGTAAGATATGTGATAAGGGTTTTACACATTTGTCAGCTTTAAAAAAGCATGATTTAATTCACGAGAATAAAGAAAAGAGGTGTAATTTAATAGAGGTAAATTAACCATGTAACAGTAACTGCTATGGTTGTAATAAGATTTTGATGCCAACATGACCTTAAATAAATCCTTAATAAAAAAACAAAAAAATAAATATGCTTGAACACACAATTTTGATTATTCATTAAGAATTGTTCCAAAGTATTAATATGAATTCTATTATATTGAAATGTATTAGTTATTATCTACATTGTATGCTTGTTACTTACTAATGAATATATGTCTGAAAAAAACACTAATGAATATATGTCTGAAAAAAACCAAGAAATTCTATAACCTCACAATGTACATAAACCACAGAGTATAGAGAGTTTATATGGTCTACATTAATAACTAATATCAGAAAACTTACTGACAAATTACTTTGCCTACGTTATTTATGTACTGAGAAAAAAGTTCTGAGACAGTCATTACAGTTTTTCAGAGTTACTGCCACAGACATACTTATTTGGACATCTTTATAGATAAATAACAAAAGTAATCATGGAATTGCATGGTCCCTGGTCCCCAGTGTGTGTACCAGTGCAACACCCCTCCAGCGAGCTTGCTTCATTTGCATCCCCTCCACAGATTGAAGGCAGCTCATCTTTGACACAATGTGAGTGTTCCCACCTAACCATGCGTTGCCCACTTAAATTATTTCGGTCAAGAAACCGTTAATAATGAAGGCAAATGATCTTCAAAATGCATCCATATAAAAAGTAAATGAAGTTTATTACTTTAAAAAATTCAAATTGCAGCAATAACTTTGTAAACTACCAGAGTTCAAATTCACTAGCTGCCCCATAGTACTATGCTTACAGGTTAGAAGTAAATAGAATTTTATTCCTATATTAATTTATTTTATTACTATCATCTCAGCTTTGATTTGGTTACAGCAGTGTTAATTGTTAATGTTATTTGTATAATTTGTTTCAGAAACAACACATCTACCACAACATATATTTTCTAGGAAATGGAAAAAATTGTCTTTGAGCTACAAATTATTTTTTACGTAAAAGATCTTTTGTTGGCTTGATTTTGTCATACAGTATGCTAGACATCCTCTTCATGTATTTTAGTCGGATAACTAATTTATTTTGGTGAGAAAGAGTTGCTTTTAAATGAAACACTAAGACAATCAATCTTAATAATTATATTTTTATTCAAAATAAAAAGTTTTCTAGCTCCTTGAGTTTCAGATTGCCAAAATACATAAAGCATTATAAACATTAGGAAAAACTATAACACAATACAATTACACAGCACTGCTCAAAATACAGAAAAAGCTTCAGGTAGATCACAGCAATTGCAATATAAAAGACAAGATGTATGCAAACTAGTTATACAGAATTTTACAAAATTTCTTTCAAATGAAGATGACTGCAGACTGTTCTCTCAAAGTTCAAGATAAAGATTAATATATGATGTTTTAATCAAAATCGTTAAGTCATTTATGAGAATTTGAATAATCTTCCATGTAATTGAGGCGGGTTTTATTAAAAGATGGTCATCACATATCAGCGTGAATATAGCAGCAGGAGTAATGTTTTTACTAAAAGGTGGAAAGTTTGTTATAGCAGACGCTACTCTTATCTGCAGGGTCGACGGTCAACGAATGGAATGCATAAACCAACGTTCTTTTATCACAAACACATTTATTCGTTATTTACACTTTTTATCACAATTTCAGTTAGTTAACAACTTTTAAAATTCGATAGCGTCTATGCTGGTTAAAAGTTTGGGTGTAATTTACATGTTCACACGCCATCAGCAATTATACGTCCTTCCACTTTGAGCTCACAGACGCTAATAAATCTAGTTCCGAGCGTGGGTATGACGCAACACTGCCATTCTTATGTATTCATCCGCGCAACAGTTCTCATTGGTTGAACTCAAAGTGACGAGAAGACATTGGATCTTGAATATCAAAAAGAAATAGGTCCCTGATACACCCAAATTAAAAGAATTAAAAATTTACACACTCTTACAAAAATATTTACATGAACAACTTTCTATTAGTCAATATTCTGTCTCATAATGATAGTGTCACATCCTTGAAAGATGCTGAGTTAAATACCAAATTTGGTACTTAAGTGGCTTTTCCTTTTGAGTTATGCAGTTCTCACACAATGGTCTTTTTTCTAAAAATGCTTTGTTTTGGATTCAGGGGACCTCAAAACATGTATTTCTGGTGCAATCTCTATATAAAACCTACTATGTACGGTGCAGAGAAAGTATAAAGACAAAAGGGGAGTCCATATTAGTACAGTATGCATAAAAGCTGTGTACAGAGTTATTTTAGATGTTGTGAATGTCTGGAAGTTGTGCAATGGTTTATGATCAAGCTCATTTTTGTATTTATAAAACCACAGAGTGTCAGGATAGTATCTCTTCGACTTTGTGGAGTAAACATTGCAGAACAGTGCATGATTAAGAACATTGCCCTCTTTCATTGTCAGCAGTGTCTTGTTTATTTCAAATAGGAAAGAGAGATGTCACTCCCACCATCAATTTACGTGACATCACTTGGTTAGATCCCAGCAAGGTCATTTGCCACATCTAAAAGATATCTCTGTAAGTAAACCTTACCTCTGTTTCAGAATAAAAAACTAGAACATCATTTATTGGTGATTGGAGTGAACCTTTGTCTTCAACGGTATTACCTTTAGAAAGATACAAAGCCATTGAATGTTATTTACAATCTCAAGCTTTCTTTTCTCATTACCATTTCATAGACATTGTTAATATACCCACAATTATTCATATAAACAATTTCAAGCTAAGCAATTCAGATTTGATTGCTTTCAAGATGTGGAAACAAAATTCAATTCTCTTGTCACCCTATTTTTTTTTTTTTTTTCTGTAGATAAGTTCAGCAACTGCGTTGAGAATAAGCAAGCAATCCTTATTGCTGAATATGTAATTGGCCTGAAGAAATATTCTTAACAGATATTTGCCAAACTACCTGCTGGAACCATCTCTTGAAGATGCCCAAGAGCAAGATAACCATGAATCATTGCAAATGCATAGCAGAAAATAACACTTTTATACGTTTATATAGCGGGTCTCATAGCTACATCTATAAAATTCATTACAAGTAGAGACAGACAAAATATGACATTTCACACTCTGTACCATGCGTGCTATCAGTATCAGTGGCGGCTATTCAGGTGAAGCAGGTGAAGAGGTTTTAACCTGAATATAGCAGTGTTCTATTTTTGTTAATGTTGGCATTATTACTGCCATTCTAACAGTTTAGTCACAAATATCAACTGCTAGCAGCCGTAGCAGGGTCAGTGACCAACACTTCTTTTGTTTGGAACTTACAGCCAGGCAGTCGGCAGGGAAAATTGGTGGGAGGGCACCCTCTGATCGGTCACAAGGACAAGTGCCGAAGTCAGGATTAGGAAAGGAACTGCTGCACTAGACAGCTTGGTTGCCATGGCAACATGACGTCACGAAACAATGTACTACGGGGAAATAACATGTGGATGCATATGTTTCTGGCAAACAAGAAATATTTGCACTTGGGTAGAGGCACAGAATATGGTAGAGGGGATGGTTTCTGTTTTCGCGCGCTTAGAAGATAGTAGTCGTGTACCTCGAGGAAGAGCTGGTGGTGAACTTAAAACGTGGTGTTTTAGATAACTGTGAACGGTATAATTTGCGAGTTTGCTAGACTCCAGTGCTTTTAATATAAGTGCTTTGTTATGAATCCAGTGAACGATATAGTTTGCAATTTGTTAGAAACCCCATTTTCCAGGTGGAAAGATGAAGACAAGAAAGATGTTTTAAGCTTTGGGCGGCCCACCGATATCATCAATATACGCATTAAAAGAGAGGACAAGAAAGTATAACATTAAACATATAACATTAAATTCAAAAGCTCTTGGTTCGATAATTATTCTTGGTTATGCAGTAGTCGCAGTTTGCAATTGCTATTCTGTTGGCCTTGTTTACTTTTTAGCAACAAAACTAACGAGTGGAACAAAGAGGGATTCACAGATTTCATTAATATAACCCGTTCCCTTCACAAGCACAATGATTCGGCGGAACATTTAAAATGTAAATTACAATTAAATACTTTTGAAAAAAACAGAAACACAATAGCTGACGCTCTTCAAGAAAACAGCAGACTTTTTCATGTGCGTTTCAATGAAAACGTGAGATTAAATAGGCTTTTTCTGCAGTTGATCATTAAAGCAGCATTGTATTTAGGTAAACAAGAGCTTGCATTCAGAGGTCATGATGAGAGTGCGCTTTCGCTAAATCGGGGAAATTTCAAGGAGCTTGTGTCCGTATTAATCTCTGAAAGTCCATTAGAAATCCAAAACCACTATAGTAAAATCAAAAGTGTATTCAGCGGTGATTCTAAATCTGTACAGAATGAGCTGATTGGATGTATTTCGGAATACTTACAGGGCCATATTAGAGCTGAAATTAATGCCTCAGATTTTTTTTCTGTTGAAGTTGACGACACTACAGATATTTGCCAACAGTCGCAGTGCTCTATCATTGTAAGGTATGTGAATACACAGAGCACATTGGTTGAACGATTTTTGGGATTTCATGATGTGAGTGCTGACAGGTCTGCAGAAACATTGTTCCTTTTACTGCATGGTATTCTTGCAAATTAATTATGAACGTAAATTAGTTGCACAATGTTATGATGGAGCGAGTGTTATGTCAGGACATTTGAATGGACTTCAAAAAAGAATAAAGAATAATGCTCCTCAAGCAATTTTTGTACATTGTTTGGCTCACCGTTTAAATTTGATTTTAAAACAAAGCTGTAGAGCCGTTTCTAAGTGTCGCACATTTTTTGCAAATGTTAGTGGTATTCCATCATTTTTTCATTGTTCGGCAAAACGGTCGTACGTGTTGGATTCCATTTTGACCAAAAGAATACCAACATTAACTGAGACAAGGTGGAGTTCCAACTCAAAGGTCGTCCATGTAATGGTTCACAATTGGCCAAAGCTGAAACGTGTGTTTGAAGTTTTAATAAACGATGTAGATTCAGATGACACAACAATCACATCTAGCGAAGGGTTTCTCAACATAATGAACAATTTTCAGTTTACCATTCTGGCAGTGGTATTCGATGATATTTTCAGTTTAACGGACATTTTGTTTGACATCCTTCAGAAAAAGTCTCTCGACATTAACTACTGTGTTACGAAAATTCAAAATACCAGCAACTTAATAAAAAGCAGACGCAATGAAGAATATTTCAGAGCACTGCTTAACAAAGCGTCACAGCTCACCAGTCTGGGTACTGCAAGAGAATCAGCTGACAATTCTTTCCAGAATTCTAAGCTCATTTACTTTGAAATTCTTGACAACGTATTGATGCAAATAAGCGTTCGCTTTCAAGATTGTGAGAAATTGCAGTTCCTGTGTCTTGTCGACTCGTCAAAATTTCAAAATCATTCCGTGAATTTTCCTTCAAACGCTCTCTGCCAGTTGCAACAGTGTTACCCTCAATTATTCAGCAAGCCGCAACGCCTTAAAAATCAACTGTGCTTGTTTTACGCAGATCATTTGATCTATAAGGATTTTACACTCCAAGAAGTGCTGTGCTCATTGAAGAAAAATCGTGATGTGTTTGAGGAAACCTACAAACTTTTCTCCCTGGTTCTAACAATTCCCTCAACCAGTGCATCCGTTGAAAGAAGCTTTTCTTGTCTGAAGAGAATCAAGACTTGGTCAAGGAACACCACTTCACAAGAACGACTTTCATCTTTGGCAATCATTTCCATTGAGAAGGAGCTACTAGCTGATCTTATGGAACGTCATCCCTTTTATGATGACATTATCGACAGATTTGCTGCTCTAAAAAATAGGAGGATCGACTTAGTTTTCAAGAAATAGGTGAGTCGGGCATGCTTATTTTATGTTACACTAATGCTGACAGGCACTGTTTCTTTTGTGTACAATTCCATTGGATACAAAAATTTTGGTAAAAAATATTGGACCCTGGGACACCGGCTTTGCATTGTATTTTCAGCATGCTTAAGTGAACTTCTTCACCTAGTTTGTAAGGTGCGAGCCGCCACTGATCAGTATTGGAACAAGTGCTTTTATGGTTTGGGGTGTGTAGAATTCAATAACGTGACAAAAATGTTATATTTCATAATATTTTGGCAAAATCTTTATATTTTGTAAGATTTATGATTTTTTACTTTGAAAATAATTTCCATTAGCAATGAATCTGGCTAGATGCACCCTATGGAGGAAGAAGTTTCTGTTAATAACGACTTCCACCCAAGAAAAAAGCCATGAAAGTAATGTACCAGCTACACAGTTTTTCTGAAGTATGAGGGATGCAACAGATTAGTTTCGACTAATATGTCAGTACAGTACACGTCTAGTAGATAACATATGCTCCAATCTACACTGTAGAGATCTGATATAGGTAGTTGATACTTTTAATTCATTTTGCAAAGGCATGCAACACGAAACCTGGTTACTCACAAGTTCTTCTTGCAGAACTCCTCTGTAACTTCATCAAGAAATGAAGTTTTAGCTTTCATCTGTATCAACAGATCCTTTTCTATTGACGTGGTAGAAAATGTAGACAAATAGCTTTGTCCTTGGGTGTTTCTGGTAAAGGATTTTATTCATTATAAGGGGGAAAAGGAAGGCTCTACTGTAGTTGATGTGACAGGTATTGTTAAAACAAATTCACAGAATCTGGAAGGCCAGCCTGAAGCTCATTTTCATAAAGAAAATGCTGCATTTCTTGTACCATCTATTTTTGAAGATGATGTGAGGTAAACATAGCACTCAATTCAGACTTCAATCATACTATTTCAAAATAATTTCCATATATTGTCTTCACATTTTGGAAAAAATCCTCTGGAAAGATACCTGCAAATTTCTTTGTGTCAAAGATTTTGATAAACTGCAATTCAGGCAAAGATTCAAATCTGATATTTATCTGCATGACTACTGTGTCTATTATCTCGAAATACACTCTCTTGTAAGCCTCTCTCACTGAAATCTCTGTGCCATTTCCTTTTCTTATGTTTATTGGCGGTTCAATTATATTTTCAGTTTGTTTGGGTAAATAGCTGGAAAAAGATCATTAGAAACGCACATTACAATTAAAATATATGGGAAAAAGAAGTATATATAAACAAACTCAGAACAAAGAGAGGTTATAGCATGGGTGAGAGAGGGTGTGTGGAGATTAAAGGGGATAAGAAAAGGATTTACGCAGAAACAGTGTCCAATATGCAGGGGAAAAGAAGATATAGAGCACATGATATTTTAATGTAAAGGGACAGAGCTTTGGAGAAAAGAATGTATTCATGAGAAATGGCATAGAATGGATAGGAAGGTAGCATTAATTAAAATTTTCGGCAAAGACTATAAAAAAACTAGAGATCCTTTACATAAAGTGAAAAAGAAATGGTATTGGTCACTAGAAAGAGAAGTAAACAATTCATAATTTTAAGAGAAATCTGTGTAACTGGTAGTAGTATAATGATTATGGTAAGTTAACACACTGGGCTGAACACTTTACCATATTCCTTGTATCTATATATGTAAAGAAGCTTAGTCCTAATAAATAAAATATATATATAGGTATATATAGCCTTTGACCGCATTTTATCAAACGAACTATTTCTTTTGGAATTATTATTTATTACGAACTGGCTTGAGAATTTAATGCCATTCTGGCAGTTTATCACAATAGCTCAGTGGTTAGAGCGTCCGCCCGGCAAGCGGAAGGTCTGTGGTTCAAATCCCAGTTGTGGCATTGAATTTTTAAGTTCCAGTTCTACCTCTTATATTTCTTTTGGATTTTAGTTTTTGTTTTAGGCTTTCCACTTCTTTGCTGCAAAATGCTATGTGTAGAGATTTTGCCTGCATAACATTTTATGTAACATCTGACATTGAAAATAGTTCTTGAAATACACACAACTGAACTGAAAATCTCTTAATATTATTAGAAATCCACGTGCTTCAGTTATGGCAGCTGCATTCTAATTGTTTGGATTTTCCAAAATGTGCCTATAAAGCTCTTCTAATTCAGTTCTATGATTTGCAACTTTTTGTACTAAGCAATTTGAGTAATTCCAGAACTTACAGTTGGTGCAAGTTTTGGAAATCTCTTCATTACTATCCTGTCTAATAACTTTGTTCTTTTCAAGGAATCTCCAAAAAATGTTGTAACCCCCCTTTGGCAAAAAACACTAGATTTTATACTTGACAACACCTGAGAGTGCTATGCTCACCTTGTGGGCATGACAATGTACAAATATGGCCTGAGGAATTACTTCCCTCACCTTTGCTTGTGCACCAATTAAATGTCCCACCACAGCACTGCCCCATCATAGCTCTGTGCTACCACTTTCCCTTTGCACTCATATTGTATAAGCTGCTCTATTACAAGTTTAGCAATGGAGTCAACTGTTCTATGAGCACTAAGATCCTACAAATCTTTAAAAGATTTATCCCTTATATATACAGTTGACAGCTGTGAACAGTTTACCATATTGGAAATTTCATCTTATGAAATAGCAACAAAGGTTGCTGCTTTGATCTGACTTTTTATCTCTGCTAACACATCAGCATGGACACTCAGTATTAAAGTATTTTGTATCAACAGACATAATAAAGTGTCTGTATCCAAGTGTGCTCAGTTTTTTATTGAACGCCGCCAACAAATGCATTAATTCTACATAATTCCCTCGACTGTTGGAATCGGAACTTTCATTATGCCCTTGAAATGCTAGTTCTTGTTGCCCTAAAAAGTATGTGGCTGCTGTCAGTCTCTTTAACACTTCTCGGTTCTGTTCCACATTTTCATGGTGTTTTAAAATACACAGTTTTGTTCATCAATGCTACTTTTAGCAAACGATCCTAAGGTTACCCATGCATGGATATGAGAGACTGACTTTTCATGCCTTGAAATTGCAGTGTGCAAATTATGAAGATCCAAATATCCCCCATCTATACTGTTCCAAGGAGATTTATCCTTTCCAAGCAACAAACATGGCCAGCAGAAGAGCGTACACAAAGTTTCAGAGCCACATAGCTAAACTAGCTTCTTATAAATTTCAGAGTTAAATGTGTGCATGAAGCTCTTCGCTTTGTTCTCCGTCTTTAAGTTTTTCAACTTGGGAGTAGGTTTTCCCTTCTTAATTAATTCTAATTTTTCACTGAATGAGCATGGTCAGAAAGGTTTCTAAAATATGCTTAATACATCACCTTGAATCACCTATATTTTGAGTATTCAGCAGTAAAATTCATTTAATACATTCGACAATCTTCACATTTTGAATGTAATGTATTCAACAATGTACACACACTGACATGTGCTGCGTGTATTTCTCAATCTCTCACAGGTTGCTCATGTCTTATTCGTTAGCCACGAGGTTGTTGTTATGACCTCATCATAGTCGCTTTGTGGTGAGAATGCCTTATACCACCTCAGCCACAGATTCAATGTAATGTTGCCTTTTCTTTCTTATTTTTATTTATTTGGAGGGTGCTGTTCTAGAATTCTTCATTGTCAGCCATCACTGGTGGCAGATACTTTTTAAAACAACTATACCAGGACACAGTACTTTTAATCATATCATCACAGAGTTTTTCAATCCCATCATTATACTCCATCCATCAGATGCAAAACCAGTTATGTTTTCTACTGGTATATCATATTCAACTAGAGAACTAACCATAGTTTGAAACACAGTTTTACTAGTTGCACCCTCATTAGCTTTAATGTGGTCTCTTGGTTCAAAAAGACTACTGAGGTTTCAGAATTTACTAAATAATTTGTTTGTGTTATTAAAATACCTAATCACGAAACACAAAGTTTTCACCGAACCTATACCAATCGATTCATCCGTCAAGTCACTGAATTTCTCCGATTTTAGTCCCCTTGCTAAGTCATTTTTATGATTTTGACCAATAACGTTTTTAACTATGCTCGTACATTTCGTGCGTTTCATGTGGTTTACTTTCGCGATTTTTGAATCATTAAACGAATATTTTAAAACGTGTTCCATCGCCCTAAACGGTATATTGTGTTCCGCAAAAAAATCCTAGCAGTTTGATTTCTACTAAATGAGCTGTTTTTTTAAACACAGGAATAACCGGCCACTTTACTAAAAGAGGCACTTGTTATCCTATCACATATATTTGTGTTTGCGACATAGAGTGGCGGCTCGTGACTTATTGCAGTGGGTGTGCAGTAAATAACATCCTTCCCACCTTTACTCTCTCTCTCTCTTTTTCTAACACACACCACGCAATTCATGTGGCCAATTGAGCTCTCATGTTTTGTTATTTTTTGTTTTAAATGACCAATATCACAACACCATTATTTGTCCAGATGCCGTTTTTCTCACTTGCAAATAATAAGCACGGAAAAAGCTTCTCTTCTAAGAATAAACCCCAAATATTTAATTCTTTCTGTTTCGCCCTGCTATTTATTTTCACACTTTCCTAGATTCAAATTTCCCGCTATCAGCATACAACTGCACGTAGTTTGCTGCCAGGAACCCCAACATAACACACAATAATAAATACTGTATCAAAATAACTATTCTGAACTAAAATATTGACCTTAGTAAATTCGATATGAACAATAATTATACGTATTTATATTGGTTTAATAAAATAGATGTAATTGTGCTTACAATATTAACATAACCGTCATGTTATATAAAATTGCTATATTATATTTAGAAACGACAGGTTGGCCAGCTGCCTAGCTAAATTAGAGGGAGGGAAATGCTCGTAGCAAGGAAAACAATCGACTTGTAGGAGAACGCAGTGCACTTGCGCGGTAACAATCGCATGACTTTCCTTTGTGAATCATACTGCTTTAAGTCGCCGTATTCCTTAATGCATGCTTTTACCCGCGACCCCTCACCATAAAGGTCTCTTCGCCAGTGGCAAAATCCGGTTTATGCGTCTCTACAGCTTGTTGATTGAATGCGCTGCCATTTGGTAAAGAGGGCGCGGGAAAATTAAACGAGCAAGTTCATACAGAAGGAAGTTCGACTTTCTCATATGCATGTCTATAGAGTTAAACACACATTCACATACAGGAAAAAATTACTGGGTATGCAGTTGCGCGTATGCGATCACCCAAGAACCGCCACTGGGGACATACTACGGTCCAGCCAAGCCAAGCAGTAAGTTTTCTGGTTTTCTGTCTGTGGACCGTATTTTAGGGGTACGGTCCAGACCGTACGAATGGCAACACTGCTGTGAAAGGATTTTAACGGCTATTGGCTGCCTTGCGGAAAGCATCACAGAACACCTACCTATCGTTTCACCAGGTTAAGTAACATGGTGGAATGATATATAACTGTGTAGGCGGGTGTAGGACGTGTAGGACTGCGCATGCAAGGGCAAGAGTACGCGCATTATGGGAAAGGAGATGACGTCAGCTCGCTTCCATTCTGCTTCCAACATGTTGACATTTATATCCACTCACTTAGAGCTAGTTTATGCTATCATTGAAACTGGATTGTAGTTTTTCTTCACAGGTTTCTTTCGTTGTGTGCGAGTTCCAATTTTAAAATGAGTAATTGTGCAGTCTATGGTTGTGATAATTATTATAGGAAAACAAAACAAACTCACATAAGATACTTCACATTTCCGAAAGATAGACAGCTTCGTGAAAAGTGGGAACGCTGTTGCCGAAGACCAAATCCGCTTCCTAAAGAACGTAAGCTGAAGTTTCATAATGAACAAAGTAACAATGTCATACTACCTAATAACATTGTTGTAATCATGGATACTGTTTTACACAATAATTTGGGCTACTGTTTTGTTGTTTGAATAGTGTAGTTTATTGTTTGACGGTGACACCGCGACTTCGGCACTACTGTTCTTTTAATTTTGCAGTTTTCTTAAAATAAACGTTAAATATGATTTTGAATTGCCTAACTGTAAAATGTGTGAACCGCTGAACGCAGACATATTACTAAAGTGAAAGAAAATGGAGTTAATTCTTTGGGCGTTTACAGTTCTGTAGAAATACACATAAACATATTCAGTAGATACCATTAAAAAGGTTAGGTAATATCAGAACTGGTAACTAAAATTTTATACTTGTACATAATTTTTACACTCGCTTTTATCGACAACACAATTACAAAGGAGCTTTAATACTAATGATTAATGAGAATACTTGACATTATTGTAAGATAATATTCAAATGAAAGCATTGTTTTAACTGTTTGCTTAGTAGGTACCTTTTGTTAGCAATAAAGAGTGGTTTCTTCAATGTTTGCAATCGTATGCCATTCTTCACTATGTGTAGGCAATTGGATAATGATTTTGTGGTATTTTTATTGAAACAACTGAGATTAAGCAATAGATACCTAAGTTATAAGGTGATTCGGTAATAAAGTAATTGTTGCAACCTCCCACCACACCTCAATACTGTAACACGTGACCACCCCCACTATCTTCATAATTCAATATACAATTCACATTTTTTATATGATCAAATATTCTGTTTCAGTATGTGCAATTATAAGAAAAGCTAAAATGTTGATGAATTACAATGAAAGGACCCTAATTTGAAAGTGTTAAATTACATATTTTTAGGTATTTTGAGGTATAAAACATATTTTATACCATACCATATACTTATGCATATTTTAATATTATTGTGGAGTTATACATTTTCATTGCGAAACAAGAAAGGAAAAGCAATTGTAAATTTAATTATTGCTTCTCATACATTGTCATCTTATACACTACCATTACATTCAAAGCTAAATTGAGCGAGGTCAATGTGAACAATAATGACTTTCAAGCTTTTCCTTTCTAGACTTGTTCTCAAGCACTTTAAAATTTGTAACAGTCAGTTGCATTAAGCTTATAACTTCATATACAGAATATGTAATTACATAAAATCATACTTAATCATATAAACAATTATATGAATTGTATGTTGAATGAATACAGTAGGGACAATTATGTCAGTCATGGTGAAGGTTGCAAGGGGGACTGTCACATGTTACGTGAGGTGTAGTGGGAGATTGTAAGGAGGAAAAATGTGAAATGAGGTGCAGGGATCATATAAGTCCTCTATTACCAGTGATTCCATTGACAAACGTTACTTTTACAGTAATTCTGGCACACAAAGCAGTTGTAACTGTTTGCTGTATACAACTCTCTGACTGTTTTATTTTTAAAAAAATAAAAAATTTAAGATATGTGTACCTTTTGACTTTCAGCACGCATTTGTTCACAACATTTTAAAGAGGAAGATTACCACAAGCCATTACGGCAAAGGTTGCTTAACTACTCACCAGTTCATATGCGAAAACTCAAATTTGATGCTGTGCCAACAATAAACTTACCTGATGTGAGCTCTTTGGAAAATGCTCCACGCAGATCAAAGCGGCATCGAAAAAGAATAAGGCAAAATCTTGTGAGAGAAATTCTCTCATATTCAATAAAAGAACCAAATAAAATAGACAGGTAAGCATTTATGTAGCTCATTGGACTTAAATATTTAACATTTTCAAAGATAAAGCTTAAAATAGGGTTATCACATGTTTGGAAATTCCCCTACATGCCCTATCTTTTAACCATTTGTCTGTCGTCCAGGGGGGAATTTTTGAAAAGTCTCCAATGTCCTACATTTTCTGAAACAAGCAGTGATTGTTAGAAAATGAACTGGATATCGGTAAAATAGAAATGAATAATTGGTTATTAGCCGCAACTTCAACATGCTATGACAACATGGTTACACCAGCTACAGTCAAAGCTGCATTAGCAACATTGGAGAAGAGATTGGCAACACAGCATTTGCACTCAGAGGCAAAAGATTGTGTTCCATAGAGGCAAAGAGATGCTTTACTCTCACTCTTCAATTTGCATTTTGGTTGAATAAATTGAAAGTAAGCAGTTAATTCACAGTACTTTTGTTACAAGCCGAAATGTTGAAACAAAAATGCAAACACAATCATGTGTTGTCATTAAGGTATAAGTATTTCAAGGAAGGAAGAAGCGAAGACAAAATGCAATTACTTACTTGTCCTGCAGCAACATAGGTTTCTGTTGCACACAAAGGTAAGCCTATAGAGTAATTGCTTTTCTTGAGAGGTAGAACTGGAACTTAAAAATTCAATGCCACAACTGGGATTTGAACCACACATGGCTTGTGTGTTTAAAAACACCAACAGTTGGCATAGTTAAATAATAATTGCTTTTCTTTTTAATCTTTCTTATGTTTGACTTTGACCAGCATATTGCTATGGTATTTATTTAAAGTTTTAATTTATAATAGCCCATTTTGATAGATTATTGTTATTTTAGTACAATAAACTTTTCTCTGGTAGAGCACAAGATTTGGAAGTACACTTGTCTTCTAATAAAAGAACTTCATAAAATTCTGCCAGCATTAAATGTTTCTTTGCTGCAACACTTGAATTTCACATTGTTATTCATCATGCACCATTCAAATCCATGGATACAATATTATCATATGTTCAAGATATTTTAGCAGCATAAGAAAGAAAAGAAAGGTGTAGCATTTGAAGCTGACAATACAAACACAAATTTTGGTGGCACAAATCAGAGGGAAAAAGTGTATTCACCAAATTAAAGTCATATTAATAGCAAAGATAAGTTCTTCAGAGAAGTATGACTGCTGTTGATGATCACAGTTAACATTATATGTTTCAGGATTTTTAGTAAATATAAAAAAGTATGCACCTGTGAGTATATATAAATAGCATTTAAATTAAAACTTTACATTATTTTTGCATTGACCAATAATGTTCTAAATTGTTTACCATTGTGCCCTGTAATAATCTTGTAATCCTAGCTTAAAAGTGGCTGTACATACAGTTTGTCCAGATTGTAGTGACACTCCCCCACTCTTGAAGCATAGATTCACAATAGCAGAGACGTGCCTACTTGCCTAATAGGAGAGGTGGGAATTAGTATCTCACTAGCTCTCGCCGTGATAACTACACAATAATTGTTTATGATACGTAAACGTACATCGCTTGTGTGTGTGACTGCCTGAGTTCTGACATCACTCGCTTGTTCCCCACCACTCCAGTCACTTCTCCTTAATTTTTCCTCTCTTGTGCATATGTTGTTGTTAGCTAATGCTGGATTTCTGACAATGAAGTCATTAATCCTCTTGCTCTCCAATATTTTTCACTGATGGATGGGGCACTAGAAGTGGCCGGGCATATTTGAAGGTGGTCTCGATCCATTTCCTCTTGCAGATCACATAGAGGACAGAGTGGTGAAGAATATATCCCAATTCTGTTTAAATGTTTTGCCAGACAATCATGTCCTGTAATCAACCTGAAGATTGCAACTGCTGTTCTTCGAGGATACTCAGGAATCACTGTTTGAATGTTTGGTAGTTCCCATCTTTTATTCTTTGATTTTTCATAGTAATATTTTGCAATAATTTTTTTGAATTCAGAGTTGACTAATCTTTTAGCTGCATAAAATGGTAAATTAACTATAGATTTTTGTACACCGCTGGTACCCTTTTTTGCAAGAAAATCAGCTTTCTCATTACCACTCAGTCCACAGTGAGCCGGTATCCATTGGAAGACTAGGTGTTTTTGAAGTGCTGTTAGATGGCTAAGCATCTTCCAACATTCTACAATAGTTTGGTTTTTTGGTGACAACTTGGAAGTAATTGCTATAATTGCTGACCTTACCTTGGTCATCTCTTGTTCTCTTCCGACCCCGATGCTATTAGGGTTCCTGAGGGCTAGGGAGTCCTTATTTTTCCAACCTCTCCATTTCTCTAATTTTTCTATAAAACCTTAACCCCTAACATGCTGACCTGTCATGGCATGTAATACGTCCTCTGATTGGTAATCAGAGGATATGGTCGGTGAATTTATTTTGATAATTCTCCCGGTCAGGTCGGTGAGACCCGTAAACCAACGACAGGTGTGGTCCCCCAGACATTCTGGGGGTTGTGAGAGAGCGATGTGACCGCCAAAACATAAAAATATGGTGCTCTCTAAAAAACGGTTACTATTACTGCTATTGCTCTCTTTTTTCTCTTGTGCATATGGAGTGTCACCATGTGGACAAACTGTACAAAAATAAATTTTGGTATGTTTAATTCTAGAGACGTAAGAATTAGCAACAATGAAGTATTAAGGGACACAGCAGCACAAGTAGATGCCGTGAAACATGATCAAGGATTACTTGAGCAAATTAAAGAGCTGAAGGAGATGAACAAGTCCTTAAACTTGAAGATTGCAGAATTGACTGCAGATAACAACAAACATGAAGAAGAGAAGAGGAAGCTGCATGAGCAAATCATGTGGCTTAAGTCAAGTAAGAAAACAGAAATTAATTTGAAACTAAGAGACATTTTGTCATTATTTTTTGCATTTGGACCAATTGCAGCTATTATCAATAAAAGCTAATGGTCAGAAGATGACTACAGCAGTGCTATAACACTAAAAAATATAAGCCCAAAAGGGTACTGGTATTTAAGAAAAACTTTGTGTTATCCACTCCCGATATGTGAATATTGAGAAAATGGGTTACAAAATATTTGTTACCACAGGAATGTGTACTTCATGATTTAATGCATTTAATGAAAGCCAAAGCTACAACTATACCAGAATTACAAAGAATAATTTGGTGAAATGTATTTGAATGAACAAGTGTCTTGACAAAAGGGAAGAGCAAATAGTTGGACCATATAAAGCTTTGCAAATTAGAAACAGCCCATTTACTACAAGTATGACGAGCCATTGACATTCTAACGGATGTAATCTGCCAGTTAGAATGCAATGGTTTTCAAGTTGTAGCCATTGTGAGTAATTTAGAGGGAAGTAATAGGAGACAGTGAAGAAAATTAAATACTTCCACCAATCTCAATTGCAGTTTCTCTAACCCCAGTGATTCAGCAAGAGAAGTATCTGTTTTTGCAGATGCTCCTTGCTGAAATTGCATAGGAACCATTTCCTTGACAACAGTTTCAATATAAATGATCTAAAACTAACAAGTGTCTTTACACCGTTTCACACTCCAGCAACTTCAGATATGAAATTGGCTTACAAGCCTAAACCTCTGCACCTAGATGTACATGGCACTCAAAGGCAAAAAATCAGACTAGCAGCAAGAACTATACACGTGCTAGGGCATTTGGAAATACCTGCAAAATTCTTTTATCTTGAAATATAGGTAAATTAGAACCATTGCAAAAAATATGTATGGCAAGATTCAGCGAGAGGAGGGGGACTCAAAATCCTTGTAGGAAAAGGCAGCAGACTTATAATTTGTCATGCACAAATAAAGTTTATTTCATAAATAGTGTGTTTTTCATTCCACATCAGGAAATAAAAATGTTGACTGTCATTCAGAAATGAATGCCAACACACACCAATTGGTTCATAAACAGGTTTGTAAATTTTCTAGAAGAGGGGTCAATCATTGTCAGGGATAATGCTAGCTACCATTCTAAAATCGTAGGTCTACAAATTCTTGAAAACAAGACATTCGGGACTAATTGGTACGTCAATAACATTGCATTCTACCCTGATGATACGAGAGCAGAATTGTCAAAACAAAAGACAGGAGGAAAAAAGTACAAGTTAGACCAAATTACATTGGAAAAGGGACACCAAATCATTCGTTTAGCTCCCTATCATTGCTAGAACAATCCCACAGAATTAACATGGGCTAAGGTAAAGGGGGAAGTTGCAAAGGAGAATATTATTTTTGGTCTTACTGATGTTGAAAAGCCTATGCATATTACACTTGACAGAGTGACAAAACAAGGTTAAACTAGTTGTGAAAAACTGCAGGAAGATTTCCATAAAGAAGTGGTTTGAGGTAACACTATGCAGAATTAAGTTATACGTCTGCAGGAAATTCACTCTTAACTGAGTGATAAGGGGTATATTGAGGAAGAAGATAAGGAGGGTGATGAGCTTGCAACTTCTCTGCAATAAGTCACTGGAAGATATCTGGCTATATTGTGTTTACTACATACACACATACTGAATATTAAGTTGTTTTGCTGTGTGAGTTTATGCACAGACAATTTTATTAGTGGACCTTATTTCCTGGAAATGCAGCTGTGCAAGCAAGCATTGGTTCAGCAAATATGCCTTCTTGCATTACCATATGTCACAAAAAACGTTTATTTGAAAAATTGGTGTAGAAAATTAACATAGTTAATAAATAAAACAAAATATAAATGTTCGACTTAAATTTATATTGAACAAAATGACAATTGGATGAATCCCACTTCTGACAGCCAGGACAAAATCACTCCAGTTACTTTTCTATCACTTATTACTTATTGTTTTGTAATATTTCTCCCAAATACATAGTTTTCTTCTTGTCATTAACACAGTCTACAGTCTTTCATACAATCACAATTCACAATTTTTACTTCTGTAACCTTGCTCAGTCCTTTCAGTACCTTTCTTCACTTTCTGTCTCTCATACACTTATTACAATGATGCATCACTCAATGCCTGTTAAAATCTTGGATATTGTTTAGAACAGCTTACGCAAGCACTTGGTCAGAATTTTGGCAAAGTCCCACTTGGCAGTGTGTACGAATGGTTGCCGAAGTTGCTGTGTTAATGCAGCGCTGCCAACAGCAGAATGTCCCTAGGAGTTTGTTGCCAATAGTAAGTTTGAATGTTTTTGCGGGAGTCGGCAGTATGCTGCTGACCTTCCTAGAAGCAAGTAGCGCAATGGCTAGGTTTATCAGTATATTGGATTTGGCGCCTCTGTGCTTAAATGAAGAGGCATGCATGCAATTCCTCTACGAGGAGGGCCTGTTGAGGACTCGCATGCTATGCAGGGAAAAATAAATAAATAAAATCAATAAATAAAAATAAATAAAAAAGAACGATAATTAATAAAAATAATATAAATATAATAATATAATACTACTAAATATAATATATATAAATAAAATATAATATAATAATATTAAATAAAATATAATAAAATAATATAATATAAAATAAATAAAAAAGAACGATAAATAATAATATAAAATAAAATAGATAAACAAAACAGAACGATAAATAGTAAACATAATAAAAATGTAACAATATAATAAATATAATAACATTATAATAAAATAATATAAAATAAAAAAGAATGATAAATAATAAATATAATAAAAAAATATAATATAAATATAATAGCATTAAATAATAATATAAAATAAAATAAATAAACAAAAAAGATAAAGCTAGATAAAGATAAAAGATAAAGGTAAAAGATAAAATAAATAAACAAAAAAAGAACGATAAATAAACATAATAAAAATATAATAATATTAATATATTATAATATAAATATAATAAACATAAGTATAGTATATAGTATTATATATAAATAATAATATATAATATAAATGTAATAATAATAATAATAATAATAATAATAATAATCATCATCATAAGGTTCCTGAGAACCTTCAGCTAGCTTTGGGTGATCAACAATATCACAAGAAAATCTTCAAGGCACGCAAAGTTAATGTTTAAATGTTTAAATTCAATGTTGTTGTTAGCTAATGCTGGATTTCTGACAATGAAGTCATTAATCCTCTTGCTCTCCAATGTAAACTTCATGATTTGTTTTTTTGTTTCCTCCTAATAAATAAATAAATTTAAAAAAATAATAATATAATAATAAAGAATGAGCCAGCGTATCGTGGACCCAGTAACAAGGCAGTAAGGATAATGTACACAATAATTCGCACTAGCGATATATCTGTGTGAGCAAGAGCAAAATAATGTACACAATGAGCAAAAAAATAATGTACAGAATCCACAACAATAGTATGGAGTTGCGCTAGGCGATAGCGGTGTATGTCTGTGGCGGCAATGACGCGAGTGAGTGCATTTGTGTTTAATGTGTTGGCAATGAAAACTGGTGTAATGTAAAAAGCAATGTTGGCAGATGTGAAAATCGTCTGCAGTGAAATCTAGTGGGCGATTGTGAAACTACTGTCGGCGCATGCGCAGTAAGTAAGTTCGGACTTACAATCTGGCTGGCAAGTGGAAAGTGAGCTGTTCTAAACATGAGCCAAAATCTTCATGATAACCGACGTATCTTTCACGACACTCATGCACAGCTGTCTTGCAATCACTGGCACACTGACTGACTCATGTCTGTAACCGTACACTCACTCACTGCTGTTTTGTGGTCTCCTTATATAGAGAGGATGAAGTCACGTGGACCTTTCTTGACTTCTACACACACGCCAACAATCATGTGGGCCAGATCTTTCCTGAAAGTTCTGGAGAAAACCCCTTTTGTTTAGCTGCTTCCATTGTTATTAGTCACATACAAACAGTTGTACAAGGCAGCTTAACCTTAAACACCTTTGCCCACTTGCAGGCCCAGCATGTGGCCCAGTCCCAACAGTCCTTTGTTTTGCACCGTGCCTGGCATCACAATATAATAAACATACAGCTTCCAAAAATCATTGTTCTATAATTTATACAGAAAATGTGATTCCCCCCCCCCCCCTCTCTCTCTCTCCTGTTGCCCAAGAATTTTCATTCTTTATTCAAGAATGTTAATTTTTATTGTCCAAGAGTGCAGCATTTGTTAACTGCTGATCAGAAGTGCATCCAAATGAATATCCCATAATAGTGCTTGAACAGATTCAGGTGGAACTTAACCAAATTTTCATAATGTTACATCACAGTTGAAGAAACATGTATTCACCACCATATGCCAGATTTGAAGCCGCTGTTCAAACAATGGGTGCAAAAGGGTGAAAACCTCCCAAGGAAGGTCAAGTGTGTTCCTTCCGCAGAAAAAGCAATGGCCTGTTTTCTGGGATGCTCTGGGTAGTACTGGTAGACTACCTGAAAAAGGACAAAACCATCAATGGAGAGTAACATCCAGCTTCGCTGGAGCAGTTGAAGGATGCTATAAAGGCCAAAAATTCACATTTTTTAAATAGAACATTTGTTTTCCAGCAATAAACACACTAGGCCATCACAAGTTGTATGCTTTGAACTGCTGTTGCATATACAGGTCGCGCGTTACTTCTTGACGAATGAAAATTTTATATGAAAGGTTGAATGCGAGTCACTACTCAGCTTTTGCGGGAACTTTGGCATGAGAGAGGAGGTACAGTCTGCAGTGAGATGACGCGCATGCTTCTGAGCTGAAGTAGTACAGCACTACAAATCAATTTATGACACTTGCAGTAATATCAGCCACACGTATTATACACTATACCTCTATAACTGTTTCCACTTAACTTTCTTGCATTTATTCTATTCCCGACATTTCTCTCTCCTCTGAATTGCTGTTATTTTCGTTGCATGCATGCATACATCCGTACCGCACAAAACTTTTGCAGTCGATTGTATACATAAACGCAACAGAGGAAAACAGAGGTGTCTGTTATCGTAGCATAAACATTTGCTGACCTGTTTATTAAGAGTAGGCTCACTCATTGGATTTCTGCTCAAGGTCATTCGTCAACAACAAACGCGCAACCTATACCATATTCACTAGATTTTACTCCCAGTGACTTGTCCTCTTCACAAATCTGAAGAAATGGCTCACTGGATCTAAGATGTCAAGCAGTCATACAAATCCTTCATTTTGCAGATTTGAACAAATTATTTTACTGTTGGCTGTCCAAGAGTTGACCAAAAAAAAAGTTGGGTTAAAATTTTATTTTCTTTCTCATACAGAGAACTTTGTGATCAACTGTCATGTATTAGTAGAAAATGAATATTAATTCTTAAATAAAAAATTATTTAGAGACTAAAAGCTACTTATCTTAGTATTTGCTGCAGGTTCTTGAAATATTATGTAGACTATAGCTTCATGATGACTCCATATCTTCAGTGCTGTTGATTATAAAAGTTGTCAGAGCTACAAATGCTTAGTTACTTAAATTTCTATGTATTAACAACATTTGAAAACAAAATAGAGACAAAATTATAAATTTTGAAATGTCACATTGATTGTATTAATAGGTTTGTTTTGTTTTCACAGGTTGGTAATACATAGAAATATTAAGTAACTGAGAGTGTGTAGCTGTGGTAGCTGTTATAAACAACAGCACTGACGATATGATGGAGTTCTCATGAAACTATAGTGTGTTTATTTCAAGAACTTGGAGCACATATGAAGCTTTTAATCTCTAAATAATTTTTTATTCAAGATTCGTGTTGCTTTACTGTTAACAGCTTCAGTTTTTCATTAAATTAAGTCTTTCTTTAGGGAAAACACAATAAAGTTATTTACCCCCATGGACGAAACAGATGTCGTGTCTGGAATGCATACATATATACACATGTATCTACTTACATACATACATACACATATACATGACAGATAGACATACCTACTTGTTGAAAATAGCAGGTTAATTTGTACTTGTGCAGTTGTTCTCTGCCCTTAAAGCAGCCTGGGGTTCCAGACATGATTCTTTTTTTTTTTTTTTTTTTTTTGGTCCACAAGAGTACATATAATGGGAGAGTAAAAAAAACCTCCAAACGGGCTGTGCAATGTTTTGCCTGTCAGCGCCCTCTGTGCTCGTCGTGTGCTGCTATCATAGAAAGGTGTGGATGAAACCATACAACATTTTTAAAACTACTTTTAAAGATTTTACTGACCAACTTTATGACAGAAGATGCTGAAACTGGTCACCGTCATCCATACATACATTTTTGGCAGCTCTTTAGGAAACTATCTATCACTCACTGTAGTTCACATTGAGAAATATTGGCAACTTCGTGACAGATATTTTGTTTTAATTCTTCCAGGGTGTGTGTGCTTGTCTTATACACTTTGTTTTAAGTTACTCCAGAGATAGAAATCACTTATTGGAGCTCTGAGAAACCTTTCTTTGCTAATGGCACAAGATGTGCCCGATTTTTCATCATGAAGGGTTACCGGTACATACACGAATAAAATTTTGCCCCCCTTTTTTAGAGAATAAAGAGACAGGGAGCGTGATTTTGCCTTTTTTCAACAAGACTCTGCAACAGCTCATATTAACATTCTCATCATAATTTTATTGATGAGAACAATTGAAAGTGTGTTTCAGGACAGAATTATTAGTAGAGATTTGTGGCCCCCTCGGTCCCCCAATCTAACCCCCTGAGATTTCTATCTCTGGGGTAACTTAGAACATAAAGTGTACAAGACAAACTCACACACTCTGGAAGAATTAAAATACAACATCCACCAGAAATTATTATTTATTTATGCCAACAAGCTAACTTCTGGTGTTTTCTGATTCAACCTCTTATCAACCAGGAAGTTGCCAGCATTTATCAAGGTGAATTGTGATGGATAGTTTCCTAAAGTAGTTTAAAAGTAGTTTTAAAAATGTTGTTGTTAGCTAATGCTGGATTTTTGACAATGAAGTCATTAGTCCTCTTGCTCTCCAATATTTTTCACTGATGGATAGAACACTAGAAGTGGCCGGGCATATTTGAAGGTAATTTTTTTAATTTAAAAGGTGAGTTAATTAATAACACTGAACAACACTCACAACATATTCTATTTTAAATTAAATTAATTACAACAACACTGTTTTCAAACTTCTATTAAAGGAAAATATTTGAAGGTAGTCTTGGTCTATTTCCTCTTGCAAATCACATAGAGGACAGAATGGTGAAGAATATATCCCAATTCTGTTTAAATAGTTTTAAAAATGTTCTACGGTTTCATCTGTACCTTTCTGTGATAGCAGCAGACGGCAATGAACACTGAGGAAGCAGACAGACAAAACACAGCATAGCCTGCTCGGAGGTTTTTTCCCTCCCAGCATGCATTTTTCTACATTTACTGTAAAAAGTATTCTTTGCCCAAATGCTGCTGTAATAAGGATTTTGTAACTTTAAGAACGTTTTTTTTTTCTTTCTTTCTTCAGATCTCACAACAGAATCTTCGGAGGACAGTATGGAAGGTGAAATGAACATCAAATCAGAAATCATTGAAGAGTCTTCTATTTCAAATGATGATCTGCAGGATCAGACAATTTCCTCAGATGTTATACAGATATCTCAGAATAATATTACTACATACAATGATTGTGAAATGCATAATGTCAAAATAGAAGTCAAAGAAGAACCAATGTTGGAAATGAACACAATAGCTCTGTGTTTCAGATATCAGTTTACTGAATGAAACAAAAGAAAGATTTAAATAATCTAAGATTTTAGTTCTTTTGCTTGCATTCTATTTATATATGCATATGATGCAGTAGAAATATATTTAATTAAGAATTTGTGTTTGGTGTTATTACATTATATCACATATTTTGCAACATATTTTGAAAGCAGCTTTGCTCTAATCAAATTCAACATTTTATAACTAAAAATATAATGAAGATATAAATCAACTTTTATGTGATTTACCAATATATTGGTTACCTGATTCACAAATAAAAAGAATTTACAAATTTCATGTGCTACAAATGTGGATATAACATTTTCAGTGTGAACTTCATGCTTTTCCAGAACAATCAAAGAGAATATAAGAACCTCGAGTACTAAACTGTTCACAGTGTAATAGTTATTTTCTTTTGGTTTTTTTCAGGTTCAGATAGGAAACATACAAGCATGCGGAAAGTGTGCATGATGCATCGGCACTGAAGGACTTTCAGAAAATTTAAATTTTCTGATGTGCTTCTACCCAAGAGCAGTAAGAACATAAATGGAACGGAAATAACTTACCTATTATTAGATGACCCAGCATATCCTTTCCTCCCCTGGCTTATAAAGGTTAGAAAGGGAATGTTACAGAAGAAGAATCTTTCAAGGCCTACTTAAACAATGGTAGAGTGGTGGTTGAGAATGCTCTTGGATGTCTAAAATCATGCTTTAAATGTTTAACAAAATGAATTTATATGTACTATAAATTTGTACTCCAGATTGTTATTTCTTGCATGATTCTGCACACCAAATTGAGACAAGGAAAGACAAATTCCAACAAAACTGGCTAGAAGCTGTGGAAAGTGCAGTACTCATATTTCCTCTGCTTGTTATACCAACAAAAGAGATTTGGACAGTTATAATGCAACTTTAATTAGAGAAGCTTAAAAAACTACATGATCACGTATCCAGTTAAGCAGTGTAGTTTACTGATTATGGATTATGGGTATTTGGTGATGTGGAATGTAGGGATAAGTGGCACTTCTAGCACCTATTGAACAAAAGAATCTGGATTTCTGATGTTTGGCAGCATTTGAAGTGCTGATGTTGGTAACAAGTGAACAGGTAAACAAGAGAAGAACATTCCCATGATGCCTCAGGTGGACTGGACCATTACTACCCTTTCATTGAAATTGTGCATCACTTAAGCGGATATTACAGACACCTATATGTATAAATACCATATTACAAGTGTCAGTTATTGTTCATAAAGGTGTATTGTTACAAGTTGTGCAATAAATCAGTGCAGTCCTAACCAAAATATTAATCTGAGAAATGGAAGGTCTTATTAATAGAAAAAGAAAATTCTGTTAGAATGTATAAATTTAGGTTTTATTTTAAGATAACCAACTGGCAAAATTTGAATAGCTGTCATTTTTTGTCCAATTTTTCTCAAATTTTGAGGACAGACTTGTTCCTTAGAGTTAAAATTATATATCTTGACTAGTTTTTTTTAATCTGTTTTTTTTTTAATTTTTGTAAGCTTACATGAAAAATGATCCTCAGTGTATAGTTTTCAACCAAGGACATTTCAACTTCCACAGTTAATCAAGGACATATAATACTACAAAAGTTGGGCTGTTTCTGTTTTGTAATTTATATTTTTTTGGAGAAAAAAAATTCTGAATATTGTATAGTCTAATTTCTGAAATAAACACTTTTGTATTAAACCTAGCATTACCAAGCCTTATCCCATAACTTAGATTACCAGGGGGGCTACTTTACGACCACCACTAGTAACAATATGTTTGAGCAATTTTTAAAACAAATTTTAAAATGGGGTATTATATCTCGTCCTATTTATAAAGGTAATATTTAACACTAAACGCCATTACTTTTTTACATGACTCACATTAGATATGCCAATCCTTATTACAGAACTTATACCCAACGAAGGTGACCACCGCTGGCAACAAGATATCTCAGCAATTTTTAAAACAAATTTACTTTAACATTGGGTATTATATCTTGTCAAGTTTAAAAAGGTACTATTTAACACTGACTATTTCTTTTTTACTTTATCACATTATACCGGTTAGGGCAGTACTTTATGACCACCCTGACATTTCATTGTTTCTCAGAAAGATCAACATGAAAAATTTAAAACAAATTCACAATTCAATAGTACAGACAGTGATTGACAATCTATTAACTATTAACTGCATGCCGTTAATCAAAACAATGAAAGAGAAAATTTAAAAAATTATAGAAGATGGGCATAAGGTAACTCCCCCCTTGGTAATGTGAGGGTTAAGGTACAGCAAACATTTAGGCCCATGTTTTAATCCCTATGGTTTGAACAATGTGCATGCCAAGTTTCAAGATATTATCTGCAAAACTTCACACCAAGGAGCATTTTGTACATAATCGTGTGTAGAAAATCATAAGCAAAGAAAAATTAGTTAAAAGTTTAGCAACTATTTAATAAAATTGTAGTTGATTAGAACTGGCCTGCACCATATTTGGCACCATATCTATTAGGGTTCCTGAGGACTAAGGAGTCTTCATTTTTCCAACCTCTCCATTTCTCTAATTTCTCTATAAAACCTTAACCCCTAACATGCTGACCTGTCATGGCATGTAATATGTCCTCTGATTGGTAATCAGAGGATATGGTCAGTGAATTTACTTTTAAACCAACAACAGGTGCGGTCCTCCAGACATTCTGGGGGTTGTGAGAGAACGATTTAACCGCCAAAACCTAAAAAGTAGTTACTATTACTGCTAAGTCTCTTCAATTTCTGAATTTAAAAAAAATTATTGCAAAATATTACTATGAAAAATCAAAAAATAAAAGATAGGAACTACCAAACATTCAAACAGTAATTCCTGAGTATCCTCGAAAAACAGCAGTTGCAACCTTCAGGTTGATTACAGGACATGATTGTCTGGCAAAACATTTAAACAGAATTGGGATATATTCTTCACCACTCTGTTCTCCATGTGATCTGCAAGAGGAAATGGACCGAGACCACCTTCAAATATGCCCGGCAACTTCTAGCGCCCCATCCATCGATGAAAAATATTGGAGAGCAAGAGGATTAATGACTTCATTGTCAGAAATCCAGCATTAGCTAACAACAACATATCTGGCAAACTCAGAGGTACTTTAAGCTTGCTCTTTAGAAGCTTTTTCAAATTTCAGTCACTTCCTAACAGTTCTATGGGCACGTTTTGAATGCCTAGCACTGTCCTGCAGATGATGTTTATCCCTAATTTTAGTAAATTTCTCCCCAATTATATTGGAGTTTCTACCCTGAACCTCATATTTTACACGAAGCTTCACAATCCATATTATACTCTCTAATTGCAGATATTGCACTAATTTCTATTTTATTTTTTGAAATGTTTCTTTTAGGCATTTAAGTCTAGGCAAAGCTTTACTGGTATTGTGTTTCACTAAAACTCTTAGAGGGCCCTTTTTTATTTAACTGTTTTACCCTTTATTCTGTACATTGTGAAAATATCATAAACTATTCATTTATAAACTATGTATTAAATTCTGAAACTTCCAAATAACTTAGTATCTTTACCTAATGCACAACTATAACCTCTACACTTTATTAACAAATTATGTTTTAGTCTATAATTCACTTATTATATACTTCACTCTGCCAATCATTTCTGTCATACAAGTCCTCTGATGTGAACATAAAAAATTAACACAATTTCACCACAAACCAACATGTGGATAGTATATTTCACTCCATGTAAACCAAAAAGCTTTGGAATTATCTCAACAGAGAGTTCTCATACAGATATTTCTCAGGTTCGCCAACATGTTTCAGCAAATTTGCCACAAGAAACTGTGTAATTCAAACTCAAACTCAACGGATATGAGTCAGAAAAATATTGTAAGCACTACAAGTGCCTCTGGGCATTTAAATTGACTCTCATCCTAGCACATACCCATTTAAATCCCTCAGTGACATCATTTAAAGGGCACGGATGACTAAGCAAAAGCATGAAAATTAAATTTATTTATGGCATAAAAAGTCAAAAAAGAAAACCTGACCTGTCATTATGATATCTACTTATTATGACACTTCAGTGAAAAAGATTAGTATAATTCAAAAAAGAGGAACAGAAAAGGAAATAAAGAAACCACTTTGTGTGCTAAATTGCACTGTGGGTGGGATGACCATTACTGTGCTACACATGCATTCTTGTGTAAGTCATTCTAGTGGTGGAGAAAATTATTTTTTTGGTGTCTTAAATTAAGCATCGTAAATTCCTATATTCTTTACTCCTGCCATAAGCAAAGTGTCCAATCCACCATTAAGGTATTGAGTCATTTCAGTTTTGCCGATCTCTTGTTCAGAGTTTAGTTGGATATATCCAAAACCCAAGGAAGAGATGTCTGTTGGTACATCAGAAACAAAAGAATGGATAAACCAGATGAATCATTTCATGTACCACTTTGAAAATAAAAAGTATTAAGACAGCCTTATCTGCAGCACAGGAAAGTAAAAGGAGCAAGGAAGGAATCATATTACTGCTGCAAAACATGTTCCAACCATCCTGCTTTTGTCCTGGCGAATGCCATACTTCACATAGACAAAACTAGGCAAGTTTGTTATTTCATTACAGATTACTGTAAATATTTATCTCTCTTATTTTGTGTTTATGTATCACTAATAAGTGGATCAGATCCAGTGATTCAGTTTGACTTGAATCTGCATTTCCATGCATTATTCAATCCAGAATGAGAACTCAAATCAACCTGAATTCACCATGGAAACATAGTATTTATTACCTTGGTGGTTCTGCTGCTGGAAAATTTTGATCAATCCCATCTCTCCAAAAGTCTGTGTCCTGTAATAAAACATTAACACTGCATTAATTTTATTACCATTTGGGAGCAATATTTTTCATGTTTTTTTTTTTTTTTTTTTTTTTTTTTTTAAAGGTATGTAATGCCCTCTCTTGCTTCATATGGCACCACAGGCAGTCCCATACATAACTTGACAGTTATGAGCCTCAGTCAAGGAGGATGGTCCTGGTAGGATTTCAACCTCAGAACTCCCAATCCGAGCAGTTAGACTGTTTGTCTACTACCTAGGCAGCCCAGGTTTGATCCCAGGGACCCGTATCTGGTATTAAGGGTGGACGAAGCAGCACCTAGGCAGATTTTCTCCAGGTTCTCCAGTTTCTCCTGCCATTACAATTGCTCCATCATCTATCCATTCATTGATTTCACCTGCATTTCGTATCACCCTCTTACTATCGTACCTGGTGTTGGGCTGACTACCCACTTATAGGTCATCTGTCTAGTCCATAGGTTCCTCTGCTCCCCAACAGGATGTCTGACCCTAGACACTGGCTTGTAAGTCCTACATAAGGGCAGGGTAATCAGGTAAAAAGAACAACTCCCAATCACAAGTTCATGCTCTAATGACCTCAGTTACCTATGTCTGTACAGAAAGATTGAATGCAATGAATTTGGGATAGGGAACTTGTACTTGGATTAAAATTCTTCACAATAAAAAAAATCTTATTGAAGACAGTCAGTGATTTGGCTGGAAAAACATGTGGAGCAGTGTTCTTGTTACTGTGCAACTGAGTGCCTTTGTTTTGACACAGACTCACTTTTGAAAGCAAGTGTTTGAATCTCCACTTTCGTGTTTACTATTTTGTTATGTATTTAGTACAGAGAATCCTAGGAACTTAAATAGGTACATTTGTATGTGATAAAAAGTTATGAAATAGCTGGATAATAAAGCTGTTCTGTTGATTAGGTTGCTGAGATGCTTTCTGAAATGTTGGGAATAAAAAGTGGAATAATAAACATTTTTCCAATTTTGAAAAATAAATCAATTTGGATTATAAGAAGAAATAATGACACATTTCACCTTTAATTTCAGGAAAGGTGTGAAGTAAATCAATACATTTTAATGATTGAAAATTAATGTTCTGTTTTCCACTTATCAGTGTATATATTTGTCATCAACGTTTGCAGTTGGCCTATAAAATTTATGGGAGTAGAATTATTTTACAGCTTTGAGAGGACATTCAATGTGTTACAGATTTTCATCATGGACATGATAAAGCATTAAATGCTATTGCATTATAGTGAAACTTACGATTACTGTGCTAAGAATGTACCATGTTATTGGTGTACAATGATTTGATAGGCTAGAGCTTATCTGTGCACCTATACATCATTACATTTCTAGTCCCCCTTCACAGGGCTGCAACCAATGCAGATTTAAAATTTGATTACACCACTACTGTCCATTCCAAACCAGAGTGCCTCTCACTGTAAGCAAGCACTTTGTGTTATCCATGTGAAAGTAGTTTGCAATTCCCATCCTTAAATAGCCGCTTCTTGTTTTCACATGTACTAGCTGGTTATCACTTACAGCTGAACATTGTTTCATCTACAAAAAGGTACCTTTATAAAAACCTTATTCAAAATGCAACCTGAAATAACAATATATTACACATTTGCAGAAATCAACACTTTACCTATGTTACTCATAATCCTCAAGCAAAGGTGTGACATCCAAATTGGAATCCACTGAAGATGATTCAGCTGCCATATTGGAATCAATCTGTATTTCTTGTGCATTTGGTTACACTTTCAATGCTGTAATCAAAT
The DNA here is from genome assembly GCA_030765045.1 of Tenodera sinensis. Taxonomy (NCBI): domain Eukaryota; kingdom Metazoa; phylum Arthropoda; class Insecta; order Mantodea; family Mantidae; genus Tenodera; species Tenodera sinensis. Next base: position 165,446,306 of record CM060966.1, read on the forward strand.
GCACACTGAAACAGTTGCAAACTGTGATGTTATTTTCGTAATATGCATTACTAAAAGTTATCGGTATTTTTCTAATAGTGCATTGTTTGTTTTTCACAACATTCATTAAGGAACTTCTTACATTGGCATAAGAGTATGTCTTAGATTTGTGACAAATAAAAACATGTGCTTTTGTTTACATCAACTGAAACTCTGGTTTGGAATGGACAGTATGACATCTAATAATAATCAATTAGCAGTAAATAGGCAAAAACATTCAGTAATGGATGGTATGAATTGTAAACTAAATTATCTTGTCTTACTCATTTCTGTGGTTACAGGATATGTTTCTCATTTTTGACAGTTTTTGTTGAACATAAAATATATACTAGAAATCTGTATATAGCCTAGAAAGTGGTCTTCTTTGCTATTTAAAAGGTGTTTAATGTGGCACTAGGAAGATTTTCAGTATGAGTAACAGAAAGAAGCAATAGTATCAGGTCTTCAAGGATTCTTATAAAACAGAATTCTCGATTATTTTATGCATAATTGTTTTCTACATTTGTTCCACTTTATGCATTCTAAATTTGCTGCGAGAGGGAAAATTTTACAATTCCAGGCAGCTGGCAAGTGTGAATACAGGAATCAAACAAAATAGATACTAGAATGAAAAACTGAGTCGGATTGAAACACTTAACATCACTTACATGTAATTAGTCGACCAGTTTCAAGAGCTTAACTTGCTCCATCATCAGAATTAAAATACTGGTTCTTGTTGATGTTTGATGTGTGGTTGGTTGACTAACTTAGAGATTTTTAACTATCTCTAAATTTGCCAATAGAACTGAGCATTTGGGGAAAATATATACATAATCAAAAAGAATAATAATACTTTGAAATCCCAGCTTTAAATGAAATGTTAAAGCTCTGCACCCCTAACACGAGATGGCAACAGGACAATGTAGCAAAGAGAAGGAACAAGAGGATAGTGTCAGTCACCCAACGGCTGATGATGGGATCGAATGGTCTTGAAAACATTTCCAGTTTTTAAAACAATTTAAGTGAAGGTGAGTGTAAAAAAGTGACTCAAAATGACCTCAAACATGAAGAATACTTCACTGTTAGCTTCTATTTTTAATATTCATGAATAAAAATATCAAAATCTTACCTGTATTTCAGCATATAAGGTGCTGTCTGCATTGGGCTCATCTTTTATTTCAATCTTGGGGTTCATTTCATGATCAGGGTTGTAAATCCCAATATTATTTTCAGATTTTATTGTAAAAACTGAAGCAAAAGAAATTATTTTATTCAACTCAGCATCTTTATCAAAATAGTCCTCTTCCATAGGTTCGTTTTCTGTGGAAGTCTGGTCCAACCAAAAGGTTTCTTGTTTGAGATCCATTATAAGATCACCGTTGTATCTGGTAGCAGCATCTTTCAGCTCCATTTTACAACCTGAAGAAAAATATTTGTAAATTTTTGTTTGGATAACAAGCATCCTGTGTAAATAAATTAAAATGACTGCTTCCTACAATAACCAGTTTGGGTTCAACTTAGTTCTAAATCAGGGCTTCTCAAAGCTTAAAATTGCATTGGGTGCAATCCAAGGTGCAGAGCTTCCTTGCCTGTTCATCATGGTGACTTGGTTAAGCTCAGTTCAACTCTGCTGCAGAGCAAAGAAACCTGTGTTGATAGACGGCTAGCTTATCAGTGAAATAGATATGGGCAACCACTGCTCCAATGCCAGTCTATTTAAATCTAAGTAGAACTTTCTTATTTTTTTGAAAGCAATGACAATAAAGCCAAATACCTATCTGCGGTATAATAATTGTGTAAGAAAATCATCTGTTGAAAGACTGCCTGTAACTGAGTACACATATCGTAAAATCACAGAGGATACTAGAGAGGATGTATTAAGGAGGTTGCTACATCTTGGAGAAGAGCATTCTTTATCAAAAATTGAGGTTTATACCAGTGCTTTCTAGATCATTAAAACAAAAGACCAGATTTGGTATTAAAAGCTGAATTAATCAGTTTAACACTGTGCACAGTACATAAAATCACACAGTGAGGAAGAAAGAGGGCTGAAAGTGAGGAAGAGGGAGATGGAAAGCGAGAGAGAGAGAGAGAGAGAGAGAGAGAAAGAAGCGTATGGAAAGAGCAAGTGGATGTTCACACTGAGGTCAACTTTTCATAGTCACAATGTGCATCTTGCACCGGTGCATGCACCCTGACAGGCCTTGTTCTAAATAATTAAATTACATTAAATTCCTTGTCATTTTGGAAAGATAATTACCATTTTTTAGAAATTCTTTGTTTAAAACTTATTACTTCTCTACTATTTATGTATAGTACATATATGATACAATACTTATTTGCACCCATAGTTTAAAGTATTCAACTACATACATGTCTTAGTTTTACCTTATCCTATGCACAATTTGTCTGATGTGTACCTACTACTACTCCCTTGCATGCTTGGCACCCTGGCCTCTTGCATTGCTGTGAAGACCTCCTAAATCAGTGACTCTCACCCCCTCCTCCATTATCTCTTTCTGATCTTTTGTTCCTTACTCTCCTGATCCTTTTTTCTTTAATCTTCCTTAAAAATGTCCCTATCCTTCTATTCCTTCTTTCTTGCTTCCCAGTTATAGGTCGTGAGGTAAGACATGTACAAAGCTTGCGCATAGGGGAAGCTGCCTCCCTTCCCTCCCTCTCTGCAACGACTGAGAACGGGGAATAGATGCATCAGTTTGCCGTGAAACACCACAACAGCACACAGCTGAAACAATTGCAGTTCAGATGAAAGTTATTGTTGGTACATGGCCATAGTTACAGCGAAATCACTTTGTTATAAAGCTAATTGTTATATATGTAATGTCATTAGCAATATGCACTAAAGCTATGCTAGCAAACTTCACACTTTCATGGACAGAACCATTATGACTTCTGCGCATACATGTTTGCCCAACTTCCCCCACCATCAGCCTTTCACTGTGCATCTAAGCGATTTGCTAATGTCTCACCTAATGACCTATAACATTTTTACTGCCACTATTTTCCCTTCCATTTTGTCCATACCTTTTCCCTCCATTGATCTGGTTTTCACATTCTGCTACACTCTCTTAACCCCCACATACTTCACATACTCCTAGGTAACTTGTTAGACCTTTAAGAAGTGTAGTTCCTGTTCTCATTCACGTCATCTGCAGTTACCAATACACCCTTCTTTTGCCCATTCTCTTTTTAGGATTCTATGAAGATTAATCACCTTCTACTTTTATACTTTTCAATGTCCTCTACACTTTCTCTTACCTTTATTTCTTTCTCCTAATTTCCATATCTACCATTCCTATATTTTCCAGTATTTTCCCTATCACATTCCCCCAAATGTTTTTCTTTGCTATTTTTCTTTGCTGATCCAATTATATTCTTGAAATGTTTCCCTCTTTTGCTAGAGCTCTATACCAGAATTTCATTATTCTTTCCACGATTATTCCTTTTCTCCTTGTCTTCCTCATTTCTAGAAATGCTACTTCCCCTGATGCTCCTCTTGACTGTCCTAATAATTCACGGTAAAATAATTTGTAAATATGCTCTATTCTATCTTTCTTTCATAGAAGTTTGAAAACAGTGTTGTTGTAATTAATTTAATTTAAAAGGTGAGTTAATTAATAACACTGAACAACACTTACAACATACTTTAAAATATGTTGTAAGTGTTGTTCAGTGTTATTAATTAACTCACCTTTTAAATTAAATTAAATGCTCTATTCTGTTACTTATTTGTGAGCCTCCTCCCCTCAGATAGCATTTTTGCTCCTGCCAAAGTCTTATACATTTGTCCCATCCACTTAGCTGACATTTCCAATTTATAATTACACATTCTTAATCCTGCCATGTGCGGGGACTATGCCGGCAAACTGCCATGGCAGCTCAGTGGTTAGGACCAGCCACACATAGAGTGGAAGATCCATGGTTGAAATCCTAGCTATGACATAGAATTTGTCACTTCTGATTCTACCTTTTGAAATTTTTAGAATTTCAATGCTTATAGATTTACAAATTTAACTTATTTTGGGTATACACTAAAAGAATTTTTAAGCATTCTTGAAGTGCTTTATAAGGGATGACAGAATAAAATAAATGAGTATCCTTAATTATATTATCAATACCAAATACACTTTTAACCTCTATTACGAAATAATATATCTTTTGAATGTGTGAAATGATTTATTATATCTAAATAAATGTAGAATTAATTACCTTTTGGAGAATCTGACAATTTGACACTTGAGGAGGAAACTTTTCCTCGTGAGGATGTTGCAGGGTTGCCCAATCTGTCTCTTCTTGCATATGTCCTCAAAACCTTGTGTTGTTGAGGTGGGCTATGTAAAGGAGACAGTGTTATAGGAGACAGAGAGGTAGGGCTTGCTGCTCGACGAGTTTCTGATGATTCTTGCTCTAATGCTGTGCCATTCTCTGACGAGTCCTGCTCTAATACTGTGCCATTGCTATGTATAGTGGGCACAGCAGTTCTCACAAGAAACCTTCTCCTTCCACTTGTGTAACACACATTTTTATTAAAATGTTTGGAACACAGCTTTACAGTAGCGCGTACATCTCTGGCGACTTTGTACCTATCCTCCAGGCCGCAAAAGCGAATCCATTTTTGACACCTAATACGACAAAAAATTAATGCAATGCATTTATTCAACTACCCTTAGTTATCCATTCAGATAATGCAGGCATGCAAAAAATGTATGCATTGTGCTCATCAGTTTTGGAGAAGCAATTAATTGAACAATAGCGTTCTGTGCCTGCTTAATATTTATTGACCTAATAGTGGTTAACGTTGAAGCCAGAACTTCAACAGCATTTAAATAATGTTTGTGGGGTTCGTACATGGAAGTTTAGCCCTCGGTTGATCGGGGCAACTGCAAGGGCAATCGAAAATCTGTGGTTCAAACCCTGGCTGTGTCATTGAATTTTTCACTCTGATTCTACCTTTCCAGTTTTTCTTAGACTGGAGCAAATCTAGGATCTAAAAGAATCTAGCACATAGATATTAATACTAGTCTAGAAAAATACTATTTTAAGCATATTTTAGAGTTATTTTATAGAAGTGCGGCAATAGTCTTGCGTAGAAGAAATTAAAATAAATTACAAAATAAAAATGCATTGAATGTTGCTTCATTCATTGTAGCCTTTTAAAATAAAATAATTTGGCAACACAAAGTTGTGTAAAAATTATTTATAAAAAGAAATTTGTGAATATCAGTTTGGATGACTTTTTGCTTAATATCAGAAGCTCTGGTCTCAGGCTCGTTTGAACGTGATTACAACTATGTAGTTCATTTGTTTGATTACCTGATTAACCCGGTTAGAGGGCGTTAAAATATAGGGCCGTGTTCGACGTCTATCCTGAATAATTATGTAGTCGACATTTTGGCCAATAGTTTGCATTTTGCAGTTTATCCTGCTGAGACGCCAACATTTGAGCGATAAACATCGGGAGATAGACATGAGCTTCGTTAATTATTATATTAAAGTGTCATTAAACAAATTCAAAGGAAGAATAGAGAGCAAGAAATCTACCCGCGAGCGATTTAGGTTAATGTGCGTACGTATACGAACTGGTTTCAAATAACAGGTGTCACAGATAATGTGGAACGAAAGGAGAGAAAACAGATCTTGCATTAGCGATTATGTCGAAGTCATTGATGACAGCTAAAAACTTACCTTGTTGGTTCCTTTGGAAACGCAAAAAAACTTTCTGCGCACCCTGGCATGTATACATTATCACATCCAGGAGCACTGCACTTAAATTTAATTAAAGGTGAGGGAAGCATTATACTACTCATTTATTACGTCTCAGTCAACGGTACGTAAACATTGTGATAATATTTAACTGTTTCTGTGGCTTCACGCATGAAGGAATATAAATTTAATGCAAAAAGAGGAAAACCTACTGCACATCTATATCTCTTCCGCAACTACTGCCATCTACTAATAGAAACAGTATTACACGTTTCCAGCGTCTTGCAGAGATGGCTGTAGTGCATTTGAAGCTAAGCCCGCCAAATGATGTGCCCATGTGCCTTTTATTATTTTTATTTTGTTGTTTAACGACGCTTTCAATTGCCAGGATCACATCAGCGTCGCCGGTGTGCCGTACACACTTAAAAACAGCTTAAAACCATCGGTCTGGGCCGGATTTGAACCGTCTAATTGTGTGCCATAATGTACTTTTTATTCATATATTAGCATTTGACAATGCTCCATGCTTGCATGAAGTCGACTGGGATGCAGCCGTCCTAGCCCTTCAAAACTCTGTGGAAGCAAATCCTCGAATAGACTCGATAGAGGCTCTCGAGGAGGCAGCCACGGGGTTTTCTACCTCTGTCCTAAACGCGGTGCGTGCTCACACGCATCGCATTCCTACCGAAGTACCAAACCCGACATCTATCCCTGTCCCACTAAAACGCCTCATTCAAGCAAAGAATGCTGTCAGACGGCTATGGCAGAGATTCCGACATCCTAGGATAGGAGTAATACACCAGAGGTTCAAATCCCTGGTGAGACGACTCCTAAGAAAACACAGGCAAGCAGCTTGGGACGAAACAATGCGTCGCGTAAACCTCCAAGAGAGGAAACCGTGGCGCATCGTCCGAGCCTTGAGGAAAGACAAATCTGCACACCAGCATCCAGTGCACAGCCCTCGGGGAAGACTTGTCTTTGAACCGAGGGAAAAAGCAGAGGCACTAGCAGACTATCTGGAGACTCAGTTCCAGCCTAGGGTAGATCCTCAGAACGATGACCATACTGACCTCGTGGAACAAGCGGTAGAAGACTTCCTAGAAGTCCGACCCGCGGGCCACGAGGAGTTCCACATCCCGGTAGTTACCCCTCGCGAGGTAACTAACACCATCCGGCACCTAAAACCTAGTAAAGCCCCTGGGCAGGACCGTGTAACAGCGGAAATGCTCCAGCACCTACCCCATAGAGCCGTGATGCACTTGACCCGCATTTACAACGCATGCCTCAGCATGTGCCACTTTCCAGCTGTCTGGAAACAGGCGCGTGTGGTATGCGTTTTGAAGCAGGGAAAGAATCCGGTTTTTCCATCCAGTTACCGTTCCATCAGCCTCCTACCAGTTGTCTCGAAAGTGTTCGAGAAACTGTTCCTGTCCCGCCTCGGACCTCTTTTGGAGGAAAAAGGTCTCCTACCGGAACACCAGTTTGGTTTTCGTTCTGGTCATTCCACGACTGAGCAACTACTGCGTGTAGCCGAGAAAGCTTCCCTGGCTTACCAGGAGAGAGCTAAAACGGTGGCAGTGTTGCTCGACGTGGAAAAGGCATTTTCTACCACTTGGCATGAGGGGCTTGTCTACAAGCTCATACAGCAGGAAATCCCCCCTCCATACATTTACTTGGTGGCTGGTTTCCTACAGGAACGTAGCTTCCGGGTGAAGGTGGAGGGATCATTCTCCAGAGAGAGGCCCATTGGCGCAGGAGTCCCCGAGGGCAGTGTACTGTCACCGGCACTCTTCGCAGCTTACATGGCCGATCTCCCGACGCACCCCAACACACACATCTGTCAGTATGCGGACGATCTCATGATCTTCGCTACTAACAAGAACCCGCGCTACAGTTACCGACAAGTACAAGCCCACCTCTGTGCCATCAATAGATGGTGCGAGAACTGGCGTATGTCTATTAACCCGGAGAAAAGCTCTGCGATTCTCCTGGCTAATACGATAGCCAACCGGCTCCCGCTGGACCTCGTGCTTCGGCGCCGTCGGATCCCCTGGGTCACTACGGCGAAGTATCTCGGGGTCACGCTGGACCGGCGGCTGACGTATAGACATCACGTCAGGGGCAAAGTACTTCAAGGCCACGCTGTCCTGCGGCAGTTGTACCCCATCCTCAGTTCCCAAACCATGCCCCTACGCCTGAAGCTTCGGCTGTATCGAGCGATCGTCCCGCCTCTGGTCCTGTACGGATGCGAGATCTGGGGAGTGGTGGCAAGGTCCACCTTCATCAGACTCCAGACGTTGCAGAACCGGGCATTAAGGATGATCTATGATACAGGCCGAAGATTTCCTGCCCATATCCTACATGAACATTCCGGCATCCCGTACATTGTCGACGTGATCAAAACTCGCGCTCGAACAATGTACAATAAACTCCAGAACCACCCCAACCCTCTGGTGAATACCCTGGGCCAATACGACCAGAGACAGCCGCGCCGACTACCATCCAAAAGATTGCCGAAGGACATCTTAAGTCCGGCGATCTAATCCAAGATGGGAAAGGCGAAAATGCAATCTGTACTCAAAACAGAGCGAATCACCAGTTCAGTCACCTCTCAGCGAGTGACTGACGGCCAGAACCATGGTAGGAATTAGCGCGTAGAATTCGCGCACAGCTCACTTGCGAACCAATCCCTACCTACAATTACTATAAAAACCCCTGTCCCAACAAATTTCCCAGTGAAAACATCCCTGTAGTGACACCGTCAAAACCATCGCGCAGGTAAAGCCGTATGACGGCTAGGTACTGCGGTAAAGACACTCGACCGGAGGAACATTCACCTCACCTCCGTTCGACTCGAACTGGCGTCTGGCGTCTGGCGTCATGCTTGCATTACAAGTTTTATGAGCAATAAATTTGAATTTGAATTTGGGATCAGTAGGCTAGCGTCTAACCAACTGAGCCACCCAGACCGACAAAACATGATGTGCCACTTCTAAATAGATCAAGATTAGTTTTTTGTGCTATAGGTACCATGGAAGTACATGTAGAATTTCGAATGATGCTCCCTCACCTTTAGTTATATAATTCTCCATCTGGGAAAGATGCTACTACAGAGAGACCCAAAAAACGCCAGAACCGCTGCGCGGTGTTTTTCCACTGCGCAAACGAAAACATGATAACAGCAGCTGATGTACACAAGGTCACAAGCATCACTTGTTTTTCTCTGCTTTGAATGTGCTGCATCACAGTAGATGCTGACGCTGATATCGTGTGGCTCAATTATTACCAGTGTGCTTTATTATTTTGTTCTGTACTTAGTCACAAAGTGTATTTTTTTTACTACACAGCGTGTATTTATTTATGATTCGTATGTGCTAACTCAGCTCGCCAAGTGAAAGTGCGATTTGCAGAAAGATTTCCAGGTGTAAAAGTTCCAGGCCGTACAGCAATCCATAAACTTTACAATAAATTTCAGGCCACAGGAAGTGTTCGGACTCAGAAATCTAAAAGACGGCGTACAGTTCTTACCGAAGAAACATTACACGACATCGGTTCTCGTTTGGAGAATTCCCCCCAAAAATCGCTTAGGCGTCTTTCACAAAAGGCAGGCAATTCTTATGGCTCTTTGCAAAGAGCTACTATACTGCTGAAGTTAAAACCATATAAAATGATTGTGACACAAGCTCTTCAACCAGGTGATCCTGGCGCACATTTTGTGATTGGACTCTCAATAGTGTGTGCAATGGCGAAATTGACCCACATTTAATATTTTTCACGGACGAGGCTGGGTTCCACCACCTTCATGGATATGCGTGTACACAAAATAATAAGTATTGGAGCTCTAAGAAACCTAATATTGTTCATGAAATACCCCTTCAGTATGAAAACATTGGCGTACGGTGGGACACCATAAGCGGAGAAAGAGTTATAGGCCCAACTGTTTTGGAGTCAATAGGGTTTTTTTTTTTTTTTTTTTTTTTTTTTTTTTTTTTTAAGATTAACGTCCTCCAACTTTGTGTCATATCGGACGAATGAATGAAATGAAATGGGTGAAATGATACTCAAATGAGCCCGAGGTCCATGGAGCTTTAAGATACCCGACATTCGTCTTCTCAGGGTAGGGAAAACCTCGAAAAAAAACCTTACTCGGATAACTTACCCTAAGCGAGATTCGAACTCGCGACCTCTTGAACGTGAGGCAGACACGCTAACCATCACGTTATGAATATACATATTTATTAAAGCGTATGACATACAACTATGGAATGTAGGACACATATGCGTCTCTCACATTTGTATTCCAGATGTTCAGTGTGTCCTTAGTGAAACCCCGCAGAAAGAACCCAAAGGACGTCGAAATCAAAGGCTGGAGGCCAGTTGAGAATAATTTGCTACGTCGTAAACTCTTGAAGACCAATCCAACGGCAGAGTTGAGTTTTATTTTGATATTGACAAACTTGGAGACCCCAGTGGAGGAAGGGGGGCCGTCTCGTCTTGAAGTTGTCCTCCTGAAGCCTTGGAAACAATGTAGAATAGCAAGATACTGCGGACCGTTAACCGTGTTTCCATCAGAGAAGAATGGACTGTACGTATATGTGGGACATCGCAAAAGACGGGCAAATCTCTTACATATTCAGCGCGTGCATATGGGTTCTGTTCGCCCCAAATTTGGACATTTGAATTTGTTTACCTACCCACTTAGGCGGTAAGTCGCTTCATGGCTAAACACGACGCATTTTGCGAATGCCTTTCCATTATCAATAGCACTATGAATCCCATCACAAAAAGCCACGTGTTTGGTTTATGATAATGACGCAGAACTTGTAACGGCTTATAACCAAAAGACGTTTCAAAACACGCCAAATTGCTCTAGGCAGTTGTAACTCTCGACTGGTATGACGAGTTGATGTTGTAAGAAAGTGATCTGAATTCGTGCGAAAGTCTTAAGAAACACGAGGGACGACGACGAGCTGCTGGCAGGCTGAGGTTCAGCCCGATGGGTGTTTGCTGCGTACCTACCCCCAATAGGGTTTAACCGCAGAGAGGACTTTTTTTTATTTTGGGATAGGTATTTAAGACGACATTCCAGCATTCGAGAACAGGTCGTACAGATTCTCCTGTACGGTATGTTTATTTGCACAGCACCTAGCCGCTAATGCGAGTTTATCTGTGCGGTAATGAAGGTGTTTTTTAAGGACGACGACTTGTTGGCAGGCTGAGAACAGCCCAAGGTGTGTCATGCGTGTACCTACCCTTTTAGGGTTTAACCACTATATGACAGGACATAGGATGTTACAGGATGGCAGGTGAAATATGGGGATTGTAGGGTATAAGGAGGTAACATAGTCTTATGCTCCTCGACGGCTGTTAATTCAGTGTGCAACTACCGTTGGGCACTGTTGGTGTGTAGTCCAAATATGGAGATTTGAATAAAATTTAGTATTCCAAGCTTCTCTTGGAAGGACTGTAAGGAGCTCAGCTTGCGCTGTTGATGGGGTAGTTCCTGTGTTACCGGGGGTGCCCGCAAGCCATGCGGGGAACCCGGTGTCGCACAAGCGTGCGTTCTCTAGGGATGTAGTCCCCAAGAGACCTAACCAGGGCGCTCCGATGTTGTGGCAACTGGTCGAAAAATTTTGTTGCCCGGCGCCTAATTTCGTTCTGCACATTCGGGAGGGACGAGGCTTCGTGCAGTAGTCTCGTAGGGAATCTACGGCATACAGAATAGATTATCCGAAGTCCTCTATTCTGTATACGTTGTAGACGCAGGGGATGGGAATCTGCAGCCATGCCCCAGATTTCGCAGGCGTACAGGAAGATAGGGATAATGAGAGCCCGAAAAAGGCGTAGCTTCAAGGGAATTGGCATCCCCGACCGCAGCATGGGGTATAGTGAGGCAGTTGCCCCGCCGGTCCGCGCTGACAGGTCGTTGATGTTTTCCCGAAAAGTAAGGCCGTTATCAAGCTTCACTCCCAGGTAGGAAATAGTATACACCCACTCTATCCTTCTACGAAGGTAAGTAAATGTGGGGAAGTAGGCGGGAAAGCGGCGTTTGGTGAAAAGTATGGCGTGGCTTTTCTCGGGTTGATGGACAATCGCCAACGCCTGCACCACTCTTGGATGAGACGGAGGTGTCTGTCTGTGTGTGTGTTTTTTTTTTTTTTTTTTTTTTTTTTATAAATAAAAAGGCGGCCAGGACTCTTTCCTTTATATATATATATATATATATATATATATATATATATATATATATATATATATATATATATACACACACCCCGTGACTAGGAACTGCCGATAGCATATGCGAAAGTTCCGTACATTCGGAGGGCCAATTTAATATCTCATATCTTTGCACTGAAGTCAGGGAATTACATTTCGTGAACTCGAGAACACAAAATGACTTGTATAGCGTTGTAGCAATTTTACATCGAGATGAAACATGTGGCTCTAACCAGTCACAACACGTCAACTGACATCTAGCGGCAATGAATATACATGTATTCGTACCTCCAATAACCCAGGTGTAGAGCAACGATCAATTGTTATGTGTAAATAACAAATACTCTGATACATATATATACATATATATATCTTTTTAAAATTTCCTGTATTCTAGAATAGTATTTCCTTTCTTATTAATCACAAGTTCATCATCTACGACATAAATACTAATAGTAAAAAAGGGTACCCCCAGGGAGGGTTTGAACTCACAAACGAAGATTCAAGCGTTGATAGCTAGGGCCTTCCACCACCTCTGTCTTTCTTTCTTTTTCTTCTTCTTTGTAAAATCGTGTTTTTGGGAGGTGTATTTACATAAACTTGGAAAGCAAAACTTAACTAAATATAAATTTTCATTGCAATCATTAGAGTCGTTTCCGAGATTCAAGAGATACAGGGATACATATGTATCATCAGAATCGTCATTGTAGCCGTAAGGCGTCCAATGCTGAGCATAATAACAAATACTACAGGACTAAAACTAGTAAATAAAGCCATGTGAATGTAATAGGCATTTTTATTTCAATCATATAGAAAATTTTACGAACATTCGTAGATGAGGGAGCAGAGAAAGAAATGTGATTGTATTTAATAAAAGAAAACTGATTAGAGAACATTGTGTAAATGTAGTGTGTTACATTTCTATTCCAAACATATAGAAATTGTATGAACTGTTTGAAAAAGAGGGAATATAGAAAGAATTTTATTGTGCTTCATAAAAGAAAAATGAGCAGAAACATTTGAATGTTATACGTTGCATTCATATTTCAAACGTATAGAAAAATGTATGAATTGTCTGTAGAACAGGGAGTAGAGAAGGGTATGTGAATGTGTTACATAAAAGAAAAGCAGGTAGAGAAAACCATGTGAAAATAATATATTGGGTGGTAAAATGGATTGCATAAAAACCTTCTCCATGAAACACAAAACACTTAGGTGTGCCAATTTTCATGGCGATCTCTCAACCGGTATTGGAGTTTATTGTTTATCAAATAAATTAAATTATTTTGTTTAACGACACTGTCAATTGCCAGGATCACATGAGCATCGCCAGTGTGCCGGAAGCTCATCCCACAGGAGCTCTTTTACATACCAGTAAATCTACTGGTGAGTGTGCACATGAGTGCGTGTATGAACTGTATGTTGAAGAGTAGAGAAAATAGTGTGAATGTAATACATTTTATTTCTATTTCAAACATATAGGAAATTGTATGAATGGTATGTTGTAGGGCAAGTAGAGAAAGAAGTGTGTGTGTCCCATAAAAGAAGAGTGAGTAGAGAAAATGGATAGCATAAAAACCTCCATGAAAAAATACATATAGGTGCTGAATATTGCGGTGATCGGTCAAGCGGTTTTCGAGATTAACGGTTACATATATGCAAACATGCATTTTGTATAATATACAGATAATATAAAGTGTTTGTAGAAGAGTGAGTTGAGAAAGAGATGTAATGTGTAACCTAAAATGAGTAGAGAAAACAATGTGAATGCAATATGTAGGGTTTCTATTTCAAACATACAGAAAATGTTATGACTTGTAGAAGAGGGAATAAAAAGATTTTGTGTGTGTGTTTTTTAGGAAAATTGATTGTATAAGAGTAAGTAGAGAAGGAGATGTGAATGTGTTACTTAAAAGTGAGTGAGAAAACAGTGCGAATGAAATACGTAACATTTCTATTTCAAACATACAGAACATTATATGATGAATTTGTAGAAGAGGGAATATTTTTCTTTTTTTTTTGACAACTGCATCTTTTCAGGAAAGACAGCTACATAGATAAACTTAAAAACCAAAACGTTATCTGAATACAAAATTTGATCCACATCACTAGAGTCGTTTCTGAGATACACAAAATATATACAAGAATTGCTCTGAATAAGATGGAATAAAAAATGTATTTTTTTCTATGTGTGTGTAAAATAATTTTTTGAAGACATGCAGAAAACTTAGAAAGCAAAAACCTTATCCGAATAGAAAATTTGATCAAAATCATGACAGCCATTTCCCAAGATACGCGGACGGACACACACACACCCGACATCCACCCACACAGAATTGTTTACTTCCCCTAAAAGTAAGCAATAGTATGTGATTCTAGAAAAAAGAGAAGTAATATTATAACTGGCACACTCTTAGTTGGTGATTGACATTTGCTGGCCATATGCTATTCTGCTCTAAAAGCTGAAGCAGGGAGGAGGGCAGGGTTTGATGTCACTCTGGTCTCATAGCAACCAATGATAGAACCAATTAGAGCAATCTGTTTCCTTGGAAATGAAACGTACAAACTTGGAGTTGCCAGAAGTATCATTGAATACCACATGTTTTTCTATTTAGCACAGTGACTGAATTCCTTTCTAGGAATCTCTATCTGATGCTAACAGTACGCTATTGTGGTGCACTGTAAATTGGTGAGTTGACATGTGTGTGCTATAATAGTTTACTTGTTTCACATGCACTGTTTAGTTCATAAAGTATTTGTATTATGGTGAAATTTACACAGAAAATTTTGTGAATAATTATTACACATAGATATGTGTGTGAGTGTACATCGGGGTTAAATACTTTTATTGAACTATATCGACTAAAAATAATGTAAGTCGGAAAGTAAACCACAATCTTCTGGAAAATGAATAAAAGTATTTTTGGGTGAGGTACCCCAATAAAATAAAATTTAAGTATGGTTCTTTTATTTAATATGCTGTACTTAAAATAGCTTTACATTCAGTCTAGCTCGTGTTTTATTATATTCAAGCATACAACTTTCTTGTAATATTGCACTGTGCAGACGATTACTACTTATTTTATAATAAACACTGACCCAAGTACCGAATAAAATATGATGATTAGGTGTTTGGCTGGCCCTGTAGCGCATGTAGAGCACCTGCCTGCCGTGCAAGGGGTCCTGGGTTCAATTCCCAGCAGGGGGTGGGGGGGGGGGGGGGGAGGGAAGGAATTTTTCTCCAGCCAGGATTATTCCTCAGTGTGGAAGCACAATAGCAGCGTCATGGCTGAGAAGTCTCTCTGCTCCCTGCCAGGCGTCTGACCCCAGGCACTGGCTTGTAAGTCCTAGGGGGTGTAAGTCCTACATAAGGGGAGGGTAATTAGGGGAAGAAGATTAGGTGTTTAAACATTTAAAATTGAATCTTCATTATCTCTTTGTGTTTGTTCCCATAATCTTATGATCCATTACTGTGTGCAATCATTGTTAATTGCTGAGAACCTGCGCAGCAGCTATTAGTGTTTCTGCTACTCATTCGGTCACCACATGGACGGCAGTGCTAAAAATGACAACACTGTTGTCTCTGCTGGTTGAAATGTCAATCATCAATTAAGGATGCACAGACTTTAGATGCTCCATGTTCTTCGTAGCAGTGTAATATAAGTACACTTTAAATGGTATTCAACCTTTTTTCTTCGCGTACCCCCAAAGACAATTTTCCATTCCAGTCTATACCTCTAGGCCTTGCCCTAGAGTTATCCTTAATTCAAATTATAAATAACCATATCTAAAATAGATTTACAATTTTATAATTTATTAAATACCAAAAAAGCAGAATTATGCTATACATGTATAAAATAAATACAGGAACTGCGTTATAGATAACAAATATACAAAAGGTATATGAATTTGTACATGTTTCTGACCTGTTAATGATATGGCTGAGCTTGTTTTCTGGACATTAGCTCCACTATTTGTGGTTGAGTCTTTGTGAGTGCAAGTACTAATGATAATTCTGGATTCAAACAGTTTCTTTGTTTCATTTTGATTGCTGTCATTGCAGAGAAACCCTGCTCATACAAATAAGTAGAGAGGAATGGAAGAAGGTGTGTAATGACAGTGTCACTAAGTTCAGTATACAATCACAAATTGACATGTTTTCCATTTTTATTTTTAGTGAATTAATATTTCAAAGGAATTGATGGCAGTGGTGCAAAATGGATTTAATTCATTCTTGTGTATTATAGTCTTTCTCAATTCCTGGAAAGTATTTTAAAAATTGTAACCTGAGATTTTGTAGTTCAAATTTATTTCCAAAAGCCTATCAGCAATACCAACTAACCAGTAGAGTAAGCAAAATGGATCCTTCGACAGAGGGAATTCAAATCTCTCTGACTGAATTATTTTTTAGTTACTTGTGATCATTCAGGGAACATATTTTACTGACTGTATGCATATTTTAAATTTCATGTACCCCCTACGAAGTCCTCGTGTACCCTGGTTTGAATGTCTGCTCTAAATAACTTATTTTAGACATTTTTGTTAGTGGTTTAATACTGTTGCATGCCAAATGTAATATTGATATGTTGTTGTTAGCTAATGCTGGGTTTCTGACAATGAAGTCATTAATCCTCTGGCTCTCCAATATTTTTCACTGATAGATGGGGCATTAGAAGTGGCCGGGCATATTTGAAGGTGGTCTCGATCCATTTCCTCTTGCAGATCACATAGAGGACAGAGTGGTGAAGAATATATCCCAATTCTGTTTAAATGTTTTGCCAGACAATCATGTCCTGTAATCAACCTGAAGGTTGCAACTGCTGTTTTTCGAGGATACTCAGGAATTGATATGTAGTACTAGTAATATAAGCTAAGAGTTTATAAGGTTCCTATATGAAAGTTGCCCGCCTCAGTAGCATATTGGTTAGCTGTCTACCTGACGTTCAAGAGGTCGCGAGTTCGTATCTCGTTTAGGGTAAGTTATTCAGGCAAGGTTTTTCTCCGAGGTTTTCCATCCTGAGAGACGAATGTCGGATAACTTAAAGCTCCTAGACCTCGGGCTCATTTGAGCATAATTTCACCCATTTCATTCATTCACCGTCCAATATGACTTTAGATTGGGGACGTTAATAAAAAAAAAAATGTGAAAGTTATGAAGGTTCATTAATGTTAGTGTCCTTTTGTTTTGTTTCGTTAATATGAAGAGTAAGAGAAGCTGCATTAACCATGCAGATATTTTCTGCTGCATCTGTGGGAAATATACACCACATAGCCATTATGTTAATACCCTTGTAACGAGTGCAACAATATTGAGGTGGTTTCCTACTCTACATCCAAAGTAGGGCCTGTAAGCAGTCTTCACTTCAGTTGTTATGTCCTTATGCTGGTTATCTGGGAATCAAAAACCTCTACCTTTTGCTGTTCCAATGATTTGGTGTGAGCAAGAAAACCATACCTCAGATTGCTATTTTTGCATTATTTTATTGAAGAAAAATACATTAAAAATTTTATAACCGGACTATGAATCTGCTAAGAAACCATACTCTTGATTCAGAGAAACCTATACCACTTCCTCACAAAGATTTTTCATGTATATGAGTTCGAGAACTGTAAACATTTGTTTAGTCAAGATGATGCCAATGACTTGATCAGGGATTTGTCACATTCAAAACAGAGGTCTGAACTCTCAGCCTCTAAACTGAGGGAGTGCATATTACAGAAGCTTGATTGAAACTGCAATAAAATATTTGTTTCTCTTTTTTTTTTTTTTTTACAAAGAGAGCAATAAGATAACTTATGCAAATATTTATATCGACTATCATGAAGATAGAGGAATAAGAGTTTGTAAGAATAGTTAGTACAAGAGTACAGAAAGTCATATGAGTGCAACACATTAAATTTTTGTTTATTTTTAGAGTCCAATAGCTCAAAACTCTGATATGCTAGGATAAATCTGATTAAAGATCTGGAATCAACACATCATTTTCAGTATAAAACACCCAAACTTTCCACAACAGCAAAAGTTTTTGTTTTTTTAAACCAGTGTTATTGATAGTGGTGCAACAGAGTTACAGTGGATCATGAATATACTCTTTCTTCATGCTACATTGCAATATTGCATTGTATTGTTGTGGATCCTATTCTGCACTTTTGTCCTGGTGAATCCTGTTATGTATTTTCAAGGCTGATAATTTGATAAAATCCTTCTCACACATTTTGCATTTGTATGGTCTTTCACTCTCATGAACAGAATAATGTTTTTTCAAGTATATCATTTGGGAAAATTTTTTCTGACAAAATTTACATTCATACTCTCCTTTACCCTCATGAATTAAAACATGTGTTTTCAAGTGGGACATTCTTGAAAAGCTTCTATCACAAAGTTCACATCTGTATGGTGTTTTGCTTTCATGAATTAACTGATGCCTTTTGAGTGATGACAGCTGAGTAAAGCTCTTCTCACAAATGTTGCATTTGAACTGGGCTTTATTGTTATGGACCAAAGAATGAGTTTTCAAGTGTGCTGGCCGATTAAAGCTCTTCTCACAAATTTCACATTTAAATGCTCTCTTACCCTCATGAACCAAATAATGCACTTTTAAATCTGATAACCACCTAAAGCTCTTTTCACAAAATTCGCACTTAAACGGCTTTTCACTTTCATGAATGAACTTATGCTTCTTCAGGTTTGATGTAGAATTAAAGCCCTTCTCACAAATATCACACATGTATGGTTTTTGTTCCTTATGACCAAAACTATGGAGTTTCAATTTTGACATCCAAATAAACCCCTTACCACATATTTCACACTTATATGGTTTCTCGTTTTCATGAATCATATTATGTTTCTTTAAGGATGACATGCAGGTAAAGCTTTTCTCACAAATTTCACACTTGTATGGTCTTTTGCCTTCATGATTTAAATTATGTGCTTCCAGTTCTGATAAACATCTATAGCTTTTCTCACACAGTTTACACTTGTATGGCATTTTACCATCATGAATCCAATTATGTCTTTTTAAGTAAGGCATTGTTGTAAAGCTCTTATCACAAACCATACACTTGTATGGTCTTATGGCCTCATGAGTCAATTTATGTGCATTCAAGTGCGACCTTCGAACAAAACTCCTTTCACATACTTCACACTTGTGTGGTCTTTTACTATTTTGCATCACATACTTTTTAAGACTTAAAGTTTTACCAAAAATCTTTCCACTTGTAGCACCTTCATGTTGTTTAAAGCCAGGAAGGCGAACACAATTATCCAGACTAGAAGAAATATGGATGATGTTAGCACCAATATCAGGTCCAAGGAGTGTTTCACTATTAGTAGTAATGTCTTTTATTTTCATGCTGTCCTTTTGTTTGGATTCTAAACTGCTGACCACAGTGAGGTCTTCAATGGCTTGACTGTATGGCAGTTTTGCATCTAATCTGAAAGTTTTTAAGGCACATCAATAACAAGAAGCATAATGCATTGTCATCATTGTATGAGGTTAATTTATGTCATAAGTACATGGGTTGAGTTTTTAATAGTGGCAACTACTTTTTATTTAGATACGCAGCATTCATACATGTTTTTAAGTTTTACAGGCCTTAGATGTAATCACCTCCATTGTATATTACTCGTTCCCAGCAATTCGGAACACACTGCCTAATCTCTGGATGTTGTGAAGGGAGCGATCGGTTGCCTGAGAATGTCATCAACTGTGTGGAAGCAGGCCCACAAAGTGGTTCTTTTTGGGGGGAAGAGATCATGGTTGGAGAGGCTTAGATCTGGAGAATAAGGGGGTGGTGAAATACTTCCCAGCCCCAATAACTGAACATACCAATCACAGCCACTGCCGCATGAGCACTTGCACTGTAATGCAGAATGGTGGCTGGGTTTTTCAGGAAGTATCATTTTCTTCTTAGAGCTACTTGTAGATTATTTTGCAAAAGTGTACAGTAGTACTCCACAGTAATAGTACGTCTTTGGGGAATGGTATGATTTATGATAACAGCATAACCTTCACATTGGTTGCGGTCTGGTGAACTGTTACTTTTTGCAGTGAGTCATGGTGACGCCTCTCGTTTGATTGGCATTTCAGCAATGGTTCATAAGTTTTGGTCAGATTTTGTTAATAGTAATGATCCGTGCTCCAAGTGTGTACTAGCTGCATCATATCACAGCTATTTTTGATTTTCAGTCAAATTATATGGAACCCATCTTGAGGTAATTTTTCACATTTTCAGCTGCTTTTTCAGGAGTTAAAGCACAGTCAAAGGTCCAAAGCCAGCATTATTGGCCAATTCACAAATCGTGGTGTTCCAATCAGTCAGCACTAACACGTTCATGTTCCGCATATCTTCCCTTACTGTCACATTTTGTGCCCTTCTTTGAAGACTTTGACCATCTTAGCTATTATGCAGTAAGGAAGTCACGTTCAATTTTCAACCAGCTCCTCTCATCTTGCTTCAAAATCATTGCAGCTGTAGTCTACAAGCACTTGTTTAAAACTGTATTATTGCTTTTGTTGCTGCACATATGCACGGAGTGGGAGAGAAGAGTTTGTTGCTCTGTGGGAGAGTGGCCATCTAGAATACTTTGAGTGTAAAAATATTATATAGTTGTTTCTGTTATATGTAATTGATCTGATGTTTGTAAAATATTATATAATGTTTTTTTTGTATGTAATAAGATGTTTCTTATGACGTTGTCTATTGCTGTACACAGCTCAATGGTAAATAAAATCAATTAATTAACCTACCTCAAGTATAAATTATATTGCCTGGCTTCATTTCAGGGCATTTTTACAGCACTGTTGCCACCATTAAAAATCAACCTATGTAAATAAGAAAGTTCTAATTTTGTCATTTTGACCTATCATGTACTGTTTGGCCAAAAAGTCACTGTCTTTCATGTTCTTAATTCATTATTCCAAATTTAATGCAGTACAGAAATAGTACAAAGAATGCCCTTTATAATTTATTCATATCATTTTAGCATTTGACATATATTCACCCAAAAACCATTACATAACTCGTTTAGAGATTACACTGCAAAAGAGAAACACCTCTTTTGATTAATTTTCTAGGAAATAGTTTTAAACTTTACAATCCCATTAGAAAAAAAATGCAGATAAAAATAAATAAAAACATTTTAAATCTAATGTACAATTTTATATCTAGCTAAAACATTAGAAAATATAATTAAATAGTATTGTCAAAAATATTTGCATACAAACATATTAATATTAATAAACTATGCTAATTTAATTTTAACTAAATTAAAATTTTAAACTCCTTATATGGTCCTTGAGACTGTCTTCCATATATGTGCTGAATAGTGATGTATCTGAGCTATATTGTCTGAGTGAATCTTAAATCACTTATCCATACTCCTCTATAAATTCCTGTATGGAATAATACACATTATCAATTTATCATATAGTTAATCTATTAGAGCAGATTTAGACCTTATCCAAAAGGAATACTTTATTTCCACCTTCACAAAATACTACACAAGCTCAACTCACCTAATGACATAACAAAAACTGAATCCCACAACAATGCAAACATCAAGTCTTCCTTTCCTTGTATACTCGCAGAATTCAGAAAACTGACATCCATTACACTGTACCCTCTATAAAACTGTTACATCCTGGAACAGCCGATAGTTCAACTTCAATATTCTTCAATTGTTGGTTTTTCCTCCCCCCTTTATAAGGTGCCAGCTGATTAATGTGGTCCACCTTGAATTTTTCTCAATGAAGTTTGCAAATTCAATAAATAACCCTTATTTGTAAAATTCTAAAATAAGAACAAATTAGAAACTAAAAACTTCACTTATCTTAGTATGTTGATATCCTTTTTCTATTTTTCTGACCCAGGGGTTTCAAGCTATATCCAGCTCATTCTCAAAGTCAACATACTAAGATAAGTGAAGTTTTTAGTTTCTAATTTGTTCTTATTTTAGAATCTTGTTGCTTCACTGTTAATAGCTTCAATTTTTACTTAATTTAACCCTTATTTGCTTTACCACTTTATGTGGCCTCTCACTGAAGCTTGGAAGATAAGCTATGTTGTCACTGCAGATGGAACCGCCACACCAAATCCTTGGCTTGGAATTCCCCTTCTTCCCCTGGTGCAACATATACCTACCGGCTTCACTCTATCATTAGTATTTTCTATACTTCTCCAATCAAGGGCATGAATCCAATTCATCTTTTTCTTCAACTAGCTTATATAATGATCCCCAATCTGTAATTTATCACCTGGTTTGCTGCCAAACTTCAGGTCACGGATAAGCGTAATGAGTCCAACTTCAGATATTGTGTATACCTAGAATTGTTTACTGACTATGCACTTGCATTCCTGCCAGAGGCCATGAGCTGGTGGACACACTGTACATTCAAGGTTTGCTAGCAGCTTCAAATTCCAGTGCATAACATAACACCTATTTAATGTCTTTGGGGTGCAAGACAAAGAGCTTGTAATTCTGGATGCCCAGCACAAAGATTCCACAGACAGCTGCTCAATGAAACCATTTGGAGCTGAAGAGTAAGCGACACAAACAAGATGCACGATGTCAGCCTAAAACTCCTGTAGTGCCTTGCCACGCTTCTGGCATCTGCTGTGAAGTTGACTACGGTACACTACATCTCCAGTCAGGCCACCTAGGAATCAGAGTTATTTTCTTCACTATCTGGAATTGCCTGGAGAGTATTCAAAGCATCGTCTCATAGAGCAGTCATTAAGGCAGTGCCTTTGTCTTCTCTATTCCATCCATTGACAATAGCTACAGTTTTGAATTGCTTTCGACATGTGGATCACCATATTTTTCCGACATATAGAAGTGGTTTTTGACATAGGAACCTCCATCAGCTTGACTATTTGCTCACCTGGAAATTGTCTCTAGCATCTCAGATTTGATGCTGTGGCTCCTCCTTGTTTACACTGGCCTGGCTAGCTGGAACTGAAATGAGCTGAAAACTCACTCCTTGTTAAACAAATTGTCAATCTCATGCATGGTTATGAGATCCAGAAATAATATATCCTTGCTTGGAGTTTAGAAAGGTTGCAAACCCTTATTTATTGTAGGACTTATCACAATATACACATAGCTCAACATACATAAACACTTTCACGTTGAAATAATGCTCGTGTTCATAATATTTTGCTGCTCACATATTACATGGAGTTCCCATGCCCATCAAAAATGTTTATTTAAAACCTTTAGCAGTTTCCTTCCTATGATGTGAGTGTGCATATTCTACACTAAAACTTTGTTCATACTTTCACTGCAATTCCGATGTGCACACTTGTCAAAGATTTTCAAAAAACTCTCCCGATTTTACATTCTTGCCTCTATATAAAGGATTATGCCTCTCCGACCTAGCAAAGTTCTATTGATCATCTTGCACATGCCACAAAAGAAATTTCAAAATCAAGTTGAACATTTTTGTTTCTATTGGCTGAGCCAAATCCCCACTTGTTAATTTTTGGCATGAAATTGGGGCTTTCTGTAGATATATTGCAGAGATTATCTGTCTCGCCACGCCAATTTCCTAAGAACAAAACAAAGGTTTCCCCTCTCATTTTTAAACAAAAGAGTTGGTGGCCAGATGGCATTGTGACACCAAGTTCTCGGCCCTGCAAGGTGTACTTTTAGCTCCCAAAACTCTTACTTCTGGGCAATGTTTCAACCTTAATGGTTATTACTGTAATACAAAAATATTCTGGCGATGTCAATTCTTAAGCTATGTGTCAACTAATATTTACATACTACATATCTTAAATCACCTAGGTTATCATAAGACTAGTTATTCATATACGCTGCCACTCAAAAGTTTCCAGTGAGTCTGATGCAATTCAGCATTTAACTTGAATAACAGCCTCTACTTAGAGATCTTAGACAAGCATAATTTATCACAAGTTCATAAACACATGTCAGTGATGTAAACAGACATTGACACTCCATGATATTGTTATACATGCTACTTGAGCTGAGTCATTTGTGCGCAGGTGTAGGATGAGAATAATTTTGCTGACACGTTAAGTTGCATATTCTCAGTTGTTGTGAATCACTTTTGTCCATCTAAGAGCAGCTCGTAACAGTACAGTGATTCCTGCGTATGTAAAACAGTGAGCAAATGTGTATTTCCAGTTATTACAGGATTATTACATGATTTATGGAATCATAGAGTCCAACATTGTAACTATTTTCAAAATTTAAGTAAATTCATAATATTTCACAAAATTAAGCAATGTATTTAATTCCAGGATATGGGCCATAAGCAGACATTAAGTACTGAAAATTGGTCAGCAGAGAATACCCTTTGAAATAAAGGTCATTCAATTCGACAAATATTAAAAATCTTAAGACTAATGAGCTTAAGGCTTGTTGTTTAAAACGAAACTACACACTTTACAGAAAATAACACTTTTAATAAAATCCACTTGCCCTAAAACACTAAATGGCCTTTCCCATTTCTTTTTGGAGATTTTTACAATTCCTCTTTGTTTCATTTCTGTTCTTACATTTGAAACAATGTTCACAGATACACCAGATGCTTAAGACGTCAATTTGGTTAGTCTTTCATAGCCAGAGTTGTCATAACATTGAAAGAAAAAGTTAAACACATTTAATACAATAGTCTTTTCACCACTTTTTAAAGGCTCTCTGCTTTTGTTTCTGTACACTAACTTGAGGAACTAAGGATTCCGCTTACCGAACGCACACGTGAACATCAATACTAATAGGAGTGTCAGAGCATTGCTTCATTATTTGAATGTATGAAAAAGTGACATATGTAATGTAGTAACAAATTAGTTCCAATTGCGCTTCATTATTTGACTTGCTCTAGAAGTTGAGCTGCAGCATAATGTGAACATCCATACACACTTTAAGGTCAGATGGGGTATAGGGTCTTGCAAAATTCTTGGTAGACATCCTTAAAATTCTTGGGTAAAAGGAGAGAAGAAGAATCACTGTTTCTATATAAATTATAAGATTAATGATTTTTGGCAGCTGTACGATTGTTGTTTAATTTGAAGTTGAACATGTACAATTTGGTTTATTTATTAAATATGTTAAGTTTAAAGTTATTTGTTAAATATTTTTAAGTTTTTCAAATAAGGAATTAGTTTTTTCTCCACATATAAAATAATGCTAGTTATATATTTTAAGTTGTGACTGGAGTTGAGATTCGTGGTCTTCATAGAAATAACTACGTTGCAATGTATTTCATGTTAAAACCTATAATTTCCTAAAACTGTAATTTACAAAGTCCCTAGAAATTTGCAGAAAGCTAAAAGTGCATGACTATATACAAAATGTATTGTTATTACTATAAAAGTTGGCAGACATGAAATATGTGGATGCTATAGTGAATTAGGCCAGCTTAAGAGGACTAGTCTATCTAGGATGTAGACTCATTTGGCATCTACAGAAAAGCTATACCTGCAGACAGTGAACACAAGCCCTGTTAGCGGCCCCATTCTTAGATGCTGTAAATAAAATGCTGTGTGAGTAATAAAAGTAGAAACTGCAAATAAATAAACATTTTATTTATTTATGCCAAGCGGTTGCAGCCTTCCAACTATTGACAAATCACGACTGCTTAGCAAGTCATCTCTACAGAATAGGTATCTCAGCCTCACCAATATGTGTCCTGTGTAACGATCCAGCAGAAATGAACGAAGACCACTTGAAGACCTGTGAAGCATTCAGATCAGAAGAAACTACAGTTCAAAAGTATTGGAAAGCACGAATGCTAATGGCTTCATTGCCAGATGCAAGGCACTAGAAAACAACAAACATTTATTTATGCCAACAAACATACTGTTGGTGTTTTTAAACACACAAGCCATGTGTGGGAAATGTTTGAGAGATAGAATTGGAACTGAAAAATCCAATGCCACTGCTGGGATTTGAACCACAGGCCCTCCACTTACCAGGAAGATGCTCTAACCATTAAACTACTGTGACAACCTGCCAGAATGACATTGAATTCTCCAACCAATTCGTATTTCCCCCAGTAAACCACAAAGGCAGTCTCACATCAGTTGGGGCATTGGATTTTTCAGTCCCAATTTTACTTCTCAAATATTTTATTTCTTTATTATGCTATCAAATTCCAGGATCATATGAGCACTGCCAGTGTGCTGGAATTTCATGCCACAGTTCGTTTACGGCCAGTAAATCGACTGACATGATACTGCCGCTTTTAAGCATGCTTAAAAACAATCAGTCTGAACTGGGTTTAAACCTGCAACCTTGGGATCAGTAGACCAGTGCCTAACCAACTGACCCAGCCAGAATGACGTAAAAATTGAAGCTAGTAATTGTGAAGCAGATACTTAAGTACCAATATATACTTCTTATTATTAGTAACTAATGATATTAAGGGGTTGCAAAACATATTCTGCTATTGACTTTAATTAAAACAATAAGTGAAGTATTTGATACTAACATAAGAAATGTGTGCATGAGTGTTCATGTTTTATAACTAATGCTTTATAACAATGTATTACCTTGGCAATTCCATTAGTGGATAGTTCTGATCAGTCTCATCCATCGAAAAGACCATATCCTAAAACAAAATATGTATACTGCATTAAATTTAATTTCTATTTGGAAAACAAGTAGCTCCTGCCTCTGCTAACCACTCCTTGTTTCAGAAACTGTACAATTTATCGAACATATTTCTCAACATAGGTTAGGACCATCCCTGTAGTACTTGATTCATTGTTTAAAAATGTTTTAACTTCATATTTTCATATTCTCTTTCTTTTCACTTTTGGAAAACATAACCTCTGATTAGAAAATCAAATATACACCATGTCTGCCGAGAAGAAGAATAACCAATCAGAATCACTCCCATAACCTTAAGTGCATCCCAACAGACCTAGTTTCTTACTTCACGTTACATCTTGTTGTGTTAAGTCACGTTAGGTAAAATTCATCATAATCCTGGCATTACTCTGCATGTATATATGTACATCAAATGTAACTTTCTGCGTTGATTGGTTAAAGCTGCATGCCATAAATTAGGCCCTGCCTGACTGCCATGAAAATACAAATGAAGTGTTTGAAGGATTAAACAATCAGAAAGAATTTGCAAATCACATTTTTGGACTATCTGCTAATAGACAACTTATTCCTGTGTTACGACTTAAAACATGTAAGACAATTCAGTTTTGAGCAATTTGTTTGAGTTTTACCCTCCAATATTTCAGAAATTCCTACTGAAGATAGCCCACCCATTAAAGTCCCTAAGATGATGCAGAGGGACTTAAGAATTCAATGTAGAATACCAACTATGCTTTTAGCACTCAAATTCAGCAGAGGAAGGAAGCATGTCTGTGAAACATACCTTGTAGTAAATAAGCTTAGTGTTGTTGTTAGCTAATGCTGGATTACTGTCTTACCATCAGAAGGTGAGTTGGAGGAATACCTACCTGTCACAGCAGTTACATAAAAGTATTATATCTTGCAGCATGGATGACTCACACTAGAGGTCTGTGCGGGTTCAGGCCAAGCCCTCAGGCCTAATTTGAAAATTGTTTGTCGGGCTAGGGCTTGAAAATTAAGAACTACAAAATTATTGTCAATTTGTTGGTCACCATTCTCAAAATTTCAAGAATAGCACAATTATCGCAGTATTTCTTTACTAGGAATTCTATATGATTATTGTGCTGACACATTTCAAATAAATAATAATTATAATGATAATTAATAAGATAATTTATAATAATTAATGATGATGATGTCAATAACTGCAAAATAATTTTGTTTAAAACAAAATTACACAAGTGGTCCTGGGTCGGGTGGTACACCATAACCTATTCCCAGGCTTGGACTTGGTTGAGGCCAGGCTGGGCAAAGCCAAATCTAACAATGTCACCCTGTGAAGATCTCTAATTCATATACACACATTTAATAGTCAACTAATTCACCATGTCAACAGATTAACAGTTCCAGTCCCCCTCTAATATCCCAGACCACCCTCACCTTCTTCTGATGGTTAGACTGTACCACTTTCAGTTTGGATTCTTTTGCTACACAGTGCTATGTTTTTCTACACAGTAAAGGTCAGGGTGTTTTTCTAACACATTTTTGCTGTTAAAAATACCAACATTGTTATATACATGAACTTTCTTGGTGGTTGTTATCCATATTTAAAATATTTATTGGTTTAATTCTTTAGAGTGAGCTAAAGCTATAAAATATTTTGATCACAAACTTTATGAAGGTTTTTCTTCTTTCTGAAGTTAAAAATTTAATTCATAAGTATGCTTGAAAATTAATTCTTCTTCCAGACAAGCTGTGTGTAGGCTGAAGTTGGAAAGGCAGAGTAAGGCTGAAAAATTCAATACCAAAGCTGATCTGAGCCTAGACATGACATGTATGGAAAAGCAATTGATTTATCATTGAGACTTATAATGGAAAAAGAACTTCCCGAAAATGTTCATTGCTTACTTTATAATTATTCTCTGGAGTACTGTTTTAATATGTTAATGTCAATTTCATTGCATTTGTATTTAGTATTTATTGGTCGCATAATTTAAATGAATGCCATGTTTGTTACTTACCAAAGAATATTTGTATGTTGAAACACATATGTCCGGAAATAACCAACAAAGGATCATAATCATAAAATAAGCAGTGTGAACTTCTAGGTAACTGTAGACTCACTTCAAAGAGTGTTGTCATGGATTCGAAAGCAAAGGTACACTTAAAAATGAACACAGTGTATTCTTGATCGCAAATACTACATTCTCATGCAAATCTTACCTGTATTTCACTCTTCAAGCCAGCATCAGAGGTAGGTTCTTGCTTTATTTCTGTTTTGGCATCAAACTCATCGTAAATGTTACAGCTATTGTTGGGCTCAGTCATAAAAACTGAAGAAAAAGGAATTATTTCATCCTTCGGGCCACCATCTTTAATGCAATAGTCTTCTGTCTCAGATTCCATTTCGGTTGAAACTTTTTCCAGACACAATGGCTCTTCTTTGATTTCTATTTTGGGATTCATCTTATGACCATCGCTGTGATTGTCAGCATTGTTCATAGACTCCATTACAAAATCTGAAGAAAAAAAAATATAATAAGCATTACACTACATTTTGGAATCATAAAAGCATGTTGTTTGCATACAGCAATAAAATTAAAGCTTGTTAATTTTATAGGTCCAAGTTGAAACAGTGGAGAAGAATTTAAAAATACTACATGCATTGAACTCAAAAAATTCAGTGCTGTGGCAAGGACTCATACCATGATACTTTGGCTTTGCATACCATTGCCCTCTCAATTAGGTATGTGAGAATACACAACACAAATTTGTGGTTAATTAGAAATCTGGGAATTCAAAGTCCTTGCTCCCCAATAATGTGTGCTATCTTGGAGTAACCGAGTGTATTGTTATACACCTTGCAAGTGTATTGTCATGATAGCTCACTTAGTAGAACATTAACACATTTTCAAAACAAGGAATGCAAGATAAAAACAGTTTGCATTGATCCTTATAGTGGAGACACTAAGATAGTTTTATTAACTCTATGGTTCTCAACTGCTTTTGTAAAAATAAATTAACTTATGAAAAGAATGTTGTTGGCTAATGCTGGATTTCTGACAATGAATTCATTAATCCTCTTGCTCTCCAATATTTTTCACTGATGGATGGGGTGCTAGAAGTGGCCGGGCATATTTGAAGGTGGCCTTGGTCCATTTTCTCTTCCAGATCACATAGAGGACAGAGTGGTAAAGAATAAGCAATGAAAATAAAGTAAGTTGATTTCAAATTATATAATTCCTTTATTCTGTTGAAGATAGGCAAGTTTGCCACAACATAGCACATGTGTACAATATCATCTACAAACAGAAGTACTTTCTCTAAAATAATGTACACTTAAATTCTTTGGATGCATCTTCCAACATGAATTCAAACACTGGCAATCTTGCATGTTGTCTCCACCACAGTAGCTGTTAATCTGCCTAAATGCAGAAATGGTGGGTAACAAAAATTACCCCTTTGTAAAAAAGTAAGTTCCTATTCCCAGGAAACCTTCATCTGTCATGATCGCATCACCAGCTTCTAAAAGTGTCAAGAATTTGCAATCATTTTTTATAAACATGTCATTGCATCTGCCCCCACAGCATTTAAATTTGAAGACCTCTATACCAGTAAGAATAATTCCTATTAAAACCTTGGCTGTATAATTGCCCTTGTAAAAGAAGTAAGCAAGAACACTCTTTGATCTACTTTAAGTGGTTCAACTTTAATTTCAGCACACTGAATAATCACCCTGACTTATGAACACCTGTGGCATTTTTTCCTGAATAAGTTCCTAGCTTGGCCAAAATATAAAGTTAGTCATTGTAGATGCCAGCAACATTAAGATGGTTATAAAAATGTGTGATACTAGTACACAGTAAGCATCAAACAACACTCTCAACATGGAATATGACAATCCAGTCTTCATTCTCATTAACAATATAGGAGACAATTTACTGATCTTGGTTAGGATACTGTTTCAGCAGGTAACTGTAACCCCATGGCACAATAGGCACAACAGCCCATCTGTGCCAAAGCCTACTGCCCCTGGTGCAGCCCCCACCTCTGCCCTCTACAGGTGTCGTGAGTAGGGACAAAACTTTTTGGTGGATTGTGATAACATGAAATTTGTTAATACACAATAAAAGGGCTCCAGAATTAATTTTATAGCAATTATCCGTATAATTACAGACATTTACTCTCGTGATTAAATGCAAATTTTAATGTAGCTAGTGAAATGAACATTTTTTACGATTTACAACGAAATTAATAATTTGTTGCAATATTTACTCACAAAATGACATGATACGAAAAAAGATTAGGAGAAAGGATAAAGCATATTAGCATGACAGGCAGTATAAAACTTACTAAAACATGCTGGACATGAATTTTATAATTCTGTTACAGCATTGTTTTACTTAAGTTAAAAATTACAATAATAGATTCTTCTTTGGAAGACAGAATAAAAACAGAATCCCACATAAGGGAATTGAAACTATTAACAGTGAAGCAACAAGATTCTAAAGTAAGAACTTACTTTAGGATCCCACTTTTTCATAACATGCATGTTCATGACTTTGCTAAATTCCATATGCAGCTGCAAAGAGTCAAAGTATTACTGTCAGGAAAGTATGAGAATGAATATGAGATTATCCAATATTTGGTTTTAAATGTCTCCAGTCAATGTATATTGTTGCTTATGAAAGAAATTTTTCAGTATACAGTGATATTTTGTGAAATAAAAGAGTTAATATTACAGTAGGGAACTTGCAAACCATGCTTACTTGTTATTTCAATGAACATGCTAAATAAAACATTTGAAATGAAAATTATAACAGTAATATTTGGTATTTTATTTCTTTTCATACCGACATTTACAATTTTTATTCACCATAAAATATGGCCCTAGTCATGAGTGACATGCATATTGTAGGTGGGATGCGGTCAATGCCCCGGTCTCTCCTGGCCAGTTATGCAGTCTTTTTGACCAGGGGCTGCTACTTTTCAATCGAGTGGCTCCTCAATTGGCACCTCAAGGACCTAACGAGGCTGTGTGCAGCCTGGACCAGGTCTCCCAGCGAGAGAAAATCTCTATAGCAGTACCAAGAATCGAACCTGGATCCTCTGCTTGATAAGCAGCAGTGCTACCACCATGCTAAGGAGATGGCTTTTTCAGTAGGTAACAATGTTAAATTAAGATTAAAAACTGCAAATGTCACTCTTGTCCCTGTTTCACCTCTGAATGAAAAATAACCTAGAAAACCTTGTATTTTGTTATGGATGTCACTTGTGTCAGAGCTTTTGTCATAGCGTTTAATATGAGACAGTCATTTAGATTTTAATGGAACACAACTATGAATTGGCAAATTTGGTCCATTAAGTGTGCAGGAAAAAATATCACAGAGAAGGTTTTATTTGAACCTGTCTGTATGGTAAAATTCCTTGTATTAATATCAGCTATACTTAAGCAATTAATTGTTCTTCCACACAACAGCCGTGTGTAGGATAGGGTTGGAAAGGATAGAATGAAACTGAAAAATTCAATGACAAAGCCAGAATTTGAACCACAGATCTTCTGGTCTCCATCCAGGTGCTTTAACCACTAAGCTACCATGACCTGCCAAAATGACATTAAATTCTCCAACACACTTGCACTTTCCCCAGGAAAGCACACAAGGAGATCTCAAATTCTTAATGGCGACTTACCATATTGTAAATACTTAAGTCCCAGGCTTCTAGTTTAACCAAGTATAAGGTCAACCAATGCAATTAATGGTTCTCCCACAATGTGGAACTACTTACAATATGATAGGTCACCATTAGGGTATGTTATCTTATATGAATTTGAGGCCTTCTGTGGTTCAGTGAGTTGGAGAATTTAATGTCACCTCAGCATGCTGCCATGATAGCTTAGCGATTAAAGCACCCAGACAGAGACCTGAAGATCTGTTGTTCAAATCCTGGCTATATCATTGAATGTTTCACTCTCATTCTACCCTTTCCAATAAGTTATACTTATTACCAGGGCCCAGATGTTTATGACATGTCAGTTTTGGTTTGTGTTTTTTTTTTTTGCATGGAAAATATAAGCAAAGCACAATTTTATTAATGGTGATTAAAATTATGCAATTCTCATGGGTCATATAAAATCATACTTTGGATTTTTTTTATCTTTTTTGTCATTTTCTTGTCATTTTTCATAAATTTTTGTATTTTTATCATATTTCTATAATTGTATTCCAGTTTCGTGCATGTGCTTGCAGTCGTTCCAAAGACCAACTTTTCACATCTCCTAATTCTTGTCTGTAATATTTCTTTCTTAGAAATGAATGTTTTTACGAATACACAGGGTAAACTGTATGTAATTTCCTATTGTAATTCTTCTTTCTGAGCGCCCTTCAAAATGCGCAGAGCTGAGGATTAGCTCTGGATTGAACAATTAAATAAATTAAAAATGTGACAATAAAATTATTTATTTATTATTGAGTGTACCAGATTTTTAAAGTAGATTTTCACTATAATGTTAATTTAAACAGCATTAAATGTTTTATGAAAATGCACCCAAAAAGAAATGTTAGGTCATATTTTCTAATTTTTTTTTCGGTCATAAGTGCTTCCACAACTCTAAGATTCTTAGGTCATAAACATCTGGGCCCTGTTTCTTACATGTTCACAATTTACAATACCTGAATTTTCACTTCTTTTGGTTAATCTATCATACATCTTGGAAACTTGCTTAGTTACATATGTACTTTGAGATATACTCTTTGTGCACATCTGGGAACATAAGATGGACTAAGGGGATGCCCTGACCTTTTATTTCCAATAAAGTGAATGCTGCAAATTCTTGCTGAGGGAGTTGTTTCCCACGATGATCCGTCACAAATGAAAATAAAATATGAAGTATTAACAATAATGATGATGATGATGATGATGGTGGTGGCGGTGGCGGGGGCAGCGGTGGTGGTGGTGATGAACTGCACTGATATGTAATGTACCCTTTAATTTGATTAATAATAATTACAATATTTAGATTTTTGTACCTATTAAACTCAAGTAATATTAAAATTAATTTCAAATCAACATTACAAATATGAAATTAGTATACTTACTTCTTTCGATGGACTTCTTGAATCCATAGCCTTCTTCTTACCATTTCAGTTTTCTGCGTGGGAAACGAATAAAAGGCAATATCTGGCAAAGTATTCCTGAAGATATTCTTACATCCAACAACACAGTAGTTTTTGTTCCCTTTCCGCCTTCTTGTAGTACCTGCATTTTCAGAAGGTTTAACACCTGACATCTTAGCACATGCTCATATTCCTACTCTGCTGTTTGTCCTATCCACCAATTACTAACCAAACTTGCCAGCAGAACAGCATACATGGTGCCTATAGTAAAACATAGAAAAGGCAAACCTATAAATAATGCAGAGTAAATCTTTGTTCTACACACGTTTAGTAATTTTGTGGGACATATACAACTTCTTCCTTAGATGACATGGCATCAAACTCAGAAATTACTGGTATGTTTTAAGGCAAGCATATAAACAGTGGAAGGGAAGTCATTACATTCCTTCTAATATGTGCTTTTTTTAGAAGCATTATAAACAAAAAAGTCTAATGGCAAAAGTTCTTTGATCAGCGCATTTGTAAAACAATAAATGGTTTTTGATCCAACTTGGGTGCGTAACTCCACAGGAATGTACGAAGATAACAGTTTGTTACCTATAAGATGCGTAGAGTAAGTTATTTCTGACATAGCTTCAGTAGTAATTATGCAACATCACACAGGGTTTCAAAATAATTAATCACTTAAAAGATGTGAAGGAATACTCTAAGCAGCTTTTTCACACGTGCAGTAAGTCGATAGCGTAGCATTGAGGTTGGTCAGGGAATTGAGCTGGTTTGTGCATGTAAACACATCTGGCTCTTTTGCTTTAATGTTTTGGGAGTTAACACTTGTGATTGGCCTACATTCGCGCAGTAAACACAGAAGGACAAAGCAGGGTATTTGTTTGTGTTCTCAAGAAGCTCCATTACTCTGTTTGTTTATGTACTGAGCTAGGCAAAGTGACCACCCACACAATCTGCTGTGTTGACAGCTTGTTTTCGAGAAAACTAAAATATCTCCGTAGGAAATGGTCAGAGACAAAAACGTAAGACACAAAAGGTGTTCCAAATATCGAGATCTATCACTGGTTTAAATTAATGTAATGACTTCCCTTCCACCGGGTATAGTATGAGTAATAACGCACTGCACACAGATTTTGAGAGAGTGGAGCTCATTATTAATGGAAACACTTAAATAGTCTAATGCTAAAAATATTTGCATCATCGCAAGTGTTTAACTGATAACAGTAGTGACAATAACAGCTCTGTTGCTTATCAGTTAGTTATTACAATGAAAGTTTGGCACCTCTAATATCTGCTTGCCAGATCATACAAAGTATGCATCATATACAGCAGTGATTATGGTACTTGGCACCATAGCCAAGTTAATTCTGTAGGGAGAAAGCCAAAGCACTTTTTGTTACCTAACAACCATTTACATATCAGGAACGTTTTTTCAAAACTCAATAGAGCACAAATTTTGAGAAAGAAAGGATGAAGCTTGCCCAGTGAAGCCAAAATCTGCCTCTCAGCCGGAAAAGTTCTTGCAACTGTGTTTTTTTTGACTAGAGAACTTTTACTCCTTGATTTTCTTCATGATTGACGTATGGCGAATGTGGCTTGCTATTGCCAATTGTTAAGGCAGCAAAAGCCACCTACCGAAACAAAAGATGTATGCACATCAGAAATGTCATCCTTCTCTAAGACAATGCTAAGCCTCACACTGGAATTTGACAAAGGACACACTGGAGGACATGCACTAGGAAATACTTGACCACCCTCCCTACAGTCCAGACTATTTTTTGTTTGTGCCCATGAAAGAAATGCTTGGAGGAAAACGATTCAAAAACAATGAAGACCTTATGGAGCACGTGTAATTGGTTGATGACACACCTTCAAACCTTTTTTGAACAAGGAATATTCAAGCTTTCAAATTGTCATAATTTCTGTGAATGGTAAAACTCTCATCTTCTTCATTACCATTTGCATCAAAATCTGAAGTATTGGGTTCATAGAAATGTTCATTCACCTTATCCTGATCTTCATCACTGCTTGTTTCATAGATATTTTCAGGTTCCAACTAATATATATATCCTTAGGATTTCAGTACTTAATTCACATTGTACTACTGAATTTTTGCTTTCTCTACTATGTAGGAAGTATTGTATTCCACCCAAAAATTTGATGTCGAGATTTCACCAGAAGTATGTTTTGAGGCCTCCTGAATCCAAAAAAAAGTATTTTTAGAAAAAGGTCTGTGTGTGTGTGTCTGTGTGTGTCAAGTCTGTGGACAGCATAACTCAAAAACGAAAAGTTGGTATTTAAGTTTAATGTCTTTTAAGGATACGTCCCTAAACTATCCTTTACATGGAGAATTTGTTTGAAAATTTGGATTTTCTTGAAAATGGCTCTAATGATTTTGATTAAAATGTTTGAAATATTTTTTATGACAAATGAAATGTATATCTTGAATTTTCTGGCTATAGCCCCTATAGTCGTATTTAGCCTGGACGACTTTTGCATAACTGGTAAATCGTTTGAGATAGATCAAATCTTAGCATACAAAAATTGTAGATATTGCTAAAATACACAATTTATGTTCTCATAAAATTTGTTATAGAGTGAACCGTTTCAGAGATATGCCTTGTTATTTGTGCGAGCTTTGGAGAACTTACACTTTTATATGCTAACCATGCAAAGAGAATGGAATTTGAAAGCTTTAAAACATTTGACTCGCTCAAAGCCAGTAATCCCATATTCTCCTTCCACCTACAAGGAAATGAGCAAATAACACGAAAAAGATACAGGGATATGTGTTTGTAGGAACGGTTTGTAGGAGAGTAGAGAAAGTCATGTGAGTGCAACACATCAGATTTTTTCTCATATCTTCTATTCTGAATTCCCTTTCACTGTTTTTATCATCGCCTTCATTGTCAGTCTTATTGCAAGTAACGCCATCACATAATCCAGAATCAATGTGTTTACGATTTCTAACTTCATATCATTCTGTTCTTTGTCGTTTGCTCTTGGATGAAGATGGTAAAGGATCAATTGTCTTATTAGAATTGCTGTCTGAAAAGTATCTTCATTTTTCCTTATAGTAGGAATATTTCCAAGTTTTAAGCAAGGTCCTCTCAAGTTTTCATCCAGCATAAGCTACTTTTTTAATAACTGTGTATGTTCGTAATCTGTGTCTTCAAAATGGAAGAAACATAAAAAGTACTGGAACCTGGCAAAAAATCTTTTTGCTCATATTCTGTATCTCTTAAGAGATTTGTCTCTGTTTGGAATTGAGTGAAGATGAGTTCACTTGTGTGTTTTGCTTCTCACATTGCAGTCATATGCACAACATTGAGTCATTTTATTTTTAACAATATGGTGTCCTTTTGTATAATACTAAACACACTCAGCAACATCATCACTGAAACACTACCATAAAGTACACTACTCTTGAACTTCTATAGCAGTAAGAACAATTTATTAGAACATATTAGAGTGCAAGCAGCAGCAGCAGCTAAGTTGTGAATTTCCACGTGCCTGCAGCACACAGATGGAGTTAATGATGTAAGACGTGTTTATTATTTTCCTTGCATGTGATAACAATATCACACAGTAAAATAATAACCTTACCACTGCATTTTAAAAGTCATGTTCTTAATTTAGGAAGAAACATGGTTTTTGTGTTTCGTTCCCCTTTACCTGCAATGATTTTCCAATAAACGAAAACATCCACAAAAGGTGGGTTGATTGGTTCCAAGTGACAGTAACTCCCAAGGAAATTAGATAAATCTTTCACTCGTAACAATACCTTTATTTGGGAGAGAGCCACTAAACTGTTGGCAATACCACTTTCCCCGCTTTCCCCTACCTCGCTTTTGCCTCCTGTGTGTCTTCTGTGCACAGCAACTTCTATCTGTTCGATAATCGGTTATTTGCGTTATTTTTAAGAGTTTGAGGAGGCAATGTCATGGTCTTTAAACAATAATCATGTACCTACTGACGTTATTTATCAAGGCATCCAACATTTGTATTTGTGACGAAAATTGGATTGTGGTTGATACGAAATATTTCCTATGTTTCATATATACTAGTCGGCGTTCTGTTTAGTCATGCAGACTAAACAGAAACTGGTGAATTCATAATTTTCAGCGTCACAACTGGCAGCCATAAACGTACTTAACCTAGAGAACGTCAAACATTATCATACTTCTCTCAACAGTTAACATCCAAGTCACACTATGTGGTAAAAGATTATTGAACAACGGCACATTGTCATATCAAACAATTACAACCTCACTATTCCGTTAAATATCGCCAACCTGCTTCTAGTATAAACAATGCTTACCATAACAATCGACACAGAACACCTGTCAATGGGTACAACCACAGATGGTACAACTGTGTATACAACAATACGTACACACGGAACACTGTCCATTTAATAGTTTGTTCACAGAATACCAAACCCAAACCAACGAATATCACTTAACTATACCCATAGAAACGTGAAGCCTGTCTTTCAATTCTTCGGATATCCTCGGAATACCGAATGAATGCACTTCTGTAGTTCTGCTTACCGCGGAAATGTCCATATTTATAAATGGGCGACAACCAGAAGCAAACGTCATCTGTCATAGAACAACCAAAGAGCGCAATATATTCACCGAGAACAAACTAAATTCTTGATCACTTGCGACGATAGATGAGGTGTGCAGTCATAAAGGGTAGTGTGAGTGAATAAAGTTGAGCTAAGACTCAAAACTCGCGTTCGACTCAATCTGACGCGAATAAACACATGTAACCGGGGGGGGGGGGGGGGGGGGAACCTCCGGGGATACTACCTTCATGCTATGACATTACCTTTAAAAAGAGAACATTTCGTATTTTAAATTGTTTATGCGTTCCGAATACTTACGATTCTTCAAGGTACAATGATATGCATTGTCCAGGTAGAGTGCCTATCCCCCCCCCCCAAAAAAAAGGAAAAGAAAAAAGAAAATCGTGAAGGAGCGATCACACGTAAGTTTGCAACACTATATTACTGTTCTATGGACCCATGCCACCTCAATTTAGGCACGCATGGACCATAGAGTACGAACAGACTAGAGAGCTAAATGGTTCACTACGCGTGAGAACATCAATCCTAAGGACATTTTATTTCTTCTAAAAATGTTGGCGTTTTACAAAAGCCACTGTTGCACGTACAGAATCACAATTCCCAACTGTTCTGCTGTGTAGTAACTTGCAGCTCACAGCTGTTGTAACTGTCCTTGACACTCCTGCATCATAAGAACTGTCTGCTCTCTCTCTCTCTCTCTCTCTCTCTCTCTCTGCCTTGCAAACAACCGAACTCTGGCAATTCATTGACTGACCCGTGCCGACTCCCTTATATAATCCAAAACTCTCTAGAGAAACGAAATATCTCGGCTCTTGTGGTAAACAAACTTCAAAATCTAAATTATAGAAATGCGTGCAACGACGTTTGTCCTCGAGCCGACTCATTGTTGCGTTTTGCATACCGGTAATTATAAAGGAGTGGGTGAGGCAATATTAATATCTCAGGTTCGGACGCCACGACGGTACTACGTATGTCCATTGGAATACACGTGTCGAGGTGCAAGGCCATTATATTTTAATAAGGTTCATTGATTTCAGACAGCAAAGAATAAGTGAAATGCTTTTTCTAGGATAAGTGGTACTGGTTAATTATCGTTGCTTTCGTTGCAATGAGAAATTTGTGAAAGGAGAAGGAATAAGCTTTCATTTGTACATATGACTGTCAAGATTCCATTTTTAGCTAGCATGCACTAAGTGTTAAATTCAGAATTTAACTTACTGGGATTGAACTGAGAGTGAAAAGGGAGTAAACGTTTTCATCAACAGCTTAAAATTATTTGTTGTATGTTGTTAGCTAATGCTGGATTTCTGACAATGAAGTCATTAATCCTCTTGCTCTACAATATTTTTCACTCGTAGAGCAATAGCAGTATAGTAACCGCTTTTAAGAGAGCACCATTCTATTTGTTGTATAGAATGCAATAACTTGTCATAAAATGGAACATATTCTTAAGAAATACAAAACACATTACAGGCTGTTTCTCAATTATTTTCTCTATATTTAGAGTATAAGTATTGCTTATTCTTGATATATTGCTTATATTACATAATGGGTTTTCACCAGAAATACAAGTTTTGAGGTCTCTTGATTTTAATAAAGCATTTCCAGTAAAAGGTCCCAAACTTTAGTTTTACAGCTTTCAGGAAGTGATACAAAGTTTTACAAGGACCCCCCCTCCCATTTTAAACTACCCTTTTCATGGGAGAGTTTTGGTTATTTTTCACTTTCTTAAAAATGGTCCTAACGGTTTTTATTTAAATTCAACATGTTTCACATTACCACAACATATAAAACATATATATTGCACTTCTGGGAATAACCTGTGAGCTCTTTACTTAAAATAAATATTAAAAAATTATATTTAGCACAGAAGTCACAAGATAGGCAAAAACATGTTTCAGTAAAACCACAGAGCTAATTAACATACACAATTTGACCAATATAATTTTTTCCCTAATGTAAACCGTTTTTTAAATATTTCATACGTACTATAAATTTAAATCTAACCAAGTGATAAGCATATTTCACAGAAATAGTCTGACAGTTGAGGATTGTGTTAATAACTTTCTCTACTAAATATAACAGAAGCATTTTATAATAGAAGTATTGTATTCCACCCAAAAATTCAATATCAAAATTTCACACATGTTTGGAATAAGAGTTTGTAAGAATAGTTAGTAGGTACAAGAGTAGAAAAAGTCATGTGAGTGTAACACATCAGATTTTAATTTCGCATCTGCAAAGTCAGTTTGCATACCTGTACAATTAATGGTTAAATTTTCTACTATAACCACCTTTATTTTTGCACGGATTCTGAATTTGTTCAATATACAATATGGTCTTGGCGGCCCAAGCTTCTTAAGTTCCAATTGAGACCCAAAACTCGTTATGCCCCCGCACTGTGTATACTAGCTACTCTGTTCATTGTTCACTAATTTATTTCGAAGTCCCCATTAAGATTCACACCATGACACCACTCGAAAATGCTGCTAAAACTGCATTTGTTTAACCACTTCCAAAAACATTGAATTACATTACATAATACGCTACTAGCAAAATTAGCAACATGAATGTAGTATTAATGCACTTTCTTGACATAGAATAGAATCTTTATTGTTACATAATGTTTGCATTGTTAGCCTAAGCTGGTAAACTGGTGATTCGTCAATGATATATAAAACTAATTTAAAATCAAAGAGAAAACTAATTCTAAATTATAGATAGTATACAATTTATGCAATATAAATTGTCAATTACAAGTAATGCAGGTACCTATAATATAGTGTCATCCATGAACTCTTGTATGGAGTAATATATCTTATCTAATAATAACTCTTTTACACTTTTATTAAACAATTTTAGTCTTAAACGCTTTGAATAGTTGAGGCAATTTATTATATGTTTTTATACCCATTTAATAGGGTGTTTTTTCATATAGTGTTAACCTATGCATAGGGTATTTTATGCTGAACTCTTTCCGAGTGCTGTAATGATGACAATTTTGTTTTCTCATTAATTTGTCATAATTTTTATATACATAGGTAAGTAACTCTAAAATATATACTAAGGGCATTGTTAAAATATTTAATTTTTTAAATAATGGTTTGCATGAATCTTTAAAGCTAGCATGTACCATTATGCATATTATCTTTTTTTGAATTTTAAAAACTGTTTCCCATCCAGATATGTTTCCTCATAATATTATACCATAGGGCAAGATCAAATAAAAATAGCTATAATGTACAATTTTTTGGGATTATACATTCATTATATCTGTCAGGCATAACATATTATAGCAGTCCAAATTCAATTTCTTGGTTATGTGTTCAATAAGGATATTCCATTTTAAATATTCATCTATGTGCATTCCTAATATCTTACTATAACCTTTTGTTTTATTATTATTATTATTATTATTATTATTATTATTATTATTATTATTATTATTATTATTATTATTATTATTATTATTATTATTATTATTATTATTATTATTATTATTATTGTCTAAGTTATCTTGTTTCAAATTAGCATTAGCACTAGCAGCAGTTTTAAATTATATAATACTAGTTTTTGTTTTATTTAGGTTTATACCACTATCAGTGAACCATTCATCTAAGTTATTTAGTGTGTTAGTTACATCAGTTTGCAAATTATGATGACTTATATTTTGTAAAATAACTGTGTCATCTGCAAAGTCACAATTTTTAGTACCGCATCGTGTGCAGGAATATCAGTTATGCTATGAGTGAGTTCGCCCAGACCAAGAGGCCAGCCATCAACACTGAACGAAAACAGCCCCATGCACATGGTAAGGTGACTAAGAATTGTGGCTTTAGTCATCTGCATACAATATTGGATCCCCACGTATACCTTGAGGTAAATTGTAGTGTACACTTGTACAGTATATAAAGCAGAGGATGCAGCACAAAGCCTTGCGGTACACCACTGGTATTTATTCACTTTGATTTATGAATTCCAGAGCTACATTTAGTAACTACACTTTGTTTGTAATTGGACAGGTATGAATGAAACCACTTTAAGTTTTGATCTTTTATATTATAATATTCAGGCTTTTTTAATAGAGTTTGATGACTCACACAGTCATAGTTTTATCAGGAATATGCAACACTATGCCTTAAATGGTACAGCTATAAATAATTTAGTTTAGAACTAAATTTCATTTACAATCAATTAAAATTACAAAATTCAATTTAAGAGAAATGAGTATGTGTGGTATGCAAGTGACGGCACTATTAGCAAAGATCACATGACGTTGATTTGTTTCATTCCCGTCAGACAGCTCAGAGGCACTTTCTCCCTCCAACTGGACTCCACCCAGATTATGTTCCATCTCTATGCCCTTCGCCTATAGTCGAAGCCATCCCTGCACCTCTCCGTGTGGCTTGCAGTATCACTAAGATGCGAAGATTCCTGGACAGGTGAGGTGCAGTCCGAAATTTTATCCGTAATGAATACATTGGCGCTCTTCCATGTATTAGCAGTGTAAAAACATTTTAAACAAAACAAAATGGGTAAATAAAAACAGGAAGCATAAGAATGTATTTTAGCATAACATCTGATGTCAAGGATATTTGAACTAGTGCTTTCAATGTAATGTTACCTTTTCTTTCTTATTTTTATTTATTGGGAGGGCGTCATCCTAGAGTCCATTGCCAGCTAACTACAAAATCCAAAATCCGATTACTTTCCTTACACTTTATTGTCCTCTAAATTTTCCTACAAATGCACAATTTTCTTC
Source organism: Tenodera sinensis (assembly GCA_030765045.1). Classification (NCBI taxonomy): domain Eukaryota; kingdom Metazoa; phylum Arthropoda; class Insecta; order Mantodea; family Mantidae; genus Tenodera; species Tenodera sinensis. The sequence goes on from CM060966.1 coordinate 165,489,301, forward strand.
TAGTTAACACAGTTTATAGTCTTTTCTGCTATCACAATTTTTCTTCTGATAATCTTTCTCAGTCTCTCAATGTCTTTCTCCAGTTTCTCTGTCCCTTATATCTTGACTATTACGATACAATCACTCTACGATACATACGTACTCACTTACAGGCTGGCCGACTCACTCTCGTAACTAAAAATTAAAGCTCCATTTATATTGGGGCCGGCGTCACATGACCTTTGAGAGACCCCTGTACACACATATATAATGATAACTCAGCAGAATTAACGAGAAGCTTCTGGACCTTACTGCTGTTATCCTGCTGTTATGGTCACGTACACACACAACCACTCCAGGCCGCCTGGCCCCCTCACTCGTCCATACATTGATGAACGACCCATCACAGTATTGTATTCCACCCAAAAATTTCACTGAATCCAAAGAAAGCATTTTTAGAAAAAGATCCATGCGCGCACATGTGTGTGTCAGTCTATGGACAGCATAACTCAGAAACAAAAAGTTGGTTAAAAACCAAAGTTGGTATTTAAGTTCAATATCTTTTAAGGATGTGACACAAAGATTTTGAAAAAAAATTCCTGCACTCCAAACTACCCCTTACATGGAAAATTTTTTGTTTTCCTGAAAATGGCTCTAATGATTTTGATTAAAATGCCATATGTTTAAGATAACTTTATGACATATGAAATGTATATTTTGAATTTTCTGACTATAACCCTGTAGTCCTGTTTACTCTGGATGGTTTTTACATAACTGGTAAACAGTAAGAGAGATAGATTAAATCTTACTATACAACAAATGTAGATCTTGCTAAAACACAAAATTTATGTCCAAATAACTTTTTTATATGGACTCTTAAACAAAATTTAAAGAGAATTCAAGCTGCAGAAATGTGCTTTATGAGGAAAGCTGCAGGATTTATTTTATGGGATAGAAAAAAAAGTGCAGAGATATTAAACCAATTACAAGTTATTTCTAAGTTACATAATATGCAAAATTTCACAGAAAAATGGATAGAACATATTTAGTTGTTTTTACCTTGGATGTTATTTCGTTTTTTACCTTTTAAAGATTTTATCAGTTTTAGGTTTTAGAAAGTTACGTTTTTACCAGTTGTTTAACTTTTAACTGTTTTAGCTCTCGGTGTTAGATATTTTAACATTTTTTAGTTATTTTAACTTTCACCTTTTAGCTTTTTAGGGTGAGGTTTTATTGTTCACTTGTTTTATTCTTTGGACTTAGGGTCCTAATGACCTAGCTGTCGACAGGCCCTTAAGCAATTCTCACTCACTCACTCTTTTTTTATATCTTAGCCATGCAAAGAGAACAGAATCTCAAAGCTCTAAAAGATTTGACTATCGGTCAAAGCCTCCTGTATTCCCATATTCCCCTTTTACCTAAAAAAAAAAACAAGCAATAAGATAATTTCTTCAAATGTTTATCTCAACACGAAGATATAGGAATAAGAGTTTGTAAGAACGGTTAGTACAAGAGTAGAGAAAGCCATGTGAGTGAAACAATCCGATTTTTTTATCTCTTGGCCATGCAAAGAGAATGGAATTTCGAAGCCATCACATGGCAACCAGCTTTAAAAGGTCTTTGACTACTGTAAATGTTGGTTCACAACCACTGACAATGGTAACAATAACCATAACAATGAACTTAAGATACATGTATTCAAATGTAAGTGTTCACAAAGGACAAGAAATGACTGCGCCATAGCCGAGTGGTTAGACCATTCGCTTTTCACCAAAGTGGCCTGGGTTCGATCCCAGGCAACTGCATGTGGGATTCGTGGTGGACAAAGTGGCACTGGGGCGGGTTTCCTCTGGGTTCTCTGGTTTCCCCCGCCATCTCATTCCACAGATGCTCCATCTTCATTCCACGTATCAGTGTCATCGCCTGCGGTGCCATAGTAGTAAAAGCAGGCATTAAACACTACAAAAAAAATTAAAAAAAGGACAGGAGGCTTTAAAGGGCTCCAGGAACCGGAAAGAAGACTTGGCCAAGTTTTAACTTATTTGTTGCTGCTATCGAGCATGGCATGTTAGGTTCACATTGTGTGTATTAGGACTTTTCACTGTAGAAATTAAACAAGGCAGTAGTGCCATGAAACAGCTGCTAGAGATCTCTCTAGCTAGAAAAAATATCATTGGTCAGTTAGAAACAAATGAATTCCCAATGCACCATATCCCTCCATTTTCTGGAATCTTGTCTTTATCTTTCCCAGGCTGTGAACCAAAATACTGAGTGTTGCCTTACCTCCTGTTCCCAGAATTGTTAATGGTTAACTTCTGCAAATGTTTATCTTGATTAACTGATTAACATGAAGTAGGCAGAGGAATAAGCATTTGTAAGAATAGTTTGTATAAAAATAGAGAAAGTCATGTGAGTGACACATCAGATTTATTCACTGACACGTTACTTTGACAAACAAATAGTTGTAACAGCTGACTACCTTGGCTATAAACAATGGGAACATTTTATATTAATAGTACCTGTGAAGTTGTAAGGAGTAAAGAATACCATACATGTACAACAGGAGGGGGAAGATCACAGCAAAATACTGAGTATTGCTGTACATGAAGGGGTTAAAAAAATACCAGGAATATTATTAATGCCCTGCGATAGGTGTGATTCAAATTTCTCCCCAGGATGTCTTACATACTATAAAAATCTATTGTGTGCCTTCTACTTTAAAGATATCCGTATTGTGGGAATCGAACACTTGAACTTGAGCATAAATCTGTTGAGCAGATTTTTGTCTAATTATTGATTTATCTATTATGAAAATGGGCTAGAATGATAAAATTATTGGTAATGCTCTACTCCTTACTTCTAATAGGTGGTACATCTTACCTTAAATTTCCTGATCGAAAATTTATCCCATCTTGACAGTATATCAATCAGTAAGCCTCTGGGGGATAAATTAACCGCACGCAAGCAAGGTAAAATTAAGTCTCTAAACCCCATATGATTTAGAGGTTTTGCTTGCTCTAACAGCCTATCTGTATTATCTTCAACTTCCAAAAATTTAAATACCTAGTAATTAATATAAGTAATCGGGAAGCTTTCACAGCCAAAGTCAGAATTATAGCTGCAAATTACTTCTGAGCTTAAAAGCCATGGTCTGCTGGAGCTTAGACATTTCGTCCACACCTGTAGTGAACATCATCGGTGGCATGGTCTTAGTCTTCTTGGCGAAGGTTCAGTTACAACAGAATCGCTGGCTGGAGATGCTATATTTACACTAATTAATTATAGTAATTAATATAATGCTTTATAATCAATCGAAAGTGGAGGGCATGTTAGTGCTTGTTACAGTTACTGTATTGCAGTTGGTAAAACCAGGCCTAAGAAGATGAGGGCATATGATTGTCATTAACATCAATAACAGACACACATCTACCACTGAGAAAGATCGCTTTACAAGGTCGCAGATATACCACAATAAGACTGCACTTCAGACTATAAGCAAATTTGAAAGAATTTAGTTGCATACCTCAAAACTGTGCCAATTATGTATTATTGCATATCTGTGCTATTTTTTAAAACAATTTTGAAATAGTATGAGTTTGTGCAACTTATGATATCTGCACATGAGGTAAATCTCTTCATTGTAAAACGTTGGTGGAGTTGTATCTGAACATGTTCAAGCATTCATTTGAGTACACTTCTGATAGGCACCCTTGCCCTGTGAGCTTTCTCATGGGAAAATGTTAGAGCAAAACATTACAAGCATCATCTAATATGATCTTGGCATATCAGCAACCTCATATACCTTCTTCTGTATATAATTTAACACTGCATTGCGGATTTTTGCAATGTTTTCTTCAATGCATTTTAAAATATTACACAGAATGGAAGAACACTTGTATTTATATTCCATAGCCCATGTCTTCAACACTGAAAATAACCAATTACTTTTTGCTTACAGTGGGATTAATCTATGCTTGACAATAAAGTGTATCTATTTTCAGAAGAAAACTCAACTTATTTACTGCAACACAAATGAAAGTGTATGTATGAAATTACATGTTATACACTTAAGAGATCATATATAAGAACTATCCTTGTTATTTGATACTGCCAGCATCTTCTCTATTTAAATCACAAACTGTGACTAATTTATAATGTGTCACATGAGTGTGGGCATTTAAATATTATTGATGAGCAACTTATCAGAGAACATAAGCTTTCACAGTCAGAGTTTCTAGTTTATAACTAGAAGTTATTTCCAGGCCGTTGTGCCATGGTCTTCTGTAGGTAGGTGATCCAGACGTTTCATACACAACTGCGGTGGACATCTTCAGTGCTGCAGTCAGTCTCCTCAGAGAAGGTTGCATTGTGTCTTAAGTGTTGACTGTGCTACTGCTTTTATAGCGAATGTGGCTGCTGGATGGGGGCAGGGTCAGGGCCTGGCTTCACCAGTGGTGTTGGTCACTTCTGATTGGCTTGCTATGTTTTCTTCTGTTGTATGACATTTCCTGGCTCTGATTACTGGATGACAGTTGTGTTGAGCTTTAGAGCTTCTTGTTTTCTATTTAAATTGTAAGGCCGCTAGTAAATTTCGATGGCTTCATCCTGCAGTCAGGCGTGGTAGTATGTCATAGTTGGATATTTCTGCCCTGGAACATAATGATACATTTGCCATTGGCTGGAGTGGCATGTTCAGCGACTGCAGAGTTATCCGTTTGACTCCAAAACTCAACAGAAACTCACAACCAGTAACCAGAATCAAAAAACACTTGCAATTGGGAAGTGAGCAATGCCATAGATGAAGCCAGACCCTGCACCATCATACCAACCACCCTTGCTATAAAAACAGTAGCATGGACAGTCAACACTTCAGACATAATGCAACCTTCTCTGAGGAGACTCAAGCCGTGCCACTGAAGAAGTCCACTGCAGTTGTGGACGAAATGTCTGGATCATCTCCAGCAGCCCAGAAATAACTTCTGGTCATGATGATGAACAGATTTTCTAGCAGATAAGCTCAAATATAGCCAAGCATTATTGTATGTGCTTTATGCACCCTTATTTATTAATATTATTACAAATAAAAAAGCATAAATATACATTTTAATCACTACAAATGTTGTAGTGTACGTGCTGTCAATTCAAGCATATATTGAAATTTAATAAGAACAGCTGGTGTCATTTTCACTTTGTACTTCTTGAATTTGTGCATTACTGTCATTAAATTTTGGACTGTTTTTATTATTTAGAATTATTTTTGTATTCAAGTCTTCTTTCTTTGCTGTAGATTCTACACCACTTACATTTTCTCCTGGTTCTGCTTTCGAAGTTTCATTTGTATCATCCAAAATATGTATGTCACCTTGAATATTGCTTTTTTCCACACTGTTTGCCTCCTCCTTTCTTGCACATGCTTTATCCAACAATTCTGATTGTCTCTGGTGCAGCTCTAGCCCTAAGTAATGACGCTTTTCAATGAGTAATTTCTTCTGTCTGGCAGTTTCTGGAGAATCTGGTGGAACTAATCCTTCTGTCATTTGGTAGTACACGATTGTGGAATCTGGAGCCTTCAGAGCTATTGTTACACTATAACAAAAATGAGTATTTACAAAACTGTTAGAAAGAGGCAAGTAAAAAGAAAATTTTATGTTTAACTCACTAATATCTAGTACACATTAACTAAACATGCACATCTCACATTAGTTCAACTGAAACTTGCACAAAAAGGATGGATACCTGCATTTGTACATCTTACTCCCTGGGTAGAACTCGCCAAAACATCACAAGCAAGTACGGTATACTTCAACCCAATATCTTGCCTTTACTAGACAACAGACCATGCCTGTATACTAAGCAAGAATCACGATGACATACTAACAAACACTGAACACGGTAAGCACGAATTGAAAGAGAAACCAGGAAGCAAAAAGCAATGTGTGCCTTACACATTATGATGTTGCTGTGGTGTACACAATGCTAGATATTGAGCTTCTGTACAGTAACTATTTTAAATGTCCCATGTATGATGTCACATTGCCGAGGAAACAGAGTAACTTTGACCAAGTTTTGAAATGCTGGTTTAAGTTTATGCACTCAAAAAGAGTTAATGTATTTGTAGTATTCCTGTAATTGAGGAATACTTTTTTAAAAAGAGAAAATAAAAAAAGTAAGAAAGATAAGTGCAGAGAATTTTGCAACACTATTATGCAGTATTAATAAAAATGGTAAAATGAGAGCTACAGACCTGAATCTTACAAAATAAGAAGCCTTTTTTTTACACATTTTCTAGTTACTCAACAATGACTTCAAACCAGAAGTAGTATAAAGAAAGGTGCACAAATATAGAAGAAAGTTAGCCAACTGTCAAGAAGCATATCTTCCTTCACATCCTTCATTCTACAACCCTCATCCCATCCCTAAGTGGTTAACTCTAACAAGGGTAGGTACACTTTCATACACTCTATTGGGCTGTCCTCAACTTGCCAACAACTGACTGGATTGGAAAGTTAGCAATACTACTATCGTAACATCTCTAATAAAAATAAGGTTCAAGAAATTCATGTACCACTCAGTGCAGATCTACCAGTAACATAATACCACCCTCACACCTCAGGAAAAATACAGCATTAGAAATTTGCTAAGAGCATCAATAAAGGAGCCAATATCTCAGAACTTGAAGCTAGGAATGTATACAGGTGTCCCAAAATTAAACTGACAAACTTTGGGAGCAGATAGATATCATTTATATATATTTTGGTGTGGTACTTTTAAGCGCTAGACAAGATGTCATTAGCCTCCCACCCAGTTTGTTAAATATTTAAGGAAAAATAAATTATGCAAATAGTAAGGTAGTTATTCATAGTCCAAGGAACAAAACAGAACACACAAACAAAACATAAAAACCTGACTGTTTACAGTTAAGCACAGTTTTACCATTTAAAGCAAATGTTGGAACGCATACCCATTGCAATGGACACAAACAGTACGTCAGCGTGCCATCTACTACTCTCACAGAGACATCAGAACTTCACTGATTTTGTCAGCTGTGCAGGCTATTCGTGCCACAAGGCCCTCTTCAGATTCAACAGGTGTTTCATACACTGCAGTCTTCATCTGTCCCCACAAAAAGAAGTCAAGTGAGGTAAGGTCCAGGAGCACGTTGGCCAGGCAATGGGTCCACCTCTACCTATCCAGTAATTGCCATATGTAGCAGTAACATGACAATGTACTTCAGCCCCAATGTGAACTGGTGCCCCATCATGTTGACAACACATGTCCTGTCTGATATGATAGGGAATTGTTTCCATTAGATCAGCCAAAACTTGTTGCAGGAATAGCAAGTAAGCATTGAGTCGGCACAGCAAAATGTATGGTCCTATTAAGAAGTTATCCACAATACCAGCCCACACAATATCATATCTCATTTGATGGGACCTCTGAAATGTAGCATGGGGATTTTCAAAGGCCCAAACATGTAAATTCTGACAATTAAATAACTACTCATGTGTGAAACTTGCTTCATGTGAACATGACATGGGATGCAAACAGTACAGCACTGTCATTGAGAAAATTGCTGTCACAGAGGATAGTCTTCAGGCCTCATTGCAAGAACTTCAATATTGAATAAAAACAAACACCAGATTATGAATTTTACACTTTCACTGGCAGGCATACTCACCAGGACCATCAAGCCATCTATTCCCTCTACCAGCTCTACATATGGGGACCAAAAGTATCTTTCCTGGCTTGCCAGTGGATTTTATTTAGACAGCTTGCATTTCACATTTAGTCTAATGCTTCATCCTTAACAGTTATTAAGGCTGACTATATATCTACTGGAACTATTTCCATAGGCTTCAGCTTGATACATTTAGGAGGAGAAGGATTGTACAATAAAACAGGTGCTAATAAAATATTTAGTGTAATTACTAAACTAACAAGTATTTAATCATAATATAGCACAAATGCTTTCCACTGTCTGAAAATAAACAAATGGCTCGTTAATTTCATGTTTCAAGAGGAATAATGCCGGTCTGTTGAGTCTTATCTTGTACTGTTTGCCAACAAAAACAATTCATTCCTACTGACACAAGTAGCTGAGATTGTTAAGACATGGACTTGCAAATGGGAGGTCTGCAGTTCAAATCCTGGCTTTACTGAAGTTTTTTCGAAGTGTTCCTAAGTTATCATAGTTGGCAAGTTCTAAAGAGATACGTCACAGTTAAGCCTGGAATGTTTCCTTCCCAAAGTTTCTTTCGTAATTTTCATATTATTTCATGTATCACCAGTGTCCACCACCTGTGGTGCCCTATGCATTAAGAATAGGTATTAAACACTACTTAAAAGAACAAAAATATAAACAAAAGACTGAAAAGTTCATTCCTGCTTATAAACTCATCTGCTACTGAATGAAGATCTAAGTTTACGACATGGATGATAACAAGAGTTTAGGCTGATTAAGTCATTTTAATGATGAATGATAAGAAAAATAATTTTGAAAGCTTGCTTCTATACTGGTTTCACCAAAAGAATTGGTCGTGATGTAAACAGAAGCACGTGTACAAATAGAATTAAAGTGTACGTTCATTGGCTGATGCCGCGTATTACAAGGTACATCGGTTACAAAGTTGTTCACTCAACAGTAACAAAAATCACTGGATATTCTCTGTATTATGTAACAATGGTATGTTTAACTGTTATTGTACCATGTAGAACTGCAACAAAATTAATGTAAAGTAATTAATTGCACTTAATCAGAAAATGAGCGAAGAACATACGCATACTGCCTTCTGCTGCTCAGCTTTGGAAGCAGGAAGGTGAGAATGTCAGTGAACCATCAAGGCTGAACAAGAGCAGTTTATAAAACATTGTAGAGGGAAGCCTCTATCGAGTGGTGAATAAGTTATAATTCTCAATGTGTTCCACAAAATATGTGAGAAATATCCCACTTTAGCTATTAAAGATATTGTTAACCTTACAGCAGAGTTTACAGGTCTATCTGCATTAAGCATAAATTCTGCACACAGTGAAAGGTTAAAAGCAGGGAAGTGAACCACGCCTATAGCCGTTAAGATTTTTGTTTACCACTGGTCACACCAAATCACGTGAGCGTGTGAGCTTACGTTATATGCTTGTAATCCGTTATTTATATAAGCTTACATCTCTGATTCACGGGAGGTTAAGTTAGCATTCGTTTTATTCATAATTTTAGGTTAATTAGCAGCTCCTGGGTATACCAAAGATAAAGGGAGAGGGGAGGAACAGAACTCCGATCTAGATGGAATACAACCTCTTTCAGATTCAGATTAGGTATGTTAAAGCTTTCTTTTCTATAGTGATTTTAAATTTATATTTGTTATTATTTATTTATGCCAACAAACTTACTGTTGGTGTTTTTAAACACACAAGCCGTGTGTGGGCAAAGTTTGAGAGGTAGAACTGGAACTTAAAAATTCAATGCCACAACTGGGATTTGAACCACAGACCTTCCGCTTACCGGGCAGCTGCTCTACCACTGAGTTATTGTGACAAACTGCTAGAATGGCATTAAATTCTCAAACCAGTTCGTATTTCTCCTGGTAAACCACAAAGGCAGTCTCACATCAGAGACAAATTACCCCAATGGTGACTTACTATTGTAAGTACTTTATATCCCAGGACTAAATAACCTTCAGATGGTAACGAACTGGTTTGAGAATTTAATGCCATTCTGGCAGTTTGTCACAATAGCTCAGTGGTAGAGCAGCCGCCCGGTAAGCGGAAGGTCTGTGGTTCAAATCCCAGTTGTGGCATTGAAGTTTTAAGTTCCAGTTCTACCTCTCAAATTTATATTTGTTATGTTTTTAGTTCAGAGTGCTACATCCAATTGTCATCTAATCAGTAGCATATTTTAAACTACCACGTGAATGATTGGTGGGTCGAAGGCAGGCGATGCTATTTCCAGGCTCCACGTGGTTTTTTCTTAGCAACCCGTGGTTACTTAAGTAGCGCCATTACTGCTCCAATCAGAACGAGAAAGTGGAAGATACATTTTTAGGCATTGTTTACATCACGACTAATTCTTTCGCTGAAACCAGTACAGTTAGATGTGAGGATAGTCACGAACTCGAAAAACAGGTGCAACACATTTCCTTGCATCACACCTTACTTTCAAAACTGAGCATAGATATTAAGATTGCAAATTGTTTTTTTATAATAGGAAACAAAACTACACACATGTCAATATAAGAACAACTAAGTATTGAACAACTTACAGTGATGAGTAGCTTTAGTTTAACAGCTGAACTCTGCATTTGAAATACAGGTAATCCTTTACAACAACTCTGGTCTCTTAAGACAACTTCCTTTTGTTTACCAGTCTTGGAATTTTCTCTTTGGGGGCGGGGGGAGCACAGTAAAATCCTTTCAATAATACTGTTGGGAGGGGCAATGGACCTCGCTTTGTGAGTTAGGGGGCAGAAAGTGCCCTGCTTCCTTTAAGTTGGCAACTATGACTATTTCTATACAGAAGTTCCGGTTATGGGTGATACAAAGCAGAAGTATGTAGCAGGTAGGGTGAGGGGACGGTGCAGATAAGAGGGGAACAGGTCGCATCATTGCCAGGTTTAGCAATACAAGTTATATTTCAGTTCTTTTTTTAAATTTTCAACAAATTGATTATCAAACAAAATGACTTAAGCTTTCAAGCAGTTCTATATAACACTGGAAACAAATGCTTCACTTATTTTAACTATTTTTGCTAAACTTTCAATTAGTTCTTGTCTGCTAAAGCACAACGTGGCAACTGCATATGGAGTGCAAGGTTGTCACCTCTCTGTTATGTTCTGTCTTGTGTTCATTTTGTTCAGAATCAAATAGCTGGAGGTTAAAATGTGACACAGTGTGCTGACTGATGATTTGTTCACATTAGTAAGCTGTATTATTAGCAAAAATGGAAGTGCCATTTCCAGAGTGTTATAATATGAAAAGAGTTTGTAAAGCCTAACACAATGTTACAGCACTGCATGCCAAACATGTGATGTGAGGTATACCCAGTTTGTATTGCTCATAGCCTGAACTTATGTATACTAATGAGATTCTGAGGCCCAAATACAGCAATGATGAGGGACACCATTTCCTGCTTTCCTAATTAATTTATAATTCAACTAGAACAGAAAACACCCTCTTTTCATGTGTGCAAGCTTGAAATTTAAAAAATGGAAGAACTTATTACCTACTAATCAGAGATTATTTTTTACTTTTAACAGGTATATTTCTCTCTCTCTCTCTCTCTCTCTCTCTCTCTCTTTCTCTCTTCCTTCTTTCTTTCTCTAACACCAGCATGGCTTTGTGAAGTGAAAGTACATCTTGTATTACTATTGCATTTGTAATATGAAATTCTTATTGCTTGATACAACTAAAAGTTGAGAAAAAACTATCCAGAGTAGTACCGTTTTTTCTCTTGGCCAGAACAAAGTGTATTTTGAGCAGTTCTTATCACTGATAGATCCAGCTTGGATGTTGAAGAAACTGGTATGTATATCTCTTGGTGTTCTGATGAATAGCTCTCTCTTCCTTTCAGATATATTGAATCAATTTCTTTGCTGTAGGCATATTCAACATCTCTCAGCACTCGAACTGCATTGACAAAAGAAATCACTGTGTATTACTTTTTAGCATTACAAATTTTAAGACAACCAAATGTCAGTATTTTATAAATCTTGGTTCAACACAGAGAGATTAATAAGCTTAACCCCTTCCCCTCTGTAATTGAAATTAATCAATATGAGCCTAGTTATATATAATAATGTACATTTACACTTAGAAAAATATAAACAAACAATGAGAAATATTTTGAAAAAGGCTAAACTACTAAAAATATCTGACACATATTGTTTATTTTGATGAGGTATACAATTTTGCAGCAAACGGTTTCTGTGCACCTCTGATAGTTTCCCAATTATACAAAATTGTATGATACCAACCAGAAAGCAGAAGACTTCTCAGGATATTTACAGAAAATTTAACACACACACATTTCATTCTTCAAATTAGTGTATGTAACTAATGGTATTGAGAGGTAGAATCAGATCTTATAAATTCAATGTCACAGCTGGGGTTTAAACCACGGACCTTCCGCTTCACGTGGGGCTGTTCTAACTACTGAATTATCGTGGCAACTTGCCAGTATGACATTAAATTCCCCAACCGATTCATATTTTCCTGAAAATTTTTCGTCAATGGCATTGACTAAATGCATAAAAACTAATAATCATTAAATTGGTTATTTTTTGAGGAAATAATTAACATTTTTTTCATATAAAGAATGGTTCGGAATATCTTTTGGAAATTACATACTGCACCAGTGAATATCCATCCCTCTCCTCTCTTTTGCAATGCTTATTCTGACTCTCTCGCTCTCTCTCTCTCACATGCACGTGCACCTCAATATTATTTCAGTGAAATCTAGATACAGACTTTTGGATAAAATATAGTACTTCCTCTACTTATAAACTGTGGAGAGAGCAAAAAGCATTCTTAGACAGCTGAGAGAGGGTAGAATAAAAACAAGAAGTGGGTAAATATAAAAGTTTGTATTTAAGAACATGAACAGGTGGAATATTTCCCTTCATTCTTTATTTTCCTTAAAATTTCAAAGTTTTTTTCATAAAAAGATACACAAAGGAAATTAAGGACTAAAGTAGAGCTCATTAGAACCTGTCATAGCATTAGCTACTTTCAAAATATTCAGTCTGGTATGTTTCAATTTTTCCAGGATGGCCTATTCTGTAAACATTTACAAAACATCATCCTTTTTCTCCTGCATGAGCTCATGCCTAATAATTACCCAATTTCTCATAGCAAAGAAAAACAGATTTGGATACAAACAGTTTTGTTTGCATATAACAGTCTTAATTTTGTAATATGAAACTGCTTCTAAACAAATACTATCATAAGTAACTTATGGATAAAAAATAACTTTAGTTTAAAACACCAAAAATAATTACTTTATCTAACATTTATACCTTGCATTATCTCCTATATACTAAGAAAATTGCTTGCACTTTTGACTTTCAGATCACTATTCAATCCAACGGTGCTAGGCATAAGCAGCAGATTAATTGCTCTTTGTGAGGCTAAACAAAACACAGAAACACTACAAATAGTTAGGTATTAATTAATTATTAAATAAATAACATGATACTGCACATACAGTTTCATTTGTTAATTTTGCATATGTTCTGACTGAATGGCTGGAAGTAAATCTCCCTTATAATTTAGTAGAATTTTACAATGGCTACATCACATAATTTTATAATTTCTCTTAAAATAAATTTCATACAATTAGTATATAAATCTATGTTGGAAATCACTGTATGAACTTTTAGTTTAGAACTTTTACATAAAAACCATCTAGCATGAGCAGTGTCGATTCTGGGCTGGTAGACATGTCACGGCTGCCCAGAATGTACTTTTAACTACACTCCTAATATTGTGTATAAAATTTTACACTGGAAATGTCATCCCTCTTCAGCTAAACAACATTCTATCAGAAAAAGACATTTAGATTATCACATTTAAGTTCAGCCACTGTAATGATGCTGGTTCCAATAGTGATATCTTCCTTTAGTTTCTCCAACATGTGAGAGCTAATTTTATAACCTTTGATCTTTAGGCAACCCCTCAGGTAAAAAGTCGGGTGAGCGAGAGGACCATATACCAGCACTAATCACTGTATCTTCAAACACTTAATTTTATTTATAGAGTGAGGTTTAAGGACCTGTTGACAATGAGGCCATTTGGGCTCTTTATGGACTCTTTATGCTTTACTACTTGGCAAAGCAACAAGGCGTATTAACCTTGGCTGTCAATTGCTATATGACATACATCGCAGACAGCATATATTTTCTCAAGACATTCTGTTGTTATAGTGTTAGCAAGATAAAATGCACGTGTTTCCATTATAACAATATGGATTTTTCACCCCAGAAACCTTGATAGTAGCGTATTTTGTACTTAGAAAAATGGAGCATTATAAATTGAACAGCACTGTGCATACACGTACCTTCGCATAAATCCATGTAAACCTGAAATGCAATTACAGTATTCCACTGATTATTGCATGAAAGCTGAAGCATTTCCTGAAACTGAACAACAGTACATATTACTTGTTATGCTTTATGCATATATACCATTCATGAATCAGCACAAGATCTATCCGGTAACTAAAGCCTTAATAAACACCCCTTGGACATTTTCAATTAATTATTACTTTTGGCTAGAGATCGGATTGTGCCCTATTTGCCTATTTTATTCCTTTGTTCAGAAACATAGGCTTTTAAGTTATAAGCATGTTTCCTGCAATTATAAGCCAAAATTCTTAGTTTTATAGTACCTATAAATGTTTATTTCATATCTTCTTTCTTGGATGTTTGAAAACAGTGTTTTAATAATCAATTTAAACCAAAAAAGAGTCAATTAATAACACTACACAACACTTGCATTTTGCCAGAACATGTTTTGAAGGCTTGACTTTCCTGCATTATAAACCGAACATCGACTGTTTCTTCCTGGTGTGGATGGTGACGTTTTCTCTGAGGTCTCCTCTGATGGTGGTTCAAGGAACTTGCTGAAGATATCTTTCTCAGGGATGTCGAAATTGAAAAGGGACGGATAAATCGACGAGGACTGCAAGAGGAATGTGGATTAAGAATTGGAACATGGAATATAAAAGCATTAGCTGTAAAAGAAGTAGAGATGATAGAGCAAATGAAGAAATACAAGATTGGAATATTAGGGGTCAGTGGGATAAGACAAAAGGAACATGGTGCTCAAACACTACAAGGTAATTATGAAATGAGATATGTAGGAGTCCCATGGGAAATAAGAGCAAAGGAAAGAGTAGCAATAATTGTAACTGAAGAATTAGACAAGGAAGTGACATCATGATTGATGTCAATGGATAAGGAACTGAAAACACCCCTTACTCTCATTCAGGATTCTGAAATAGAAGAAAAGAAAATACTTTTTGAAGATTTGCAAAATTTAATAAACAAGGCAGAAAGAAAAGAGGAAAGTAATTGTAATAGGAGATTTAAATGGATGGGTAGGAAATGATAGGAAGAATAGCAGAAAGGTCCTTGGCCCTTATGGCGGAGAATCTGCATTAAATGGAAATGGAAATAGAATAATAGATTTATGTATTGGTTACAGATTAATTGTAGCTAATTCATGCTACAAACATAAGCATATACATCAAATTATGTTTAAGTCCACCCAATAGGAAAGTATAATACACTATTTTTTATTCCCAAAATAATTTAAAAATTCCTGCAGAGATGTAAAAGAAATAAGAAGAGTGGAACTATCTACAGACCACTTCTGTGGATATGACCCTTTGCAGGTGAGAGATGCAGGAGGCAGATAGGCTACTACCAAGAGGATAAGATGGGAAGAGCTGCAAGAAAAAACTAAAAGAGAAGAATTTAGTAAGAAGCTGGAACAAAAAATATGGGAAAGAAGTATCGCAGAGGATGCAGGGAATACAGCGGAGACTAAATGTAAATTCCTCAAGGAAGATACTCTGACAGCTATAAGTTGTCTCACCCTTAGATGACAGTATGGAGTTAAATGGGGTATATGTGTTTCTATCTAGCGCATACGAGTTGCCGTTAGCTTCGTCCTTTTCTTCTCTTGCGCTGTTGCCAGGTTCCTAATAGCATGGTGTAAATATTCAGCTGTTATAAATTTCAAGTTTGAACACTTCATTCTATGCAAATTTTTTTTCTCTAATAGCTTATATCCTATTTAGGGCCATTATACACTTTTATACGCCGAAATTTCTACAGAAAACAATTTTTTCAGTAAAACTCTGATGTTTGCTGTTTCTATATTCATCACGCACTAACTATAAACTAACTGCTAGACTACGTTTATATTTTTTTCTTAGCTAGAGTAAACTATAGTGCCGCCACCTGCATACTTTGAATTCTCTATGTTTACTGTGTTAAGTGTTACAATTTTTTAAATTAAATGTTTTCAGAAAATTTTATATCTGTGCAGTGCAAAAGTTACGCAGTGGGAAACTTTTTTATTATTGAGTTTACATCGGGGACAAAGCAAGAGCAAATGTTGAGGAGGATTAGAGACAGTTTTTAAAATAAACCATAGCCTGTAACCTCTTTCTTTCATCGTGTTAGGCAAACAAAAAGTATTCACCTATTCAGATAAAAGGTGTCAAGCATTAGACAAAAGGCAGCAGTAAACATTAACACCAGTTCGTAAAGAAGTGTGTGTGTTTATACTGTATGGAGCCTGAAGGCATAGTAAGGTTAAAGGGCGGAATCTCAGAAACTTTCCTGATTGAAAAGGATGTTAAGCAAGGGGATAGTCTTAACTCCATTACTATAAACAATATTTATGGATGACGTAATGAAGACTTGTAAAATGAGAACAAGTAAATCAGTAGTGGGAATCAGGAATTTAAGACCTATAATTACCAAACTCCAGCTTATGTTGATGATATTGTATTGATAGCAGATTCAGAAAGTAAGTTACAACAAACAATAACAGAATGGATATAAACACTAAACACTACAGGAAAGACGGACGACAGTAAATTTTAACAAGAGTACAGTAATGATTGTAGCCAGGATGGAAGAGCAGATAAAAGAGACTAAGATAGAAAAGGACGGAAGGCAAAGCAAGTTCAAAGTTATGAGTATCTGGGAACAGTGGTACACCAAATGGGTAAAATACAAAAAGAAATAAGAAAGCATGTTGAGAAAGCTACCAAAGCACATTATGCATTAAGCAAGTGCATTTTTGGGAAAGAAGAAGTAGATAAGAGGACGAAAACTAAAGTGTACAAAGCAGCTATAGAACCAATATTTATGGAAGTGAAAGCTGGACAGTTACAAAAAGTGAGTTAAGCATGTTAAATGCAATGCAAATGTATAACTTAAGAAGAATAGTAAGGAAGACACAACGAGATAGGATAAAGAATGGAAGGATACGAATGAACTACAAGTGCCATCTAAAAGTAAGAGAATAGAAGAAAGACAACTCACATGGCATGGAGATGTAAAAAGGATGGATACACATCGGAAGGTATGCCAATTTTTAGAAGCAAGACCATTGGGAAGGAACCCGAGAGGGAGACCAAGGATAACCTGGGAAGAAGGGATTAAAAGAGTGGTGGCTAATAAAGGAGACTTGTACCAGTTTAATGAACTAGCAGAGGATAGGATTGAGTTTAGGAAATGGATTCGGGTAAACCCCTGATGCCATGATAGTGGTAGAACAGGGAAGTTGAACAAGAAGAAAGCTTCCTTCATTACATGACACAACTTGACAATGAGATTTAGCTTAAAAACATTTTTGAATTGTTAAACAAGCATGCCTACTACATTTACTCTTGATTACAATATAATTAATTTCAAAATTATAGGTATAACCTTGTAAACTCGGTGGATTGTCCACTGAAATACGAAATGTGATGGTCATAAGGACAGGTGACATATCAGAACAGGTTCCAATAACAAAGCATTTGGTATTTTACACTTAAGCTATTTTGTGTATTTTCTACGTTGTTCCTTGCTTGGAATTTTGTACAATTTGTAAGTAACCAATACAGTAGTAATGCTATACTAGTTATAATGCATTTTAAATGCTTATTTTACTCAGATTTTGTGTTTCTAAGAATTTATTTAGTTAATTTTAGTGTCTATTTAAGTATGTCTATCTTGCTCATTTTTAGTGCCTTTTTGCCCGCCTATTGCCCAAATTTTACTGTTTATAAATCCGCCCCCTACTTATGACCGTTCAACAAAATTGACGAGGATATGCGGCAATGCATTGATCCGCATTTAGCCCCCGCTTCTTAATTCTATATCAAAGAAATTACGGTGAATTTGCAAGCCACTTACCACTGGGTGGCTTACGTAACTGGCCATATTAGCTGAAATTACAGTTCCTTTACAACTGTTCAATATAACCTGATACTATTTGACATTAAACTTTGTACATTTTGGGGTTATGTTATCCTGTTTAATGATACCGGCGGTACAGTGTTGCCAACAGTAAATTGGAATTTCCCGCTAATTAGTTTATTCAAAACCACCAGAAACCATTAGATTTAACAAGACAATTTCATTTGTCTCGGTGAACTCCAACACAATAGGTTCGAATTAACGGGAGGGGGGGGGGGGGGGGCTTTCCCCCTCTCATTAAATAATTTCCCCGGCTCGACAAAGAAGAATTCCTTCCCTGCCAGGGAAATAAGCAGAGATAATTCTTTTATTGATGTGCTGATAAAGCGTAACAATTGAGATAGTTTATTAACGACAGTAAGTCAGGTAATGGCAGAATTATATACTGACAGTGTTAAAACTTGTAGCCGAGTAATTTCTATTGTAATTGTAAATATTGTAAATTGTATGGTATAACATATATATATATATATACACTCTAATCAATAAATACAACATAAAATATCTAATTTGAAGGGTTACTACAGGTGACATCAGTTTTTCCAGTAATGAAGAAAAGATTGCCACATCTGGCCTATGTGATTGAACATTAAAGAGGTTGGATGGTGTCTTGTTATGTGACTTTATATAAATATGTGACAACTATTTAAAAAGGTTTCATTTGTATAATTTTTGTGTAATTTATGTGAATATCCGAAAATATTTATTTACATTAAAAATTTAAAAATATGCGTTTTTATGTGCAATTAAACTTGAAATATTTTCTCCGGTGTGAATATTGAGAATATTAAATTCGGTTTCATGTTCGGATTAGAGCACAAACAAAATATGTATTTACCTATAAATCTGAACCTTATTGATCAGTGTGTCTGGAGTAATTGTTGCAACAACTTCTTGAACCCTGTTTCCGAAGTCGGGTAGGTCAAATGGAGCGGAAGTACGTACACACGATCCTTCATGAACCCCCAAAGGTAAAAGTCGCTGGTCATAAGATCGAGTGCACATGGAGGCCATGCGAAATAAGCTTGATGGCAAATCAGCGATTGGGTATAATGTTGTTTAACCAATCGCAAACTGAGTGAGGTCAGTGAGGCGAGGTTCAATCTGACAAAGTTGTCTAGTTCAGCTTGTTCCAACTGAGGAAAGAGCCATCGTTTCAACGCATCAAGGTAAGAAACACTAGTTTAATTTGCTTCACTGAAAACGAAAACCCATAACATTTCCGTCGTAGCACACAAAAACGTCACATTTTGGAGTCTCATTGCAACGGTACCATCCTATGGGAATTATATGACCCCCAGATGTGTACATTATGAGTCTTCATTTATGTGAACTGTCGATTCATCACTGAAGAAGACGCGAGTCAAAAAAAAATCTTCATCTTCATGCAACATTTAGTTTGGAAAGTTGGCACGTAAACTGTAGTCTGGCTTAAGAGCTTGTAACAACTGCAAACGATAAGAATGTGCACACTTATACAGCATACAACTATTTGAGCTCCTCTTTCATATGCAACAAAGCCTTAAAACTCCTATATGCATTTGGAAACACCTGTATATTGCGGGAGGGAGCATAAGAAGTGATTAGTGAAAAATAAACTAGAGATTCGTTTTAGTAATCGTCTTAACACGAAATAAAGCCCGACAGATGCGGGGGCGATAAAGGTAGCAATAAGGAAGAATAGAGAAAGGTTCACATAGAGTCATAGAAGAAAGCTTAAAGAGGGGCCGTCATGCATTAACAAAAACTTGGTTATAAGGACATGCAAACAATAAATGATTTAGCGTGCTGCGCATTCCACAATCACACAGATCGGAATCTAGTTGACGGATATGACATAGATATTCCGGAGTAGGAGCAGTATTGCCCTACATTCTAAAAATAGGTATTGGGTGCTTTTTGTGTTAAACGTCGCCGAGGGGTCAGGAAGACAAGCAAGTCCATCATCAAGTTTCTTCATCAGCTCGTGGATCCTCAAAACTTCCACAACGGACTGGAGAATATCATGCGGCGACGTTAAACATTATGTTGTTACCAAGCTAATTTCGTGACCTTCTTAATTGTAGCATCAACCACGTCGTTGTCATAAATCCCTACATGGTTAGGCACCCAAACTGCGGAAGTTAACATAATATGAATAGCATTCTTTACAAGAATTTCGTAAATTTGCTGTTTGATGTCCGTATTCGGCTTATGTAATGCCTGTGGTGTATTGATGCTGTCCGTAAAATTAGTAAAAGACGGGATATGGAATCGAATGGAATATCCATTCGCCTAATAAATCGCAATTGTTTCCGTAGTGTATACCGTCATCTGAGGATACAGCGTCCATGTCTGCATATTTGATGTATAATCATAAATTTCTGCACCAACCCCCATCAAAGATTTGGATCCGTCTGTAAAAGGAATGTGCAAAATTGGTAAGTCAAAGTTAATATACAAATCGTCCACATAGCAGCCAAAAGTGTGTAGATCTGGCACCGATTCACGGAAAGTGTCCATGTCGATCTTCAAATTATCTAAAAATCCAGTCAACGTTCATTAAATAGATCTGACCGGTGGTATAAGTCGTCTATATTGCCTGGAAAGTAGTTAATCCTCCGCGTAAAGCTCCAATCAGCCTCTCGGAGCCGACATGTAGCAGTATATTATGTGCGTGTGAATTAATAAGCAATAGACTTTCCACCCGTAGAAAAATCGCGTAAAAAGCGGTTGTCGGTACTATGTATTAAGCACACTTAAAAACCAATAATCTAGAACGAATTTGAATCCGCGACCCTGGGATCAGTAGGCCAGAGTCTAATCAACTGAGCCACCCACGGAGGGGGTTGGAGGAGGACTGTTGGCAACGGATTTTGCTTGGGTATCCGCATATTCATTGCCTGTTACGTTGGAATGCCCGGGGATCCAAAGCATGTGTACAGTATTATGACGTTGAGAGAATACATCTATTTCATGAAAACAACAATTCCCACCAGTCCAGAGAGGGTTGTATTTGGAACCTAGTAAGTGTTTGTATGGCACTGCTAGAGTCAATACAGAGGAGGATGGCGGATGGAATATACCCTTATCAACAATCTTAGCCTATATTGTGGGAACACCCGTAACGTAAAAAGGAATATGTCACACCATCGCGATCGGGGAGTTTACATCGTAAAATCGTTTGAATCTATAGCGCAAAGGACCAAAAGTATCAGGCGTTAAAATCAGGCTGGGTCTCACATGGTGTCAAATGTTGTAGGTAGGCATGCTACAACTTCATATCACCAAATAAGTGGGGTAAGAGTTTGGAGAAATAATGCCAGCTTAGTTTCTGCCACACCTCTCGGACCGGGGTGTCCATAGTAATATTAGCACAGTAACGAAACCACGAAAGACGATATTTTTTGAAGAGTTGGAGTTTTGTGCCAGCCTTGCCGTCAAGTACGTCTCATAGGTCGGAATTTGCTCATAGATTAAATACTAAGTTTGACCGTCATATAAAACTTTCAAAATCGTAATTAGGAATAAAATGAAATCTATCGATTCTACTGTGTTTCATTCATTTTCTCGAGGGGCCTATTTTGCACATAATTATCCTATTCTAATGATTATCATTGTTATTCCTACTTTTATGTTTGGTCACGCATTCATGTATCGCAACTTTATTTACACATTGTATTTTCAGTGTGTGTTTCTTTGGTTGGCAATGCTCCTGCCATCTAGGCCACGCCCTCATGGCTATTATACAGTATAACCAACTTTGGTATATCAATCGAGCTAATTGTGACTTGAATTTTCCAGTGAAATATCTAAGCGAGTCGAAGAAATTGGCTTTTTCTGGTGCATATTTATTAAGGAGTGCTGTAAGGTTGGCTAAAATATGTTAGAAAATCTTTAGATACTATTGAGTTGTTACGTACGAAAAATGAAGTTTATAGGTTATAAATGCCCCTTTCACCAGCTGTTTACAGATGTCACTAGCAACTTCTTACTCCTATTTACCTTTTGCTGCCACAACTCAAACAACGAATTTCCTTACCGGAATAAGTAGATTTTAGTTCTTTTCTCCAAAACCAAGTTAAACATGTTTATCGAAACAAGTATATTCCTGTACATTATAAACTTTACTCCTGACACCAGTAATAAAAATGTCTATATTCTACAAAAGGTGTTGAATTTAGCGTGTGCGCACAGCGTGTGCGTAAGCGAATTCCGCTTCGCACTTGTTCACAGCCCTTATGTTTTGTTATTGCTTTTTTTTTCCCTTTTCTTTTCTGAATAGTCCTCACCTGGATAATCCAAGCAGCGCTGATTATGGTGCCATGGTGCAGTACTAATTGCAACAAGAGGAGTCATTTTGGAGAAAGATAGAAGAGGATTGACCGAAATTTTATTATAGCAATAATGCCGATTGAAAATTCTTGACAGAAAAGTGCATAATTATTGCCGATTTAATAAACTCCGTAGCTGTAAGAGGAATGCGCTTGCAAGGATGTCTCCAGGAGAAACAAGCGTAAAATTAAATCTTTCAGAGGATTTATTAAAGAGCGCCAAGATTCGAGCTGGTCCTGGAATGGGGGTTAACTTAGGAACCCATAGAGTGCTTCGAATAATAATCGGAATAATAATGCGTTGCTGGGCTTTGGCAGGAGCTGCTATCTTAGCGTGCTTGCTCTTGTATTGGGCTTACGGCGGCTTTTTAGCCTTTTTGCTACTGTGTTTTGCCACAACAGGTAAACCATTTCTAGCACATTCGGTTTTTTCTTTCCCATTTTTAAGTTGTAACAGTAAGTTTTAGGAAGAGCGTACCTAGTTACACTTATTTATAATTTGTACTCATTGCAGGTATTCTATACCACACTGAAGACAACCTGTTGTATCACCCTGAGATGCCACCACACTCTCGAGTATTTGTCCCAGTTCCATCAATGTTTGGCCTTCCTTATGAAAATGTATTTGTACGTAGTGCCGATGGAACCCTATTGCATCTGTTTTTCATTCGTCAACCAGGTGATCAGGCATCTGTAGCTCCTACAATACTGTTCTTGCATGGTAATGCAGGGAATATGGGCCACAGGTAATTGTCTAAGTAAACCAGTAAAATAACATTTCTTGAATGGTGTGATATGTGACAGTTGAAAATGCTGTAAAATCTAAACATGATATGCTTGGCATTACACTTCTGTCTTCTGTAATAGTTTTTCATATAAGTATACATTTGCTTGGATAATGTATAGTATTGAGCAAAACACTTCAAATACATTCTCCAGCACTTCTAAAACCATATTCACTTTTTTACTGCACAAGTATTAAGAATATAGGAACAATAATTGACACACATAATGTGTAACTTATTTATGTTAATGTGTATAAACTGCACTTTATTGAGGCAAGGTGCAAAAAGTGACAAAATTATGTACACACGCTTCACCCAAGGCATTATGGGAGCTTTCCTCTCTGTCGCATTCCTTCCCTTTCCTGTCTAGATGTTGCCAACACTTGACTCAGAAGCATGCATATGTTGCTGATATAGTTGGCAATGCTACTTTTGCTTTTCCCTATTTTGCTTATGTCATGTGCCATCGCTATAGGTCATCTGCTTTCTAATGAGGTTTGAAAAAAGGTTATTTGCATGTTTTTAAGAGCTTTAGGGGGCAATATAATCTTAAAACATTAATAATATACTGCTGTTATTTATGAAGATACCCAACATTCCCTAATGTAGGCATTTGTGATGAAAATTGGGTTTTGGTTAATGCTATACATTATCCCAGTTTCTGTTACTCTGTGTGCATTTGCTTTCAGATTTTAAAATGACACACTAAATTTAATGTAATGAGCTAATCTTGAGGTAAAATGAAATTATCTTTTTCTCAAAGAAGAATTCCTTCCCTGCCAGGGAAATATTTGTTCTTTTTACTGTATTTACTATTACTGCTCTTTGAAAATACAAAATACGGAACACTAAAGCAAGATTTTTGTTCAGCAAAGGGGATAAGATAGAAATGGAAAATGACAAACCCATATCCTTATTATTAATTTTTGAGAAAGCGTATCAATTGAGATAGTTTATTAGGATTCTTCCTGCTGCTAAAAGTGCAGTATGCTTTGAAATGCTTGACATTTTGTACCTTGAATTTCTGTTGCTTTTTTGGATGGTAATTATTTGTTTTCTAGGTTGCAGAATGTGCTGGGTTTGTACCAGAATCTCAAGTGTAATATTCTGATGCTTGAATACAGAGGTTATGGACTCTCTCAGGGCACACCTACCGAAGAAGGGCTCTACATGGATGCAAAAACAGCATTGAATTTTTTATCTTTACGGCATGATGTGAATCATAAAGAGATAATTGTTTTTGGACGATCTTTAGGTAATTGCATTTATTTTACACATCTCATAATGGAGCATTACCATTATTGGTAATATTAATGGAATCATTTAATCCTGGCAATTTTTCAAGCACTGTAGGAAAGATTTCACATTTGCTGGTGTTTTAACCATTTAAAGTTGCTTGGTATTCACTTTTCAGATAAAATCTTAGACAAATAGCTTTTCCTGACAAGAAATCAAGTAAAATCAGTACACAATATAGGGTCTTCAAAACATATGGTAAGCCATTCCACGGCTCCTCTTCACTATGCGAGAGAAATGAGTCGCCAGGAAAATTGTGCTACCAGAGACGCCCTAAAATCCTTACCTTATTGTAGATGTTGACCTTCTGCTCTCAAACAGACAGCATATTCCTTAACCCTTTAATGGGTTAAAATTGGGTTTAAATATGTTAAGTATCGAGATACTTTATTTGTTCTTTCTTTCTAATTTCTTGTTATGCTAAATAAATAGAATTCAAGTAATTATTATTTATTTATGCCAACAAACTTACTATTGGTGTTTTTAAACACACAAGCCGTGTGTGGGCAAAGTTTAAGAGGTAGAACTGGAACTTAAAAATTCAATGCCACAACTGGGATTTGAACCACAGACCTTCCGCTAATAAAAAATGCCGGGCGGACGCTCTAACCACTGAGCTGTGGTTAGCGGAAGGTCTGTGGTTCAAATCCCAGTTGTGGCATTGAATTTTTAAGTTCCAGTTCTACCTCTTAGAATTCAAGTATTTGCTTTCTTATATTGTATAAACATTAAATCTGTCCCATCCTTTATCATAGGCATATTTGTCTGCAGTTGCTGGGATTTGAACTCATGACATTTGGCTTTAAATGGATGGCCAGTCTATTGCGTATTGCTCTGAGGATTATGGTTATTTGACTGAGGTGCTTTCAAAAGGATTATGAAAACTGGTTTAGGAATTAGAGGAAGAATGATATAGTAACAACATTACTCAGGCATTAAAGGGTTAAGTGTTCTTGCTCATTCAATGAAAAACTGAAGCTGTTAACAGTGAAGCAACACAAATCTTAAATAAAATAATTATTTAGAGACTAAAAGCTTCATATATCGTAGTATTTGTTACAAGTTCTTGAAATATACAAAATAAACATGTTTTTTTATGCTTCCATCATATCATCAGTGTTTTTTATAACACTGCTACAGACGCTCAATATTTCTATGTACTACCAACCTCTGAAAACAAAACAAACTGTTATACCACTCGCAAAAGTTAAAGGCATGTGAACACTGGCCAATGCTCAAGCAGAGCGCTGTTGCCAAGCGTAGTGTGTGTACCGGCAGAGGTTCTGTACATAACAGTGTGTGAGATGCATGCATCACATTCGGCAGCGCTGGAAGGAGGGGCAAGCATAGGATTCGCTGGAGCCCGAGGTACGCCCCGCCTCCATATGCCTTTAAGTTTTGCAAAGATTATAATACAATCGATCTGCAGTATATCAAAAGCTCATAATGCAGTCTTTATTTTTCAAAATGAATATCCTTTCCCAAACCATTAAATCAATAGATCAATTTAATTGTTTTAATAATTTAACTTCCATATTTATTTCATGATTAAAGGACTGAAAATAATCTGTCACAGCAGACTTATCAATCTGTTTATATTTAATTTTTCTAAAATGCTCTTTCATTCTGGTTTTCAAATGACATTTAGTTTTACCAATTGTAAACCCTGTCACAATCCAAACAGCTAAATTGTTAGATGCCAGATTTTTTATAATTTGGAATTGTATCCTTTTTAGAAAAATTTAGCAAATTTTGTACATTATATTTATTTTGAGGAACGAAGGTTATTCCATGTTCCTTAAAATTTTTATAAATTTTTTACTAGCCCAAGGATGGTGTGTAAACTTTAAAAGTATAGTCATCTTTTATTTTCTTGAGGATAGAAACTTCTTTCACAGCCTTTTAACATTTAAATTCCTCTATCTTATTATGTATAAAGTCTGTGTTAACAGCATTATTTGCTGCAGACATGCTTGAAAGTTTCCAGAGTTATTTCAAGAACCTGCAGCAAATGCTAAGATAAGTGAAGCTTTTAGTCTCTAAATAATTATTATATTTAAGTTCCTGCTCATTGTTTTAAGCTCAGCAGTAGGAATCCTTATACTACAGGAACTTACTGATAACATCATGCAACAAACCAGAAGGTTTGTCAAGCAGTCAAACAATGGTCTTAGAATTAGTCTCAGATGTTGCTCTGCTTTACTTGTTTTATTAATGAATTTTACTCGTTATTGTAGGTTTTAATTTTCAGTTATTTTATAACTTTCTCAACTGCAAATCTCATTTATTTCACTTTTTGGTGGAAATGCAAAGAGAATAGAATTTCAAGGCCATCACGTAGCAACCAGCTTTGAAAAGATTTAACTATTGCTGTAGCTCATTGTATTCTTCATTATAACTATAGCAAATGAATATGAATTAATAAGAAGTAGGTAGAAGAATAAGCTTTTGCAAGAATAGTTGTAGAAGACTGAGTAGAGAAAGTAATGTGAATGGAACACATTTTTTAATCATTCTATGTTTGCACATTTTGTCCTAAGCGTGTCATATAACAGGCATGCTTGAAAGTTTCCTGTTTCTCTATATTTAGATTTTAAGAAATTAGCAATGCTGAACATATCAGTATGGGTTCTGTATCTTTTATACCATGCATTTGTAGATCGGCCAGACTCCCACGGCGGCACCGAATCAGGCAAGGGCCAATGCTCCCTCTGCAAGAGTTACATGTAAATGACTGACAAGTCATGGCTTCCAAGCACTAACTATTGTACTAACTTGTATTAGGCTTACCTGCATCAGCAGATGTTGAAATTCATGACCTTCAACGAGAAGGCATTCTCTATATCTCTGAAAACAATTCTGGTTTACCAAAAATTCCTATACTATTCATGAAGTTCCTCATGACACTGCAGAACTTGGAGTTTGGGTGCAGTGAGTGTGCATGGAATTATCAGTCCCATATTTTATGACAAATCAGTTGATTCATATGTCTATATAAATTCTGTAAGAAGAAATGGACCGAGACCACCTTTAAATATGCCCGGCCACTTCTAGCGCCCCATCCATCAGTTAAAATTATTGGAGAGCAAGAGGACTAATGACTTCATTGTCAAAAATCCAGCATTAGCTAACAACAATATACATTCTATTTTAAATAATTTTTTCCGCAAGTAACAAGAAATGAAGGATTGTATGGCTGGTTTGAACAGATTTCTGCTACTGCACACACTCCTGTGGATTCTATGCATGAATTATGAAGTGTGTATGGTGACAGAATAATTGATCAAGGATTGTGACCACTTCGTTCCCCTGACCTATCTTCATGCGATTTTTATTTATGGGGAACATATAGAACAAAGTGTGTGTATCAAACCCATGCACATTACAAGAATTGAGGAACAACATCATGAGAAATACAGGCAGTCAGCATGAACTTTTGCGAGCAAACCAGAATTGTTTTTGGAGATATAGGGAATGTGTTCATGTTGAAAGTCATCAACTTCAACATCTGTTGTGATGCAGGTATGTCTAATGCAAGTAGTTAGTGTTCCGTACCTATGACTTGTCAGTCATTTATGTGTAATTCTGGCAGAGGACGTGCAGGTCCTTGCCTGATCTAGTGCTGCCACAGGACAGTCTAGCCGAACTACAAACACACTGTATAACTAAGCATTTATTGCTTATGGTAGCCACAAAATTTAATGGCGGCTGATAGCAGACTATTATTATTGTTTTTCCTGTTAATGCAAATGAATGTTGTGGGTGCAAATGATATTTATATCATTGGATTTACAGCGTGACTCCATAGCGTGTTTAAGTACACAACACAGCAAGGTACAGCAAGCCTGTGTTCGAATTTAATATCAAGCAACCTGCCATCAAATTTTGTGACAGCTATAATTTTAAATCATTTCTAGAAAAATGTATATTGCTTAACGTAATATGAATACCGTAATATATAGCAAATTTGTCATGGGTAAAAAAAGGTGCACGAGTGTTCGTTTTAGAATTGAGGGTGCAGCTTTTGTGTACATCCTGATAAGTATAATAAATTTCAAAAGCTTTTTATCACATTGAGTGATCACATTTATTGTAATAACATTTTTATTACTTTTAATCATACTTTGCTGAGTATAGAAGCTTGTAACATAAGTAGACCCTACTATAAGAGAATTTGTTATACTGTATAATTATCGTACAAATGCAAAATGTATTTAAAAAAATGGATAAATTTTCAGGTGGTGCAGTTGCAATTGACTTAGCTTCAAGGCCTGAATGTGCAGCAAAAATTTGGTGTCTTATACTTGAAAATACCTTTACTAGCATTCCAGACATGGCCAAGGTCCTGATTGGCTGGCGCATTCTACAGTACTTGCCTTTATGCTTCTATAAAAACAAGGTATGTTTATCTGTCTTAGAGTAATAAAAAGCAGATTTCTTTTGTCTTGTCTGTGGTTGAGTGACCAGCATTATGGCCTCTGGACTGGAGCTAGGCAATGTTTACTTAATAGGAATCGTTCCCTTCCCTTTGCAGAGTCTGTAATCCATGAATGTGAGTATATTTCATGGTAAAAATTAATAGACTCAATATAAAAATTATACAGTTCAGCAAGCTATAATACTGTCAGATAACACACATCGTATTAAATGGAGCTATTTGGTTTGACTTTATACACTTAATTTAAGAGATAGTCAATGCCAATTTTTTCCTTCACATTACATTAAAGTCCACTGTCATGTCACTATTTAAAAACATATGGAGCAAAGTCTTTTTGCATTCTATGAAGTGATACACACTTTGAAGACTAGTTCACAACCGACAGCAGGAACCATAAGCAGAATGAGAGACTTGAAATACATGTATTCAAATGGGAGTGTTGACAACCAACGGTAAGCCTTCCCAGGCTCCGGGAACAATAAGCAAGACTTGGCCAAGGCTCAACTTTGGTG
Source organism: Tenodera sinensis (assembly GCA_030765045.1). Lineage (NCBI taxonomy): Eukaryota > Metazoa > Arthropoda > Insecta > Mantodea > Mantidae > Tenodera > Tenodera sinensis. The sequence continues at coordinate 165,518,593 of CM060966.1, forward strand.
TTATCCATTAAAATAGAAAAATGAGTCTTTTAATAACACTAAACAACACCCACTTTTTAAATTTCCCAGAACAATTGTTTCAGGGGCTAGTTTCCTCCATTATTGACTGGACATTGACTGAACTTGTTTTTAGAGGTTGGTCCTTCTATAGACTGCTCTGGTGGTGATTTTAAGAATTTGTACAATGGGCAGTTCTGTGGGGTATTGAAATTGAAAACTCTGTCCTTGTTTTTTCAGGTGAAGATCTGTTGCCATGTTGAGAATTCTTGTTTCCTGGTATTTGTTTTAATAGTTTTGTGATTTTCTGTCCAAAAATGAGTGGCAACTGCTGAAACACTTCTCTGAGTGTTCGTGTTTTATACATATGAAATGCTCCTTGATTCTTGTTTCCAAATTCCTCTTAGTTTTTCTTATATAAACTTGGTTGTAGTTGGTACTTTGGTACGTTCCAGGTTTTTTATTTGCTGGAATACTGTCTTTAGTGTTTGAGCTGAGTGTTTTATGTTGTATCTGTTAATTGGAGCCAACTGAATGTTATGCTGTTTAAAAATCATTTTGAATATAACAGATGTCTGTGGGTTGATAAATGAATTATTTGAATGACATCTCCTGTTTTCGTTTGCCGAGTGTGGTTGTTTCTTTTAATAGTTTTTTCTTTTTCGCTATGTTGTTTGTTAGCTAATGCTGGATTTCTGACAATGAAGTCATTAATCCTCTTGCTCTCCAATATTTTTCACTGATGGATGGGTTACCAGAAGTGGCCGGGCGTATTTGAAGGTGGTCTTGGTCCATTTCCTCTTGCAGATCACATAGAGGACAGAGTGGTGAAGAATATATCCCAATTATGTTTAAATTTTTTCATTATGTTCACTTTTTTTTATCAATCAGGGATTTTCAGAAACCATTTATTTCTGCAATTCTAATGGATATTTTTATATCCTGCTTGATATTTTTGTATTGAAAGTGGTATGTTCTCCACTCTGTGAATCAAACTGATGAAAGCTGCATGTTTGTGCGATCTTAGGTTGTAGCTGTTGCATTTGATATAATTATCTGTGTTGCTATTTGGTGTTCCTGTTAACGGGTGCGGCATGTTGGATCCAAGTGCATATTAAAGATTACTACTACTTCCTTTTTTAAAATTTATTATTGTCACTTAAACAATAAAATCATATCGCGACCACAGCAAATGTTAAATGACAATTATTTAAAGTATTGATTATATAACATTATATAAATCAACTGCTTTTGTAAACTGTACTATATTGTGGCACACATCAGTGAGGCCACCAAGAGGAGATCAGTAGGAACACTGCACTGAAACCAGTGCACATCTTCCTTCAAGGCAGCTGTGGTGTAAGCTGCTGCTAGAGCTCTCACTAGTTGCAATTCTGGGAAAATGAAACTGGAAAGAATTTTATATAACAATAAAGAACAACCGATGATTTGAAAGAACGCTAGGATGCTAAAGGATTGACGCTTGCTGATTTCTCGTAATTGGAAATAGGACTGATGTTTCCTGTTTTGTTGGAATTAGAAATGCACAATAACTTCACATTTAGATCTTTGGTTTATTGAAATTTGGCATTGGTTAACCTGTTTTTAGGTTTGCTGAATTGGAGAGCATATTAAATTTTTTTCATTGGTCAAAAGAAATAAATGACATTCCAATGTGCAGTATCTGCTATCTATTCCTGTTGCCATTAACAAACTATTGTGAACCAAAATATTAATGCTATCTAAAGTAAAAACAAATTAGAAACTAAAAGCTTCACTTATCTTAGTAATATTCCAAGTTGTTTGGTGCTATAACACAAGTTTCGAGTTGACTCCAACTCATTCTCAAAGCTATACAAACAAATTTGTTACCATAGCTACTGATGCTCATTTTAATCACCAATCTCTGAAAACAAAAACCTATAAGAGAATTATCGTTTTTTATTTCTCGCCTTCGGAATAAAAAATCTCCCGGACACGATTTGGTACCAAACATTGTATTAAAGAAACTCACGAAAAAGGCCCTAGCTTACCTTTCTTCTATTATGAACTCTGCATTACGCCTTGGCCATTTTCCCACCTCTTGGAAACTTGCTCAAATTATTGTCTTTCACAAACCCAATAAGCCTCAGCATTTACCATCAAGTTACCGTCCAATTAGTTTACTACCAACTCTTTCAAAGCTTTTAGAGAAGGTTCTTCATCGTCGTTTATCTAAATTTATCTTTAGTAATAATGTCATACCTCCATTTCAATTTGGCTTTAGACCACATCACTCTGTTACTCACCAACTGCTTCGATTCACTCAAGCTATTGCTAATGGCTTTGAAAATCGACAATACACACCGTCTGTGTTTTTGGATATCGCTCAGGCTTTTGATAAAGTGTGGCATGATGGACTTATACTGAAACTGTTTCGTATAGGTCTTCCACAATACTTACTAAATATTATTTCTAGTTATCTTTCAAATCGAAAGTTTATGGTCTGCATAGGTGGCACCTCTTCTTCACTGAAATCCATTCAGGCTGGTGTCCCTCAGGGCTCCATCTTAGCTCCACTTCTATTTAACGTTTATACTTCGGATCTTCCAATCTTCGAACATACTGAAGTGGCTTTATATGCTGACGACACAGTTCTTTATTACTCCAATCATGACCTTCATATTGCTATTGCTACCTTACAAGAATCCTTGAACTCACTTATACAGTGGTGTTCCACCTGGCGCCTTTCTTTAAACCCTAATAAAACAGAGGCAAAAATTTTCTCTCTTCGTATTATTCGTACACCCCCACCTTTGTATATTCATAACACATGTATTCCTTGGTTACCTTCTAATGTTCCAGTGAAGTATCTTGGGGTGTTATTTGACACTAGCCTTACCTGGCGTCCGCATATCAATCGTACTGTTAACCTTGCTTCAGCCCGGCTTTCTCAACTTTATCCACTACTCAATAGACGCAGTTCTCTTGGACTTGATTCCAGTTTATTACTCTATCGTTCCCTTATTCGCCCTATTCTCACTTATGCTGCTCCTATTTGGGGTGGTGCTTGTAAATCACACCTACATAGATTACAGGTAATTCAAAACAAGGTGATACGACTCGCTACTAATGCTCCCTGGTTTGTGCGCAACCAACAGCTACATCAAGAATTAGGCCTTCTCCCCATATCACAGTTCATATGCCAAACAGCACGCCGCTTTTTCATACGTCTACAAGAGGTTCCTGGAGCTGTAAAATACCATCTCGGCGTCAGAACACGCCGGCCAACACGCCTTCGTAAACGCTTGCCTCAAGATATCCTGCTCAGTTCGACCTCAAGCTCAGAAGACTCCGACCTTTAATTTTTTCACAAAATGTTTAAAATGTTCTCCTACACATTTACCTTGTATATGCGATCTATTATATTACTTCCTCCTTTATGAAACAAATTATGTTCGAGGAGCTACATTGATGTAGCCAACCTTAACAACTTTATAATGTTCTGTATTTTATGTTATTCTCACAAATCTGTAAAAGCATTATTGCTGATCGATTTCAATAAAAATTTAAAAAAAAAAAAAAAAAAAAAAAAAAAAAAAAACCTATAAATACAGTCTATTGGAGAGATTTCAAAATTCATAACTTGGTTTCTGTTTTTTAAAATAAATATCTTTTCCCAAACCATTAAATCTATAGGTCCATTTAATTGTTTTAATAATTTAACCTCTGGATTAATATCATGATTAAATGACCAAAAATGATCTGCCACAGCTGATTTATCAGTTTGTTTATATTTAATATTTCTAAAATGTTCTTTTATTCTGGTTTCTAAATGAAGTTTAGTTTTGCCAATATAAACCTTATCACAATCCAAACAGTTAAATTGATCTGACCTTGATGTTGTATTTTCTTCCATTCTTTTGTTTTATATACATCTCCATGAAGATAGAAGAGTTTCATATAATGTAAAGCAATGAAATAGACAATAGTTTTCCAGTTGAAACCGTTAGGGCTAGACAGAACATTAGCCATCTTTGTTAAATGATAGAACTACCACTCAAAAGTAACTATATACCATCCAAAATTGACCTTAAGTTTAATGACATTTTATTACCTTACGTTATGTCACATCACATCAGGTGACAGAATTCATGTTAACATGAACAGTGCGGTGTTCCTACTGATCTCCTCTTGGTGGCCTCACTGATGTGTGCATGTGTGCATGCTTTAAAGAGGTCTATAGAAATAAAACTTTTTTGTTTTAAATGGTTACTTTAATTCAAACAAGGTTCAGAGGCCATTATGATGGTGACAAACATTTGTCTCCAAAAGCTTGGATGTCAACAAAGTTTTAAACGAAGCTTAAGAGGTAGAACTGGGACTTAAAAATTCAAAGCCACAGCTGGGATTTGAACCAAAGACCCTCCGCTTACTAGGTGGGTGCTCTAACTATTAAGCTACTGTGGCAACCTGCCAGAATGAAGTTCTACCTCTAAACATTGCCCACACACGGCTTGTGTGTTTAAAAGCACCAACAGTAACTTTGTTGGCATAAATAAATAATATTTAACCGAAGTATTTGTATTCATCACTAATAAACCTTCTGATCATAATAGAGTTAAGTCATAGGTTAAATAAAGGTATAAAATATTTTACAAAATGTCTTTTTCACTGTAATTAGGAATAAGTAATTAGATTTAATGTCGGCGCCAACCAAGAAAGGGATTGACAGTTTGCAGTGAGGGAGAAGCGACGTTGCCGCTTATCGCGACCATGACCACGTGGAGACCGCGATATGATTATGTGTACGAAGAAGATTGCACTGCGGCTGAAATGTTGAGCGCATATTATTTATATTCGTATGCAAAGACAACAATAAAATATTGAATCTGCATTCAAATGACAGAATTGCAATTTTAGATGTCTAAATATTTGCGTTAACAAAAGAAACATACCTGTGAAATATTGATGCTTATTCTAATGGGAAAATGCTGCTAATATCCGAATTTCTTGCATCACTATTGTATTTGCTGCTACTGCAATTTAGACCCTGACGCCTGATTTCCCTCATTGTCGTACTTTTCTTTCCCAATGTATTCCTACCGATTCCTACAGCACGCGAGGTTCTATCAATTACCTTAGAGACTGGAATAAGAGGTCCCCCGTTCAATTTCTCCTCTTCGAAATATTCTCTAACAGAGCATATTATTTCCCGCGCTAGTCCTTTAATTGGGATACCTTTACCAAACACAGTTTTATTCAGATCTCGAGTACGTTCAATTTTTCATTTGGCAGCACTATCTTTGTCACTATTTTTTTACACTGTTAAACAATAATTAAAAGCGTTAGCACAAATGCAAAAGCTCGCAACACACGCATAGATGCACAGACTCAGACACACGTAAACACAAGACAAATCACCAATCTCTGAAAACAAAAACCTATAAATACAGTGCTTGCAATGCTTGCATCAGTTAAGAGATTGCCTTTATGTTGAGAAGTTCGTTTGTGTTATTCTAATATTCTGTTATCGCTGCATATAAACAAAGTGTGCTGCTAACAGAAGCACTTCATGTTACTGCTGGGCTCATCAGCCACCTGCTAATCACGTGTTACATGCGTGTTACATATCGGCAACAAGGTCCTTGTGTGTACCGTTTCTATGGGAACGCCATTATAACGCCTTAGCTCTAATTGGTTATTCTTTTCGTTGCTATGGCAACAGCTAAGACGCATCCATCCCCTCCCGTTCATTTATGCGTTTCCGCCACGTTCTTCACATCTGTCAATCCCCTTCTTATTTGGCGCCGAGTATAGTAATATGAAAATAGGCCTCTTCCAACAGCCATTGCCACATCTAGTGAACATTCACAGTTTTCATAAGAGTTGTGTAAATCATTAGTTAATGCCATCAGAGTTTAACACAATAATACCTTGTGGTAATGTGCAACAATAAAAATGTATAATTTTAGAATTTTTAAACCAAATATTGGTTATTAAATATATTATGATTATGACTTTTTAAAATATACATTTTTTGTTTAATTTACCATCCTTTATTTATTTGCCTGTTTTGATTGTCATAAATGCTTAAGTGAGAATCTAATTATGACAGTAGCTCAGGTGTAGAACATTGGCGGGAAAACCCAGATGCAGTGTGCTACATAAATAATTATATAATCATAATTAATATTTATTTAACCACTTCAGCTTAGGAGACAAATAATCTTGCAACAGGTTTGATCCATCAGTCTTGTAGTCCATTCTGTTATTTCTGGACTGCAAATCTGCTTGGTTAAAGGGAGCTTTTGTTGCAATTTATAAAATAAAACCTTTCTGTTAAGTCATAATTTTCACACCCATGCTAATTATTGATTAAGCTTTCTGCAGCTTCATTACATTTGTGTACTATTTAATAAATAGTGCTAAATAGGCACAGAAGCCTGAGTTTCATAGATATGAATACCTAAAACAGCTAATTTACATGATATTAGTTTAGAAATGTAAGATGCAAAGAAATAAACCATTCATTCAATACATATAAGTGAAAGTACAGAGCCATTGTTTGGATTTGTGGTTGGCCTAACAAATTTTCTTGGCACCAAGACGCATGCTGTTTGCAGTCTTAAATATTCATTTTCTTTTACCTTTTAAGAACATTTTCTGTAACAGTTCTTAACTTTTCTCCAAATGAAACCCATTTGTTGCTTGTGCTTAAAAGCCGATGAAACACTGAAACATCTCTAATTAAAATGTGAAGCTACAGACTGGAGAAGATACCAGATTCTCGGAGCCACTGCAAAATTAGAAAAAGATTCTAATCTAATGAGACAACTACTACAACTATGTGTGTAGACACATCCCTAGATTAGGAAACACAAAATGCACAAAAAGTCAGTTTAGGTTGAGGTGCAAAAGGGAAACCTGCTTCCAAATGTAGTCATATTCATTAACTTTTCATGGCTATGTAAATAAAACAATGCTTCATCATAAACAAAAATTAAATGTGGGTCGGTAGAACAATAATTAATGTTATTCAACACTCATTTGCAGAAATGAACTCGAATCACATTATTGTATGGTTGCTGTTTGAGAACTACTCTATTCACTGGATTACAAGCAGTTTCTCTCTGAGATGCATGAACAGCAGGGAATCTGTCTTACTTCTCTGCAAGTGTTTGTTCTCACATAAGAATCATATAAAGACACTGTATCAACTGATAGCCATAACATGAGTAGGGAAATTGGAGGGGGAACAGAACTGGTTAGAAGCAATGCAGTGCAGGGCAAGCAAATCCCTGTAATTTGGCCATGCATCCAAACAAGGGCTTCATCTTTAACGTTAACATAGTGGCTACTAATGACAGATAAATAACCTTTAACTTATTCTGCTTTTGACTGTTTAGTTCTTATCAATACGGAAAGTACAACAGCTGACAGTGCCAACAGTGTTCATCTCAGGTCTTGCTGACACGTTAGTTCCACCTCGGATGATGGCAGAGCTGCACCAGCGTTGTGGTAGTCACCATAAGCAGCTTGTGCAGTTTGAATCAGGAACGCACAATGAAACTTGGACAAGTCCTGGGTATTATCATGCACTGGCCACTTTCTTGCGAGATGCACGTGTAAGACATTCAACAACAGTCGTCCCTACAGCCAGTTCCAGCATCAAGCCTGTGTGATAGTGAAGAAATACATTCTTAAAGAACAGTCATAATTTTGAGGCAGCGGAAGACTTTTCTGATACCTCATTGTTGGTTTTTGGCCCGCAGATGCTAAATAAAAAGTGATACCTTTAGCCATCGCACTGGAAAAAATGTTTAAGATAGTGGTGGCACTGATTAGAATTACACAGCAAATATTGATTTTTGCTTATGTAGGTGACCCCAGTTAAACTGACAGAAATCAGTGTTTGATAACATAACCTTCAAACTATTTAATAGTTACCTGTTGTTTTTGAATAAAGCGGAAAGCAAATTTAAAACAGCACCTTTATTTTAACAAATATATTGTCCATTTTTTATTTAGGATTGCTCCATTATTTATTTTTTTTACTTTAATGAAGCCTATAATGAAAATAGGATCAAAGCTAGTGGTATCAAGTATGGAAAGCGGTATTTACATGGCAAACAAATTAAGTCTCTAGTTATCCAATAGGGAAATAATGAAGGACAATTAGTTACATATAGTTTCAAAAATTAAATATGTGCACAGTGCAAATTTGAATTCTTCCCCCCCTTCCCCTCGCTCCCTAGAATACTTAGGAATATTACAGTAATACCTAATATTATACATTTTTAGGAGCTTTTTGATGGTAAATACCCTTAATGTTTTATCAATTTCTACTGATTCAGATGTAAAGTGATCATAAAATTCCAATTCTGTACAGGCAATGACAGTTAAAATTATAGCTCTTCACATAAAGTACAATTAATTTTGTACTGATTTTATCTACATATGTTGGTAAACTTTCTTCCATATCTTATAATATAAAATTAAATGAGCATTAATTTGCCTAAAAGTCACATTTTTAGGATGGTCTCCTTCTTAACTATGCTTAATTTTATACAGATGGCTTTAAATGTTTTACAGATTGTGTTAAAACTCTCACATACAACGTTTCAGTTCAGTATATTCAGTAGCTTGCCCAACATTGTAAATTCTTATCAATTGCCCTTAATATTGCACCAATTTCAATCAAATAAAATTATTTTTTTAAGGTTGCAAATATAGAATGAGCACCAAATTCATTTTAAAATGTGCAGTAAAGTGGCTTAGACTTTCATCACCACCACTATTCTTATTACAGAAATAATGCACATGGTGTGCATATGCAGAATTTGCAAAGTGACATTTTTTAACCAAAGGGGTTCATCACAAAATTAATTCCAAGTTGGTGAAAGTAAATACATTTCAGTGGCAACACAATCCATCATATATGAAATTTGCCGTAGGGTTACAAAAATCTGTATCATGAAACTAAACAAATAATTGCTTCCAATTGTTTCTATTACAATTTTTTTTTTTAATTTTGGATATTTAGGAATGTTCCATTTTACATTCAGCGTAGCTATCATAATCAAACTCAAGGGAAAGCAAAGGGGCTGAAAGGAGCTTTTTTGCAGTTACATTTCTTAATATCTTTGTAAAATAATGTCCAATGAACATTTTCATATAGTGGATAGTTTTTCTTTAAAAATATATTTTATAAAGCAAAATGTGAAGAAAAAAAATCATAAAAAAAGAGAGCATGATTATCATTTTTTTAAAAAAATAGCTCTGACTGATCTTAAAATTCCAATTGCACATTTTATTAACAACATTCTGAAGTGTATTATGAGAAACTATCAGACACTAGCTGTACTTTTGTGGGAAAAGAGATTTTGAAAGGGGGAAAATAAAAAAACTAAACATGAAAAAATGACTTTCATTTACCTGGACAGAGAGTATTTTAAATGGCACAGCATTTTAAAAATGGTGTCCAAACATATTTTACAATCTCCCTAAGGAATTAAAACTTTGCAGAGCAGTAGACCCTTGTTTAACTGAATTTCAAGACACTGAAAAATAGCCATTTCAGTTTAAGGAACTTTGAATCTTTTCTCTTGTTATGGGTACCAATGAATGAGGGTGCTCTTATTTTCAAATCCTCTGAGAAAAAATAAACATAACTACTGCAGAACTGCTAAAAATGTTATTCGTGAAGTAAGCTGACTCACAATGTCATTAATAAAATTGGCTAAAAAAAAGCACTTTTGTGTTTCCTTAAATGCTTCATTCACATATTTTTTATGCAGAACATGTATCATGAATTTGCGCTGACATCATTAGCTGCCTGTTGACAACTTAAATATATGGTATTTGAATCAAAATCAGCAGAGCCATGGAAAAAATGGCCATGCAAATTGTAGTTTAGAATGAGGATGATTTTCTTTAAAATCTTTGTGTCATATATTTGGATGATGTATTTATTTAGGTTTTGAGTTACGGTGCTCACAGATATACACATGAGTCATTCCAAGTCAAATCACACAACATGTAAAAATTGACCTTAATATCTCAGATTTTCTTGAAAAAATTTTTGGGTGTTTTGGAACAAAATACATTTGTTTTATAAAAAAAATTATTTTGGTAGATATTAATTTTTGAAATGTCCCAAAAATCGCACGCTCCTCATCCTTCGATCAATCAAATCTCTGACTGTAATCAAGCAAATTACTTTATCTTTGGCTCAAATTAAAGATAAATTGCAGTATTTTGTGAGATATTTATTAGAAAATTTTATTAATATTATATTTTATACGGTTAAATTTTTAAAGTTAGATAATAAAACAAACTCGACCATTTAAAAATCTGGAGGAAAAAAAACTGAAAATACACTGAAGTTTATTCAATATTCTCAGAAAAAATCAGAATGGAGTGTAATAGTTCAGTTGTAATTAACTTACAAATCAGAGCAGCAGAGTCGTGTGGCAGCGGTGACGGCTACCGTAACCTTGCACAATTGGCACCTTCCACTACGGCAACTGTTCACTGCTTGAGGTTCCATGAACGTTACAACAGTACAGTAAGGAGAACACTGCTAGCTGACAGTATCATATGTATACTATTAGCATCTCCAAACTGTTTTTAAAATATGCATTTTAAACTGATGTTTACATACAACACAAAACTTTAAATTTCTACTCGTCTACCTCCTTCTTCGAAAGAAAATTGTTTCACTAAAGCTTCAGTTTTTGATGAAGGAATGTAATTTTAAAGCATAGCTGGACCCATCGTTCTTGGCCCCTGACCTTGACTGGAAACTCTTTAAGCGAAGCCAGAGCATTTGCCTCTTTCGTCAGCTCGTATTGTATAATTCTGCGAATGAAACCATGCACAACATGGGGAGCGAGGGGGAAGGTCTGCATGATCTGAGACAGTCCTTGCTGATTCACAGGTGCTTCCTAGTGCAGCATGCAGTTGAAGGCATAGGTCTTTGCGATAAGGAGTGAATATAGTGCATTTGTGAGACATTGATCATAGTGTAAATCAATTATGCCACTTGTACGTTCTAAATTAGGGACCAAAACATTACACAGTCAGAACAGATAAATTCTATCAAATGTATGGGCGTACGTGAAGAAAGAAGCTAAACGCAAAGAACTGCTTACATCAGAAGATTTTTTCAAAAAAATTCAAAAAGTTCAAAAGTGCGTATCAAATGCCATAGGAGCATCAGAAAGAAGGCACATTGTGGAGACATTTTTCTGCATGGATTGTACTGTCTTAGTAAGAAGTTATGTGAGTAGCATATGAAGCTGACGCACCAATTCGCATGTTGTCTGCAGTCACCTTGCTCGGTACTCACTTTCAAGCTTTACGTTTGCTTCCTCCACGGTGAATTCAGCTGTATATACAAATGGATCACTACTTCCTGTCCTCCGTCAGCGCTTGCAGGCTCCAGAAAAAAAAATGTAGCAAATGCACTTATGCTCGCTCCATAGTTTTTAATGTCTTATTTTATAGATAAAACGTCAGGGAATACGAGTGTATTCTTTTTAGATTTTTAACACCGATTTAAATTCTATTTTTGGTTTTACAAAATATAGCATCAAAAAAACAGTTCAAAATTTGTGTGTAATAATGATTGATTGAAAGTTGTTAAAAGTGTTGTATTTAGCCTTTCCAGTGCGCCAAACCCCAACTCTCAACTCTATCTGGCCTTAGAGTAACAAGTGATTTTATATTGCGGTGCGCACAGAAATTGCTTGGTTTCTAATAGCCATAACTAAGCAAATAATTTAAAAATACGGAAATAAAAAAATACGGGTCTTGTTATTTGAGGCCTATTATTCATAAAAAAGATTTGAACCTCCTACGAAAAAATCGTGTTTTATGGATGTGCGATTTGATGTGGATTGACCCACATAGATCATTTTTTTAAAAAAAAATATTTACTCAGGGGGTCTCAAAGCAAGTATTTTCTGTGAAACCTGTCAAATTTTTAGGGTAACTCAGTACTACCTTCTGGGTATGTGGTACAGTAAGGAAAAAGGGAGTGAAGCATTTAAGAAAGTCCATTTTGACTCCACATAAGTGCATTAAGATTTGCCTCACTGTGTGCAATTCCATTACAATTATAGGATTACAAGTTTCTTAGTTTTATAGGTCTGCAGAACTACCAGTTCATTAAAATGAATGGTTAGCCGAGTTTATAGGAGTTTTGTTCATATTGAATAACTCGTTTATGAACAGCTCATTACTATCTCAATGGTTATTTATGTTGTACTGATTCCTTTTATAATGTGAAATAGCTGCACAGATGAGTAACTACTGAAAATATTTTAGCCACTTTTGTTGCCTTTCAAATTTGAGATTCTCATGTGGGAAAATACAAATCAGTAATTTAACGTCTTACTGCCATGCTGCCATGTTAGCTCAGTAGTTAAGAGCAGCTGATTCATGGTTCAAATCCCAGGTATGGCATTGAATTTTTCAGTTTTATTGAAACAGTTTCACTGTTTACTGTCTGTCATTCCAAATATAGGTAGGTGAGATTCGTTTTTGGGCATATTAAGTCATTCCTCTTACCTTTTGCTATACCACCTTTGATAGCAAAACATTTCAGATGTATTATTTTGCAAGATGTATAATTGAATAAGCAAAGTGCTGTAATGCAGATAAAAAGCAACTTATCAAAAGTTCATAGCTACGTCAGTACAATGAAACCCCATAGTCTTTCCTCAACCTAGAGCTAAACAAACTGAGTCATGCCAGTTTTGACTGGGGTCATCAAAATAGGGCAAAGGCTTCCACAATCCTGTAATGAGAAAGAAGAGGAATTTTCACTACATTTAAGTAGAGGCTGGATAGGGCGACAATCCAAGCTAGTCTAGAACTTGAAACTGAATCAGAACAATATTAATGTGCCTCACATAAACACACACAGAAGAAGACCATTGCAGTGTTAACTATGTTGTTTACATTATTTACTGTGGTTGTGAAATTGCATAAGTCCAGAAAAGAGAGAAAAAAAGGGTTTAAACAAACACTTTTGCACTTAATTCTGTCCATTTTATTATTTAGTAACTAGGTAACACAAAAATGAGTCCCGTCCTGCCAGCTAATATATACTGAATATTTATAGATTAATTTTATGGTCAATTAGCAATTAAGAGCATACCTGTAGTTGCACAAGTTAAAATAAAAGCACTACACAGGTTATTCAAATGAAAACCTTATGTAATGTCCAGCACTTTAAATACTGTGTCTTTTCTTGCATGGAGTCACAGCAAATCTGAACGACGCCTGCTCTAACTTCTCAACAAAACCAAGCCAGCTCTCTCGTTCTTAGAATATAAAAGTTGATATGATAATGTTTCTGCAGGTAACATACACTTTTTACCATTAAGGCTATCCTTGTTTTGTTGTATGACACTTAAGGTTTTCACTTGATTATTTATTCATTGTAATTTAATGATAAATACTGACTTACCAACACTCAGTTGGAAGTTCAAATACATGCAATACCACATACAAACAGAATATTAACGGTAGTGACATTTAACAGTTTTTAGAAGCTAATAAACAACTATTCATCCATGTATACAAAAGATAGTAATATCAACTCACTGAATATTCTGCACCAGAAATAGAGCAACCAAAGTTTAAATGAACACAGTGATGTTGTGGTGAACTATTGTGCTTTAATTAATAACTAAATTCACATTCTTGTATTGTTTGAGAGAAATGCACAGAATGATGGTATCATGAATTATACACAGTTGTGTTATCCCAAATGAATCACCTAAAAGTAACCACTGCAAGTATTTCTGAAACAAATTCTCACCAAGTAAAAAGAAAATAAGTGTTGATCCATAAGGAAGTCAGGTTTTGTATGTACTAAAACTCGGTATATTTCTAGTCTTGTACAAAGGTAAAATGAAACATAAATAGAAATTTGAAACTATAACAGTGAAGCATTTCACAAATTGCAAATTATTTAAATTAAACTCTGAAGGAACTTGCACAATGAAAGCAACTTAATATTCATAGGAACAGGTTTTCCTGAGCTGTTGCTCACATCAGCTGCTGTTGACTGGCTTGTCATTTACAACAGGATGTAAACCACTGTTTCTCAGCAAATATTGTTGTTGTTAGCTAATGCTGGATTTCTGACAATGAAGTCATTAATCCTTTTGCTCTCCAATATTTTTCACTAATGGATACGGTGCTAGAAGTGGCCAGGCATATTTGAAGGTGGTTTCGGTCCATTTCCTCTTGCAGATCACATAGAGGACAGTGGTGAAGAATATATCCCAATTCTGTTTAAATGTTTTGCCAGACAATCATGTCTCGTAATCAATCTGAAATTTGGAACTGCCGTTTTTCGAGGATACTCGGGAATTACTGTTTGAATGTTCCCATCTTTTATTTTTTGATTTTTCATAGTAATATTTTGCAATAATTGTTTTGAATTCAAAAAGTATATTATTGATACTTAGAGACTAGGCTTCATTTCTCTATAAGTTATGAATATACAGGCAGACTGCAGTCCTAGTCTCTAAGATTTATAATATATTTGTTGATTTATATTGCTTCAATACCAGTTGGTTTTTACATGAACCCTAGACCATGTGGGTATTTCAAGCTGCCAAGTCTGCCTGCCGTTTGCTGGAGTTTTCCACACACTCCCTTATACAGATGTGCAGTGCTACTTCCATAGTCATTGTTTTTCTTTCTGGCAGCAGTCGTGGGAAGAGTAGAGCACAGGGATTCTCAGTGGTCGGAGGTTATTCTAGCTCAAACATATGCTACTCATGGTCATCTTTCGTGTGGTGACTCGTTGTGGCGTCCAACTCTCCATGTCCCACATTTTGCTTGATTGCAGTATACTTGTGAACACCAAACCCTTGGCCTGGGTTTTATTCTGTGGTCCATTCTAGGTGGCGACCCAGTACCGTAGATAGGATACTGTGGTTCATCGCTGAAATTGACTTCATGAAACAAGTTTAACATGTGTTTTATTCTTGGGCATTTGTTTAGAATACCAAACTCTGATTTGAATGTTTTAGCTGTTTACCATTTTAATCACCTTTTAACCACATCAGTTTGTGAGTGTTTTAGCCTTTAAAATTTTACTTCTGGCCCAAATGACCTAGCTGTCAACGGGATCTTAAATTCCACTCACTTATATTGCTTTACTGTTAGTAGCTTCAGATTTTTCATTGAGTTCAGCTGTTTCTCAGTTGTTTATTGAGTGAATCATAAACAAGGAATATAAGGCTGCTGATGCAATCAAAGGATTGTGACACATATGCTTCTAGTTTCTGTTTTAAAAAAGATGAGTGAAGTGTAATTTCTGTAAGTAGTTTATAACTTGGGATAGATATTTTATTTGAAAATTGCATACAACGACGTCTCAAGTTATTGGAGTAGAATCTTGCAAAAAACACCATTAATATTCTAGTTTCATCAAGAATTTAATTTTCATGAAGCCAGCAGCCATAGTTCCAAATGAATAAATGTGAATTTGTGATTAGATACTTTCATGAAATACTTATTCACATAACAGATTTACTTCTGAAAAGTGAATTACCAAGTTCATCTGGATTTTCCCAGATTCTCCTAGTTTTCATGCATCCCAGGGATTTTGGAGGTGAGATTTATGAAAAGAAACAAGTTATTTAGTCATTTAGATGCACAAAATAAATTTTAATTACCCTGGCTTCACCTTTTCCACCAAAACATAGTGAAACATGTTCTAACAAGTTTTGATATACAAAGTGAAGCTCAAGTAATTAAAATTTCATTTTGTGCATTCTAAATGTCAAAGAACTTCACTGTATTTTCCCAAAATAGAAGAATTCAAGGTTATTTGCTATTACAAAGACATTTTAAAGCAAAAGTTTGCAAAAAAACATTTCTGCAACTAAATGTCACACAAAACTTTCTCTGCCCATTACAATTCCATCTAATGCATGCATGTGTGTGATACACGGGAGTTAACAAAGTCATTGTCCTTCGAGTCTCCCAGTATTTAGAAGTGATATCTCTATTCATGTTAAAATGTTTGACCAGAAATAATCTTTAAAGATTTTGAATATGGTTGCATGGAAAACCAGAAAACAAAACATTAGCTACCTAATTATATCAGGTTTTTGTTTCTGATGAATCTGTGGAATAAAATGTAAATGCATTTCTAAAATTATTTATAGCACCTAGTTCAACCAGAAAATCTTAAAGATGTAGCAACAGATATTTAAAAAATAACTAAATGAGAAATATAAATTATATATTTAAATGAATTCTACATTTTCTGTGTGGTAAATTTTTGTCTGTTACTTATGGTTGACTAGTTATGTGTATAAAATTTATTCAGAAATGAAGACTTGATAGGCAATTTGCAAAAAATTCAAGATTTATGTTACCAACATGGATAGCTAGTTCATTAAGGCACGGACCTGTAAACAGGAGGTCTGCAGTTCAAATTCCACTAGGATGATTTATGCTGAGGTTTCCTCCATGTTTTCCTCAGTCTTTGTAATGTAAATGTGGGATGGTACCCTAAACTTGACCTTGAATGCTTTGTTTCCAAGTTTCCTTTCAATTATTTCATATATCACCAGTGTTGCCACCTGCAGAGCTGTACGAAATAAGAGCACACATTAAAACACTATTATTCATTGAAACATCTTAAATATATGATATTTTAATAAAAATTGTTAGAATCTTTCTTAAGAAAATAAAAACGAATGCTCAATTTTCCATGTTATGGTTCTTTGGAGGGATGAATTTTCTTGATAATCTTCAGGACACATTCTTGGAAGATCCACATAGATGCAAAGTCTCATATTTATCCATTTTAATTATGCTGCTTACAAACACATAAAAGGTTCTTTTAGTGGGGTGGGGATTTGAAGGGATCTCAAATGTGCATTTCCCATGAAAAATCATTGAATTTTGGAATGAAATGCAATGCTTCCTCTGCCTATCACACGTAAGTAGAAGAGAAAGTTAAAATGTTTATGTCTCAACTTTAGAAGAGATACTTCAAGGGAACATTGGTGTCATACTGATTATTTTAAGGGTTACATTTTGAGCCTTAGGCAGAAGTTAAATTCTGTGAAAACAATGGATCTATTTCTATAATCCGTCTTGTATAATTGTACGTAAGAGTGACATTTATGTGCTCCAGAAGTAATGCATTATCTCATGTTTTGGAAATATTTGCAGTGATGATTTTACGTTATTCATCTGGTTTACTATGTCTCAGAATATTTGCAGTTTAATTTCTCTATCAGAGAAATATATTGGCCTTATATCTGGAAGGGAAGCTTGTTAAAAAATTTAGTCTGCTTTTCCTGAATAGCTAAAATATCTAGTTGCTAGTATCACTATTCACACTCAATGTAAGGTTTTTGTATAGAAAGTATTTAGGGCAACTTACAATGCTGACAAAGATTGCAAATTCAGTGGACGTCTTCTGTCTTCATAAATGTAGATGAAAGTGATATGATGCAAAGTGATAACAGAATGATGTATTAGTGTGAATGCAGGAGAGTAGGATTAGAAATCACATTTCATATGCAGTGCATGAATTGCTATTTAAATTACAATCGTAGAATTATTAAACATGTCTGGGAACATTTGAAAGGCATGAACAGTAAACAGAGTTTAGGGACTTTTCTATGAAAATTGAGTTACTGACTATAAAACATGCTACTCAAAAGTCACCCAGCTGATACTGAAAACAATGTTAACATTATGTATAGTATGTACACATTGTTTAAGCTAGAAAATACTCCTAAGACCATCCCTTTAGCTCAGTGGTTGTACGTCTGCCTACGACACAAGGGATTCAAATTCATTATTGGGTACCAGCATGGGGATTTTTCTCTGCTAGGAGGTCTGGACAGGGGCGCACTCAGCCTACTGATGCCAGCTGAGTAGCTATTCTGATCGACAGGTAGTGTCCCTAAAAAAGGTGAGGGGGAATTGGTGTGCTCTTGACCCCCATACTGCACTCCTCTGTGGTCTTGGCTGTGGTTGGAGGATGCAGCAGCAAAGTGATAAGGGTACCCTTTATGTAGGGGAGAAGCCTTAGGGTTTATTAAATACTTCTAAAGCTATCTAGAAATATGTTTTGAAACATTGTTCTAATTTATCCTCCTAAATAATACAGTTTCCTTGATCTGTCAGAAATTTGAAATTACATAAATGATAAACAAAACTTAGAATCATGTTTGCAAATTTTAATGCAGGGATTATAAAGATAACCCTTCAGCTTCTGTGGTATGCACCACTACTGTGCCAACTGATCAGACAAATTATTCTTTTCTGATTCATACATTCCACCAAAATCCAAATCAATCTCAATTATTTGAAGATTACCTTGGAGGCTAGTGGAATTTTAATCAGCTAAGAAATTTAACATGGACTTGAGGGTTTTGTCATAGATTCAGCTTCCTAACCTTAGCTTTGCTTTAATAGTCGTACTCTCTATGGTTATTTCTTCTTTGTCATTGCTTAGAAATATGGCTTTATTAAATGTAAAGTTAGTCTCGGATGAGAGAGTAGATTTTAGCAGCACAAAGTTCCAAGCCTGGTAATTTCCAAGAACAGCACTATTTTTACAGCTTAAAGAATAAAACTGGGAGCTTTGAAGTTTACCTGATAATTTCTTAATGACTACAGTTTTCTGATTTCTTTATTGTTTTTTTTTAAACTTCCCTTTCAGCAGAAAAAACAGGAACACAGGCTCTAATGCAACTCCATTTCATTTTCACTCAGGCTGTAAAGAAACTAAAATAAAAATTTAAACTCTAATCTGACCCTGTATTACCCTGTCATTCTGTGCAATTGGTTATTAAAGTTAGCAAGAGCTAACTAGGCACTTGACAGCTGCAAGCTTCACTCACCTGTGACCGAGGCTAGCCCTATCGTGTCTATCATTGTAATTAGGTGAGATAGGGCACGTCTCATGTGCAGGTAAGTGAATTCTGTAGCTGTCAAATGCCTAATTAGCTTTCACCATCTTTAGATATATTTTATCTTTTGTTCTTAAATATATCCACAATTGAAAGATTACTATAACAGATCTAAATGTAAAACATATCTTGAAATTATATTGCTTCATAGCTGCACATTTAGGAAAATATTCCGGCCATTTATATATTAATCCCGTCTCTTAAAGATTTTTGTATCTTTTAACAATTTTTAAGAGCACTGAAATTTAAAAGAATTATATATTTTAGCTATTTTAACTGTTTTCACTGTCTCGATGTGAAGCTCAAAGAAAAATGTTGTTTTCAGATTCATTAAGCACTAGTGTTAAATTATTGATGTGTAATATGTAATTAATGTAGTGAAAAACAAACAAACCAAAACAAAAAGCCTGCTTTCAAGTAAAAATGTATGCATGAGAAAATGAAGAGAGAGAAACAAGATGCCCAAATGTTTTTCATTGTGCTGCAGTGGCAATTGCTGAAAGCTTGCTGCATTGTTCATTCAATGATGTCCTGATTTGTAATGATTGACAATACTGGCCATTCCATTGTGCCTCTTGTGGTTGATATCGCTTTTCTATTTGTTGAGCAAAGAATTGGGAAGTGAGAGTTTGTATTCTTTTATTTAAATGTATTAAGTTAACTCACTCCTCACTTCTGTATTATAAACGTATTTGGAAGGAGCTGTGGACACATTAAAGAACTAAATGAGCATGCTTTGATGGCCTACCTGTTGGAGTATACTCACCAAATTTGCTGGCATATCAGCCAGTGCTTCCAGAGCCAAAGGTCCTCCCAAATATGTTGTGTTGTAAATCTTAATATTCATATAATTTCTATGATATTTGGATAAACTAGTAGTAGTGATGTGAATTTAAATATAGGGAAAAATTGAGCTGAAGTTGAAATATGGACATCTTTTGTGCCTTGGCCAGTTTCAAGAGCTACTTGCTCATCTAAGTGGTGTGAGGAACACTTAAGATATATCAAGGCACATTAAGGGGAAATAGTCTCACCTAAACTTCCCCCATCAGCTATCCTAACCTCTCTGACATAAACAAAGACACAATTGGGATCAGTGGCAGAAGCTGATAGCATGTAAATATTGTGTTTATTTTTAATATTTGTCTTTATTACAATATGACTACTACAACATAATATTTTTTTTCCTGATAGCAAGTAAAAGTCATAATAATTTTGAAAAACTATGTATTTATTTTTATTATTTGTCTGTAATGCAATATTGCTACAATATGTCAATCATTTTTTGGTCATGATTTGGAGATCTTTGCAGTTACAGGCATCTCAGTATTTGGCTGTAATCTTCAAAAAGAATTATATATCGTTAGAAACTGAGCACTGGATATGTTTACGAAGTGCCAGTGAATTTTATCACTGCAATTATACCACTGACCTCCTGACAGACAAATGCATGTCTGTAGTGGCCAATCCACTTCAACTTATGTCACATTGCTTGGAAGGGATGATGCACGATAGTGTACTGAATAGCATGCCTGATCAAATACAGACTGATAAATCTGTAGTTTCACACCACATTTGGTTGACTTATCACATCACACTGAACATAACATGCCTAAAGTTTACAAAATACACAAAGATTTTAATTATTAAACTCAAGCACTATTTAGTAAATTTTAAGTTGCTGCCACCAAATCCACTATGGAAATTCATCATTCCATCTCTAGATATCACCACAACCAGCGGACAATCACTTCTGATGAGAATAAGTAGCTCTTGAAACTGATTAAGGCACAAAAAATGTAAGTGTTGTGTTTCTACTTTGACTCACTTTTTTTGTAAATTTATTTATTTATTTATTTATTCATTTATTTATTTATTTATTTATTTTATGATTAATACTCGGAGTGAAATTTAGCTTTCTGATTTAAAGGTTAATACAAAATAATGTATTAAGTCATTAAAAACCATGCAATGGAAAAGCTCAATAACACTTAAGTTATTTATGCATATCAGTAATAGCTATGTAAACCTGAAATGAATGGGTGAAAGGTTCTGTGAAGACAGGCCTTGGTTTGCTGAACCATTGTTGGAATATGGCTTAGTTTTCATGGAGGAAAATAATGTCTGCTGAGAAAGTTCAAAGACATTGTACACCAACTAACATGGAAAGTCTTTAGTTTTGTATGAACAGCAAAGTATCTCAACAAGAATTCAAACAAATCCCAAATTTCATGTATGAGTCCGACATATTTTTAAAGCTGAAAATGTTCAGAATATACCATCTCTGCTCAAAGAATGCTTGCATTGAGAAAATTTGATTATTTTGCATTTTCTTAAAAATACCTCTTAATGAATTTAGTTGAAATATACTTTTGGGAGATTGGAAAGAGAAATCATATATGTACTATCTTCTCTAAAAAGCTGGTGGTCCTCTTTATTCTCACTGTATCAAAGTTGGTAAAAACTTACAACAGCAAAACTAGAGAGCATTATAACATATGCTCTTTCTTTCTCTCCCAATGGCATCAAACATCCCCAAAATGTTTAGCATTGTATGTTCAGATGTCACCACTTGAAGTCTACTTTAGTGTCCCATGTATGAGCATATCAAAATTAGCAATTCTGTTTTTTTGCACAAGCTCTTAGCTCGTGCTTAGCAGAGCACTGTCTTTACATTCTGCATTCCCACCAGCTAAAGCATTTCTGAGCACATTTTATTGTGATGAAAATTAGGTGCATTTTATATGAATAATCTATGTACGTAATATATATCTCTATTTAATGTATTTATTTTAAGTTTGTCCTGTAACATGGTAGGTCATATTGGACAGTGAATGAATGAATGAAATGATGCTCAAATGAGCTAGGATTCCATAGAGCTTAAAGTTACCCAACAATTGTCTTCTTAGGATAAGGAAAAACACTGGAAAAACATGTTTCATTTTAGTTTGTGGCACTTTTTAGTGGTATTCTGTTATTGAAATTCCAAGGTAGTTTCAGCCCAAGCTCATATAACTCCCTTTTGATGCTAAATGCCTAATTTAATGCACTTATTCCTGAACAGTAGTCTGAGAGACATATTTATTAGATATTTTATGAAATTTTTATATGCTATGACTGGGTATATATTTTGTAGCTTCTTACATGACCCAAGTTTGAATACTCTTAGTAAATACATTGAACAATGTTTTCCAGTCCTTAAGAGCATTAGTAACAGAACAACATATTTGGAATGAGTAAAATTCTGATCAGTTAAATTCAACCTTTGAAAGCTCTTTTATTTGAGTGTAAAAACAACTTAATTTAGAATCTGCCTGGTCGATTTAACAATTAAATACTGGAAATGGAACTGTGTTTGCTTGCATAATACTATACTAGCATCTTTTGGACAGTGCAAGAATGCACTAACACTTTTTTATTTTGTAACGCTTTATAAAGGGTTGGGGGTACCATCTACGATGTGGAAAGGGATGCGTGGTTTGTTTTAGTCTAGCTGGATCAGCGGTGAGCCTGAATAACTCTTTTTGTCCACTATTAGTATCTCGGGTGCAGTATGGGTCAACGACTAATTAAATTAATTACTTCTATAGATCCACATTAAGTTGTTTGTTTTTATTTGACTCTATAAACACACAAATTCAATGTATAAACACAAAATTACATAATCTCATGGCTTAGTGTCCTTTTCAATCACACTACGGGGTCCACAATTCTACAAACTTGGACTATAAATTTTCATTTCATATTCTTCTATTTCACGCCGCTTCGTAGAGTATATGCTTATTCTGTACGTCATTATTTTGCATTCTTCCACCACTATAAATGTTCATCTAAAAAACACTTTATGCAGACAAATTACTAAATTTTGGTGGAAATTGTCGTTTTCGATGTGACGCCTACCCAAGCCATGGAAAGAAGACAATTGAATCTTCACTTTACCAACTGTATGTACAACTCTTAAGTTTAGGAGGCCTTTCTGCCGCCTCTATAATTTTGTATTAGATTATTTTAGAGGGCTTACATAGAAATATTGCAACTTTCTCTACTGCATATAGTAAATAGAAGTATCATATTCCACCCAAAAATTTGATGAGATTTCACCAGATTCTGAGGTCCCTTGAATAAAAAAGAAACCATTTTTAGAAAAAGGTCTGTGTGTATGTCAGTCTGTGGACATCGTAACTCAAAAATGAAAAGTTGGTTACAAACCAAAGTTGGTATTTAAGTTTAATGTCTTCAAGGATGCAACACAAAGATTTTGAAGAAAATTCCTCCACCCTAAACTGCCCTTTAATTGTAAAATTTTTGAAAATTTTGATTTTCTCGAAAGTGGCTCTAATGATTTTGATTAAAATGCCATATATTTGAGATATTTTTATGGCAAACGAAATGTATGTTTTGAATTTTCTGGCTATAGCCCATATAGTCCTGTTTACTCTGGATGACTTTTGTATAACTGGTAAACCGTAAGGGGTAGACCAAATCTTACTATACAAAAAATGTAGATCTTGCTAAAACATACAATTTGTCCAAATAAAGTTTTTTTTAAAATTTATTTATTATTTAAAGTTGCTTCAACATAAGAGTCATATTGCGACTAAACGTTGAGAGAAAAAAAGAAGAAAAAAAAGTTTACAATGAATTTAAACATTAACTTTGCATGCCTTGATGAAGTTGATAATTTTTCTGTGGTATTGTGGATCACCCAAAGCTAGCTGAAGGTTTTCAGGAACTCCACACTGAAGTCACTGGTGAGTGTATCTTGGGCAAACAGTGAGCAGATGCTGAACGGTAGAATCAGACAGAGTACAGTTAGGAGGAAGTTCACAGGACAGAATGTAGGAATGAGTAAGCGCAGTGTGGCCAATGCATAATCGGGTTATTAGTCCCCGGTCTCGCCGGGTTAATGTTCTAATTGTTGTGGAGAGGTTAGGTATTGGACAGACATCATGCAGTTTGTTGTTGGATGCAGTTGTCCAATCCAGTGGCGGCTCGCAGTCAAAATTTTAGGGCAGGCAAAGTGTAACAGTAACAACAAACAACAACAATAATAATAATAAACAACCCCGTTTATCCGAAATATAGGGGGCGAAGTCATTGCGGATAACGCAAACAATATATTGTTTGGTTGTTTAATAAGAGCAGAGTGAATGAGTGTGACTTACGGACGAATTACCACCAAAACTAAAATCACAAGTGTCGGCAGACTTTTTTCCAGAGGGGCGGGGGGGGGGGGGGGGGCACATGTTGGAAATTTGTAATCATATAATATTAAATCATTATTTTACTGTCAAAATGTATAGTATTTGTTGCAGATAACCGTATTAATTTGTGCTAAACAAAAATTGTTCTTTACATCAAAATTAAAATAATAGTTTAAAAGTCAGTAACTGACTGCACATTAAGTTCGCCAACTTCCAAGGGGGGGCCGTGGCCTCCCTTGCCCCCGTTTCGCGACGCCCATGACTAAACTAGATTAAGAAATTGAAAAATTGTCTGACTACAGCTTTGTGTTAAATAGCTAAAACAGTCCTCTTTTCATTGTCAGTGCGCCGCGAAAGTGGACTTTGTAATAGTTCACTAATTAAGTCGGTCATACTGGTATTACACACAGATAATGACACGATTCAGATCTCTGAGACCGTTCGTGGAGTATGGCTGTTCGGAAAATGTCGCATAAATTCGGATTTGGGCAGGCAAGTGTTCGGACTGCTGGCAGACGCGTCTACGCATTCTCGGAGTGCGTATACAGATGGAATGTTTCCTTATCCCTGTTCAAGGGCCTCATACTCAGGAAATGGGGCCGGGCAGGCAGAGGTTAAGCTAGCCTGCTCTCCACTACCCAGGTTCCATGTGTATCATTTCTGCCGCGCGTTTCAAACACGCAGCGCAGTTTTGATGAATCGGAATTGAGATTAAAGGATTTGACCATGCGCTGGTCATTATAACCGAGAAAACTTTTCTTGAACTGCAATTTAGGGGAAAATGACGGTTCAAATGATAAAATGCAGAATCATAGTTAATCATTATTTCTTGATGTATTACGATAGGGTAGGCAATGCCTACCCTGCCTACCCTGAGGAGCCGCGCCTGGTCCAATCTGTCTTCCATCAATGTAGGATAGTTCTTTTAAGATGTCCTAATAGTCTTCATATGGTAGCCTAAGATCTGGTAAGTTTGGAGGATGC
Organism: Tenodera sinensis; assembly: GCA_030765045.1. Classification (NCBI taxonomy): domain Eukaryota; kingdom Metazoa; phylum Arthropoda; class Insecta; order Mantodea; family Mantidae; genus Tenodera; species Tenodera sinensis. The sequence continues at coordinate 165,543,731 of CM060966.1, forward strand.
TTGGTAGCTTCTTTTGCGGCAGTGTCAGCAAGGTCATTTGCTGGTATGTTACAGTGAGATGGTATCCATGTCAAAATCAGTTGTTTACCTGATGAAACAAGGTCATTGTATAATTCACGTATCTCCCTTGCCAATTTGTGGCAAGGAGATCGTTGTTGTATAGCCATTAATGCACTAAGGGAATATGTGTATATAATGAATGATTTTAAGTCTTCATTCTTTGAATATAATCCATGGCGAAATGGATAGCGAACAGTTCACTGGAGAAAATGGTGAGAGTGTGTGGTAGACTATACATCATGGTGTGGTTTGGAGCAACCACCGCACAGCCATTATTGTTGTCACACTGGGAACCATTGGTATAAATTGGCTCATAATTGGCATACGTGTCACACAATTCTTTAAACAGCATGGTAAAAAAAAGATTTTTGTGTATCAGCCTTAACATATTTTGTCAAAGTGGTGTTGATGACTGGTGATTTTATTCTCCATGGTATATCATTTATGTTGAAGGTACGGGAAATGAAGGAATAGTCAGATTAAACTCTTCAAGGTATGTAACAATTCTTTGGGAGAAGGATAGGATAGGGAACCCTTTGGAGTGAGCATTATCTTGGTGTGATATATAAGCAACTGCACCAGAATTAGGTCTGGTTAAAGTCCTTGTAATATAAGTAAGACTTAACATTTTATGTCAGATAGAAAGTGGTGGTTCATCTGCTGCAATTTTTAGACTCTCTGTAGGACTAGTATGGAATGCCTCAAGTGCAATTCTAGAGCTGTGATTTGAACAACGTCGAGCATTTTAAGACTTGATAGTTTGGCGGAGTTATAAACAATAGAACCGTAATCCAACTTGGAGAGGATGGTCATTCTGTAAGTGTGAAGTAGAACACTGAGATCGGCTCCCCACCCTTTGGCAGCTAAGACTTTTAAAAGATTGAGCCGCTGAACACAGTCAGCTTTAAGAAGCTTAAGATGGTGTATCCAAGTCAACTTATGATCAAAGTGCATGCCCAGTATACGAACGGTATTTACCACTGGGAGTTGGAGGTTGGTAATGCGTAGTATAGGGTTTGGGTTAGAAGTTTTCAATCTGGAGAAAAGAGTAGCTTTACTTTTTTGGGGAGAAAAAATAAGGCCAGTGTTTTTAAAATTGTTGAGTGTAAAGTTTTTTGTAGATTGAACCATTTTGGAGATATTCCTTTTTATTTGTGTGAGTTTTGGAATACTTAAAACTTTTGGCAAATGGAAGATCGTTATTCATTTTCTATATCTTAGGTATGCAAAGAGAATGAAATCTCAAAGCCTACTGTATTCCCATATTCCCCTTGCAGCTACAAGGAAATGAGTAATAAGATAGTTTCTGCAAATATACATCTCAACTAACACAAAGAATATGTAGGAATAAGAGTTTGTAAGAATGGTTAGTATAAGAGTAGAGAAAGTCATGTGAGTGCAACACATCAAATTTTTTTTATACAAAATAGTACTGTAGTGCTTAGCTACAGCACAAAGGCAAGTTCAGAGGACTAGGCAAATTGGATAACTGATGTGGTCTTGCAGAGAAATGGTTAGAAATTTAAAGTTAAAAATCTCAAATTAGATCTATTTTGGTAACAACACAAACCATTGGTGTAGAGAAAAGCAGTTCATCTGGATACACAGAAGCTAAGTTTCACTCAGAAAATAATTAAATTGTTTCATATAGAACTAGATACAATTTATTAAATTAATTTATGTAGTGTAATTACTTTTGAGATCAGTAATGTTCTACTGGATCACTTGCTGTTCTAATTGCTGTATACTATTTTTTTAATGTGCTTTCTGATAATATTAGTGCCATGTAAAATGCCTGAATGAATAGGACAAGAACATTGATTTTATGCAACTATGTTAGCTGCTGCATAATGAACTGTATTTTATAAAGAATATTTTGCATTGTTCTTTCTTCCTTATACTATTCATAATTTTACTTTCAAATTATTTTCATAAAATCAAGAAAAAATGTTACTACTGACATGCTGTATAAAAGATGAAAGAATTCTTGTTGCTGCTAAATTTGAGTCTTAATTTATTTGGTATAGTTTCATGCAACACAGATTATGTATTGTAAATAAACATATCACTTCATAAAAGTTTCTTTTAAATTAAAATTAAACATTCTGTACCTGACTTTGCAGAATAACATTAAAAATACTGGCTAGTTGTGCATCTTTTATTATGATGAACACATGAATATCTAATATCTGATTTAATGGAATTTGCTCTTTACTGTAATGTTAAGCTTCCACATTGTTTTACTGAAAAGATAAACTTTAATAAAAATAGTTTACAACATACACAGCAGATTGCCTAAAAGACTGCTGCTACTGTTCCATATTCGATTATAGAGATTTTGTGTATAATTGCTTAAAGATTGTTCAATCCATCCATTGATGAGATATGTTTGTTATCAATTCCCTTAATTTTGATTGTGCCGAATCAATCAATACAATCCATTTGCTTAACTTGCTCCATCCTGTACGTTAAAATGTCTTCCAATTATAGCATTTGTTTTAGAAAGCATTAGTTGACCAAGGCAAGAGAGGTTATCAAAGAATCTGTTTATGCAACACTCTACAACACAGGTGTGCAACTCAGGCTACTGAGGGGAAATGCTTTGGTCCTGCACCCACTGCTAGACATAACGAAGCCACTCCTATTTGTTCAGTGGTAAACTATTTAAATTACCTTTGCACTGGAAAAGCTTCTTTGTGTACTAAACCATAACAAAATCATTGTTGTTTATTTTGTATGAGATGCATTTTATTTACTTCTCTATGATGATGATTACAAGCATTTTGATCTCACTAAGGTCTCAATGTCCAGCGATGAAGACATTGTATGTAACCGAAGTAACATACCTAAATGCTTGTCAGTTAATGTAGACCTTATATTACTTTTTATTAAACTCATTTTGGAAAAAGTTTGTTCACTCAAGTATGTTGAAAATTACCATTACGTGGGCCATAAAGCAGTGTATTTTGGGGAAACTTTCTCTTGATAATTGTCTGCAGAAATCAAAGTTTACATTTTTCATACTTTGATCAGCAACTATGGTTTCTAAATCTCTAATTCATCTTGCAGACCAAATAATGATAATGGACAAAAACTGCAAGGGTTTGTGAGTAGACAGATTTCATTTCCCCTGTTTCATCTCAGACAGATACTTGGTTATCCCCATTTTGTTAAATTTCATAAATGTATTTACTGATGCAGTTAACGAAATAATGTTTACATTATTTAATAACAAAATGATTTTCCCAGTTATCATGGAAATGTCATTGCATTGTTGACATGCTGTTCTCTGTTGTCGGTGGTCACACATACTGATGTAGTCAACGACTGTAGAGATTACGTCACCAAGCAGTGACACAGTGCTCTGCAGGGTGCTAAGGGTATGAGTGCACAGATTTCAGGTGGTGGAGATTCATATATCACAAGGTCCAAATCTACCTACTGTAGGTAAAGGAGATAATTGAACATTATTGAATACTATAGGTTTGTTCCCACAAGCGGTTTTGAGTGCATTCTGAATGCCTTCCGAACTAATACCAACATTTGAGAGGTAGAACTGGAACTTAAAAATTCAATGCCACAACTGGGATTTGGACCACAGACCTTCCGCTTACCGGGCAGATACTCCACCACTGAGCCATTGTGACAAACTGCCAGAATGGCATTAAATTCTCAAACCAGTTCGTATTTCTCCTGGTAAACCACAAAGGCAGTCTCACATCAGAGACAAATTACCCCAATGGTGACTTACTATTGTAAGTACTTTATATCCCAGGATTAAATAACGTTCAGGTGGTAATTATTATTTATTTATGCCAACAAACTTACTGTTGGTGTTTTTAAACACACAAGCCGTGTGTGGGCAAAGTTTGAGAGGTAAAACTGGAACTTAAAAATTCAATGCCACAACTGGGATTTGAACCACAGACCTTCCGCTTACCGGGCAGATGTGGTTCAAATCCCAGTTGTGGCATTGAATTTTTAAGTTCCAGTTCTACCTCTCAAACTTTGCCCACACACGGCTTATGTGTTTAAAAACACCAACAGTAAGTTTGTTGGCATAAATAAATAATAATTACCACCTGAAGGTTATTTAATCCTGGGATATAAAGTACTTACAATAGTAAGTCACCATTGGGGTAATTTGTCTCTGATGTGAGACTGCCTTTGTGGTTTACCAGGAGAAATACGAACTGGTTTGAGAATTTAATGCCATTCTGGCAGTTTGTCACAATGCCTCAGTGGTGCAGCATCTGCCCGGTAAGCGGAAGGTCTGTGGTTCAAATCCCAGTTGTGGCATTGAATTTTTAAGTTCCAGTTCTACCTCTCAAACTTTGCCCACACACGGCTTGTGTGTTTAAAAACACCAACAGTAAGTTTGTTGGCATAAATAAATAATAATACCAACATTTTCTTACCACATTCCAATCGATCACGCTCTCAGAATTAGTTCAGAAGTTTGTATAGTTGCAACATTACTTGAACCATTATTAATCTGCGATTCTGAATAATCTGAGCACGCGTTGTAGGCTATATGAGGTTTGTTTTGGCACGATCCAGATTCAGTTCTATTATTGAGCATGCACAGTAGCTAAGCAGTGTTCCAAACATAACAGAAAACCCTTCAGACCTGTCCAACTTGCTGTTCCAACATTTCGGAAACTAGTTCGGAACCAATGAAATTGGTTCTTGGTCAAAAGCAGGAGCTACAAATTCTGGACATGTGCAAATCGTATAGACTAATAGCCTACTACGCGTGCACGGTTATTCAATATTAGAGCTTAATGATGGTTCAAGTGATGTAGTTCTGTTCCAACAAGTGCTTCTAAAAGCGTTCCAAACCAATACCAACATTTCCTTACACACATTCACAGTTGAGCACGCTCTCAGAATTAGTTCAGAAGTTTTGTCATGTGCAATCCTACATAGGCACTGTGCATCCCAGAACTGATACTGGATAGTGTTGGAAAAAACCTATTATCTTCACATTCTGGCAACAGAACAGGTGAATGTTTTGTTTACTAAGCAGCTTCCACTATACCATACATGCATTCACACCTGTGATGAGTGAAAGTCCAAAGTAGGCCAGGGCTCAAAAGCTGGTTTTGCCACATGTCTGTGTGTTTGCTATCAGCAAGAGCTCACTCCTTCTGTCAAACACAATTTGGATTAATAAAAAACATAATCAGGAGAACCGAAGAGTTTACCCTCCAAAAGAATATGTAAGAATTATTTGATAATGCTCATACATTGTATTTTCATATTCCAGAAAAGTTCACTGTTACTATGGTAGATGCAAGTGACATTTATTTTAAATTCTGGTGGCCTTCTATAAAAAGATAGATCAAAAAGTTTCTACAAGGCCAGGGATGGAAAAGTCAGCTCGAACACTGCTTCATTCTCATCCTTTTGAATACAGCCCAATCATAACAAGAGAATACATTAGCTGTGTAAGCATAATATGTTTTTATGTCACTTGACAGCAATCCAAATTATGCAACTCAATATGCCACAAGGGTATGTGTTCATAAATGCAAATAAGTTTCAAGATATTGGAAAAGTGATGAAGTGTCTGAGATTTGTGTTGATATTTTAGAATGGTCAACCACTTCTATGGGCACTAAGATCTTGGAGAGTGTAATGTATATATTGATCCATGTTATAAAAAATGGTTTAATACAGCCTTAAGTTGATAAATCATGTTGTAAGTCATACATTATGTCTTATTTAGTATAAAAATGTGAGGTCCTCCATAAAATTTTAAGAAATATGGTACTCCTTGCCTCGAAACTGATGCTTTTCTTTCTGCACACAGTCTTTCCATTAGTCCCCTATTCATTAAAAATAATTTACAACAGATATTATTGAAAGCAATTTTGTATATTGCTGTCCTTGTTGAGAAGCACTGCACACTGAACTCTTCAAGGGCCATTGTCACCACACATATCTTTGAAAACTTGGTTATCATGCACACCAAGGGCTTACCTCCATGCACATAGTCTATGTAAAATGTGATGGATTGTTAGTACCTTGTGCTTCATCTTTTGAGCATTGATCTACCCATTAGGATTAAAGCAGAGTATGAATGTGCAATCTAAAGGTGGTTTGTCTTTCAAGAAGTTTAATACCCAGATTTCATGAGGCTTCCATCATTATGTGAGGAAAGCAAAAAGCAATCACACTCCCTTCCTTGAAGGTCTCAATCCCAGGACTCTTGGGTCAAGCTGCATTCAGTGGGGTGTTTCCCTGCCATTTACCACAGCTAGCCTATTTTCGGTGCAGGAGTGGAGTTCCAACACCAGAAGGTGAAACTCTCTCTCCGAGGAGTCAATGGATCAAATGAACACAAATATTCAAACTTCACATGGAAGAACCAGCCTCATGCTTATCTCTTCAACATTGGCCACATTGCCATGGAGTATACATGGTATGTATATTCCATGTAATTAGGATGTAATTTCAACCTTTGTTGTTTGCTTGAAGGAGACTAAGCTTCACCCCCATGCTACTTTTGATCCCTAATACTAAATCGCATTATGCTGTGACCTTGAATCGGAGAGCACTCCATATGGTCCTTATTTGTGACATCACCAGCCTATCATGCTCATCACTGCCATGCAACCTGTTGCTCTTAAATCAAAAATACCTCCCCTCCCTTTGCACAGTGTACATATGTACTGGCTTTATCTTCCTTTGCCATTGTAGATATCTGAGAATCTGCTGTCTCAGGGCCTGCATTGCATTGAGAGATTTTAACACTCACCATCAACTTTGGGGTTCGCTTATTTATAGCTTGAGGTGAACATGTAATTCCTGGCAAACCCACTTTGTTTCTGTTTCTTCCAGCACTTTGCACACTTGCATTGAATGTTTGCTCTGCACAGCTTGCACACAACCTTCAGTGGAAGGTCATTTCTTACACCATCAGCATGCTTCCTCACCACTCCCAATGTCCATATATCCACCTGGAAAATGAACAGGCTGAACTAAAGGTAGAATCTTCATTCCAGCCTGGCTGTTTTTGAAGATGCTGTTGTTCATTTGTCTAACATCTTGTTCCTTGCTCGTCTTCTCACTTGACATTTGAGTCTTGGTGGACAGATGAATGCCAGGCAGCTGCTTATGCATGCAGTGCTGCACTTCAGGATTTTTGGCACTTCCCTTCTATGGAAAATCTGGCCTCTTTTAGAGAAATACGCACCAAAGCTCCATTATTCCAAATAGCAAAAAGTAATTTTGGACCCGACTTGTGAAGTATTATAATGGCTTCAAGCCTTGTCATAGCGTGGGATAAGCTTCATCATGTGGGATGAAAGTGGTGCAGTCTACATCATTCAATCTTATAATAACTAATGGCATTATTGTTGATGCAATTATGGGTTGTACCTTTGCAGCTGTTTCCATCCAGCTTTTCTCTATATTAAGAATTGAATTGCAGGAGCTCTATTTTAAATCTTTTAATTTGCGAGCATTACAATGCCTTCTTTTTTTAACCAAAAATGGAGCAGGTCCTGTCCTACAGGCACTCAACTCCTGGCCCTAATGGTGTTTATATCTTAATGCTGGTGGACCTTTCTTCTTATGGTAAAGATTTTTCTCTTGCAAATGAACAGCTGCAGATATATGGCAAACTGCTAATTTTCCTGCAGCTTGGCATCTTTGCTCCAATACTATAGCCTAGGAAGGATCCTTATCTCCCTTATTAGTTGCATTTTAAGGTTAATAGTGCACACAATCAAGAGTAGTTGGTGTAAAAAATTGCTGTCATACATCAAAAGCAGATTTTATTGCTACTGTTTTACAGTCAATCACTCAAGTTTAGTTATTCATGCACACTGGACCCATTTATGAGACAGTCAGACACTATTTTGCTGTATTGTTGACCTAGAGAAGGCCTATGACACTTTGTACTGTCCATAAATATAGCATTTGTCTCCTCTTTACTCAGGAGTTCCTGGAGTGATAGGGTATTTTGGATACGAGTTACATCCAATGTATTTATTCAGAAGAATTGAATACCTCAGTAGTCAGCATCATATTTTCCACTGTTGTCATAAGTTCTATTGTGGACAATGTTCCACCTGATATTTTGTTTTCATTGTTTGTGATCTCACCATTTACTATAGTTCCAGGCAAACTTGTCTCTTAGGATGCTGGTCCCAAGACTTTCTTGACAGCCCTTCATGTAGAGTTTGAAATTGGCTTTAACTTCTCCATGGAGAAAACCTGGCAGCAGAAGGCATTCTCTTCCCCTTCTTTATATCTCAGGCGGATCTGCTTGTTTCATAGGTGATACATTTTTAACTGGTTTCAGTAGAAAGCTTAGCTCATGTTCTACTTCATTTAAAAGTGAAGTGTGAATGTTCTCTAAATCTTCTGCACATTTTAAATGGTACATCCTGAGGAATTGGTTAGAAGGAAGGCTGTATCGCTCACTGGTCCGATTAAAGTTGATTACATGTATTCTTTGGCAACATCTTCAATTTTAAGTGCCTAAAAGCAATTCATCATTGTGACATCACACTGAGTTACTGCACAGTTACAGAGAAACCAAAATTGCCTTCCCTAACTCACTGTTGTTGGCATCAACATATTCCTTGTCCAAGTTCCTAGGCCTGTCAACTACAAGAAATGAGGCTGCTGATGCCACTGTCAAAACTGCTCCTATCTTCCACCAGTTATAGCTCTAGTGTTCTTTCTGATAAATTTAGTGCTCTTTTACATCGTTTTCTATAAAAATGTATTGAGAATGTCTCGAGGTGAAGCGTGTCACGAGCGTCAGCGTGTCGACACAATTTCTCGAGGCGAAATGTGCCGAGAGAATGTCCGGGGGGCAGCGTGCCGAGAGAATGTCCCGAGGCGAGGCGTGTCAAGAGAATGTCCCGAGGCGCAGCGTGTCGAGAGAATGTCCCGAGGCGCAGCGTGTCGAGAGAATGTCCCGAGGGGCAGCGTGTCGAGAGAATGTCCCGAGGCGCAGCGTGTCGAGAGAATGCCCCTAGGGGCAGCGTGTCGAGAGAATGTCCCGAGGCGCAGCGTGTCGAGAGAATGTCTCGAGGCGGAGCGTGTCGAGAGAATGTCCCGAGGCGTGTCGAGAGAATGTCTCGAGACGCACTGTGTCAAGAGAATATCTCGAGACGCACTGAGTCAAAAGAATATCTCGAGACGCACCGTGTCAAGAGAATATCTCGAGACGAACCGTGTCAAGAGAATATCTCGAGACGAACTGTGTCAAGAGAATATCTCGAGACGCACCGTGTCAAGAGAATATCTCGAGACGCACTGTGTCAACAGAATATCTCGAGACGCACTGTGTCAAGAGCGTATCTCGAGACGCACTGTGTCAAGAGAATATCTCGAGACGCACCGTGTCAAGAGAATATCTCGAGACGCACGGTGTCAAGAGAATATCTCGAGACGCACCGTGTCAAGAGAATATCTCGAGAAGCACCGTGCCAAGAAAATATCTCGAGACGCACTGTGTCAAGAGAATATCTCGAGACGCACCGTGTCAAGAGAATATCATGGGATGCACCTTGTCAAGAGAATATCATGAGACGCACCGTGTCAAGAGAATATAATGAGACGGACCGTGTCAAGAGAATATCATGAGACGCACCGTTTCAAGAGAATATCATGAGACGCACCGCGTCAAGTGAATATCATGGGATGCACCGTGTCAAGAGAATATCATGAGACGCACCGTGTCAAGAGTATATCTAGTGACGCACCGTGTCAAGAGAATATCATGAGACGCACCGTGTCAAGAGAATATCATGAGACGCACCGTGTCAGGAGAATATCATCAGACGCACCTTGCCAAGAGAATATAATGAGACTCACCGTGTCAAGAGAATATCATGGGATGCACCGTGTCAAGAGTATATCATGAGACGCACCGTGTCAAGAGTATATGTAGTGACGCACCGTGCCAAGAGAATATCTCTAGACGCACCGTGTCAAGAGAATATCATGGGATGCACCGTGTCAAGAGAATATCATGGGATGCACCCTTCAAGAGAATATCATGAGACGCACCGTGTCAAGAGAATATCATGGGATGGACCGAGTCAAGAGAATATCATGAGACGCACCGTGTCAAGGGAGTATCATGGGATGCACCGTGTCAACAGAATATCATGAGACGCACCATGTCAAGAGAATATCATGGGATGCACCGTGTCAAGAGAATATCATGGGATGCACCGTGCCAAGAGAATATCATGGGATGGACCGTGTCAAGAGAATATCATGCGACGCACCGTGTCAAGAGTATATCTTGGATGCACCGTGTCAAGAGAATATCATGAGACGCATCGTGTCAAGAGAATATCATGAGACGCACCGTGTCAACAGAATATCATGGGATGCACCGTGTCAGAGAATATCATGGGATGCACCGTGTCAAGACAATATCATGAGACGCACCATGTCAAGAGAATATCACAGGATGGACCGTGCCAAGAGAATATGATGAGACGCAACAGTGTCAAGAGAATATGATGCGATGCACCGTGTCAAGAGAATATCATGAGACGCACCGTGACAAGAGAATATCATGAGACGCACCGTGTCAAGAGAATATCATGGGAAGCACCGTGTCAAGAGAATATCATGAGACGCACCGTGTCAAGAGAATATCATGGGATTCACCGTGTCAAGAGAATATCATGAGACGCACCGTGTCAAAGGAATATCATGAGACGCACCGTGTCAACTGAATATCATGGGATGCACCGTGTCAAGAGAATATCATGAGACGCACCGTGTCAAGAGAATATCACGGGATGGACCGTGTCAACAGAATATCATGGCATGGACCGTGTCAAGAGAATATCATGAGACGCACCCTGTCAAGAGAATATCATGGGATGCATCGTGTCAAGAGAATATAATGAGAGGCACCGTGTCAAGAGAATATCATGGGATGCACCGTGTCAACAGAATATCATGAGACGCACCGTGTCAAGAGAATATCATGGGATGCACCGTGTCAACAGAATATCATGAGACGCACCGTGTCAAAAGAATATCATGGCATGGACCGTGTCAAGAGAATATCATGAGACGCATCCTGTCAAGAGAATATCATGGGATGCACCGTGTCAAGAGAATATAATGAGAGGCACCGTGTTAAGAGAATATCATGGGATGGACCGTGTCAAGAGAATGAGACGCACCGTGTCAAGAGAATATCATGGGATGGACTGTGTCAAGAGAATATCATGAGACGCACTGTGTCCAGAGAATATCATGAGACGCACCGTGTCAAGAGAATATCATGGGATGCACCGTGCCAAGAGAATATCATGGGATGGACCGTATCAAGAGAATATCATGAGACGCATCGTGTCAAGAGAATATCATGGGATGCTCCGTGTCAAGAGAATATCATGGGATCAACCGTGTTAAGAGAATATCATGAGACGCACCGTGTCAAGAGGATATCATGAGATGCACCGTGTCAAGAGAATATCATGAGACGCACCGTGTCAAAGGAATATCATGAGACGCACCGTGTCAAGAGAATATCATGGGATGCACCGTGCTAAGAGAATATCATGAGACACACCGTGTCAAGAGAATATCATGGGATGGACCGAATCAAGAGAATATCATGAGACGCACCGTGTCAAGAGAATATCATGAGACGCACCGTGTCAAGAGAATATCATGGGATGCACCGTGTCAAGAGAACATCATGGGATGCACCGTGTCAAGAGAATATCATGAGACGCACCGTGTCAAGAGAATAGCATGGGATGCACCGTGTCAAGAGAATATCATGAGACGCACCGTGTCAAAAGAATATCATGGCATGGACCGTGTCAAGAGAATATCATGAGACGCACCGTGTCAAGAGAATATCATGGGATGTACCGTGTCAAGAGAATATCATGACACGCACCGTGTCAAGAGAATATTATGGGATGCACCGTGTCAAGAGTATATCATGAGACGCACCGTGTCAAGAGAATATCATGAGACGCACCGTGTCAAGAGAATATCATGGGAAGCACCGTGTCAAGAGAATATCATGAGACGCATCGTGTCAAGAGAATATCATGGGATGCTCCGTGTCAAGAGAATATCATGGGATGGACCGTGTCAAGAGAATATCATGAGACGCACCGTGTCAAGAGAATATCATGAGATGCACCGTGTCAAGAGAATATCATGAGACGCACCGTGTCAAGAGAAAATCATGGGATGGACCGTGTCAAGAGAATATCATGGGATGCACCGTGTCAAGAGAATATCATGGGATGCACCGTGTCAAGAGAATATCATGGGATACACCGTGTCAAGAGAATAGCATGAGACGCACCGTGTCAAGAGAATATCATGGGATGCACCGTGTGAAAAGAATATCATGAAACGCACCGTCAAAGAGAATATCATGAGACGCACCGTGTCAAGAGAATATCATGAGACGCACCGTGTAAGAGAATATCATGAGACGCACCGTGTCAAGAGAATATCATGGGATGCACCGTGTCAAGAGAATATCAAGAGACGCACAGTGTCAAGAGAATATCATGAGACGCACCGTGTCATGAGAATATCATGAGACGCACCTTTCCGAGAGAATATCATGAGACGCACCGTGTAAGAGAATATCATGAGACGCACCGTGTCAAAAGAATATCATGGGATGCACCGTGTCAAGAGAACATCATGAGACGCACCGTGTCAAAGGAATATCATGGGATGCACCGTGTCAAGAGAGTATCATGGGATGGACCGAGTCAAGAGAATATCATGAGACGCACCATTTCAAGAGAATATCATGGGATGGACCGTGTCAAAAGAATATCATGAGATGCACCGTACCAAGAGAATATCATGAGACGCACCGTGTCAAGAGAATATCGTGGGATGCACCGTTCCAAGAGAATATCATGGGATGGACCGTGTCAAGAGAATATCATGAGACGCACGGTGTGAAGAGAATATCATGAGACGCACCGTGCCAAGAGAATATCATGGGATGCACCGTGTCAAGAGAATATCATGAGACGCACCGTGTCAAGAGAATATCATGAGACGCACTGTGTCAAGAGAATATCATGAGACGCACCGTGTCAAGAGAATATCATGGGATGCACCGTGTCAAGAGAACATCATGGGATGCACCGTGTCAAGAGAATATCATGAGACGCACCGTGTCAAGAGAATAGCATGGGATGCACCGTGTCAAGAGAATATCATGACACGCACCGTGTCTAAAGAATATCATGGCATGGACCGTGTCAAGGGAATATCATGAGACGCACCGTGTCAAGAGAATATCATGGCATGGTCCGTGTCAAGGGAATATCATGAGACGCACCCTGTCAAGAGAATATCATGGGATGCCCCGTGTCAAGAGAATATGATGAGACGCACCGTCTCATGAGAATATCTTGGGATGCTCCGTGTCAAAAGAATATCATGAGACGCACCGTGTCAAGAGAAAATCATGGGATGGGCCGTGTCAAGAGAATATCATGGAATGCACCGTGTCAAGAGAATATCATGGGATGCACCGTGTCAAGAGAATATCATGGGATGCACCGTGTCTAGAGAATATCATGGGATGCACCGTGTCAAGAGAATATCATGAGACGCACCGTGCTAAGAGAATATCATGGGATGCACCGTGTCAAGAGAATATCGTGAGACGCACAGTGTCAAGATAATATCATGAGACGCACCGTGTGAGGAGAATATCATAAGACGCACCGTGTCAAGAGAATATCATGAGACGCACCGTGTCAAGGGAATATCATGAGACGCACCGTGTCAAGAGAATATAATGAGACGCACCGTGTCAAGAGAATATCATGAGACGCACCGAGTCAAAAGAATATCATGGCATGGACCGTGTCAAGAGAATATCATGAGACGCACCGTGTCAAAAGAATATCATGGCATGGACCGTGTCAAGAGAATATCATGAGACGCACCCTGTCAAGAGAATATCATGGGATGCCCCGTGTCAAGAGAATATAATGAGACGCACCGTGTCAAGAGAATATCATGGGATGGACCGTGTCAAGAGAATATGAGACGCACCGTGTCAAGCGAACATCATGGGATGCACCGTGTCAAGAGAATATCATGAGACGCACTGTGTCAAGAGAATATCATGAGACGCACCGTGCCAAGAGAATATCATGGGATGCTCCGTGTCAAGAGAATATCATGAGACGCACCGTGTCAAGAGAAAATCAAGGCATGGACCGTGTCAAGAGAATATCATGGGATGCACCGTGTCAAGAGAGTATCATGGGATGCACCGTGTCAAGAGAATATCATGGGATACACCGTGTCAAGAGAATAGCATGAGACGCACCGTGTCAAGAGAATATCATGGGATGCACCGTGTCAAAAGAATATCATGAAACGCACCGTGTCAAGAGAATATCATGAGACGCACCGTGTCAAGAGAATATCATGAGACGCACCGTGTCAAGAGAAAATCAAGGCATGGACCGTGTCAAGAGAATATCATGGGATGCACCGTGTCAAGAGAGTATCATGGGATGCACCGTGTCAAGAGAATATCATGGGATACACCGTGTCAAGAGAATAGCATGAGACGCACCGTGTCAAGACCATATCATGAGACGCACCGATTAAGAGAATATCATGAGACGCACCGTGACAAGAGAATATCATGGGATGCACCGTGTCAAGAGAATATCAAGAGACGCACAGTGTCAAGAGAATATCATGAGACGCACCGTGTCAAGAGAATATCATGAGACGCACCTTTCCGAGAGAATATCATGAGACGCACCGTGTAAGAGAATATCATGAGACGCACCGTGTCAAGAGAATACCATGGGATGCACCGTGTCAAGAGAATATCATGAGACTCACCGTGTCAAAAGAATATCATGGGATGCACCGTGTCAAGAGAATATCATGGGATGGACCGAGTCAAGAGAATATCATGAGACGCACCGTTTCAAAAGAATATCATTTGATGCACCGTGTCAACAGAGTATCATGAGACGCACCACGTCAAGAGAATATCATGGGATGCACCGTGTCAAGAGAATATCATGAGACGCACCATGTCAAGAGAATATCATGGGATGGACCTTGTCAAGAGAATATCATGGGATGGACCGTGTCAAGAGAATATCATGAGACGCACCGTGTCAAGAGGATATCATGGGATGCACCGTGCCAACAGAATATCATGGGATGGACCGTGTCAAGAGAATATCATGGGATGGACCGTGTCAAGAGAATATCATGAGACGCATCGTGTCAAGAGAATATCATGGGATGCACCGTACCAAGAGAATATCATGAGACGCACCGTGTCAAGAGAATATCGTGGGATGCTCCGTGCCAAGAGAATATCATGGGATGGACAGTGTCAAGAGAATATCCTGAGACGCACGGTGTCAGGAGAATATCATGTGACGCACCGTGCCAAGAGAATATCATGGGATGCACCGTGTCAAGAGAATATCATGAGACGCACCGTGTCAAGAGAATATCATGAGACGCACCGTGTCAAGAGAATATCATGGGATGGACCGTGTCAAGAGAATATCGTGGGATGCACCGTGTCAAGAGAATATCGTTTGGCGCACGGTGTCAAGAGAGTATCATGAGACGCACCGTGTTAAGAGAATATCATGGGATGCACCGTGTCACGAGAATAGCATGAGACACACCGTGTCAAGAGAATATCATGGGATGCACCGTGTCAGGAGAATATCATGAGATGGACCGAGTCAAGAGAATATGAGACGCACCGTGTCAAGAGAATATCATGCGATGCACCATGTCAGCAGAATATCATGAGACGCACCGTGTCAAGAGAATATCATGGGATGCACCGTGTCAAGAGAATATCATGAGACGCACCGTGTCAAAAGAATATCATGGCATGGACCCTGTCAAGAGAATATCATGAGACGCACCCTGTCAAGAGAATATCATAGGATGCACCGTGACAAAAGAATATCATGGCATGGACCGTGTCAAGAGAATATCATGAGACGCAACCTGTCAAGAGAATATCATGAGATGCCCCGTGTCAAGAGAATATAATGAGACGCACCGTGTCAAGAGAATATCATGGGATGGACCGTGTCAAGAGAATATGAGACGCACCGTGTCAAGCGAACATCATGGGATGCACCGTGTCAAGAGAATATCATGAGACGCACTGTGTCAAGAGAATATCATGAGACGCACCGTGTCAAGAGAATATCATGAGATGCACCGTGCCAAGAGAATATCATGAGACGCACCGTGTCAAGAGAATATCACGGGATGGACCGTGTCAAGAGAATATTATGAGGCGCACCGTGTCAAGAGAATATCATGGGATGCACCGTGTCAAGAGAATATCGTGAGACGCACAGTGTCAAGAGAATATCATGAGACGCACTGTGTGAAGAGAATATCATGAGACGCACCGTGTCAAGAGAATATCATGAGACGCACCGTGTCAAGGGAATATCATGAGACGCACCGTGTCAAGAGAATATAATGAGACGCACCGTGTCAAGAGAATATCATGAGACGCACCGTGTCAGGAGAATATCATGGTATGCACCATGTCAAGAGAATATCATGAGACGCACCGTGTCAAGAGAATATCATGAGACGCACAGTGTCAAGAGAATATCATGGGATGCACCGTGTCTAGAGAATATCATGGGATGCACCGTGTCAAGAGAATATCATGAGACGCACCGTGCCAAGAGAGTATCATGGGATGCACCGTGTCAAGAGAATATCGTGAGACGCACAGTGTCAAGATAATATCATGAGACGCACCGTGTGAGGAGAATATCATAAGACGCACCGTGTCAAGAGAATATCATGAGACGCACCGTGTCAAGGGAATATCATGAGACGCACCGTGTCAAGAGAATATAATGAGACGCACCGTGTCAAGAGAATATCATGAGACGGACCGTGTCAAGAGAATATCATGGGATGCATCGTGTCAAGAGAATATCATGGGATGCACCGTGTCAAGAGTATATGAGACGCACCGTGTCAAGAGAATATGAGACGCACCGTGTCAAGAGAATATCATGGGATGCACCGTGTCAAGAGAATATCATAAGCTGCACCGTGTCAAAAGAATATCATGGCATGGACCGTGTAAAGAGAATATCATGAGACGCACCCTGTCAAGAGAATATCATGGGGTGACCCGTGTCAAGAGAATATAATGAGACGCACCGTGTCAAGAGAATATCATGGGATGGACCGTGTCAAGAGAATATGAGACGCACCGTGTCAAGCGAACATCATGGGATGCACCGTGTCAAGAGAATATCATGAGACGCACTGTGTCAAGAGAATATCATGAGACGCACCGTGCCAGGAGAATATCATGGGATGCTCCGTGTCAAGAGAATATCATGAGACGCACCGTGTCAAGAGAAAATCAAGGCATGGACCGTGTCAAGAGAATATCATGGGATGCACCGTGTCAAGAGAATATCATGGGATGCACCGTGTCAAGAGAATATCATGGGATACACCGTGACAAGAGAATAGCATGAGACGCACCGTGTCAAGAGAATATCGTGGGATGAACCGTGTCAAAAGAATATCATGAAACGCACTGTGTCAAGAGAATATCATGAGGCGCACCGTTTCAAGAGAATATCATGTGACGCACCTTTCCAAGACAATATCATGAGACGCACCGTGTAAGAGAATATCATGAGACGCACCGTGACAAGAGAATATCATGGGATGAACCGTGTAAAGAGAATATCAAGAGACGCACAGTGTCAAGAGAATATCATGAGACGCACCGTGTCAAAAGAATATCATGGGATGCACCTTTCCGAGAGAATATCATGAGACGCACCGTGTAAGAGAATATCATGAGACGCACCGTGTCACGAGAATACCATGGGATGCACCGTGTCAAGAGAATATCATGAGACGCACCGTGTCAAAAGAATATCATGGGATGCACCGTGTCAAGAGAATATCATGGGATGGACCGAGTCAAGAGAATATCATGAGACGCACCGTTTCAAAAGAATATCATGGGATGCACCGTGTCAACAAAGTATCATGAGACGCACCATGTCAAGAGAATATCATGGGATGCACCGTGTCAAAAGAATATCATGAGACGCACCGTGTCAAGAGAATATCATGGGATGGACCTTGTCAAGAGAATATCATGGGATGGACCGTGTCAAGCGAATATCATGAGACGCACCGTGTCAAGAGGATATCATGGGATGCACCGTGCCAAGAGAATATCATGGGATGGACCGTGTCAAGAGAATATCATGGGATGGACCTTGTCAAGAGAATATCATGACACGCATCGTGTCAAGAGAATATCATGGGATGCACCGTACCAAGAGAATATCATGAGACGCACCGTGTCAAGAGAATATCATGGGATGCACCGTGCGAAGAGAATATCATGGGATGGACCGAGTCAATTGAATATCATGAGACGCACCGTTTCAAAAGAATATCATGGGATGCACCGTGTCAACAGGGTATCATGAGACGCACCATGTCAAGAGAATATCATGGGACGCACCGTGTCAAGAGAATATCATGAGACGCACCGTGTCAAGAGAATATCATGGAATATACCGCGTCAAGAGAATATCATGGGATGGACCGTGTCAAGAGAATATCATGAGACGCACCGTGTCAAGAGAATATCATGGGATGCACCGTGCCAAGAGAATATCATGGGATGATCCGTGTCAAGAGAATATCATGAGACGCATCGTGTCAACAGAATATCATGGTATGCACCGTACCAAGAGAATATAATGAGACGCACCGTGTCAAGAGAATATCGTGAGGCGCACGGTGTCAATAGAGTATCATGAGACGCACCGTGCCAAGAGAGTATCATGGGATGCACCGTGTCAAGACAATATCATGAGACGCACCGTGTCAAGGGAATATCATGAGACGCACCGTGTCAAGAGAATATCATGGGATGCACCGTGTCACGAGAATAGCATGAGACCCACCGTGTCAAGAGAATATCATGGGATGCACCGTGTCAAGAGAATATCATGAGACGCACCGTGTCAAGAGAATATCATGGGATGCACCGTGTCAAGAGAATATCATGAGACGCACCGTGTCAAAAGAATATCATGGCATGGACCGTGTCAAGGGAATATCATGAGACGCACCCTGTCAAGAGAATATCATGGGATGCCCCGTGTCAAGAGAATATAATGAGACGCACCGTGTCATGAGAATATCATGGGATGGACCGTGTCAAGAGAATATGAGACGCACCGTGTCAAGCGAACATCATGGGATGCACCGTGTCAAGAGAATATCATGAGACGCACTGTGTCAAGAGAATATCATGAGACGCACCGTGTCAAGAGAATATCATGGGATGCACCGTGCCAACAGAATATCATGGGATGGACCGTGTCAAGAGAATATCATGAGACGCATCGTGTCAAGAGAATATCATGGGATGCTCCGTGTCAAGAGAATATCATGAGACGCACCGTGTCAAGAGAAAATCATGGGATGGGCCGTGTCAAGAGAATATCATGGGATAAACCGTGTCAAGAGAATATCATGGGATGCACCGTGTCAAGGGAATATCATGGGATACACCGTGTCAAGAGAATAGCATGAGACGCACCGTGTCAAGAGAATATCATGGGATGCACCGTGTCAAAAGGATATCATGAAACGCACCGTGTCAAGAGAATATCATGAGACGCACCGTGTCAAGAGAATATCATGAGACGCACCTTTCCAAGACAATATCATGAGACGCACCGTGTAAGAGAATATCATGAGACGCACCGTGTCAAGAGAATATCATGGGATGCACACTGTCAAGAGAATATCAAGAGACGCACAGTGTCAAGAGAATATCATGAGACGCAGCGTTTCAAGAGGATGTAATGAGACGCACCTTTCCGAGAGAATATCATGAGACGCACCGTGTAAGCGAATATCATGAGACGCACCGTGTCAAGAGAATATCATGGGGTGCACGGTGTCAAGAGAATATCATGAGACGCACCGTGTCAAAAGAATATCATGTAATGCTCCGTGTCAAGTGAATATCATGGGATGGATCGTGCCAAGAGAATATCATGGGATGGACCGTGTCAAGAGAATATCATGGGATGGACCGTGTCAAGAGAATATCATGAGACGCATCGTGTCAAGAGAATATCATGGGATGCACCGTACCAAGAGAATATCATGAGACGCACCGTGTCAAGAGAATATCGTGGGAGCACCGTGCAAAGAGAATATCATGGGATGGACCGTGTCAAGAGAATATCATGAGACGTACGGTGTCAAGAGAATATCATGAGACGCACCGTGCCAAGAGAGTATCATGGGATGCACCGTGTCAAGAGAATATCATGAGACGCACCGGGTCAAGAGAATATCATGAGACGCACCGTGTCAAGAGAATATCATGGGATATACCGGGTTAAGGGAATATCATGGGATGGACCGTGTAAAGAGAATATCATGAGACGCACCGTGTCAAGAGAATATCAAGGGATGCACCGTGCCAAGAGAATATCATGGGATGCACCGTACCAAGAGAATATCATGAGACACACCGTGTCAAGAGAATATCGTGGGATGCACCGTGTCAAGAGAATATCATGAGACGCACCGTGTCAAAAGAATATCGTGGGATGCACCGTGTCAAGTGAATATCATGGGATGGACCGAGTCAAGGGTATATCATGAGACGAACCGTTTCAAGAGAATATCATGGGATGCACCGTGTCAACAGAATATCATGAGACGCACCATGTCAAGAGAATATCATGGGATGCACAGTGTCAAGAGAATATCATGAGACGCACAGTGTCAAGAGAATATCATGGGGTCAACCGTGTCAGGAGAATATCATGAAATGGACCGTGTCAAGAGAATATGATGAGACGCACCGTGTCAAGAGAATATCATGGGATGCACCGTGCCAAGAGTATATCATGGGATGGACCGTGTCAAGAGAATATCATGGGATGGACCGTGTCAAGAGAATATCATGAGACGCATCGTGTCAAGAGAATATCATGGGATGCACCGTACCAAGAGAATATCATGAGACGCACCGTGTAAAGAGAATATCGTTGGAGCACCGTGCCAAGAGAATATCATGGGATGGACCGTGTCAGGAGAATATCATGAGACGCACGTTGTCAAGAGGATATCATGAGACGCACCGTGCCAAGAGAATATCATGGGATGCACCGTGTCAAGAGAATATCATGAGACGCACCATGTCAAGAGAATATCATGAGACGCACCGTGTCAAGAGAATATCATGGGATATACTGGGTCAAGAGAATATCATGGGATGGACCGTGTCAAGAGAATATCATGAGACGCACCGTGTCAAGAGAATATCATGGGATGCACCGTGTCAAGAGAATATCATGGGAATCACCGTGTCAAGAGAATATCATGGGATGCACCGTGTCAAGAGAATATCGTGGGATGCACCGTGCCAAGAGAATATCATGGGATGGACCGTGTCAAGAGAATATCATGAGACACACGGTGTGAAGAGAATATCATGAGACGCACCGTGCCAAGAGAATATCATGGGATGCACCGTGTCAAGAGAATATCATGGGATGCACCGTACCAAGAGAATATCATGAGACGCACCGTGTAAAGAGAATATCGTTGGAGCACCGTGCCAAGAGAATATCATGGGATGGACCGTGTCAGGAGAATATCACGAGACGCACGTTGTCAAGAGGATATCATGAGACGCACCGTGCCAAGAGACTATCATGGGATGCACCGTGTCAAGTAAATATCATGGGATGCACCGTGTCAAGAGGATATCATGAGACGCACCGTGTGAAGAGAATATCATGGGATGGACCGTGCCAAGAGAATATCATGACACGCACCGTGTCAAGGGAATATCATGAGACGCACCGTGTCAAGAGAATATCACGGGATGGACCGTGTCAAGAGATTATCATGAGGCGCACCGTGTCAAGAGAATATCATGGGATGCACCGTGTCAAGAGAATATCGTGAGACGCACAGTGTCAAGAGAATATCATAAGACGCACTGTGTGAAGAGAATATCATGAGACCCACCGTGTCAAGAGAATATCATGAGACGCACCGTGTCAAGGGAATATCATGAGACGCACCGTGTCAAGAGAATATAATGAGACGCACCGTGTCAAGAGAATATCATGAGACGCACCGTGTCAGGAGAATATCATGGGATGCACCGTGTCAAGAGATAATCATGAGACGCACCGTGTCAAGAGAATATCATGGGATGCACCGTGTCAAGAGAATATCGTGGGATGCACCGTGCCAAGAGAATATCATGGGATGGACCGTGTCAAGAGAATATCATGAGACGCACGGTGTGAAGAGAATATCATGAGACGCACCGTGCCAAGAGAATATCATGGGATGCACCGTGTCAAGAGAATATCGTGGGATGCACCGTGCCAAGAGAATATCATGGGATGGACCGTGTCAAGAGAATATCATGAGACGCACGGTGTGAAGAGAATATCATGAGACGCACCGTGCCAAGAGAATATCATGGGATGCACCGTGTCAAGAGAATATCATGAGACGCACCGTGTCAAGCGAATATCATGAGACGCACCGTATCAAGAGACTATCATGGGATGCACCGTGTCAAGTAAATATCATGGGATGCACCGTTTCAAGAGGATATCATGAGACGCAGCGTGTCAAGAGAATATCATGGGATGCACCGTGCCAAGAGAATATCATGAGACGCACCGTGTCAAAGGAATATCATGAGACGCACCGTGTCAACTGAATATCATGGGATGCACCGTGTCAAGAGAATATCATGAGACGCACCGTGTCAAGAGAATATCATGGGATGCACCGTGTCAAGGGAATATCGTGAGACGCACAGTGTCAAGAGAATATCATGAGACGCACCGTGTGAAGAGAATATCATGAGACAAACCGTGTCAAGAGAATATCATGAGACGCACCGTGTCAAGCGAATATCATGAAACGCACCGTGTCAAGAGAATATAATGAGACGCACCGTGTCAAGAGAATATCATGAGACGCACCATGTCAGGAGAATATCATGGGATGCACCGTGTCAAGAGAATATCATGAGACGCACCGTGTCAAGAGAATATCATCAGACGCACCGTGTCAAGAGAATATCATGGGATGCACCGTGGCAAGAGAATATCATGGGATGCACCGTGTCAAGAGAATATCATGAGGCGCACCGTGCCAAGAGAATATCATGGGATGCACCGTGTCAAGAGAATATCGTGAGACGCACAGTGTCAAGAGAATATCATGAGATGCACCGTGTGAGGAGAATATCATAAGACGCACCGTTTCAAGAGAATATCATGAGACGCACCGTGTCAAGGGAATATCATGAAACGCACCGTGTCAAGAGAATATAATGAGACGCACCGTGTCAAGAGAATATCATGAGACGCACCGTGTCAAGAGAATATCATGGGATGCATCGTGTCAAGAGAATATTATGGGATGCACCGTGTCAAGAGAATATGAGACGCACCGTGTCAAGAGAATATCATGGGATGCACCGTGTCAAGAGAATATCATGAGACGCACCGTGTCAAAAGAATATCATGGCATGGACCGTGTCAAGAGAATATCATGAGACGCACCCTGTCAAGAGAATATCATGGGATGCCCCGTGTCAAGAGAATATAATGAGACGCACCGTGTCAATAGAATATCATGGGATGGACCGTTTCAAGAGAATATGAGACGCACCGTGTCAAGCGAACGTCATGGGATGCACCGTGTCAAGAGAATATCATGAGACGCACTGTGTCAAGAGAATATCATGACACGCACCGTGCCAAGAGAATATCATGGGATGCTCCGTGTCAAGAGAATATCATGAGACGCACCGTGTCAAGAGAAAATCATGGCATGGACCGTGTCAAGAGAATAGCATGAGACGCACCGTGTCAAGAGAATATCATGGGATGCACCATGTCAAAAGAATATCATGAAACGCACCGTGTCAAGAGAATATCATGAGACGCACCGTGTCAAGAGAATATCATGTGACGCACCTTTCCAAGACAATATCATGAGACGCACCGTGTAAGAGAATATCATGGGATGCACCGTGTCAAGAGAATATCAAGAGACGAACAGTGTCAAGAGAATATCATGAGACGTACCGTGTCAAGAGAATATCATGAGACGCACCTTTCCGAGAGAATATCATGAGACGCACCGTGTAAGAGAATATCATGAGATGCACCGTGTCAAGAGAATACCATGGGATGCACCGTGTCAAGAGAATATCATGAGACGCACCGTGTCAAAAGAATATCATGGGGTGCACCGTGTCAAGAGAATATCATGGGATGGACCGAGTCAAGAGAATATCATGAGACGCACCGTTTCAAAAGAATATCATGGGATGCACCGTGTCAACAGAGTATCATGAGACGCACCATGTCAAGAGAATATCATGGGATGGACCGTGTCAAGAGAATATCATGAGACGCACCGTGTCAAGAGAATATCATGGGATGGATCCTTCAAGAGAATATCATGGGATGGACCGTGTCAAGAGAATATCATGAGACGCACCGTGTCAAGAGAATATCATGGGATGCACCGTGCCAAGAGAATATCATGGGATGGACCGTGTCAAGAGAATATCATGGGATGGACCGTGTCAAGAGAATATCATGAGACGCACCGTGTCAAGAGAATATCGTGGGATGCACCGTGCCAAGGGAATATCATGGGATGGACAGTGTCAAGAGAATATCATGAGACGCACGGTGTCAAGAGAATATCATGTGACACACCGTGCCAAGAGAATATCATGGGATGCACCGCGTAAAGAGAATATCATGAGACGCACCGTGTCAAGAGAATATCATGAGACGCACCGTGTCAAGAGAATATCATGGAATATACCGGGTCAAGAGAATATCATGGGATGGACTGTGTCAAGAGAATATCATGAGACGCACCGTGTCAAGAAAATATCATGGGATGCACCGTGCCAAGAGAATATCATGGGATGAACCGTGTCAAGAGAATATCATGAGACGCATCGTGTCAACTGAATATCATGGGATGCACCGTACCAAGAGAATATCATGAGACGCACCGTGTAAGGAGAATATCCTGGGATGCACCGTGTCAAGAGAATATCGTGAGGCGCACGGTGTCAAGAGAGTATCATGAGACGCACCGTGCCAAGAGAATATCATGGGATGCACCGTGTCAAGAGAATATCATGAGACGCACCGTGTCAAGAGAATATCATGAGACGCAGCGTGTCAAGAGAATATCATGGGATGCACCGTGTCACGAGAATAGCATGAGACCCACCGTGTCAAGAGAATATCATGGGATAAACCGTGTCAAGAGAATATCATGAGATGGACCGAGTCAAGAGAATATGAGACGCACCGTGTCAAGAGAATATCATGGGATGCACCGTGTCAACAGAATATCATGGGACGCACCGTGTCAAGAGAATATCATGGGATGCACAGTGTCAAGAGAATATCATGAGACGCACCGTGTCAAAAGAATATCATGGCTTGGACCGTGTCAGGAGAATATCACTAGACGCACCCTGTCAAGAGAATATCATGGGATGCCCCGTGTCAAAAGAATATCATGGCATGGACCGTGTCAAGAGAATATCATGAGACGCACCCTGTCAAGAGGATATCATGGGATGCCCCGTGTCAAGAGAATATAATGAGACGCACCGTGTCAAGAGAATATCATGGGATGGACCGTGTCAAGAGAATATGAGACGCACCGTGTCAAGCGAACATCCTGGGATGCACCGTGTCAAGAGAATATCATGAGACGCACTGTGTCAAGAGAATATCATGAGACGCACCGTGTCAAGAGAATATCATGAGATGCACCGTGCCAAGAGAATATCATGTGATGGACCGTGTCAAGAGAATATCATGAGACCCATCGTGTCAAGAGAATATCATGGGATGCACCGTGCCAAGAGAATATCATGAGACGCACCGTGTCAAAGGAATATCATGAGACGCACCGTGTCAACTGAATATCATGGGATGCACCGTGTCAAGAGAATATCATGAGACGCACCGTGTCAAGAGAATATCATGGGATGCACCGTGTCAAGGGAATATCGTGAAACGCACAGTGTCAAGAGAATATCATGAGACGCACCGTGTGAAGAGAATATCATGAGACAAACCGTGTCAAGAGAATATCATGAGACGCACCGTGTCAAGCGAATATCATGAAACGCACCGTGTCAAGAGAATATAATGAGACGCACCGTGTCAAGAGAATATCATGAGACGCACCATGTCAGGAGAATATCATGGGATGCACCGTGTCAAGAGAATATCATGAGACGCACCGTGTCAAGAGAATATCATGAGACGCACCGTGTCAAGAGAATATCATGGGATGCACCGTGGCAAGAGAATATCATGGGATGCACCGTGTCAAGAGAATATCATGAGGCGCACCGTGCCAAGAGAATATCATGGGATGCACCGTGTCAAGAGAATATCGTGAGACGCACAGTGTCAAGAGAATATCATGAGATGCACCGTGTGAGGAGAATATCATAAGACGCACCGTTTCAAGAGAATATCATGAGACGCACCGTGTCAAGGGAATATCATGAAACGCACCGTGTCAAGAGAATATAATGAGACGCACCGTGTCAAGAGAATATCATGAGACGCACCGTGTCAAGAGAATATCATGGGATGCATCGTGTCAAGAGAATATTATGGGATGCACCGTGTCAAGAGAATATGAGACGCACCGTGTCAAGAGAATATCATGGGATGCACCGTGTCAAGAGAATATCATGAGACGCACCGTGTCAAAAGAATATCATGGCATGGACCGTGTCAAGAGAATATCATGAGACGCACCCTGTCAAGAGAATATCATGGGATGCCCCGTGTCAAGAGAATATAATGAGACGCACCGTGTCAATAGAATATCATGGGATGGACCGTTTCAAGAGAATATGAGACGCACCGTGTCAAGCGAACGTCATGGGATGCACCGTGTCAAGAGAATATCATGAGACGCACTGTGTCAAGAGAATATCATGACACGCACCGTGCCAAGAGAATATCATGGGATGCTCCGTGTCAAGAGAATATCATGAGACGCACCGTGTCAAGAGAAAATCATGGCATGGACCGTGTCAAGAGAATAGCATGAGACGCACCGTGTCAAGAGAATATCATGGGATGCACCATGTCAAAAGAATATCATGAAACGCACCGTGTCAAGAGAATATCATGAGACGCACCGTGTCAAAAGAATATCATGTGACGCACCTTTCCAAGACAATATCATGAGACGCACCGTGTAAGAGAATATCATGAGATGCACCGTGTCAAGAGAATATCAAGAGACGAACAGTGTCAAGAGAATATCATGAGACGTACCGTGTCAAGAGAATATCATGAGACGCACCGTGTAAGAGAATATCATGAGACGCACCGTGTCAAGAGAATACCATGGGATGCACCGTGTCAAGAGAATATCATGAGACGCACCGTGTCAAAAGAATATCATGGGGTGCACCGTGTCAAGAGAATATCATGGGATGGACCGAGTCAAGAGAATATCATGAGACGCACCGTTTCAAAAGAATATCATGGGATGCACCGTGTCAACAGAGTATCATGAGACGCACCATGTCAAGAGAATATCATGGGATGGACCGTGTCAAGAGAATATCATGAGACGCACCGTGTCAAGAGAATATCATGGGATGGACCTTGTCAAGAGAATATCATGGGATGGACCGTGTCAAGAGAATATCATGAGACGCACCGTGTCAAGAGAATATCATGGGATGCACCGTGCCAAGAGAATATCATGGGATGGACCGTGTCAAGAGAATATCATGGGATGGACCGTGTCAAGAGAATATCATGAGACGCACCGTGTCAAGAGAATATCGTGGGATGCACCGTGCCAAGGGAATATCATGGGATGGACAGTGTCAAGAGAATATCATGAGACGCACGGTGTCAAGAGAATATCATGTGACACACCGTGCCAAGAGAATATCATGGGATGCACCGCGTAAAGAGAATATCATGAGACGCACCGTGTCAAGAGAATATCATGAGACGCACCTTGTCAAGAGAATATCATGGAATATACCGGGTCAAGAGAATATCATGGGATGGACTGTGTCAAGAGAATATCATGAGACGCACCGTGTCAAGAGAATATCATGGGATGCACCGTGCCAAGAGAATATCATGGGATGAACCGTGTCAAGAGAATATCATGAGACGCATCGTGTCAACTGAATATCATGGGATGCACCGTACCAAGAGAATATCATGAGACGCACCGTGTCAAGAGAATATCCTGGGATGCACCGTGTCAAGAGAATATCGTGAGGCGCACGGTGTCAAGAGAGTATCATGAGACGCACCGTGCCAAGAGAATATCATGGGATGCACCGTGTCAAGAGAATATCATGAGACGCACCGTGTCAAGAGAATATCATGAGACGCAGCGTGTCAAGAGAATATCATGGGATGCACCGTGTCACGAGAATAGCATGAGACCCACCGTGTCAAGAGAATATCATGGGATAAACCGTGTCAAGAGAATATCATGAGATGGACCGAGTCAAGAGAATATGAGACGCACCGTGTCAAGAGAATATCATGGGATGCACCGTGTCAACAGAATATCATGGGACGCACCGTGTCAAGAGAATATCATGGGATGCACAGTGTCAAGAGAATATCATGAGACGCACCGTGTCAAAAGAATATCATGGCTTGGACCGTGTCAGGAGAATATCACTAGACGCACCCTGTCAAGAGAATATCATGGGATGCCCCGTGTCAAAAGAATATCATGGCATGGACCGTGTCAAGAGAATATCATGAGACGCACCCTGTCAAGAGAATATCATGGGATGCCCCGTGTCAAGAGAATATAATGAGACGCACCGTGTCAAGAGAATATCATGGGATGGACCGTGCCAAGAGAATATGAGACGCACCGTGTCAAGCGAACATCCTGGGATGCACCGTGTCAAGAGAATATCATGAGACGCACTGTGTCAAGAGAATATCATGAGACGCACCGTGTCAAGAGAATATCATGAGATGCACCGTGCCAAGAGAATATCATGTGATGGACCGTGTCAAGAGAATATCATGAGACGCATCGTGTCAAGAGAATATCATGGGATGCTCCGTGTCAAGAGAATATCATGAGACGCACCGTGTCAAGAGAAAATCATGGGATGCACCGTGTCAAGAGAATATCATGGGATACACCGTGTCAAGAGAATATCATGGGATGGACCGTGCCAAGAGAATATAATTAGACGCACCGTGTCAAGAGAATATCATGGGATGCACCGTGTCAAGAGGATATCACGAGACGCACCGTGTCAAGAGAATATCATAAGATGCACCGTGTCAAGAGAATATCATGAGACGCACCGTGTCAAAGGAATATCATGAGACGCACCGTGTCAACTGAATATCATGGGATGCACCGTATCAAGAGAATATCATGAGACTCACCGTGTCAAGAGAATATCACGGGATGGACCGTGTCAAGAGAATATCATGAGGCGCACCGTGTCAAGAGAATATCATGGGATGCACCGTATCAAGAGAATATCGTAAGACGCACAGTGTCAAAAGAATATCATGAGACAAACCGCGTGAAGAGAATATCATGAGACGCACCGTGTCAAGGGAATATCATGAGATGCACCGTGTCAAGAGAATATAATGAGACGCACCGTGTCAAGAGAGTATCATGAGACGCACCGTGTCAAGGGAATATCATGGGATGCACCGTGTCAAGAGAATATCATGAGACGCACCGTGTCAAGAGAATATCATGGGATGCACCGTGTCAAGAGAATATCATGAGACGTACCGTGTCAAGAGAATATCATGGGATGCACCGTGTCAAGAGAATATCGTGAGACGCACTGTGTCAAGAGAATATCATGAGACGCACCGTGTCAAAAGAATATCATGAGACGCACCGTGTCAAGGGAATATCATGAGACGCACCGTGTCAAGAGAACATAATGAGACGCACCGTGTCAAGCGAACATCATGGGATGCACTGTGTCAAGAGAATATCATGAGAGGCACTGTGTCAAGAGAATATCATGAGACGCACCGTGTCAAGAGAATATCATGGGATGCACCGTGCCAAGAAAATATCATGGGATGGACCGTGTCAAGAGAATATCATGAGACGCATCGTGTCAAGAGAATAGCATGAGACGCACCGTGTCAAGAGAAAATCATGGGATGGACCGTGTCAAGAGAATATCGTGGGATGCACCGTGCCAAGAGAATATCATGGGATGCACCGTGTCAAGGGATATCATGGGATACACCGTGTCAAGAGAATAGCATGAGACGCACCGTGTCAAAAGAATATCATGTAATGCACCGTGTCAAGAGAATATCATGGGGTGCACCGTGTCAAAAGAATATCATGAAACGCACCGTGTCAAGAGAACATCATGAGACGCACCGTGTCAAGAGAATATCATGAGACGCACCTTTCCAAGACACTATCATGAGACGCACCGTGTAAGAGAATATCATGAGACGCACCGTGTCAAGAGAATATCATGGGATGCACAGTGTCAAGAGAATATCAAGAGACGCACAGTGTCAAGAGAATATCATGAGACGCACCGTGGCAAGAGAATATCATGAGACGCACCTTTCCGAGAGAATATCATGAGACGCACCGTGTAAGAGAATATCATGAGACGCACCGTGTCAAGAGAATATCATGGGGTGAACGTGTCAAGAGAATATCATGAGACGCACCGTGTCAAAAGAATATCATGGGATGCACGGTGTCAAGTGAATATCATGGGATGCACCGAGTCAAGAGAATATCATGAGACGCACCGTTTCAAGAGAATATCATGGGATGCACCGTGTCAAAAGAATAACATGAGACAAACCATGTCAAGAGAATATCATGGGATGGACCGTGTCAAGAGAATATCATGGGATTGACCGTGCCAAGAGAATATCATGGGATGGATGGTGTCAAGAGGATATCATGGGATGGACCGTGTCAAGAGAATATCTTGAGACGCATCGTGTCAAGAGAATATCATGGGATGCACCGTACCAAGAGAATATCATGAGACGCACCGTATCAAGAGAATATCGTGGTAGCACCGTGCCAAGAATATCATGGGATGGATCGTGTCAAGAGAATATCATGAGACGCACGGTGTCAAGAGAATATCATGGGATGCACCGTGTCAAGAGAATATCATGAGACGCACCGTGTCAAGAGAATATCATGAGACGCACCGTGTCAAGAGAATATCATGGGATATACCGGGTTAAGGGAGTATCATGGGATGGACCGTGTCAAGAGAATATCATGAGACGCACCGTGTCAAGAGAAAATCATGGGATGCACCGTGCCAAGAGAATATCATAAGACGCACCGTGTCAAGAGAATATCGTGGGATGCGCCGTGTCAAGAAATTATCATGAGACGCACCGTGTCAAGAGAATATCGTGGGATGCACCATGTCAAGTGAATATCATGGGATGGACCGAGTCAAGGGAATATCATGAGACGCACCATTTCAAGAGAATATCATGGGATGCACCGTGTCAACAGAATATCATGAGACGCACCATGTCAAGAGAATATCATGGGATGCACCGTGTCAAGTGAATATCATGAGACGCACCGTGTCAAGAGAATATCATGGGATTCACCGTGCCAAGAGTATATCATGGGATTCACCGTGTCAAGAGAATATCATGGGATGGACCGTGTCAAGCGAATATCATGAGACGCATCGTGTCAAGAGAATATCATGGGATGCACCGTACCAAGAGAATATCATGAGACGCACCGTGTCAAAAGAATATCGTGGGAGCACAATGCCAAGAGAATATCATGGGATGGACCGTGTCAGGAGAATATCATGAGACGCACGGTGTCAAGAGGATATCATGAGACGCACCGTGCCAAGAGAATATCATGGGATGCACCGTGTCAAGAGAATATCATGAGACGCACCGTGTCAAGAGAATATCATGAGACGCACCGTGTCAAGAGAATATCATGAGACGCACCGTGTCACAAGAATATCATGACATGTACCGTGTCAAGAGAATATAATGAGACGCACCGTGTCAAGAGAATATCATGGGATGGACCGTGTCAAGAGAATATGAGACGCACCGTGTCAAGCGAACATCATGGGATGCACCGTGTCAAGAGAATATCATGAGACGCACTGCGTCAAGAGAATATCATGAGACGCACCGTGTCAAGAGAATATCATAAGATGCACCGTGCCAAGAGAATATCATGGGATGGACCGCGTCAAGAGAATATCATGAGACGCATCGTGTCAAGAGAATATCATGGGATTCTGCGTGTCAAGAGAATATCATGAGACGCACCGTGTCAAGAGAAAATCATGGGATGGACCGTGTCAAGAGAATATCATGGGATGCACCGTGTCAAGAGAATATCATGGGATGCAACGTGTCAAGAGAATATCATGGGATACACCGTGTCAAGAGAATAGCATGAGACGCACCGTGTCAAGAGAATATCATGGGATATACCGGGTCAAGAGAATATCATGGGATGGACCGTGTCAAGAGAATATCATGATACGCACCGTGTCAAGAGAATATCATGGGACGCACCGTGTCAAGAGAATATCATGGGATGCACCGTTTCAAGAGAATATCATGAGGCGCACCGTGTCAAGAGAATATCATGGCATGCAACGTGTCAAGAGAATATCATGAGACGCACCGTGTCACAAGAATATCATGACATGGACCGTGTCAAGAGAATATAAAGAGACGCACCGTGTCAAGAGAATATCATGGGATGGACCGTGTCAAGAGAATATGAGACGCACCGTGTCAAGCGAACATCATGGGATGCACCGTGTCAAGAGAATATCATGAGACGCACTGCGTCAAGAGAATATCATGAGACGCACCGTGTCAAGAGAATATCATGAGATGCACCGTGCCAAGAGAATATCATGGGATGGACCGCGTCAAGAGAATATCATGAGACGCACCGTGTCAAGAGAAAATCATGGGATGGACCGTGTCAAGAGAATATCATGGGATGCACCGTGTCAAGAGGATATCATGGGATGCAACGTGTCAAGAGAATATCATGCGATACACCGTGTCAAGAGAATAGCATGAGACGCACCGTGTCAAGAGAATATCATGGGATGCACCGTGTGAAAAGAATATCATGAAACGCACCGTGTCAAGAGAATATCATGAGACGCACCGTGTCAAGAGAATATCATGAGACGCACCTTTCCAAGACAATATCATGAGACGCACCGTGTAAGAGAATATCATGGGATGCACCTTGTCAAGAGAATATCAAGAGACGCACAGTGTCAAGAGAGTATCATGAGACGCACCGTGTCAAGAGAGTATCATGAGACGCACCTTTCATATAGAATATCATGAGACGCACCGTGTAAGAGAATATCATGAGACGCCCCGTGTCAAGAGAATATCATGAGACGCACCGTGTCAAGAGAAAATCATGGGATGGACCGTGTCAAGAGAATATCATGGGATGCACCGTGTCAAGAAAATATCATGGGATGCACCGTGTCAAGGGAATATCATGGGATACACCGTGTCAAGAGAATAGCATGAGACGCACAGTGTCAAGAGAATATCATGGGATGCACCGTGTCAAGAGGATATCATGAGACGCACCGTGTCAAGAGAATATCATGGGATGCACCGTGTCAAGAGAATATCAGGAGACGCACCGTGTCAAAGGAATATCATGAGACGCACCGTGTCAACTGAATATCATGGGATGCACCGTGTCAAGAGCATATCATGAGACGCACCGTTTCAAGAGAATATCACGGGATGGACCGTGTCAAGAGAAAATCATGGGATGGACCGTGTCAAGAGAATATCATGATACGCACCGTGTCAAGAGAATATCATGGGATGCACCGTGTCAAGAGAATATCATGGGATGCACCGTTTCAAGAGAATATCATGAGACGCACCGTGTCAAGAGAATATCATGGGATGCACCGTGTCAAGAGAATATCATGAGACGCACCGTGTCACAAGAATATCATGACATGGACCGTGTTAAGAGAATATAATGAGACGCACCGTGTCAAGAGAATATCATGGGATGGACCGTGTCAAGAGAATATGAGACGCACCGTGTCAAGCGAACATCATGGGATGCACCGTGTCAAGAGAATATCATGAGACGCACTGCGTCAAGAGAATATCATGAGACGCACCGTGTCAAGAGAATATCATGAGATGCACCATGCCAAGAGAATATCATGGGATGGACCGCGTCAAGAGGATATCATGAGACGCACCGTGTCAAGAGAAAATCATGGGATGGACCGTGTCAAGAGAATATCATGGGATGCACCGTGTCAAGAGGATATCATGGGATGCAACGTGTCAAGAGAATATCATGGGATACACCGTGTCAAGAGAATAGCATGAGACGCACCGTGTCAAGAGAATATCATGGGATGCACCGTGTCAAAAGAATATCATGAAACGCACCGTGTCAAGAGAATATCATGAGACGCACCGTGTCAAGAGAATATCATGAGACGCACCTTTCCAAGACAATATCATGAGACGCACCGTGTAAGAGAATATCATGGGATGCACCTTGTCAAGAGAATATCAAGAGACGCACAGTGTCAAGAGAGTATCATGAGACGCACCGTGTCAAGAGAGTATCATGAGACGCACCTTTCATATAGAATATCATGAGACGCACCGTGTAAGAGAATATCATGAGACGCCCCGTGTCAAGAGAATATCATGAGACGCACCGTGTCAAGAGAAAATCATGGGATGGACCGTGTCAAGAGAATATCATGGGATGCACCGTGTCAAGAAAATATCATGGGATGCACCGTGTCAAGGGAATATCATGGGATACACCGTGTCAAGAGAATAGCATGAGACGCACAGTGTCAAGAGAATATCATGGGATGCACCGTGTCAAGAGGATATCATGAGACGCACCGTGTCAAGAGAATATCATGGGATGCACCGTGTCAAGAGAATATCAGGAGACGCACCGTGTCAAAGGAATATCATGAGACGCACCGTGTCAACTGAATATCATGGGATGCACCGTGTCAAGAGCATATCATGAGACGCACCGTTTCAAGAGAATATCACGGGATGGACCGTGTCAAGAGAATATCATAAGGCGCACCGTGTCAAGAGAATATGGGATGCACCGTGTCAAGAGAATATCGTGAGACGCACACTGTCAAAAGAATATCATGAGACGCACCGTGTGAAGAGAATATCATAAGACGCACCGTGTCAAGAGAATATCATGAGACGCACCGTGTCAAGGGAATATCATGAGACGCACCGTGTCAAGAGAATATAATGAGACGCACCGTGTCAAGAGAATATCATGAGACGCACCTTGTCAAGAGAATATCATGGGATGCACTGTGTCAAGAGAATATCATGAGACGCACCGTGTCAAGAGAATATCATGGGATGCACCGTGTCCAGAGAATATCATGGCATGGACCGTGTCAAGGGAATATCATGAGACGCACCCTGTCAAGAGAATATCATGGGATGCACCGTGTCAAGAGAATATCGTGAGACGCACTGTGTCAAGAGGATATCATGAGACGCACCGTGTCAAGAGAATATCATGAGACGCACCGTGTCAAGGGAATATCATGAGACGCACCGTCTCAAGAGAACATAATGAGACGCACCGTGTCAAGAGAATATCATGAGACACACTGTGTCAAGAGAACAACATGGGATGCACCGTGTCAAGAGAATATCATGGGATGCACCGTGTCAAGAGAATATAATGAGACGCACCGTGTCAAGAGAATATCATGGGATGTACCGTGTCAAGAGAATATCATGTGAAGCACCGTGTCAAAAGAATATCATGGCATGGACCGTGTCAAGGGAATATCATGAGACGCACCCTGTCAAGAGAATATCATGATATGCCCCGTGTCAAGCGAATATAATGAGACGCACCGTGTCAAGAGAATATCATGGGATGGACCGTGTCAAGAGAATATGAGACGCACCGTGTCAAGCGAACATCATGGGATGCACCGTGTCAAGAGAATATCATGAGACGCACTGTGTCAAGAGAATATCATGAGACGCACCGTGTCAAGAGAATATCACGGGATGCACCGTGCCAAGAGAATATCATGGGATGGACCGTGTCCAGGGAATATCATGAGACGTATCGTGTCAAGAGAATATCATGGGATGCTCCGTGTCAAGAGAATATCATGAGACGCACCGTGTCAAGAGAAAATCATGGGATGGACCGTGTCAAGAGAATATCATGGGATGCGCCGTGTCAAGGGAATATCATGGGATACACCGTGTCAAGAGAATAGCATGAGACGCACCGTGTCAAGAGAATATCATGGGATGCACCGTGTCAAGAGGATATCATGAGACGCACCGTGTCAAGAGAATATCATGGGATGCACCGTGTCAAGAGAATATCAGGAGACGCACCGTGTCAAAGGAATATCATGAGACGCATCGTGTCAACTGAATATCATGGGATGCACCGTGTCAAGAGCATATCATGAGACTTACCGTGTCAAGACAATATCACGGGATGTACCGTGTCAAGAGAATATCATGAGGCGCACCGTGTCAAGAGAATATGGGATGCACCGTGTCAAGAGAATATCGTGAGACGCACAGTGTCAAAGAATATCATGAGACGCACCGTGTGAAGAGAATATCATGAGACGCACCGTGCCAAGAGAATATCATGAGACTCACCGTGTCAAGGGAATATCATGAGACGCACCGTGTGAAGAGAATATAATGAGACGCACCGTGCCAAGAGAATATCATGAGACGCAAAGTGTCAAGAGAATATCATGGGATGCACCGTGTCAAGAGAATATCATGAGACGCACCGTGTGAAGAGAATATCATGGGATGCACCGTGTCAAGAGAATATCATGAGACGCACCGTGTCAAGAGAATATCATGTGATGCACCGTGTCAAGAGAATATCGTGAGACGCACTGTGTCAAGAGAATATCATGAGACGCACCGTGTGAGGAGAATATCATGAGACGCACCGTGTCAAGAGAATACCATGAGACGCACCGTGTCAAGGGAATATCATGAGACGCACCATGTCAAGAGAACATAATGAGACGCACCGTGTCAAGAGAATATCATGCGACGCACCGTGTCAAGAGAACATCATGGGTTGCACCGTGTCAAGAGAATATCATGGGATGCACCGTGTCAAGAGAATATCATGAGACGCACCGTGTCAAGAGAATATCATGGGATGTACCGTGTCAAGAGAATATCATGTGACGCACCGTGTCAAAAGAATATCATGGCATGGACCGTGTCAAGGGAATATCATGAGACGCACCCTGTCAAGAGAATATCATGGGATGCCCCGTGTCAAGAGAATATAATGAGACGCTAATGTCAAGAGAATATCATGGGATGGACCGTGTCAAGAGAATATGAGACGCACCGTGTCAAGCGAACATCATGGGATGCACCGTGTCAAGAGAATATCATGAGACGCACTGTGTCAAGAGAATATCATGAGACGCACCGTGTCAAGAGAATATCATGGGATGCACCGTGCCAAGAGGATATCATGGGATGGACCGTGTCAAGAGAATATCATGAGACGCATCGTGTCAAGAGAATATCATGGGATGCACCGTGTCAAGAGAATATCATGGGATGCGCCGTGTCAAGGGAATATCATGGGATACACCGTGTCAAGAGAATAGCATGAGACGCACCGTGTCAAGAGAATATCATGGGATGCACCGTGTTAAAACAATATCATGAAACGCACCGTGTCAAGAGAATATCATGAGACGCACCGTGTCAAGAGAATATCATGAGACGCACCTTTCCAAGACAATATCATGAGACGCACCGTGTAAGAGAATATCATGAGACCCACAGTGTCAAGAGAATATCATGGGATGCACAGTGTCAAGAGAATATCAAGAGACGCACAGTGTCAAGAGAATATCATGAGACGCACCGTGTCAAGAGAATATCATGAGACGCACCTTTCCGAGAGAATATCATGAGACGCACCGTGTAAGAGAATATCATGAGACGCACCGTGTCAAGAGAATATCATGGGGTGCACCGTGTCAAGAGAATATCATGAGACGCACCGTGTCAAAAGAATATCATGGGATGCACCGTGTCAAGAGAATATCATGGGATGGACCGTGTCAAGAGAATAGCATGGCATGGACCGTGCCAAGAGAATATCATGTGAGGGACCGTGTCAAGAGAATATCATGGGATGGACCGTGTCAAGAGAATATCATGAGACGCATCGTGTAAAGAGAATATAATGGGATGCACCGTACCAAGAGAATGTCATGAGACGCACCGTGTCAAGAGAATATCGTGAAAGCACCGTGCCAAGAGAATATCATGGGATGGACCGTGTCAAGAGAATATCATGAGACGCACGGTGTCAAGAGAATATCATGAGACGCACCGTGCCAAGAGAGTATCATGGGATGCACCGTCTCAAGAGAATATCATTAGACGCACCGTGTCTAGAGAATATCATGAGACGGACCGTGTCAAGAGAATATCATGGGATTAACCGGGTTAAGGGAATATCATGGGATGGACCGTGTCAAGAGAATATCATGAGACGCACCGTGTCAAGAGAATATCATGGGATGCACCGTGCCAAGAGAATATCATGGGATGGACCGTGTCAAGAGAATATCATGAGACGCATCGTGTCAAGAGAATATCATGGGATGCACCGTACCAAGAGAATATCATGAGACGCACCGTGTGAAGAGTATATCGTGGGATGTACCGTGTCAAGAGAATATCATGAGACGCACTGTGTCAAAAGAATATCGTGGGATGCACCGTGTCAAGTGAATATCATGGGATGGACCGAGGCAAGGGAATATCATGAGACGCACCGTTTCAAGAGAATATCATGGGATGCACCGTGTCAACAGAATATCATGAGACGCACCATGTCAAGAGAATATCATGGGATGCACCGTGTCAAGAGAATATCATGAGACGCACCGTGTCAAGAGAATATCATGGGGTTGACCGTGTCAAGAGAATATATTGGGATGGACCGTGTCAAGAGAATATCATGAGACGCACCGTGTCAAGAGAATATCATGGGATGCACCGTGCCAAGAGTATATCATGGGATGGACCGTGTCAAGAGAATATCATGGGATAGACCGTGTCAAGAGAATATCATGAGACGCATCGTGTCAAGAGAATATCATGGGATATACCGGGTCAAGAGAATATCATGGGATGGACCGTGTCAAGAGAATATCATGAGACGCACCGTGTCAAGAGAGTATCATGGGATGCACCGTGTCAAGAGAATATCATATGATGCACCGTGTCAAGAGAATATCATGTGACGCACCGTGTCAAGACAATATCATGGGATGCACCGTGTCAAGAGAATATCATGAGACGCACCGTGTCAAAAGTATATCATGGCATGGATCGTGTCAAGAGAATATAATGAGACGCACCGTGTCAAGAGAATATCATGGGATGGACCGTGTCAAGAGAATATGAGACGCACCGTGTCAAGCGAACATCATGGGATGCACCGTGTCAAGAGAATATCATGAGACGCACTGCGTCAAGAGAATATCATGAGACGCACCGTGTCAAGAGAATATCATGAGATGCACCGTGCCAAGAGAATATCATGGAATGGACCGCATCAAGAGAATATCATGAGACGCATCGTGTCAAGAGAATATCATGGGATGCTCCGTGTCAAGAGAATATCATGAGACGCACCGTGTCAAGAGAAAATCATGGGATGGACCGTGCCAAGAGAATATCATGGGATGCACCGTGTCAAGGGAATATCATGGGATGCACCGTGTCAAGAGAATATCATGGGATACACCGTGTCAAGAGAATAGCATGAGACGCACCGTGTCAAGAGAATATCATGGAATGCACCGTGTCAAAAGAATATCATGAAACGCACCGTGTCAAGAGAATATCATGAGACGCACCGTGTCAAGAGAATATCATGAGACGCACCTTTCCAAGACAATATCATGAGACGCACCGTGTAAGAGAATATCATGAGACGCACCGTGTCAAGAGAATATCATGAGACGCACCGTGTCAAGAGAATATCATGGGGTGCACCGTGTCAAGAGAATATAATGAGACGCACCGTGTCAAGAGAATATAATGAGACGCACCGTGTCAAGAGAATATCATGAGACGCACCATGTCAAGAGAATATCATGGGATGCACCGTGTCAAGAGAATATCGTGAGACGCACTGTGTCAAGAGAAAATGATGAGACGCACCGTGTGAGGAGAATATCATGAGACGCACCGTGTCAAGAGAATATCATGAGACGCACCGTGTCAAGGGAATATCATGAGACGCACCGTGTCAAGATTACATAATGAGACGCACCGTGTCAAGAGAATATCATGAGACGCACCGTGTCAAGAGAACATCATGGGCTGCACCGTGTCAAGAGAATATCATTGGATGCGCCGTGTCAAGAGAATATCGTGAGACGCACCGTGTTAAGAGAATATCATGGGATGCAACGTGTCAAGAGAATATCATGAGACGCACCGTGTCAAAAGAATATCATGGCATGGACCGTGTCAAGAGAATATCATGAGACGCACCCTGTCAAGAGAATATCATGGGATGCCCGGTATCAAGAGAATATCATGGGATGGACCGCGTCAAGAGAATGTCATGAGACGCATCGTGTCAAGAGAATATAATGGGATGCTCCGTGTCAAGAGAATATCATGAGACGCACCGTGTCAAGAGAAAATCATGGGATGGACCGTGTCAAGAGAATATCATGGGATGCACCGTGTCAAGAGAATATCATGGGATGCACCGTGTCAAGAGAATATCATGGGATACACCGTGTCAAGAGAATAGCAGGAGACGCACCGTGTCAAGAGAATATCATGGGATGCACCGTGTCAAAAGAATATCATGAAACGCACCGTGTCAAGAGAATATCATGAGACGCACCGTGTCAAGAGAATATCATGAGACGCACCTTTCCAAGACAATATCATGAGACGCACCGTGTAAGAGAATATCATGAGACGCACCGTGTCAAGAGAATAACATAGGATGCACCGTGTCAAGAGAATATCAAGAGACGCACAGTGTCAAGAGAATATCATGAGACGCACCTTTCCGATAGAATATCATGAGACGCACCGTGTAAGAGAATATCA
This sequence comes from Tenodera sinensis, assembly GCA_030765045.1. NCBI lineage: Eukaryota > Metazoa > Arthropoda > Insecta > Mantodea > Mantidae > Tenodera > Tenodera sinensis. The sequence goes on from CM060966.1 coordinate 165,585,148, forward strand.
TGAGACGCACCGTGTCAAGAGAATATCATGAGACGCACCGTGTCAAAAGAATATCATGGGATGCACCGTGTCAAGAGAATATCATGGGATGGACCGAGTCAAGAGAATATCATGAGACGCATCGTTTCAAGAGAATATTAAGGGATGCACCGTGTCAACAGAATATCATGAGACGCACCATGTCTAGAGAATATCATGAGACGCACCCTGTCAAGAGAATATCATGGGATGCCCCGTGTCAAGAGAATATAATGAGACGCACCCTGTCAAGAGAATATCATGGGATGGACCGTGTCAAGAGAATATGAGACGCACCGTGTCAAGCGAATATCATGGGATGCACCGTGTCAAAAGAATATCATGAAACGCACCGTGTCAAGCGAATATCATGAGACGCACCGTGTCAAGAGAATATCATGAGACGCACCGGGTCAAGAGAATATCATGTGACGCACCTTTCCAAGACGATATCATGAGACGCACCGTGTAAGAGAATACCATGAGACACACCGTGTCAAGAGAATATCATGGGATGCACCATGTCGAGAGAATATCAAGAGACGCACAGTGTCAAGAGAATATCATGAGACGCACCGTGTCAAGAGAATATCATGAGACGCACCTTTCCGAGAGAATATCATGAGACGCACCGTGTAAGAGAATATCATGAGATGCACCGTGTCAAGAGAACACCATGGGATGCACCGTGTCAAGAGAATATCATGAGACGCACTGTGTCAAGAGAATATCATGAGACGCACCGTGTCAAGAGAATATGATGGGATGCACCGTGCCAAGAGAATATCATGACACGCATCGTGTCAAGAGAGTATCATGAGACGCACCGTGTCAAGAGAATATCATGGGATGCACCGTGAAAGAGAATAACATGGGATGCACCGTGTCAAGAGAATATCATGAGAGGCACCATGTCAAGAGAATATCACGGGATGGACCGTGCCAAGAGAATATCATGAGACGCACCGTGTCAAGAGAATATGATGCGATGAACCGTGTCAAGAGAATATCATGAGACGCACCGTGACAAGGGAATATCATGAGACGCACCGTGTCAAGAGAATATCATGGGAAGCACCGTGTCAAGAGAATACCATGAGACGCACCGTGTCAAGAGAATATCGTGGGATGCACCGTGTCAAGAGAATATCATGAGACGCACCGTGTCAAAAGAAAATCATGGGATGGACCGTGTAAAGAGAATATCATGGGATGCACCGTGTCAAGAGAATATCATGGGATGCACCGTGTCAAGAGAATATCATGGGATACACCGTGTCAAGAGAATAGCAGGAGACGCACCGTGTCAAGAGAATATCATGGGATGCACCGTGTCAAAAGAATATCATGGGATGCACCGTGTCAAGTGAATATCATGGGATGGACCGAGTCAAGAGAATATTATGAGACGCACCGTTTCAAGAGAATATCATGGGATGCACCGTGTCAACAGAATATCATGAGACGCACCATGTCAAGAGAATATCATGGGATGCACCGTGTCAAGAGAATATCATGAGACGCACCGTGTCAAGAGAATATCATGGGATGGACCATGTCAAGAGAATATCATTGGATGGACCGTGTCAAGAGAATATCATGAGACGCACCGTGTCAAGAGGATATCATGGGATGGACCGCGTCAAGAGAATATCATGAGACGCATCGTGTCAAGAGAATATCATGGGATGCTCTGTGTCAAGAGAATATCATGAGACGCACCGTGTCAAGAGAAAATCATGGGATGGACCGTGTAAAGAGAATATCATGGGATGCACCGTGTCAAGAGAATATCATGGGATGCACCGTGTCAAGAGAATATCATGGGATACACCGTGTCAAGAGAATAGCAGGAGACGCACCGTGTCAAGGGAATATCATGGGATGCACCGTGTCAAAAGAATATCATGAAACGCACCGTGTCAAGAGAATATCATGAGACGCACCGTGTCAAGAGAATATCATGAGACGCACCTTTCCAAGACAATATCATGAGGCGCACCGTGTAAGAGAATATCATGAGACGCACCGTGTCAAGAGAATATCATGGGATGCACCGTGTCAAGAGAATATCAAGAGACGCAGTGTCAAGAGAATATCATGAGACGCACCGTGTCATGAGAATATCATGAGACGCACCGTGTCATGAGAATATCATGAGACGCACCTTTCCGAGAGAATATCATGAGACGCACCGTGTAAGAGAATATCATGAGACGCACTGTGTCAAGAGAATATCATGGGATGCACCGTGTCAAGAGAACATCATGAGACGCACCAGGTCAAAGGAATATCATGGGATGCACCGTGTCAAGAGAATATCATGGGATGCACCGTGTCAACAGAGTATCATGAGACGCGTCATGTCAAGAGAATATCATGGGATGCACCGTGTCAAGAGAATATCATGAGACGCACCGTGTCAAGAGAATATCATGGGATGGACCGTGTCAAGAGAATATCATGGGATGGACGGTGTCAAGAGAATATCATGAGACGCACGGTGTCAAGAGAATATCTTGGGATGCACCGTGTCAAAAGAATATCATGTGACGCAGCGTGTCAAGAGAATATCATGGGATCGACCGTGTCAAGAGAATATCATGAGACGCACCGTGTCAAGAGAATATCTTGGGATGCACCGTGTCAAAAGAATATCATGTGACGCACCGTGTCAAGAGAATATCATGGGATGCACCGTGTCAAGAGAATATCATCGGATGCACCGTGTCAAGAGAATATCATGAGACGCACCGTGTAAAGAGAATATCATGAGACGCACCGTGTCAAGAGAATATCATGAGACGCACCGTGTCAAGAGAATATCATGAGACGCACCGTGTCAGGAGAATATCATGAGACGCACCGTGTCAAGAGAATATCATGCGATGGACCGTGTCAAGAGAATACCATGAGACGCACCGTGTCAAGAGAATATCATGGGATGCACCCTGTCAAGAGAATATCATGGGATATACCGTGTCAAGAGAATATCTTGTGACGCACCGTGTCAGGAGGATATCATGGGATGCACAGTGTCAAGAAAATATCATGGGATGCACCGTGTCAAGAAAATATCATGCAACGTACCGTGTCAAGAGAATATCATGGGATGGACCGCGTCAAGAGAATATTATGGGATGCACCGTGTCAAGAGAATATGATGTGACGCACCGTGTCAAGAGAATATCTTGGGATGCACCGTGTCAAGAGAATATCATGGGATGCAACGTGTCAAGAGAATATCATGCGATGCACCGTCTCAAGAGAATATCATCGGACGCACCGTGCCAAGAGAATATCATGAGACGCACCGTTCAAAGAGAATATCATGAGACGCACCGTGTCAAGAGAATATCATGGGATGCTCCTTGTCAATAGAATATCATGAGACGCACCGTGTCAAGAGAATATCATTAGACGCAGCGTGTCAAGAGAATATCATGGGATGTACCGTGTCAAGAGAATATCATGAGACGCACCGTGTCAAAGGAATATCATGAGACGCACCGTGTGAAGAGAATATAATGGGATGCACCGTGTCAAGAGAATATCAAGAGACGCACCGTGTCAAGAGAATATCATGGGATGGACAGTGTCAAGAGAATATCATGAGACGCACCGTGTCAAGAGAATATCATGGGATGCACCGTGTCAACAGAATATCATGGGATGCACCGTGTCAAGAGAATATCATGAGACGTACCCTGTCAAAAGAATATCATGAGACTCACCGTGTCAAGAGAATATCATGGGATGCACCGTGTCAATAGAATATCATGAGACGCACCGTGTCAAGAAAATATCATGGGATGCACCGTGTCAAGAGAATATCATGGGATGGACAAAGTCAAGAGAATATCATGAGACGCACCGTTTCAAGAGAGTATCATGGGATGCACAGTGTCAAAGGAATATCATGAGACGCACCGTGTCAAGAGAATATCATGCGATGCACCGTGTTACGAGAATATCATGAGACACACCGTGTCAAGAGAATATCATGGGATGGACCGTGTCAAGAGAATATCATGAGACGCATCTTTCCAAGAGAATATCATGAAACGCACCGTGTCAAGAGAATATCATGGGATGCACCGTGTCAAGAGAATATCATGAGACGCACCGTGTCAAAAGAATATCATGGCATGGACCGTGTCAACAGAATATCATGAGACGCACCGTGTCAAGAGGATATCATGAGACGCACCGTTTCAAGAGAGTATCATGGGATGCACCGTGTCAAGAGAATATCATGAGACGCACCGTGTCAAGAGAATATCATGGGATGGACCATGTCAAGAGAATATCATTGGATGGACCGTGTCAAGAAAATATCATGAGACGCACCGTGTCAAGAGGATATCATGGGATGGACCGCGTCAAGAGAATATCATGAGACGCATCGTGTCAAGAGAATATCATGGGATGCTCCGTGTCAAGAGAATATCATGAGACGCACCGTGTCAAGAGAAAATCATGGGATGGACCGTGTAAAGAGAATATCATGGGATGCACCGTGTCAAGAGAATATCATGGGATGCACCGTGTCAAGAGAATATCATGGGATACACCGTGTCAAGAGAATAGCAGGAGACGCACCGTGTCAAGAGAATATCATGGGATGCACCGTGTCAAAAGAATATCATGAAACGCACCGTGTCAAGAGAATATCATGAGACGCACCGTGTCAAGAGAATATCATGATACGCACCTTTCCAAGACAATATCATGAGACGCACCGTGTAAGAGAATATCATGAGACGCACCGTGTCAAGAGAATATCATGTGATGCACCGTGTCAAGAGAATATCAAGAGACGCAGTGTCAAGAGAATATCATGAGACGCACCGTGTCATGAGAATATTATGAGACGCACCGTGTCATGAGAATATCATGAGACGCACCTTTCCGAGAGAATATCATGAGACGCACCGTGTAAGAGAATATCATGAGACGCACTGTGTCAAGAGAATATCATGGGATGCGCCGTGTCAAGAGAACATCATGAGACGCACCAGGTCAAAGGAATATCATGGGATGCACCGTGTCAAGAGAATATCATGGGATACACCGTGTCAACAGAGTATCATGAGACGCACCGTGTCAAAAGAATATCATGGGATGGACCGTGTGAAGAGAATATCATGGGATGGACGGTGTCAAGAGAATATCATGACACGCACGGTGTCAAGAGAATATCTTGGGATGCACCGTGTCAAAAGAATATCATGTGACGCAGCGTGTCAAGAGAATATCATGGGATCGACCGTGTCAAGGGAATATCATGAGACGCACCGTGTCAAGAGAATATCTTGGGATGCACCGTGTCAAAAGAATATCATGTGACGCACCGTGTCAAGAGAATATCATGGGATGCACCGTGTCAAGAGAATATCATCGGATGCACCGTGTCAAGAGAATATCATGAGACGCACCGTGTAAAGAGAATATCATGAGACGCACCGTGTCAAGAGAATATCTTGAGACGCACCGTGTCAAGGGAATATCATGAGACGCACCGTGTCAGGAGAATATCATGAGACGCACCGTGTCAAGAGAATATCATGCGATGGACCGTGTCAAGAGAATATCATGAGACGCACCGTGTCAAGAGAATATCATGGGATGCACTCTGTCAAGAGAATATCATGGGATATACCGTGTCAAGAGAATATCATGTGACGCACCGTGTCAGGAGGATATCATGGGATGCACAGTGTCAAGAGAATATCATGGGATGCACCGTGTCAAGAAAATATCATGCAACGTACCGTGTCAAGAGAATATCATGGGATGGACCGCGTCAAGAGAATATTATGGGATGCACCGTGTCAAGAGAATATGATGTGACGCACCGTGTCAAGAGAATATCTTGGGATGCACCGTGTCAAGAGAATATCATGGGATGCAACGTGTCAAGAGAATATCATGCGATGCACCGTCTCAAGAGAATATCATCGGACGCACCGTGCCAAGAGAATATCATGAGACGCACCGTTCAAAGAGAATATCATGAGACGCACCGTGTCAAGAGAATATCATGGGATGCTCCTTGTCAATAGAATATCATGAGACGCACCGTGTCAAGAGAATATCATTAGACGCAGCGTGTCAAGAGAATATCATGGGATGTACCGTGTCAAGAGAATATCATGAGACGCACCTTTCCAAGAAATTATCATGAGACGCACCGTGTAAGAGAATATCATGAGACGCACCGTGTCAAGAGAATATCATGAGACGCACCGTGTCAAGAGAATATCATGGGGTGCACCGTATCAAGAGAATATAATGAGACGCACCGTGTCAAGAGAATATAATGAGACGCACCGTGTCAAGAGAATATCATGAGACGCACCGTGTCAAGAGAATATCATGGGATGCACCGTGTCAAGAGAATATCGTGAGACGCACTGTGTCAAGAGAAAATGATGAGACGCACCGTGTGAGGAGAATATCATGAGACGCACCGTGTCAAGAGAATATCATGAGACGCACCGTGTCAAGGGAATATCATGAGACGCACCGTGTCAAGATTACATAATGAGACGCACCGTGTCAAGAGAATATCATGAGACGCACCGTGTCAAGAGAACATCATGGGCTGCACCGTGTCAAGAGAATATCATTGGATGCGCCGTGTCAAGAGAATATCGTGAGACGCACCGTGTTAAGAGAATATCATGGGATGCAACGTGTCAAGAGAATATCATGAGACGCACCGTGTCAAAAGAATATCATGGCATGGACCGTGTCAAGAGAATATCATGAGACGCACCCTGTCAAGAGAATATCATGGGATGCCCCGTATCAAGAGAATATCATGGGATGGACCGCGTCAAGAGAATATCATGAGACGCATCGTGTCAAGAGAATATAATGGGATGCTCCGTGTCAAGAGAATATCATGAGACGCACCGTGTCAAGAGAAAATCATGGGATGGACCGTGTCAAGAGAATATCATGGGATGCACCGTGTCAAGAGAATATCATGGGATGCACCGTGTCAAGAGAATATCATGGGATACACCGTGTCAAGAGAATAGCAGGAGACGCACCGTATCAAGAGAATATCATGGGATGCACCGTGTCAAAAGAATATCATGAAACGAACAGTGTCAAGAGAATATCATGAGACGCACCGTGTCAAGAGAATATCATGAGACGCACCGTGTAAGAGAATATCATGAGATGCACCGTGTGAAGAGAATATCATGGGATGCACCGTGTCAAGAGAATATCAAGAGACGCAGTGTCAAGAGAATATCATGAGACGCACCGTGTCATGAGAATATCATGAGACGCACCTTTCCGAGAGAATATCATGAGACGCACCGTGTAAGAGAATATCATGAGACGCACTGTCAAGAGAATATCATGGGATGCACCGTGTCAAGAGAACATCATGAGACGAACCAGGTCAAAGGAATATCATGGGATGCACCGTGTCAAGAGAATATCATGGGATGGACCGAGTCAAGAGAATATCATGAGACGCACCATTTCAAGAGAATATCATGGGATGCACCATGTCAACAGAATATCATGAGACGCGTCATCTCAAGAGAATATCATGGGATGCACCGTGTCAAGAGAATATCATGAGACGCACCGTGTCAAGAGAATATCATGGGATGGACCGTGTCAAGAGAATATCATGGGATGGACGGTGTCAAGAGAATATCATGAGACGCACCGTGTCAAGAGAATATCTTGGGATGCACCGTGTCAAAAGAATATCATGTGACGCAGCGTGTCAAGAGAATATCATGGGATGGACCGTGTCAAGAGAATATCATGAGACGCACCGTGTCAACAGAATATCTTGGGATGCACCGTGTCAAAAGAATATCATGTGACGCACCGTGTCAAGAGAATATCATGGGATGCACCGTGTCAAGAGAATATCATCGGATGCACCGTGTCAAGAGAATATCATGAGACGCACCGTGTAAAGAGAATATCATGAGACGCACCGTGTCAAGAGAATATCATGAGACGCACGGTGTCAAGAGAATATCATGAGACGCACCGTGTCAAGAGAATATCATGAGACGCACCGTGTCAAGAGAATATCATGCGATGGACCGTGTCAAGAGAATATCATGAGACGCACCGTGTCAAGAGAATATCATGGGATGCACCCTGTCCAGAGAATATCATGGGATATACCGTGTCAAGAGAATATCATGTGACGCACCGTGTCAGGAGGATATCATGGGATGCACAGTGTCAAGAGAATATCATGGGATGCACCGTGTCAAGAGAATATCATGCAACGTACCGTGTCAAGAGAATATCATGGGATGGACCGCGTCAAGAGAATATCATGGGATGCACCGTGTCAAGAGAATGTGATGTGACGCACCGTGTCAAGAGAATATCATGGGATGCCCCGTGTCAAGAGAATATCATGGGATGCAACGTGTCAAGAGAATATCATGCGATGCACCGTCTCAAGAGAATATCATCGGACGCACCGTGCCAAGAGAATATCATGAGACGCACCGTTCAAAGAGAATATCATGAGACGCACCGTGTCAAGAGAATATCATGGGATGCACCGTGTCAAGAGAATATCATGAGACGCACCGTGTCAAGAGAATATCATGGGATGCACCTTGTCAAGAGAATATCATGGGATGCACCGTGTCAAGAGAATATCATGTGACGCACCGTGTCAAGAGAATATCATGGGATGCACGGTGTCAAGAGAATATCATGGAATGCACCGTGTCAAGAGAATATCATTGGATGCACCGTGTCAAGAGAATATCATGAGACGCACCGTGTCAGGAGAATATCATGGGATGGACCGTGTCAAGAGAATATGATTAGACGCACCGTGTCAAGAGAATATCATGGGATGCACCGTGTCAAGAGAATATCATGGGATGTACCGTGTCAAGAGAATATGATGTGACGCACCGTGTCAAGAGAATATCATGGGATGCACCGTGTCATGAGAATATCATGAGACGCACCGTGGCAGGAGAATATCATGCGATGGACCGTGTCAACAGAATATCATGGGATAGAGCGTGTAAGGAGAATATCACGGGATTGACCGTGTCTAGCGAATTTCATGGGATGCACCGTGTCAAGAGCATAACATGTGACGCACCGTCAAGAGAATATCATGGGATGCACTGTGTCAAGAGAATATCATGGGATGGACCGTGTCAAGAGAATATCATGGGATGCACCGTGTCAAGAGAATATCATGTGACGCACCGTGTCAAGAGAATATCATGGGATGCACTGTGTCAAGAGATAATCATCGGATGCACCGTCTCAAGAGAATATCATGAGACGCACCGTGTGAAGAGAATATCATGGGATGCACCGTATCAAGAGAATATCATGCGATGCACCGTGTCAAGAGAATATCATCGGATGCACCGTGTCAAGAGAATATCATGAGACGCAACGTGTAAAGGGAATATCATGAGACGCACCGTGTCAAGAGAATATCATGGGATGGACCGTGTCAAGGGAATATCATGAGACGCACCGTGTCAAGAGAATATCATGGGTTGGACCGTGTCAAGAGAATATCATGGGATGCACCGTGTCAAGAGAATATCATGTGACGCACCGTGTCAAGAGAATATCATGGGATGCACCGTGTCAAGAGAATATCATGGGATGCACCGTGTCAAGAGAATATCATGGGATGCACCGTGTCAAGAGAATATCATGTATCGCACCGTGTCAAGAGAATATCATGGGATGGACCGTGGCAAGAGAATATCATGGGATGCACCGTGTCAAGAGAATATCATGTGGCGCACCGTGTCAAGAGAATATCATGGGATGCACCGTGTCAAGAGAATATCATCGGATGCACCGTGTCAAGAGAATATCATGAGACGCACCGTGTCAAGAGAATATCATGGGATGCACCGTATCAAGAGAATATCATGCGATGCTCCGTGTCAAGAGAATATCATGGGATGCACCGTGTCAACAGAATATCATAAGACGCACCGTGTCAAGAGAATATCATCGGATGCACCGTGTCAAAAGAATATCATGAGACGCACCGTGTCACGAGAATATCATGGGATGGACCGTGTCAAGAGAATATCATGAGACGCACCGTGTCAAGAGAATATCATGGGATGCACCGTGTGAACAGAATATCATGAGACGCACCGTGTCAAGAGAATATCATCGGATGCACCGTGTCAAGAGAATATCATGAGACGCACCGTGTCAAGAGAATATCATGGGATGCACCGTGTCAAGGGAATATCATGGGATGCACCGTCTCAAGAGAATATCATGTGACGCACCGTGTCAAGAGAATATCATGGTATGCACCGTGTCAAGAGAATATCATCGGATGCACCGTGTCAAGAGAATATCATGAGACGCACCGTGTCAAGAGAATATCATGGGATGCACCGTGTCAAGAGAATATCATGCGATGCACCGTGTCAAGAGAATATCATTGGATGCACCGTGGCAAAGGAATATCATGAGACGCACCGTGTAAAGAGAATATCATGAGACGCACCGTGTCAAAAGAATAACATGAGACGCACCGTGTCAAGAGAATATCATGCGATGGACCGTGTCAAGGGAATATCATGAGACGCACCGTGTCAAGAGAATATCATGAGTTGGACCGTGTCAAGAGAATATCATGGGATGCACCGTGTCAAGAGAATATCATGTGACCCACCGTGTCAGGAGGATATCATGGGATGCACAGTGTCAAGAGAATATCATGGGATGCACCGTGTCAAGAGAATATCATGTAACGTACCGTGTCAAGAGAATATCATGGGATGGACCGCGTCAAGAGAATATCATGGGATGCACCGTGTCAAGAGAATATGATGTGACGCACCGTGTCAAGAGAATATCATGGGATGCACCGTGCCAAGAGAATATCATTGGATGCAACGTGTCAAGAGAATATCATGCGATGCACCGTGTCAAGAGAATATCATCGGACGCACCGTGCCAAGAGAATTTCATGAGACGCACCGTTCAAAGAGAATATCATGAGACGCACCGTGTCAAGAGAATATCATGGGATGCTCCGTGTCAATAGAATATCATGAGACGCACCGTGTCAAGAGAATATCATTAGACGCACCGTGTCAAGAGAATATCATCGTATGCACCGTGTCAAGAGAATATCATTAGACGCAGCGTGTCAAGAGAATATCATGGGATGCACCGTGTCAAGAGAATATCATGAGACGCACCGTGTCAAAGGAATATCACGAGACGCACCGTGTGAAGAGAATATAATGGGATGCACCGTGTCAAGAGAATATCATGAGACGCACCGTGTCAAGAGAATATCATGGGATGGACCGTGTCAAGAGAATATCATGAGACGCACCGTGTCAAGAGAATATCATGGGATTCACCGTGTCAACAGAATATCATGAGACGCACCGTGTCAAGAGAATATCATGAGACGCACCGTGTCAAAAGAATATCATGGGATGCACCGTGTCAAGAGAATATCATGAAACCCACCGTGTCAAGAGAATATCATGGGATTCACCGTGTCAAGAGAATATCATGTGACGCACCGTGTCAAGAGAATATCATGGGATGCACCGTGTCAAGAGAATATCATGGGATGCACCGTGTCAAGAGAATATCATGAGACGTACCCTGTCAAAAGGATATCATGAGACTCACCGTGTCAAGAGAATATCATGGGATGCACCGTGTCAATAGAATATCATGAGACGCACCGTGTCAAGAGAATATCATGGGATTCCCCGTGTCAACAGAATATCATGAGACAAACCGTGTCAAGAGAATATCATGGGATGGATCGTGTCAAGAGAATATCATGAGACACACCGTGTCAAGAGAATATCATGAGACGCACCGTGTCAAGAGAATATCATGGGTTGGACCGTGTCAAGAGAATATCATGGGAAAGACCGTGTCAAGAGAATATCATGGAATGGACCGTGTCAAAAGAATATCATGAGACGCACCGTGTCAAGAGGATATCATGGGATGCACCGTGCCAAGTGAATATCATGAGACGCACCGTGTGAAGAGAATATCATGGGATGCAACGTGTCAAGAGAATATCATGAGACCCACCGTGTCAAAAGAATATCATGGGATGCACCGTGTCAAGAGAATATCATGAGACGCACCTTGTCAAGAGAATATCGTGAGACGCACCGTGTCAAGAGAATATCATGGGATGGACCGTGTCAATAGAATATCATGAGACGCACCGTCTCAAGAGAATATCATGGCATGACCGTGTCAAGAGAATATCATGAGACGCACCGTGTCAAGGGAATATAATGAGACGCACCGTCTCCGGAGAATATCATGGGATGCACCGTGTCAAGAGAATTTCATGGGATGCACCGAGTCAAGAGAATATCATCGGATGCACCTTTTCAAGAGAATATCATGAGACGCACCGTGTCAAGAGAATTTCATGGGACGCACCGTGTCAAGAGAATATCACGGGATGGACCGTGTCAAGAGAATATCATGAGACGCACCGTGTCAAGAGAATATCATGGGATGCACCGTGTCAAGAGGATATCATGTGACGCACCGTGTCAAGAGAATATCATGGGATGAACCGTGTCAAGAGAATATCATTGGATGCACCGTGTCAAGAGAATATCATGAGACGCACCGTGTCTAGAGAATATCATGGGATGCCCCGGTCAAGAGAATATCATCGGATGCACCGTGTCAAGAGGATATCGTGTGACGCACCGTGTCAAGAGAATATCATTTCATGCACCGTGTCAAGAGAATATCATGAGACGCACCGTGTCAAGAGAATATCATGAGACGCACCGTGTGAAGAGAATATCATGAGACGCACCGTGTCAAGAGAGTATCGTGGGATGGACCGTGTCAAGAGAATATCATGAGGCGCACCGTGTCAAGAGAATATCATGCGATGCACCGTGTCAAGAGAATATCATCGGATTCACCGTGTCAAGAGAATGTCATGAGACGCACCGTGTAAAGAGAATATCATGAGACGCACCGTGTCAAGAGAATATCATGAGACGCACCGTGTCAAGAGAATATCATTAGACGCAGCATGTCAAGAGAATATCATGGGATGCACCGTGTCAAGAGAATATCATGAGACGCACCGTGTCAAAGGAATATAATGAGACGCCACGTGTCAAGAGAATATCATGAGACGCACCGTGTCAAGAGAATATCATGGGATGCACCGTGTCAACAGAATATCATGAGACGCACCGTGTCAAGAGAATATCATGAGACGTACTGTGTCAAGAGAATATCATGGGATGCACCGTGTCAAGAGAATATCATGAAACGCACCGTGTCAAGAGAATATCATGGGATGCACCGTGTCAAGAGAATATCATGTGACGCACTGTGTCAAGAGAATATCATGGGATGCACCGTGTCAAGAGAATATCATCGGATGCACAGTGTCAAGAGAATATCATGAGACTCACCGTGTCAAGAGAATATCATGGGTGCACCGTGTCAAGAGAATATCATTCGATGCACCGTGTCAAGATAATATCATCGGATGCACCGTGTCAAGAGAATATCATGAGACGCACCTTGTAAAGAGAATATCATGAGACGCACCGTGTCCAGAGAATATCATGTGACGCACTGTGTCAAGAGAATATCATGGGATGTACCGTGTCAAGAGAATATCATGAGACACACCGTATCAAGAGAATATCATGAGACGCACCCTGTCAAGAGAAAATCATGGGATGGACCGTGTCAAGAGAATATCATGAGACGCACCGTGTCAAGAGAATATCATGGGATGCACCGTGTCAAGAGAATATCATGAGACGCACCGTGTCAAGAGAATATCATGAGACGCACCGTGTGAACAGAATATCATGAGACGCACCGTGACAAGAGAATATCGTGGGAGGGACCGTGTCAAGAGAATATCATGAGACGCACCGTGTCAAGAGAATATCATGGGATGCACCTTGTCAAGAGAATATCATGGGATGCACCGTGTCAAGAGAATATCATGTGACGCACCGTGTCAAGAGAATATCATGGGATGCACGGTGTCAAGAGAATATCATAGGATGCACCGTGTCAAGAGAATATCATGGGATGCACCGTGTCAAAAGAATATCATGTGACGCACGGTGTCAAGAGAATATCATGGGATGGACCGTGTCAAGAGAATATGATGAGACGCACCGTGTCAAGAGAATATCATGGGATGCACCGTGTCAAGAGAATATCATGGGATGTACCGTGTCAAGAGAATATGATGTGACGCCCCGTGTCAAGAGAATATCATGGGATGCACCGTGTCATGAGAATATCATGAGACGCACCGTGTCACGAGAATATCATGCGATGGATCGTGTCAACAGAATATCATGGGATAGAGCGTGTAAGGAGAATATCACGGGATTGACCGTGTCCAGCGAATATCATGGGATGCACCGTGTCAAGAGCATAACATGTGACGCACCGTCAAGAGAATATCATGGGATGCACCGTGTCAAGAGAATATCATGGGATGGCCCGTGTCAAGAGAATATCATGGGATGCACCGTGTCAAGAGAATATCATGTGACGCACCGTGTCAAGAGAATATCATGGGATGCACCGTGTCAAGAGAATATCGTCGGATGCACCGTGTCAAGAGAATGTCATGAGACGCACCGTGTCAAGAGAATATCATGGGATGCACCGTATCAAGAGAATATTATGCGATGCACCGTGTCAAGAGAATATCATCGGATGCACCGTGTCAAGAGAATATCATGAGACGCAACGTGTAAAGAGAATATCATGAGACGCACCGTGTCAAGGGAATATCATGAGACGCACCGTGTAAAAAGAATATCATGAGACGCACCGTGTCAACAGAATATCATGGGATGCAGGGTGTCAATAGAATATGATGAGACGCACCGTGTCAAGAGAATATCATTAGACGCAGCGTGTCAAGAGAATATCATGGGATGCACCGTGTCAAGAGAATATCATGAGACGCACCGTGTCAAAGGAATATCATGAGACGCACCGTGTGAAGAGAATATAATGCGATGCACCTTGTCAAGAGAATATCATGAGACGCACCGTGTCAAGAGAATATCATGGGATGGACCGTGTCAAGAGGATATCATGAGACGCACCGTGTCAAGGGAATATCATGGGATGCACCGTGTCAAAAGAATATCATGAGACGCACCGTGTCAAGAGAATATCATCGGATGCACCGTGTCAAAAGAATTACATGAGACGCACCGTGTCACGAGAATATCATGGGATGGACCGTGTCAAGAGAATATCATGAGACGCACCGTGTCAAGAGAATATCATGGGATGCACCGTGTGAACAGAATATCATGAGACGCACCGTGTCAAGAGAATATCATCGGATGCACCGTGTCAAGAGAATATCATGAGACGCACCGTGTCAAGAGAATATCATGGGATGCACCGTGTCAAGGGAATATCATGGGATGCACCGTCTCAAGAGAATATCATGTGACGCACCGTGTCAAGAGAATATCATGGTATGCACCGTGTCAAGAGAATATCATCGGATGCACCGTGTCAAGAGAATATCATGAGACGCACCGTGTCAAGAGAATATCATGGGATGCACCGTGTAAAGAGAATATCATGCGATGCACCGTGTCAAGAGAATATCATCGGATGCACCGTGTCAAGAGAATATCATGAGACGCACCGTGTAAAGAGAATATCATGAGACGCACCGTGTCAAGAGAATATCATGAGACGCACCGTGTCAAGAGAATATCATGCGATGGACCGTGTCAAGGGAATATCATGAGACGCACCGTGTCAAGAGAATATCATGGGTTGGACCGTGTCAAGAGAATATCATGGGATGCACCGTGTCAAGAGAATATCATGTGACGCACCGTGTCAAGAGAATATCATGGGATGCACCGTGTCAAGAGATATTCATGGGATGCACCGTGTCAAGAGAATATCATGAGATGCACCGTGTCAAGAGAATATCATGTAACGCTCCGTGTCAAGAGAATTTCATGAGACGCACCGTGTCAAGAGAATATCATTAGACGCAGCGTGTCAAGAGAATATCATGGGATGCACCGTGTCAAGAGAATATCATGAGACGCACCGTGTCAAAGGAATATAATGAGACGCACCGTGTGAATAGAATATAATGGGATGCACCGTGTCAAGAGAATATCATGAAACGCACCGTATCAAGAGAATATCATGGGATGCATCGTGAAAGAGAATATCATGTGACGCACCGTGTCAAAAGAATATCATGGGATGCACCGTGTCAAGAGAATATTATCGGATGCACCGTGTCAAGAGAATATCATGAGACTCACCGTGTCAAGAGAATATCATGGGATGCACCGTGTCAAGAGAATATCATTCGATGCACCGTGTCAAGATAATATAATCGGATGCACCGTGTCAAGAGAATATCATGGGATGGACCGTGTCACGAGAATATCATTGGATGCGCCGTGTCAAGAGAATATCATCGGATGCGCCGTTCAAAGAGAATATCATGAGACGCACCGTGTCCAGAGAATATCATGAGACGCACCGTGACAGGAGAATATCATGAGACGCAACGTGTCAAGAGAATATCATGGGATAGACCGTGTCAAGAGAATATCATGAGACGCACCATGTCAAGAGAATATCATGACACGCACCGTTTCAAGAGAATATCATGGGATGGACCGTGTCAAGGGAATATCATGAGACGCACCGTGTCAAGAGGATATCATGGGTTGGACCGTGTCAAGAGAATATCATGGGATGCACCGTGTCAAGAGAATATCATGTGACGCACCGTGTCAAGAGAATATCATGGGATGCACCGTGTCAAGAGAATATCATGGGATGCACCGTGTCAAGAGAATATCATGGGATGCACCGTGTCAAGAGAATATCATGTAACGCGCCGTGTCAAGAGAATATCATGGGATGGACCGTGGCAAGAGAATATCATGGGATGCACCGTGTCAAGAGAATATCATGTGACGCACCGTGTCAAGAGAATATCATGGGATGCACCGTGTCAAGAGAATATCATCGGATGCACCGTGTCAAGAGAATATCATGAGACGCACCGTGTCAAGAGAATATCATGGGATGCACCGTATCAAGAGAATATCATGCGATGCTCCGTGTCAAGAGAATATCATCGGATGCACCGTGTCAAGAGAATATCATGAGACGCAACGTGTAAAGAGAATATCAAGAGACGCACTTGTCAAGAGAATATCATGAGACGCACCGTGTCAAAAGAATATCATGAGACGCACCGTGTCAAGAGAATATCATGGGATGCACAGTGTCAATAGAATATCATGAGACGCACCGTGTCAAGAGAATATCATTAGACGCAGCGTGTCAAGAGAATATCATGGGATGCACCGTGTCAAGAGAATATCATGAGACGCACCGTGTCAAAGGAATATCATGAGACGCACCGTGTGAAGAGAATATAATGGGATGCACCTTGTCAAGAGAATATCATGAGACGCACCGTGTCAAGAGAATATCATGGGATGGACAGTGTCAAGAGAATATCATGAGACGCACCGTGTCAAGAGAATGTCATGGGATGCACCGTGTCAACAGAATATCATGAGACGCACCGTGTCAAGAGAATATCATCGGATGCACCGTGTCTAGAAAATATCATGAGACGCACCGTGTCAAGAGAATATCATGGGATGGACCGTGTCAAGAGAATATCATGAGACACATCGTGTCAAGAGAATATCATGGGATGCACCGTGTGAACAGAATATCATGAGACGCACCGTGTCAAGAGAATATCATCGGATGCACCGTGTCAAGAGAATATCATGAGACGCACCGTGTCAAGAGAATATCATGGGATGCACCGTGTCAAGGGAATATCATGGGATGCACCGAGTCAAGAGAATATCATCTGACGCACCGTGTCAAGAGAATATCATGGGATGGTCCGTGTCAAGAGAATATCATGAGACGCATCGTGTCAAGAGAATATCATGGGATGCACCGTGTGAACAGAATATCATGAGACGCACCGTGTCAAGAGAATATCATCGGATGCACCGTGTCAAGAGAATATCATGAGACGCACCGTGTTAAGAGAATATCATGCGATGCACCGTGTCAAGAGAATATCATCGGATGCACCGTGTCAACAGAATATCATGAGACGCACCGTGTAAAGAGAATATCATGAGACGCACGTGTCAAGAAATATCATGAGACGTACCGTGTCAAGAGAATATCATGCGATGGACCGTGTCAAGGGAATATCATGAGACGCACCGTGTCAAGAGAATATCATGGGTTGGACCGTGTCAAGAGAATATCATGGTATGCACCGTGTCAAGAGAATATCATGGGATGCACCGTGTCAAGAGAATATCATGGGATGCACCGTGTCAAGAGAATATCATGGGATGCACCGTGTCAAGAGAATATCATGTAACGCACCGTGTCAAGAGAATATCATGAGACGCACCGTGTCAAGAGAATATCATTAGACGCAGCATGTCAAGAGAATATCATGGGATGCACCGTGTCAAGAGAATATCATGAGACGCACCGTGTCAAAGGAATATAATGAGACGCCACGTGTCAAGAGAATATCATGAGACGCACCGTGTCAAGAGAATATCATGGGATGCACCGTGTCAACAGAATATCATGAGACGCACCGTGTCAAGAGAATATCATGAGACGTACTGTGTCAAGAGAATATCATGGGATGCACCGTGTCAAGAGAATATCATGAAACGCACCGTGTCAAGAGAATATCATGGGATGCACCGTGTCAAGAGAATATCATGTGACGCACTGTGTCAAGAGAATATCATGGGATGCACCGTGTCAAGAGAATATCATCGGATGCACAGTGTCAAGAGAATATCATGAGACTCACCGTGTCAAGAGAATATCATGGGTGCACCGTGTCAAGAGAATATCATTCGATGCACCGTGTCAAGATAATATCATCGGATGCACCGTGTCAAGAGAATATCATGAGACGCACCTTGTAAAGAGAATATCATGAGACGCACCGTGTCCAGAGAATATCATGTGACGCACTGTGTCAAGAGAATATCATGGGATGTACCGTGTCAAGAGAATATCATGAGAGACACCGTATCAAGAGAATATCATGAGACGCACCCTGTCAAGAGAAAATTATGGGATGGACCGTGTCAAGAGAATATCATGAGACGCACCGTGTCAAGAGAATATCATGGGATGCACCGTGTCAAGAGAATATCATGAGACGCACCGTGTCAAGAGAATATCATGAGACGCACCGTGTGAAAAGAATATCATGGGATGCACCGTTTGAATACAATATCATGAGACGCACCGTGTCAAAAGGGTATCATGAGACGCACCGTGTAAAGAGAATATCATGGGATGCACCGTGTCAAGAGAATATCATGAGATGCACCCTGTCAAAAGAATATCATGAGACACACCGTGTCAAGAGAATATCATGGGTTGCACCGTGTCAAGAGAATATCATGGGATGCACCGTGTCAAGAGAATATCATGGGATGCACCGTGTCAAGAGAATATCAAGTAACGCACCGTGTCAAGAGAATATCATGGGATGGACCGTTTCAAGAGAATATCATGGGATGCACCGTGTCAAGAGAATATCATGTGACGCACCGTGTCTGGAGAATATCATGGGATGCACCGTGTCAAGAGAATATCATCGGATGCACCGTGTCAAGAGAATATCATGAGACGCACCGTGTCAAGAGAATATCATGGGATGCACCGTGTCAAGAGAATATCATGCGATGCACCGTGTCAAGAGAATATCATCGGATGCACCGTGTCCAGAGAATATCATAAGACGCAACGTGTAAAGAGAAAATCATGAGACGCACCGTGTCAAGAGAATATCATGAGACGCTCCCTGTCAAAAGAATATCATGAGACGCACCGTGTCAAGAGAATATCATGGGATGCACCGTGTCAATAGAATATCATGAGACGCACCGTGTCAAGAGAATATCATTAGACGCAGCGTGTCAGGAGAATATCATGGGATGCACCGTGTCAAGAGAATATCATGAGACGCACCGTGTCAAGAGAATATCATGGGATGGACCGTGTCAAGAGAATATCATGAGACGCACCGTGTCAAGAGAATACATGGGATGCACCGTGTCAACAGAATATCATGAGACGCACCGTGTCAAGAGAATATCATCGGATGCACCGTGTCAAGAGAATATCATGAGACGCACCGTGTCAAGAGAATATCAGGGGATGCACCGTGTCAAAAGAATATCATGGGATGCACCGTGTCAAGAGAATATCAAGTGACGCACCGTGTCAAGAGAATATCATGGTATGCACCGTGTCAAGAGAATATCATTGGATGTACCGTGTGAAGGGAATATCATGAGACGCACCGTGTCAAGAGAATATCATGGGATGCACCGTGTCAAGAGAATATCATGCGATGCACCGTGTCAAGAGAATATCATCGGATTCACCGTGTCAAGGGAATATCATGAGACGCACCGTGTAAAGAGAATATCATGAGACGCACCGTGTCGAGAGAATATCATGAGACGCACCGAGTCAAGAGAATATCATGAGACGCACCGTGTCAAGAGAATATCATGAGACGCACCCTTTCAAGAGAATATCATGGGATGGGCCGTGTCAAGGGAATATCATGAGACGCACCGTGTCAAGAGAATATCATGGGTTGGACCGTGTCAAGAGAATATCATGGGATGCACCGTGTCAAGAGAATATCATGTGACGACCCGTGTCAAGAGAATATCATGGGATGCACCGTGTCAAGAGAATATCATGGGATGCACCGTGTGAAGAGAATATCATGGGATGCACCATGTCAAGAGAATACCATGTAACGCACCGTGTCAAGAGAATATCATGGGATGCACCGTGTTTATAGAATATCATGGGATGCACCGTGTCAAGAGAATATCATGCGACGCACCGTGTCAAGAGAATATCATGGTATGCACCGTGTCAAGAGAATATCATGTGACGCTCCGTGTCAAGAGAATATCATGGGATGCTCCGTGTCAAGAGAATATCATCGGATGCACCGTGTCAAGAGAATATCATGAGATTCACCGTGTCAAGAGAATATCATGGCATGCACCGTGTCAAGAGATTATCATCGGATGCACCGTGTCAAGAGAATATCATGAGACGCACCGTGTCAAGAGAATATCATGGAATGGACCCTGTTAAGAGAATATCATTAGACGCACCGTGTCAAGAGGGTATCATGGGATGGACCGTGTCAAGAGAATATCGTGAGACGCACCCTGTCAAGAGGGTATCATGGGATGCACCGTGTCAGGAGAATATCTTGAGACGCACCGTGTCAAGAGAATATCATGAGACGCACCGTGTAAAGAGAATATCATGGGATGCACCGTGTCAAGAGAATATCATGAGACGCACCGTGTCAAGAGAACATCATGGGATGAATGGTGTCAAGAGAATATCATGGGATGCACCGTGTCAAGAGTATATCATGGGATGCACCGTGTCAAAAGATAATCATGTGACGCACCGTGTCAAGAGAATATCATGGGATAGACCGTGTCAAGAGAATATCATGAGATGCACCGTGTCAAGAGAATATCATGTGACGCACCGTGTCAAGAGAATATCAATGGATGAATGGTGTCAAGAGAATATCATGGGATGCACCGTGTCAAGAGAATATCATGGGATGCACCGTGTCAAAAGATAGTCATGTGATGCACCGTGTCAATAGAATATCATGGGATGGACCGTGTCAAGAGAATATCATGAGACGCACCCTGTCAAGAGAATATCATGGGATGCACCGTGTCAAGAGAATATCATGAGACGCACCGTGTCAAGAGAATATCATAGGATGCACCGTGTCAAGAGAATATCATGAGACGCACCGTGTCAAGGGAATACCGTGGGATGCACCGTGTCAAGAGAATATCATGGGACGCACCGTGTCAAGAGAATATCATGAGGCGCACCGTGTAAAGAGAATATCATGGGATGCACCGTGTCAAGAGAATATCATGAGACGCACCGTGTCAAGAGAATATCATGGGATGAATGGTGTCAAGAGAATATCATGGGATGCACCGTGTCAAGAGTATATCATGGGATGCACCGTGTCAAAAGATAATCATGTGACGCACCGTGTCAAGAGAATATCATGGGATAGACCGTGTCAAGAGAATATCATGGGATTGACCATGTCTAGAGAATATCATGGGATGCACCGTGTCAAGAGAATATCATGTGACGCACCGTGTCAAGAGAATATCATGGGATGCAACGTGTCAAGAGAATATCATGTGACGCACCGTGTCAAGAGAATATCATGGCATGCACCGTGTCAAGAGAATATCATCGGATGCACCGTGTCAAGAGAATATCATGAGACGCACCGTGTCAAGAGAATATCATGCGATGCACCGTGTCAAGAGAATATCATGCGATGCACCGTGTCAAGAGAATATCATGGGATGCACCGTGTCAAGAGAATATCATGAGACGCACCGTGTAAAGAGAATATCATGAGACGCACCGTGTCAAGAGAATATCATGAGACGCACCGTGTGAAGAGAATATCATGAGACGCACCGTGTCAAGAGAATATCGTGGGATGCACCGTGTCAAGAGAATATCATGGGATAGACCGTGTCAAGAGAATATCATGTGACGCACCGTGTCAAGAGAATATCATGGGATGCACGGTGTCAAGAGAATATCATTGGATGCACCGTGTCAAGAGAATATCACTTGATGCACCGTGTCAAAAAAATATCATGTGACGCAACGTGTGAAGAGAATATCATGGGATGGACCGTGTCAAGAGAATATCATGAGACGCACCGTGTCAAGAGAATATTATGGGATGCACCGTGTCAAGAGAATATCATGTAACGCACCGTGTCAAGAGAATATCATGGGATGGACCGTGGCAAGAGAATATCATGGGATGCACCGTATCAAGAGAATATCATGTGACGCACCGTGTCAAGAGAATATCATGGGATGCACCGTGTCAAGAGAATATCATGAGACGCACCGTGTCAAAGGAATATCATGAGACGCACCGTGTGAAGAGAATATAATGGGATGCACCTTGTCAAGAGAATATCATGAGACGCACCGTGTCAAGAGAATATCATGGGATGGACCGTGTCAAGAGGATATCATGAGACGCATCGTGTCAAGAGAATATCATGGGATGCACCGTGTCAACAGAATATCATGAGACGCACCGTGTCAACAGAATATCATCGGATGCACCGTGTCAAGAGAATATCATGAGACGCACCGTGTCAAGAGAATATCATGGGATGCACCGTATCAAGAGAATATCATGCGATGCTCCGTGTCAAGAGAATATCATCGGATGCACCGTGTCAAGAGAATATCATGAGACGCAACGTGTAAAGAGAATATCATGAGACGCACCGTGTCAAGAGAATATCATGAGACGCACCGTGTCAAAAGATTATCATGAGACGCACCGTGTCAAGAGAATATCATGGGATGCACAGTGTCAATAGGATATCATGAGACGCACCGTGTCAAGAGAATATCATTAGACGCAGCGTGTCAAGAGAATATCATGGGATGCACCGTGTCAAGAGAATATCATGAGACGCACCGTGTCAAAGGAATATCATTAGACGCACCGTGTGAAGAGAATATAATGGGATGCACCTTGTCAAGAGAATATCATGAGACGCACCGTGTCAAGAGAATATCATGGGATGGACCGTGTCAAGAGGATATCATGAGACGCACCGTGTCCAGAGAATATCATGGGATGCACCGTGTCAACAGAATATCATGAGACGCACCGTGTCAAGAGAATATCATCGGATGCACCGTGTCAAGAGAATATCATGAGACGCACCGTGTCAAGAGAATATCATGGGATGGACCGTGTCAAGAGAATATCATGAGACGCACCGGGTCAAGAGGATATCATGGGATTCACCGTCGGAACAGAATATCATGAGACGCACCGTGTCAAGAGAATATCATCGGATGCACCGTGTCAAGAGAATATCATGAGATGCACCGTGTCAAGAGAATATCATGGGATGCACCGTGTCAAGGGAATATCATGGGATGCACCGTGTCAAGAGAATATCATGTGACGCACCGTGTCAAGAGAATATCATGGTATGCACCATGTCAAGAGAATATCATGTGACGCTCCGTGTCAAGAGAATATCATGGGATGCTCCGTGTCAAGAGAATATCATCGGATGCACCGTGTCAAGAGAATATCATGAGACTCACCGTGTCAAGAGAATATCATGGCATGCACCGTGTCAAGAGAATATCATCGGATGCACCGTGTCAACAGAATATCATGAGACGCACCGTGTCAAGAGAATATCATGGAATGGACCCTGTCAAGAGAATATCATGAGACGCACCGTGTCAAGAGGGTATCATGGGATGGACCGTGTCAAGAGAATATCATGAGACGCACCCTGTCAAGAGGGTATCATGGGATGCAGCGTGTCAGGAGAATATCATGAGACGCACCGTGTCAAGAGGATATCATGAGTCGCACCGTGTAAAGAGAATATCATGGGATGCACCGTGTCAAGAGAATATCATGAGACGCACCGTGTCAAGAGAATATCATGGGATGAATGGTGTCAAGAGAATATCATTGGATGCACCGTGTCAAGAGTATATCATGGGATGCACCGTGTCAAAAGATAATCATGTGAGGCACCGTGTCAAGAGAATATCATGGTATAGACCGTGTCAAGAGAATATCGTGAGATGCACCGTGTCAAGAGAATATCATGTGACGCACCGTGTCAAGAGAATATCAATGGATGAATGGTGTCAAGAGAATATCATGGGATGCACCGTGTCAAGAGAATATCATGGGATGCACCGTGTCAAAAGATAATCATGTGATGCACCGTGTCAATAGAATATCATGGGATGGACCGTGTCAAGAGAATATCATGAGACGCACCCTGTCAAGAGAATATCATGGGATGCACCGTGTCAAGAGAATATCATGAGACGCACCGTGTCAAGAGAATATCATAGGATGCACCGTGTCAAGAGAATATTATGAGACGCACCGTGTCAAGGGAATATCATGGGATGCACCGTGTCAAGAGAATATCATGGGACGCACCGTGTCAAGAGAATATCATGAGGCGCACCGTGTAAAGAGAATATCATGGGATGCACCGTGTCACGAGAATATCATGAGACGCACCGTGTCAAGAGAATATCATGGGATGAATGGTGTCAAGAGAATATCATGGGATGCACCGTGTCAAGAGTATATCATGGGATGCACCGTGTCAAAAGATAATCATGTGACGCACCGTGTCAAGAGAATATCATGGGATAGACCGCGTCAAGAGAATATCATGGGATTGACCATGTCTAGGGAATATCATGGGATGCACCGTGTCAAGAGAATATCATGTGACGCACCGTGTCAAGAGAATATCATGGGATGAATGGTGTCAAGAGAATATCATGGGATGCACCGTGTCAAGAGTATATCATGGGATGCACCGTGTCAAAAGATAATCATGTGACGCACCGTGTCAAGAGAATATCATGGGATAGACCGTGTCAAGAGAATATCATGGGATTGACCATGTCTAGAGAATATCATGGGATGCACCGTGTCAAGAGAATATCATGTGACGCACCGTGTCAAGAGAATATCATGGGATGAATGGTGTCAAGAGAATATCATGGGATGCACCGTGTCAAGAGAATATCATGGGCTGCACCGTGTCAAAAGATAATCATGTGACGCACCGTGTCAATAGAATATCATGGGATGGACCGTGTCAAGAGAATATCATGAGACGCACCGTGTCAAGAGAATATCATGGGACGGACCGTGGCAAGAGTATATCATGAGACGCACCGTGTCAAGAGAATATCATGGGATGCAACGTGTCAAGAGAATATCATGTGACGCACCGTGTCAAGAGAATATCATGGCATGCACCGTGTCAAGAGAATATCATCGGATGCACCGTGTCAAGAGAATATCGTGAGACGCACCGTGTCAAGAGAATATCATGCGATGCATCGTGTCAAGTGAATATCATGCGATGCACCGTGTCAAGAGAATATCATGGGATGCACCGTGTCAAGAGAATATCATGAGACGCACCGTGTAAAGAGAATATCATGAGACGCACCGTGTCAAGAGAATATCATGAGACGCACCGTGTGAAGAGAATATCATGAGACGCACCGTGTCAAGAGAATATCGTGGGATGGACCGTGTCAAGAGAATATCATGAGACGCACCATGTCAAGAGAATATCATGGGAAGCACCGTGTCAAGAGAATATCATGGGATAGACCGTGTCAAGAGAATATCATGTGACGCACCGTGTCAAGAGAATATCATGGGATGCACGGTGTCAAGAGAATATCATTGGATGCACCGTGTCAAGAGAATATCACGGGATGCACCGTGTCAAAAGAATATCATGTGACGCAACGTGTCAAGAGAATATCATGGGATTGACCGTGTCAAGAGAATATCATGAGACGCACCGTGGCAAGAGAATATCATGGGATGCACCGTGTCAAGAGAATATCATGTGACGCACCGTGTCAAGAGAATATCATGGGATGCACCGTGTCAAGAGAATATCATGAGACGCACCGTGTCAAAGGAATATCATGAGACGCACCGTGTGAAGAGAATATAATGGGATGCACCTTGTCAAGAGAATATCATGAGACGCACCGTGTCAAGAGAATATCATGGGATGGACCGTTTCAAGAGGATATCATGAGACGCACCGTGTCAAGAGAATATCATGGGATGCACCGTGTCAACAGAATATCATGAGACGCACCGTGTCAAGAGAATATCATCGGATGCAGCGTGTCAAGAGAATATCATGAGACGCACCGTGTCGAGAGAATATCATGGGATGGAGCGTGTCAAGAGAATATCATGAGACGCACCGGGTCAAGAGAATATCATGGGATGCACAGTGTGAACAGAATATCATGAGACGCACCGTGTCAAGAGAATATCATCGGATGCACCGTGTCAAGAGAATATCATGAGATGCACCGTGTCAAGAGAATATCATGGGATGCACCGTGTCAAGGGAATATCATGGGATGCACCGTGTCAAGAGAATATCATGTGACGCACCGTGTCAAGAGAATATCATGGTATGCACCGCGTCAAGAGAATATCATCGGATCCACCGTGAAAGAGAATATCATGAGACGCACCGTGTCAAGAGAATATCATGGGATGCACCGTGTCAAGAGAACATCATGTGACGCACCGTGTCAAGAGAATATCATGGGATGCACCGTGTCAAGAGAATATCATGGGATGCACCGTGTCAAGAGAATATCATGGGATGCACCGTGTCAAGGGAATATCATGTAACGCACCGTGTCAAGAGAATATCATGAGACAAACCGTGTCAAGAGAATATCATTAGACGCAGCGTGTCAAGAGAATATCATGGGATGCACCGTGTCAAGAGAATATCATGAGACGCACCGTGTCAAAGGAATATAATGAGACGCCACGTGTGAAGAGAAAATAATGGGATGCACCGTGTCAAGAGAATATCATGAGACGCACCGTTTCAAGAGAATATCATGAGACGCACCGTGTGAAGAGAATATCATGAGACGCACCGTGTCAAGAGAATATCGTGGGATGGACCGTGTCAAGAGAATATCATGAGAGGCACCGTGTCAAGAGAATATCATGGGATGCACCGTGTCAAGAGAATATCATGGGATAGACCGTGTCAAGAGAATATCATGTGACGCACCGTGTCAAGAGAATATCATGGGATGCACGGTGTCAAGAGAATATCATTGGATGCACCGTGTCAAGAGAATATCACGGGATGCACCGTGTCAAAAGGATATCATGTGACGCAACGTGTCAAGAGAATATCATGGGATGAACCGTGTCAAGAGAATATCATGAGACGCACCGTGTCAAGAGAATATCATGGGATGCACCGTGTCAAGAGAATATCATGTAACGCACCGTGTCAGGAGAATATCATGGGATGGACAGTGGCAAGAGAATATCATGGGATGCACCGTGTCAAGAGAATATCATGTGACGCACCGTGTCAAGAGAATATCATGGGATGCACCGTGTCAAGAGAATATCATGAGACGCACCGTGTCAAAGGAATATCATGAGACGCACCGTGTGAAGAGAATATAATGGGATGCACCTTGTCAAGAGAATATCATGAGACGCACCGTGTCAAGAGAATATCATGGGATGGACCGTGTCAAGAGGATATCATGAGACGCACCGTGTCAAGAGAATATCATGGGATGCACCGTGTCAATAGAATATCATGAGACGCACCGTGTCAAGAGAATATCATCGGATGCACCGTGTCAAGAGAATATCATGAGACGCACCGTGTCAAGAGAATATCATGGGATGCACCGTATCAAGAGAATATCATGCGATGCTCCGTGTCAAGAGAATATCATCGGATGCACCGTGTCGAGAGAATATCATGAGACGCAACGTGTAAAGAGAATATCATGAGACGCACCGTGTCAAGAGAATATCATGAGACGCACCGTGTCAAAAGAATATCATGAGACGCACCGTGTCAAGAGAATATCATTAGACGCAGCGTGTCAAGAGAATATCATGGGATGCACCGTGTCAAGAGAATATCATGAGACGCACCGTGTCAAAGGAATATCATGAGACGCACCGGTTGAAGAGAATATAATGGGATGCACCTTGTCAAGGGAATATCATGAGACGCACCGTGTCAAGAGAATATCATGGGATGGACCGTGTCAAGAGGATATCATGAGACGCACCGTGTCAAGAGAATATCATGGGATGCACCGTGTCAACAGAATATCATGAGACGCACCGTGTCAAGAGAATATCATCGGATGCACCGTGTCAAGAGAATATCATGAGACGCACTGTGTCAATAGAATATCATGGGATGGACCGTGTCAAGAGAATATCATGAGACGCACCGGTTCAAGAGAATATCATGGGATGCACCGTGTGAACAGAATATCATGAGACGCACCGTGTCAAGAGAATATCATCGGATGCACCGTGTCAAGAGAATATCATGAGATGCACCGTGTCAAGAGAATATCATGGGATGCACCGTGTCAAGGGAATATCATGGGATGCACCGTGTCAAGAAAATATCATGTGACGCACCGTGTCAAGAGAATATCATGGTATGCACCGTGTCAAGAGAATATCATCGGATGCACCGTGAAAGAGAATATCATGAGACGCACCGTGTCAAGAGAATATCATGGGATGCACCGTGTCAAGAGAACATCATGTGACGCACCGTGTCAAGAGAATATCATGGGATGCACCGTGTCAAGAGAATATCATGGGATGCACCGTGTCAAGAGAATATCATGGGATGCACCGTGTCAGGGGAATATCTAGTAACGCACCGTGTCAAGAGAATATCATGAGACGCACCGTGTCAAGAGAATATCATTAGACGCAGCGTGTCAAGAGAATATCATGGGATGCACCGTGTCTAGAGAATATCATGAGACGCACCGTGTCAAAGGAATATAATGAGACGCCACGTGTGAAGAGAATATAATGGGATGCACCTTGTCAAGAGAATATCATGAGACGCACCGTGTCAAGAGAATATCATGGGATGCACCGTGTCAACAGAATATCATGAGACGCACCGTGTCAAGAGAATATCATGAGACGTACCGTGTCAAGAGAATATCATGGGATGCACCGTGTCAAGAGAATATCATGAAACGCACCGTGTCAAGAGAATATCATGGGATGCACCGTGTCAAGAGAATATCATGTGACGCACTGTGTCAAGAGAATATCATGGGTTGCACCGTGTCAAGAGAATATCATCGGATGCACCGTGTCAAGAGAATATCATGAGACTCACCGTGTCAAGAGAATATCATGGGATGCACCGTGTCAAGAGAATATCATTCGATGCACCGTGTCAAGATAATATCATCGGATGCACCGTGTCAAGAGAATATCATGAGACGCACCGTGTAAAGAGAATATCATGAGACGCACCGTGTCCAGAGAATATCATGAGACGCACCGTGTGTAGAGAATATGATGGGATGCACCGTGTCAAGAGAATATCATGAGACACACCGTATCAAGAGAATATCATGAGACGCACCCTGTCAAGAGAAAATCATGGGATGGACCGTGTCAAGAGAATATCATGGGATAGACCGCGTCAAGAGAATATCATGGGATTGACCATGTCTAGGGAATATCATGGGATGCACCGTGTCAAGAGAATATCATGTGACGCACCGTGTCAAGAGAATATCATGGGATGAATGGTGTCAAGAGAATATCATGGGATGCACCGTGTCAAGAGTATATCATGGGATGCACCGTGTCAAAAGATAATCATGTGACGCACCGTGTCAAGAGAATATCATGGGATAGACCGTGTCAAGAGAATATCATGGGATTGACCATGTCTAGAGAATATCATGGGATGCACCGTGTCAAGAGAATATCATGTGACGCACCGTGTCAAGAGAATATCATGGGATGAATGGTGTCAAGAGAATATCATGGGATGCACCGTGTCAAGAGAATATCATGGGATGCACCGTGTCAAAAGATAATCATGTGACGCACCGTGTCAATAGAATATCATGGGATGGACCGTGTCAAGAGAATATCATGAGACGCACCGTGTCAAGAGAATATCATGGGACGGACCGTGGCAAGAGTATATCATGAGACGCACCGTGTCAAGAGAATATCATGGGATGCAACGTGTCAAGAGAATATCATGTGACGCACCGTGTCAAGAGAATATCATGGCATGCACCGTGTCAAGAGAATATCATCGGATGCACCGTGTCAAGAGAATATCGTGAGACGCACCGTGTCAAGAGAATATCATGCGATGCATCGTGTCAAGTGAATATCATGCGATGCACAGTGTCAAGAGAATATCATGGGATGCACCGTGTCAAGAGAATATCATGAGACGCACCGTGTAAAGAGAATATCATGAGACGCACCGTGTCAAGAGAATATCATGAGACGCACCGTGTGAAGAGAATATCATGAGACGCACCGTGTCAAGAGAATATCGTGGGATGGACCGTGTCAAGAGAATATCATGAGACGCACCATGTCAAGAGAATATCATGGGATGCACCGTGTCAAGAGAATATCATGGGATAGACCGTGTCAAGAGAATATCATGTGACGCACCGTGTCAAGAGAATATCATGGGATGCACGGTGTCAAGAGAATATCATTGGATGCACCGTGTCAAAAGAATATCATGTGACGCAACGTGTCAAGAGAATATCATGGGATTGACCGTGTCAAGAGAATATCATGAGACGCACCGTGGCAAGAGAATATCATGGGATGCACCGTGTCAAGAGAATATCATGTGACGCACCGTGTCAAGAGAATATCATGGGATGCACCGTGTCAAGAGAATATCATGAGACGCACCGTGTCAAAGGAATATCATGAGACGCACCGTGTGAAGAGAATATAATGGGATGCACCTTGTCAAGAGAATATCATGAGACGCACCGTGTCAAGAGAATATCATGGGATGGACCGTTTCAAGAGGATATCATGAGACGCACCGTGTCAAGAGAATATCATGGGATGCACCGTGTCAACAGAATATCATGAGACGCACCGTGTCAAGAGAATATCATCGGATGCAGCGTGTCAAGAGAATATCATGAGACGCACCGTGTCGAGAGAATATCATGGGATGGACCGTGTCAAGAGAATATCATGAGACGCACCGGGTCAAGAGAATATCATGGGATGCACAGTGTGAACAGAATATCATGAGACGCACCGTGTCAAGAGAATATCATCGGATGCACCGTGTCAAGAGAATATCATGAGATGCACCGTGTCAAGAGAATATCATGGGATGCACCGTGTCAAGGGAATATCATGGGATGCACCGTGTAAAGAGAATATCATGTGACGCACCGTGTCAAGAGAATATCATGGTATGCACCGCGTCAAGAGAATATCATCGGATCCACCGTGAAAGAGAATATCATGAGACGCACCGTGTCAAGAGAATATCATGGGATGCACCGTGTCAAGAGAACATCATGTGACGCACCGTGTCAAGAGAATATCATGGGATGCACCGTGTCAAGAGAATATCATGGGATGCACCGTGTCAAGAGAATATCATGGGATGCACCGTGTCAAGGGAATATCATGTAACGCACCGTGTCAAGAGAATATCATGAGACAAACCGTGTCAAGAGAATATCATTAGACGCAGCGTGTCAAGAGAATATCATGGGATGCACCGTGTCAAGAGAATATCATGAGACGCACCGTGTCAAAGGAATATAATGAGACGCCACGTGTGAAGAGAATATAATGGGATGCACCGTGTCAAGAGAATATCATGAGACGCACCGTTTCAAGAGAATATCATGAGACGCACCGTGTGAAGAGAATATCATGAGACGCACCGTGTCAAGAGAATATCGTGGGATGGACCGTGTCAAGAGAATATCATGAGAGGCACCGTGTCAAGAGAATATCATGGGATGCACCGTGTCAAGAGAATATCATGGGATAGACCGTGTCAAGAGAATATCATGTGACGCACCGTGTCAAGAGAATATCATGGGATGCACGGTGTCAAGAGAATATCATTGGATGCACCGTGTCAAGAGAATATCACGGGATGCACCGTGTCAAAAGGATATCATGTGACGCAACGTGTCAAGAGAATATCATGGGATGAACCGTGTCAAGAGAATATCATGAGACGCACCGTGTCAAGAGAATATCATGGGATGCACCGTGTCAAGAGAATATCATGTAACGCACCGTGTCAGGAGAATATCATGGTATGGACAGTGGCAAGAGAATATCATGGGATGCACCGTGTCAAGAGAATATCATGTGACGCACCGTGTCAAGAGAATATCATGGGATGCACCGTGTCAAGAGAATATCATGAGACGCACCGTGTCAAAGGAATATCATGAGACGCACCGTGTGAAGAGAATATAATGGGATGCACCTTGTCAAGAGAATATCATGAGACGCACCGTGTCAAGAGAATATCATGGGATGGACCGTGTCAAGAGGATATCATGAGACGCACCGTGTCAAGAGAATATCATGGGATGCACCGTGTCAATAGAATATCATGAGACGCACCGTGTCAAGAGAATATCATCGGATGCACCGTGTCAAGAGAATATCATGAGACGCACCGTGTCAAGAGAATATCATGGGATGCACCGTATCAAGAGAATATCATGCGATGCTCCGTGTCAAGAGAATATCATCGGATGCACCGTGTCGAGAGAATATCATGAGACGCAACGTGTAAAGAGAATATCATGAGACGCACCGTGTCAAGAGAATATCATGAGACGCACTGTGTCAAGAGAATATCATGGGTTGCACCGTGTCAAGAGAATATCATCGGATGCACCGTGTCAAGAGAATATCATGAGACTCACCGTGTCAAGAGAATATCATGGGATGCACCCTGTCAAGAGAATATCATTCGATGCACCGTGTCAAGATAATATCATCGGATGCACCGTGTCAAGAGAATATCATGAAACGCACCGTGTCAAGAGAATATCATGGGATGCACCGTGTCAAGAGAATATCATGTGACGCACTGTGTCAAGAGAATATCATGGGTTGCACCGTGTCAAGAGAATATCATCGGATGCACCGTGTCAAGAGAATATCATGAGACTCACCGTGTCAAGAGAATATCATGGGATGCACCGTGTCAAGAGAGTATCATTCGATGCACCGTGTCAAGATAATATCATCGGATGCACCGTGTCCAGAGAATATCATGAGACGCACCGTGTGTAGAGAATATGATGGGATGCACCGTGTCAAGAGAATATCATGAGACACACCGTATCAAGAGAATATCATGAGACGCACCCTGTCAAGAGAAAATCATGGGATGGACCGTGTCAAGACAATATCATGAGACGCACCGTGTCAAGAGAATATCATGGGATGCACCGTGTCAAGAGAATAACATGAGACGCACCGTGTCAAGAGAATATCATGAGACGCACCGTGTCAAAAGAATATCATGGGATGCACCGTTTCAATACAATATCATGAGACGCACCGTGTCAAAAGAGTATCATGAGACGCACCGTGTAAAGAGAATATCATGGGATGCACCGTGTCAAGAGAATATCATGAGACGCACCCTGTCAAAAGAATATCATGAGACACAGCGTGTCAAGAGAATATCATGGGATGCACCGTGTCAAGAGAATATCATGAGATGCACCGTGTCAAGAGAATATCATGCGATGCACCGTGTCAAGAGAATATCAAGTAACGCACCGTGTCAAGAGAATATCATGGGATGGACCGTGTCAAGAGAATATCATGGGATGCACCGTGTCAAGAGAATATCATGTGACGCCCCGTGTCAGGAGAATATCATGGGATGCACCGTGTCAAGAGAATATCATCGGATGCACCGTATCAAGAGAATATCATGAGACGCACCGTGTCAAGAGAATATCATGGGATGCACCGTGTCAAGAGAATATCATGCGATGCACCGTGTCAAGAGAATATCATCGGATGCACCGTGTCCAGAGAATATCATAAGACGCAACGTGTAAAGAGAAAATCATGAGCCGCACCGTGTCAAGAGAATATCATGAGACGCTCCGTGTCAAAAGAATATCATGAGACGCACCTTGTCAAGAGAAGATCATGGGATGCACCGTGTGAATAGAATATCATGAGACGCACCGTGTCAAGAGAATATCATTAGACGCAGCGTGTCAGGAGAATATCATGGGATGCACCGTGTCAAGAGAATATCATGAGACGCACCGTGTCAAGAGAATATCATGGGATGGACCGTGTCAAGAGAATATCAAGAGACGCACCGTGTCAAGAGAATATATGGGATGCACCGTGTCAACAGAATATCATGAGACGCACCGTGTCAAGAGAATATCATCGGATGCACCGTGTCAAGAGAATATCATGAGACGCACCGTGTCAAGAGAATATCAGGGGATGCACCGTGTCAAGAGAATATCATGGGATGCACCGTGTCAAGAGAATATCATGTGACGCACCGTGTCAAGAGAATATCATGGTATGCACCGTGTCAAGAGAATATCATCGGATGTACCGTGTGAAGAGAATATCATGACACGCACCGTGTCAAGAGAATATCATGGGATGCACCGTGTCAAGAGAATATCATGCGATGCACCGTGTCAAGAGAATATCATCGGATGCACCGTGTCAAGGGAATATCATGAGACGCACCGTTTAAAGAGAATATCATGAGACGCACCGTGTCAAGAGAATATCATGAGACGCACCGTGTCAAGAGAATATCATGAGACGCACCGTGTCAAGAGAATATCATGAGACCCACCCTTTCAAGAGAATATCATGGGATGGACCGTGTCAAGAGAATAACATGAGACGCACCGTGTCAAGAGAATATCATGGGATGCACCGTGTCAAGAGAATATCATGTGACGACCCGTGTCAAGAGAATATCATGGGATGCACCGTGTCAAGAGAATATCATGCGACGCACCCTGTCAAGAGAATATCATGGGATGCAACGTGTCAAGAGAATATCATGTGACGCACCGTGTCAAGAGAATATCATCGGATGCACCGTGTCAAGAGAATATCATGAGACGCACCGTGTCAAGAGAATATCATGCGATGCACCGTGTCAAGAGAATATCATGGTATGCACCGTGTCAAGAGAATATCATGTGACGCTCCGTGTCAAGAGAATATCATGGGATGCTCCGTGTCAAGAGAATATCATCGGATGCACCGTGTCAAGAGAATATCATGAGACTCAACGTGTCAAGAGAATATCATGGCATGCACCGTGTCAAGAGAATATTATAGGATGCACCGTGTCAAGAGAATATCATGAGACGCACCGTGTCAAGAGAATATCATGGAATGGACCCTATCAAGAGAATATCTTG
Organism: Tenodera sinensis; assembly: GCA_030765045.1. Taxonomy (NCBI): domain Eukaryota; kingdom Metazoa; phylum Arthropoda; class Insecta; order Mantodea; family Mantidae; genus Tenodera; species Tenodera sinensis. The sequence continues at coordinate 165,621,232 of CM060966.1, forward strand.
AGACGCACCGTGTCAAGAGGGTATCATGGGATGGACCGTGTCAAGAGAATATCATGAGACGCACCCTGTCAAGAGGGTATCATGGGATGCACCGTGTCAGGAGAATATCATGAGACGCACCGTGTCAAGAGAATATCATGAGACGCACCGTGTAAAGAGAATATCATGGGATGCACCGTGTCAAGAGAATATCATGAGACGCACCGTGTCAAGAGAATATCATGGGATGAATGGTGTCAAGAGAATATCATGGGATGCACCGTGTCAAGAGTATATCATGGGATGCACCGTGTCAAAAGATAATCCTGTGACGCACCGTGTCAAGAGAATATCATGGGATAGACCGTGTCAAGAGAATATCATGAGATGCACCGTGTCAAGAGAATATCATGTGACGCACCGTGTCAAGAGAATATCAATGGATGAATGGTGTCAAGAGAATATCATGGGATGCACCGTGTCAAGAGAATATCATGGGATGCACCGTGTCAAAAGATAATCATCTGATGCACCGTGTCAATAGAATATCATGGGATGGACCGTGTCAAGAGAATATCATGAGACGCACCCTGTCAAGAGAATATCATGGGATGCACCGTGTCAAGAGAATATCATGAGACGCACCGTGTCAAGAGAATATCATAGGATGCACCGTGTCAAGAGAATATCATGAGACGCACCGTGTCAAGGGAATATCATGGGATGCACCGTGTCAAAAGAATATCATGGTACGCACCGTGTCAAGAGAATATCATGAGGCGCACCGTGTAAAGAGAATATCATGAGACGCACCGTGTCAAGAGAATATCATGGGATGAATGGTGTCAAGAGAATATCATGGGATGCACCGTGTCAAGAGTATATCATGGGATGCACCGTGTCAAAAGATAATCATGTGACGCACCGTGTCAAGAGAATATCATGGGATAGACCGTGTCAAGAGAATATCATGGGATTGACCATGTCTGGGGAATATCATGGGATGCACCGTGTCAAGAGAATATCATGTGACGCACCGTGTCAAGAGAATATCATGGGATGAATGGTGTCAAGAGAATATCATGCGATGCACCGTGTCAAGAGTATATCATGGGATGCACCGTGTCAAAAGATAATCATGTGACGCACCGTGTCAAGAGAATATCATGGGATAGACCGTGTCAAGAGAATATCATGGGATTGACCATGTCTAGAGGATATCATGGGATGCACCGTGTCAAGAGAATATCATGTGACGCACCGTGTCAAGAGAATATCATGGGATGAATGGTGTCAAGAGAATATCATGGGATGCACCGTGTCAAGAGAATATCATGGGATGCACCGTGTCAAAAGATAATCATGTGACGCACCGTGTCAAGAGAATATCATGGGATAGACCGTGTCAAGAGAATATCATGGGATTGACCATGTCTAGAGGATATCATGGGATGCACCGTGTCAAGAGAATATCATGTGACGCACCGTGTCAAGAGAATATCATGGGATGAATGGTGTCAAGAGAATATCATGTGACGCACCGTGTCAAGAGAATATCATGGGATGGACAGTGTCAAGAGAATATCATGAGACGCATCGTGTCAAGAGAATATCATAGGACGGACCGTGTCAAGAGAATATCATGAGACGCACCGTGTCAAGAGAATATCATGGGATGCAACGTGTCAAGAGAATATCATGTGACGCACCGTGTCAAGAGAATATCATGGCATGCACCGTGTCAAGAGAATATCATCGGATGCACCGTGTCAAGAGAATATCATGAGACGCACCGTGTCAAGAGAATATCATGCGATGCACCGTGTCAAGAGAATATCATGCGATGCACCGTGTCAAGAGAATATCATGGGATGCACCGTGTCAAGAGAATATCATGAGACGCACCGTGTAAAGAGAATATCATGAGACGCACCGTGTCAAGAGAATATCATGAGACGCACCGTGTGAAGAGAATATCATGAGACGCACCGTGTCAAGAGAATATCGTGGGATGGACCGTGTCAAGAGAATATCATGAGACGCACCGTGTCAAGAGAATATCATGGGATGCACCGTGTCAAGAGAATATCATGGGATAGACCGTGTCAAGAGAATATCATGTGACGCACCGTGTCAAGAGAATATCATGGGATGCACGGTGTCAAGAGAATATCATTGGATGCACCGTGTCAAGAGAATATCACGGGATGCACCGTGTCAAAAGAATATCATGTGACGCACCGTGTCAAGAGAATATCATGGGATGGACCGTGTCAATTGAATATCATGAGACGCACCGTATCAAGAGAATATCATGGGATGTACCATGTCAAGAGAATATCATGGGATGTACCGTGTCAACAGAATATCATGAGACGCACCGTGTCAAGAGAATATCATGCGATGCACCGTGTCAAGAGAATATCATGCGATGCACCGTGTCAAGAGAATATCATGGGATGCACCGTGTCAAGAGAATATCATGCGATTCACCGTGTCAAGAGAATATCATGGGATGCAACGTGTCAAAAGAATATCATGTGACGCATCGTGTCAGGAGAATATCATCGAATGCACCGTGTCAAGAGAATATCATGAGACGCACCGTGTCAAGAGAATATCATGGGATGCACCGTATCAAGAGAATATCATGGGATGCACGGTGTCAAGAGAATATCATGTGCCGCACCGTGTCAAGAGAATATCATGGAATGGACCGTGTCAAGAGAATATCATGAGACGCACCGCGTCAAGAGAATATCATGGGATGCACCGTGTCAAGAGAATATCATGTGACGCACCGTGTCAAGAGAATATCATCGGATGCACCGTGTCAAGAGAATATCATGAGACGCACCGTGTCAAGAGAATATCATGGGATGCACCGTGTCAAGAGAATATCATGCGATGCACCGTTTCAAGAGAATATCATCGGATGCACCGTGTCAGGAGAATATCATGAGACGCACCGTGTAAAGAGAATATCATGAGACGCACCGTGTCAAGAGAATATCATGAGACGCACCGTGTCAAGAGAATATCATGGGATGGACCGTGTCAAGAGAATATCATGAGACGCACCGTGTCAAGAGAATATCATGGGATGCACCGTGTCAAGAGAATATCATGGGATGCACCGTGTCAAGAGAATATCATGTGACGCACCGTGTCAAGAAAATATCATGGGATGCACCGTGTCAAGAGAATATCATGGGATGCACCGTGTCAAGATAATATCATGGGATGCACCGTGTCAAGAGAATATCATGCGACGCACCCTGTCAAGAGAATATCATGGGATGCAACGTGTCAAGAGAATATCATGTGACGCACCGTGTCAAGAGAATATCATCGGATGCACCGTGTCAAGAGAATATCATGAGACGCACCGTGTCAAGAGAATATCATGCGATGCACCGTGTCAAGAGAATAACATGCGATGCACCGTGTCAAGAGAATATCATGAGACGCACCGTGTCAAGAGAATATCATGGGATGTTCCGTGTTAAGAGGATATCAAGGGATGGACCCTGTCAAGAGAATATCATGAGACGCACCGTGTCAAAGGAATATCATGAGACGCACCGTGTCAAGAGAATATCATGAGACGCACCGTCTCAAGAGAATATCAAGGGATGCACCGTGTCAAGAGAATATCATGAGACGCACCGTGTAAAGAGAATATCATAGGATGGACCGAGTCAACAGAATATCATGGGATAGACCGTGTCAAGAGAATATCATGGGATTGACCGTGTCTAGAGAATATCATGGGATGCACCGTGTCAAGAGAATATCATTGGATGCACGGTGTCAAGGGAATATCATGGGATGCACGGTGTCAAGAGAATATCATGGGATGCACCGTGTCAAGAGAATATCATGGGATGCACCGTGTCAAAAGAATATCATGTGACACACCGTGTCAAGGGAATATCATGGGATGGACCGTGTCAAGGGAATATCACGAGACGCACCGTGTAAAGAGAATATCATGGGATGCACCGTGTCAAGAGAATATCTTGGGATGCACCGTGTCAAGAGAATATCATGTGACGCACCGTTTCAAGAGAATATCATGAGACGCACCGTGTCAAGAGAATATCATGGGATGCAAGGTGTCAAGAGAATATCATGTGACGCACCGTGTCAAGAGAATATCATGGCATGCACCGTGTCACGAGAATATCATGGGACATACCGTGTCAAGAGAATATCATGAGACGCACCGTGTAAAGAGAATATCATGGGATGCACCGTGTCAAGAGAATATCATGAGACGCACCGTGTCAAGAGAATATCATGGGATGAATGGTGTCAAGAGAATATCATGGGATGCACCGTGTCAAGAGTATATCATGGGATGCACCGTGTCAAAAGATAATCATGTCACGCACCGTGTCAAGAGAATATCATGGGATAGACCGTGTCAAGAGACTATCATGGGATTGACCATGTCTAGAGAATATCATGGGATGCACCGTGTCAAGAGAATATCATGTGACGCAATGTGTCAAGAGAATATCATGGGATGAATGGTGTCAAGAGAATATTATGGGATGCACCGTGTCAAGAGAATATCATGGGATGCACCGTGTCAAAAGATAATCATGTGACGCAACGTGTCAATAGAATATCATGGGATGGACCGTGTCAAGAGAATATCATGAGACGCACCGTGTCAAGAGAATATCATGGGATGGACCGTGTCAAGAGAATATCATGAGACGCACCGTGTCAAGAGAATATCATGGGATGCAACGTGTCAGGAGAATATCATGTGACGCACCGTGTCAAGAGAATATCATGGCATGCACCGTGTCAAGAGAATATCATCGGATGCACCGTGTCAAGAGAATATCATGAGACGCACCGTGTCAAGAGAATATCATGCGATGCACCGTGTCAAGAGAATATCATGCGATGCACCGTGTCAAGAGAATATCATGGGATGCACCGTGTCAAGAGAATATCATGAGACCCACCGTGTAAAGAGAATATCATGAGACGCACCGTGTCAAGAGAATATCATGAGACGCACCGTGTGAAGAGAATATCATGAGACGTACCGTGTCAAGAGAATATCGTGGGATGGACCGTGTCAAGAGAATATCATGGGATGCACCGTGTCAAGAGAATATCATGGGATAGACCGTGTCAAGAGAATATCATGTGACGCACCGTGTCAAGAGAATATCATGGGATGCACGGTGTCAAGAGAATATCATTGGATGCACCGTGTCAAGAGAATATCACGGGATGCACCGTGTCAAAAGAATCTCATGTGACGCACCGTGTCAAGAGAATATCATGGGATGGACCGTGTCAAGAGAATATCATGAGACGCACCGTATCAAGAGAATATCATGGGATGTACCGTGTCAAGAGAATATCATGAGACGCACCGTGTCAAGAGAATATCATGCGATGCACCGTGTCAAGAGAATATCATGGGATGCACCGTGTCAAGAGAATATCATGGGATGCACCGTGTCAAGAGAATATCATGCGATTCACCGTGTCAAGAGAATATCATGGGATGCAGCGTGTCAAAAGAATATCATGTGACGCATCGTGTAAAGAGAATATCATGAGACGCACCGTGTCAAGAGAATATCATGGGATGCACCGTATCAAGAGAATATCATGGGATGCACCGTGTCAAGAGAATATCATGTGACGCACCGTGTCAAGAGAATATCATGGGATGGACCGTGTCAAGAGAATATCATGAGACGCACCGCGTCAAGAGAATATCATGGGATGCACCGTGTCAAGAGAATATCATGTGACGCACCGTGTCAAGAGAATATCATGGGATGCACCGTGTCAAGAGAATATCATGCGATTCACCGTGTCAAGAGAATATCATGGGATGCAGCGTGTCAAAAGAATATCATGTGACGCATCGTGTAAAGAGAATATCATGAGACGCACCGTGTCAAGAGAATATCATGGGATGCACCGTATCAAGAGAATATCATGGGATGCACCGTGTCAAGAGAATATCATGTGACGCACCGTGTCAAGAGAATATCATGGGATGGACCGTGTCAAGAGAATATCATGAGACGCACCGCGTCAAGAGAATATCATGGGATGCACCGTGTCAAGAGAATATCATGTGACGCACCGTGTCAAGAGAATATCATCGGATGCACCGTGTCAAGAGAATATCATGAGACGCACCGTGTCAAGAGAATATCATGGGATGCACCGTGTCAAGAGAATATCATGCGATGCGCCGTGTCAAGAGAATATCATCGGATGCACCGTGTCAAGAGAATATCATGAGACGCACCGTGTAAAGAGAATATCATGAGACGCACCGTGTCAAGAGAATATCATGGGATGCACCGTATCAAGAGAATATCATGTGACGCACCGTGTCAAAAGAATATCATCGGATGCACCGTGTCAAGAGAATATCATGAGACGCACCGTGTAAAGAGAATATCATGAGACGCACCGTGTCAAGAGAATATAATGAGACGCACCGTGTCAAGAGAATATTATGAGACGCACCGTGTCAAGAGAATGTCATGAGACGCACCGTGTCAAGAGAATATCATGGGATGTTCCGTGTTAAGAGGATATCAAGGGATGGACCCTGTCAAGAGAATATCATGAGACGCACCGTGTCAAGAGGGTATCATGGGATGCCCGTGTCAAGAGAATATCATGAGACGCACCGTGTCAAGAGAATATCATGAGACGCACCGTGTCAAGAGAATATCATGGGATGCACCGTGTCAAGAGAATATCATGAGACGCACCGTGTCAAGAGAATATCATAGGATGGACCGAGTCAACAGAATATCATGGGATAGACCGTGTCAAGAGAATATCATGGGATTGACCGTGTCTAGAGAATATCATGGGATGCACCGTGTCAAGAGAATATCATGTGACGCACCGTGTTAAGGGAATATCATGGGATGCACGGTGTCAAGAGAATATCATGGGATGCACCGTGTCAAGAGAATATCATGGGATGCACCGTGTCAAGAGAATATCATGTGACGCACCGTGTCAAGAGAATATCATGGAATACAACGTGTCAAGAGAATATCATGTGACGCACCGTGTCAAGAGAATATCATGGGATGCACCGTGTCAAGAGAATATCATGGGATGCACCGTGTCAAGAGAATATCATGTGACGCACCGTGTCAAGAAAATATCATGGGATGCACCGTGTCAAGAGAATATCATGGGATGCACCGTGTCAAGATAATATCATGGGATGCACCGTGTCAAGAGAATATCATGCGACGCACCCTGTCAAGAGAATATCATGGGATGCAACGTGTCAAGAGAATATCATGTGACGCACCGTGTCAAGAGAATATCATCAGATGCACCGTGTCAAGAGAATATCATGAGACGCACCGTGTCAAGAGAATATCATGCGATGCACCGTGTCAAGAGAATAACATGCGATGCACCGTGTCAAGAGAATATCATGAGACGCACCGTGTCAAGAGAATATCATGGGATGTTCCGTGTTAAGAGGATATCAAGGGATGGACCCTGTCAAGAGAATATCATGAGACGCACCGTGTCAAAGGAATATCATGAGACGCAACGTGTCAAGAGAATATCATGAGACGCACCGTCTCAAGAGAATATCAAGGGATGCACCGTGTCAAGAGAATATCATGAGACGCACCGTGTAAAGAGAATATCATAGGATGGACAGAGTCAACAGAATATCATGGGATAGACCGTGTCAAGAGAATATCATGGGATTGACCGTGTCTAGAGAATATCATGGGATGCACCGTGTCAAGAGAATATCATTGGATGCACGGTGTCAAGGGAATATCATGGGATGCACGGTGTCAAGAGAATATCATGGGATGCACCGTGTCAAGAGAATATCATGGGATGCACCGTGTCAAAAGAATATCATGTGACACACCGTGTCAAGGGAATATCATGGGATGGACCGTGTCAAGGGAATATCACGAGACGCACCGTGTAAAGAGAATATCATGGGATGCAGCGTGTCAAGAGAATATCTTGGGATGCACCGTGTCAAGAGAATATCATGTGACGCACCGTTTCAAGAGAATATCATGAGACGCACCGTGTCAAGAGAATATCATGGGATGCAAGGTGTCAAGAGAATATCATGTGACGCACCGTGTCAAGAGAATATCATGGCATGCACCGTGTCAAGAGAATATCATGGGACATACCGTGTCAAGAGAATATCATGAGACGCACCGTGTAAAGAGAATATCATGGGATGCACCGTGTCAAGAGAATATCATGAGACGCACCGTGTCAAGAGAATATCATGGGATGAATGGTGTCAAGAGAATATCATGGGATGCACCGTGTCAAGAGTATATCATGGGATGCACCGTGTCAAAAGATAATCATGTCACGCACCGTGTCAAGAGAATATCATGGGATAGACCGTGTCAAGAGACTATCATGGGATTGACCATGTCTAGGGAATATCATGGGATGCACCGTGTCAAGAGAATATCATGTGACGCACCGTGTCAAGAGAATATCATGGGATGAATGGTGTCAAGAGAATATCATGTGATGCACCGTGTCAAGAGTATATCATGGGATGCACCGTGTCAAAAGATAATCATGTGACGCACCGTGTCAAGAGAATATCATGGGATAGACCGTGTCAAGAGAATATCATGGGATTGACCATGTCTAGAGAATATCATGGGATGCACCGTGTCAAGAGAATATCATGTGACGCAATGTGTCAAGAGAATATCATGGGATGAATGGTGTCAAGAGAATATTATGGGATGCACCGTGTCAAGAGAATATCATGGGATGCACCGTGTCAAAAGATAATCATGTGACGCAACGTGTCAATAGAATATCATGGGATGGACCGTGTCAAGAGAATATCATGAGACGCACCGTGTCAAGAGAATATCATGGGATGGACCGTGTCAAGAGAATATCATGAGACGCACCGTGTCAAGAGAATATCATGGGATGCAACGTGTCAGGAGAATATCATGTGACGCACCGTGTCAAGAGAATATCATGGCATGCACCGTGTCAAGAGAATATCATCGGATGCACCGTGTCAAGAGAATATCATGAGACGCACCGTGTCAAGAGAATATCATGCGATGCACCGTGTCAAGAGAATATCATGCGATGCACCGTGTCAAGAGAATATCATGGGATGCACCGTGTCAAGAGAATATCATGAGACGCACCGTGTAAAGAGAATATCATGAGACGCACCGTGTCAAGAGAATATCATGAGACGCACCGTGTGAAGAGAATATCATGAGACGTACCGTGTCAAGAGAATATCGTGGGATGGACCGTGTCAAGAGAATATCATGGGATGCACCGTGTCAAGAGAATATCATGGGATAGACCGTGTCAAGAGAATATCATGTGACGCACCGTGTCAAGAGAATATCATGGGATGCACGGTGTCAAGAGAATATCATTGGATGCACCGTGTCAAGAGAATATCACGGGATGCACCGTGTCAAAAGAATCTCATGTGACGCACCGTGTCAAGAGAATATCATGGGATGGACCGTGTCAAGAGAATATCATGAGACGCACCGTATCAAGAGAATATCATGGGATGTACCGTGTCAAGAGAATATCATGAGACGCACCGTGTCAAGAGAATATCATGCGATGCACCGTGTCAAGAGAATATCATGGGATGCACCGTGTCAAGAGAATATCATGGGATGCACCGTGTCAAGAGAATATCATGCGATTCACCGTGTCAAGAGAATATCATGGGATGCAGCGTGTCAAAAGAATATCATGTGACGCATCGTGTAAAGAGAATATCATGAGACGCACCGTGTCAAGAGAATATCATGGGATGCACCGTATCAAGAGAATATCATGGGATGCACCGTGTCAAGAGAATATCATGTGACGCACCGTGTCAAGAGAATATCATGGGATGGACCGTGTCAAGAGAATATCATGAGACGCACCGCGTCAAGAGAATATCATGGGATGCACCGTGTCAAGAGAATATCATGTGACGCACCGTGTCAAGAGAATATCATCGGATGCAGCGTGTCAAGAGAATATCATGAGACGCACCGTGTCAAGAGAATATCATGGGATGCACCGTGTCAAGAGAATATCATGCGATGCGCCGTGTCAAGAGAATATCATCGGATGCACCGTGTCAAGAGAATATCATGAGACGCACCGTGTAAAGAGAATATCATGAGACGCACCGTGTCAAGAGAATATCATGGGATGCACCGTATCAAGAGAATATCATGTGACGCACCGTGTCAAAAGAATATCATCGGATGCACCGTGTCAAGAGAATATCATGAGACGCACCGTGTAAAGAGAATATCATGAGACGCATCGTGTCAAGAGAATATAATGAGACGCACCGTGTCAAGAGAATATTATGAGACGCACCGTGTCAAGAGAATGTCATGAGACGCACCGTGTCAAGAGAATATCATGGGATGTTCCGTGTTAAGAGGATATCAAGGGATGGACCCTGTCAAGAGAATATCATGAGACGCACCGTGTCAAGAGGGTATCATGGGATGCCCGTGTCAAGAGAATATCATGAGACGCACCGTGTCAAGAGAATATCATGAGACGCACCGTGTCAAGAGAATATCATGGGATGCACCGTGTCAAGAGAATATCATGAGACGCACCGTGTCAAGAGAATATCATAGGATGGACCGAGTCAACAGAATATCATGGGATAGACCGTGTCAAGAGAATATCATGGGATTGACCGTGTCTAGAGAATATCATGGGATGCACCGTGTCAAGAGAATATCATGTGACGCACCGTGTTAAGGGAATATCATGGGATGCACGGTGTCAAGAGAATATCATGGGATGCACCGTGTCAAGAGAATATCATGGGATGCACCGTGTCAAGAGAATATCATGTGACGCACCGTGTCATGAGAATATCATGGAATACAACGTGTCAAGAGAATATCATGTGACGCACCGTGTCAAGAGAATATCATCGGATGCACCGTGTCAAGAGAATATCATGAGACGCACCGTGTCAAGAGAATATCATGCGATGCACCGTGTTAAGAGAATATCATGCGATGCACCGTGTCAAGAGAATATCATGAGGCGCACCGTGTCAAGAGAATATCATGGGATGTTCCGTGTTAAGAGGATATCAAGGGATGGACCCTGTCAAGAGAATATCATGAGACGCACCGTGTCAAGAGAATATCATGGGATGCCCGTGTCAAGAGAATATCATGAGACGCACCATGTCAAGAGAATATCATGAGACGCACCGTGTCAAGAGAATATCATGGGATGCACCGTGTCAAGAGAATATCATGAGACGCACCGTGTCAAGAGAATATCATAGGATGGACCGAGTCAACAGAATATCATGGGATAGACCGTGTCAAGAGAATATCATAGGATTGACCGTGTCTAGAGAATATCATGGGATGCACCGTGTCAAGAGAATATCATGTGACGCACCGTGTTAAGGGAATATCATGGGATGCACGGTGTCAGGAGAATATCATGTGATGCACCGTGTCAAGAGAATATCATGGGATGCACCGTGTCAAAAGAATATCATGTGACACACCGTGTCAAGGGAATATCATGGGATGGACCGTGTCAAGAGAATATCACGAGACGCACCGTGTAAAGAGAATATCTTGGGATGCACCGTGTCAAGAGAATATCATGTGACGCACCGTTTCAAGAGAATATCATGAGACGCACCGTGTCAAGAGAATATCATGGGATGCACCGTGTCAAGAGAATATCATGCGATGCACCGCGTCAAGAGAATATCATCGGATGCACCGTGTCAAGAGAATATCATGAGACGCACCGTGTAAAGAGAATATCATGAGACGCACCGTGTCAAGAGAATATAATGAGACGCACCGTGTCAAGAGAATATCATGAGACGCACCGTGTCAAGAGAATGTCATGTGACGCACCGTGTCAAAAGAATATCATGGGATGCACAGTGTCAATAGAATATCATGAGACGCAGCGTGTCAAAAGAATACCATGAGACGCACCGTGTAAAGAGAATATCATGGGATGCACCGTGTCAAGAGAATATCATGAGACGCACCCTGTCAAAAGAATATCATGACACACACCGTGTCAAGAGAATATCATGGGATGCACCGTGTCTATAGAATATCATGAGACGCACCGTGTCAAGAGAATATCATGGGATGCCCCGTGTCAACTGAATATCATGAGACAAACCGTGTCAAGAGAATATCATGGGATGGAACGTGTCAAGAGAATATCATGAGACACACCGTGTCAAGAGAATATCATGGGATGCACCGTGTCAAGCGAATATCATGGGATGCACCATGTCAAGAGAATATCATGAGACGCACCGTGTCAAGAGAATATCATGGGATGCTCCGTGTCAAGAGAATATCATCGGATGCACCGTGTGAAGAGAATATCATGAGACGCACCGTGTCAAGAGAATATCATGGGATGCACCGTGTCAAGAGAACATCATGCGATGCACCGTGTCAGGAGAATATCATCGGTTGCACCGTGTCAAGAGAATATCATGAGACGCACCGTGTAAAGAGAATATCATGAGACGCACCGTGTCAAGAGAATATAATGAGACGCACCGTGTCAAGAGAATATGATGAGACGCACCGTGTCAAGAGAATATCATGGGATGGACCGTGTCAAGAGAATATCATGGAATGCACAGTGTCAAGAGAATATCATGTGACGCACCGTGTCAAGAGAATATCATGGGATGCACCGTGTAAAGAGAATATCATGGGATACACCGTGTCAAGAGAATATCATGTGACGGACCGTGTCAAGAGAATATCGTGGGATGCACGGTGTCAAGAGAATATCATGGGATGCAGCGTGTCAAGAGAATATCATGGGATGCACCGTGTCAAAAGAATATCATGTGACGCACCGTGTCAAGAGAATATCATGGGAATGACCGTGTCAAGAGAATATCATGAGACGCACCGTGTCAAGAGAATATCGTGGGATGGACCGTGTCAAGAGAATATCATGGGATGCACCGTGTCAAGAGAATATCATGGGATAGACCGTGTCAAGAGAATATCATGTGACGCACCGTGTCAAGAGAATATCATGGGATGCACGGTGTCAAGAGAATATCATTGGATGCACCGTGTCAAGAGAATATCACGGGATGCACCGTGTCAAAAGAATCTCATGTGACGCACCGTGTCAAGAGAATATCATGGGATGGACCGTGTCAAGAGAATATCATGAGACGCACCGTATCAAGAGAATATCATGGGATGTACCGTGTCAAGAGAATATCATGAGACGCACCGTGTCAAGAGAATATCATGCGATGCACCGTGTCAAGAGAATATCATGGGATGCACCGTGTCAAGAGAATATCATGGGATGCACCGTGTCAAGAGAATATCATGCGATTCACCGTGTCAAGAGAATATCATGGGATGCAGCGTGTCAAAAGAATATCATGTGACGCATCGTGTAAAGAGAATATCATGAGACGCACCGTGTCAAGAGAATATCATGGGATGCACCGTATCAAGAGAATATCATGGGATGCACCGTGTCAAGAGAATATCATGTGACGCACCGTGTCAAGAGAATATCATGGGATGGACCGTGTCAAGAGAATATCATGAGACGCACCGCGTCAAGAGAATATCATGGGATGCACCGTGTCAAGAGAATATCATGTGACGCACCGTGTCAAGAGAATATCATCGGATGCAGCGTGTCAAGAGAATATCATGAGACGCACCGTGTCAAGAGAATATCATGGGATGCACCGTGTCAAGAGAATATCATGCGATGCGCCGTGTCAAGAGAATATCATCGGATGCACCGTGTCAAGAGAATATCATGAGACGCACCGTGTAAAGAGAATATCATGAGACGCACCGTGTCAAGAGAATATCATGGGATGCACCGTATCAAGAGAATATCATGTGACGCACCGTGTCAAAAGAATATCATCGGATGCACCGTGTCAAGAGAATATCATGAGACGCACCGTGTAAAGAGAATATCATGAGACGCATCGTGTCAAGAGAATATAATGAGACGCACCGTGTCAAGAGAATATTATGAGACGCACCGTGTCAAGAGAATGTCATGAGACGCACCGTGTCAAGAGAATATCATGGGATGTTCCGTGTTAAGAGGATATCAAGGGATGGACCCTGTCAAGAGAATATCATGAGACGCACCGTGTCAAGAGGGTATCATGGGATGCCCGTGTCAAGAGAATATCATGAGACGCACCGTGTCAAGAGAATATCATGAGACGCACCGTGTCAAGAGAATATCATGGGATGCACCGTGTCAAGAGAATATCATGAGACGCACCGTGTCAAGAGAATATCATAGGATGGACCGAGTCAACAGAATATCATGGGATAGACCGTGTCAAGAGAATATCATGGGATTGACCGTGTCTAGAGAATATCATGGGATGCACCGTGTCAAGAGAATATCATGTGACGCACCGTGTTAAGGGAATATCATGGGATGCACGGTGTCAAGAGAATATCATGGGATGCACCGTGTCAAGAGAATATCATGGGATGCACCGTGTCAAGAGAATATCATGTGACGCACCGTGTCATGAGAATATCATGGAATACAACGTGTCAAGAGAATATCATGTGACGCACCGTGTCAAGAGAATATCATCGGATGCACCGTGTCAAGAGAATATCATGAGACGCACCGTGTCAAGAGAATATCATGCGATGCACCGTGTTAAGAGAATATCATGCGATGCACCGTGTCAAGAGAATATCATGAGGCGCACCGTGTCAAGAGAATATCATGGGATGTTCCGTGTTAAGAGGATATCAAGGGATGGACCCTGTCAAGAGAATATCATGAGACGCACCGTGTCAAGAGAATATCATGGGATGCCCGTGTCAAGAGAATATCATGAGACGCACCATGTCAAGAGAATATCATGAGACGCACCGTGTCAAGAGAATATCATGGGATGCACCGTGTCAAGAGAATATCATGAGACGCACCGTGTCAAGAGAATATCATAGGATGGACCGAGTCAACAGAATATCATGGGATAGACCGTGTCAAGAGAATATCATAGGATTGACCGTGTCTAGAGAATATCATGGGATGCACCGTGTCAAGAGAATATCATGTGACGCACCGTGTTAAGGGAATATCATGGGATGCACGGTGTCAGGAGAATATCATGTGATGCACCGTGTCAAGAGAATATCATGGGATGCACCGTGTCAAAAGAATATCATGTGACACACCGTGTCAAGGGAATATCATGGGATGGACCGTGTCAAGAGAATATCACGAGACGCACCGTGTAAAGAGAATATCTTGGGATGCACCGTGTCAAGAGAATATCATGTGACGCACCGTTTCAAGAGAATATCATGAGACGCACCGTGTCAAGAGAATATCATGGGATGCACCGTGTCAAGAGAATATCATGCGATGCACCGCGTCAAGAGAATATCATCGGATGCACCGTGTCAAGAGAATATCATGAGACGCACCGTGTAAAGAGAATATCATGAGACGCACCGTGTCAAGAGAATATAATGAGACGCACCGTGTCAAGAGAATATCATGAGACGCACCGTGTCAAGAGAATGTCATGTGACGCACCGTGTCAAAAGAATATCATGGGATGCACAGTGTCAATAGAATATCATGAGACGCAGCGTGTCAAAAGAATACCATGAGACGCACCGTGTAAAGAGAATATCATGGGATGCACCGTGTCAAGAGAATATCATGAGACGCACCCTGTCAAAAGAATATCATGACACACACCGTGTCAAGAGAATATCATGGGATGCACCGTGTCTATAGAATATCATGAGACGCACCGTGTCAAGAGAATATCATGGGATGCCCCGTGTCAACTGAATATCATGAGACAAACCGTGTCAAGAGAATATCATGGGATGGAACGTGTCAAGAGAATATCATGAGACACACCGTGTCAAGAGAATATCATGGGATGCACCGTGTCAAGAGAACATCATGCGATGCACCGTGTCAGGAGAATATCATCGGTTGCACCGTGTCAAGAGAATATCATGAGACGCACCGTGTAAAGAGAATATCATGAGACGCACCGTGTCAAGAGAATATAATGAGACGCACCGTGTCAAGAGAATATGATGAGACGCACCGTGTCAAGAGAATATCATGGGATGGACCGTGTCAAGAGAATATCATGGAATGCACAGTGTCAAGAGAATATCATGTGACGCACCGTGTCAAGAGAATATCATGGGATGCACCGTGTAAAGAGAATATCATGGGATACACCGTGTCAAGAGAATATCATGTGACGGACCGTGTCAAGAGAATATCATGGGATGCACCGTGTCAAGAGAACATCATGCGATGCACCGTGTCAGGAGAATATCATCGGTTGCACCGTGTCAAGAGAATATCATGAGACGCACCGTGTAAAGAGAATATCATGAGACGCACCGTGTCAAGAGAATATAATGAGACGCACCGTGTCAAGAGAATATGATGAGACGCACCGTGTCAAGAGAATATCATGGGATGGACCGTGTCAAGAGAATATCATGGAATGCACAGTGTCAAGAGAATATCATGTGACGCACCGTGTCAAGAGAATATCATGGGATGCACCGTGTAAAGAGAATATCATGGGATACACCGTGTCAAGAGAATATCATGTGACGGACCGTGTCAAGAGAATATCGTGGGATGCACGGTGTCAAGAGAATATCATGGGATGCAGCGTGTCAAGAGAATATCATGGGATGCACCGTGTCAAAAGAATATCATGTGACGCACCGTGTCAAGAGAATATCATGGGAATGACCGTGTCAAGAGAATATCATGAGACGCACCGTGTCAAGAGAATATCATGGGATGCACCATGTCAAGAGACTATCATGGGATGTACCGTGTCAAGAGAATATCATGTGACGCACCGTGTGAAGAGAATATCATGGGATGGACCGTGTCAAGAGAATATCATGTGACGCACCGTGTCAAGAGAATATCATGGGAATGACCGTGTCAAGAGAACATCATGAGACGCACCGTGTCAAGAGAATATCATGGGATGCACCGTGTCAAGAGAATATCATGTGACGCAACGTGTCAAGAGAATATCATGGGATGCAACGTGTCAAGAGAATATCATGTGACGCACCGTGTCAAGAGAATATCATGCGATGCACCGTGTCAAGAGAATATCATGCGATGCACCGTGTCAGGAGAATATCATGAGACGCACCGTGTCAAGAGAATATCATGGGATGTTCCATGTCAAGAGGATATCAAGGAATGGACCCTGTCAAGAGAATATCATGAGACGCACCGTGTCAATAGGGTATCATGGGATGCACCGTGTCAAGAGAATATCATGAGACGCACCGTGTCAAGAGAATATCATGAGACGCACCGTGTCAAGAGAATATCATGGGATGCACCGTGTCAAGAGAATATCATGAGACGCACCGTGTCAAGAGAATATAATGGGATTGACCGTGTCAACAGAATATTATGGGATAGACCGTGTCAAGAGAATATCATGGAATTGACCGTGTCTAGAGAATATCATGGGATGCACCGTGTCAAGAGAATATCATGTGACGCACCGTGTTAAGAGAATATCATGGTATGCACGGTGTCAAGGGAATATCATGGGATGCACCGTCTCAAGAGAATATCATGGGATGCACCGTGTCAAAAGAATATCATGTGACGCACCGTGTCAAGGGAATATCATGGGATGGACCGTGTCAAGAGAATATCACGAAACGCACCGTGTCAAGAGAATATCATGGGATGCACCGTGTCAAGAGAATATCATGTGACGCACCGTTTCAAGAGTATATCATGAGACGCACCGTGTCAAGAGAATATAATGCGATGCACCGTGTCAAGAGAATATCATGCGATGCACCGTGTCAAGAGAATATCATGGGATGCACCGTGTCAAGAGAATATCATGAGACGCACCGTGTAAAGAGAATATCATGAGACGCACCGTGTCAAGAGAATATCATGAGACGCACCGAGTGAAGAGAATATCATGAGACGCACCGTGTCAAGAGAATATCGTGGGATGGACCGTGTCAAGAGAATATCATGAGACGCACCGTGTCAAGAGAATATCATGGGATGCACCGTGTCAAGAGAATATCATGGGATAGACCGTGTCAAGAGAATATCATGTGACGCACCGTGTTAAGAGAATATCATGGGATGCACGGTGTCAAGAGAATATCATTGAATGCACCGTGTCAAGAGAATATCACGGGATGCACCGTGTCAAAAGAATATCATGTGACGCACCGTGTCAAGAGAATATCATGGGATGGACCGTGTCAAGAGAATATCATGAGACGCACCGTATCAAGAGAATATCATGGGATGTACCATGTCAAGAGAATATCATGGGATGTTCCGTGTCAAGAGAATATCATGAGACGCACCGTGTCAAGAGAATATCATGCGATGCACCGTGTCAAGAGAATATCATGCGATGCAACGTGTCAAGAGGATATCATGGGATGCACCGTGTCAAGAGAATATCATGCGATTCACCGTGTCAAGAGAATATCATGGGATGCAACGTGTCAAAAGAATATCATGTGACGCATCGTGTCAAGAGAATATCATCGAATGCACCGTGTCAAGAGAATATCATGAGACGCACCGTGTCAAGAGAATATCATGGGATGCACCGTATCAAGAGAATATCATGAAATGCACGGTGTCAAGAGAATATCATGTGACGCACCGTGTCAAGAGAATATCATGGAATGGACCGTGTCAAGAGAATATCATGAGACGCACCGTGTCAAGAGAATATCATGGGATGCACCGTGTCAAGAGAATATCATGAGACGCACCGTGTGAAGAGAATATCATAGGATGGACCGAGTCAACAGAATATCATGGGATAGACCGTGTCAAGAGAATATCATAGGATTGACCGTGTCTAGAGAATATCATGGGATGCACCGTGTCAAGAGAATATCATGTGACGCACCGTGTTAAGGGAATATCATGGGATGCACGGTGTCAGGAGAATATCATGTGATGCACCGTGTCAAGAGAATATCATGGGATGCACCGTGTCAAAAGAATATCATGTGACACACCGTGTCAAGGGAATATCATGGGATGGACCGTGTCAAGAGAATATCACGAGACGCACCGTGTAAAGAGAATATCTTGGGATGCACCGTGTCAAGAGAATATCATGTGACGCACCGTTTCAAGAGAATATCATGAGACGCACCGTGTCAAGAGAATATCATGGGATGCACCGTGTCAAGAGAATATCATGCGATGCACCGCGTCAAGAGAATATCATCGGATGCACCGTGTCAAGAGAATATCATGAGACGCACCGTGTAAAGAGAATATCATGAGACGCACCGTGTCAAGAGAATATAATGAGACGCACCGTGTCAAGAGAATATCATGAGACGCACCGTGTCAAGAGAATGTCATGAGACGCACCGTGTCAAAAGAATATCATGGGATGCACAGTGTCAATAGAATATCATGAGACGCAGCGTGTCAAAAGAATACCATGAGACCCACCGTGTAAAGAGAATATCATGGGATGCACCGTGTCAAGAGAATATCATGAGACGCACCCTGTCAAAAGAATATCATGACACACACCGTGTCAAGAGAATATCATGGGATGCACCGTGTCTATAGAATATCATGAGACGCACCGTGTCAAGAGAATATCATGGGATGCCCCGTGTCAACTGAATATCATGAGACAAACCGTGTCAAGAGAATATCATGGGATGGAACGTGTCAAGAGAATATCATGAGACACACCGTGTCAAGAGAATATCATGGGATGCACCGTGTCAAGCGAATATCATGGGATGCACCATGTCAAGAGAATATCATGAGACGCACCGTGTCAAGAGAATATCATGGGATGCTCCGTGTCAAGAGAATATCATCGGATGCACCGTGTGAAGAGAATATCATGAGACGCACCGTGTCAAGAGAATATCATGGGATGCACCGTGTCAAGAGAACATCATGCGATGCACCGTGTCAGGAGAATATCATCGGTTGCACCGTGTCAAGAGAATATCATGAGACGCACCGTGTAAAGAGAATATCATGAGACGCACCGTGTCAAGAGAATATAATGAGACGCACCGTGTCAAGAGAATATGATGAGACGCACCGTGTCAAGAGAATATCATGGGATGGACCGTGTCAAGAGAATATCATGGAATGCACAGTGTCAAGAGAATATCATGTGACGCACCGTGTCAAGAGAATATCATGGGATGCACCGTGTAAAGAGAATATCATGGGATACACCGTGTCAAGAGAATATCATGTGACGGACCGTGTCAAGAGAATATCGTGGGATGCACGGTGTCAAGAGAATATCATGGGATGCAGCGTGTCAAGAGAATATCATGGGATGCACCGTGTCAAAAGAATATCATGTGACGCACCGTGTCAAGAGAATATCATGGGAATGACCGTGTCAAGAGAATATCATGAGACGCACCGTGTCAAGAGAATATCATGGGATGCACCATGTCAAGAGACTATCATGGGATGTACCGTGTCAAGAGAATATCATGTGACGCACCGTGTCAAGAGAATATCATGGGATGGACCGTGTCAAGAGAATATCATGTGACGCACCGTGTCAAGAGAATATCATGGGAATGACCGTGTCAAGAGAACATCATGAGACGCACCGTGTCAAGAGAATATCATGGGATGCACCGTGTCAAGAGAATATCATGTGACGCAACGTGTCAAGAGAATATCATGGGATGCAACGTGTCAAGAGAATATCATGTGACGCACCGTGTCAAGAGAATATCATGCGATGCACCGTGTCAAGAGAATATCATGCGATGCACCGTGTCAGGAGAATATCATGAGACGCACCGTGTCAAGAGAATATCATGGGATGTTCCATGTCAAGAGGATATCAAGGAATGGACCCTGTCAAGAGAATATCATGAGACGCACCGTGTCAAGAGGGTATCATGGGATGCACCGTGTCAAGAGAATATCATGAGACGCACCGTGTCAAGAGAATATCATGAGACGCACCGTGTCAAGAGAATATCATGGGATGCACCGTGTCAAGAGAATATCATGAGACGCACCGTGTCAAGAGAATATAATGGGATTGACCGTGTCAACAGAATATTATGGGATAGACCGTGTCAAGAGAATATCATGGAATTGACCGTGTCTAGAGAATATCATGGGATGCACCGTGTCAAGAGAATATCATGTGACGCACCGTGTTAAGAGAATATCATGGGATGCACGGTGTCAAGGGAATATCATGGGATGCACCGTCTCAAGAGAATATCATGGGATGCACCGTGTCAAAAGAATATCATGTGACGCACCGTGTCAAGGGAATATCATGGGATGGACCGTGTCAAGAGAATATCACGAAACGCACCGTGTCAAGAGAATATCATGGGATGCACCGTGTCAAGAGAATATCATGTGACGCACCGTTTCAAGAGTATATCATGAGACGCACCGTGTCAAGAGAATATAATGCGATGCACCGTGTCAAGAGAATATCATGCGATGCACCGTGTCAAGAGAATATCATGGGATGCACCGTGTCAAGAGAATATCATGAGACGCACCGTGTAAAGAGAATATCATGAGACGCACCGTGTCAAGAGAATATCATGAGACGCACCGTGTGAAGAGAATATCATGAGACGCACCGTGTCAAGAGAATATCGTGGGATGGACCGTGTCAAGAGAATATCATGAGACGCACCGTGTCAAGAGAATATCATGGGATGCACCGTGTCAAGAGAATATCATGGGATAGACCGTGTCAAGAGAATATCATGTGACGCACCGTGTTAAGAGAATATCATGGGATGCACGGTGTCAAGAGAATATCATTGAATGCACCGTGTCAAGAGAATATCACGGGATGCACCGTGTCAAAAGAATATCATGTGACGCACCGTGTCAAGAGAATATCATGGGATGGACCGTGTCAAGAGAATATCATGAGACGCACCGTATCAAGAGAATATCATGGGATGTACCATGTCAAGAGAATATCATGGGATGTTCCGTGTCAAGAGAATATCATGAGACGCACCGTGTCAAGAGAATATCATGCGATGCACCGTGTCAAGAGAATATCATGCGATGCAACGTGTCAAGAGGATATCATGGGATGCACCGTGTCAAGAGAATATCATGCGATTCACCGTGTCAAGAGAATATCATGGGATGCAACGTGTCAAAAGAATATCATGTGACGCATCGTGTCAAGAGAATATCATCGAATGCACCGTGTCAAGAGAATATCATGAGACGCACCGTGTCAAGAGAATATCATGGGATGCACCGTATCAAGAGAATATCATGGGATGCACGGTGTCAAGAGAATATCATGTGACGCACCGTGTCAAGAGAATATCATGGAATGGACCGTGTCAAGAGAATATCATGAGACGCACCGTGTCAAGAGAATATCATGGGATGGACCGTGTCAAGAGAATATCATGAGACGCACCGTGTCAAGAGAATATCATGGGATGCACCGTGTCAAGAGAATATCATGGGATGCACCGTGTCAAGAGAATATCATGTGACGCACCGTGTCAAGAAAATATCATGGGATGCACCGTGTCAAGAGAATATCATGGGATGCACCGTGTCAAGAGAATATCATGGGATGCACCGTGTCAAGAGAATATCATGCGACGCACCCTGTCAAGAGAATATCATGGGATGCAACGTGTCAAGCGAATATCATGTGACGCACCGTGTCAAGAGAATATCATCGGATGCACCGTGTCAAGAGAATATCATGAGACGCACCGTGTCAAGAGAATATCATAGGATGGACCGAGTCAACAGAATATCATGGGATAGACCGTGTCAAGAGAATATCATGGGATTGACCGTGTCTAGAGAATATCATGGGATGCACCGTGTCAAGAGAATATCATGTGACGCACCGTGTCAAGAGAATATCATGAGACGCACCGTGTTAAGAGAATATCATGCGATGCACCGTGTCAAGAGAATATCATGCGATGCACCGTGTCAAGAGAATATCATGAGACGCACCGTGTCAAGAGAATATCATGGGATGTTCCGTGTTAAGAGGATATCAAGGGATGGACCCTGTCAAGAGAATATCATGTGACGCACCGTGTCAAGAGAATATCATGAGACGCACCGTGTCAAGAGAATATCATGAGACGCACCGTGTCAAGAGAATATCATGAGACGCACCGTGTTAAGAGAATATCATGCGATGCACCGTGTCAAGAGAATATCATGCGATGCACCGTGTCAAGAGAATATCATGAGACGCACCGTGTCAAGAGAATATCATGGGATGTTCCGTGTTAAGAGGATATCAAGGGATGGACCCTGTCAAGAGAATATCATGTGACGCACCGTGTCAAGAGAATATCATGAGACGCACCGTGTCAAGGGAATATCATGAGACGCACCGTGTCAAGAGAATATCAAGGGATGCACCGTGTCAAGAGAATATCATGAGACGCACCGTGTCAAGAGAATATCATAGGATGGACCGAGTCAACAGAATATCATGGGATAGACCGTGTCAAGAGAATATCATGGGATTGACCGTGTCTAGAGAATATCATGGGATGCACCGTGTCAAGAGAATATCATGTGACGCACCGTGTTAAGGGAATATCATGGGATGCACGGTGTCAAGAGAATATCATGGGATGCACCGTGTCAAGAGAATATCATGGGATGCACCGTGTCAGAAGAATATCATGTGACACACCGTGTCAAGGGAATATCATGGGATGGACCGTGTCAAGAGAATATCACGAGACGCACCGTGTAAAGAGAATATCATGGGATGCACCGTGTCAAGAGAATATCTTGGGATGCACCGTGTAAGAGAATATCATGTGACGCACCGTTTCAAGAGAATATCATGAGACGCACCGTGTCAAGAGAATATCATGTGACGCACCGTTTCAAGAGAATATCATGAGACGCACCGTGTCAAGAGAATATCATGGGATGCAAGGTGTCAAGAGAATATCATGTGACGCACCGTGTCAAGAGAATATCATGGCATGCACCGTGTCAAGAGAATATCATGGGACGCACCGTGTCAAGAGAATATCATGAGACGCACCGTGTAAAGAGAATATCATGGGATGCACCGTGTCAAGAGAATATCATGAGACGCACCGTGTCAAGAGAATAGCATGCGATGAATGGTGTCAAGAGAATATCATGGGATGCACCGTGTCAAGAGTATATCATGGGATGCACCGTGTCAAAAGATAATCATGTGACGCACCGTGTCAAGAGAATATCATGGGATAGACCGTGTCAAGAGACTATCATGGGATTGACCATGTCTAGGGAATATCATGGGATGCACCGTGTGAAGAGAATATCATGTGACGCACCGTGTCAAGAGAATATCATGGGATGAATGGTGTCAAGAGAATATCATGTGACGCACCGTGTCAAGAAAATATCATGGGATGCACCGTGTCAAGAGAATATCCTGGGATGCACCGTGTCAAGAGAATATCATGGGATGCACCGTGTCAAGAGAATATCATGCGACGCACCCTGTCAAGAGAATATCATGGGATGCAACGTGTCAAGAGAATGTCATGTGACGCACCGTGTCAAGAGAATATCATCGGATGCACCGTGTCAAGAGAATATCATGAGACGCACCGTGTTAAGAGAATATCATGCGATGCACCGTGTCAAGAGAATATCATGCGATGCACCGTGTCAAGAGAATATCATGAGACGCACCGTGTCAAGAGAATATCATGGGATGTTCCGTGTTAAGAGTATATCAAGGGATGGACCCTGTCAAGAGAATATCATGTGACGCACCGTGTCAAGAGAATATCATGAGACGCACCGTGTCAAGAGAATATCATGAGACGCACCGTGTCAAGAGAATATCAAGGGATGCACCGTGTCAAGAGAATATCATGAGACGCACCGTGTCAAGAGAATATCATAGGATGGACCGAGTCAACAGAATATCATGGGATAGACCGTGTCAAGAGAATATCATGGGATTGACCGTGTCTAGAGAATATCATGGGATGCACCGTGTCAAGAGAATATCATGTGACGCACCGTGTCAAGAGAATATCATGGGATGAATGGTGTCAAGAGAATATCATGGGATGCACCGTGTCAAGAGTATATCATGGGATGCACCGTGTCAAAAGATAATCATGTGACGCACCGTGTCAAGAGAATATCATGGGATAAACCGTGTCAAGAGAATATCATGGGATTGACCATGTCTAGAAAATATCATGGGATGCACCGTGTCAAGAGAATATCATGTGACGCACCGTGTCAAGAGAATATCATGGGATGAATGGTGTCAAGAGAATATCATGGGATGCACCGTGTCAAAAGATAATCATGTGACGCAACGTGTCAATAGAATATCATGGGATGGACCGTGTCAAGAGAATATCATGAGGCGCACCGTGTCAAGAGAATATCATGGGATGGACCGTGTCAAGAGAATATCATGAGACGCACCGTGTCAAGAGAATATCATGGGATGCAACGTGTCAGGAGAATATCATGTGACGCACCGTGTCAAGAGGATATAATGGCATGCACCGTGTCAAGAGAATATCATCGGATGCACCGTGTCAAGAGAATATCATGAGACGCACCGTGTCAAGAGAATATCATGCGATGCACCGTGTCAAGAGAATATCATGCGATGCACCCTGTCAAGAGAATATCATGGGATGCACCGTGTCAAGAGAATATCATGCGATTCACCGTGTCAAGAGAATATCATGGGATGGACCGTGTCAAGAGAATATCATGAGACGCACCGTATCAAGAGAATATCATGGGATGCACCGTGTCAAGAGAATATCATGAGACGCACCGTGTCAAGAGAATATCATGCGATGCACCGTGTCAAGAGAATATCATGGGATGCACCGTGTCAAGAGAATATCATGGGATGCACCGTGTCAAGAGAATATCATGCGATTCACCGTGTCAAGAGAATATCATGGGATGCAGCGTGTCAAAAGAATATCATGTGACGCATCGTGTCAAGAGAATATCATCGAATGCACCGTGTCAAGAGAATATCATGAGACGCACCGTGTCAAGAGAATATCATGGGATGCACCGTATCAAGAGAATATCATGGGATGCACCGTGTCAAGAGAATATCATGTGACGTACCGTGTCAAGAGAATATCATGGGATGGACCATGTCAAGAGAATACCATGAGACGCACCGCGTCAAGAGAATATCATGGGATGCACCGTGTCAAGAGAATATCATGGCATGCACCGTGTCAAGAGAATATCATCGGATGCACCGTGTCAAGAGAATATCATGAGACGCACCGTGTCAAGAGAATATCATGCGATGCACCGTGTCAAGAGAATATCATGCGATGCACCGTGTCAAGAGAATATCATGGGATGCACCGTGTCAAGAGAATATCATGAGACGCACCGTGTAAAGAGAATATCATGAGACGCACCGTGTCAAGAGAATATCATGAGACGCACCGTGTGAAGAGAATATCATGAGACGCACCGTGTCAAGAGAATATCGTGGGATGGACCGTGTCAAGAGAATATCATGAGGCGCACCGTGTCAAGAGAATATCATGGGATGGACCGTGTCAAGAGAATATCATGAGACGCACCGTGTCAAGAGAATATCATGGGATGCAACGTGTCAGGAGAATATCATGTCACGCACCGTGTCAAGAGAATATCATGGCATGCACCGTGTCAAGAGAATATCATCGGATGCACCGTGTCAAGAGAATATCATGAGACGCACCGTGTCAAGAGAATATCATGCGATGCACCTTGTCAAGAGAATATCATGCGATGCACCGTGTCAAGAGAATATCATGGGATGCACCGTGTCAAGAGAATATCATGAGACGCACCGTGTAAAGAGAATATCATGAGACGCACCGGGTCAAGAGAATATCATGAGACGCACCGTGTGAAGAGAATATCATGAGACGCACCGTGTCAAGAGAATATCGTGGGATGGACCGTGTCAAGAGAATATCATGAGACGCACCGTGTCAAGAGAATATCATGGGATGCACCGTGTCAAGAGAATATCATGGGATAGACCGTGTCAAGAGAATATCATGTGACGCACCGTGTCAAGAGAATATCATGGGATGCACGGTGTCAAGAGAATATCTTTGGATGCACCGTGTCAAGAGAATATCACGGGATGCACCGTGTCAAAAGAATCTCATGTGACGCACCGTGTCAAGAGAATATCATGGGATGGACCGTGTCAAGAGAATATCATGAGACGCACCGTATCAAGAGAATATCATGGGATGTACCGTGTCAAGAGAATATCATGAGACGCACCGTGTCAAGAGAATTACATGCGATTCACCGTGTCAAGAGAATATCATGGGATGCACCGTGTCAAGAGAATATCATGGGATGCACCGTGTCAAGAGAATATCATGCGATTCACCGTGTCAAGAGAATATCATGGGATGCAGCGTGTCAAAAGAATATCATGTGACGCATCGTGTCAAGAGAATATCATCGAATGCACCGTGTCAAGAGAATATCATGAGACGCACCGTGTCAAGAGAATATCATGGGATGCACCGTATCAAGAGAATATCATGGGATGCACCGTGTCAAGAGAATATCATGTGACGCACCGTGTCAAGAGAATATCATGGGATGGACCATGTCAAGAGAATATCATGAGACGCACCGCGTCAAGAGAATATCATGGGATGCACCGTGTCAAGAGAATATCATGGGATGGACCGTGTCAAGAGAATATCATGAGACGCACCGTGTCAAGAGAATATCATGGGATGCACCGTGTCAAGAGAATATCATGGGATGCACCGTGTCAAGAGAATATCATGTGACGCACCGTGTCAAGAGAATATCATGGGATGCACCGTGTCAAGAGAATATCACGGGATGCACCGTGTCAAAAGAATCTCATGTGACGCACCGTGTCAAGAGAATATCATGGGATGGACCGTGTCAAGAGAATATCATGAGACGCACCGTATCAAGAGAATATCATGGGATGTACCGTGTCAAGAGAATATCATGAGACGCACCGTGTCAAGAGAATTACATGCGATTCACCGTGTCAAGAGAATATCATGGGATGCACCGTGTCAAGAGAATATCATGGGATGCACCGTGTCAAGAGAATATCATGCGATTCACCGTGTCAAGAGAATATCATGGGATGCAGCGTGTCAAAAGAATATCATGTGACGCATCGTGTCAAGAGAATATCATCGAATGCACCGTGTCAAGAGAATATCATGAGACGCACCGTGTCAAGAGAATATCATGGGATGCACCGTATCAAGAGAATATCATGGGATGCACCGTGTCAAGAGAATATCATGTGACGCACCGTGTCAAGAGAATATCATGGGATGGACCATGTCAAGAGAATATCATGAGACGCACCGCGTCAAGAGAATATCATGGGATGCACCGTGTCAAGAGAATATCATGGGATGGACCGTGTCAAGAGAATATCATGAGACGCACCGTGTCAAGAGAATATCATGGGATGCACCGTGTCAAGAGAATATCATGGGATGCACCGTGTCAAGAGAATATCATGTGACGCACCGTGTCAAGAGAATATCATGGGATGCACCGTGTCAAGAGAATATCATGGGATGCACCGTGTCAAGAGAATATCATGGGATGCACCGTGTCAAGAGAATATCATGTGACGCACCGTGTCAAGAGAATATCATGGAATACAACGTGTCAAGAGAATATCATGTGACGCACCGTGTCAAGAGAATATCATCGGATGCACCGTGTCAAGAGAATATCATGAGACGCACCGTGTCAAGAGAATATCATGCGATGCACCGTGTCAAGAGAATATCATGCGATGCACCGTGTCAAGAGAATATCATGAGACGCACCGTGTCAAGAGAATATCATGGGATGTTCCGTGTTAAGAGGATATCAAGGGATGGACCCTGTCAAGAGAATATCATGAGACGCACCGTGTCAAGAGGGTATCATGGGATGCCCGTGTCAAGAGAATATCATGAGACGCACCGTGTCAAGAGAATATCATGAGACGCACCGTGTAAAGAGAATATCATGGGATGCACCGTGTCAAGAGAATATCATGAGACGCACCGTGTCAAGAGAATATCATAGGATGGACCGAGTCAACAGAATATCATGGGATAGACCGTGTCAAGAGAATATCATGGGATTGACCGTGTCTAGAGAATATCATGGGATGCACCGTGTCAAGAGAATATCATGTGACGCACCGTGTTAAGGGAATATCATGGGATGAACGGTGTCAAGAGAATATCCAGGGATGCACCGTGTCAAGAGAATATCATGGGATGCACCGTGTCAAAAGAATATCATGTGAAACCCCGTGTCAAGGGAATATCATGGGATGGACCGTGTCAAGAGAATATCACGAGACGCACCGTGTAAAGAGAATATCATGGGATGCACCGTGTCAAGAGAATATCTTGGGATGCACCGTGTCAAGAGAATATCATGTGACGCACCGTTTCAAGAGAATATCATGAGACGCACCGTGTCAAGAGAATATCATGGGATGCACCGTGTCAAGAGAATATCATGTGATGCACCGTGTCAAGAGAATATCATCGGATGCACCGTGTCAAGAGAATATCATGAGACGCACCGTGTAAAGAGAATATCATGAGACGCACCGTGTCAAGAGAATATAATGAGACGCACCGTGTCAAGAGAATATCATGAGACGCACCGTGTCAAGAGAATATCATGAGACGCACCGTGTCAAAAGAATATCATGGGATGCACCGTGTCAATAGAATATCATGAGACGCAGCGTGTCAAAAGAATACCATGAGACGCACCGTGTAAAGAGAATATCATGGGATGCACCGTGTCAAGAGAATATCATGAGACGCACCCTGTCAAAAGAATATCATGACACACACCGTGTCAAGAGAATATCATGGGATGCACCGTGTCTATAGAATATCATGAGACGCACCGTGTCAAGAGAATATCATGGGATGCCCCGTGTCAACTGAATATCATGAGACAAACCGTGTCAAGAGAATATCATGGGATGGAACGTGTCAAGAGAATATCATGAGACACACCGTGTCAAGAGGATATCATGGGATGCACCGTGTCAAGAGAATATCATGGGATGCACCGTGTCAAGAGAATATCATGAGACGCACCGTGTCAAGAGAATATCATGGGATGCACCGTGTCAAGAGAATATCATCGGATGCACCGTGTCAAGAGAATATCATGAGACGCACCGTGTCAAGAGAATATCATGGGATTCACCGTGTCAAGAGAACATCATGCGATGCACCGTGTCAGGAGAATATCATCGGTTGCACCGTGTCAAGAGAATATCATGAGACGCACCGTGTAAATAGAATATCATGAGACGCACCGTGTCAAGAGAATATAATGAGACGCACCGTGTCAAGAGAATATGATGAGACGCACCGTGTCAAGAGAATATCATGGGATGGACCGTGCCAAGAGAATATCATGAGACGCACCGTGTAAAGAGAATATCATGGGATGCACCGTGTAAAGAGAATATCATGGGATACACCGTGTCAAGAGAATATCATGTGACCGACCGTGTCAAGAGAATATCATGAGACGCACCGTGTGAAGAGAATATCATGAGACGCACCGTGTCAAGAGAATATCGTGGAATGGACCGTGTCAAGAGAATATCACGAGACGCACCGTGTCAAGAGAATATCATGGGATGCACCGTGTCAAGAGAATATCATGGGATGCACCGTGTCAAGAGAATATCATGTGACGCACCGTGTCAAGAGAATATCGTGGGATGCACGGTGTCAAAAGAATATCATGGGATGCAGCGTGTCAAGAGAATATCATGGGATGCACCGTGTCAAAAGAATATCATGTGACGCACCGTGTCAAGAGAATATCATGGGAATGACCGTGTCAAGAGAATATCATGAGACGCACCGTGTCAAGAGAATATCATGGGATGCACCATGTCAAGAGACTATCATGGGATGTACCGTGTCAAGAGAATATCATGTGACGCACCGTGTCAAGAGAATATCATGGGATGCACCGTGTCAAAAGAATATCATGTGACGCACCGTGTCAAGAGAATATCATGGGAATGACCGTGTCAAGAGAATATCATGAGACGCACCGTGTCAAGAGAATATCATGGGATGCACCGTGTCAAGAGAATATCATGTGACGCACCGTGTCAAGAGAATATCATGGGATGCAACGTGTCAAGAGAATATCATGTGACGCACCGTGTCAAGAGAATATCATGCGATGCACCGTGTCAAGAGAATATCATGCGATGCACCGTGTCAAGAGAATATCATGAGACGCACCGTGTCAAAAGAATATCATGGGATGTTCCATGTCAAGAGGATATCAAGGAATGGACCCTGTTAAGAGAATATAATGAGACGCACCGTGTCAAGAGGGTATCATGGGATGCACCGTGTCAAGAGAATATCATGAGACGCACCGTGTCAAGAGAATATCATGAGACGCAACGTGTCAAGAGAATATCATGGGATGCACCGTGTCAAGAGAATATCATGAGACGCACCGTGTCAAGAGAATATAATGGGATTGAGCGTGTCAACAGAATATCATGGGATAGACCGTGTCAAGAGAATATCATGGAATTGACCGTGTCTAGAGAATATCATGTGACGCACCGTGTTAAGAGAATATCATGGGATGCACGGTGTCAAGAGAATATCATGGGATGCACCGACTCAAGAGAATATCATGGGATGCACCGTGTCAAAAGAATATCATGTGACTCACCGTGTCAAGGGAATATCATGGGATGGACCGTGTCAAGAGAATATCACGAAACGCACCGTGTAAAGAGAATATCATGGGATGCACCGTGTCAAGAGAATATCATGGGATGCACCGTGTCAAGAGAATATCATGTGACGCACCGTTTCAAGAGTATATCATGAGACGCACCGTGTCAAGAAAATATCATGGGATGCACCGTGTCAAGAGAATATCATGCGATGCACCGTGTCAAGAGAATATCATCGGATGCACCGTGTCAAGAGAATATCATGAGACGCACCGTGTAAAGAGAATATCATGAGACGCACCGTGTCAAGAGAATATAATGAGACGCACCGTGTCAAGAGAATATCATGAGACGCACCGTGTAAAAAGAATATCATGGGATGCACCGTGTCAATAGGATATCATGAGACGCACCGTGTCAAAAGAATATCATGAGACGCCCCTAGTAAAGAGAATATCATGGGATGCACCGTGTCAAGAGAATATCATGCGATGCACCGTGTCAAGAGAATATCATGCGATGCACCGTGTCAAGAGAATATCATGAGACGCACCGTGTCAAAAGAATATCATGGGATGTTCCATGTCAAGAGGATATCAAGGAATGGACCCTGTTAAGAGAATATAATGAGACGCACCGTGTCAAGAGGGTATCATGGGATGCACCGTGTCAAGAGAATATCATGAGACGCACCGTGTCAAGAGAATATCATGAGACGCAACGTGTCAAGAGAATATCATGGGATGCACCGTATCAAGAGAATATCATGAGACGCACCGTGTCAAGAGAATATAATGGGATTGACCGTGTCAACAGAATATCATGGGATAGACCGTGTCAAGAGAATATCATGGAATTGACCGTGTCTAGAGAATATCATGGGATGCACCGTGTCAAGAGAATATCATGTGACGCACCGTGTTAAGAGAATATCATGGGATGCACGGTGTCAAGAGAATATCATGGGATGCACCGCCTCAAGAGAATATCATGGGATGCACCGTGTCAAAAGAATATCATGTGACTCACCGTGTCAAGGGAATATCATGGGATGGACCGTGTCAAGAGAATATCACGAAACGCACCGTGTAAAGAGAATATCATGGGATGCACCGTGTCAAGAGAATATCATGGGATGCACCGTGTCAAGAGAATATCATGTGACGCACCGTTTCAAGAGTATATCATGAGACGCACCGTGTCAAGAAAATATCATGGGATGCACCGTGTCAAGAGAATATCATGCGATGCACCGTGTCAAGAGAATATCATCGGATGCACCGTGTCAAGAGAATATCATGAGACGCACCGTGTAAAGAGAATATCATGAGACGCACCGTGTCAAGAGAATATAATGAGACGCACCGTGTCAAGAGAATATCATGAGACGCACCGTGTCAAAAGAATATCATGGGATGCACCGTGTCAATAGGATATCATGAGACGCACCGTGTCAAAAGAATATCATGAGACGCCCCTAGTAAAGAGAATATCATGGGATGCACCGTGTCAAGAGAATATCATGAGACGCACCCTGTCACAAGAATATCATGAGACACACCGTGTCAAGAGAATATCATGGGATGCACCGTGTCTATAGAATATCATGAGACGCACCGTGTCAAGAGAATATCATGGGATGCCCCGTGTCAACTGAATATCATGAGACAAACCGTGTCAAGAGAATATCATGGGATGCACCGTGTCAAGAGAATATCATGGGATGCACCGTGTCAAGAGAATATCATGAGACGCACCGTGTCAAGAGAATATCATGGGATGCACCGTGTCAAGAGAATATCATCGGATGCACCGTGTCAAGAGAATATCATGAGACGCACCGTGTCAAGAGAATATCATGGGATGCACCGTGTCAAGAGAATATCATGGGATGGACCGTGTCAAGAGAATATCATGAGACGCACCGTGTACAAGAGAATATCATGGAATGCACCGTGTCAAGAGAATATCATGGAATGCACCGTGTCAAGAGAATATCATGTGACGGACCGTGTCAAGAGAATATCATGAGACGCACCGTGTGAAGAGAATATCATGAGACGCACCGTGTCAAGAGAATATCTTGGAATGGACCGTGTCAAGAGAATATCATGAGACGCACCGTGTCAAGAGAATATCATGGGATGCACCGTGTCAAGAGAATATCATGGGATGCACCGTGTCAAGAGAATATCATGAGACGCACCGTGTCAAGAGAATATCATGAGACGCACCGTGTCAAGAGAATATCATGGGATGTACCGTGTCAAGAGAATATTATGAGACGCACCGTGTCAAGAGAATATCATGGGATGTACCGTGTCAAGAGAATATCATGAGACGCACCGTGTCAAGAGAATATCATGGGATGGACCGTGTCAATAGAATATCATGGGATAGAGCGTGTCAAGAGAATATCACGGGATTGACCGTGTCTAGCGAATATCATGGGATGCACCGTGTCAAGAGAATATCATGATACGCACCGTGTCAAGAGAATATCATGGGATGCACGGTGTCACGAGAATATCATGGGATGCACCGTGTCAAGAGAATATCATGGGATGCACCGTGTCAAAAGAATATCATGTGACGCATCGTGTCAAGAGAATATCATCGGATGCACCGTGTCAAGAGAATATCATGAGACGCACCGTGTCAAGAGAATATCATGGGATGTACCGTGCCAAGAGAATATCATGGGATGCACCGTGTCAAGAGAATATCTTGGGACGCACCGTGTCAAGAGAATATCCTGGGATGGACCGTGTCAAGAGAATATCATGAGACGCACCG
This sequence comes from Tenodera sinensis, assembly GCA_030765045.1. Taxonomy (NCBI): domain Eukaryota; kingdom Metazoa; phylum Arthropoda; class Insecta; order Mantodea; family Mantidae; genus Tenodera; species Tenodera sinensis. The sequence continues at coordinate 165,655,928 of CM060966.1, forward strand.
CGTCAAGAGAATATCATGGGATGCACCGTGTCAAGAGAATATCATTTGACGCACCGTGTCAAGAGAATATCATGGGATGCACCGTGTCAAGAGAATATCATCGGATGCACCGTGTCAAGAGAATATCATGAGACGCACCGTGTCAAGAGAAAATCATGGGATGCACCGTGTCAAGAGAATATCACGCGATGCACCTTGTCAAGAGAATATCTTCGGATGCATCGTGTAAAGAGAATATCATGAGACGCACCGTGTAAAGAGAATATCATGAGACAAACCGTGTCAAGAGAATATCATGAGACGCACCGTGTCAAGAGAATATCATGAGACGCACCGTGTCAAGAGAATATCATGGGATGGACCGTGTCAAGAGAATATCATGAGACGCACCGTGTCAAGAGAATATCATGGGATGCACCGTGTCAAGAGAATATCATGGGATACACCGTGTCAAGAGAATATCATGTGACGCACCGTGTCAAGAGAATATCATGGGATCCACCGTGTCACGAGAATATCATGAGACGCACCGTGTCAAGAGAATATCATGGGATGTTCCGTGTTAAGAGGATATCAAGGGATGGACCCTGTCAAGAGAATATCATGAGACGCACCGTGTCAAGAGGGTATCATGGGATGCCCGTGTCAAGAGAATATCATGAGACGCACCGTGTCAAGAGAATATCATGAGACGCACCGTGTCAAGAGAATATCATGGGATGGACCGTGTCAAGAGAATATCATGAGACGCACCGTGTCAAGAGAATATCATAGGATGGACCGAGTCAACAGAATATCATGGGATAGACCGTGTCAAGAGAATATCATGGCATTGACCGTGTCTAGAGAATATCATGGGATGCACCGTGTCAAGAGAATATCATGTGACGCACCGTGTTAAGGGAATATCATGGGATGCACGGTGTCAAGAGAATATCATGGGATGCACCGTGTCAAGAGAATATCATGGGATGCACCGTGTCAAAAGAATATCATGTGACACACCGTGTCAAGGGAATATCATGGGATGGACCGTGTCAAGAGAATATCATGGGATGCACCGTGTCAAGAGAATATCTTGGGATGCACCGTGTCAAGAGAATATCATGTGACGCACCGTTTCAAGAGAATATCATGAGACGCACGGTGTCAAGAGAATATCATGCGATGCACCGTGTCAAGAGAATATCATCCGATGCACCGTGTCAAGAGAATATCATGAGACGCACCGTGTAAAGAGAATATCATGAGACGCACCGTGTCAAGAGAATATCATGAGACGCACCGTGTCAAGAGAATATCATGAGACGCACCGTGTCAAAAGAATATCATGGGATGCACCGTGTCAATAGAATATCATGAGACGCACCGTGTCAAAAGAATAACATGAGACGCACCGTGTAAAGAGAATATCATGGGATGCACCGTGTCAAGAGAATATCATGAGACGCACCCTGTCAAAAGAATATCATGAGACACACCGTGTCAAGAGAATATCATGGGATGCACCGTGTCTATAGAATATCATGAGACGCACCGTGTCAAGAGAATATCATGGGATGCCCCGTGTCAACTGAATATCATGAGACAAACCGTGTTAAGAGAATATCATGGGATGGAACGTGTCAAGAGAATATCATGAGACACACCGTGTCAAGAGAATATCATGGGATGCACCGTGTCAAGAGAATATCATGGGATGCACCGTGTCAAGAGAATATCATGAGACGCACCGTGTCAAGAGAATATCATGGGATGCACCGTGTCAAGAGAATATCATAGGATGCACCGTGTCAAGAGAATATCATGAGACGCACCGTGTCAAGAGAATATCATGGGATGCACCGTGTCAAGAGAACATCATGCGATGCACCGTGTCAAGAGAATATCATCGGTTGCACCGTGTCAAGAGAATATCATGAGACGCACCGTGTAAAGAGAATATCATGAGACGCACCGTGTCAAGAGAATATAATGAGACGCACCGTGTCAAGAGAATATGATGATACGCACCGTGTCAAGAGAATATCATGGGATTGACCGTTTCAAGAGAATATCATGAGACGCACCGTGTACAAGAGAATATCATGGCATGCACCGTGTCAAGAGAATATCATGGAATGCACCGTGTCAAGAGAATATCATGTGACGCACCGTGTAAAGAGAATATCATGGGATGCACCGTGTAAAGAGAATATCATGGGATACACCGTGTCAAGAGAATATCATGTGACGGACCGTGTCAAGAGAATATCATGAGACGCACCGTGTGAAGAGAATATCATGAGACGCACCGTGTCAAGAGAATATCGTGGAATGGACCGTGTCAAGAGAATATCACGAGACGCACCGTGTCAAGAGAATATCATGGGATGCACCGTGTCAAGAGAATATCATGGGATGCACCGTGTCAAGAGAATATCATGTGACGCACCGTGTCAAGAGAATATCGTGGGTGCACGGTGTCAAGAGAATATCATGGGATGCACCGTGTCAAGAGAATATCATGGGATGCACCGTGTCAAAAGAATATCATGTGACGCACCATGTCAAGAGAATATCATGGGAATGACCGTGTCAAGAGAATATCATGAGACGCACCGTGTCAAGAGAATATCATGGGATGCACCATGTCAAGAGACTATCATGGGATGTACCGTGTCAAGAGTATATCATGTGACGCACCGTGTCAAGAGAATATCATGGGATGCACCGTGTCAAAAGAATATCATGTGACGCACCGTGTCAAGAGAATATCATGGGAATGACCGTGTCAAGAGAATATCATGAGACGCACGGTGTCAAGAGAATATCATGGGATGCAGCGTGTCAAGAGAATATCATGTGACGCACCGTGTCAAGAGAATATCATGGGATGCAACGTGTCAAGAGAATATCATGTGACGCACCGTGTGAAGAGAATATCATGAGACGCACCGTGTCAAGAGAATATCATGGGATGTTCCATGTCAAGAGGATATCAAGGAATGGACCCTGTCAAGAGAATATCATGAGACGCACCGTGTCAAGAGGGTATCATGTGATGCACCGTGTCAAGAGAATATCATGAGACGCACCGTGTCAAGAGAATATCATGAGACGCACCGTGTCAAGAGAATATCATGGGATGCACCGTGTCAAGAGAATATCATGAGACGCACCGTGTCAAGAGAATATAATGGGATTGACCGTGTCAACAGTATATCATGGGATAGACCGTGTCAAGAGAATATCATGGGATTGACCGTGTCTAGAGAATATCTTGGGATGCACCGTGTCAAGAGAATATCATGTGACGCACCGTGTTAAGAGAATATAATGGGATGCACGGTGTCAAGAGAATATCATGGGATGCACCGTCTCAAGAGAATATCATGGGATGCACCGTGTCAAAAGAATATCATGTGACGCACCGTGTCAAGGGAATATCATGGGACGGACCGTGTCAAGAGAATATCACGAAACGCACCGTGTAAAGAGAAAATCATGGGATGCACCGTGTCAAGAGAATATCATGGGATGCACCGTGTCAAGAGAATATCATGTGACGCACCGTTTCAAGAGTATATCGTGAGACGCACCGTGTCAAGAGAATATCATGCGATGCACCGTGTCAAGAGAATATCATCGGATGCACCGTGTCAAGAGAATACCATGAGACGCACCGTGTAAAGAGAATATCATGAGACGCACCGTGTCAAGAGAATATAATGAGACGCACCGTGTCAAGAGAATATCATGAGACGCACCGTGTCAAAGAATATCATGAGACGCACCGTGTCAAAAGAATATCATGGGATGCACCGTGTCAATAGGATATCATGAGACGCACCGTGTCAAAAGAATATCATGAGACGCACCGTGTAAAGAGAATATCATGGGATGCACCGTGTATAGGGAATATCATGAGACGCACCCTGTCACAAGAATATCATGAGACACACCGTGTCAAGAGAATATCATGGAATGCACCGTGTCTATAGAATATCATGAGACGCACCGTGTCAAGAGAATATCATGGGATGCCGCGTGTCAACTGAATATCATGAGACAAACCGTGTCAAGAGAATATCATGGGATGGAACGTGTCAAGAGAATATCATGAGACACACCGTGTCAAGAGAATATCATGGGATGCACCGTGTCAAGAGAATATCATGGGATGCACCGTGTCAAGAGAATATCATGAGACGCACCGTGTCAAGAGAATATCATGAGACGCACCGGATCAAGAGAATATCATGGGATGCACCGTGTCAAGAGAACATCATGCGATGCACCGTGTCAAGAGAATATCATCGGATGCACCGTGTCAAGAGAATATCATGAGACGCACCGTGTAAAGAGAATATCATGAGACGCACCGTGTCAAGAGAATATCATGAGACGCACCGTGTCAAGAGAATATGATGAGACGCACCGTGTCAAGAGAATATCATGGGATGGACCGTGTCAAGAGAATATCATGAGACGCACCGTGTAAAAGAGAATATCATGGAATGCACCGTGTCAAGAGAATATCATGGAATGCACCGTGTCAAGAGAATATCATGTGACGCACCGTGTCAAGAGAATATCATGGGATGCACCGTGTAAAGAGAATATCATGGGATGCACCGTGTCAAGAGAATATCATGTGACGGACCGTGTCAAGAGAATATCATGAGACGCACCGTGTGAAGAGAATATCATGAGACGCACCGTGTCAAGAGAATATCTTGGAATGGACCGTGTCAAGAGAATATCATGAGACGCACCGTGTCAAGATAATATCATGGGATGCACCGTGTCAAGAGAATATCATGGGATGCACCGTGTCAAGAGAATATCATGAGACGCACCGTGTCAAGAGAATATCATTGGATGCACCATGTCAAGAGAATATCATTGAATGTACCGTGTCAAGAGAATATCATGTGACGCACCGTGTCAAGAGAATATCATGGGATGTACCGCGTCAAGGGAATATCATGAGACGCACCGTGTCAAGAGAATATCATGGGATGGACCGTGTCAATAGAATATCATGGGATAGAGCGTGTCAAGAGAATATCATCGGATGCACCGTGTCAAGAGAATATCATGAGACGGACCGTGTCAAGAGAATATCATGCGATGCACCGTGTCAAGAGAATATCATGGGATGCACGGTGTCAAGAGAATATCATGGGATGCACCGTGTCAAGAGAATATCATGGGATGCAATGTGTCAAAAGAATATCATGTGACGCATCGTGTCAAGAGAATATCATCGGATGCAGCGTGTCAAGGGAATATCATGAGACGCACCGTGTCAAGACAATATCATGGGATGCACCGTGTCAAGAGAATATCATGGGATGCACCGTGTCAAGAGAATATCTTGTGACGCACCGTGTCAAGAGAATATCATGGGATGGACCGTGTCAAGAGAATATCATGAGACGCACCGCGTCAAGAGAATATCATGGGATGCACGGTGTCAAGAGAATATCATTTGACGCACCGTGTCAAGAGAATATCATGGGATGCACCGTGTCAAGAGAATATCATCGGATGCACCGTGTCAAGAGAATATCATGAGACGCACCGTGTCAAGAGAAAATCATGGGATGCACCGTGTCAAGAGAATATCATGCGATGCACCTTGTCAAGAGAATATCTTCGGATCCATCGTGTAAAGAGAATATCATGAGACGCACCGTGTAAAGAGAATATCATGAGACGCACCGTGTCAAGAGAATATCATGAGACGCACCGTGTCAAGAGGATATCATGAGACGCACCGTGTCAAGAGAATATCATGGGATGGACCGTGTCAAGAGAATATCATGAGACGCACCGTGTCAAGAGAATATCATGGGATGCACCGTGTCAAGAGAATATCATGTGACGCACCGTGTCAAGAGAATATCATGGGATGCACCGTGTCAAGAGAATATCATGAGACGCACCGTGTCAAGAGAATATCATGGGATGCACCGTGTCAAGAGAATATCATAGGATGCACCGTGTCAAGAGAATATCATGAGACGCACCGTGTCAAGAGAATATCATGGGATGCACCGTGTCAAGAGAACATCATGCGATGCACCGTGTCAAGAGAATATCATCGGAAGCACCGTGTCAAGAGAATATCATGAGACGCACCGTGTAAAGAGAATATCATGAGACGCACCGTGTGAAGAGAATATCATGAGACGCACCGTGTCAAGAGAATATGATGAGACGCACCGTGTCAAGAGAATATCATGGGATGGACCGTGTCAAGAGAATATCATGAGACGCACCGTGTACAAGAGAATATCATGGAATGCACCGTGTCAAGAGAATATCATGGAATGCACCGTGTCAAGAGAATATCATGTGACGCACCGTGTCAAGAGAATATCATGGGATGCACCGTGTCAAGAGAATATCATGGGATGCACCGTGTCAAGAGAATATCATCGGATGCACCGTGTCAAGAGAATATCATGAGACGCACCGTGTCAAGAGAATATCATGGGATGCACCGTGTCAAGAGAACATCATGCGATGCACCGTGTCAAGAGAATATCATCGGTTGCACCGTGTCAAGAGAATATCATGAGACGCACCGTGTAAAGAGAATATCATGAGACGCACCGTGTCAAGAGAATATAATGAGACGCACCGTGTCAAGAGAATATAATGAGACGAACCGTGTCAAGAGAATATCATGAGACGCACCGTGTCAAAGAATATCATGAGACGCACCGTGTCAAAAGAATATCATGGGATGCACCGTGTCAATAGGATATCATGAGACGCACCGTGTCAAAAGAATATCATGAGACGCACCGTGTAAAGAGAATATCATGGGATGCACCGTGTCAAGAGAATATCATGAGACGCACCCTGTCACAAGAATATCATGAGACACACCGTGTCAAGAGAATATCATGGGATGCACCGTGTCTATAGAATATCATGAGACGCACCGTGTCAAGAGAATATCATGGGATGGAACGTGTCAAGAGAATATCATGAGACGCACCGTGTCAAGAGAATATCATGGGATGCACCGTGTCAAGAGAATATCATCGGATGCACCGTGTCAAGAGAATATCATGTGACGCACCGTCTCAAGAGAATATCATGGGATGCACCGTGTCAAGAGAACCTCATGCGATGCACCGTGTCAAGAGAATATCATCGGATGCACCGTGTCAAGAGAATATCATGAGACGCACCGTGTCAAGAGAATATGATGAGACGCACCGTGTCAAGAGAATATCATGGGATGGACCGTGTCAAGAGAATATCATGAGACGCACCGTGTACAAGAGAATATCATGGAATGCACCGTGTCAAGAGAATATCATGGAATGCACCGTGTCAAGGGAATATCATGTGACGCACCGTGTCAAGAGAATATCATGGGATGCACCGTGTAAAGAGAATATCATGGGATGCACCGTGTCAAGAGAATATCATGTGACGGACCGTGTCAAGAGAATATCATGAGACGCACCGTGTGAAGAGAATATAATGAGACGCACCGTGTCAAGAGAATATCTTGGAATGGACCGTGTCAAGAGAATATCATGAGACGCACCGTGTCAAGAGAATATCATGGGATGCACCGTGTAAAGAGAATATCATGGGATGCACCGTGTCAAGAGAATTTCATGAGACGCACCGTGTCAAGAGAATATCATGGGATGCACCATGTCAAGAGAATATCATGGGATGTACCGTGTCAAGAGAATATCATGTGACGCACCGTGTCAAGAGAATATCATGGGATGTACCGTGTCAAGAGAATATCATGAGACGCACCGTGTCAAGAGAATATCATGGGATGGACCGTGCCAATAGAATATCATGGGATAGAGCGTGTCAAGAGTATATCACGGGATTGACCGTGTCTAGCGAATATCATGGGATGCACCGTGTCAAGAGAATATCATGATACGCACCGTGTCAAGAGAATATCATGGGATGCACCGTGTCAAGAGAATATCATGGGATGCACCGTGTCAAGAGAATATCTTGTGACGCACCGTGTCAAGAGAATATCATGGGATGGACCGTGTCAAGAGAATATCATGAGACGCACCGTGTCAAGAGAATATCATGGGATGGACCGTGTCAAGAGAATATCATGAGACGCACCGTGTACAGAGAATATCACGAGACGCACCGTGTCAAGAGAATATCATGAGACGCACCGTGTCAAGAGAATATCATGGGATGGACCGTGTCAAGAGAATATCATGAGACGCACCGTGTCAAGAGAATATCATGGGATGCACCGTGTCAAGAGAATATCATGGGATGCATCGTGTCAAGAGAATATCATGTGACGCACCGTGTCAAGAGAATATCATGGGATGCACCGTGTCACGAGAATATCATGGGATGCACCGTGTAAAGAGGATATCATGAGATGCAACGTGTCAAGAGAATATCATGTGACGCACCATGTCAAGAGAATATCATGGGATGCAACGTGTCAAGAGAATATCATGGGATGCACAATGTCAAGAGAATATCATGGGATGTACCGTGTCAAGAGAATATCATGTGACGCAACGTGTCAAGAGAATATCATGGGATGCACCGTGTCAAAAGAATAACATGTGACGCACCGTGTCAAGAGAATATCATGGGAATGACCGTGTCAAGAGAATATCACGAGACGCACCGTGTCAAGAGAATATCATGGGATGCACCGTGTCAAGAGAATATCATGTGACGCACCGTGTCAAGAGAATATCATGGGATGCAACGTGTCAAGAGAATATCATGTGACGCACCGTGTCAAGAGAATATCATGCGATGCACCGTGTCAAGCGAATATCATGCGATGCACCGTGTCAAGAGAATATCATGAGACGCACCGTGTCAAGAGAATATCATGGGATGTTCCATGTCTAGAGGATATCAAGGAATGGACCCTGTCAAGAGAATATCATGAGACGCACCGTGTCAAGAGGGTATCATGGGATGCACCGTGTCAAGAGAATATCATGAGACGCACCGTGTCAAGAGAATATCATGAGACGCACCGTGTCAAGAGAATATCATGGGATGCACCGTGTCAAGAGAATATCATGAGACGCAGCGTGTCAAGAGAATATAATGGGATTGACCGTGTCAACAGAATATCATGGGATAGACCGTGTCAAGAGAATTTCCTGGGATTGACCGTGTCTAGAGAATATCATGGGATGCACCGTGTTAAGAGAATATCATGGGATGCACGGTGTCAAGAGAATATCATGGGATGCACCGTCTCAAGAGAATATCATGGGATGCACCGTGTCAAAAGAATATCATGTGACGCACCGTGTCAAGGGAATATCATGGGTTGGACCGTGTCAAGAGAATATCACGAAACGCACCGTGTAAAGAGAATATCATGGGATGCACCGTGTCAAGAGAATATCATGGGATGCACCGTGTCAAGAGAATATCATGTGACGCACCGTTTCAAGAGTATATCATGAGACGCACCGTGTCAAGAAAATATCATGGGATGCACCGTGTCAAGAGAATATCATGCGATGCACCGTGTCAAGAGAATATCATCGGATGCACCGTGTCAAGAGAATATCATGAGACGCACCGTGTAAAGAGAATATCATGAGACGCACCGTGTCAAGAGAATATAATGAGACGCACCGTGTCAAGAGAATATCATGAGACGCACCGTGTCAAAAGAATATCATGGGATGCACCGTGTCAATAGGATATCATGAGACGCACTGTGTCAAAAGAATATCATGAGACGCACCGTGTAAAGGGAATATCATGGGATGCACCGTGTCAAGAGAATATCATGAGACGCACCCTGGCACAAGAATATCATGAGACACACCGTGTCAAGAGAATATCATGGGATGCACCGTATCTATAGAATATCATGAGACGCACCGTGTCAAGAGAATATCATGGGATGCCCCGTGTCAACTGAATATCATGAGACAAACCGTGTCAAGAGAATATCATGGGATGGAACGTGTCAAGAGAATATCGTGAGACACACCGTGTCAAGAGAATATCATGGGATGCACCGTGTCAAGAGAATATCATGGGATGCACCGTGTCAAGAGAATATCATGAGACGCACCGTGTCAAGAGAATATCATGGGATGCACCGTGTCAAGAGAATATCATCGGATGCACCGTGTCAAGAGAATATCATGAGACGCACCGTGTCAAGAGAACATCATGCGATGCACCGTGTCAAGAGAATATCATCGGATGCACCGTGTCAAGAGAATATCATGAGACGCACCGTGTAAAGAGAATATCATGAGACGCACCGTGTCAAGAGAATATCATGAGACGCACCGTGACAAGAGAATATGATGAGACGCACCGTGTCAAGAGAATATCATGGGATGGACCGTGTCAAGAGAATATCATGGAATGCACCGTGTCAAGAGAATATCATGTGACGCACCGTGTCAAGAGAATATCATGGGATGCACCGTGTAAAGAGAATATCATGGGATGCACCGTGTCAAGAGAATATCATGTGACGGACCGTGTCAAGAGAATATCATGAGGCGCACCGTGTGAACAGAATATCATGAACGCAACGTGTCAAGAGAATATCGTGGAATGGACCGTGTCAAGAGAATATTATGAGACGCACCGTGTCAAGAGAACATCATGCGATGCACCGTGTCAAGAGAATATCATCGGATGCACCGTGTCAAGAGAATATCATGAGACGCACCGTGTAAAGAGAATATCATGAGACGCACCGTGTCAAGAGAATATCATGAGACGCACCGTGACAAGAGAATATGATGAGACGCACCGTGTCAAGAGAATATCATGGGATGGACCGTGTCAAGAGAATATCATGGAATGCACCGTGTCAAGAGAATATCATGTGACGCACCCTGTCAAGAGAATATCATGGGATGCACCGTGTAAAGAGAATATCATGGGATGCACCGTGTCAAGAGAATATCATGTGACGGACCGTGTCAAGAGAATATCATGAGGCGCACCGTGTGAACAGAATATCATGAGACGCAACGTGTCAAGAGAATATCGTGGAATGGACCGTGTCAAGAGAATATCATGATACGCACCGTGTCAAGAGAATATCATGGGATGCACGGTGTCACGAGAATATCATGGGATGCACCGTGTCAAGAGAATATCATGGGATGCACCGTGACAAAAGAATATCATGTGACGCATCGTGTCAAGAGAATATCATCGGATGCACCGTGTCAAGAGAATATCATGAGACGCACCGTGTCAAGAGAATATCATGGGATGCACCGTGTCAAGAGAATATCATGGGATGCACCGTGTCAAGACAATATCTTGTGACGCACCGTGTCAAGAGAATATCATGGGATGGACCGTGTCAAGAGAATATCATGAGACGCACCGCGTCAAGAGAATATCATGGGATGCACCGTGTCAAGAGAATAACATTTGACGCACCGTGTCAAGAGAATATCATAGGATGCACCGTGTCAAGAGAATATCATGAGACGCACCGTGTCAAGAGAATATCATGGGATGCACCGTGTCAAGAGAATATCATGCGATGCACCTTGTCAAGAGAATATCTTCGGATGCATCGTGTAAAGAGAATATCACGAGACGCACCGTGTAAAGAGAATATCATGAGACGCACCGTGTCAAGAGAATATCATGAGACGCACCGTGTCAAAAGAATATCATGAGACGCACCGTGTCAAGAGAATATCATGGGATGGACCGTGTCAAGAGAATATCATGAGACGCAACGTGTCAAGAGAATATCATGGGATGCACCGTGTCAAGAGAATATCATGGGATGCACAGTGTCAAGAGATTATCATGTGACGCACCGTGTCAAGAGAATATCATGGGATGCACCGTGTCACGAGAATATCATGGGATGCACCGTGTCAAGAGGATATCATGGGATGCACCGTGTCAAGAGAATATCATGTGACGCACCGTATCAAGAGAATATCATGGGATGCAAAGTGTCAAGAGAATATCATGTGACGCACCGTGTCAAGAGAATATCATGGCATGCACCGTGTCAAGAGAATATCATCGGATGCACCGTGTCAAGAGAATATCATGAGACGGACCGTGTCAAGAGAATATCATGCGATGCACCGTGTCAAGAGAATATCATGCGATGCACCGTGTCAAGAGAATTTCATCGGATGCACCGTGTCAAGAGAATATCATGAGACGCACCGTGTCAAGAGAATATCATGGGATGCACCGTGTCAAGAGGATATCATGGGATGGACCCTGTCAAGAGAATATCATGAGACGCACCGTGTCAGGAGGGTATCATGGGATGCACCGTGTCAAGAGAATATCATGAGACGCACCGTGTCAAGAGAATATCATGAGACAAACCGTGTCAAGAGAATATCATGGGATGCACCGTGTCAAGAGAATATCATGAGACGCACCGTGTCAAGAGAATATGATGGGATGGACAGTGTCGACAGAATATCATGGGATAGACCGTGTCAAGAGAATATCATGGGATTGACCGTGTCTAGAGAATATCATGGGATGCACCGTGTCAAGAGAATATCATGGGATAGACCATGTCAAGAGAATATCATGGGATGTACCATGTCAAGAGAATATCATGGGATGTACCGTGTCAAGAGAATATCATGAGACGCACCGTGTCAAGAGAATATCATGCGATGCACCGTGTCAAGAGAATATCATGCGATGCACCGTGTCAAGAGAATATCATGGGATGCACCGTGTCAAGAGAATATCATGGGATGCACCGCGTCAAAAGAATATCATGTCACGCATCGTGTCAAGAGAATATCATCGAATGCACCGTGTCAAGAGAATATCATGAGACGCACCGTGTCAAGAGAATATCATGGGATGCACCGTATCAAGAGAATATCATGGGATGCACCGTATCAAGAGAATATCATGTGACGCACCGTGTCAAGAGAATATCATGGGATGGACCGTGTCAAGAGAATATCATGAGACGCACCGCGTCAAGAGAATATCATGGGATGCACCGTGTCAAGAGAATATCATGTGACGCACCGTGTCAAGAGAATATCATGGGATGCACCGTGTCAAGAGAATATCATCGGATGCACCGTGTCAAGAGAATATCATGAGACGCACCGTGTCAAGAGAATATCATGGGATGCACCGTGTCAAGAGAATATCATGCGATGCACCGTGTCAAGAGAATATCATCGGATGCACCATGTCAAGAGAATATCATGAGACGCACCGTGTAAAGAGAATATCATGAGACGCACCGTGTCAAGAGAATATCATGAGACGCACCGTGTCAAGAGAATATCATGAGACGCACCGTGTCAAGAGAATATCATGAGACGAACCGTGTCAAGAGAATATCATGGGATGGACCGTCTCAAGAGAATATCATGTGACGCACCGTGTCAAGAGAATATCATGGGATGCACCGTGTCAAGAGAATATCATGTGACGCACCGTGTCAAGAGAATATCATGGGATGCACCGTGTCAAGAGAATATCATGGGATGCACCGTGTCAAGAGAAAATCATGTGACGCACCGTGTCAAGAGAATATCATGGGATGCAACGTGTTAAGAGAATATTATGTGACGCACCGTGTCAAGAGAATATCATGGGATGCACCGTGTCAAAGGAATATCATGTGACGCACCGTGTCAAGAGAATATCATGGGATGGACCGTGTGAAGAGAATATCACGAGACGCACCGTGTCAAGAGAATAACATGGGATGCACCGTGTCAAGAGAATATCATGGGATGCACCGTGTCAAGAGAATATCATGTGAGGCACCGTGTCAAGAGAATATCATGAGACGCACCGCGTCAAGAGAATATCATGGGATGCACCGTGTCAAGAGAATATCATGCGATGCACCGTGTCAAGAGAATATCATGAGACGCACCGTGTAAAGAGAATATCATGAGACGCACCGTGTCAAGAGAATATAAGGAGACGCACCGTGTCAAGAGAATATCATGAGACGCACCGTGTCAAGAGAATATCATGGGATGGACCGTTTCAAGAGAATATCATGAGACGCACCGTGTCAAGAGAATATCATGGGATGCACCGTGTCAAGAGAATATCATGAGACACACCGTATCAAGAGAATATCATGTGACGCACCGTGTCAAGAGAATATCATGGGATGGACCGTGTCACGAGAATATCATGAGACGCACCGTCTCAAGAGGATATCATGGGATGCACCGTGTCAAGAGAATATCATGAGACATACCGTGTCAAGAGAATATCATGAGACGCACAGTGTCAAAGAATATCATGTGATGCACCGTGTCAATAGAATATCATGAGACGCACCGTGTCAAAAGAATATCATGAGGCGCACCGTGTAAAGAGAATATCATGGGATGCACCGTGTCAAGAGAATATCATGAGACGCACCCTGTCAAAAGAATATCATGAGACACACCGTGTCAATAGCATATCATGGGATGCACCGTGGCAATAGAATATCATGAGACGCACCGTGTCAAGAGAATATCATGGGATGCCCCGTGTCAACAGAATATCATGAGACAAACCGTGTCAAGATTATATCATGGGATGGAACGTGTCAAGAGAATATCATGAGACACACCGTGTCAAGAGAATATCATGGGATTCACCGTGTCAAGAGAATATCATGGGATGCACCTTGTCAAGAGAATATCATGAGACACACCGTGTCAAGAGAATATCATGGGATGCACCGTGTCAAGAGAACATCATGCGATGCAACGTGTCAAGAGAATATCATCGGATGCACCGTGTCAAGAGAATATCATGAGACGCAGCGTGTAAAGAGAATATCATGAGACGCACCGTGTCAAGAGAATACCATGAGACGCACCGTGTGAAGAGAATACGATGAGACGCACCGTGTCAAGAGAATATCATGGGATGGACCGTGTCAAGAGAATATCATGAGACGCACCGCGTACAAGAGAATATCATGGAATGCACCGTGTCAAGAGAATATCATGGAATGCACCGTGTCAAGAGAATATCATGTGACGGACCGTGTCAAGAGAATATCATGAGGCGCACCGTGTGAAGAGAATATCATGAGACGCACCGTGTCAAGAGAATATCGTGGAATGGACCGTGTCAAGAGAATATCATGAGACGCAACGTGTCAAGAGAATATCATGGGATGCACCGTGTCAAGAGAATATCATGGGATGCACCGTGTCAAGAGAATATCATGAGACGCACCGTGTCAAGAGAATATCATGGGATGCACCATGTCAAGAGAATATCATGGGATGTACCGTGTCAAGAGAATATCATGTGACGCACCGTGTCAAGAGAATATCATGGGATGTACCGTGTCAAGAGAATATCATGAGACGCACCGTGTCAAGAGAATATCATGGGATGGACCGTGTCAATAGAATATCATGGGATAGAGCGTGTCAAGAGAATATCACGGGATTGACCGTGTCTAGCGAATATCATGGAATGCACCGTGTCAAGAGAATATCATGATACGCACCGTGTCAAGAGAATATCATGGGATGCACGGTGTCACGAGAATATCATGGGATGCACCGTGTCAAGAGAATATCATGGGATGCACCGTGTCAAAAGAATATCATGTGACGCATCGTGTCAAGAGAATATCATCGGATGCACCGTGTCAAGGGAATATCATGAGACGCACCGTGTCAAGAGAATATCATGGGATGCACCGTGTAAAGAGAATATCATGGGATGCACCGTGTCAAGAGAATATCTTGTGACGCACCGTGTCAAGAGAATATCATGGGATGGACCGTGTCAAGAGAATATCATGAGACGCACCGCGTCAAGAGAATATCATGGGATGCACCGTGTCAAGAGGATATCATTTGACGCACCGTGTCAAGAGAATATCATGGGATGCACCGTGTCAAGAGAATATCATGAGACGCACCGTGTCAAGAGAATATCATGGGATGCACCGTGTCAAGAGAATATCATGCGATGCACCTTGTCAAGAGGATATCTTCGGATGCATCGTGTAAAGAGTATATCACGAGACGCACCGTGTAAAGAGAATATCATGAGACGCACCGTGTCAAGAGAATATCATGAGACGCACCGTGTCAAGAGAATATCATGAGACGCACCGTGTCAAGAGAATATCATGGGATGGACCGTGTCAAGAGAATATCATGAGACGCACCGTGTCAAGAGAATATCATGGGATGCACCGTGTCAAGAGATTATCATGTGACGCACCGTGTCAAGAGAATATCATGGGATGCACCGTGTCACGAGAATATCATGGGATGCACCGTGTCAAGAGGATATCATGGGATGCACCGTGTCAAGAGAATATCATGTGACGCACCGTGTCAAGAGAATATCATGGGATGCAACGTGTCAAGAGAATATCATGTGACGCACCGTGTCAAGAGAATATCATGGCATGCACCGTATCAAGAGAATATCATCGGATGCACCGTGTCAAGAGAATATCATGAGACGGACCGTGTCAAGAGAATATCATGCGATGCACCGTGTCAAGAGAATATCATGCGATGCACCGTGTCAAGAGAATTTCATCGGATGCACCGTGTCAAGAGAATATCATGAGCCGCACCGTGTCAAGAGAATATCATGGGATGTTCCGTGTCAAGAGGATATCATGGGATGGACCCTGTCAAGAGAATATCATGAGACGCACCGTGTCAGGAGGGTATCATGGGATGCACCGTGTCAAGAGAATATCATGAGACGCACCGTGTCAAGAGAATATCATGAGACAAACCGTGTCAAGAGAATATCATGGGATGCACCGTGTCAAGAGAATATCATGAGACGCACCGTGTCAAGAGAATATGATGGGATGGACAGTGTCGACAGAATATCATGGGATAGACCGTGTCAAGAGAATATCATGGGATTGACCGTGTCTAGAGAATATCATGGGATGCACCGTGTCAAGAGAATATCATGGGATAGACCGTGTCAAGAGAATATCATGGGATGTACCACGTCAAGAGAATATCATGGGATGTACCGTGTCAAGAGAATATCATGAGACGCACCGTGTCAAGAGAATATCATGCGATGCACCGTGTCAAGAGAATATCATGCGATGCACCGTGTCAAGAGAATATCATGGGATGCACCGTGTCAAGAGAATATCATGGGATGCACCGTGTCAAAAGAATATCATGTCACGCATCGTGTCAAGAGAATATCATCAAATGCACCGTGTCAAGAGAATATCATGAGACGCACCGTGTCAAGAGAATATCATGGGATGCACCGTATCAAGAGAATATCATGGGATGCACCGTGTCAAGAGAATATCATGTGACGCACCGTGTCAAGAGAATATCATGGGATGGACCGTGTCAAGAGAATATCATGAGACGCACCGCGTCAAGAGAATATCATGGGATGCACCGTGTCAAGAGAATATCATGTGACGCACCGTGTCAAGAGAATATCATGGGATGCACCGTGTCAAGAGAATATCATCGGATGCACCGTGTCAAGAGAATATCATGAGACGCACCGTGTCAAGAGAATATCATGGGATGCACCGTGTCAAGAGAGTATCATGCGATGCACCGTGTCAAGAGAATATCATCGGATGCACCGTGTCAAGAGAATATCATGAGACGCACCGTGTAAAGAGAATATCATGAGACGCACCGTGTCAAGAGAATATCATGAGACGCAGCGTGTCAAGAGAATATCATGGGATGGACCGTGTCAAGAGAATATCATGAGACGCACCGTGTCAAGAGAATATCATGGGATGCACCGTGTCAAGAGAATATCACCAGACGCACCGTGTCAAGAGAATAACATGGGATGCACCGTGTCAAGAGAATATCATGGGATGCACCGTGTCAAGAGAATATCATGTGAGGCACCGTGTCAAGAGAATATCATGAGACGCACAGCGTCAAGAGAATATCATGGGATGCACCATGTCAAGAGAATATCATGAGACGCACCGTGTAAAGAGAATATCATGGGATGCACCATGTCAAGAGAATATCATTCGATGCACCGTGTCTAGAGAATATCATGAGACGCACCGTGTAAAGAGAATATCATGAGACGCACCGTGTCAAGAGAATATCATGAGACGCACCCTGTCAAAAGAATATCATGAGACACACCGTGTCAAGAGCATATCATGGGATGCACCGTGGCAATAGAATATCATGAGACGCACCGTGTCAAGAGAATATCATGCGATGCCCCGTGTCAACAGAATATCATGAGACAAACCGTGTCAAGAGAATATCATGGGATGGAACGTGTCAAGAGAATATCATGAGACACACCGTGTCAAGAGAATATCATGGGATTCACCGTGTCAAGAGAATATCATGGGATGCACCGTGTCAAGAGAATATCATGATACACACCGTGTCAAGAGAATATCATGGGATGCACCGTGTCAAGAGAATATCATTGGATGCACCGTGTCAAGAGAATATCATGATACGCACCGTGTCAAGAAAATATCATGGGATGCACCGTGTCAAGAGAACATCATGCGATGCACCGTGTCAAGAGGATGTCATCGGATGCACCGTGTCAATTGAATATCATGAGACGCACCGTGTTCAGAGAATATCATGAGACGCGCCGTGTCAAGAGAATATCATGAGACGCACCGTGTCAAGAGAATATGATGAGACGCACCGTGTCAAGAGAATGTCATGGGATGGACCGTGTCAAGAGAATATCATGAGACGCACCGTGTCAAGAGAATATCATGGGATGCACCGTGTCAAGAGGATATCATGGGATGCACCGTGTCAAGAGAATATCATGGGATGCACCGTGTCAAGAGAATATCATGGGATGCACCGTGTCAAGAGAATATCATGGGATGCACCGTCTCAAAAGAATATCATGTCACGTATCGTGTCAAGAGAATATCATCGAATATACCGTGTCAAGAGAATATCATAAGACGCACCGTGTCAAGAGAATATCATGGGATGCACCGTGTCAAGAGAATATCATGGGATGCACCGTGTCAAGAGAATATCATGGGATGCACCGTGTCAACAGAAAATCATGTGACGCACCGTGTCAAGAGAATATCATGGGATGCAACGTGTCAAGAGAATATCATGTGACGCACCGTGTCAAGAGAATATCATGGGATGCACCGTGTCAAGAGAATATCATGGGATGCACCGTGTCAAGAGATTATCATGTGAGGCACCATGTCAAGAGAATATCATGAGACGCACCGCGTCAAGAGAATATCATGGGATGCACCGTGTCAAGAGAATATCATGGGATGCACCGTGTCAAGAGAATATCATCGGATGCACCGTGTAAGAGAATATCATGAGACGCACCGTGTAAAGAGAATATCATGAGACGCACCGTGTCAAGAGAATATAAGGAGACGCACCATGTCAAGAGAATATCATGAGACGCACCGTGTCAAGAGAATATCATGGGATGGACCGTTTCAAGAGAAGATCATGAGACACACCGTGTCAAGAGAAGATCATGAGACACACCGTATCAAGAGAATATCATGTGACGCACCGTGTCAAGAGAATATCATGGGATGGACCGTGTCACGAGAATAATTTGAGACGCACCGTGTCAAGAGGATATCATGGGATGCACCGTGTCAAGAGAATATCATGAGACGCACCGTGACAAGAGAATATCATGAGACGCACAGTGTCAAAGAACACCATGGGATGCACCGTGTCAATAGAGTATTATGAGACGCACCGTGTCAAAAGAATATCATGAGACGCACCGTGTAAAGAGAATATCATGGGATGCACCGTGTCAAGAGAATATCATGAGACGCACCCTGTCAAAAGAATATCATGAGACACACCGTGTCAAGAGCATATCATGGGATGCACCGTTGCAATAGAATATCATGAGACGCACCGTGTCAAGTGAATATCATGGGATGCCCCGTGTCAACAGAATGTCATGAGACAAACCGTGTCAAGAGAATATCATGGGATGGAACGTGTCAAGAGAATATCATGAGACACACCGTGTCAAGAGAATATCATGGGATTCACCGTGTCAAGAGAATATCATGGGATGCACCGTGTCAAGAGAATATCATGATCCACACCGTGTCAAGAGAATATCATGGGATGCACCGTGTCAAGAGAATATCATCGGATGCACCGTGTCAAGAGAATATCATGAGACGCACCGTGTCAAGAGAATATCATGGGATGCACCGTGTCAAGAGAACATCATGCGATGCACCGTGTCAAGAGGATATCATCGGATGCACCGTGTCAAGAGAATATCATGAGACGCACCGTGTAAAGAGAATATCATGAGACGCGCCGTGTCAAGAGAATATCATGAGACGCACCGTGTCAAGAGAATATGATGAGACGCACCGTGTCAAGAGAATGTCATGGGATGGACCGTGTCAAGAGAATATCATGAGACGCACCGTGTCAAGAGAATATCATGGGATGCACCGTGTCAAGAGAATATCATGGGATGCACCGTGTCAAGAGAATATCATGTGACGGACCGTGTCAAGAGAATTTCATGGGACGGACCGTGTCAAGAGAACATCATTAGACGCACCGTGTCAAGAGAACATCATGTGACGCACCGTGTCAAGAGAATATCATGGGATGCACCGTGTCAAGAGAATATCATCGGATGCACCGTGTCAAGAGAATATCATGAGACGCACCGTGTCAAGAGAATATCATGGGATGCACCGTGTCAAGAGAAAATCATGCGATGCACCGTGTCAAGAGAATATCATCGGATGCACTGTGTCAAGAGAATATCATGAGACGCACTGTGTAAAGAGAATATCATGAGACGCAGCGTGTCAAGAGAATATCATGGGATGCACCGTGTCAAGAGCATATCATGTGACGCACCGTGTCAAGAGAATATCATGGGATGCACCGTGTCAAGAGAATATCATGAGACCCACCGTGTTAACAGAATATCATGGGATGCACCGTGTCAAGAGAATATCATGGGATGGACCGTGTCAAGAGAATATCATGAGACGCACCGTGTCAAGAGAATATCATGGGATGGACCCTGTCAAGAGAATATCATGAGACGCACCGTGTAAAGAGAATATCATGGGATGCAGCGTGTCAAGAGAATATCATGAGACGCACCGTGTCAAGAGAATATCATGGGTTGGACCGTGTCAACAGAATATCATGGGATAGACCGTGTCAAGAGAATATCATGGGATTGACCATGTCTAGAGAATATCATGGGATGCACCGTGTCAACAGAATTTCATGTGACGCACCGTGTCAAGAGAATATCATGGGATGCACGGTGTCAAGAGGATATCATGGGATGCACCGTCTCAAGATAATATCATGGGATGCACCGTGTCAAAAGATAATCATGTGACGCACCGTGTCAAGAAAATATCATGGGATGGACCGTGTCAAGAGAATATCATGAGACGCACCGTGTCAAAAGAATATCATGGGATGCACCGTGTCAAGAGAATATCATGGCATGCACCGGGTCAAGAGAATATCAAGTGACATACCGTGTCAAGAGAATATCATGGGATGGACCGTGTCAAGAGAATATCATGAGACGCACCGTGTCAAGAGAATATCATGAGACGCACAGTGTCAAAGAAAATCATGGGATGCACCGTGTCAATAGAGTATTATGAGACGCACCGTGTCAAAAGAATATCATGAGACGCACCGTGTAAAGAGAATATCATGGGATGCACCGGGTCAAGAGAATATCATGAGACGGACCGTGTCAAGAGAATTTCATGGGACGGACCGTGTGAAGAGAATATCATGGGATGCACCGTGTCAAGAGAATATCATCGGATGCACCGTGTCAAGAGAATATCATGAGACGCACCGTGTCAAGAGAATATCATGGGATGCACCGTGTCAAGAGAATATCATGCGATGCACCGTGTCAAGAGAATATCATCGGATGCACCGTGTCAAGAGAATATCATGAGACGCACTGTGTAAAGAGAATATCATGAGACGCAGCGTGTCAAGAGAATATCATGGGATGCACCGTGTCAAGAGCATATCATGTGACGCATCGTGTCAAGAGAATATCATGGGATGCAACGTGTCAAGAGAATATCATGTGACGCAGCGTGTCAAGAGAATATCATGGAATGCACCGTGTCAAGAGAATATCATCGGATGCACCGTGTCAAGAGAATATCATGAGACGGACCGTGTCAAGAGAATATCATGCGATGCACCGTGTCAAGAGAATATCATGCGATGCACCGTGTCAAGAGAATTTCATCGGATGCACCGTGTCAAGAGAATATCATGAGACGCACCGTGTCAAGAGAATATAATGGGATGCACCGTGTCAAGAGGATATCATGGGATGGACCCTGTCAAGAGAATATCATGAGACGCACCGTGTCAGGAGGGTATCATGGGATGCACCGTGTCAAGAGAATATCATGAGACGCACCGTGTCAAGAGAATATCATGAGACAAACCGTGTCAAGAGAATATCATGGGATGCACCGTGTCAAGAGAATATGATGGGATGGACAGTGTCGACAGAATATCATGGGATAGACCGTGTCAAGAGAATATCATGGGATTGACCGTGTCTAGAGAATATCATGGGATGCACCGTGTCAAGAGAATATCATGGGATAGACCATGTCAAGAGAATATCATGGGATGTACCATGTCAAGAGAATATCATGGGATGTACCGTGTCAAGAGAATATCATGAGACGCACCGTGTCAAGAGAATATCATGCGATGAACCGTGTCAAGAGAATATCATGCGATGCACCGTGTCAAGAGAATATCATGGAATGCACCGTGTCAAGAGAATATCATGGGATGCACCGCATCAAAACAATATCATGTCACGCATCGTGTCAAGAGAATATCATCGAATGCACCGTGTCAAGAGAATATCATGAGACGCACCGTGTCAAGAGAATATCATGGAATGCACCGTATAAAGAGAATATCATGGGATGCACCGTATCAAGAGAATATCATGTGACGCACCATGTCAAGAGAATATCATGGGATGGACCGTGTCAAGAGAATATCACGAGACGCACCGCGTCAAGAGAATATCATGGGATGCACCGTGTCAAGAGAATATCATGTGACGCACCGTGTCAAGAGAATATCATGGGATGCACCGTGTCAAGAGAATATCATCGGATGCACCGTGTCAAGAGAATATCATGAGACGCACCGTGTCAAGAGAATATCATGGGATGCACCGTGTCAAGAGAATATCATGCGATGCACCGTGTCAAGAGAATATCATTGGATGCACCATGTCAAGAGAATATCATGAGACGCACCGTGTAAAGAGAATATCATGAGACGCACCGTGTCAAGAGAATATCATGCGACGCACCGTGTCAAGAGAATATCATGAGACGCACCGTGTCAAGAGAATATCATGGGATGGACCGTGTCAAGAGAATATCATGAGACGCACCGTGTCAAGAGAATATCATGGGATGCACCGTGTCAAGAGAATATCATGGGATGCACCGTGTCAAGAGAATATCATGTGACGCACCGTGTCAAGAGAATATCATGGGATGCACCGTGTCAAGAGAATATCATGGGATGCACCGTGTCAAGAGAATATCATGGGATGCACCGTGTCAAGAGAAAATCATGTGACGCACCGTGTCAAGAGAATATCATGGGCTGCAACGTGTTAAGAGAATATTATGTGACGCACCGTGTCAAGAGAATATCATGGGATGCACCGTGTCAAAAGAATATCATGTGACGCACCGTGTCAAGAGAATATCATGGGATGGACCGTGCTAAGAGAATATCACGAGACGCACCGTGTCAAGAGAATAACATGGGATGCACCGTGTCAAGAGAATATCATGGGATGCACCGTGTCAAGAGAATATCATGTGAGGCACCGTGTCAAGAGAATATCATGAGACGCACCACGTCAAGAGAATATCATGGGATGCACCGTGTCAAGAGAATATCATGCGATGCACCGTGTCAAGAGAATATCATGAGACGCACCGTGTAAAGAGAATATCATGAGACGCACCGTGTCAAGAGAATATAAGGAGACGCACCGTGTCAAGAGAATATCATGAGACGCACCGTGTCAAGAGAATATCATGGGATGGACCGTTTCAAGAGAATATCATGAGACGCACCGTGTCAAGAGAATATCATGGGATGCACCGTGGCAAGAGAATATCATGAGACACACCGTATCAAGAGAATATCATGTGACGCACCGTGTCAAGAGAATATCATGGGATGGACCGTGTCACGAGAATATCATGAGACGCACCGTCTCAAGTGGATATCATGGGATGCACCGTGTCAAGAGAATATCATGAGACATACCGTGTCAAGAGAATATCATGAGACGCACAGTGTCAAAGAATATCATGGGATGCACCGTGTCAATAGAATATCATGAGACGCACCGTGTCAGAAGAATATCATGAGACGCACCGTGTAAAGAGAATATCATGGGATGCACCGTGTCAAGAGAATATCATGAGACGCACCCTGTCAAAAGAATATCATGAGACACACCGTGTCAATAGCATTTCATGGGATGCACCGTGGCAATAGAATATCATGAGACGCACCGTGTCAAGAGAATATCATGGGATGCCCCGTGTCAACAGAATATCATGAGACAAACCGTGTCAAGAGAATATCATGGGATGGAACGTGTCAAGAGAATATCATGAGACACACCGTGTCAAGAGAATATCATGGGATTCACCGTGTCAAGGGAATATCATGGGATGCACCTTGTCAAGAGAATATCATGAGACACACCGTGTCAAGAGAATATCATGGGATGCACCGTGTCAAGAGAACATCATGCGATGCAAGGTGTCAAGAGAATATCATCGGATGCACCGTGTCAAGAGAATATCATGAGACGCACCGTGTAAAGAGAATATCATGAGACGCACCGTGTCAAGAGAATATCATGAGACGCACCGTGTGAAGAGAATACGATGAGACGCACCGTGTCAAGAGAATATCATGGGATGGACCGTGTCAAGAGAATATCATGAGACGCACCGCGTACAAGAGAATATCATGGAATGCACCGTGTCAAGAGAATATCATGGAATGCACCGTGTCAAGAGAATATCATGTGACGGACCGTGTCAAGAGAATATCATGAGGCGCACCGTGTGAAGAGATTATCCAGAGACGCACCGTGTCAAGAGAATATCGTGGAATGGACCGTGTCAAGAGAATATCATGAGACGCAACGTGTCAAGAGAATATCATAGGATGCACCGTGTCAAGAGAATATCATGAGACGCACCGTGTCAAGAGAATATCATGGGATGCACCGTGTCAAGAGAATATCATGGGATGCACCGTGTCAAGAGAATATCTTGTCACGCACCGTGTCAAGAGAATATCATGGGATGGACCGTGTCAAGAGAATATCATGAGACGCACCGCGTCAAGAGAATATCATGGGATGCACCGTGTCAAGAGGATATCATTTGACGCACCGTGTCAACAGAATATCACGGGATGCACCGTGTCAAGAGAATATCATGAGACGCACCGTGTCAAGAGAATATCATGGGACGCACCGTGTCAAGAGAATATCATGCGATGCACCTTGTCAAGAGAATATCTTCGGATGCAACGTGTAAAGAGAATATCACGAGACGCACCGTGTAAAGAGAATATCATGAGACGCACCGTGTCAAGAGAATATCATGAGACGCACCGTGTCAAGAGAATATCATGAGACGCACCGTGTCAAGAGAATATCATGGGATGGACCGTGTCAAGAGAATATCATGAGACGCACCGTGTCAAGAGAATATCATGGGATGCACCGTGTCAAGAGATTATCATGTGACGCACCGTGTCAAGAGAATATCATGGGATGCACCGTGTCACGAGAATATCATGGGATGCACCGTGTCAAGAGGATATCATGGGATGCACCGTGTCAAGAGAATATCATGTGACGCACCGTGTCAAGAGAATATCATGGGATGCAACGTGTCAAGAGAATATCATGTGACGCACCGTCTCAAGAGAATATCATGGCATGCACCGTGTCAAGAGAATATCATCGGATGCACCGTGTCAAGAGAATATTATGAGACGGACCGTGTCAAGAGAATATCATGCGATGCACCGTGTCAAGAGAATATCATGCGATGCACCGTGTCAAGAGAATTTCATCGGATGCACCGTGTCAAGACAATATCATGAGACGCACCGTGTCAAGAGAATATCATGGGATGTTCCGTGTCAAGAGGATATCATGGGATGGACCCTGTCAAGAGAATATCATGAGACGCACCGTGTCAGGAGGGTATTATGGGATGCACCGTGTCAAGAGAATATCATGAGACGCACCGTGTCAAGAGAATATCATGAGACAAACCGTGTCAAGAGAATATCATGGGATGTACCGTGTCAGGAGAATATCATGAGACGCACCGTGTCAAGAGAATATGATGGGATGGACAGTGTCGACAGAATATCATGGGATAGACCGTGTCAAGAGAATATCATGGGATTGACCGTGTCTAGAGAATATCATGGGATGCACCGTGTCAAGAGAATATCATGGGATAGACCGTGTCAAGGGCATATCATGGGATGTACCATGTCAAGAGAATATCATGAGACGCACCGTGTCAAGAGAATATCATGCGATGCACCGTGTCAAGAGAATATCATGCGATGCACCGTGTCAAGAGAATATCATGGGATGCACCGTGTCAAGAGAATATCATGGGATGCACCGTGTCAAAAGAATATCATGTCACGCATCGTGTCAAGAGAATGTCATCAAATGCACCGTGTCAAGAGAATATCATGAGACGCACCGTGTCAAGAGAATATCATGGGATGCACCGTATGAAGAGAATATCATGGGATGCACCGTGTCAAGAGAATATCATGTGACGCACCGTGTCAAGAGAATATCATGGGATGGACCGTGTCAAGAGAATATCATGAGACGCACCGCGTCAAGAGAATATCATGGGATGCACCGTGTCAAGAGAATATCATGTGACGCACCGTGTCAAGAGAATATCATGGGATGCACCGTGTCAAGAGAATATCATCGGATGCACCGTGTCAAGAGAATATCATGAGACGCACCGTGTCAAGAGAATATCATGGGATGCACCGTGTCAAGAGAATATCATGCGATGCACCGTGTCAAGAGAATATCATCGGATGCACCGTGTCAAGAGAATATCTTGAGACGCACCGTGTAAAGAGAATATCATGAGAGGCACCGTGTCAAGAGAATATCATGAGACGCACCGTGTCAAGAGAATATCATGAGATGCACCGTGTCAAGAGAATATCATGGGATGGACCGTGTCAAGAGAATATCATGAGACGCACCGTGTCAAGAGAATATCATGGTATGCACCGTGTCAAGAGAGTATCACGAGACGCACCGTGTCAAGAGAATAACATGGGATGCACCGTGTCAAGAGAATATCATGGGATGCACCGTGTCAAGAGAATATCATGTGAGGCACCGTGTCAAGAGAATATCATGAGACGCACCGTGTCAAGAGAATATCATCGGATGCACCGTGTCAAGAGAATATCATGAGACGCACCGTGTCAAGAGAATATCATGGGATGCACCGTGTCAAGAGAATATCATGCGATGCACCGTATCAAGAGAATATCATCGGATGCACCGTGTCAAGAGAATATCATGAGACGCACCGCGTCAAGAGAATATCATGGGATGCACCGTGTCAAGAGAATATCATTCGATGCACCGTGTCAAGAGAATATCATGAGACGCACCGTGTAAAGAGAATATCATGAGACGCACCGTGTCAAGAGAATATCATGTGAGGCACCGTGTCAAGAGAATATCATGAGACGCACCGCGTCAAGAGAATATCATGGGATGCACCATGTCAAGAGAATATCATTCGATGCACCGTGTCAAGAGAATATCATGAGACGCACCGTGTAAAGAGAATATCATGAGACGCACCGTGTCAAGAGAATATAAGGAGACGCACCGTGTCAAGAGAATATCATGAGACGCACCGTGTCAAGAGAATATCATGGGATGGACCGTTTCAAGAGAATATCATGAGACGCACCGTGTCAAGAGAATATCATGGGATGCACCGTGTCAACAGAATATCATGAGACAAACCGTGTCAAGAGAATATCATGGGATGGAACGTGTCAAGAGAATATCATGAGACACACCGTGTCAAGAGAATATCATGGGATTCACCGTGTCAAGAGAATATCATGGGATGCACCTTGTCAAGAGAATATCATGGGATGCACCGTGTCAAGAGAACATCATGCGATGCAAGGTGTCAAGAGAATATCATCGGATGCACCGTGTCAAGAGAATATCATGAGACGCACCGTGTAAAGAGAATATCATGAGACAAACCGTGTCAAGAGAATATCATGAGATGCACCGTGTGAAGAGAATACGATGAGACGCACCGTGTCAAGAGAATATCATGGGATGGACCGTGTCAAGAGAATATCATGAGACGCACCGCGTACAAGAGAATATCATGGAATGCACCGTGTCAAGAGAATATCATGGAATGCACCGTGTCAAGAGAATATCATGTGACGGACCGTGTCAAGAGAATATCATGAGGCGCACCGTGTGAAGAGAATATCATGAGACGCATCGTGTCAAGAGAATATCGTGGAATGGACCGTGTCAAGAGAATATCATGAGACGCAACGTGTCAAGAGAATATCATGGGATGCACCGTGTCAAGAGAATATCATGGGATGCACCGTGTCAAGAGAATATCATGAGACGCACCGTGTCAAGAGAATATCATGGGATGCACCATGTCAAGAGAATTTCATGGGATGTACCGTGTCAAGAGAATATCATGTGACGCACCGTGTCAAGAGAATATCATGGGATGTACCGTGTCAAGAGAATATCATGAGACGCACCGTGTCAAGAGAATATCACGAGATGGACCGTGTCAATAGAATATCATGGGATAGAGCGTGTTAAGAGAATATCACGGGATTGACCGTGTCTAGCGAATATCATGCGATGCACCGTGTGAAGAGAATATCATGATACGCACCGTGTCAAGAGAATATCATGGGATGCACGGTGTCACGAGAATATCATGGGATGAACCGTGTCAAGAGAATAACATGGGATGCACCGTGTCAAAAGAATATCATGTGACGCATCGTGTCTGGAGAATATCATCGGATGCACCGTGTCAAGGGAATATCATGAGACGCACCGTGTCAAGAGAATATCATGGGATGCACCGTGTCAAGAGAATATCATGGGATGCACCGTGTCACGAGAATATCATGGGATGCACCGTGTCAAGAGGATATCATGGGATGCACCGTGTCAAGAGAATATCATGTTACGCACCGTGTCAAGAGAATATCATGGGATGCAACGTGTCAAGAGAATATCATGTGACGCACCGTGTCAAGAGAATATCATGGCATGCACCGTGTCAAGAGAATATCATCGGATGCACCGTGTCAAGATAATATTATGAGACGGACCGTGTCAAGAGAATATCATGCGATGCACCGTGTCAAGAGAATATCATGCGATATACCGTGTCAAGAGAATTTCATCGGATGCACCGTGTCAAGAGAATATCATGAGACGCTCCGTGTCAAGAGAATATCATGGGATGTTCCGTGTCAAGAGGATATCATGGGATGGACCCTGTCAAGAGAATATCATGAGACGCACCGTGTCAGGAGGGTATCATGGGATGCACCGTGTCAAGAGAATATCATGAGACGCACCGTGTCAAGAGAATATCATGAGACAAACCGTGTCAAGAGAATATCATGGGATGTACCGTGTCAAGAGAATATCATGAGACGCACCGTGTCAAGAGAATATGATGGGATGGAGAGTGTCGACAGAATATCATGGGATAGACCGTGTCAAGAGAATATCATGGGATTGACCGTGTCTAGAGAATATCATGTGATGCACCGTGTCAAGAGAATATCATGGGATAGACCGTGTCAAGAGAATATCATGGGATGTACCATGTCAAGAGAATATCATGAGACGCACCGTGTCAAGAGAATATCATGCGATGCACCGTGTCAAGAGAATATCATGCGATGCACCGTGTCAAGAGAATATCATGGGATGCACCGTGTCAAGAGAATATCATGGGATGCACCGTGTCAAAAGAATGTCATGTCACGCATCGTGTCAAGAGAATATCATCAAATGCACCGTGTCAAGAGAATATCATGAGACGCACCGTGTCAAGAGAATATCATGGGATGCACCGTATCAAGAGAATATCATGGGATGCACCGTGTCAAGAGAATATCATGTGACGCACCGTGTCAAGAAAATATCATGGGATGAACCGTGTCAAGAGAATATCATGAGACGCACCGCGTCAAGAGAATATCATGGGATGCACCGTGTCAAGAGAATATCATGTGACGCACCGTGTCAAGAGAATATCATGGGATGCACCGTGTCAAGAGAATATCATCGGATGCACCGTGTCAAGAGAATATCATGAGACGCACCGTGTCAAGAGAATATCATGCGATGCACCGTGTCAAGAGAATATCATCGGATGCACCGTGTCAAGAGAATATCATGAGACGCACCGCGTCAAGAGAATATCATGGGATGCACCATGTCAAGAGAATATCATTCGATGCACCGTGTCAAGAGAATATCATGAGACGCACCGTGTAAAGAGAATATCATGAGACGCACCGTGTCAAGAGAATATAAGGAGACGCACCGTGTCAAGAGAATATCATGAGACGCACCGTGTCAAGAGAATATCATGGGATGGACCGTTTAAAGAGAATATCATGAGACGCACCGTGTCAAAAGAATATCATGGGATGCACCGTGTCAAGAGAATATCATGAGACACACCGTATCAAGAGAATATCATGTGACGCACCGTGTCAAGAGAATATCATGAGATGGACCGTGTCACGAGAATATCATGAGACGCACCGTGTCAAGAGGATATCATGGGATGCACCGTGTCAAGAGAATATCATGAGACTTACCGTGTCAAGAGAATATCATGAGACGCACAGTGTCAAAGAATATCATGGGATGCACCGTGTAAAGAGAATATCATGGGATGCACCGTGTCAAGAGAATATCATGAGACGCACCCTGTCAAAAGAATGTCATGAGACACACCGTGTCAATAGCATATCATGGGATGCACCGTGGCAATAGAATATCATGAGACGCACCGTGTCAATAGAATATCATGGGATGCCCCGTGTCAACAGAATATCATGAGACAAACCGTGTCAAGAGAATATCATGGGATGGAACGTGTCAAGAGAATATCATGAGACACACCGTGTCAAGAGAATATCATGGGATGCACCGTGTCAAGAGAATATCATCGGATGCACCGTGTCAAGAGAATATCATGAGACGCACCGTGTCAAGAGAATATCATGGGATGCACCGTGTCAAGAGAACATCATGCGATGCACCGTGTCAAGAGGATATCATTGGATGCACCGTGTCAAGAGAATATCATGAGACGCACCGTGTAAAGAGAATATCATGAGACGCACCGTGTCAAGAGAATATCATGGGATGGACCGTGTCAATAGAATATCATGGGCTAGAGCGTGTCAAGAGAATTGCATGGGATTGATCGTGTCTAGCGAATATCATGGGATGCACCGTGTCAAGAGAATATCATGATACGCACCGTGTCAAGGGAATATCATGGGATGCACGGTGTCACGAGAATATCATGGGATGCACCGTGTCAAGAGAATATCATGGGATGCACCGTGTCAAAAGAATATCATGTGACGCATCGTGTCAAGAGAATATCATCGGATGCACCGTGTCAAGAGAATATCATGAGACGCACCGTGTCAAGAGAATATCATGGGATGCACCGTGTCAAGAGAATATCATGGGATGCACCGTGTCAAGAGAATATCATGTGACGCACCGTGTCAAGAGAATATCATGGGATGCACCCTGTCAAGAGAATATCATGAGACGCACCGCGTCAAGAGAATATCATGGGATGCACCGTGTCAAGAGAATATCATTTGACGCACCGTGTCAAGAGAATATCATGGGATGCACCGTGTCAAGAGAATATCATCGGATGCACCGTGTCAAGAGAGTATCATGAGACGCACCGTGTCAAGAGAATATCATGGGATGCACCGTGTCAAGAGAATATCATGCGATGCACCTTGTCAAGAGAATATCTTCGGATGCATCGTGTAAAGAGAATATCATGAGACGGACCGTGTAAAGAGAATATCATGAGACGCACCGTGTCAAGAGAATATCATGGGATGGACCGTGTCAAGAGAATATCATGAGACGCACCGTGTCAAGAGAATATCATGGGATGCACCGTGTCAAGAGAATATCATGGGATGCACCGTGTCAAGAGAATATCATGTGACGCACCGTGTCAAGAGAATATCATGGGATGCACCGTGTCACGAGAATATCATGGGATGCACCGTGTCAAGAGGATATCATGGGATGCACCGTGTCAAGAGAATATCATGTGATGCACCGTGTCAAGAGAATATCATGGGATGCAACGTGTCAAGAGAATATCATGTGACGCACCGTGTCAAGAGAATATCATGGCATGCACCGTGTCAAGAGAATATCATCGGATGCACCGTGTCAAGAGAATATCATGGGATGCACCGTGTCAAGAGGATATCATGAGACGCACCGTGTCAAGAGAATATGATGGGAAGGACCGTGTCGACAGAATATCATGGGATAGACCGTGTCAAGAGAATATCATGGGATTGACCGTGTGTAGAGAATATCATGGGATGCACCGTGTCAAGAGAATATCATGAGACGCACCGTGTCAAGAGAATATCATGGGATGTACCATGTCAAGAGAATATCATGGGATGTACCGTGTCAAGAGAATATCATGAGACGAACCGTGTCAAGAGAATATCATGCGATGCACCGTGTCAAGAGAATATCATGCGATGCACAGTGTCAAGAGAATATCATGGGATGCACCGTGTCAAGAGAATATCATGGGATGCACCGTGTCAAGAGAATATCATCGGATGCACCGTGTCAAGAGAATATCATGAGACGCACCGTGTCAAGAGAATATCATGGGATGCACGGTGTCAAGAGAATATCATGGGATGCACCGTGTCAAGAAAATATCATGGGATGCACCGTCTCAAAAGAATATCATGTCACGCATCGTGTCAAGAGAATATCATCGAATGCACCGTGTCAAGAGAATATCATGAGACGCACTGCGTCAAGAGAATATCATGGGATGCACCGTGTCAAGAGAATATCATGTGACGCACCGTGTCAAGAGAATATCATGGGATGCACCGTGTCAAGAGAATATCATCGGATGCACCGTGTCAAGAGAATATCATGAGACGCACCGTGTCAAGAGAATATCATGGGATGCACCGTGTCAAGAGAATATCGTGCGATGCACCGTGTCAAGAGAATATCATCGGATGCACCGTGTCAAGAGAATATCATGAAACTCACCGTGTAAAGAGAATATCATGAGACGCACCGTGTCAAGAGAATATCATGGGATGGACCGTGTCAATAGAATATCATGAGACGCACCGTGTCAAGAGAATATCATGGGATGCACCGTGTCAAGAGAATATCATGGGATGCACCGTGTCAAGAGAATATCATGTGACGCACCGTGTCAAGAGAATATCATGGGATGCACCGTGTCAAGAGAATATCATGGGATGCACCGTGTCACGAGAATATCATGGGATGCACCGTGTCAAGAGGATATCATGGGATGCACCGTGTCAAGAGAATATCATGTGACGCACCGTGTTAACAGAATATCATGGGATGCACCGTGTCAAGAGTATATCATGGGATGGACCGTGTCAAGAGAATATCATGAGACGCACCGTGTCAAGAGAGTATCATGGGATGGACCCTGTCAAGAGAATATCATGAGACGCACCGTGTCAAGAGGGTATCATGGGATGGACCGTGTCAAGAGAATATCATGAGACGCACCGTGTCAAGAGACTATCATGGGATTGACCATGTCTAGAGAATATCATGGGATGCACCGTGTCAAGAGAATTTCATGTGACGCACCGTGTCAAGAGAATATCATGGGATGCACGGTGTCAAGAGGATATCATGGGATGCACCGTCTGAAGAGAATATCATGGGATGCACCGTGTCAAAAGATAATCATGTGACGCACGGTGTCAAGAAAATATCATGGGATGGACCGTGTCAAGAGAATATCATGAGACGCACCGTGTCAAAAGAATATCATGGGATGCACCGTGTCAAGAGAATATCATGGCATGCACCGGGTTAAGAGAATATCATGTGACGCACCGTGTCAAGAGAATATCATGGGATGGACCGTGTCAAGAGAATATCATGAGACGCACCGTGTCAAGAGAATATCATGCGATGCACCGTGTCAAGAGAATATCATGCGATGCACCGTGTCAAGAGAATATCATCAGATGTACCGTGTCAAGAGAATATCATGAGACGCACCGTGTCAAGAGAATATCATGAGACGCACCGTGTGAAGAGAATATCATGAGACGCACCGTGTCAAGAGAATATCGAGGGATGGACCGTGTCAAGAGAATATCATGAGACGCACCGTGTCAAGAGAATATCATGGGATGCACCGTGTAAGAGAATATCATGGGATGCTCCGTGTCAAGAGAATATCATGTGACGCACCGTGTCAAGAGAATATGATGGGAAGGACCGTGTCGACAGAATATCATGGGATAGACCGTGTCAAGAGAATATCATGGGATTGACCGTGTGTAGAGAATATCATGGGATGCACCGTGTCAAGAGAATATCATGAGACGCACCGTGTCAAGAGAATATCATGGGATGTACCATGTCAAGAGAATATCATGGGATGTACCGTGTCAAGAGAATATCATGAGACGAACCGTGTCAAGAGAATATCATGCGATGCACCGTGTCAAGAGAATATCATGCGATGCACAGTGTCAAGAGAATATCATGGGATGCACCGTGTCAAGAGAATATCATGGGATGCACCGTGTCAAGAGAATATCATCGGATGCACCGTGTCAAGAGAATATCATGAGACGCACCGTGTCAAGAGAATATCATGGGATGCACGGTGTCAAGAGAATATCATGGGATGCACCGTGTCAAGAAAATATCATGGGATGCACCGTCTCAAAAGAATATCATGTCACGCATCGTGTCAAGAGAATATCATCGAATGCACCGTGTCAAGAGAATATCATGAGACGCACTGCGTCAAGAGAATATCATGGGATGCACCGTGTCAAGAGAATATCATGTGACGCACCGTGTCAAGAGAATATCATGGGATGCACCGTGTCAAGAGAATATCATCGGATGCACCGTGTCAAGAGAATATCATGAGACGCACCGTGTCAAGAGAATATCATGGGATGCACCGTGTCAAGAGAATATCGTGCGATGCACCGTGTCAAGAGAATATCATCGGATGCACCGTGTCAAGAGAATATCATGAAACTCACCGTGTAAAGAGAATATCATGAGACGCACCGTGTCAAGAGAATATCATGGGATGGACCGTGTCAATAGAATATCATGAGACGCACCGTGTCAAGAGAATATCATGGGATGCACCGTGTCAAGAGAATATCATGGGATGCACCGTGTCAAGAGAATATCATGTGACGCACCGTGTCAAGAGAATATCATGGGATGCACCGTGTCAAGAGAATATCATGGGATGCACCGTGTCACGAGAATATCATGGGATGCACCGTGTCAAGAGGATATCATGGGATGCACCGTGTCAAGAGAATATCATGTGACGCAGCGTGTTAACAGAATATCATGGGATGCACCGTGTCAAGAGTATATCATGGGATGGACCGTGTCAAGAGAATATCATGAGACGCACCGTGTCAAGAGAGTATCATGGGATGGACCCTGTCAAGAGAATATCATGAGACGCACCGTGTCAAGAGGGTATCATGGGATGGACCGTGTCAAGAGAATATCATGAGACGCACCGTGTCAAGAGACTATCATGGGATTGACCATGTCTAGAGAATATCATGGGATGCACCGTGTCAAGAGAATTTCATGTGACGCACCGTGTCAAGAGAATATCATGGGATGCACGGTGTCAAGAGGATATCATGGGATGCACCGTCTGAAGAGAATATCATGGGATGCACCGTGTCAAAAGATAATCATGTGACGCACGGTGTCAAGAAAATATCATGGGATGGACCGTGTCAAGAGAATATCATGAGACGCACCGTGTCAAAAGAATATCATGGGATGCACCGTGTCAAGAGAATATCATGGCATGCACCGGGTTAAGAGAATATCATGTGACGCACCGTGTCAAGAGAATATCATGGGATGGACCGTGTCAAGAGAATATCATGAGACGCACCGTGTCAAGAGAATATCATGCGATGCACCGTGTCAAGAGAATATCATGCGATGCACCGTGTCAAGAGAATATCATCAGATGTACCGTGTCAAGAGAATATCATGAGACGCACCGTGTCAAGAGAATATAATGAGACGCACCGTGTGAAGAGAATATCATGAGACGCACCGTGTCAAGAGAATATCGAGGGATGGACCGTGTCAAGAGAATATCATGAGACGCACCGTGTCAAGAGAATATCATGGGATGCACCGTGTAAGAGAATATCATGGGATGCTCCGTGTCAAGAGAATATCATGTGACGCACCGTGTCAAGAGAATATGATGGGAAGGACCGTGTCGACAGAATATCATGGGATAGACCGTGTCAAGAGAATATCATGGGATTGACCGTGTGTAGAGAATATCATGGGATGCACCGTGTCAAGAGAATATCATGAGACGCACCGTGTCAAGAGAATATCATGGGATGTACCATGTCAAGAGAATATCATGGGATGTACCGTGTCAAGAGAATATCATGAGACGAACCGTGTCAAGAGAATATCATGCGATGCACCGTGTCAAGAGAATATCATGCGATGCACAGTGTCAAGAGAATATCATGGGATGCACCGTGTCAAGAGAATATCATGGGATGCACCGTGTCAAGAGAATATCATCGGATGCACCGTGTCAAGAGAATATCATGAGACGCACCGTGTCAAGAGAATATCATGGGATGCACGGTGTCAAGAGAATATCATGGGATGCACCGTGTCAAGAAAATATCATGGGATGCACCGTCTCAAAAGAATATCATGTCACGCATCGTGTCAAGAGAATATCATCGAATGCACCGTGTCAAGAGAATATCATGAGACGCACTGCGTCAAGAGAATATCATGGGATGCACCGTGTCAAGAGAATATCATGTGACGCACCGTGTCAAGAGAATATCATGGGATGCACCGTGTCAAGAGAATATCATCGGATGCACCGTGTCAAGAGAATATCATGAGACGCACCGTGTCAAGAGAATATCATGGGATGCACCGTGTCAAGAGAATATCGTGCGATGCACCGTGTCAAGAGAATATCATCGGATGCACCGTGTCAAGAGAATATCATGAAACTCACCGTGTAAAGAGAATATCATGAGACGCACCGTGTCAAGAGAATATCATGGGATGGACCGTGTCAATAGAATATCATGAGACGCACCGTGTCAAGAGAATATCATGGGATGCACCGTGTCAAGAGAATATCATGGGATGCACCGTGTCAAGAGAATATCATGTGACGCACCGTGTCAAGAGAATATCATGGGATGCACCGTGTCAAGAGAATATCATGG
Organism: Tenodera sinensis; assembly: GCA_030765045.1. Lineage (NCBI taxonomy): Eukaryota > Metazoa > Arthropoda > Insecta > Mantodea > Mantidae > Tenodera > Tenodera sinensis. Next base: position 165,693,685 of record CM060966.1, read on the forward strand.
GATGCACCGTGTCACGAGAATATCATGGGATGCACCGTGTCAAGAGGATATCATGGGATGCACCGTGTCAAGAGAATATCATGTGACGCAGCGTGTTAACAGAATATCATGGGATGCACCGTGTCAAGAGTATATCATGGGATGGACCGTGTCAAGAGAATATCATGAGACGCACCGTGGCAAGAGAGTATCATGGGATGGACCCTGTCAAGAGAATATCATGAGACGCACCGTGTCAAGAGGGTATCATGGGATGGACCGTGTCAAGAGAATATCATGAGACGCACCGTGTCAAGAGACTATCATGGGATTGACCATGTCTAGAGAATATCATGGGATGCACCGTGTCAAGAGAATTTCATGTGACGCACCGTGTCAAGAGAATATCATGGGATGCACGGTGTCAAGAGGATATCATGGGATGCACCGTCTGAAGAGAATATCATGGGATGCACCGTGTCAAAAGATAATCATGTGACGCACGGTGTCAAGAAAATATCATGGGATGGACCGTGTCAAGAGAATATCATGAGACGCACCGTGTCAAAAGAATATCATGGGATGCACCGTGTCAAGAGAATATCATGGCATGCACCGGGTTAAGAGAATATCATGTGACGCACCGTGTCAAGAGAATATCATGGGATGGACCGTGTCAAGAGAATATCATGAGACGCACCGTGTCAAGAGAATATCATGCGATGCACCGTGTCAAGAGAATATCATGCGATGCACCGTGTCAAGAGAATATCATCAGATGTACCGTGTCAAGAGAATATCATGAGACGCACCGTGTCAAGAGAATATCATGAGACGCACCGTGTGAAGAGAATATCATGAGACGCACCGTGTCAAGAGAATATCGAGGGATGGACCGTGTCAAGAGAATATCATGAGACGCACCGTGTCAAGAGAATATCATGGGATGCACCGTGTAAGAGAATATCATGGGATGCTCCGTGTCAAGAGAATATCATGTGACGCACCGTGTCAAGAGAATATCATGGGATGCACGGTGTCAAGAGAATATCATGGGATGCACCGTGTCAAGAGAATATCATGGGATATACCGTGTCAAGGGAATATCATGTGACGCACCGTGTCAAGAGAATATCATGGGATGCACCGTGTCAAGAGAATATCATGGGATGCACCGTGTCAAGAGAATATCATGGGATGGACCGTGTCAAGAGAATATCATGAGACGCACCGTGTCAAGAGAATATCATGGGATGGACACTTGTCAAGAGAATATAATGAGACGCACCGTGTCAAGAGGGTATCATGGGATGCACCGTGTCAGGAGAATATCATGAGACGCACCGTGTCAAGAGAATATCATGAGACGCACCGTGTAAAGAGAATATCATGGGATGCACCGTGTCAAGAGAATATCATGAGACGCACCGTGTCAAGAGAATATCATGGGTTGGACCGTGTCAACAGAATATCATGGGATAGACGGTGTCAAGAGAATATCATGGGATTGACCATGTCTAGAGAATATCATGGGATGCACCGTGTCAAGAGAATATCATGTGACGCACCGTGTCAAGAGAATATCATGGGAAGCACGGTGTCAAGAGGATATCATGGGATGCACCGTGTCAAGAGAATATCATGGGATGCACCGTGTCAAAAGATAATCATGTGACGCACCGTGTCAAGAGAATATCATGGGATGGACCGTGTCAAGAGAATATCATGAGACGCACCGTGTCAAGAGAATATCATGGGATGGACCGTGTCAAGAGAATATCATGAGACGCACCGTGTCAAGAGAATATCATGGGATGCACCGTGTCAAGAGAATATCATGGGATGCACAGTGTCAAGAGAATATCATGTGACGCACCGTGTCAAGAGAATATCATGGGATGCACCTTGTCAAGAGAATATCATGGGACGCACCGTGTCAAGAGAACATCATGTGACGCACCGTGTCAAGAGAATATCACGGGATGCACCGTGTCAAGAGAATATCATCGGATGCACTGTGTCAAGAGAATATCATGAGACGCACCGTGTAAAGGGAATATCATGGGATGCACCGTGTCAAGAGAATATCATGCGATGCACCGTGTCAAGAGAATATCATGAGACGCACTGTGTAAAGAGAATATCATGAGACGCAGCGTGTGAAGAGAATATCATGGGATGCACCGTGTCAAGAGCATATCATGTGACGCACCGTGTCAAGAGAATATCATGGGATGCACCGTGTCAAGAGATTATCATGAGACCCACCGTGTTAACAGAATATCATGGGATCCACCGTGTCAAGAGAATATCATGAGATGGACCGTGTCAAGAGAATATCATGAGACGCACCGTGTCAAGAGAATATCATGGGATGGACCCTGTCGAGAGAATATCATGAGACGCACCGTGTCAAGAGGGTATCAAGGGATGGACCGTGTCAAGAGAATATCATGAGACGCACCGTGTCAAGAGAATATCATGGGATGCACCGTGTCAAGAGAATATCATGGGATGCACCGTGTCAAGGGAATATCATGTGACGCACCGTGTCAAGAGAATATCATGGGATGGACCGTGTTAAGAGAATATGATAAGACGCACCGCGTCAAGAGAATATAATGGGATGCACCGTGTCAAGAGAATATCATGTGACGCAACGTGTCAAAAGAATATCATGGGATACACCGTGTCAAGAGAATATCATGAGACGCACCGTGTCAAGAGAATATCATGGGATGCACCGTGTCAAGAGAATATCATGCGATGCACCGTGTCAAGAGAATATCATCGGATGCACCGTGTCAAGAGAACATCATGAGACGCACCGTGTAAAGAGAATATCATCAGACGCACCGTGTCAAGAGAATATCATGAGACGCACCGTGTCAAGAGAATATCATGAGACGCACCGTGTCAAGAGAATATCATGGGATGGACCGTGTCAAGAGAATATCATGAGACGCACCGTGTCAAGAGAATATCATGGGATGGACCGTGTCAAGAGAATATCATGAGACGCACCGTGTCAAGAGAATATCATGGGATGCACCGTGTCAAGAGAATATCATGGGATGCACAGTGTCAAGAGAATATCATGTGACGCACCGTGTCAAGAGAATATCTTGGGATGCACCTTGTCAAGAGAATATCATGGGACGCACCGTGTCAAGAGAACATCATGTGACGCACCGTGTCAACAGAATATCATGGGATGCACCGTGTCAAGAGAATATCATCGGATGCACCGTGTCAAGAGAATATCATGAGACGCACCGTGTCAAGAGAATATCATGGGATGCACCGTGTCAAGAGAATATCATGCGATGCACCGTGTCAAGAGAATTTCATCGGATGCACCGTGTGAAGAGAATATCATGAGACGCACTGTGTAAAGAGAATATCATGAGACACAGCGTGTGAAGAGAATATCATGGGATGCACCGTGTCAAGAGCATATCATGTGACGCACCGTGTCAAGAGGATATCATGGGATGCACCGTGTCAAGAGAATATCATGAGACCCACCGTGTTAACAGAATATCATGGGATGCACCGTGTGAAGAGAATATCATGAGATGGACCGTGTCAAGAGAATATCATGAGACGCACCGTGTCAAGAGAATACCATGGGATGCACCGTGTCAAGAGAATATCATGGGATATACCGTGTCAAGAGAATATCATGTGACGCACCGTGTCAAGAGAATATCATGGGATGCACCGTGTCAAGAGAATATCATGGGATGCACCGTGTCAAGAGAATATCATGGGATGGACCGTGTCAAGAGAATATCATGAGACGCACCGTGTCAAGAGAATATCATGGGATGGACCCTGTCAAGAGAATATCATGAGACGCACCGTGTCAAGAGGGTATCATGGGATGCACCGTGTCAGGAGAATATCATGAGACGCACCGTGTCAAGAGAATATCATGAGACGCACCGTGTAAAGAGAATATAATGGGATGCACCGTGTCAAGAGAATATCATGAGACGCACCGTGTCAAGAGAATATCATGGGTTGGACCGTGTCAACAGAATATCATGGGATAGACCGTGTTAAGAGAATATCATGGGATTGACCATGTCTAGAGAATATCATGGGATGCACCGTGTCAAGAGAATATCGTGTGACGCACCGTGTCAAGAGAATATCATGGGATGCACGGTGTCAAGAGGAGATCATGGGATGCACCGTGTCAAGAGAATATCATGGGATGCACCGTGTCAAAAGATAATCATGTGACGCACCGTGTCAAGAGAATATCATGGGATGGACCGTGTCAAGAGAATATCATGAGACGCACCGTGTCAAGAGAATATCATGGGATGCACTGTGTCAAGAGAATATCATGGGATGCACCGTGTCAAGAGAATATCATGTGACGCACCGTGTCAACAGAATATCATGGGATGGACCGTGTCAAGAGAATATCATGAGAAGCACCGTGTCAAGAGAATATCATGCGATGCACCGTGTCAAGAGAATATCATGCGATGCACCGTGTCAAGAGAATATCATCGGATGCACCGTGTCAAGAGAATATCATGAGACGCACCGTGTCAAGAGAATATCATGAGACGCACCGTGTGAAGAGAATATCATGAGACGCACCGTGTCAAGAGAATATCGTGGGATGGACCGTGTGAAGAGAATATCATGAGACGCACAGTGTCAAGAGGATATCATGGGATGCACCGTGTCAAGAGAATATCATGGGATGCTCCGTGTCAAGAGAATATCATGTGACGCACCGTGTCAAGAGAATATCATGTGACGCACCGAGTCAAGAGAATATCATGGGACGCACCGTGTCAAGAGAATATCATGAGACCAACCGTGTTAACAGAATATCATGGGATGCACCATGTCAAGAGAATATCATGAGATGGACCGTGTCAAGAGAATATCATGAGACGCACCGTGTCAAGAGAATATCATGGGATGGACCCTGTCAAGAGAATATCATGAGACGCACCGTGTCAAGAGGGTATCATGGGATGGACCGTGTCAAGAGAATATCATGAGACGCACCGGGTCAAGAGAATATCATGGGATGCACCGTGTCAAGAGAATATCATGGGATATACCGTGTCAAGAGGATATCATGGGATGCACCGTGTCAAAAGAATATCATGTGACGCATCGTGTAAAGAGAATGTCATCGGATGCACCGTGTCAAGAGAATATCATGAGACGCACCGTGTCAAGAGAATATCATGGGATGCACCGTGTCAAGGGAATATCATGTGACGCACCGTGTCAAGAGAATATCATGGGATGGACCGTGTCAAGAGAATATCATGAGACGCACCGCGTCAAGACAATATAATGGGATGCACCGTGTCAAGAGAATATCATGTGACGCAACGTGTCAAGATAATATCATGGGATGCACCGTGTCAAGAGAATATCATGAGACGCACCGTGTCAAGAGAATATCATGGGATGCACCGTGTCAAGAGAATATCATGCGATGCACCGTGTCAAGAGAATATCTTCGGATGCACCGTGTCAAGAGAATATCATGAGACGCACCGTGTAAAGAGAATATCATCAGACGCACCGTGTCAAGAGAATATCATGAGACGCACCGTGTCAAGAAAATATCATGAGACGCACCGTGTCAAGAGAATATCATGGGATGGACCGTGTCAAGAGAATATCATGAGACGCACCGTGTCAAGAGAATATCATGGGATGGACCGTGTCAAGAGAATATCATGAGACGCACCGTGTCAAGAGAATATCATGGGATGCACCGTGTCAAGAGAATATCATGGGATGCACAGTGTCAAGAGAATATCATGTGACGCACCGTGTCAAGAGAATATCATGGGATGCACCTTGTCAAGAGAATATCATGGGTAGCACCGTGTCAAGAGAACATCATGTGACGCACCGTGTCAAGAGAATATCATGGGATGCACCGTGTCAAGAGAATATCATCGGATGCACCGTGACAAGACAATATCATGAGACGCACTGTGTAAAGAGAATATCATGAGACACAGCGTGTGAAGAGAATATCATGGGATGCACCGTGTCAAGAGCATATCATGTGACGCACCGTGTCAAGAGGATATCATGGGATGCACCGTGTCAAGAGAATATCATGAGACCCACCGTGTTAACAGAATATCATGGGATGCACCGTGTCAAGAGAATATCATGAGAAGGACCGTGTCAAGAGAATATCATGAGACGCACCGTGTCAAGAGAATACCATGGGATGCACCGTGTCAAGAGAATATCATGGGATATACCGTGTCAAGAGAATATCATGTGACGCACCGTGTCAAGAGAATATCATGGGATGCACCGTGTCAAGAGAATATCATGGGATGCACCGTGTCAAGAGAATATCATGGGATGGACCGTGTCAAGAGAATATCATGAGACGCACCGTGTCAAGAGAATATCATGGGATGGACCCAGTCAAGAGAATATCATGAGACGCACCGTGTCAAGAGGGTATCATGGGATGGACCGTGTCAAGAGAATATCATGAGACGCACCGTGTCAAGAGAATATCATGGGATGCACCGTGTCCAGAGGATATCATGGGATATACCGTGTCAAGAGAATATCATGGGATGCACCGTGTCAAGAGAATATCATGGGATGCACCGTGTCAAGGGAATATCATGTGACGCACCGTGTCAAGAGAATATCATGCGATATACCGTGTCAAGAGAATATCATGAGACGCACCGTGTCAAGAGAATATCATGGGATGGACCCTGTCAAGAGAATATCATGAGACGCACCGTGTCAAGAGGGTATCATGGGATGGACCGTGTCAAGAGAATATCATGAGACGCACCGTGTCAAGAGAATATCATGGGATGCACCGTGTCAAGAGAATATCATGGGATATACCGTGTCAAGAGAATATCATGGGATGCACCGTGTCAAAAGAATATCATGTGACGCATCGTGTGAAGAGAATATCATCGGATACACCGTATCAAGAGAATATCATGAGACGCACCGTGTCAAGAGAATATCATGGGATTGACCATGTCTAGAGAATATCGTGGGATGCACCGTGTCAAGAGAATATCATGTGACGCACCGTGTCAAGAGAATATCATGGGATGCACGGTGTCAAGAGGATATCATGGAATGCACCGTGTCAAGAGAATATCATGGGATGCACCGTGTCAAAAGATAATCATGTGACGCACCGTGTCAAGAGAATATCATGGGACGGACCGTGTCAAGAGAATATCATGAGACGCACCGTGTCAAGAGAAAATCATGGGATGCACCGTGTCAAGAGAATATCATGGGATGCACCGTGTCAAGAGAATATCATGTGACGCACCGTGTCAAGAGGATATCATGGGATGGACCGTGTCAAGAGAATATCATGAGAAGCACCGTGTCAAGAGAATATCATGCGATGCACCGTGTCAAGAGAATATCATGCGATGCACCGTGTCAAGAGAATATCATCGGATGCACCGTGCCAAGAGAATATCATGAGACGCACCGTGTCAAGAGAATATCATGAGACGCACCGTGTGAAGAGAATATCATGAGACGCACCGTGTCAAGAGAATATCGTGGGATGGACCGTGTGAAGAGAATATCATGAGACGCACCGTGTCAAGAGAATATCATGGGATGCTCCGTGTCAAGAGAATATCATGTGACGCACCGTGTCAAGAGAATATCATGTGACGCACCCTGTCAAGAGAATATCATGGGATGCACCGTGTCAAGAGGATATCATGAGACCCACCGTGTTAACAGAATATCATGGAATGCACCGTGTCAAGAGAATATCATGAGATGGACCGTGTCAAGAGAATATCATGAGACGCACCGTGTCAAGAGAATATCATGGGATGGACCCTGTCAAGAGAATATCATGAGACGCACCGTGTCAAGAGGGTATCATGGGATGGAGCGTGTCAAGAGAATATCATGAGACGCACCGTGTCAAGAGAATATCATGGGATGCACCGTGTCAAGAGAATATCATGGGATGCACAGTGTCAAGAGAATATCATGTGACGCACCGTGTCAAGAGAATATCATGGGATGCACCTTGTCAAGAGAATATCATGGGACGCACCGTGTCAAGAGAACATCATGTGACGCACCGTGTCAAGAGAATATCACGGGATGCACCGTGTCAAGAGAATATCATCGGATGCACTGTGTCAAGAGAATATCATGAGACGCACCGTGTAAAGGGAATATCATGGGATGCACCGTGTCAAGAGAATATCATGCGATGCACCGTGTCAAGAGAATATCATGAGACGCACTGTGTAAAGAGAATATCATGAGACGCAGCGTGTGAAGAGAATATCATGGGATGCACCGTGTCAAGAGCATATCATGTGACGCACCGTGTCAAGAGAATATCATGGGATGCACCGTGTCAAGAGATTATCATGAGACCCACCGTGTTAACAGAATATCATGGGATCCACCGTGTCAAGAGAATATCATGAGATGGACCGTGTCAAGAGAATATCATGAGACGCACCGTGTCAAGAGAATATCATGGGATGGACCCTGTCAAGAGAATATCATGAGACGCACCGTGTCAAGAGGGTATCAAAGGATGGACCGTGTCAAGAGAATATCATGAGACGCACCGTGTCAAGAGAATATCATGGGATGCACCGTGTCAAGAGAATATCATGGGATGCACCGTGTCAAGGGAATATCATGTGACGCACCGTGTCAAGAGAATATCATGGGATGGACCGTGTTAAGAGAATATGATAAGACGCACCGCGTCAAGAGAATATAATGGGATGCACCGTGTCAAGAGAATATCATGTGACGCAACGTGTCAAAAGAATATCATGGGATACACCGTGTCAAGAGAATATCATGAGACGCACCGTGTCAAGAGAATATCATGGGATGCACCGTGTCAAGAGAATATCATGCGATGCACCGTGTCAAGAGAATATCATCGGATGCACCGTGTCAAGAGAACATCATGAGACGCACCGTGTAAAGAGAATATCATCAGACGCACCGTGTCAAGAGAATATCATGAGACGCACCGTGTCAAGAGAATATCATGAGACGCACCGTGTCAAGAGAATATCATGGGATGGACCGTGTCAAGAGAATATCATGAGACGCACCGTGTCAAGAGAATATCATGGGATGGACCGTGTCAAGAGAATATCATGAGACGCACCGTGTCAAGAGAATATCATGGGATGCACCGTGTCAAGAGAATATCATGGGATGCACAGTGTCAAGAGAATATCATGTGACGCACCGTGTCAAGAGAATATCTTGGGATGCACCTTGTCAAGAGAATATCATGGGACGCACCGTGTCAAGAGAACATCATGTGACGCACCGTGTCAACAGAATATCACGGGATGCACCGTGTCAAGAGAATATCATCGGATGCACTGTGTCAAGAGAATATCATGAGACGCACCGTGTAAAGGGAATACCATGGGATGCACCGTGTCAAGAGAATATCATGCGATGCACCGTGTCAAGAGAATATCATGAGACGCACTGTGTAAAGAGAATATCATGAGACGCAGCGTGTGAAGAGAATATCATGGGATGCACCGTGTCAAGAGCATATCATGTGACGCACCGTGTCAAGAGAATATCATGGGATGCACCGTGTCAAGAGATTATCATGAGACCCACCGTGTTAACAGAATATCATGGGATCCACCGTGTCAAGAGAATATCATGAGATGGACCGTGTCAAGAGAATATCATGAGACGCACCGTGTCAAGAGAATATCATGGGATGGACCCTGTCAAGAGAATATCATGAGACGCACCGTGTCAAGAGGGTATCAAGGGATGGACCGTGTCAAGAGAATATCATGAGACGCACCGTGTCAAGAGAATATCATGGGATGCACCGTGTCAAGAGAATATCATGGGATGCACCGTGTCAAGGGAATATCATGTGACGCACCGTGTCAAGAGAATATCATGGGATGGACCGTGTTAAGAGAATATGATAAGACGCACCGCGTCAAGAGAATATAATGGGATGCACCGTGTCAAGAGAATATCATGTGACGCAACGTGTCAAAAGAATATCATGGGATACACCGTGTCAAGAGAATATCATGAGACGCACCGTGTCAAGAGAATATCATGGGATGCACCGTGTCAAGAGAATATCATGCGATGCACCGTGTCAAGAGAATATCATCGGATGCACCGTGTCAAGAGAACATCATGAGACGCACCGTGTAAAGAGAATATCATCAGACGCACCGTGTCAAGAGAATATCATGAGACGCACCGTGTCAAGAGAATATCATGAGACGCACCGTGTCAAGAGAATATCATGGGATGGACCGTGTCAAGAGAATATCATGAGACGCACCGTGTCAAGAGAATATCATGGGATGGGCCGTGTCAAGAGAATATCATGAGACGCACCGTGTCAAGAGAATATCATGGGATGCACCGTGTCAAGAGAATATCATGGGATGCACAGTGTCAAGAGAATATCATGTGACGCACCGTGTCAAGAGAATATCTTGGGATGCACCTTGTCAAGAGAATATCATGGGACGCACCGTGTCAAGAGAACATCATGTGACGCACCGTGTCAACAGAATATCATGGGATGCACCGTGTCAAGAGAATATCATCGGATGCACCGTGTCAAGAGAATATCATGAGACGCAACGTGTCAAGAGAATATCATGGGATGCACCGTGTCAAGAGAATATCATGCGATGCACCGTGTCAAGAGAATTTCATCGGATGCACCGTGTGAAGAGAATATCATGAGACGCACTGTGTAAAGAGAATATCATGAGACACAGCGTGTGAAGAGAATATCATGGGATGCACCGTGTCAAGAGCATATCATGTGACGCACCGTGTCAAGAGGATATCATGGGATGCACCGTGTCAAGAGAATATCATGAGACCCACCGTGTTAACAGAATATCATGGGATGCACCGTGTGAAGAGAATATCATGAGATGGACCGTGTCAAGAGAATATCATGAGACGCACCGTGTCAAGAGAATACCATGGGATGCACCGTGTCAAGAGAATATCATGGGATATACCGTGTCAAGAGAATATCATGTGACGCACCGTGTCAAGAGAATATCATGGGATGCACCGTGTCAAGAGAATATCATGGGATGCACCGTGTCAAGAGAATATCATGGGATGGACCGTGTCAAGAGAATATCATGAGACGCACCGTGTCAAGAGAATATCATGGGATGGACCCTGTCAAGAGAATATCATGAGACGCACCGTGTCAAGAGGGTATCATGGGATGCACCTTGTCAGGAGAATATCATGAGACGCACCGTGTCAAGAGAATATCATGAGACGCACCGTGTAAAGAGAATATAATGGGATGCACCGTGTCAAGAGAATATCATGAGACGCACCGTGTCAAGAGAATATCATGGGTTGGACCGTGTCAACAGAATATCATGGGATAGACCGTGTCAAGAGAATATCATGGGATTGACCATGTCTAGAGAATATCATGGGATGCACCGTGTCAAGAGAATATCGTGTGACGCACCGTGTCAAGAGAATATCATGGGATGCACGGTGTCAAGAGGAGATCATGGGATGCACCGTGTCAAGAGAATATCATGGGATGCACCGTGTCAAAAGATAATCATGTGACGCACCGTGTCAAGAGAATATCATGGGATGGACCGTGTCAAGAGAATATCATGAGACGCACCGTGTCAAGAGAATATCATGGGATGCACTGTGTCAAGAGAATATCATGGGATGCACCGTGTCAAGAGAATATCATGTGACGCACCGTGTCAACAGAATATCATGGGATGGACCGTGTCAAGAGAATATCATGAGAAGCACCGTGTCAAGAGAATATCATGCGATGCACCGTGTCAAGAGAATATCATGCGATGCACCGTGTCAAGAGAATATCATCGGATGCACCGTGTCAAGAGAATATCATGAGACGCACCGTGTCAAGAGAATATCATGAGACGCACCGTGTGAAGAGAATATCATGAGACGCACCGTGTCAAGAGAATATCGTGGGATGGACCGTGTGAAGAGAATATCATGAGACGCACAGTGTCAAGAGGATATCATGGGATGCACCGTGTCAAGAGAATATCATGGGATGCTCCGTGTCAAGAGAATATCATGTGACGCACCGTGTCAAGAGAATATCATGTGACGCACCGAGTCAAGAGAATATCATGGGACGCACCGTGTCAAGAGAATATCATGAGACCCACCGTGTTAACAGAATATCATGGGATGCACCATGTCAAGAGAATATCATGAGATGGACCGTGTCAAGAGAATATCATGAGACGCACCGTGTCAAGAGAATATCATGGGATGGACCCTGTCAAGAGAATATCATGAGACGCACCGTGTCAAGAGGGTATCATGGGATGGACCGTGTCAAGAGAATATCATGAGACGCACCGGGTCAAGAGAATATCATGGGATGCACCGTGTCAAGAGAATATCATGGGATATACCGTGTCAAGAGGATATCATGGGATGCACCGTGTCAAAAGAATATCATGTGACGCATCGTGTAAAGAGAATGTCATCGGATGCACCGTGTCAAGAGAATATCATGAGACGCACCGTGTCAAGAGAATATCATGGGATGCACCGTGTCAAGGGAATATCATGTGACGCACCGTGTCAAGAGAATATCATGGGATGGACCGTGTCAAGAGAATATCATGAGACGCACCGCGTCAAGACAATATAATGGGATGCACCGTGTCAAGAGAATATCATGTGACGCAACGTGTCAAGATAATATCACGGGATGCACCGTGTCAAGAGAATATCATGAGACGCACCGTGTCAAGAGAATATCATGGGATGCACCGTGTCAAGAGAATATCATGCGATGCACCGTGTCAAGAGAATATCTTCGGATGCACCGTGTCAAGAGAATATCATGAGACGCACCGTGTAAAGAGAATATCATCAGACGCACCGTGTCAAGAGAATATCATGAGACGCACCGTGTCAAGAAAATATCATGAGACGCACCGTGTCAAGAGAATATCATGGGATGGACCGTGTCAAGAGAATATCATGAGACGCACCGTGTCAAGAGAATATCATGGGATGGACCGTGTCAAGAGAATATCATGAGACGCACCGTGTCAAGAGAATATCATGGGATGCACCGTGTCAAGAGAATATCATGGGATGCACAGTGTCAAGAGAATATCATGTGACGCACCGTGTCAAGAGAATATCATGGGATGCACCTTGTCAAGAGAATATCATGGGACGCACCGTGTCAAGAGAACATCATGTGACGCACCGTGTCAAGAGAATATCATGGGATGCACCGTGTCAAGAGAATATCATCGGATGCACCGTGACAAGACAATATCATGAGACGCACTGTGTAAAGAGAATATCATGAGACACAGCGTGTGAAGAGAATATCATGGGATGCACCGTGTCAAGAGCATATCATGTGACGCACCGTGTCAAGAGGATATCATGGGATGCACCGTGTCAAGAGAATATCATGAGACCCACCGTGTTAACAGAATATCATGGGATGCACCGTGTCAAGAGAATATCATGAGAAGGACCGTGTCAAGAGAATATCATGAGACGCACCGTGTCAAGAGAATACCATGGGATGCACCGTGTCAAGAGAATATCATGGGATATACCGTGTCAAGAGAATATCATGTGACGCACCGTGTCAAGAGAATATCATGGGATGCACCGTGTCAAGAGAATATCATGGGATGCACCGTGTCAAGAGAATATCATGAGACGCACCGTGTCAAGAGAATATCATGGGATGGACCCAGTCAAGAGAATATCATGAGACGCACCGTGTCAAGAGGGTATCATGGGATGGACCGTGTCAAGAGAATATCATGAGACGCACCGTGTCAAGAGAATATCATGGGATGCACCGTGTCCAGAGGATATCATGGGATATACCGTGTCAAGAGAATATCATGGGATGCACCGTGTCAAGAGAATATCATGGGATGCACCGTGTCAAGAGAATATCATGCGATATACCGTGTCAAGAGAATATCATGAGACGCACCGTGTCAAGAGAATATCATGGGATGGACCCTGTCAAGAGAATATCATGAGACGCACCGTGTCAAGAGGGTATCATGGGATGGACCGTGTCAAGAGAATATCATGAGACGCACCGTGTCAAGAGAATATCATGGGATGCACCGTGTCAAGAGAATATCATGGGATATACCGTGTCAAGAGAATATCATGGGATGCACCGTGTCAAAAGAATATCATGTGACGCATCGTGTGAAGAGAATATCATCGGATACACCGTATCAAGAGAATATCATGAGACGCACCGTGTCAAGAGAATATCATGGGATTGACCATGTCTAGAGAATATCGTGGGATGCACCGTGTCAAGAGAATATCATGTGACGCACCGTGTCAAGAGAATATCATGGGATGCACGGTGTCAAGAGGATATCATGGAATGCACCGTGTCAAGAGAATATCATGGGATGCACCGTGTCAAAAGATAATCATGTGACGCACCGTGTCAAGAGAATATCATGGGACGGACCGTGTCAAGAGAATATCATGAGACGCACCGTGTCAAGAGAAAATCATGGGATGCACCGTGTCAAGAGAATATCATGGGATGCACCGTGTCATGAGAATATCATGTGACGCACCGTGTCAAGAGGATATCATGGGATGGACCGTGTCAAGAGAATATCATGAGAAGCACCGTGTCAAGAGAATATCATGCGATGCACCGTGTCAAGAGAATATCATGCGATGCACCGTGTCAAGAGAATATCATCGGATGCACCGTGCCAAGAGAATATCATGAGACGCACCGTGTCAAGAGAATATCATGAGACGCACCGTGTGAAGAGAATATCATGAGACGCACCGTGTCAAGAGAATATCGTGGGATGGACCGTGTGAAGAGAATATCATGAGACGCACCGTGTCAAGAGAATATCATGGGATGCTCCGTGTCAAGAGAATATCATGTGACGCACCGTGTCAAGAGAATATCATGTGACGCACCCTGTCAAGAGAATATCATGGGATGCACCGTGTCAAGAGAATATCATGAGACCCACCGTGTTAACAGAATATCATGGAATGCACCGTGTCAAGAGAATATCATGAGATGGACCGTGTCAAGAGAATATCATGAGACGCACCGTGTCAAGAGAATATCATGGGATGGACCCTGTCAAGAGAATATCATGAGACGCACCGTGTCAAGAGGGTATCATGGGATGGAGCGTGTCAAGAGAATATCATGAGACGCACCGTGTCAAGAGAATATCATGGGATATACCGTGTCAAGAGAATATCATGGGATGCACCGTGTCAAAAGAATATCATGTGACGCATCGTGTAAAGAGAATATCATCGGATGCACCGTGTCAAGAGAATATCATGAGACGCACCGTGTCAAGAGAATATCATGGGATGCACCGTGTCAAGAGAATATCATGGGATGCACCGTGTCAAGGGAATATCATGTGACGCACCGTGTCAAGAGAATATCATGGGATGGACCGTGTCAAGAGAATATCATGAGACGCACCGCGTCAAGAGAATATAATGGCATGCACCGTGTCAAGAGAATATCATGTGACGCAACGTGTCAAGAGAATATCACGGGATGCACCGTGTCAAGAGAATATCATGAGACGCACCGTTTCAAGAGAATATCATGGGATGCACCGTGTCAAGAGAATATCATGCGATGCACCGTGTCAAGAGAATATCATCGGATGCACCGTGTCAAAAGAATATCATGAGACGCACCGTGTAAAGAGAATATCATCAGACGCACCGTGGTAAGAGAATATCATGAGACGCACCGTGTCAATAGAATATCATGAGACGCACCGTGTCAAGAGAATATCATGGGATGGACCGTGTCAAGAGAATATCATGAGACGCACCGTGTCAAGAGAATATCATGGGATGGACCGTGTCAAGAGAATATCATGAGACGCACCGTGTCAAGAGAATATCATGGGATGCACCGTGTCAAGGGAATATCATGGGATGCACAGTGTCAAGAGAATATCATGTGACGCACCGTGTCAAGAGAATATCATGGGATGCACCTTGTTAAGAGAATATCATGGGACGCACCGTGTCAAGAGAACATCGTGTGACGCACCGTGTCAAGAGAATATCATGAGACGCACCGTGTCAAGAGAATATCATGGGATGCACCGTGTCAAGAGAATATCATGAGACGCACTGTGTAAAGAGAATATCATGAGACGCACCGTGTCAAGAGAATATCATATGACGCACCGTGCCAAGAGAATATCATGGGATGGACCGTGTCAAGAGAATATCATGAGACGCACCGCGTCAAGACAATATAATGGGATGCACCGTGTCAAGAGAATATCATGTGACGCAACGTGTCAAGAGAATATCATGGGATGCACCTTGTCAAGAGAATATCATGGGACGCACCGTGTCAAGAGAACATCATGTGACGCACCGTGTCAAGAGAATATCATGGGATGCACCGTGTCAAGAGAATATCATCGGATGCACCGTGTCAAGAGAATATCATGAGACGCACTGTGTAAAGAGAATATCATGAGACACAGCGTGTGAAGAGAATATCATGGGATGCACCGTGTCAAGAGCATATCATGTGACGCACCGTGTCAAGAGGATATCATGGGATGCACCGTGTCAAGAGAATATCATGAGACCCACCGTGTTAACAGAATATCATGGGATGCACCGTGTCAAGAGAATATCATGAGACGCACCGTGTCAAGAGAATATCATGGGACGCACCGTGTCAAGAGAATACCATGGGATGCACCGTGTCAAGAGAATATCATGGGATATACCGTGTCAAGAGAATATCATGTGACGCACCGTGTCAAGAGAATATCATGGGATGCACCGTGTCAAGAGAATATCATGGGATGCACCGTGTCAAGAGAATATGATGGGATGGACCGTGTCAAGAGAATATCATGAGACGCACCGTGTCAAGAGAATATCATGGGATGGACCCTGTCAAGAGAATATTATGAGACGCAACGTGTCAAGAGGGTATCATGGGATGGACCGTGTCAAGAGAATATCATGAGACGCACCGTGTCAAGAGAATATCATGGGATGCACCGTGTCCAGAGAATATCATGGGATATACCGTGTCAACAGAATATCATGGGATGCACCGTGTCAAGAGAATATCATGGGATGCACCGTGTCAAGGGAATATCATGTGACGCACCGTGTCAAGAGAATTTCATGGCATATACCGTGTCAAGAGAATATCATGAGACGCACCGTGTCAAGAGAATATCATGGGATGGACCCTGTCAAGAGAATATCATGAGACGCACCGTGTCAAGAGGGTATCATGGGATGGACCGTGTCAAGAGAATATCATGAGACGCACCGTGTCAAGAGAATATCATGGGATGCACCGTGTCAAGAGAGTATCATGGGATATACCGTGTCAAGAGAATGTCATGGGATGCACCGTGTCAAAAGAATATCATGTGACGCATCGTGTAAAGAGAATATCATCGGATGCACCGTGTCAAGAGAATATCATGAGACGCACCGTGTCAAGAGAATATCATGGGATGCACCGTGTCAAGAGAATATCATGAGATGCACCGTGTCAAGGGAATATCATGTGACGCACCTTGTCAAGAGAATATCATGGGATGGACCGTGTCAAGAGAATATCATGAGACGCACCGCGTCAAGAGAATATAATGGGATGCACCGTGTCAAGAGAGTATCATGTGACGCAACGTGTCAAGAGAATATCATGGGATGCACCGTGTCAAGAGAATATCATGAGACGCACCGTGTCAAGAGAATATCATGGGATGCACCGTGTCAAGAGAATATCATGCGATGCACCGTGTCAAGAGAATATCATCGGATGCACCGTGTCAAGAGAACATCATGAGACGCACCGTGTAAAGAGAATATCATCAGAC
The DNA here is from genome assembly GCA_030765045.1 of Tenodera sinensis. Lineage (NCBI taxonomy): Eukaryota > Metazoa > Arthropoda > Insecta > Mantodea > Mantidae > Tenodera > Tenodera sinensis. The sequence continues at coordinate 165,711,636 of CM060966.1, forward strand.
GCACCGTGTCGAGAGAATATCATGAGACGCACCATGTCAAGAGAATATCATGAGACGCACAGTGTCAAGAGAATATCATGGGATGGACCGTGTCAAGAGAATATCATGAGACGCACCGTGTCAAGAGAATATCATGGGATGGACCGTGTCAAGAGAATATCATGAGACGCACCGTGTCAAGAGAATATCATGGGATGCACTGTGTCAAGAGAATATCATGGGATGCACAGTGTCAAGAGAATATCATGTGACGCACCGTGTCAAGAGAATATCATGGGATGCACCTTGTCAAGAGAATATCATGGGACGCACCGTGTCAAGAGAACATCATGTGACGCACCGTGTCAACAGAGTATCATGGGATGCACCGTGTCAAGAGAATATCATCGGATGCACCGTGTCAAGAGAATATCATGAGACGCACCGTGTCAAGAGAATATCATGGGATGCACCGTGTCAAGAGAATATCATGCGATGCACCGTGTCAAGAGAATATCATGGGATGGACCGTGTCAAGAGAATATCATGAGACGCACCGTGTCAAGAGAATATCATGGGATGCACCGTGTCAAGAGAATATCATGCGATGCACCGTGTCAAGAGAATATCATCGGATGCTCCGTGTCAAGAGAATATCATGAGACGCACCGTGTCAAGAGAATATCATGAGACGGGCCGTGTCAAGAGAATATCATGAGACGCACCGTGTCAAGAGAATATCATGGGATGGACCGTGTCAAGAGAAAATCATGAGACGCACCGTGTCAAGAGAATATCATGGGATGCACCATGTCAAGAGAATATCATGGGATGCACCGTGTCAAGAGAATATCATGTGACGCACCGTGTCAAGAGAATATCATGGGATGTACCGTGTGAAGAGAATATCATGAGACGCACCGCGTCAAGAGAATATCATGGGATGCACCGTGTCAAGAGAATATCATGTGACGCACCGTGTCAAGAGAATATCATGGGATGCACCGTATCAAGAGAATATCATCGGATGCACCGTGTGAAGAGAATATCATGAGACGCACCGTGTCAAGAGAATATCATGGGATGCACCGTGTCAAGAGAATATCATGCGATGCACCGTGTCAAGAGAATATCATCGGATGCCCCGTGTCAAGAGAATATCATGAGACGCACCGTGTCAAGAGAATATCATGAGACGCACTGTGTCAAGAGAATATCATGAGACGCACCGTGTCAAGAGAATATCATGGGATGGACCGTGTCAAGAGAATATCATGAGACGCACCGTGTCAAGAGAATATCATGGGATGCACCGTGTCAAGAGAATATCATGAGACGCACCGTGTCAAGAGAATATCATGGGATGCAACGTGTCAAGAGAATATCATGTGACGCACCGTGTCTTGAGAATATCATGGCATGCACCGCGTCAAGAGAATATCATCGGATGCACCGTGTCAAGATAATAACATGAGAAGCACCGTGTCAAGAGAATATCATCTGATGCACCGTGTCAAGAGAATATCATGAGACGCACCGTATAAAGAGAATATCATGAGACGCACCGTGTCAAGAGAATATCATGAGACGCACCGTGTGAAGAGAATATCATGAGACGCACCGTGTCAAGAGAATATCGTGGGATGGACCGTGTCAAGAGAATATCGTGAGAGGCACCGTGTCAAGAGAATATCATGGGAATCACCGTGTCAAGAGAATATCATGGGATGCACCGTGTCAAGAGAATATCATGTGACGTGCCGTGTCAAGAGAATATCATGGGATGCACGGTGTCAAGAGAATATCATGGGATACACCTTGTCAAGAGAATATCATGGTATGCACCGCGTCAAAAGAATATCATGTGACGCACCGTGTCAAGAGAATATCATGGGATGGACCGTGTCCCGAGAATATCATGAGACGCACCGTGTCAAGAGAATATCATGGGATGCACCGTGTCAAGAGAATATCATGTGACGCACCGTGTCAAGAGAATATCATGGGATGCATCGTGTCAGGAGAATATCATGAGACGCACCGTGTCAAGAGAATATCTTGGGATGGACCGTGTCAACAGAATATCATGGGATAGAGCGTGTCAAGAGAATATCACGGGATTGACCGTGTCTAGCGAATATCATGGGATTCACCGTGTCAAGAGAATATCATGTGACGCACCGTGTCAAGAGAATATCATGGGATGCACGGTGTCAAGGGAATATCATGGGATGCACGGTGTCAAGAGAATATCATGGGATGCACCGTGTCAAGAGAATATCATTGGATGCACCGTGTCAAAAGAATATCATGTGACGCACCGTGTCAAGAGAATATCATCGGATGCACCATGTCAAGAGAATATCATGAGACGCACCGTGTCAAGAGAATATCATGCGATGCACCGTGTCAAGAGAATATCATGGGATGCACCGTGTCAAGAGAATATCATGTGACGCACCCTGTCAAGAGAATATCATGGGATGGACCGTGTCAAGAGAATATCATGAGCCGCACCGTGTCAAGAGAATATCATGGGATGCACCGTGTCAAGAGAATATCATGTGACGCACCTTGTCTAGAGAATATCATGGCATGCACCGTGTCAAGAGAATATCATGCGATGCACCGTGTCAAGAGAGTATCATGCGATGCACCGTGTCAAGAGAATATCATCGGATGCACCGTGTCAAGAGAATATCACGAGACGCACCGTGTCAAGATAATATCATGAGACGCACCGTGTCAAGAGAATATCATCTGATGCACCGTGTCAAGAGAATATCATGAGACGCACCGTATAAAGAGAATATCATGAGACGCACCGTGTGAAGAGAATATCATGAGACGCACCGTGTGAAGAGAATATCATGAGACGCACCGTGTCAAGAGAATATCGTGGGATGGACCGTGTCAAGAGAATATCGTGAGAGGCACCGTGTCAAGAGAATATCATGGGATGAACCGTGTCAAGAGAATATCATGGGATGCACCGTGTCAAGAGAATATCATGTGACGTGCCGTGTCAAGAGAATATCATGGGATGCACCGTGTCAAGAGAATATAATGAGACGCACCGTGTCAAGAGAATATCATGGGATGGACCGTGTCAACAGAATATCATGGGATAGAGCGTGTCAAGAGAATATCAGGGGATTGACCGTGTCTAGCGAATATCATGGGATGCACCGTGTCAAGAGAATATCATGTGACGCACGGTGTCAAGAGAATATCATGGGATGCACGGTGTCAAGAGAATATCATGGGATGCACCGTGTCAAGAGAATATCATGGGATGCACCGTGTCAAAAGAATATCATGTGACGCACCGTGTCAAGAGAATATCATCGGATGCACCGTGTCAAGAGAATATCATGAGACGCACCGCGTCAAGAGAATATCATGCCATGCACCGTGTCAAGAGAATATCATGGGATGCACCGTGTCAAGAGAATATCATGTGACGCAACGTGTCAAGAGAATATCATGGGATGGACCGTGTCAAGAGAATATCATGAGACGCACCGTGTCAAGAGAATATCATGGGATGCACCGTGTCAAGAGAATATCATGTGACGCACCGTGTCAAGAGAATATCATGGGATGCACCGTGTCAAGAGAATATGATCAGATGCACCGTGTCAAGAGAATATCATGAGACGCACCGTTTCAAGAGAATATCATGGGATGCACCGTGTCAAGAGAATATCATGCGATGCACCGTGTCAAGAGAATATCATCGGATGCACCGTGTCAAGAGAATATCATGCGACGCACCGTGTAAAGAGAATATCATGAGACGCACCGTGTCAAGAGAATATCATGAGACGCACCGTGTCAAGAGAATATCATGAGACGCACCGTGTCAAGAGAATATCATGGGATGCACCGTGTCAAGAGAATATCATGGGATGCACCGTGTCAAGAGAATATCATGTGACGTGCCGTGTCAAGAGAATATCATGGGATGCACGGTGTCAAGAGAATATCATGGGATACACCTTGTCAAGAGAATATCATGGTATGCACCGTGTCAAAAGAATATTATGTGACGCACCGTGTCAAGAGAATATCATGGGATGGACCGTGTCAAGAGAATATCATGAGACGCACCGTGTCAAGAGAATATCATGGGATGCACCGTGTCAAGAGAATATCATGGGATGTACCGTGTCAAGAGAATATCATGTGACGCACCGTGTCAAGAGAATATCATGGGATGCACCGTGTCAAGAGAATATCATGAGACGCACCGTGTCAAGAGAATATCATGGGATGGACCGTGTCAACAGAATATCATGGGATAGAGCGTGTCAAGAGAATATCACGGGATTGACCGTGTCTAGCGAATATCATGGGATGCACCGTGTCAAGAGAATATCATGTGACGCACCGCGTCAAGATAATATCATGGGATGCACGGTGTCAAGAGAATATCATGGGATGCACCGTGTCAAGAGAATATCATGGGATGCACCGTGTCAAAAGAATATCATGTGACGCAATGTGTCAAGAGAATATCATTGGATGCACCATGTCAAGAGAATATCATGTGACGCACCGTGTCAAGAGAATATCATGGGATGGACCGTGTCAAGAGAATATCATGAGACGCACCGTGTCAAGAGAATATCATGGGATGCACCTTGTCAAGAGAATATCATGTGACGCACCGTGTCTTGGGAATATCATGGCATGCACCGTGTCAAGAGAATATCATCGGATGCACCGTATCAAGATAATATCATGAGACGCACCGTGTCAAGAGAATATCATCTGATGCACCGTGTCAAGAGAATATCATGAGACGCACCGTATAAAGAGAATATCATGAGACGCACCGTGTGAAGAGAATATCATGAGATGCACCGTGTGAAGAGAATATCATGAGACGCACCGTGTCAAGAGAATATCGTGGGATGGACCGTGTCAAGAGAATATCGTGAGAGGCACCGTGTCAAGAGAATATCCTGGGATGCACCGTGTCAAGAGAATATCATGGGATGCACAGTGTCAAGAGAATATCATGTGACGCACCGTGTCAAGAGGATATCATGGGATGCACCTTGTCAAGAGAATATCATGGGATGCACCGTGTCAAGAGAATATCATGTGACGCACCGTGTCAAGAGAATATCATGGGATGCAACGTGTCAAGAGAATATCATGTGACGCACCGTGTCAAGAGAATATCATCGGATGCACCGTGTTCATAGAATATCATGAGACGCACCGTGTCAAGAGAATATCATGCGATGCACCGTGTCAAGAGAATATTATCGGATGCACCGTGTCAAGAGAATATCATGAGACGCACCGTGTAAAGAGAATATCATGAGACGCACCGTGTCAAGAGAATATCATGAGACGCACCGAGTGAAGAGAATATCATGAGACGCACCGTGTCAAGAGAATATCGTGGGATGGACCGTGTCAAGAGAATATCATGAGAGGCGCCGTGTCAAGAGAATATCATGGGATGCACCGTGTCAAGAGAATATCATGGGATGCACCGTGTCAAGAGAATATCATGTGACGCACCGTGTCAAGAGGATATCATGGGATGCACGGTGTCAAGGGACTATCATGAGATGCACCGTGTCAAGAGAATATCATGGGATGCACCGTGTCAAAAGAATATCATGTGACGCACCGTGTCAAGAGAATATCATGGGATGGACCGTGTCAAGAGAATATCATGAGACGCACCGTGTCAAGAGAATATCATGGGATGCACCGTGTCAAGAGAATATCATGGGATGTACCGTGTCAAGAGAATATCATGTGACGCACCGTGTCAAGAGAATATCATGGGATGCACCGTGTCAAGAGAATATAATGAGACGCACCGTGTCAAGAGAATATCATGGGATGGACCGTGTCAACAGAATATCATGGGATAGAGCGTGTCAAGAGAATATCACGGGATTGACCGTGTCTAGCGAATATCATCGGATGCACCGTGTCAAGAGAATATCATGAGACGCACCGTGTCAAGAGAATATCATGCGATGCACCGTGTCAAGAGAATATCATGGGATGCACCGTGTCAAAAGAATATCATGTGACGCACCGTGTCAAGAGAATATCATGGGATGGACCGTGTCAAGAGAATATCATGGGATGGACCGTGTCAAGAGAATATAATGTGACGCACCGTGTCAAGAGAATATCATGGGATGGACCGTGTCAAGAGAATATCATGAGACGCAACTTGTCAAGAGAATATCATGGGATGCACCGTGTCAAGAGAATATCATGTGACGCACCGTGTCAAGAGAATATCATGAGACGCACCGTGTCAAGAGAATATCTTGGGATGCACCGTGTCAAGAGAATATCATGCGATGCACCGTGTAAAGAGAATATCATCGGATGCACCGTGTCAAGAGAATATCATGAGACGTACCGTGTAACGAGAATATCATGAGACGCACCGTGTCAAGAGAATATCATGAGACGCACCGTGTCAAGAGAATATCTTGGGATGCACGGTGTCAAGGGACTATCATGAGATGCACCGTGTCAAGAGAATATCATGGGATGCACCGTGTCAAAAGAATATCATGTGACGCACCGTGTCAAGAGAATATCATGGGATGGACCGTGTCAAGAGAATATCATGGGATGGACCGTGTCAAGAGAATATAATGTGACGCACCGTGTCAAGAGAATATCATGGGATGGACCGTGTCAAGAGAATATCATGAGACGCAACTTGTCAAGAGAATATCATGGGATGCACCGTGTCAAGAGAATATCATGTGACGCACCGTGTCAAGAGAATATCATGAGACGCACCGTGTCAAGAGAATATCTTGGGATGCACCGTGTCAAGAGAATATCATGCGATGCACCGTGTAAAGAGAATATCATCGGATGCACCGTGTCAAGAGAATATCATGAGACGTACCGTGTAACGAGAATATCATGAGACGCACCGTGTCAAGAGAATATCATGAGACGCACCGTGTCAAGAGAATATCATGAGACGCACCGTGTCAAGAGAATATCATGGGATGGACCGTGTCAAGAGAATATCATGAGACGCACCTTGTCAAGAGAATATCATGGGATGCACCGTGTCAAGAGAATATCATGGGATGCACCGTGTCAAGAGACTATCATGTGACGCACAGTGTCAAGAGAATATCATGGGATGCACCGTGTCAAGAGAATATCATGGGATGCACCGTGTCAAGAGAATATCATGTAACGCACCGTGTCAAGAGAATATCATGGGATGGACCGTGTCAAGAGAATATCATGGGATGCACCGTGTCAAGAGAATAGCATGTGACGCACCGTGTCAAGAGAATATCATCGGATGCACCGTGTCAATAGAATATCATGAGACGCACCGTGTGAAGAGAATATCATTAGACGCAGCGTGTCAAGAGAATATCATGGGATGCACCGTGTCAAGAGAATATCATGGGATGCACCGTGTCAAGAGAATATCATGAGACGCACCGTGTGAAGAGAATATAATGGGATGCACCGTGTCAAGAGAATATCATGAGACGCACCGTGTCAAGAGAATATCATGGGATGCACCGTGTCAAGAGAATATCATGAAACGCACCGTGTCAAGAGAATATCATGGGAAGCACCGTGTCAAGAGAATATCATGTGACACACCGTATCAAGAGAATATCATGAGAGGCGCCGTGTCAAGAGAATATCATGGGATGCACCGTGTCAAGAGAATATCATGGGATGCACCGTGTCAAGAGAATATCATGTGACGCACCGTGTCAAGAGAATATCATGGGATGCACGGTGTCAAGGGACTATCATGGGATGCACCGTGTCAAGAGAATATCATGGGATGCACCGTGTCAAAAGAATATCATGTGACGCACCGTGTCAAGAGAATATCATGGGATGGACCGTGTCAAGAGAATATCATGAGACGCACCGTGTCAAGAGAATATCATGGGATGCACCGTGTCAAGTGAATATCATGGGATGTACCGTGTCAAGAGAATATCATGTGACGCACCGTGTCTAGAGAATATCATGGGATGCACCGTGTCAAGAGAATATAATGAGACGCACCGTGTCAAGAGAATATCATGGGATGGACCGTGTCAACAGAATATCATGGGTTAGAGCGTGTCAAGAGAATATCACGGGATTGACCGTGTCTAGCGAATATCATCGGATGCACCGTGTCAAGAGAATATCATGAGACGCACCGTGTCAAGAGAATATCATGCGATGCACCGTGTCAAGAGAATATCATGGGATGCACCGTGTCAAGAGAATATAATGTGACGCACCGTTTCAAGAGAATATCATGGGATGGACCGTGTCAAGAGAATATCATGAGACGCACCGTGTCAAGAGAATATCATGGGATGAACGTGTCAAGAGAATATCATGTGACGCACCATGTCAAGAGAATATCATGGGATGCACCGTGTCAAGAGAATATCATCGGATGCACCGTGTCAAGAGAATATCATGAGACGCACCGTGTCAAGAGAATATCATGGGATGCACCGTGTCAAGAGAATATCATGCGATGCACCGTATCAAGAGAATATCATCGGATGCACCGTGTCAAGAGAATATAATGAGACGCACCGTGTAACGAGAATATCATGAGACGCACCGTGTCAAGAGAATATCATGAGACGCACCGTGTCAAAAGAATATCATGAGACGCACCGTGTCAAGAGAATATCATGGGATGCACCGTGTCAAGAGAATATAATGGGATGCACCGTGTCAAGAGACTATCATGTGACGTACAGTGTCAAGAGAATATCATCGGATGCACCGTGTCAAGAGAAGATCATCGGATGCACCGTGTCAAGAGAATATCATGAGACGCACCGTGTCAAGAGAATATCATGCGATGCACCGTGTCAAGAGAATATCATGGGATGCACCGTGTCAAGAGAATATCATGTGACGCACCGTGTCAAGAGAATATCATGGGATGGACCGTGTCAAGAGAATATCATGAGACGCACCGTGTCAAGAGAATATCATGGGATGCACCGTGTCAAGAGAATATCATGTGACGCACCGTGTCAAGAGCATATCATGGGATGCAATGTGTCAAGATAATATCATCGGATGCACCGTGTCAAGAGAATATCATGAGACGCACCGTGTCAAGAGAATATCATGGGATGCACCGTGTCAAGAGAATATCATGCGATGCACCGTGTCAAGAGAATATCATCGGATGCTCCGTGTCAAGAGAATATCATGAGACGCACCGTGTCAAGAGAATATCATGAGACGGGCCGTGTCAAGAGAATATCATGAGACGCACCGTGTCAAGAGAATATCATGGGATGGACCGTGTCAAGAGAAAATCATGAGACGCACCGTGTCAAGAGAATATCATGGGATGCACCATGTCAAGAGAATATCATGGGATGCACCGTGTCAAGAGAATATCATGTGACGCACCGTGTCAAGAGAATATCATGGGATGTACCGTGTGAAGAGAATATCATGAGACGCACCGCGTCAAGAGAATATCATGGGATGCACCGTGTCAAGAGAATATCATGTGACGCACCGTGTCAAGAGAATATCATGGGATGCACCGTATCAAGAGAATATCATCGGATGCACCGTGTGAAGAGAATATCATGAGACGCACCGTGTCAAGAGAATATCATGGGATGCACCGTGTCAAGAGAATATCATGCGATGCACCGTGTCAAGAGAATATCATCGGATGCCCCGTGTCAAGAGAATATCATGAGACGCACCGTGTCAAGAGAATATCATGAGACGCACTGTGTCAAGAGAATATCATGAGACGCACCGTGTCAAGAGAATATCATGGGATGGACCGTGTCAAGAGAATATCATGTGACGCACCGTGTCTTGAGAATATCATGGCATGCACCGCGTCAAGAGAATATCATCGGATGCACCGTGTCAAGATAATAACATGAGAAGCACCGTGTCAAGAGAATATCATCTGATGCACCGTGTCAAGAGAATATCATGAGACGCACCGTATAAAGAGAATATCATGAGACGCACCGTGTCAAGAGAATATCATGAGACGCACCGTGTGAAGAGAATATCATGAGACGCACCGTGTCAAGAGAATATCGTGGGATGGACCGTGTCAAGAGAATATCGTGAGAGGCACCGTGTCAAGAGAATATCATGGGAATCACCGTGTCAAGAGAATATCATGGGATGCACCGTGTCAAGAGAATATCATGTGACGTGCCGTGTCAAGAGAATATCATGGGATGCACGGTGTCAAGAGAATATCATGGGATACACCTTGTCAAGAGAATATCATGGTATGCACCGTGTCAAAAGAATATCATGTGACGCACCGTGTCAAGAGAATATCATGGGATGGACCGTGTCCCGAGAATATCATGAGACGCACCGTGTCAAGAGAATATCATGGGATGCACCGTGTCAAGAGAATATCATGGGATGTACCGTGTCAAGAGAATATCATGTGACGCACCGTGTCAAGAGAATATCATGGGATGCATCGTGTCAGGAGAATATCATGAGACGCACCGTGTCAAGAGAATATCTTGGGATGGACCGTGTCAACAGAATATCATGGGATAGAGCGTGTCATGAGAATATCACGGGATTGACCGTGTCTAGCGAATATCATGGGATTCACCGTGTCAAGAGAATATCATGTGACGCACCGTGTCAAGAGAATATCATGGGATGCACGGTGTCAAGGGAATATCATGGGATGCACGGTGTCAAGAGAATATCATGGGATGCACCGTGTCAAGAGAATATCATTGGATGCACCGTGTCAAAAGAATATCATGTGACGCACCGTGTCAAGAGAATATCATCGGATGCACCATGTCAAGAGAATATCATGAGACGCACCGTGTCAAGAGAATATCATGCGATGCACCGTGTCAAGAGAATATCATGGGATGCACCGTGTCAAGAGAATATCATGTGACGCACCGTGTCAAGAGAATATCATGGGATGGACCGTGTCAAGAGAATATCATGAGCCGCACCGTGTCAAGAGAATATCATGTGACGCACCTTGTCTAGAGAATATCATGGCATGCACCGTGTCAAGAGAATATCATGCGATGCACCGTGTCAAGAGAGTATCATGCGATGCACCGTGTCAAGAGAATATCATCGGATGCACCGTGTCAAGAGAATATCACGAGACGCACCGTGTCAAGATAATATCATGAGACGCACCGTGTCAAGAGAATATCATCTGATGCACCGTGTCAAGAGAATATCATGAGACGCACCGTATAAAGAGAATATCATGAGACGCACCGTGTGAAGAGAATATCATGAGACGCACCGTGTGAAGAGAATATCATGAGACGCACCGTGTCAAGAGAATATCGTGGGATGGACCGTGTCAAGAGAATATCGTGAGAGGCACCGTGTCAAGAGAATATCATGGGATGAACCGTGTCAAGAGAATATCATGGGATGCACCGTGTCAAGAGAATATCATGTGACGTGCCGTGTCAAGAGAATATCATGGGATGCACCGTGTCAAGAGAATATAATGAGACGCACCGTGTCAAGAGAATATCATGGGATGGACCGTGTCAACAGAATATCATGGGATAGAGCGTGTCAAGAGAATATCAGGGGATTGACCGTGTCTAGCGAATATCATGGGATGCACCGTGTCAAGAGAATATCATGTGACGCACGGTGTCAAGAGAATATCATGGGATGCACGGTGTCAAGAGAATATCATGGGATGCACCGTGTCAAGAGAATATCATGGGATGCACCGTGTCAAAAGAATATCATGTGACGCACCGTGTCAAGAGAATATCATGAGACGCACCGCGTCAAGAGAATATCATGCCATGCACCGTGTCAAGAGAATATCATGGGATGCACCGTGTCAAGAGAATATCATGTGACGCAACGTGTCAAGAGAATATCATGGGATGGACCGTGTCAAGAGAATATCATGAGACGCACCGTGTCAAGAGAATATCATGGGATGCACCGTGTCAAGAGAATATCATGTGACGCACCGTGTCAAGAGAATATCATGGGATGCACCGTGTCAAGAGAATATGATCAGATGCACCGTGTCAAGAGAATATCATGAGACGCACCGTTTCAAGAGAATATCATGGGATGCACCGTGTCAAGAGAATATCATGCGATGCACCGTGTCAAGAGAATATCATCGGATGCACCGTGTCAAGAGAATATCATGCGACGCACCGTGTAAAGAGAATCTCATGAGACGCACCGTGTCAAGAGAATATCATGAGACGCACCGTGTCAAGAGAATATCATGAGACGCACCGTGTCAAGAGAATATCATGGGATGCACCGTGTCAAGAGAATATCATGGGATGCACCGTGTCAAGATAATATCATGTGACGTGCCGTGTCAAGAGAATATCATGGGATGCACGGTGTCAAGAGAATATCATGGGATACACCTTGTCAAGAGAATATCATGGTATGCACCGTGTCAAAAGAATATTATGTGACGCACCGTGTCAAGAGAATATCATGGGATGGACCGTGTCAAGAGAATATCATGAGACGCACCGTGTCAAGAGAATATCATGGGATGCACCGTGTCAAGAGAATATCATGGGATGTACCGTGTCAAGAGAATATCATGTGACGCACCGTGTCAAGAGAATATCATGGGATGCACCGTGTCAAGAGAATATCATGAGACGCACCGTGTCAAGAGAATATCATGGGATGGACCGTGTCAACAGAATATCATGGGATAGAGCGTGTCAAGAGAATATCACGGGATTGACCGTGTCTAGCGAATATCATGGGATGCACCGTGTCAAGAGAATATCATGTGACGCACCGTGTCAAGATAATATCATGGGATGCACGGTGTCAAGAGAATATCATGGGATGCACCGTGTCAAGAGAATATCATGGGATGCACCGTGTCAAAAGAATATCATGTGACGCAATGTGTCAAGAGAATATCATCGGATGCACCATGTCAAGAGAATATCATGTGACGCACCGTGTCAAGAGAATATCATGGGATGGACCGTGTCAAGAGAATATCATGAGACGCACCGTGTCAAGAGAATATCATGGGATGCACCTTGTCAAGAGAATATCATGTGACGCACCGTGTCTTGAGAATATCATGGCATGCACCGTGTCAAGAGAATATCATCGGATGCACCGTATCAAGATAATATCATGAGACGCACCGTGTCAAGAGAATATCATCTGATGCACCGTGTCAAGAGAATATCATGAGACGCACCGTATAAAGAGAATATCATGAGACGCACCGTGTGAAGAGAATATCATGAGACGCACCGTGTGAAGAGAATATCATGAGACGCACCGTGTCAAGAGAATATCGTGGGATGGACCGTGTCAAGAGAATATCGTGAGAGGCACCGTGTCAAGAGAATATCCTGGGATGCACCGTGTCAAGAGAATATCATGGGATGCACAGTGTCAAGAGAATATCATGTGACGCACCGTGTCAAGAGGATATCATGGGATGCACCTTGTCAAGAGAATATCATGGGATGCACCGTGTCAAGAGAATATCATGTGACGCACCGTGTCAAGAGAATATCATGGGATGCAACGTGTCAAGAGAATATCATGTGACGCACCGTGTCAAGAGAATGTCATCGGATGCACCGTGTTCATAGAATATCATGAGACGCACCGTGTCAAGAGAATATCATGCGATGCACCGTGTCAAGAGAATATTATCGGATGCACCGTGTCAAGAGAATATCATGAGACGCACCGTGTAAAGAGAATATCATGAGACGCACCGTGTCAAGAGAATATCATGAGACGCACCGAGTGAAGAGAATATCATGAGACGCACCGTGTCAAGAGAATATCGTGGGATGGACCGTGTCAAGAGAATATCATGAGAGGCGCCGTGTCAAGAGAATATCATGGGATGCACCGTGTCAAGAGAATATCATGGGATGCACCGTGTCAAGAGAATATCATGTGACGCACCGTGTCAAGAGGATATCATGGGATGCACGGTGTCAAGGGACTATCATGAGATGCACCGTGTCAAGAGAATATCATGCGATGCACCGTGTCAAGAGAATATCATGGGATGCACCGTGTCAAGAGAATATAATGTGACGCACCGTGTCAAGAGAATATCATGGGATGGACCGTGTCAAGAGAATATCATGAGACGCAACTTGTCAAGAGAATATCATGGGATGCACCGTGTCAAGAGAATATCATGTGACGCACCGTGTCAAGAGAATATCATGAGACGCACCGTGTCAAGAGAATATCTTGGGATGCACCGTGTCAAGAGAATATCATGCGATGCACCGTGTAAAGAGAATATCATCGGATGCACCGTGTCAAGAGAATATCATGAGACGTACCGTGTAACGAGAATATCATGAGACGCACCGTGTCAAGAGAATATCATGAGACGCACCGTGTCAAGAGAATATCATGAGACGCACCGTGTCAAGAGAATATCATGGGATGGACCGTGTCAAGAGAATATCATGAGACGCACCTTGTCAAGAGAATATCATGGGATGCACCGTGTCAAGAGAATATCATGGGATGCACCGTGTCAAGAGACTATCATGTGACGCACAGTGTCAAGAGAATATCATGGGATGCACCGTGTCAAGAGAATATCATGGGATGCACCGTGTCAAGAGAATATCATGTAACGCACCGTGTCAAGAGAATATCATGGGATGGACCGTGTCAAGAGAATATCATGGGATGCACCGTGTCAAGAGAATAGCATGTGACGCACCGTGTCAAGAGAATATCATCGGATGCACCGTGTCAATAGAATATCATGAGACGCACCGTGTGAAGAGAATATCATTAGACGCAGCGTGTCAAGAGAATATCATGGGATGCACCGTGTCAAGAGAATATCATGGGATGCACCGTGTCAAGAGAATATCATGAGACGCACCGTGTGAAGAGAATATAATGGGATGCACCGTGTCAAGAGAATATCATGAGACGCACCGTGTCAAGAGAATATCATGGGATGCACCGTGTCAAGAGAATATCATGAAACGCACCGTGTCAAGAGAATATCATGGGAAGCACCGTGTCAAGAGAATATCATGTGACACACCGTATCAAGAGAATATCATGAGAGGCGCCGTGTCAAGAGAATATCATGGGATGCACCGTGTCAAGAGAATATCATGGGATGCACCGTGTCAAGAGAATATCATGTGACGCACCGTGTCAAGAGAATATCATGGGATGCACGGTGTCAAGGGACTATCATGGGATGCACCGTGTCAAGAGAATATCATGGGATGCACCGTGTCAAGAGAATATCATGTGACGCACCCTGTCAAGAGAATATCATGGGATGCACGGTGTCAAGGGAATATCATGGGATGCACCGTGTCAAGAGAATATCATGGGATGCACCGTGTCAAGAGAATATCATGTGACGCACCGTGTCAACAGAATATCATGGGATAGAGCGTGTCATGAGAATATCACGGGATTGACCGTGTCTAGCGAATATCATGGGATTCACCGTGTCAAGAGAATATCATGTGACGCACCGTGTCAAGAGAATATCATGGGATGCACGGTGTCAAGGGAATATCATGGGATGCACGGTGTCAAGAGAATATCATGGGATGCACCGTGTCAAGAGAATATCATTGGATGCACCGTGTCAAAAGAATATCATGTGACGCACCGTGTCAAGAGAATATCATCGGATGCACCATGTCAAGAGAATATGATGAGACGCACCGTGTCAAGAGAATATCATGCGATGCACCGTGTCAAGAGAATATCATGGGATGCACCGTGTCAAGAGAATATCATGTGACGCACCGTGTCAAGAGAATATCATGGGATGGACCGTGTCAAGAGAATACCATGAGCCGCACCGTGTCAAGAGAATATCATGGGATGCACCGTGTCAAGAGAATATCATGTGACGCACCTTGTCTAGAGAATATCATGGCATGCACCGTGTCAAGAGAATATCATGCGATGCACCGTGTCAAGAGAGTATCATGCGATGCACTGTGTCAAGAGAATATCATCGGATGCACCGTGTCAAGAGAATATCACGAGACGCACCGTGTCAAGATAATATCATGAGACGCACCGTGTCAAGAGAATATCATCTGATGCACCGTGTCAAGAGAATATCATGAGACGCACCGTATAAAGAGAATATCATGAGACGCACCGTGTGAAGAGAATATCATGAGACGCACCGTGTGAAGAGAATATCATGAGACGCACCGTGTCAAGAGAATATCGTGGGATGGACCGTGTCAAGTGAATATCGTGAGAGGCACCGTGTCAAGAGAATATCATGGGATGAACCGTGTCAAGAGAATATCATGGGATGCACCGTGTCAAGAGAATATCATGTGACGTGCCGTGTCAAGAGAATATCATGGGATGCACCGTGTCAAGAGAATATAATGAGACGCACCGTGTCAAGAGAATATCATGGGATGGACCGTGTCAACAGAATATCATGGGATAGAGCGTGTCAAGAGAATATCAGGGGATTGACCGTGTCTAGCGAATATCATGGGATGCACCGTGTCAAGAGAATATCATGTGACGCACGGTGTCAAGAGAATATCATGGGATGCACGGTGTCAAGAGAATATCATGGGATGCACCGTGTCAAGAGAATATCATGGGATGCACCGTGTCAAAAGAATATCATGTGATGCACCATGTCAAGAGAATATCATCGGATGCACCGTGTCAAGAGAATATCATGAGACGCACCGCGTCAAGAGAATATCATGCCATGCACCGTGTCAAGAGAATATCATGGGATGCACCGTGTCAAGAGAATATCATGTGACGCAACGTGTCAAGAGAATATCATGGGATGGACCGTGTCAAGAGAATATCATGAGACGCACCGTGTCAAGAGAATATCATGGGATGCACCGTGTCAAGAGAATATCATGTGACGCACCGTGTCAAGAGAATATCATGGGATGCACCGTGTCAAGAGAATATGATCAGATGCACCGTGTCAAGAGAATATCATGAGACGCACCGTTTCAAGAGAATATCATGGGATGCACCGTGTCAAGAGAATATCATGCGATGCACCGTGTCAAGAGAATATCATCGGATGCACCGTGTCAAGAGAATATCATGCGACGCACCGTGTAAAGAGAATCTCATGAGACGCACCGTGTCAAGAGAATATCATGAGACGCACCGTGTCAAGAGAATATCATGAGACGCACCGTGTCAAGAGAATATCATGGGATGCACCGTGTCAAGAGAATATCATGGGATGCACCGTGTCAAGATAATATCATGTGACGTGCCGTGTCAAGAGAATATCATGGGATGCACGGTGTCAAGAGAATATCATGGGATACACCTTGTCAAGAGAATATCATGGTATGCACCGTGTCAAAAGAATATTATGTGACGCACCGTGTCAAGAGAATATCATGGGATGGACCGTGTCAAGAGAATATCATGAGACGCACCGTGTCAAGAGAATATCATGGGATGCACCGTGTCAAGAGAATATCATGGGATGTACCGTGTCAAGAGAATATCATGTGACGCACCGTGTCAAGAGAATATCATGGGATGCACCGTGTCAAGAGAATATCATGAGACGCACCGTGTCAAGAGAATATCATGGGATGGACCGTGTCAACAGAATATCATGGGATAGAGCGTGTCAAGAGAATATCACGGGATTGACCGTGTCTAGCGAATATCATGGGATGCACCGTGTCAAAAGAATATCATGTGACGCAATGTGTCAAGAGAATATCATCGGATGCACCATGTCAAGAGAATATCATGTGACGCACCGTGTCAAGAGAATATCATGGGATGGACCGTGTCAAGAGAATATCATGAGACGCACCGTGTCAAGAGAATATCATGGGATGCACCTTGTCAAGAGAATATCATGTGACGCACCGTGTCTTGAGAATATCATGGCATGCACCGTGTCAAGAGAATATCATCGGATGCACCGTATCAAGATAATATCATGAGACGCACCGTGTCAAGAGAATATCATCTGATGCACCGTGTCAAGAGAATATCATGAGACGCACCGTATAAAGAGAATATCATGAGACGCACCGTGTGAAGAGAATATCATGAGACGCACCGTGTGAAGAGAATATCATGAGACGCACCGTGTCAAGAGAATATCGTGGGATGGACCGTGTCAAGAGAATATCGTGAGAGGCACCGTGTCAAGAGAATATCCTGGGATGCACCGTGTCAAGAGAATATCATGGGATGCACAGTGTCAAGAGAATATCATGTGACGCACCGTGTCAAGAGGATATCATGGGATGCACCTTGTCAAGAGAATATCATGGGATGCACCGTGTCAAGAGAATATCATGTGACGCACCGTGTCAAGAGAATATCATGGGATGCAACGTGTCAAGAGAATATCATGTGACGCACCGTGTCAAGAGAATATCATCGGATGCACCGTGTTCATAGAATATCATGAGACGCACCGTGTCAAGAGAATATCATGCGATGCACCGTGTCAAGAGAATATTATCGGATGCACCGTGTCAAGAGAATATCATGAGACGCACCGTGTAAAGAGAATATCATGAGACGCACCGTGTCAAGAGAATATCATGAGACGCACCGAGTGAAGAGAATATCATGAGACGCACCGTGTCAAGAGAATATCGTGGGATGGACCGTGTCAAGAGAATATCATGAGAGGCGCCGTGTCAAGAGAATATCATGGGATGCACCGTGTCAAGAGAATATCATGGGATGCACCGTGTCAAGAGAATATCATGTGACGCACCGTGTCAAGAGGATATCATGGGATGCACGGTGTCAAGGGACTATCATGAGATGCACCGTGTCAAGAGAATATCATGCGATGCACCGTGTCAAGAGAATATCATGGGATGCACCGTGTCAAGAGAATATAATGTGACGCACCGTGTCAAGAGAATATCATGGGATGGACCGTGTCAAGAGAATATCATGAGACGCAACTTGTCAAGAGAATATCATGGGATGCACCGTGTCAAGAGAATATCATGTGACGCACCGTGTCAAGAGAATATCATGAGACGCACCGTGTCAAGAGAATATCTTGGGATGCACCGTGTCAAGAGAATATCATGCGATGCACCGTGTAAAGAGAATATCATCGGATGCACCGTGTCAAGAGAATATCATGAGACGTACCGTGTAACGAGAATATCATGAGACGCACCGTGTCAAGAGAATATCATGAGACGCACCGTGTCAAGAGAATATCATGAGACGCACCGTGTCAAGAGAATATCATGGGATGGACCGTGTCAAGAGAATATCATGAGACGCACCTTGTCAAGAGAATATCATGGGATGCACCGTGTCAAGAGAATATCATGGGATGCACCGTGTCAAGAGACTATCATGTGACGCACAGTGTCAAGAGAATATCATGGGATGCACCGTGTCAAGAGAATATCATGGGATGCACCGTGTCAAGAGAATATCATGTAACGCACCGTGTCAAGAGAATATCATGGGATGGACCGTGTCAAGAGAATATCATGGGATGCACCGTGTCAAGAGAATAGCATGTGACGCACCGTGTCAAGAGAATATCATCGGATGCACCGTGTCAATAGAATATCATGAGACGCACCGTGTGAAGAGAATATCATTAGACGCAGCGTGTCAAGAGAATATCATGGGATGCACCGTGTCAAGAGAATATCATGGGATGCACCGTGTCAAGAGAATATCATGAGACGCACCGTGTGAAGAGAATATAATGGGATGCACCGTGTCAAGAGAATATCATGAGACGCACCGTGTCAAGAGAATATCATGGGATGCACCGTGTCAAGAGAATATCATGAAACGCACCGTGTCAAGAGAATATCATGGGAAGCACCGTGTCAAGAGAATATCATGTGACACACCGTATCAAGAGAATATCATGAGAGGCGCCGTGTCAAGAGAATATCATGGGATGCACCGTGTCAAGAGAATATCATGGGATGCACCGTGTCAAGAGAATATCATGTGACGCACCGTGTCAAGAGAATATCATGGGATGCACGGTGTCAAGGGACTATCATGGGATGCACCGTGTCAAGAGAATATCATGGGATGCACCGTGTCAAAAGAATATCATGTGACGCACCGTGTCAAGAGAATATCATGGGATGGACCGTGTCAAGAGAATATCATGAGACGCACCGTGTCAAGAGAATATCATGGGATGCACCGTGTCAAGAGAATATCATGGGATGTACCGTGTCAAGAGAATATCATGTGACGCACCGTGTCTAGAGAATATCATGGGATGCACCGTGTCAAGAGAATATAATGAGACGCACCGTGTCAAGAGAATATCATGGGATGGACCGTGTCAACAGAATATCATGGGATAGAGCGTGTCAAGAGAATATCACGGGATTGACCGTGTCTAGCGAATATCATCGGATGCACCGTGTCAAGAGAATATCATGAGACGCACCGTGTCAAGAGAATATCATGCGATGCACCGTGTCAAGAGAATATCATGGGATGCACCGTGTCAAGAGAATATAATGTGACGCACCGTTTCAAGAGAATATCATGGGATGGACCGTGTCAAGAGAATATCATGAGACGCACCGTGTCAAGAGAATATCATGGGATGCACCGTGTCAAGAGAATATCATGTGACGCACCATGTCAAGAGAATATCATGGGATGCACCGTGTCAAGAGAATATCATCGGATGCACCGTGTCAAGAGAATATCATGAGACGCACCGTGTCAAGAGAATATCATGGGATGCACCGTGTCAAGAGAATATCATGCGATGCACCGTATCAAGAGAATATCATCGGATGCACCGTGTCAAGAGAATATAATGAGACGCACCGTGTAACGAGAATATCATGAGACGCACCGTGTCAAGAGAATATCATGAGACGCACCGTGTCAAAAGAATATCATGAGACGCACCGTGTCAAGAGAATATCATGGGATGCACCGTGTCAAGAGAATATAATGGGATGCACCGTGTCAAGAGACTATCATGTGACGTACAGTGTCAAGAGAATATCATGGGATGCACCGTGTCAAGAGAATATCATGGGATGCACCGTGTCAAGAGAATATCATGTAACGCACCGTGTCAAGAGAATATCATGGGATGGACCGTGTCAAGAGAATATCATGGGATGCACCGTGTCAAGAGAATAGCATGTGACGCACCGTGTCAAGAGAATATCATGGTATGCACCGTGTCAAGAGAATATCATCGGATGCACCGTGTCAAGGGAATATCATGAGACGCACCGTGTCAAGAGAATATCATGGGATGCACCGTGTCAAGAGAATATCATGCGATGCACCGTGTCAAGAGAATATCATCGGATGCACCGTGTCAAGAGAATATCATGAGACGCACCGTGTAAAGAGAATATCATGAGACGCACCCTGTCAAAAGAATATCATGAGACGCACCGTGTCAAAAGAATATCATGAGACGCACCGTGTCAAGAGAATATCATGGGATACACCGTGTCAATAGAATATCATGAGACGCACCGTGTCAAGAGAATATCATTAGACGCAGCGTGTCAAGAGAATATCATGTGATGCACCGTGTCAAGAGAATATGATGAGACGCACCGTGTCAAAGGAAAATCATGAGACGCACCGTGTGAAGAGAATATAATGGGATGCACCGTGTCAAGAGAATATCATGAGACGCACCGTGTCAAGAGAATATCATGGGATGGACCGTGTCAAGAGAATATCATGAGACGCACCGTGTCAAGAGAATATCATGGGATGCACCGTGTCAACAGAATATCATGAGACGCACCGTGTCAAGAGAATATCGTGAGACGCACCGTGTCAAGAGAATATCATGGGATGCACCGTGTCAAGAGAATATCATGAAACGCACCGTGTCAAGAGAATATCATGGGAAGCACCGTGTCAAGAGAATATCATGTGACGCACCGTGTCAAGAGAATTTCATGGGATGCACCGTGTCAAGAGAATATCATCGGATGCACCGTGTCAAGAGAATATCATGAGACGCACCGTGTCAAGAGAATATCATGGGATGCTCCGTTTCAAGAGAATATCATGGGATGTACCGTGTCAACAGAATATCATCGGATGCACCGTGTCAAGAGAATATCATGAGACGCACCGTGTAAAAAGAATATCATGAGACGCACCGTGTCAAGAGGATATAATGAGACGCACCGTGTCAAGAGAATATCATGAGACGCACGGTGTCAAGAGAATATCATGGGATGGACCGTGTCAAGAGATAATCATGAGACGCACCGTGTCAAGAGAATATCATGGGATGCACCGTGTCAAGAGAATATCATGAGACACACCGTATCAAGAGAATATCATGAGACGCACCGTGTCAAGAGAATATCATGGGATGGACCGTGTCAAGAGAATATCATGAGACGCACCGTGTCAAGAGAATATCATGCTATGCACCGTGTCAAGAGAATATCATGAGACGCACCGTGTCAAGAGAATATTATGAGACGCACCGTGTCAAAAGAATATCATGGGATGCACTGTGTCAATAGAATATCATGAGACGCACTGTGTCAAAGGATATCATGAGACGCACCGTCTAAGAGAATATCATGGGATGCACCGTGTCAAGAGAATATCATGAGACTCACCCTGTCAAAAGAATATCATGAGACACACCGTGTCAAGAGAATATCATGGGATGCACCGTGTCAATAGAATATCATGAGACGCACCGTGTCAAGAGAATATCATGGGATGTCCGTGTCAACAGAATATCATGAGACAAACCGTGTCAAGAGAATATCATGAGATGGAACGTGTCAAGAGAATATCATGAGACACACCTTGTCAAGAGAATATGATGGGATGCACCGTGTCAAGAGAATATCATGGGATGCACCGTGTCAAGAGAATATCATGAGACGCACCGTGTCAAGAGAATATCATGGGTTGGACCGTGTCAAGAGAATATCATGGGAAAGACAGTGTCAAGAGAATATCATGGGATGGACCGTGTCAAAAGAATATCATGAGACGCACCGTGTCAAGAGGATATCATGGGATGCACCGTGCCAAGAGGATATCATGGGATTTGCCGTGTCAAGAGAATTTCATGAGACGCACCGTGTCAAGAGAATATCATGAGACGCACCGTGTCAAAAGAATATCATGGGATGCACCGTGTCAAGAGAATATCATGAGACACACCGTGTCAAGAGTATATCATGAGACACACCGTGTCAAGAGAATATCATGGGATGCACCGTGTCAAGAGAATATCATGTGACGCAGCGTGTCAAGAGAATATCATGGGAAGCACTGAGTCAAGAGCATATCATGAGACGCACCGTGTCAAGAGTATATCATGAGACACACCGTGTCAAGAGAATATCATGGGATGCACCGTGTCAAGAGAATATCATGTGACGCAGCGTGTCAAGAGAATATCATGAGACGCACCGTGTCAAGAGAATATCATGGGATGCACCGTGTCAAGAGAATATCATGGGATGCACCGTGTCAAGAGAATGTCATGGGATGCACCGTGTCAATAGAATATCATGTGACGCACCGTGTCAAGAGAATATCATCGGATGCACCGTGTTCATAGAATATCATGAGACGCACCGTGTCAAGAGAATATCATGCGATGCACCGTGTCAAGAGAATATTATCGGATGCACCGTGTCAAGAGAATATCATGAGACGCACCGTGTAAAGAGAATATCATGAGACGCACCGTGTCAAGAGAATATCATGAGACGCACCGAGTGAAGAGAATATCATGAGACGCACCGTGTCAAGAGAATATCGTGGGATGGACCGTGTCAAGAGAATATCATGAGAGGCGCCGTGTCAAGAGAATATCATGGGATGCACCGTGTCAAGAGAATATCATGAGACGCACCGTGTCAAGAGAATATCATGGGATGCACCGTGTCAAGAGAATATCATGGGATGTACCGTGTCAAGAGAATATCATGTGACGCACCGTGTCTAGAGAATATCATGGGATGCACCGTGTCAAGAGAATATAATGAGACGCACCGTGTCAAGAGAATATCATGGGATGGACCGTGTCAACAGAATATCATGGGATAGAGCGTGTCAAGAGAATATCACGGGATTGACCGTGTCTAGCGAATATCATCGGATGCACCGTGTCAAGAGAATATCATGAGACGCACCGTGTCAAGAGAATATCATGCGATGCACCGTGTCAAGAGAATATCATGGGATGCACCGTGTCAAGAGAATATAATGTGACGCACCGTTTCAAGAGAATATCATGGGATGGACCGTGTCAAGAGAATATCATGAGACGCACCGTGTCAAGAGAATATCATGGGATGCACCGTGTCAAGAGAATATCATGTGACGCACCATGTCAAGAGAATATCATGGGATGCACCGTGTCAAGAGAATATCATCGGATGCACCGTGTCAAGAGAATATCATGAGACGCACCGTGTCAAGAGAATATCATGGGATGCACCGTGTCAAGAGAATATCATGCGATGCACCGTATCAAGAGAATATCATCGGATGCACCGTGTCAAGAGAATATAATGAGACGCACCGTGTAACGAGAATATCATGAGACGCACCGTGTCAAGAGAATATCATGAGACGCACCGTGTCAAAAGAATATCATGAGACGCACCGTGTCAAGAGAATATCATGGGATGCACCGTGTCAAGAGAATATAATGGGATGCACCGTGTCAAGAGACTATCATGTGACGTACAGTGTCAAGAGAATATCATGGGATGCACCGTGTCAAGAGAATATCATGGGATGCACCGTGTCAAGAGAATATCATGTAACGCACCGTGTCAAGAGAATATCATGGGATGGACCGTGTCAAGAGAATATCATGGGATGCACCGTGTCAAGAGAATAGCATGTGACGCACCGTGTCAAGAGAATATCATGGTATGCACCGTGTCAAGAGAATATCATCGGATGCACCGTGTCAAGGGAATATCATGAGACGCACCGTGTCAAGAGAATATCATGGGATGCACCGTGTCAAGAGAATATCATGCGATGCACCGTGTCAAGAGAATATCATCGGATGCACCGTGTCAAGAGAATATCATGAGACGCACCGTGTAAAGAGAATATCATGAGACGCACCCTGTCAAAAGAATATCATGAGACGCACCGTGTCAAAAGAATATCATGAGACGCACCGTGTCAAGAGAATATCATGGGATACACCGTGTCAATAGAATATCATGAGACGCACCGTGTCAAGAGAATATCATTAGACGCAGCGTGTCAAGAGAATATCATGTGATGCACCGTGTCAAGAGAATATGATGAGACGCACCGTGTCAAAGGAAAATCATGAGACGCACCGTGTGAAGAGAATATAATGGGATGCACCGTGTCAAGAGAATATCATGAGACGCACCGTGTCAAGAGAATATCATGGGATGGACCGTGTCAAGAGAATATCATGAGACGCACCGTGTCAAGAGAATATCATGGGATGCACCGTGTCAACAGAATATCATGAGACGCACCGTGTCAAGAGAATATCGTGAGACGCACCGTGTCAAGAGAATATCATGGGATGCACCGTGTCAAGAGAATATCATGAAACGCACCGTGTCAAGAGAATATCATGGGAAGCACCGTGTCAAGAGAATATCATGTGACGCACCGTGTCAAGAGAATTTCATGGGATGCACCGTGTCAAGAGAATATCATCGGATGCACCGTGTCAAGAGAATATCATGAGACGCACCGTGTCAAGAGAATATCATGGGATGCTCCGTTTCAAGAGAATATCATGGGATGTACCGTGTCAACAGAATATCATCGGATGCACCGTGTCAAGAGAATATCATGAGACGCACCGTGTAAAAAGAATATCATGAGACGCACCGTGTCAAGAGGATATAATGAGACGCACCGTGTCAAGAGAATATCATGAGACGCACGGTGTCAAGAGAATATCATGGGATGGACCGTGTCAAGAGATAATCATGAGACGCACCGTGTCAAGAGAATATCATGGGATGCACCGTGTCAAGAGAATATCATGAGACACACCGTATCAAGAGAATATCATGAGACGCACCGTGTCAAGAGAATATCATGGGATGGACCGTGTCAAGAGAATATCATGAGACGCACCGTGTCAAGAGAATATCATGCTATGCACCGTGTCAAGAGAATATCATGAGACGCACCGTGTCAAGAGAATATTATGAGACGCACCGTGTCAAAAGAATATCATGGGATGCACTGTGTCAATAGAATATCATGAGACGCACTGTGTCAAAGGATATCATGAGACGCACCGTCTAAGAGAATATCATGGGATGCACCGTGTCAAGAGAATATCATGAGACTCACCCTGTCAAAAGAATATCATGAGACACACCGTGTCAAGAGAATATCATGGGATGCACCGTGTCAATAGAATATCATGAGACGCACCGTGTCAAGAGAATATCATGGGATGTCCGTGTCAACAGAATATCATGAGACAAACCGTGTCAAGAGAATATCATGAGATGGAACGTGTCAAGAGAATATCATGAGACACACCTTGTCAAGAGAATATGATGGGATGCACCGTGTCAAGAGAATATCATGGGATGCACCGTGTCAAGAGAATATCATGAGACGCACCGTGTCAAGAGAATATCATGGGTTGGACCGTGTCAAGAGAATATCATGGGAAAGACAGTGTCAAGAGAATATCATGGGATGGACCGTGTCAAAAGAATATCATGAGACGCACCGTGTCAAGAGGATATCATGGGATGCACCGTGCCAAGAGGATATCATGGGATTTGCCGTGTCAAGAGAATTTCATGAGACGCACCGTGTCAAGAGAATATCATGAGACGCACCGTGTCAAAAGAATATCATGGGATGCACCGTGTCAAGAGAATATCATGAGACACACCGTGTCAAGAGTATATCATGAGACACACCGTGTCAAGAGAATATCATGGGATGCACCGTGTCAAGAGAATATCATGTGACGCAGCGTGTCAAGAGAATATCATGGGAAGCACTGAGTCAAGAGCATATCATGAGACGCACCGTGTCAAGAGTATATCATGAGACACACCGTGTCAAGAGAATATCATGGGATGCACCGTGTCAAGAGAATATCATGTGACGCAGCGTGTCAAGAGAATATCATGAGACGCACCGTGTCAAGAGAATATCATGGGATGCACCGTGTCAAGAGAATATCATGGGATGCACCGTGTCAAGAGAATGTCATGGGATGCACCGTGTCAATAGAATATCATGTGACGCACCGTGTCAAGAGAATATCATCGGATGCACCGTGTTCATAGAATATCATGAGACGCACCGTGTCAAGAGAATATCATGCGATGCACCGTGTCAAGAGAATATTATCGGATGCACCGTGTCAAGAGAATATCATGAGACGCACCGTGTAAAGAGAATATCATGAGACGCACCGTGTCAAGAGAATATCATGAGACGCACCGAGTGAAGAGAATATCATGAGACGCACCGTGTCAAGAGAATATCGTGGGATGGACCGTGTCAAGAGAATATCATGAGAGGCGCCGTGTCAAGAGAATATCATGGGATGCACCGTGTCAAGAGAATATCATGGGATGCACCGTGTCAAGAGAATATCATGTGACGCACCGTGTCAAGAGGATATCATGGGATGCACGGTGTCAAGGGACTATCATGAGATGCACCGTGTCAAGAGAATATCATGCGATGCACCGTGTCAAGAGAATATCATGGGATGCACCGTGTCAAGAGAATATAATGTGACGCACCGTGTCAAGAGAATATCATGGGATGGACCGTGTCAAGAGAATATCATGAGACGCAACTTGTCAAGAGAATATCATGGGATGCACCGTGTCAAGAGAATATCATGTGACGCACCGTGTCAAGAGAATATCATGAGACGCACCGTGTCAAGAGAATATCTTGGGATGCACCGTGTCAAGAGAATATCATGCGATGCACCGTGTAAAGAGAATATCATCGGATGCACCGTGTCAAGAGAATATCATGAGACGTACCGTGTAACGAGAATATCATGAGACGCACCGTGTCAAGAGAATATCATGAGACGCACCGTGTCAAGAGAATATCATGAGACGCACCGTGTCAAGAGAATATCATGGGATGGACCGTGTCAAGAGAATATCATGAGACGCACCTTGTCAAGAGAATATCATGGGATGCACCGTGTCAAGAGAATATCATGGGATGCACCGTGTCAAGAGACTATCATGTGACGCACAGTGTCAAGAGAATATCATGGGATGCACCGTGTCAAGAGAATATCATGGGATGCACCGTGTCAAGAGAATATCATGTAACGCACCGTGTCAAGAGAATATCATGGGATGGACCGTGTCAAGAGAATATCATGGGATGCACCGTGTCAAGAGAATAGCATGTGACGCACCGTGTCAAGAGAATATCATCGGATGCACCGTGTCAATAGAATATCATGAGACGCACCGTGTGAAGAGAATATCATTAGACGCAGCGTGTCAAGAGAATATCATGGGATGCACCGTGTCAAGAGAATATCATGGGATGCACCGTGTCAAGAGAATATCATGAGACGCACCGTGTGAAGAGAATATAATGGGATGCACCGTGTCAAGAGAATATCATGAGACGCACCGTGTCAAGAGAATATCATGGGATGCACCGTGTCAAGAGAATATCATGAAACGCACCGTGTCAAGAGAATATCATGGGAAGCACCGTGTCAAGAGAATATCATGTGACACACCGTATCAAGAGAATATCATGAGAGGCGCCGTGTCAAGAGAATATCATGGGATGCACCGTGTCAAGAGAATATCATGGGATGCACCGTGTCAAGAGAATATCATGTGACGCACCGTGTCAAGAGAATATCATGGGATGCACGGTGTCAAGGGACTATCATGGGATGCACCGTGTCAAGAGAATATCATGGGATGCACCGTGTCAAAAGAATATCATGTGACGCACCGTGTCAAGAGAATATCATAGGATGGACCGTGTCAAGAGAATATCATGAGACGCACCGTGTCAAGAGAATATCATGGGATGCACCGTGTCAAGAGAATATCATGGGATGTACCGTGTCAAGAGAATATCATGTGACGCACCGTGTCTAGAGAATATCATGGGATGCACCGTGTCAAGAGAATATAATGAGACGCACCGTGTCAAGAGAATATCATGGGATGGACCGTGTCAACAGAATATCATGGGATAGAGCGTGTCAAGAGAATATCACGGGATTGACCGTGTCTAGCGAATATCATCGGATGCACCGTGTCAAGAGAATATCATGAGACGCACCGTGTCAAGAGAATATCATGCGATGCACCGTGTCAAGAGAATATCATGGGATGCACCGTGTCAAGAGAATATAATGTGACGCACCGTTTCAAGAGAATATCATGGGATGGACCGTGTCAAGAGAATATCATGAGACGCACCGTGTCAAGAGAATATCATGGGATGCACCGTGTCAAGAGAATATCATGTGACGCACCATGTCAAGAGAATATCATGGGATGCACCGTGTCAAGAGAATATCATCGGATGCACCGTGTCAAGAGAATATCATGAGACGCACCGTGTCAAGAGAATATCATGGGATGCACCGTGTCAAGAGAATATCATGCGATGCACCGTATCAAGAGAATATCATCGGATGCACCGTGTCAAGAGAATATAATGAGACGCACCGTGTAACGAGAATATCATGAGACGCACCGTGTCAAGAGAATATCATGAGACGCACCGTGTCAAAAGAATATCATGAGACGCACCGTGTCAAGAGAATATCATGGGATGCACCGTGTCAAGAGAATATAATGGGATGCACCGTGTCAAGAGACTATCATGTGACGTACAGTGTCAAGAGAATATCATGGGATGCACCGTGTCAAGAGAATATCATGGGATGCACCGTGTCAAGAGAATATCATGTAACGCACCGTGTCAAGAGAATATCATGGGATGGACCGTGTCAAGAGAATATCATGGGATGCACCGTGTCAAGAGAATAGCATGTGACGCACCGTGTCAAGAGAATATCATGGTATGCACCGTGTCAAGAGAATATCATCGGATGCACCGTGTCAAGGGAATATCATGAGACGCACCGTGTCAAGAGAATATCATGGGATGCACCGTGTCAAGAGAATATCATGCGATGCACCGTGTCAAGAGAATATCATCGGATGCACCGTGTCAAGAGAATATCATGAGACGCACCGTGTAAAGAGAATATCATGAGACGCACCCTGTCAAAAGAATATCATGAGACGCACCGTGTCAAAAGAATATCATGAGACGCACCGTGTCAAGAGAATATCATGGGATACACCGTGTCAATAGAATATCATGAGACGCACCGTGTCAAGAGAATATCATTAGACGCAGCGTGTCAAGAGAATATCATGTGATGCACCGTGTCAAGAGAATATGATGAGACGCACCGTGTCAAAGGAAAATCATGAGACGCACCGTGTGAAGAGAATATAATGGGATGCACCGTGTCAAGAGAATATCATGAGACGCACCGTGTCAAGAGAATATCATGGGATGGACCGTGTCAAGAGAATATCATGAGACGCACCGTGTCAAGAGAATATCATGGGATGCACCGTGTCAACAGAATATCATGAGACGCACCGTGTCAAGAGAATATCGTGAGACGCACCGTGTCAAGAGAATATCATGGGATGCACCGTGTCAAGAGAATATCATGAAACGCACCGTGTCAAGAGAATATCATGGGAAGCACCGTGTCAAGAGAATATCATGTGACGCACCGTGTCAAGAGAATTTCATGGGATGCACCGTGTCAAGAGAATATCATCGGATGCACCGTGTCAAGAGAATATCATGAGACGCACCGTGTCAAGAGAATATCATGGGATGCTCCGTTTCAAGAGAATATCATGGGATGTACCGTGTCAACAGAATATCATCGGATGCACCGTGTCAAGAGAATATCATGAGACGCACCGTGTAAAAAGAATATCATGAGACGCACCGTGTCAAGAGGATATAATGAGACGCACCGTGTCAAGAGAATATCATGAGACGCACGGTGTCAAGAGAATATCATGGGATGGACCGTGTCAAGAGATAATCATGAGACGCACCGTGTCAAGAGAATATCATGGGATGCACCGTGTCAAGAGAATATCATGAGACACACCGTATCAAGAGAATATCATGAGACGCACCGTGTCAAGAGAATATCATGGGATGGACCGTGTCAAGAGAATATCATGAGACGCACCGTGTCAAGAGAATATCATGCTATGCACCGTGTCAAGAGAATATCATGAGACGCACCGTGTCAAGAGAATATTATGAGACGCACCGTGTCAAAAGAATATCATGGGATGCACTGTGTCAATAGAATATCATGAGACGCACTGTGTCAAAGGATATCATGAGACGCACCGTCTAAGAGAATATCATGGGATGCACCGTGTCAAGAGAATATCATGAGACTCACCCTGTCAAAAGAATATCATGAGACACACCGTGTCAAGAGAATATCATGGGATGCACCGTGTCAATAGAATATCATGAGACGCACCGTGTCAAGAGAATATCATGGGATGTCCGTGTCAACAGAATATCATGAGACAAACCGTGTCAAGAGAATATCATGAGATGGAACGTGTCAAGAGAATATCATGAGACACACCTTGTCAAGAGAATATGATGGGATGCACCGTGTCAAGAGAATATCATGGGATGCACCGTGTCAAGAGAATATCATGAGACGCACCGTGTCAAGAGAATATCATGGGTTGGACCGTGTCAAGAGAATATCATGGGAAAGACAGTGTCAAGAGAATATCATGGGATGGACCGTGTCAAAAGAATATCATGAGACGCACCGTGTCAAGAGGATATCATGGGATGCACCGTGCCAAGAGGATATCATGGGATTTGCCGTGTCAAGAGAATTTCATGAGAGGCACCGTGTCAAGAGAATATCATGAGACGCACCGTGTCAAAAGAATATCATGGGATGCACCGTGTCAAGAGAATATCATGAGACACACCGTGTCAAGAGTATATCATGAGACACACCGTGTCAAGAGAATATCATGGGATGCACCGTGTCAAGAGAATATCATGTGACGCAGCGTGTCAAGAGAATATCATGGGAAGCACTGAGTCAAGAGCATATCATGAGACGCACCGTGTCAAGAGTATATCATGAGACACACCGTGTCAAGAGAATATCATGGGATGCACCGTGTCAAGAGAATATCATGTGACGCAGCGTGTCAAGAGAATATCATGAGACGCACCGTGTCAAGAGAATATCATGGGATGCACCGTGTCAAGAGAATATCATGGGATGCACCGTGTCAAGAGAATGTCATGGGATGCACCGTGTCAATAGAATATCATGTGATGCACCGTGTCAAGAGAATATCATGAGACGGACCGTGTCAATAGAATATCATGGGATGTACCGTGTCAAGAGCATATCATGAGACGCACCGTGTCAATAGAATATCATGGGATGCACCGTGTCAAGAGCATATCAGACGCACCGTGTCAAGAGAATATCATGAGACGCACCGTGTCTAGAGAATATCATGGGATGCACCGTGTCAAGAGAATATCATGAGACGCACCGTGTCAAGAGAATATCATGGGATGGACCGTGTCAAGAGAATATCATGGGATGGACCGTGTCAAGAGAATATCATGGGATGGACCGTGTCAAGAGAATATCATGAGATGCACCGTGTGAAGAGAATATCATGGGATGGACCGTATCAAGAGAATATCATGAGACGCGTCGTGTCAAGAGAATATCATGGGATGCACCGTGTCAAGAGAATATCATGAGACGCACCTTGCAAAGAGAATATCATGAGACGCACCGTGTAAGAGAATATCTCGAGACGCACCGTGTCAAGAGAATATCATGAGACGCACCGTGTCAAGAGAATATCATGAGACGCACCTTGCCAAGAGAATATCATGTGACGCACCGGGTAAGAGAATATCTCGAGACGCACCGTGTCAAGAGAATATCTCGAGACGCACCGTGTCAAGAGAATATCATGAGACGCACCGTGTCAAGAGAATATCACGGGATGCTCCGTGTCAAGAGAATATCATGCGACGCACCGTGTCAAGAGAATATCTCGAGATGCAGCGTGCCTGGAGAATGTCAAGATTCGAAGTGTACCGAGAAAATGTCCCAAGACGAGCCGTGTCGCCATAATGTTCCGAGACGAAGCGTGTCGCGATAATGTCCCGAGTGGAAGCGTGTCGCGAGAATGTCCCGAGACGCAGCGTGTTGCGATAATGTCCCGAATGGAAGCGTGTCGCGATAATGTCCCGAGACGCAGCGTGTTGCAATAATGTCCCGGATGGAAGCGTGTTGCGATAATGTCCCGAGTGGAAGCGTGTCGCGAGAATGTCCCGAGACGCAGCGTGTCGCGATAATGTCCCGCGACGTAGTGTGTCGCGAAAATGTTTCGAGACGCAGCGTGTCGCGATAATGTCCCGAGTGGAAGCGTGTCGCGAAAATGTCCCGATACGCAGCGTGTCGCGAGAATGTCCCGAGACGAAGCGTGTCGCGATAATGTCCCGATTGGTAGCGTGTCGCGAGAATGCCCCGAGACGCAGCGTGTCGCGAGAATGTCCCGAGACGCAGCGTGTCGCGTGAATGTCCCGAGACGCAGCTTGTCGCGAGAATGTCCCGAGACGCAGCGTGTCGCGAGAATGTGCCGAGACGCAGCGTGTTGCGATAATGTCCCGAATGGAAGCGTGTCGCGAGAATGTCCCGAGACGCAGCGTGTTGCGATAATGTCCCGAGACGCAGCGTGTCGCGATAATGTCCCGAGACGCAGCGTGTTGCGATAATGTCCCGAATGGAAGCGTGTCGCGAGAATGCCCCGACACGCAGCGTGTTGCGAGAATGTCCCGAGTCGCAGCGTGTCGCGAGAATGTCCCGAGACGCAGCGTGTTGCGATAATGTCCCGAATGGAAGCGTGTCGCGAGAATGTCCCGAGACGCAGCGTGTCGCGGGAATGTCCCGAGACGGAGCGTGTCGCGAGAATGTCCACAGACGCAGCGTGTCGCGAGAATGTCCCGAGACGGAGCTTGTCACGAGAATGTCCCGAGTGGAAGCGTGTCGCGATAATGTCCCGAGACGCAGCGTGTCGCGAGAATGTCCCGAGACGCAGCGTGTCGCGAGAATGTCCCGAGACGCAGCGTGTCGCGAGAATGTCCCGAGTGGAACCGTGTCGCGATAATGTCCCGAGACGCAGCGTGTCGCGAGAATGTCCCGAGACGCAGCGTGTTGCGAGAATGTCCCGAATGGAAGCGTGTCGCGAGAATATCCCGAGACGCAGCGTGTTGCGAGAATGTCCCGAGACGCAGCGTGTTGCGAGAATGTCCCGAGACGCAGCGTGTTGCGAGAATGTCCCGAGACGCAGCGTGTTGCGAGAATGTCCCGAGACGCAGCGTGTTGCGAGAATGTCCCGAGACGCAGCGTGTTGCGACAATGTCCCGAATGGAAGCGTGTCGCGATAATGTCCCGAGACGCAGCGTGTTGCGATAATGTCCCGTGTGGAAGCGTGTCGCGAGAATGTCCCGAGTGGAAGCGTGTCGCGAGGATTCCCCGAGACGCAGCGTGTCGCGAGAATGTCCCGAGACGCAGCGTGTTGCGAGAATTCCCCGAGACGCAGCGTGTTGCGATAATGTCCCGAGACGCAGCGTGTTGCGATAATGTTCCGAATGGAAGCGTGTCGCTAGAATGTCCCGAGACGCAGCGTGTTGCGAGAATGTCCCGAGACGCAGGGTGTTGCGAGAATGTCCCGAGACGCAGCGTGTTGCGATAATGTTCCGAATGGAAGCGTGTCGCTAGAATGTCCCGAGACGCAGCGTGTTGCGAGAATGTCCCGAGACGCAGGGTGTTGCGAGAATGTCCCGAGACGCAGCGTGTTGCGATAATGTCCCGAATGGAAGCGTGTCGCTAGAATGTCCCGAGACGCAGCGTGTTGCGAGAATGTCCCGAGACGCAGGGTGTTGCGAGAATGTCCCGAGACGCAGCGTGTTGCGATAATGTTCCGAATGGAAGCGTGTCGCTAGAATGTCCCGAGACGCAGCGTGTTGCGAGAATGTCCCGAGACGCAGGGTGTTGCGAGAATGTCCCGAGACGCAGCGTGTTGCGATAATGTTCCGAATGGAAGCGTGTCGCTAGAATGTCCCGAGACGCAGCGTGTTGCGAGAATGTCCCGAGACGCAGGGTGTTGCGAGAAT
The DNA here is from genome assembly GCA_030765045.1 of Tenodera sinensis. Lineage (NCBI taxonomy): Eukaryota > Metazoa > Arthropoda > Insecta > Mantodea > Mantidae > Tenodera > Tenodera sinensis. Next base: position 165,746,919 of record CM060966.1, read on the forward strand.
GTCCCGAGACGCAGCGTGTTGCGATAATGTTCCGAATGGAAGCGTGTCGCTAGAATGTCCCGAGACGCAGCGTGTTGCGAGAATGTCCCGAGACGCAGGGTGTTGCGAGAATGTCCCGAGACGCAGCGTGTTGCGAGAATGTCCCGAGACGCAGCGTGTTGCGAGAATGTCCCGAGACGCAGCGTGTCGCGAGAATGTCCCGAATGGAAGCGTGTCGCTAGAATGTCCCAAGACGCAGCGTGTTGCGAGAATGCCCCGAGACGCAGGGTGTTGCGAGAATGTCCCAAGACGCAGCGTGTTGCGAGAATGTCCCGAGACGCAGGGTGTTGCGAGAATGTCCCGAGACGCAGCGTGTTGCGATAATGTTCCGAATGGAAGCGTGTCACTAGAATGTCCCGAGACGCAGCGTGTTGCGAGAATGTCCCGAGACGCAGGGTGTTGCGAGAATGTCCCGAGACGCAGCGTGTTGCGAGAATGTCCCGAGACGCAGCGTGTCGCGAGAATGTCCCGAATGGAAGCGTGTCGCTAGAATGTCCCGAGACGCAGCGTGTTGCGAGAATGTCCCGAGACGCAGGGTGTTGCGAGAATGTCCCGAGACGCAGCGTGTTGCGAGAATGTCCCGATTCGCAGCGTGTTGCGAGAATGTCCCGAGACGCAGCGTGTCGCGAGAATGTCCCGAATGGAAGCGTGTCGCGATAATGTCCCGAGACGCAGCGTGTCGCGAGAATGTCCTGAGACGCAGCGTGTTGCGAGAATGATTCGAATGGAAGCGTGTCGCGAGAATGTCCCGAGACGCAGCGTGTTGCGATAATGTCCCGTGTGGAAGCGTGTCGCGAGAATGTCCCGAGACGCAAGGTGTTGCGAGAATGTCCCGAGTGGAAGCGTGTCGCGAGAATGTCCCGAGACGCAGCGTGTCGCGAGAATGTCCCGAGACGCAGCGTGTTTCGAGAATTCCCCGAGACGCAGCGTGTCGCGAGAATTCTCCGAGACGCAGCGTGTTGCGAGAATGTCCCGAGTGGAAGCGTGTCGCGAGAATGTTCCGAGACGCAGCGTGTTGCGATAATGTCCCGAATGGAAGCGTGTCGCGAGAATGTCCCGAGACGCAGCGTGTCGCGAGAATGTCCCGAGACGCAGCGTGTTGCGAGAATGTCCCGAGTGGAAGCGTGTCGCGGGAATGTCCCGAGACGCAGCGTGTTGCGATAATGTCCCGTGCGGAAGCGTGTCGCGAGAATGTCCCGAGTGGAAGCGTGTCTCGAGAATTCCCCGAGACGCAGCGTGTTGCGAGAATGTCCCGAGTGGAAGCGTGTCGCGAGAATGTCCCGAGACATAGCGTGTCGCGAGAATGTCCCGAGACGCAGCGTGTTGCGATAATGTCCCGAGTGGAAGCGTGACGCGAGAATGTCCCGAGACGCATCGTGTTGCGATAATGTCCCGAATGGAAGCGTGTCGCGAGAATGTCCCGAGACGCAGCGTGTCGCGAGAATGTCCCGAGACGCAGCGTATTGCGAGATTGTCCCTAGTGGAAGCGAGTCGCGAGAATGTCCCGAGACGCAGCGTGTTGCGATAATGTCCCGAATGGAAGCGTGTCGCGAGAATTCCCCGAGACGCAGCGTGTTGCGAGAATGTCCCGAGTGGAAGCGTGTCCCGAGAATGTCCCGAGACGCAGCGTGTTGCGATAATGTCCCGAATGGAAGCGTGTCGCGAGAATGTCCCGAGACGAAGCGTGACGAGAGAATGTCCCGAGACACAGCGTGTTGCGAGAATGTCCCGAGTGGAAGCGTGTCGCGTGAATGTCCCGAGACGAAGCGTGACGAGAGAATGTCCCGAGACACAGCGTGTTGCGAGAATGTCCCGAATGGAAGCGTGTCGCGAGAATGTCCCGAGACGAAGCGTGTCGCGAGAATGTCCCGAGACACAGCGTGTTGCGAGAATGTCCCGAGTGGAAGCGTGTCGCGAGAATGTCCCGAGACGCAGCGTGTTGCGAGAATGTCCCGAGACACAGCGTGTTGCGAGAATGTCCCGAGTGGAAGCGAGTCGCGAGATTTCCCGAGACGCAGCGTGTTGCGATAATGTCCCGAATGGAAGCGTGTCGCGAGAATGTCCCGAGACGCAGCGTGTTGCGAGAATGTCCCGAGTGGAAGCGTGTCGCGAGAATGTCCCGAGACGCAGCGTGTTGCGATAATGTCCCGAGTGGAAGCGTGTCGCGAGAATGTCCCGAGACGAAGCGTGACGAGAGAATGTCCCGAGACGAAGCGTGTCGCGAGAATGTCCCGAGTTGCAGCGTGTTGCGATAATGTCCCGAGTGGAAGCGTGGCGCGAGAATGTCCCGAGACGAAGCGTGACGAGAGAATGTCCCGAGACGAAGCGTGTCGCGAAAATGTCCCGATAAACAGCGTGTTGCGAGAATGTCCCGAGTGGAAGCGTGTCGCGAGAATGTCCCGAGACGCAGCGTGTTGCGATAATGTCCCGAGACGATCCGTGAGGACCCATATACATCTGTAGTTAATATTGATAGTTTGTAGTTAAAGAAGCTATTTGGTTATGATTTTTGATCATATGGGTTAGAGTTTTGGAGCTTAAGGAAACTTGCTGCAGGTGTAAACAAGGTGCTGTGTCGAGTAGGGCTTAAGGCAAATTTGGCGTTTCCAGACATGACTCATTTTTTTGTCCATGGGTGTACATCAGTAGCATTGGTAGGAGTTTTTCTAGTGAAGACTTCAGGGCTGCCCACTCCACTTGCAAGTCTCTGACACAGGCTTGAGGTAACATTATGAACAATCAGAATATTTCTCTATCATACTCCATCAGAATTATCTTCAAATGTTAAGGATTGTGTCTCTGGATTTCTAGTGGTTGGTGATGATTGGTCATCTCCAGGGTTGTAGTGAGGAAATGGCTAGCACAAGCACGAGCTTTTGGCTGTGATATTAACCTTCCACATAAGTCACAGAACAGAAGACTGGGTGATGCTAAGCTTATCTTTGTAAGACTGATAATAATTTGTTTATTCCATTTTAATATTATAATTGTTGAAATGGATCAAATCGATGTTAGATGACTGGAATAGAAAAGTGACGCATCATATCCAGTCAACTGTTCTTAAGAAATATCACTTCACATTCAAGAGATCCCAAGTTCAAATCCAGTTAGGATGAGTTATCCTATACTTGTTCCAGAGTGTTCTCTTATTCTAAGAAAACAAAAGTTAACACTAAGCTCTCTGGGTGCCAAGCTCATTTGAGCACTTTATCACACATGCATGTGCACACACAGACACACTCAGTCTTGGAATTGGGAGTACCTATACAAAACGTAAAAACCCATAAGGTGTGTACTGCTTTCTTATGTGTAAATTCATTATAACTTTGGTTCACATAGATGAATGAAAATGGTGGAATAATTGTCCAAAGAGCAAAGGATCGACATCCAAGATTGAAAGGTGAACAAGCTACCAACCCCTACCATATAGATGAATATTAAACACATTAAAATAACTGTGTGAACAGTTGTTTTGTTGTTGTGAACAGTTAGTTTCAGCTTCAGATACCATCAAGACTGATGTTCCCAGCAGATTTCTTCCAGATTTTACCTCAGTTCTCATGACTGGAAAATACTGGACAGGTACCCTAAAGTTAAGCCTGAAATAACTCCTTCCCAAATTTCCTTCCTTGATTATCATTTATCAACAGTCTCACCACCTATGGTACCTATAAATCAGGCGCGGCTCCTCAGGGTAGGCATTGCCTACCCTATCGTAATACATCAACAAATAACGTTTAACTATGATTCTGCATTTTATCATTTGAACCGTCATTTTCCCCTAAATTGCAGTTCAAAAAAAGTTTTCTCAGTTATAATGACCAGCGCATGGTCAAATCCTTTAATCTCAAATCCGATTCAACAAAACTGCGCTGCGTGTTTGAAACGCGCAGCAGAAATGATACGCATGGAACCTGGGTAGTGGAGAGGAGGCTAGCTTAACCTCTGCCGGCCCGGCCCCATTTCCTTAGTACGAGGCCCTTGAACAGGGATAAGGAAACATTCCGTCTGTATATGCACTCCGAGCATGCGTAGACGCGTCTGCCAGCAGTCCGAACACTTGCCTGCCCAAATCCGAATTTATGCGACATTTTCCGAACAGCCATACTCCACGAACGAAGATCTCGGAGATCTGAATCGTGTCGTTATCACTCTGTGTAATACCAGTATGACCGACTTAATTAGTGAACTATTACAAATTCCGCTTTCGCGGCGCACTGACAATGAAAAGATGAGTGTTTTAGGACTTCACACAAAGCTGCAGTCAGACAATTTTTCAATTTCTTAATCCATTTTAGTCATGGGCATCGCGAAACGGGGGGAAGGGGGGCCACGGCACCCCCTTGGAAGTTGGTGAACTTAATGTGCAGTCAGTTACTGACTATTAAACTATTATTTTAATTTTGATGTAAAGAACAATTTTTGTTTAGCACAAATTAATACGGTTATCTGCAACAAATACTATAAATTTTGACAGTAAACTAATGATTTAATATTATATGCTTGCAAATTTCCAACATGTGCCCCCCCCCCCCTGGAAAAAAGTCTGCCGACACTCGTGATTTTAGTTTCGGCGGTAATTCGTCCGTAAGTCACACTCATTCACTCTGTTCTTATTAAACAACTAAACAATATATTGTTTGCATTATCCACAATGACTTCGCCCCCCTATATTTCGGATAAACGGGGATTATTATTATTATTATTATTATTATTATTATTATTATTATTATTATTATTATTGTTGTTGTTGTTGTTGTTGCTGCTGTTACACTTTGTCTACCCTAAAATTTTGACTGCGAGCCGCCACTGCTATAAAAGAGCAGGTATTTGGAAGAAATTAAGAAACCAAAACAGGAAGGTGAGAAAAACATCTACTAATTGTGATTAAAAGCAATGGCAGCGTTCATATTTTTTAATTGTAGTAGATATATTAAAAGGACCAAAATTATTTCATAGGGGTGCCATTCTTCCTCACTACAATCCTGGTCTAGGCCTCTAGTATGTTCGTCTCTGCATTCAAAACACTTAATGACATCACAGTATTTATTAACAGATGCATTTGTCAGAATAATTTTATTTAAAGGAAGTTTAAAATACTTTTGTCTGGGAGATAAATTTGATTCAAATCATTTATGAGTAAAAACTTTTATCTCCAACCTACATGGTCCTATATTTGTTTTAAGTCATTATACAAACATCCATACAGAAAAGTCACATTTAGAAGGAACACGTTCTTACCTGTACAAAATGCATGCATCATATATATAAAAAAAATTAAATCATATAAACGAGCAATCATACAGTGGGATATTTATGTATGTATACTGGCTTATATTAAATTGTGAAACAGTCACTCTCCAATGTTCATGTAGCTTACAGGAAACCAAAGATACACCACTTTATCTTCTCTCACAGAATTATGTTCACCAGCATACGCTTCTGCTAACAAGGAATTTAAAATTCCACCTCAAATATTGAGCCATTATACAGAAAACTAAGATACATACAATTCTCCAAAGGTTCTATATTGTGAAAACTAGGAACAAAACCTTTTCATTGTGCCTAGATTTGAATCTGGACATATTTATACATTATGTAGAAAAATTTACATGGAAGAAATAAAAGTGCCTATGTACAGAAACAATCTGATAAGATGTTATCTACAGTTGTAAGCTTACATGTAGCATTCAGTATCCAGCACAGCATAATACAAATAACGCTAAAATAAATATCATTGTTTAAATACAATCACAAGACAAAGCTGAGTGGTATACTGCTTTGCAGTTCTGCTTGACATTCTTTTCTTTTGCTGCAGCATTTATCATCATTCTAAAAATTGAAGTGAAAACATGGCCTTTTGAGCCATTTAGAGGGAAAATCTCTGCATTCATTTACATTTCTAATATTCTAGTTCAGAATAATAATTTTTTAAGGTATTGAAATTTCAATCCATAGTGTGCCCAATAATTTTCCTTTTTGGCCTTCATTGTCAGCCTTTAAATGCCAGGATCACAAAGCAAAACATGATTTACTCCCTCTTTTAGAATAGCTGTGTGAAATAAAAGTGGTAAAATAAGTTGGGAAATACACATATGCATATGTTAAGATTGTATTTTAAAATCTACAATGATTCTGATATTCTTTTATAGCTTAGTCTATAAAAAATAAAGACTATTGGTTCTTTGTGAACTGTATATTTTAGAACAGTGCTCTTCAACTTTCTTATGTACTCGGGTACATTTAACTCATGCCTAAGGATGTGGAGGCGTCATCACAACCACCGTTAGGGCAAGTACCCTTCTTTTGAGAAGAAAAAGGGAAAGCACTGGTTAGGGAAGTAAGAATACAGCTTTAGGTGTACAAAAACATACTTCATGGGTGTGTACTGGGAAGATATTAGGAAATAAAGTTTTGTCTGAGATTTGAATTAATATTAGAAATTGTCATTGCTTATGGAGGGCACAGAAAAACACATCAAGGGTGCCATAGCACCTGCAGGAGAGTGTTCGTTTTAGAAACTAAACTGCTGTTCAGCTGTTTGTTTGGTGGCCAGCAATGCATGAAAACTTGCATTGGTATGTTCATCTTTTCTGATTGCAATATGGTAGCATAGACTGTCTAAATCATGCATAAGTTATTTCTTGACACCAGCATAAATATCTTATCTGTGTGCTCCATTTCTCCATAAATTAACTTGGTTACCTTCTTACATCCTAAGCCTTTAGCAAGGCTTCTGCGAGAACCACAGTTGATGCCAAGGCAGTACAAGTGGACCAATATGGTACTGTTAATTATATAAAGTATTATGTGTGTTAGGGCAGATGTAACCTAAGTTTATTCTACTAGGTGTATAATAAATGAAATTCTATACACAGAGCAAATCTAAGCATTCCACCATTTATGGAATTTGGCAGAACCTTTCTTTGCATTACAGTGAAGGATTGGCCAAGGTCATTAGGACACAAACTCATGAATGGGAGGTCTGCAGTTCAAACCCTTTTGAGACGTCCTCCCTGATTGAGATTTTCCCAAGGTTTCTCAGTCCTCGTAACTGGAAAATGCTGGGAAGGTAATGCCTGGATAATTTCCTTTGCAAATTACCATTTAATTTCATATATCATCGGTGACCACTGCCAGTGGTGCCATATGTAGAGAGAGAGTGCTAGAACTAGAACAACGTGGCCTACCATCACAGACAGTAAAATGTTTTGAGGTGTCACATTTGTCAGCTCTTCTTCCTCTATTACGATGTGCGTCCTCAAATGAATATGGAGATAATTATTTAAGATAGGCTTTACATCCAAGCTGACCTAACTTCACCAGGCTACCAAGAAAATTGCTGTAATTAGGAAAAACTGCCATGATAGGTAAATGTCTGGTTTAGTATCAATATGCTGCTCATAGCAGTACTTTTAAAAAAGCTTACAAATATACACATGAAAACTGCTAGTTGTCAAATAGCCTGAAACTATGAAGAATTCATCTTGCAAGTGAACTACTACTTTGAGACACACAAAATACAGTTACTGTAACTGGATAACAAATCTGTAAAGTGTAGAATACTTTTTGTTTGTTTTTACATGTTTTACACCTTATACAAATACATAATATGTTTTAAATCTCTACCTGTCCAGATAATTATTGAAGAAATGCATAAGCCTTCTCTTACAATAATTCCTTTGTTTGCAGTTGTATTAAAATTTATACTAGAGTCCATTTTCCATAGCCAATACCAACTCGGTTCTTGTCATGAAAACTGCATTGATACCAGTACTGCAACTGTGTACAAAGTTACACTGCACATGCATATACAATAATGTCTCAACGAGAATACTTGCTCCTCTCTACCAGAAGAGATAATAATAAGCATGCAAGTGAGAAATTACAGATGCTAAAAGAGAAGAACTGAACACAGTGAAGCATATTCTAATAAATTTGAAACAGAGACAACTTAAAACATTCTTTTTGCTTCATTTACCTAAAAGTTAAAGATGTTCTTTGTACCATCATTCTTCACTTTTCACGTAAATGAAGCAGGAGGTATATTTTAAGTTGTCTCAATTAAATTCACAAAAGTTGTGTATTTTGGTGCTGACTGCTATACACAGGCACTAGCAGAACCTACAGCTTTGCTTCTGTTGTAGGTACTACTTTTCTCCCCTTCTTTTTATTTCCATTCACACAGTCTCCAAAGTAACATACAAAACTGCTTTTCCATCAAAACGATGCATATTTAATAGTGTATCTACTTGGTGAAGAACCTTTTCCACAACAAGGAGGGTGATACTAGCAGGAAGAACAAAAAACATAAGAGTACTAAAAACATGGTACTTGGCAGAAGAGAAGATAATGCTGGAGACGACAATACTCTGCAACGGTACATTTGTATTTTTGGGGGGTTTCCATTTCTTATGTTAGAAGTTTGTTGGGAATGCAAACATCCCTGGCTATTTTTTATGACAGGAGGCACAGTGAGCAGTGCAGACTTTGAGCTTGGTCTTGATATTGACCCTACAAGTCACGGAGGTGCTTTCATACTTCGCCATCATTTGCATTACATGTCCGAAATACAGTGTCAAGTGTGTAAACAGTTTTCCCCTCAGTTATGAAAATAACTACTGAAACCTTATGTTATTTTCAGTAGCTATTACACTATTGATAACCTTTGAGTAAAGAACTCGACAAATGTTTTATTACTAAGTCAATTTTTTGACACTGCACCACGTCTTCCTTAACTCTTTGGATCCGACTTCAGTTGCTTTTAAGGGCGACAGTTAAGGTATGTCCTACAAGCAAAAGCAGGCCTTATCAACCCTAAGTTCAGCACTGCTTAAGGTCAAAGTTTACATATATACCCCTAATGCATAAAGAACCTTAAGACATGTGGCATCCAAAGAGGTGGTTAAATTATGATGTAGAGTAAAAAAAAGATTAGTGCACATCAATGTCATAAAGTACAACATATACAAAAATTGTAATTTAATCCCAACAAGTTGTTACTGTTATCTTTCATGCCAGCTGACAGTGATTCACAATTATGAAGGACAACCAGCAATTTTAATAAAGAATACAGAAGTGCTTTTATTTTTCTGTTTTAGTATCTATACGTCATCCAATACAGCAAATCTCTATTAACAGATCTACTCTACATATATCCACAAAACTATAAAGTTAGCTTTCTTCTGTGCACATGCATGCACACGTGGACACCTGTTTTTCATCCAAAGTATAAAATTACCAGAAAAAGTCTGATAAGAGTTTAGATCATGCAGTAATACTGCACTGGCAAGCTAACAGCAGTAAATCAAAGTATACTGTAACAGGAGCTTATATGGTTAAATAGCTTTAACTATTTTTGCATTGCAATTTTCAAGTTTGGGTTCTATGAATATTACAAATAGAAGCACTATTAAAAGTGACTCAAAATGACCTCAAACATTTGGGTTCTATATTGACTTATGGCACAATACTATTATACTGTTCTCTCAGTATTATTATCTCTCTCTCTCTCTTTCACTCTCATGCACGATGTCGTCCTCTGGGTCTAGGGGTAACATGCTAACCTCTGGTTCCCGAGGTCATAGGTTCAAACCTGACAGAGGGCAATGGATTTCTTTTTTTGGGTGTAAAAATCCTTAGCATGGCTTCCTTCGGAAGGGAAGTAAAGTTGGTGGTTCTGTCTCATAGATTCACGGCACATAAAAGAACCTCAAGCCTGATAAAGAAGCCTCTGAGCAAAGTTAAGCAGTTTTTCATGCCCAATATGGAATGGGACGCTGAGAACCATAGCAGTTAAAGTGTTCATACATAAAAACTCAACCAACTTGGAAATAGGGCTCTCTGTAAATATTTATTCCATTTGCAAGATGAGCATCCCATATGGCACCTTTTTTTTAAAAGTGTTTAATGCCTGTTTTGTCTATATACAGCATCAGAGGCTGTGCAAATTGATGATCCATGAAATGAAAAGTTCACTGGAGAAGAAAACATTCAAGGATTAAGTTGACGCAGTTTCTTAGGTTAAGGGTACTTTCCTGGTATTTGCCAGAAAAGGACTGAGAAAAATGTAGATAAAAGCTCATTAAGGGGGGATGATCATGGCAGGATTTGAAGTGTAGACCTCCCATTCATGATACCCTACATTAATGGTCTAGGTCACCACTCGTGTTGGTAATTTAGCCCCATCAATCATTAATAACATAGGAGCCATATGATATTTACCAACGAATGTCTGTAAAACCAGATCAGCACAAAAATACATATCTTCTACCTCGCATGCTGCCTCTTCTTATCCTCTACAAAGTGGGGGTAATTCTCATTCCCATACACATACCATTGGTGACTTTGCCCATTGGCATAATTTGGTCCAAAGTTCTGTTTTAATGTCTCACGTGTATAAATACCACAAAGCTTTAACAGCAAAACGTCAACAGCAAAGTCAGACAGTTTATGCTCAGACAGCATAAAAATGCATAACTATGGAGAAATGAGAGCAGCTTCCCTTCTGGAGTAATAATGTTCATTCATGTTACCATGGAGAGGAACCTTGGTCTGTGTTGACTTGTATTGAAATATACTGACCAAACAGAAAGGGACACAAACCTATTACTGGCATCACCAGCCCTCCTGCAGAATTCTGCAATGGAAATTTGTCCCATCTTACTTTTATCTTCTAATTGCCTCTACATGAAAAATATACCTTAAAGTATGTGATCTTAGCACTGTCTATTCTAGAATTATGTCCACTAGTCTATGATAGGTTAGTATGTTCTCTTTCAGTTCAAAAACAAGGCTTGGAAAAAGAATTTTCATGCACAAACTGCTCTACTGGAGCTAATTTTGTGAATTTAAAGCTCGCAGAGAAGTGGAAGAATTGCATACAAATATGAATAAACTTCTGCAGCACTGGCTTCATTTACTCGATTACTGAAAAACATTGGATGTTTAAACTTTAAAATAAGTATAACTTTAGTCACTAAAGCAAATAGCCATTCTTAATTGAGTCAACATTATACATTCATATTGTTTCACTTGGGAAGTTAATGGCAGAACATGTTTTTACAGACCTTTTGTCTTGCCATTAACTTGATATGCAGAGCAATATAAATGTATGATGTTGACCCATCAATTAAGCTCAGGACATGTTTCAAGGGCTATTGCTCTCATCATCAGCTATAGATAATGACAGGAGTACATGCAGCTGCTTGTGTATGTCTTTGGAGACATTTTCTAGTCTGAATAACTTGCCAGTCACGTTTATCAAGATATAAAAATTAATTTCTTTCTCTTGACCTTTTTATAATGTACATTTTTTCCTTATGAACAGCTTTGCTGAGTTTTGAATATGTTTTAATAATTTCACTTCTATTTAAACTCATGCTCAAATCAGAAGTAGTAGCAAGTGCTAATTGGAGTTGCACTTGTGGAGACAAAGTTTACAGTAAAAACTGTCTAAATTCATTGTTTAAATGTTATGTTTAAATACAAATAAGAAAATTGTTTAATCTCAAACTGGCATATCATTTTCTTATAAACACAGAACACGACTGTGATGCAATAGATCACAACAATGCCGTCTCTCTGGGTCATTTCACTTTCATGGAAGAAGATTAATGTACAGCAGAATGTGTCATTCACAATACCAATCTTAACCAATAAAATATTGCCTAAGCCTCTCAATTCTGTTACTTTTTGTCCAATTGGCTTCTCTTAAGTACTGCTATTATACGCTTTATTCTCCACAGCATGTAATCTTTGAGTTGTAAGATAAGATTAATTTGTTTGAATCAAAATTTCAGTTGTTGATGATTCCTATCAAGGTATGATAAGGTAATGTGATCTGGTTGGGTTGGATGAGTACTTCAGCACTGCAGCCATTCAGACTTTTGTACTTGTGACCCCTAAAGGGGAGTCCCAGGAGGAAGAGGTGAAGCAAAAGGAGACAGAGGGTAGTCAATCCAGGAGTCCCAATGTAGGAGACGGTAGGGTCCCTACCATTTACAATGTGAATCTCCCTGGTAGCATCTGATTCAACCATAGGAGCTGAATGCAGCCTCCGTAAGGCTTGAAGTCAGAGACCACAATCCCAGGGGATGAAGTTCATAGAGCAGAAATTCCCTGACATACAGCACCCAAGACATCTATAGATGAGAGTCAATCCTATAAGGACCAATCAGATGAAAGGCGAAGTGAAACGGAGGTAAAGGCAATTCAGGGGATGTAATTAGCCTTCCCAGGATTCATCTAGTGATCCAGAGAAAGGTTCCCTACAGGACTTAAGCCCACAACCTATGGAATGTGGGCTACGAATGCTACCACTTGGGCCATCCTGCTCTGTATTGAGATATAACTTCATAAACAAATGTTTGGTCAACCATGCACAGAACTTGCTGTTTGCATCATGTATCGTGAATACCAACAAAGAATTCTTTTGCAGCTGATGTTATAATTTACACAATGTCTAGCTAAACAGTCGTTCAACAATGTTTACACAACAGAACTTTGTACACAAACTAAGTAGCAAGACAGTGTCCAATGCTTGAAACACATTTCTGCAATTGAAATAATTAAACAAATGAGTTTGTGGTCATAAACATCAAACAAATTAGTGAAGCACAATACTAGCCATCATTTAATCATGAGAAAATAGTGTGACAAAACCAAATAATCAATCAAACCTTTATCTGCAAGAGTGCTTTCTTCCCTGCAAATCTCTTTTCTTTGTATTAACTATTCGCTTCCGTCTATAAAGCCAACAAGCTTGTAATGGAACTTCCTTTACACTCTGTACGTGCTTCTTTCTGTTTCAATTGGGATTTGGTTTTGAAGCTTACTAAGTATTCCTGCAGTGAGAAAGTTGCAATTTGGAGAGGCTCTCAGATATTGGTCTTATATTCATGTCCTATCCAAGAAAAACAGGCAACATTACACAGACCATAAAAGCATGAGTACTACCCACTAGAACTTAAAAATTTAAAAGTATTCTATTTATAGGACTAATACTAAAAAAAAATTATGAATATTGCGATTGCCATTATTTCTGCATTATGGAGAGAAAACACAGTTCACTGGAGCAAAGTCACTTTGTATATGAGGGTTGTCCATAAAGTAAGGTTCCCAAAGACCTGCAGTTGTGAGGAATGCTGTTACACAAGGTCCAGCAACACTGGCATGTAGCTTGGTTCTCCCTCTCCCAGTTCCCTGTCAGCAAGCTGTCTTCAACCCTCAGTCTTGGCTTGGCAGCTGTTAGAAATGGAGTTTCCACTCGCTTCCCCTGCCAGGTTCAAATTATACTCTGTGATACTTTTTGTGTGCAAAAACGACCGCACCAGTGGACATGCATTCCCAACTGTGTTAAGTGTATGGAGAATAGTGTATGAGCGCACTACAAGTGTGCAAATGGTGCAGAGAATTCAACATGACAAATAGTGTTCTGAGCAGCCATTGGTTTCAGATGAAACAATTATGGAAGTGGAAGAAGCAATGCTGAAAGGTTGTAGGTGCGAGCTCTGTGAGATGATCCCTGATGTCAGCAAGACCTGCACTCACAAAATTTTGACAGAACATTTAGGGCATATCAAGGTTTGTGTAAGGTGGGTCCCAAGAATCCTTACGGAGGACCACAGATGAAAACGTGTTGAAGCGGCCCGCGATCGGATATTGTCACACACCCTCCCTGTTCCAAGTGATTACCATCTCTTCCCTGACTTGAAGAAACACCTGGGCAGGATGCATTTCAGAACCAGAGAGATGCTGAAAGAAAATGTTTTAAGCTACCTTCGCTGTGCGGCAGGGGAGTTCTACTATGCAGGCATACAAAGGATGGTACACCACAAGCAAAAATGCATTGATTGGAATGGTGATTATGTCGAAAAATAGGACGAAGTCTAAGTTTTCCAAAACTATTATTCAATGCCAAAAAACATGTTTTTCACCATGAAAAAAAATTTGAAACCTTATTTTATGGAAAACCCTTGTGCACAAGAGGTCAACACAATCATATGGATTTCTCAACTACAGTTACAATAGTCTCCTACCTTTGTCACAGATGTTGAAAATATCTTTTACTGTCACAGATGTTGAAAATATCTTTTACTGTCACACATTTATGATAACTTTTAACAAAGCTTGCATAATAATTCTTCTTGTAAAATTGCAATAATTTCTCATTATATTGTCTTTCAGTTCTTGTAATACGCGTATGCTATTTTTTCAACTGCATGAATTATCAGCTTAAATTCTGGCTGGCTCTTATGCTGTAACTGTTACCTAGGAACTATACTTGGAGTAGCCTGTTACTAGTACATGGTTTTGTAATACAAGAGAAAATGTTACTGTAGTATTCATTCAGATGAATTTTGATACATTCAATAAAAATTCTGATTAACTAGAATAGAATTGACACACAAATTGCTGAACTTTGTGTGTTCCTTACCACAATTAGTAGAAACTATATTCTTCTCCTATAATACTTTCATTCCTGTAATAAAAATTTAATTTTCAACATGTAGGTTGTGCATTTTCTAATGACCTAACTCTGGTTTAAATTAAGATGCATTTCTTTTTTCTACTGAATTTCTTGAAAAATAACTGAATAAGATGTATTTTCATGAATACCCATGAACAGAAGTCGTAACTGTGATTTAAATCAGCATTTGCATGCTTCATTGCGAAACAACTCAAGTATTTAAGCTGTAAGAATACCTATGCCTCAGTTAAACATTGTATAACCGAAAGGAGCCTGTCACATGCACAAATTCCTATTTTTATTGAAAACAGCTCTATTCTTATTTTTAACCAAGCAGATATGAGGCTCAATTCCCATTGGACTGCTATTCCAACTGTGGGTATTTTTGCAGTTTCCCTGGTTGGTAAGTGAATATTGGGATGATTTATATCATCATCAACATCAACAACACTTCATGGATTAGGAGACTTCCATTCCAGCCTCAGGTCTCTCTCCACCTTCTCATCAGTCTTCCAACATCTCTCCTCCCATATAATGATGCAAATTTTCCTGTCTTCCATTTTCTGATGATTCAGGGTAGAAGGATCAGGTGAATGGATGGGAGGCAAGATATATGCTGATGGAGTTCACTTTAAGGAATTGACTGCCCCGGCATCCAGGCATCAGGTGTAACAGACCTTAGGCCCATGAGACACCACTCCATTGGGAGCAGTTAGCCTTGTGGGGGTCCCACTAGCAACAGAGTGAAACATCTGGAGAAGTGTGGGACCCCACCTCCGTCTGAGCCTGCTGCTCCAGATTGGTCATCCTCTGTTGTGACCTTCGCTTCACCCTTTCTCCCAGAGGTCTGCAGAAACCCAACTGGCCTTCATGTGCACCTAAGTGTTGAAGTCCTCTGTTCCTGATAACCATAACACTTGTTGGCACTGTAACATTGGGGGAAAAACCTTTACCTCTTCTCAACACCATTTAAAAGTGCTCATCACAGTGCATGCCACCAAAAATGTGCTTTAATCATAGTTGGTGATTTAAATTCACAGGTGTTCATGAAAACACATTTAAATGAACCATAAACCGCATAACTAAATCTATTACTTAATGAAAAATGAATGCATTACAGTATAGAATACTAATGCAATTTTAATTCTACATGATTTTGATTTACTTTTTCATGCGATATTAGTGATTAATTGCACATAAAATGAATATCAAAGCGGGTTGGGCCCACCTTGGTAGCGTGATGGTTAGCATGTGTGCCTCATGTTCAAGAGGTCGTGAGTTCGAATCTTGCTTAGGGTGAGTTGTCTGGGTAAGGTTTTTTTACGAGATTTTCCCTTATCCTGAGAAGACGAATGTCAGGTAACTTAAAGCTCCATGGACCTCGGGCTCATTTAAGCATCATTTCACTTGTTTCATTCATTCAACATCTGATATGACATCATGTTGGAGGACGTTAATAAAATTAAAAAAAAAAAATAAATAAATAAATAAAAAAGCGGGTTGGTTACTTCTTTGTGGACTGCTCTCCACGGAAGCAAGGTGGAAATGAAAGCTCACCTGTTTCAGTCTTAAGAAGAATTACTGTAACAGAAAAATGCTTACATCTTGTTTTCTCCTTTGTTTTCATATTGAGGTACTCTTGACGTATACTTGACTCACAAAGATAGTTTCTTATGACAGAGAACTCATCATTGGCTATAACATGTAGTTAGCTCTAGTAAAAGTGAAGTAAGCAATCTGGAACAGTTTACTATTGCAGTAAATCAATATAGTTGACCAATATTATAAGTAAAAGGAGAAATTTCTTATGCATAAATAAATCACAAAATTATATAAAATATTAAGATATGAGGCAAAGACACTATTTCTGTTCCTTTCAAAACAATTTAACAAGCACATTCTTTTGTTCAGCTGAATGTCTCAAATAGGAACATCTACCAACTGTATAATTCTCCCATGCATCAACTGCAAGAACTGCTTGTGTTTATCGCACAAGAAATATCAATGGACCTATTCTATTTGTTATTCATCAGATAAAGGGTCCTGAAATGATTTTTCAATAAAGAGAACTGTATGTTAAGAAATATTCAATAATAAGTCATATTTATTTCTATGCTGACACACTTCATTTATGATTCCCATTTAATTTTAAATCTTTCAAAACGTTAAATAAGGTTTTAACCAAACATCACAGATTCACATGTATGCAGAAAAATTGAGGATAATTAATACTGCAGCAAAAGTAAATAACATCAGCAATGGTTCTTTCAAACATATAACTTTATCTGAAAGGATTATGGTTATTTTAAACCTTTATCCTTTCAGTATTTCACACCCAATGTGTTCATGCTTGTTTTATGGACAGACCATAATGTTAAAATAATGAAAAGACAAAAAGTAAGAGATGAAGATATTTTCATTAATATTAGCGCTTAACATTTCTTGTTGACAGGAACAGTACTAATGCAATATTCCTGCTTTTTTAAATTATAAAATAATTCAGGTTCGTTGTTTATAACAAATTAGTTCACTCCATGCATATTTGATAATTCACACATTAGTTTAAAGATGTGGCCTATAAGAATCAAGCTGATATTTTAAGCTTGAAGTACTTAGTAAAATGTTCTATTTATATAGCCAGTGGAGATTTTGGTTTTGATGTCAATATATCTACAAATTAAATGCATGAAAGATGAATGTATCCAATAAATGAGAGGAGTGAGGTTATAATGTGATACATGGGAGTGGGAAAGTTCAGGCACAAACTGCACATTTGTATGGTACATGAGGTAGTGTAACTTAAGCATGCAGGGCAACAGAACATACGTAAATATGTCAAAAGCTGCAATCTCAGCCTTCATTTATATTTACACCTAACATGTGATTGAAGGAAAGTTCCGCTTTACATATGGCTCATTACACCATTATGCATAAAAAAAGGTGAAATGATGAAGAAAACTGAAGTACATCACAATACTTATAAATTCTGCAGAGAGTAAGGAACTATCTAATTGAAAATCAGCAGACACTTTGTGAAAGCATTCTTCATGTTGTTTAACATCTTACATTGATACTTGCATAAATAAAGCATAAAATTGCAGCTAATCCCATATATGTACAACCTTATGATTTAGTATTGTACTAGAAGAAAATATTTAATGCTGTTACTAGAAACAGAAATATGATTTAACTGATTTAAAGAAAGAGAATTTAAACATATATATCAAAAAATTAATGCATCGAGGATATATAGAATATATTTTGCTTCAGTGAACAGATGTAACCTTGGTGTGCAAACCTCAGTTAAGTCTCAATTTACCATGTAAAATACGGTGCAATGCAATGATGTTCTTTCGGCTACACAGTTTCACAATATTCAGATTAAAACTGAGTCAGATCTAATAAAGACGTCCCTTATTTACAACTTGAAAATGTGCTATACCAATCTTTAAAATTCTGAATGAAAGACATAAGCAAAATGTTAAATAGGTACCATAACTACACATACAAGCGCATTCATAAACAATACTATCTTTCCTGGCAACCTACAACATTTAAATTCCTTAGTATCAACGTCATTAAAGTTTTGTTTGATTCAGGCTAACAGCATACTGAGATTTGTTGATCCTTTAGCATCATAAAACATACAGTCCAGTACTTTCCATAAATTTATTGGGTTATAAAATAGCTTTTGTAAATTCTAACATTTTATTCAACTATAAACAATTAAACACAGAGTAGCTATGCTATAAGCAAGTTCATCCCCAATGTGTTCTTATTTCCTTTTAATCTTTACAATTTAAGTCTTTAGCCATCATTAGGAACAACCACCTTGTGCTTAATGTACTGTCCTAACAACCCAAATTTTTCTTTTGGCTTTTATATATGAAGTGAACAAAAAATGTGAAAGATCGCTAATCCAAATTATCACTTACCAATTAGGATGCTTTCTAAAAATGCCTTATTTGTTGGATGTACATTACCACTTAAATATTCTGCAAACAGTCTGAAGGATTTTGTTACCTCTAGTAACATAGTATTTTTGTTTTTGTTTTAAAAAAACAGCCTTTTTCAAATGGCTACCCATGTTTACATTTGCATCCTTGGACTGTTCTCTCATTTCAGCACAAGATAAGTAAAGTTTTGTTACTAATATTTATGAAAATAATAATTATTAAGTTTGTTTATTTTACTCAACCCTAACTCAGAGAAGGTAAATATTTGCTGCAAAAGTAAGACCAACCAAAAAGCATTATTTCAGACAGACTAGTAAATTCATCTCGGACAGAACTGTGAGTAAAAAAAAAAAAGGTTACAAGTTTTGGAAAATGAATTTTTTGATCCATGTAGTTTCTGGGCTAGTAGGTCATGGTCCAGTTGATGAATTAGCCTCTGACATTTCATCCCTGACTCTAGTTGTACACCAGCCATAAGTCACCTTCTCTGATGTCCAACGGAATCATGGGCAAAACGTCAAATGCTAATTCAACTGGACCATGGCCTACAAGCCGGGAAATTATATTCTATTGGATCAATGCCGGCTGTGAAAGCCTAAGCATGAATATGAATTTTTTGGCCTCTATGTGGATATAAATTTCCCAAATTGAGAGCAAAATAGGGAATAATGTACATCATATAAATGTGGCGTTTATCCGTTTAAGAAATATTCAAATTATGTTATTGTCTTAGCCCAAGTTACTGGTATACTATTATGTTTAAAATGTATAAATCAGGAATAATATAAGAAATATATACATAACAGTAATAGAGGTAACCCTAAGATAAGGAATTTTGTAGAAATGAGTTTAAAATAATAACAATAATTAAAAACTGTAAAAAAAAGTTATATTTTCGGGTCTGATATTTTATAATCTTTATTAAACTTGCTAGGATACATATGAATGCATTAGAAAAATACTGTAAACAAATATTAGGCCTTTCAACATGGACAGATGCCTTACTGGTCTCATTCCTATAATTTTCTACATAAAGTTTTAAAAAAATATAAGGAAAAGGAGGAGGGGGGTAACTTTTGAAACCTGCAGAGTAGCCTGTAATTTTCATTGGGGTATATTCCATAAGTGCACACAGCTTTATCGGGATAAGTGAAAAAATGAAAACTTTTAAGTAAAAAATTCAAGAACTTTTTGAAAGAACTAGGTAGCCTATAATTTCTGCCTGGTACCAAAACATTAGTGTCCAAAGTC
Organism: Tenodera sinensis; assembly: GCA_030765045.1. Lineage (NCBI taxonomy): Eukaryota > Metazoa > Arthropoda > Insecta > Mantodea > Mantidae > Tenodera > Tenodera sinensis. Next base: position 165,766,635 of record CM060966.1, read on the forward strand.
TCATCATGATAGGTGACAGACTTGTACATAGGGGTTGATAATTAGGGAGGGGATAGGTTTTTGAAGTTGCATACATATTTCTTATACCTCTTTTCATCTCTCTCTTTCTCTCATGCATATGGTTTTTATGGGATCTGACACTGTTTTAACCTATTGTGAATAGCATTCTAATCTCACACTTTCTGGATAACAAACTGCTGTAATAAGGTAGTACAAGAATATTGGTTTTCTTTAGCCTTTTTATACTAATTTTTATGCCACTATGTCATTATTTTAGCAGGGGTACATCTAGCACATCACAAATACCATAAATATCTACTTTATTATTTGCTCTTTCTGTAAGGAAAGCATTTTTCCATGATCTACAGACACATTTGTTGTATTTAGGTTGTTGTCAGAAGTTCTCAGAAAGGCTTTGAAAAATATTTGAGATATGTTTCAGTGCTCTCATGGGAGAGCACTAAAAAGCAGTATATTCTCCAAAATCATATACTATAGGCACACTATCCTCATTTAGGCCGGCGAGCCTTTGATTCACAATAAGACATAACACAAGGAATGTCCTTTCTTTCATTGTTATAATAAATAGAATTTCTCTGCCTCGCTCTTATTAGAATTGGTTCGGCACTGCTGAGTACAACTTCCTGAGTATGACTCAACACTGCAATATATTGTTAATGCTTAAAGACAGTAGAACAAGGTAACAAGTATTATAATTCATGGAAAAAGTGACAACAATACATTCTTCCAAACCTGAGATGATAGATTGTGTTCTTTGATGTATCAATTATTTATGTGAATAGTGCACCTATCATACATGATGCTTCCTTTAAAAGCCACATTTCCTCACCAAATATGCATGAAGTTAAGCTTAGAATTTTTGTCATAAAAATTAACAGAAAACTCAAAAGTATGAAGTTGTGCTTAGACAGAGACTTGTTAGGTGGTCAATCTTTGGATTTATAAAATATCTCCATCTAAATATTTGTGTTCCACACTCATAATACACTACCAATTATTATACAATACAAAGACTAGCATAAACATGTTACTTGTTTTCTTTCATGCGAAGGTAGTTTTCAGGCAACTGTTGTACTCCATACATGACGACCCAAGTCTTGAAATTATTCTCTCCCCTTTCTCCCAAAGCTTTTCAAGCACAGTTCCTGGAAAGCTAAACCTTCTCTGATGCAGTCATGGTTATACTCTTGTTGGAATTAGAAATTGCAACTGTTATATCACTGGTCCCTATACTGTCCTGTTCAGCCACTTTCAACCATAAAACACAGAGCTTTTGAAGAGTAAATTACACATTGACTAACAACCTAAATCTATTAAATCAACATACAAGTATCACAGGTAAAATGGGGAATGAAACATAAGATTTCAGAAAAAGCAATAACTGCTACTCATTTCTTCATTTTTTTAAAAAAATAACACTAGGCTTGGCATGGCTTGAATTCAAATTTCGTTCCTTTCTATATGAGCTATTCTTTTTTTTATTGTCCTGCGATTCCTCCTGAGTCTCATCAGCTGAATTTGTGACCAAAATTTTGCCACAACGTCAGCAAAGTGTATTTTCTGCTTTAGTTTTTGGCCAGAGTTGTAAAGAAGTGCTAAAATCACAAACACTTCATGTCATAATAAATTAAGAGAAACCTCTTATAAACAGATAGGTTGTGAACACAATATAAGTCGGCACAAGATCAACCCTGACTGCTTCTTTGGCAGACTTCACATACGCGCACACACAAAAAAAAAAGTCACTATGTAGTTAAATTTTTCCTGTACAAGATATATTTTATACACTTTCTCTTCTGTACACTTTACCCTATATTTCTGCATTGTTTTAATTAGATATTTGATTAAAATGTTGGTATATATTACAGTATTGATTCTCTTATGGAGAAAGTAATAAGATCACATCTATCTCTGTACAGCATTAATCACGTCCCTTACAGTGTTTTGAACCTCAGCACATAGTCGAGTGTTATCTGCAGAATTTCGTGCACCAGCTGATCTCAACTGACGAGCTTGGCTTTCCAAACGGGTTAACAGCTCACGAAAATGGAAACGAGCATGGGGTGGTACAATACTATCTGCATAACCAACACAAGAAGAATGAAAAAGTCCTACTTTATCTGAAAGTTGCAGCCAACTTCCTGTAGAGACCGTCGTCTGTGATCGAAGAGAACTGAGACTAGTTTCCAGTGCCTGAGAGATCTCCAGCACACTTTCTCTACCACTTGGTACTGCTGTAGATCCCTCTTCCTCTGAGCTTTTGTTCTCCCTGGAGGACTTTGGAAGTGACGGTGTTGCATATATGGCAGCAGACTGACCAGCTGGAGGAAGTTTTGTTGTTGGTAAGATGGGCTTAGTGGCTTTCACGGGTGGCTTTGTTGGCACTACTGGTTTCTCATCACCTCCTGTAGAAGGTGGAGGGGGCCAAACACGTTTCTCTCCCGCTTTGCTGATCACAGGCTGCTTACTTTCTTCTGGTGGTGAGCTTTGTTCTTCCTCTTCTTGTGCAGGCTGCACTGGATCACGAGCACGTGTTGGAACTTCTGGCTTAGTAGACTTCAAACCCAATTTAGGACTCAACTGGCCAGCAACAGTGGTTGAAGCAGTAGTGCTACTACCTTCACTTGTTTCTTTGCTCTCCCACAACTTCTTCAGACTACTGATGCTTCCTGTACTGCGTCGTTTGTCCTCTCCTTCCTCCACTTTCAACTGCGGAGTGCCACTTCCACTTTCTACACTCACTGTGCTGTCTCTCTTTTTGTCCTCATCATCATCTACACTTGCAGTACTATTCCTCACTTCATCTTCAGTAGTTGCTGGACTTTCTTCTTCCTCAGATTTCTTGCCCCTCTCTATATTACTGCTATTATCTACTTTTCTTAGCCTGGACTTGAAATCTATAATGGACCCTGAGTGTTCTTCATTCTCATCCTTGCTTCCTGTTCGCTTTATTGAAGGTTCAAACTTTTTCAATTGTGCTTTAAAGCCTCCAAGAGGAACTGCAGCATCTGGTTTTGCTGAAGGAGTGGATTCAGCTGTTTTTCCATTCTCTGAACTACGACTTACTCTGCGAAGATTAGCCTTGAAGTCAACAGGCGACATAGGGCCCTTGTTGGAATCCGGAGGGCTTCGATTGGGAGGAGTCTCTGGGGTTATTTCCCTCTTGCTAGAATCTGAAAGCTGAAGACCCTCAGAAAGCTCCGAGACCAACTGTGCTGCAGGGTCCAATGACGATGCAGGTAATGGGAAATCACTTAGTGGGGATTCTTTTATACCAGGTCGACTAAATTTTAAATCAGCTCTTTCTTTGATTTCCGCAACAAGTTTCAGTTCCAACATTTCTTTCATGCTAGGCAACACATTTTTCAACACCTTATTATTCAATGACTTTTTATCTACAGGGTCCTCTGCAATTGGACATGGACCATTGGGTGAAGAAATAGCCTCACCATCCTGCTGAGGGGATATGCTGGAATCACCAGGGGGTTCACAGGGTGACTGTAATGTTGGAACAAGGTCACTTCCAGGTGATACAGGACTTTTGGTTTCTAGACTAGGAGATGTAAGACTTCTACTGGATCGAGGAGGACTTGGTGGTCGATCACGTGGTCTGCTTTTGGAACTACGTCTTTGCTGCAAAGTTCCATCATCTCGGTCTCCTGCTCCTGATTTAGCACTGCTGCAAGAATCAGTAGAAGGTTCCCGATGACGCAAACTTACACCAAACCTTGAGCTAGCTTCCTCAACCGATGGTTCTGTGTTCCGCACATCAGCAATACGAGATGTTCCAGAGCTAGGAGGACTGTCTCTGTCTAACACTTGCTCAGAACATTCAGCATCCACTGCATCTCCCTGTGCAAGCCATCTTGGTGAGGGTTGATCAAGACTAGAGCTGTGTCCCAATTTCCTCAAACTACGTGGAGATGACGCCAGTCCTGATGGCTTGTTTCCTGGTGGTCCAGTACGTAATCGTCTGCGCTCAGGACTAGGTGAAGCTGTTGTGAGGGGGGGAGGTGGTTCAGGTGTTAGGGGAGGACCATCACCTAGGCTGTCAAATTCTTCAGGTGGCGGTGGAAGATCAGCAGGTGGTGGCGGAAACTCCAGATCAGCAAGACTTGGCTGGAGCACACGAGATGGACTACCTCCTCGAAATGAAGATGTGTTTGGAGCAGCACGAAATGTGCGTAGACTGCCACATACTGGCATGTCTGGGCCATGCTGATTTCTCCGAGAAGATGGACGATGAAGTTTTCCAGCAGTTGGAGAAGATGGTGGGGGTGGGTGATGGTGGAAACCTCCAACAACTCCTCCAGATGAATTGCTTCGGATCATCTGTGACTGGGTACGGATGTTTGTGCGAGGAGAAACAGATCTATGGGGTGCCCCTAGGTCAGTTGGCTCCTCCACACAATCATCTTCTGGTCCATCTACCACAGCACCCTCCACATCTTGAGCAGACGTCAAACCACTTGCTCTTAATGACTCCAGATATGCTCCTATCCGGGCTCCCTTGGGCAATGTACCATATCGATTTATAGCCCTCTTCACATTCTGGACCTCAAGTGCAGCCACCTGCACTACCTGTGAGAGTACAAGTACAAACATATAATTTATAATGTACTGTAAACTACATTAAAACTAACAAAATATCATGCTAGTAACCCATCAATTTCTTTTATTTAATAACCTTAAGCTTGCCTCTCATTACAAAAATTTGACCACATTTTATTCTGTTTGAATGGTATGACACTTTGGCAAATAAGTTGCATTATTGTGCACTAAGGTGAATAGTCTCCCAAGTAGTTTTCTTCATAATTAGAGAACGAACCTTCATACAGAGAATGATAATGTGCAGATTTTTTACTAAAGCAAGTAGGAGGTGGGTCAGTCTGTCACATGATCACAACACAGAGATCAGGTACAGTCAAAAGTTGTAGATAACGTTGCATAACTTACGTTTAATGCTGTCACTATTTGCAGTAAAATATTCACTCCTAACTTCTTGTACGTATTCAACAATATGTGAATATTTCGGTTTTCGTGCTGCAGGCATTTTACTGTATGGAACTAGTGAACATATTTGAAAGAAACTATGCGCTATAGGTAGTGTGCTTTGTGCTGTCGCTATACTGGGGCAATGACATCATGCTCTGCCAACGTGGTAGATAACTTGTGGCTGCCTCATTTCGCGATAGCTGTATAAAAGTTCAAAGCCTATTCATAACCCATGGGTAGGTTTTCCATGTGTCCAAAAGATCGGGATAGTACCATACTTTAATAAAGGATGGTTAAAAATGATAAAATTTAAGTTAATGTATTACAATATGAGCACTGAAAATTAACAGGAGTCTTGCAGGATCTTAGAAATGGTAACAAGAGACTTGTTCAAATTTTAAATTTTTGTTTCCGTGCCTAGGTTCATTTTGTATGTGGCTGATCTGCAGAGTATAAATTATTCAAGGAGGCACATCTTATAACTAGATCTCTTTGCGGTCGTAAGCTTGAAATAACAAAACTTGAACAAACTAAAAAGAAAATAAAAATCAACATAATACAACAAACCTTAGTATAATAATTAACTGTTGAATAGGTTTGTGACACTAACTTTGCTTACGTAAATGTCGGATGGAGATAGAAGCAACTGCTTCTGAAACATGTTTTAAAATCAAATTCAAGTGAAGTTAGTGTCATAGAGCGACTCAACAATATTCAAGTTATTGTTTCACTTCACTTTAACTTCTAATTTCAAAACTAATAATCTATTTGTTATCAGTGGCGGCTATTCGAGCGAAGCAGGTGAAGAAGTTTTCACCTGAATATAGCAGTATTCTATTTTTGTTAATGTTAGCATTATTACTGCCATTCTAACAGTTTAGTCACAAATTTCAACTGCTAGCAGCCGTAGCAGGGTCAGTGACCAACCCTTCTTTTGTTTGGAACTTACAGCCAGGCAGCCGGCAGGGAAAATTGGTGGCAACGCGCCCTCAGATCGGTTGCAAGGACAAGTGCAGCAGTCACGATTACGGAAGAAACTGCTGCACTAAACAGCTTGGTTGCCATGGCAACATGACTCACGAAACTATGTACTACAGGGAAATAACATGTGCATGCACAAGTTTCGGGCAAACAAGAAGTATTTTCGTTTGGGTAGAGGCACAGAACACGGTAGAAGAGATGGTTCCTGTTTTCACGCGCTACAAGATAGTAGTCGTCTACCTCGAGGAAGAGCTGGTGGTAAACTTAAAACGTGGTGTTTTAGATAATTGTGAACGGTATAATTTATGAGTTTGCTGGACTCCAGTGGTTTTAATATTTAAATTACGGAACATAAGTGTTTTGTTATGAATCCAATGAACGATATAGTTTGCAATTTGTTAGAAACCCCATTTTCCAGGTGAAAAGATGAAGAGAAGAAGGATGTTTTAAACTTTGGGCAGCCCACTGAGAGAGGATAAGAAAATAGGGAAGACTTATAACATTAAATTCAAAAGCTCTTGGCTTGATAACTATTCTTGGTTATGCAGTAGCAGTAGTTTGCAATCGCTATTCTGTTGGCCTTTTTTACTTTTTAGCAACAAAAGTAACGTGTGGGACAAAGAGAGATTCACAGATTTCATTAATATAACCTGTTCCCTTCACAAGCACAATGATTCGGCGGAACATTTAAAATGTAAATTAAAACAATGCTTTTGAAAAAAAAAAACAGAAACACAATAGCTGACGCTCTTCAAGAAAACAGCAGACTTTTTCATGTGCGTTTCAATAAAAACGTGACTTTAAATAGGCTTTTCCTACAGTTGATCATTAAAGCAACATTGTATTTAGGTAAACAAGAGCTTGCATTCAGAGGTCATGATGAGAGTGCGCTTTCACTAAGTCGGGGAAATTTCAAGGAGCTTGTGTACTGAAAGTCCAATAGAAACCCAAAACCACTATAATAAAATTAAAAGTATATTCAGCGGTGATTCTAATTCTATACAAAATTAAGTGATTAAATGTATTTCGGAATACTTACAGACCTGAAATTAATGTCTCAGATTTTTTTCTATTGAAGTCAATGACACTACATATATTTGTCAACAGTCTCAGTGCTCTATCATTGTAAGACACGTGAATACAGAAAGCACATTGGTTGAACAATTTTTTGGATTTCATGATGTGAGTGTTGACAGGTACACAGGGTGTTTTTAAATAATTTAATTATGAACGTAAATTAGTTGCACAATGTTACGATGGAGCGAGTGTTATGTCAGGGCATTTGAATGGACTTCAAAAAAAAGACTGCTCCTCAGGCAGTTATTTTACATTGTTTGACTCACCGTTTAAATTTGATTTTAAAACAAAGCTGTATATATTTGCATCCGCCATGTTTATTTCTCTCGCTTACTATGCGAACTGTCATTTGTATTGGACCAAAATGAATCATAGTGTGACAGACACTGTTTCTTTTGTGTACAGCTCCATTGGATACAAAAAGTTTGGTAAAAAATGTTGGACCGTGGTACACCGACTTTGCATTGTATGTTCAGCATGCTTAAGTGAACTTCTTCACCTATTTTGTAAGGCACGAGCCGCCACTGTTTGTTATAAAACATTAGAATGATGAGTTTGCAAGAGGATTACACATAGTGCTAGAGTGGATATGTTTATGTATGAAACTTCAAAGCTGATTAGCTTGCATTATGTTGACTGAATTGCTAGAGGTGAAAAAATATAAATTACAAACAAATGACATCCCACAATGACAAAAAAATTGACTTCTGATTGATAGGTGGTTGTGTTCCTGATGTATTGTAAAACAAACTCACTAATGCCTTCTTGCTCTTTGCTCTCAGTTTCAGATTCCTGTTCCCATTTCCATTTAAGTGTGGGCCAGCCTTAATGGAATGAATGTTCTAGATTCTTCAGTAAGAATCCTGCTTTTTCCCCTTTACTACGGTGCATATGCCATCAAACATGATGCTAACATTTTCTACAGTTCCAGAAACCAAAGTTTGGCAAATTACTTCCACTTCGGTTATTTACAATCTAGTTTGTGCATTTAGGCATTGCAGTATAAATAAATATATCAATGTAAATCTGGAAGTATGTCATAGTATTTTCTATGCATTTATTAAAAAAGTTTTAAGAAACTTTTTTGCAGTTAAAAATCTAACTAAGCACCCTACCCATATATAAACTCTTCACGATAAAGCTTTATGTTGCTAAAATGTGCAGTGTTAAATACAAAATCTTCCTTTGAGTCTTAACTCAGAGATGAATTCATACATCTGAAGTGCTGTAACTCAAACAGTATGCAATATTTATCAATTTTCATAAATCTACAGCTTGATCTTTGGCAAGGTAGTGTTTTTCTAATACTCCACACTCCCTAGTTTTATTTTACAAATAAGAATAATGGCAACCTGAAAAACCCATGGTGAAAACTCTATATGGAACCTAAGTTAAAACTAGTGCAAAAAATAATATAAATGTGAGAGCAACTAATGTAAAAAATGCTGCATTAACTGCAATCACAGCTCTTTCTGTTATACTATAAGATGGTGACCTATGCCTTGATTAACTGTAAGCAGGAACTATGGAAGAGGACAATTCCCACCATTATACACTGATGAGAACTTATTTCTTGGACAGTTCTGATTATTTTGTTCCCAACATTCCAGCTGCTAATGTCATTATGTACACAATACTTTTTATAAATAGAATAATATTCATAGTTTCTTTGCTCCAATCGGATTATCCAGAACAAACACAGTTGTCTTACCTTCTGTGTGGTGTTGGTATTTGTTTCTTTGGGTGGATATGTGCGAGATTTTTTGCCACGCTGCTCCAACCCTCTGTTACCCATTATGGGAGCTCTTTTAAAAGAACTAGTGGGTCCTCCTGGTGGGAAGAATGTGCCAGTGGGTGCTTCAGGGTAGGAGTGAGCTCCGGAGTCATCTGTGTCGGGTGTCTGGTCCTGCAGATCACTCTCACTATCACCTTTGTTGCTAGCAGTTAGACTCTGTAGGTCTCTTGTGATGCCTGCAATTTCCAAAGCCACTGTTAAACGTATTTGCTTTCTAAAATATTAAAGCGATCAGTCATTTCAGAAAAACTAGAACTCTTACCATACATTATTTTCAGATCTTTCTGTTATTAATTATACAAGGATGTACGACACTAAATGTAAATGCTCTGATGTTTTATGTAAAAAAACAAGCTTATTTTAAAAGCTTTATAGCCAATGAATCTAAGTGATTTTGGCTGAGTAACGAATACTGTTTCATTTCCATTAGCTGGCAGCACCTCAGTTGTCTTTGTACTGTTCTCCAGAATACTGTTCTGTTTATGCTTCACATTTTTAAAATTATTTTAAACAATGAAGGTTATTTCCTTTAGCACCCATTTTTGGCACTTGTCCATTTTAATTGGGTTAAGAACAGCTTATCTTTATGCTCAAATCAGCACCTTGTCTTAGTCATCCCACAGGTACTTCAAAATTGGAATAAAACGTTTTAGATGTGACATCTGTGACAAAATGAGCATAACATTTTTAACCGAAAGAAAGAAAGAAAGAAAGAAAGAAGGAAGGAAGGAGGGAAGGAAAGAAGGAAGGAAGGAAGGAAGGAGGGAAGGAAAGAAGGAAGGAAGGAAGGAAGGAGGGAAGGAAAGAAGGAAGGAAGGAAGGAAGGAGGGAAGGAAAGAAGGAAGGAAGGAAGGAAGGAAAGAACGAAAGAAAGAGAAAGAAAGAAAGAAAGAAAGAAAGAAAGAAAGAAAGAAAGAGAAAGAAAGAAAGAAAGAAAGAGAAAGAAAGAAAGAAAGAGAAAGAAAGAGAAAGAAAGCAAGCAAGAAAGAGAGAGAAGGAAAGAGAGAAAGAAGGAAAGAAAGAAAGAAAGAAAGAAAGAAAGAAAGAAAGAAAGAAAGAAAGAAGGAAGGAAGGAAGGAGGGAAGGAAAGAAGGAAGGAAGGAAGGAAGGAAGGAAGGAAGGAAGGAAGGAAGGAAGGAAAGAACGAAAGAAAGAGAAAGAAAGAAAGAGAAAGAAAGAAAGAGAAAGAAAGAGAAAGAAAGCAAGAAAGAGAGAGAAGGAAAGAGAGAAAGAAGGAAAGAAAGAAAGAAAGAAAGAAAGAAAGAAAGAAAGAAAGAAAGAAAGAAAGAAAGAAAGAAGGAAGGAAGGAAAGAACGAAAGAAAGAGAAAGAAGGAAGGAAGGAAGGAAAGAACGAAAGAAAGAGAAAGAAAGAAAGAAAGAAAGAAAGAAAGAGAAAGAAAGAAAGAGAAAGAAAGAAAGAAAGAAAGAGAAAGAAAGAAAGAGAAAGAAAGCAAGCAAGAAAGAGAGAGAAGGAAAGAGAGAAAGAAGGAAAGAAAGAAAGAAAGAAAGAAAGAAAGAAAGAAAGAAAGAAAGAAAGAAAGAAAGAAAGAAAGTAAATCTATGCTGCTTTTTTTTTTTTTTTGACTGATTCATTTATTGCCACTGAACTTATATGGCTACGAATGTCTACTGAGACAGTTTTTCCAATATGTACAGAATTCTATTCCCTTGCAGCATTTGCATTTCTTCAATGACCACCTAGGAATTTCTCCAGTGGCCTAAAAAACAAAAAAGTGAGTTTGAAGTGTATGATGAGCAAAGGCCACAATGAGCAATAAGTACGATTATAATGAAGTCTGAGATTCTCAGAGACTCTGTTAGGTACACTGCAACATTGTTAATGATGCAGCATATGTTTTGGTATTTACAGTGATCCCAGTTAAAAGAAACTCCACTAACAGCATGTAATGTAGGTATTAGAATAACACAGTCTCTGCCTCTACAAAGGGTTTACACTATTGTACTGCTACTGTATCTTCAGCCCTGACATTTCATAGAGTAAAAAGATAGGTACCGGGAGAGCCAATCAACTAAGAACTGGCTGAGCTGTGTTTTTCCTGTTCCTGTCCTCAGTGTTCATTGCCATCTGTGTATCATAGAATGATGTGGATGCAACCATACAACATTTTTCAAACTATTTTTAATAGCTTTAGTTACCAACCCAATGTTGTGTAATGTTTCTTTGGTAAAACTTCTAGCTTGTATTTCAGGTTTCTTAGACTGAATAATTCCTGAGGCCTGAATTTTATTATAAAGTGTATGGATTGTTGTAGACCTGAAACTGTTACATCCATAAATCTTTCTGTAAATCGTATTGCCACTTGACGAGAAAACTGAATTAACACATATATATCCTGTGCTGTATTTAATAATGCAGAACCAGAGTAGGGTAAAGCCGCTTCAGTAGCGTGACCTTGATTGCAGCAGCACGAATCATGTGTTTACATGCCCAGTGAAAGGACACCGTGCATCTGGTCTTAATTCATTGGTTCTCTGTATATATCAGAATAACCACGTTACGAATACTAGCACTGTGAATTTTACAGAAAAGGAAGCTGTTCTGATTCGTTTCAATGGACACATCATCCTCTAATTTGATTTTTGTAGTGCTTTTTAGAGCTTTGCTACTCATAAAACGCACTGCAAAAGAAAAGAAACAAATATCATGCACGGTTTGCACCACTTATTTGACTCATATAGCAAAGGTTGGAAGTTGCTAGCACCAGTTACAGACTTCCTCCCTCTGTATGCACTGCATTTTTGACTGTGCTGGCGATTCTGTTATAACCTGATCATGTCATCAGTAAGTGTTTTTAGTCCAGGTGATGGTTTTTTATGCATATGGAATTTAAGGTGTTATCTTTATTACAGTTATTATGGCTAGTGGTTCTTCAGAATTGTTTGCATTTTACAAAGAGATAGTGCCTGTGTACACAGTAGAGGCAAGAGCTGGCAACACTGCCACTCTGGCTCACTCAAAATGCCAGAGCCAGAAATACAGTGGCAGTACTATAATTAAAAATTATGGTGCATCATACATTTACAATGTTTCTTTGTGAATTTCACTCACTGTTTTTCCTTTTGCTCACAAAAATACTAAGGTGAAATCAGCTAACCCCATGATACCAAGTGGTAGCATTTTCATGGCCACAGTACAGCTCTGATTAAAAATATTTTACTAGTTTGCCAGCAGAAGAATAAGAGTAACTAATAAGTTCTCATAAATTAACAGTACGCCCAGATACATTAATGAAGAAGGGCTTTGTAAAATGGTCAAGTTGGCTTTAGTGTGTTCAAATTAAGCATCACATTGTTTTATAATTGGCTGGTTTAGTGCATCTCATTAATTGTAACGCACGCACACACATATACGTAACAGATAGATCATTCACATATGAAAATCAGGTGCATGTGCTGTTACTCTTTGAGCCATACACTCTTTTGCGTTGCGATAATTCTTAGATTTTTTTGGAAGAGGATGGCGCCAAAGCAAACAAAACAAGTGCAAGGAAATAGAAATGATCCTTCTTCAAAAGTAATTTCACCAAGCCAAAGCATGTCATCAACTCAGGAAAGAATTCAAGAAATTTTCCCAAAATGTGATTGCCTAAAAGCAATTGGGTCATGTACAGAGCAAATGATGCAAAAAAGAAAAATGGTGCCAAATGGATAGACTGCCCTTTTCGCCATGTCTGGTATTATGTGAAGTGCCAAAAAGTTATACATAGTGTTTTTCATGTGCAGTCAACATGATGATTCAGAAATAGTGACAAAAGTCACCACATAAACTCAAAACACAAGGAAAATGAAAGAAAAAAAGAAAAATCCTGTGTGTATTTAAGACAGAACTATTTTTGAGTAGTCGGAAGCTTTCAAGCCAGAGTCAGAATTAAAGCTGGAGATTTCTTCTGGGCTTAAAAGCTGTGGTCTGCTGGAGTTTAGAGGTCCAGATGTTTCATCCACACTTGCGGTGGACATCATTGGTGACATGGTCTGAGTCTTCTCGGCAAAGGTTCAGTTATAATGGAATTGTGGCTGGAGGTGCCATATTTATATCTGGGCCGCTCACAGGGGATTGGCTGGGCTTGAGCGGGAGGTATATGCTAAGTGGGTGGGGCTTCTCCGCTCTGATTGCTGAATGGTTTATGCAATTTCTCTGTACTTGTGCTTCTTTTTTTATGCTCAAGTATCGGAAGTCATAGAAATTTACAAACATCCCAATAATTTTAACAGAAAGGAAGAAGCTCTAAAACTGAACAAAACCTGGCATCTGATTCTGTTATAACTGAACCTTTGCCGAGAAGACTCAGACCACGCCGCCGGTGATCCACCACAGGTGTGGACGAAACCTCTGGACTTCTAAACTACAGCAGACCATGGCTTTTAAGCCTGGAAGAAATCTCTAGCTTTAATTTAGAACTATTTTTGTGCTAAAAGTTATATTATTTTACAGAAATCAAATATAAAGAGAAACCACACGTTTGTTTAGTATCACTGATTTATAATTAAAAAATGCTTAATTATAAAAAAATACTATTGCGGATTAATTTGAATGCTATCAGAGAGTTACTTGTATATTACAGATTTCCTTACCTGCACTATTGATATTTGTTAAATGAATTTCTTGAACATGGAATATTGTGATTTAAAATACTTTTGATAGGAACCATTTCTAGAACATGGTTATTTTTCCTGAAATGGTCATACAGTACTATAAACTATTACTTGGGTTCCAAACAAAATATTAATTAGTATCATGTCTGTATTCAGCTAAAAGATATTGGGGAGGGGAGGTTATGATTTTTAAGTCACTGTAAGGAAGATGTTCTTTGCATTTAATTTTTACCATTGATAAGTGTATAACTAAGGGCTGTATTTTGAAGCACAATAAGGTAGTAAAATAAGCAAGCAAATAAGCATAAAAAATGTTAAAAATAAGCAAAAAATATACGCAAAAGCTTCTGGGTAAGAAACTTGGGTCCAAACCCCCAGTAGGCACACCCATGTGAAGTTACCTGCGTTTACTATGCCCTACTGCTCCTTTCATTTGTATGGTGGCTGTGCACCACCATTTTGTGTTACACCAGGATAGCATCTGATCAAGACCCAATGTTACAGAAGAATAAAATATTTTACTTGCCATTCATTACACACTACTTTTCATTCTTCCCTATTTTTATCAACTGTTAGGTTAAAGAAAAGATAAGATCAATGGATCATGACCATTTCCTATGGAAATTTTATCATGTCACACTGGCAGACTACAAGATTAATCTCAAAAAATTTACTAGGGAAACTTTTTTGAATAAGTAGAAGCACCATTATTAGACTAAAAATTCTTTGCAATATGCAACATTTCAATAGCATTGCTGGTTCAAATTTTATATTTGTTTACCTATTGGCTGATATAAGGGAAACTCTTGGAAAATTAATCTCTTCAAGACAACTTTAATTGTGAAGTACCATTACGTTAGTATTTAATTCTTACAATTCTAATGACAATAGGGAAAATTCTCAACTAATAAACTATGTGAAATAACTATTTCAAAGATAATTAACTATGAAATTGAGTGAAAAAATCCTACTTTAGGATATGCACTACCTCACTATCAAACTGTGATGTCACCTCTTGAGCAAATATGTAACACACATTTTCTGGCACATGTAACCTAACAAGCGTTTTGATCAAAAACTGCATTAGAAGTAATTGATATTAGATTCATACAAAAAGTGTTATTCCAAAAACTATGTAGTTCTACAACTAAATTCTTGTGTATTTCAGTTAACATCATCATTCATGCATGAATCTCCTAAATCATAATAAGGGTTAATTTGCTGTCTACATGCTAATTTCTTATTCTATTTAATTAATCCAGGGATGCGATACCTAGAACACTAAGTTTTGCAAGTGCTTAGCTTGAATGTATAGAGTGACATGGGACATTCAATCTTTCTTTCTTCCCTAGTATTGTTTAAATTAAAAATGCAAATATGTTTGTAACATTATACTCTACAACAATCACTTAAAATGAAACACAGGTAACTAAAATTAATTAACCTTTCTATTTACAGTTCCTAAAAGTTCCTTTGTGAGTTTGCTAAAGCTACTTTGTGTATTTACACCAAAACTATGCAAGAAATGGAATTAACAAATGCAAATTTAATAAATATATTCTACTTCAATGCCTGTGCATCTCTGATATTTATGTGGCATATGTCTATTTGTGTGTTATTTTCAGGACCATGGTCAAAGATTGTTTAATTGTGTTAATTATTTTTTCATCCCTGCATTAATCTTAATGTATAATAATACATTTGTATATAATTTTTTTGTTTGGCTAAACTGTGCATATTACAGAGACATTCACAGTCTGACAACATATACAACATCCATGCACTGTGTTATTATGTTCCATTATTTTAACGTGTGTTTAGTGTGCGTACAGGTATTAAACAAGCTTACTTTGATTTCTAGGGTGTCAATTGTTAGGTCCATAGTATCACAACACTCACAGTCTCTAAATTCTTTTGTTTTTCATGAACTTTTATGTCCTCTTCCTAATGCTTATTTGACTTTTAACTTGAAACTAAACAACACGTTAATCTATTCTTCCAAGGACAATGTGGAATCTTCTTGACCTGACCTCAGTTTTTTGCAACAGTTAATAGTTTAGAAAAAATACCAACAAGAAACTGTAGTGCATGAAAGACTTATGACTAAAAGCAAATATGCAAGATTAGTGCTAACCACACTCACATGTATCATTTAATATATTGTTTACAGATTTTTTCCTTCATTTTTGTTCTTTATAACTTATGTAAACTATCTAATGTAAAATTATTTTCTTCCTTTTAGTTACAGAAAGTAAGCACAATATACATATAGTAAAACAATTAGAAAAATTAATTTGTATAACACTGTTAAGTAAATGGAGAATCAAAGAGCAAGCAGCAATATTAATAATTAATGAAGAGGTTGACCTTTTTTGGATACACTAATACCTTAATATGTAAATCAGTAAGATTTCTAATTTTTGAATTGTCATTATTGAATGAAAATTTAATTAATCAGAATGTTCATATAGTGGTTCAACACCTAGCACAGAATTGAAAGTGGTTGTTTAGTTTGGCCAGTCCTTCACATTTATATTAATAATTTATTGTAAATCCATGTCCATAACAATATATGATATATAATACAGTTCGGTTTATTATTTAGCATAAAAGAGCACCCTGTATATGGTGGGAATTTCTTATCTTAAGAAAGACTGTGCGCTTCCCTCTATGTAATGGAAGTGCCTCATGTTATTGTATTCACTGCCAAAGCTTCAATGGCTATTTAAACAGCTGTTGCTTATATACAGTGCGCATGTGTCAAACTTTTTAAAAAAATCCATACAGCATTTTTTTGCATTACATATCTGCCCTTCCCATAAATATTCTCACAATAGTTTAAAAACCCTATCATGTCAACTGTTACCTGTTTCAAAATAAAACAACCTGTCTTGTGTGGACTAATATGTTTATTATCTGTATCAGAAGGTTCCTCAATATCATGTTAGGAATTACTATCACCTTCCTTTGAACTATAACATAAAACATTTTCCATGTTGAAATCACTGCTGTCAAATTATTCTTCAAAAACATCTTTTCCTGAGACAGAATGTTTGTGTAAGGATGCCATTTTCCATCAATTCTTTCAGTCAGAGGATTCACTCATTGCAATTGCAATATTTCACCCCTATCAGTATTTTTTTTTTGTATGTACTGATTCAGCGAAACTTCATTATTCTGCTGTGAATTAAACTATGATAACTCACTGCCATTTGTTAGTACAGGAAGCAATTATTTGAAGAAAGGGTACAAACCAGCTGACCTGAGAATGGCACATACTAAAAGGACTGTTAATCCCAAACTGTTGGATTTAGTGAGGTAACTTTGATATTTCAGAGCAAGGGTAGTCTAATATTCAAGGAAATAGGTGAACTTGTTTGGCACAATTGATTTTCACCATTTTTATGTTTAACTTTGAATGGCTACATATTGCAGTATTAAGATTAAGATTAAGCATTAAGATCAGAAGAAACTACAGTTCAAAAGTATTGGAAAGCACGAATGCTAATGGCTTCATTGCCAGATGCAAGGCACTAGAAAACAACAACAACAACAACAACAACAACAACAACATATTGCAGTATGGCCTGGATACACATAGTGATAACTTTGCTCCAATAAACAATATAATTGGTCAATCAATGGAAATTAGTTGTTCTTCCACACTGCCATGGGTAGGACAGGGTTGGAAAGGGGTAGAATGGGACTGAAAATTTCAATGCCATAGCTGGGATTTGAGCCACAGATCTTCCAGTCTCTGTGCATCCCACTGAGCTACTATGGTCAATGGGCTGACACGACATTAACTTCTCCAGCTCACTCGCATTTTTCCCGGTAATTGGTAACGAACAAGTATAAAATACAGGAGTAAATAATTAAGTTTAAATTTCCAGTAATTAAAATAATATATTTAATCAGATGATTTATTTGAAATGCAAAATAAGTGATAATATACTGCTATTCGGTTATGATAAGAGTAAGTTTAATGGGCAGAGGAACTAAATCATCTCGGAACAAATGGGAGGGGCATTGGAAGTGCAACCAGAAAAAGAAGGCATTTCACAGTTCCATCTATTTTCTTGCATGTTGCTAGAGGTCTGTTAAATGGAATGATACAAATGCAGTACTGAAGGAGGTTATTATGGGTGTAGAATGAAATTGCTGACATTTATTTTCCAAAAGATTTTTACTACTTCAGCTACTGCTAATCCATGGTTTCTAGAGTACAACTGTTCTTTCTCTACTGCTTAGATATAGCAAGTACAGTGCATTCCACCCAAAAATTTGACACAGAAATTTCACCAGATATAGTTGTTTTAAGACTCACTGAATCCAAGCCTGCATTTGAACAACATAAACTAAAAACAGAAAGTTGGTTAAATACTAAACTTGTACGAGGGTGATCCCAAAAGTAAGATCTCCAATTTTTTTTTTTAAAATATAAAGAAACATTTATTGAAACAAATGGCACATAGTTTTAAAGCTTGAACATTTTTCTATTTTTCCGCATACTCGTCATTTCCATTGATACATTTTTGTAAATGCTATGGCAGTTTTTGTATGCCCATGTCATACCAGCCCACCACCATGCTATTGAAGAAGTGTTGGGCCTCATCTTTCACTTCGTCGTCAATGAAATGCCTTCCAGCCGTGTTCTTTCAACTTGGGAAACAAGTGATAGTCCCTGGGTGCTAAGTCCGGACTATAGGGTGGATGGGTGATGATGTCTCATCCAAACTGTTGCAGAAGGTCCACGGTTTGATGGGCGGTGTGGGGGCAAGCATTGTCATGCAGAAGGCTTATACCCTTACTCAACATTCCTCTTCTTTGCTTCTGAATTGCCCGTCTGAAGTTTTTAATGCCTGACAGTATCTGTCAGCATTTATTGTTGTTCCAGGATCCATAAAGTCAATCAATTATATCCACTTTCGATCCCAAAACACAGTTGCCATGACTTCACCAGAAGACTGTGTTCTTTTGTTTTCGCGGCCTGGGTGAATCAGAATGCCACCACTCACATGATTGTTGTTTGGTATCAGGTGTGAAATGAAAAGCCCAGGTTTCATCACCCGTAACTACTGAATCCAAAAGGTTGTCCTTTTCATCTGCATAGCGGAGAAATTGGCAGAAAGTTTCAGTGTGCTGCTTCTGTGGCATTCTTCAGCATTCTTGAGACCCATCTTCTAAAATTTCAGCTCTTCAAACAAAGTCCGGTGAATGGTGCTTAGAAAAATCTCAGAAACAGCAATGCAGAGCTCATCAAGAGTGATCTGCTGATCTTGAAGCATGATTTGTTCAACCTTTGTCATTATATCTTTGGGAATTGATGGTCTCCCGCTTCTTTTCTTGTCATGAATTTCCGTACAACTATCTGCAAACTCTCTTCACCACTTGCAGATATTTTTGACATCGATACAAGATTCTCCATACATTTCCATTAACTGTCAATGAATTTCAACTTCAATTGGTTTAACCCCTTTTGTACTAAAAAACTGGATAACTGCGCGAACTTTGTGCCTGGCGGTAGTGGCTAAGGGGAGCTCCATTACAACTGGCTACCAAGCCACGACTGAGAGCTCTAGCGGATATGTGGTGGTTTCTGCACAGAGTGGAGAAAGCATGGAAAAAAGCAATATGACCAACATCCACACAAATAGTTTCCCTGTGACCCCAGCACTTTGGAGACCTTACTTTTCAGATTACCCTTGTATAAAAGTCCAGCATCTTTCAAGAATGCAACCTGAAGATTATCAAGAAACTCCCCACAGCACAAACTAACTTTTACATCGAAAAAGTTCTTTTTTATTTTCTCAAAAATTACTCTAACAATTTGGACTAAAATATGATATTTTAAAATATTTACATTTCAAATGTATGTATTGAACTTCCTCTTGATTTTGAGTAACTTTCATATAGAGGAAACAGGTTATTGGAATACCCCAAAAATCGGGACATCCCCTCCCCCCCAATCCTCCCATTTGGTGCAATCTGGTTATATTGGGCAATATTCTATCTATTAGGTTGCATTGGTACCACCAACTGTTCATAAAATATAACCATGGTAAGACTACAACCATAGTTGGTGTTATTGCATCTGTTACGTTGCTATTATTCAATATTTTTGAACTGGCTGCAGGAAGGGCATCCAATAGATTTTAAAACAAGACGCTTTAATCTGCAAATGCCATTGTATTGCTGGTGTGTGAATGGTTTTGTCTTGAATTGTTGTAGAGCATTATATTACGTTATTGTTAATGTTATTTTTGTGTTTGCAATGCAGTAGTGGCTTAACAATATTCAGTGTTCAGAAATGATTTTTATACAAAAGTGTTATTGCAGAACAAGATTTGCCGAAGGTGAGTAGGTTCATCGTGTGTTGTGTGGTAACAATATTCAAGGAATATCAGCAAATAGTGCACACTTCACACCTGATTCTTGTATTTGTTGTGGCAGATCGTTAATAAATATATTAAAAAGTGTTGTGCTTAGCACTGCGCCTTGTGGTAAGCCACGGTGTACTTGTTTGTAACTTTTTGGTTTCGAAGTCCACATTACTAAGTCATCAAATGAACATTTGATGTTTCAAAATCTTTTCACTAAGAAAAAAGCCACTAAAAATAAAACTAAATTTTGAGGGTCAACAATTACCAGAAACAAAGGAAGCAAAGTATTTAGGAGTTACATTTGATACTAAACTTACATGGACCAAACAAATAGAAAATGTAATACAAAGAGCAGAGAGGTGCCTTTCACTGTTAAAACGTCTAACAGGAATGAAGTGGGGATGTTCCAGAGCAACTCTTTAACACAACATACAATGTATATATAAAGCCATTATTTACTTACTGCAGCGAAGTTCTTGTAACAGCAAATACAAAAAAGATTCAAATCTTTCAAAACCAAAGTCTGAGATTAATTACAGGTGCTATCAAAACCACACCAATAGCAGCTATGGAAATACTAACGAACCAATACCCCATTGAATATGAAATAGAAAAAGCGGCTCTTATTCAACACGAAAAGTAGATCAGACTCCCATTCAATACATGGCACAAGAGAAATTTTACACATACACTAAAGACTCAGGAGAGCTTTCTTTCCAAAATTCAAGACATCAAGAAGAATGTATACCTTCCTAATTCAAAGGAAAACTTCATATCTAAAGTCAATCCGACATCACATATTATTTACACCTGACAGAAGAAGTTAAGAAAAGTGATACTCCAACTAGTGTTCTAAAATTATTGGCATTAGAGACAATCCATACTAGATTTCCAGAACACGAATGGCTCCATATTTATACTGATGGATCATTTATATCAAACCAAGATGGAGCAGGTGCTGGAGTCACATGTCACCTCTTTTCCTATTACAAATCTTTAAGTTATGGAACTACAAACTTTGATGGAGAAATTGAAGCAATTCGAATGGCCCTACAAAATCTTTTGTACAGAATTTCACATTTTCAGCAAGCAGTTATTCTCTCAGATTCCAGGGCAGCAATTATAGCAATTACTTCCAAGTTGTCACCAAAAAACCAAATAATTATAGAATGTTGGAAAATCCTTACCCATCTAACAGCACTTCAAAAACACCTAGTCTTCCAATGGATACCAGCTCACTGTGGACTGAGTGGTAATGAGAAAGCTGATTTTCTTGCAAAAAAGGGTACCGGCAATGTGCAGAAATCAATAGTTAATCTACCATTTTATGCAGCTAAAAGATTAGTCAACTCTGAATTCAAAAAAATTATTGAAAAATATTACTATGAAAAATCAAAGAATAAAAGATGGGAACTACCAAACATTCAAACAGTAATTCCTGAGTATCCTCGAAAAACAGCAGTTGCAACCTTCAGGTTGATTACAGGACATGATTGTCTGGCAAAACATTTAAACAGAATTGGGATATATTCTTCACCACTCTGTCCTCTATGTGATCTGCAAGAGGAAATGGATCGAGACCACCTTCAAATATGCCTGGCCACTTCTAGTGCCCCATCCATCAGTGAAAAATATTGGAGAGCAAGAGGATTAATGACTTCATTGTCAGAAATCCAGCATTAGCTAACAACATATTCAAGGAATATTATAGTTTGAAAGCATGTTATTTTAACCTGTGATATTTGAGGTTATAGTAATAGTACAAGGATTGAGAAATTGTGTGACTGCAACACATCAGATTTTTTTTTTAATTGACGTCTGCGGCTACCTTCAACAGCTGGAAGGATTTGAAGTGTTCGTTTTGGAGTCTTAAGGCTTTTCTATTAGGCTCTTGATGAACCTATGGAGTGGATTGATTATCTTTGGCAGGAATTTCAAAATTCATTAGCATAACACACTAGACTTTCACTTTTTAAATTGAATCACATCTATAGACAATGAGCAAAGTGATACTGATTAAACTGAGCAAGATGGCTCTACATAACTTACGAGGCTTACATTTGGAAGATCTACAGTTCAAATGCTGCCAGGACCATCCTCCCTGGCTAAGGCTTTTTCCAGGTTTTGCTCAGTCCTCATCTGGCAAATGGGAAGGTACCTTAAACTTAAGCCTGGAATGTTTCCTTCCTAAATATAATTTCATTCCGATAATCATCAGTGTCCATCGCCTGTGGTACTCTATGTAGTAAGAATGAGGATAAAAAAAAAAAAAATATGGTGATTAAACGTGTTCAAATAGTAATTCTGAACCCAGTGTGTTTCATCTCTAATTTTATCCTCAGGGTTTCACTTAAAATTCTCAGTTAAATATTTACATTGCGAGATATGTAAACTTGAATGGTTTACAACTAAATGAACATTACTAACTGGCAGACACGAATCTTAAAGTCACAATGCAGGTGCACAATGTATAGTGCAGCTTGCTCTACAACTTGCTTTATGTGTGAAATATTTGTTATATAAACACTGTGAGACACATAGAGGTTTAAACTGGTGCAGTGAGATTTCTTCAGCATGCTAGAAGAAGAACAGGATGAAGGAGGCAAGAGGCAAGCAAAGCAGTCAGCAGAACAAGGAGAAAAACCAACCAGAGAGAGGAAAGCGGGTTGGATACCTTCAAATATCTTATCAATACCATTTAAGTCCGAGGTGTCATCTTGGTTTTCAGCATGGCCCAGAGGATCGTGGTCGGCGTAAGTGCTGTCCCGGAACGAGCTGCAAGATGAAAGCAGACTACGCAAGGTCAATGCACCTGTGGTGCCTTCTGAAGTGTTGCAAATATTACTGCACTAAATGGCAATAGCACATCATCCAATACTCAACAACTTCTCAAAATATTTATTTTTTTAAGATGCATTTATTATTTCAAGAGCTAAAGCATTATAGTTTTATATAAATCTTTTTATTTTTCGATATTATCAACATTTGTGAATACCAGATGATTACTTCGCCTTGCAAAGATATGTAATTCTAACACATTTTTCAAAACTTAGTGTAGCTTAATAATAGGTTTTATTAATTAATATTTCTTAAAACTAACAAAGTAAATTGATCTAACAACAGAACACCTACTTTGCATTTTTATTTGCTGCAGAAATCATCACTCCAACTTAAACAAATATAAAAAATATGGAATTAAAAGCATGTCAAATAATGATTGCAAATAAAATTACTATTACAAAATTAACTGTTCAATCATATTTATGATTCTGTTTTTCTCTTAATGTTATGCACTTTAAGCAATAATTCTTCAGTATCTCTGCTAAAATGCTTTTAAATAACAGTGTTTCACATATTTCAGATAATGGGTGATATGAATAAAGAAATGAGCAGACTTGGTAATATCAGTTTGGGATAAATCTTCCACTCGCTTTTGAACTTGAATAAACACCTACATAGAGATGGCGTGCAATACTCGCTCAGTGTCTCCTACTGCACTAGTGAACTATGCATGGAGTAAAGGCATTCAGCGCACCAGAGATGGTGTTAACGGCAGATAAATATAGGTTTTAAGTATGAATAAAGACAACGCTATTTCTGGCATATACTTATATGCTTTCAAGGCTTGGAAATACATGTTTCAAGGGCCCTCTTAAGAAATAAAAAAGTTATTTCTAGAAATAAGTGTCTGTATCAAAAATATTAATAAATCTTAGTAACTAAAACTTCATTTATCTTTTGCATTATATATTATATTCCAATTCTAAACAGGTTTCAAAAATCAACTATTTGCATCCTCAGTGTTTCGACTGTTTGCTGTATCATCATTACAGCCATAATTGCTCCCCATACTATTCCCTCAAAAATTAAAATGCAGGTGACAGTATTAAAAACTGACTTCCAAAGTTTATTATTATACACTGGCAGGTTCCATGTCACTGCAGTGACATATATGAATAAATAATACAGTACAACCTTGCTAACATAGGGACCAAAAAATCAAGAGTTCATGTTAAAAAAAGTTGCATTAAGTAAAAAAAACCGTTTTTAATACGTATACATGTACAGTATCAATCACTTTCACTACTGTAGACTTACAATACTATAAAGTACAAGTACTCACAAATTACACTACTTTCTTGGAAAACGGTTTTGAACACACCACAGGAGGCATACTTTTCCCTCACTTGATCAAATTCATGCAACTAGCTGTGCACATTGTCATTAACTATTTGCTTCTGCACAAATTTGTACAGATGAAATTTAATGTCTCTTTTGGAACTGATACAGCCATCCAGCACAACAACTGAAGTCTCTGATTCCTTTAGTTTTGGCAACCTCATTTGTTTCTGACTGAATCATAGGGCCATATATGACTGAACCATTACAGCAGTAACGTATCAATGTCTTCATACTTAGCTCTACAAAGTTGTTTAGATTTGTTTCCTGTTTGGAACCTGATGCAGCAGTATTAATGCTTTTTTCTTGATTCTTAATTATTGTAGCTGAAGTATATTAGGAAATTCTAAACTACTCTACAATTTAAACCAAAAAGGTGAGTCAATTAATAACAATACACAACACTTTCTTATAATTTACCGAAGCATGTTTCGGAGGCTGACTTTCCTTCATTATCAATCGGACATCGACTGGTTCTCCTTGGTCAGAAAACAACACTGTTTTCAAACTTCCAAGAAAGAAGATACTCTACAATTGCCACTTTCTTTGTACCACAGACCACTTCATCTAGAATCTTAAACTTTACCTGTACATTTAGAGCTGTCTGTTTCCTTTTTTCCATGTTTCACTTGCTACCGTTTGTAGATTGTTATTCAGTATTCTAACTTGATTTGGCTGCAAGTAAAAGAACACCTGACATCGAATACATTTCTAAATGTTAATGCATACAGTATGCCTCTGAAACAGGTTCCAGTAAATTATAAGTAAGTGTTGTGTAGTATTCCCTTACTCAGTAGTATGACCTTTTTACAAACACGTTTTTGATGGTTTTACTAAATGATTTTAGATCTTTTATTTGTCTTATTTTGGTCATCTCTTTAGCACGGTGGTAGTGCTGTTGCTTACCAGGTGGAGGACCCATGTTCAATTCCTGGTACTGGCTTGGGGGATTTTCTCCCACTGGGAGACCTGGCTCAGGGTGTACTCAGCCTTGTTAGGTTCCTGAGGAGCTACTTGATTGAAGAATAGTGGCCCCTGGTCAACAAGACCACATAATCGACAGAGAGGGATCAGGGTGCTGACCATATCTCCCTCCAGTGCTGCATCCCACACATGATGCCTGTGGTGGGCAGAGGTGGGGGATGCAGTGGTCAGGGGATATACAACCCACATGGGCTGTTATATGGCTGATATATATCCATATGGGCTGTTGTGCCACCGGGTTACGTTATTTGTCTTATTTTAATGGGTAATTTATTATACATTTGAGTTAACAATGGGTAGTTAGCTTTGTAATTACATCTCTTGCATTCATTTCAAAAAAACTTGCACTTAAAAATACTGTAACATCAGAAGTTTGTTACAATGAAATTGAATTACACTAGGGACTGAAAGAGTTCATAATTTGCCTTAACTGAAATTCTTGTTAACTTATAAAGCTTCTCGTAAGAGCTAATGTATTCCTTCCAGGTCCAGTATTTTTTTCGTGTTAACTGTGAGTTCATCTTAACCAAGTTTGCGCTAATCAGGTTATACTGTAACTATTATAATCTGAAAAGTAAAGGTACTCATTACAGCAACATAAGGAGGCATAACCATAAGAATCTGAGTAATTATGTTCGATTACATTTCCTTATGGTGTTTGTAAACTATTTACATGATCTGATCACAATTTGAAATAAATAATACAAAGAATTTAAATTTTTAGAAGCATATTTCACTAGGTCAAAAGCTTGGAGAGGTCTGAAAATAACACAACGGTATTCTTTACTATCCAATGAAACTGCTACAGACTTTAAAAAAACAAATACTAGACCTTCTTCCACAAAATCTATTCTGTAAATTCAATATTATATTAAATTTAGTGAAAAGGTATCATAGTCTCTTATACATAGCAAACTGATCATTTTTCATACTGATGATCAAAGAGCAGCAAGCTTATAATTTTATACAGTAGTTTTTTCCTCTTTTTTGTATAATTTCTTGATTTTTGCAGCCTTCAAGCTGCTGGGTAGTGGTGATTTTAGAAATAATTTAAAATAAATCTTCAAGGACGATAGTAGCCGTCAGGAACGATGGTGGTACATGACATAATGCGCAGGTTTTAGTAAGAGGGGAAGTACTGTATTACAACTGTTTCCCATCATTCTCTGCCATCGTTGGAACACTTAAACTTACTATTACGCAATGGAGTGAACTTATTGCTCGAAATTATTAAATTTCATTGTTAAACTGTGGGCAAGTACTCTCATACACGCTCTGAAACAGATATGCCTGATTGGCTAGAAAACATGTCACCGTGATGTTGTTGGATATTTGACTTCTGTGCAACCACCTTCACACGTGAGGGGGACTGTAACAAGTTATAACATTTTTTCAGAATATAATAAGGGATTTTCCAGGCCATTGAATATTTACTTTTTGTGTCTTTCAAACTGAGTAGAAATCTTTGGTTATATATTTAATCAAGGCACATAAATTCAATTATAATATACATTGAAATGAATTAACTGGTACAAAAGCTTCAGAACAAATTAAAATTATACATCTAATGAAGGAAAGTGGATAAATATTGATTTAAGTATCTAAAACATAGACAGGTAAATTAGTTTACAACAAAAATAATGTTAACATTTACAATAAACTGTGTCAGTATCATGCTTCTCAATGGGCATGTTATGGTAAATAATTTTGATTATTCAGATTTTCCAGAAGTGTTTCTTATTATTTATTCTTGCTAACAACCATTTGCTGCAAAGCCCTTTAAATGATCACACACACTATTGAGAAAATTAACCACCAATTATTTTATGGTCTTTTTGAACTTGTACGATATGTAATTTATGATACCTAATGTATACAAATTTCTTTCCCCTTCTATAATATTCTAATTTTCTATCACACACCATCACAATCATGAATTTGGGCCACTTTTGCTAGAGGCTTGAAATCATCTACAGCAGAATCTCTGAATATTATAATTCAAAGCTCAAATAAGAGAATGAGTATAGGTGTTTTTTCACACAATACTTCACACACTGTCTGAGCAACCTCTTTATTTCTGACTCAGTGAATAGAACTAAACTTTGAGTGAAAGCACTCAATGACGAGAACTTGCTCAACTTTATTCATGTCACCCATTATCACAACTTTTATGTTTCAAGTTCCATATTTTTTAAGGTTATGTTAAAATCTGCAATCATAATTTTTGTTATATTTCTCTATTTATTTATTTATTCTCTTATTTAGTATTTCCAATTTTCTTCCTTTTATGTATTAGTTGATATTTTAAATAACTGCAAATACTTTCTAATGGGGATGCAGCAAAGCAAGCAATTCTAAAAGCAAAATTAGACTTAACAACACAGAATATAAATGCAGAAAGTAAAAGTTAGTGAATAGTAAAACCAATGGGGTTTTGCATTCTAAAGCACAATATTATGATTGTTTCCCCATCCACAAATAACACTAGTCTTAAAGACAAGTAAAATTTTCATTATAGGGAGAGGAAAAAAAAAAAGAACAGCTATACCTGATCACATTATGACCAAATGCTTCAGACCTAACTTAAAAATAATGCAGATAAATACTTCAGAACATTAAAGACAACTAAACCTCACTTTTGCACTTTACCTAATTCTAACCAAGTAAATAAACTACAAAGAGAAAAACATTTTCATTTGTACATGATAAGGGGATGTAAATTGGGCAAAAAGGACTTTTTAGCTATAATATGTTCCGATTTGTATCTAAACAGTACAGACATACTGATATATAAGGATGTCTGTACTGTTATATATATATCTGTAATATGGAATATTTTTATTGTAATACTTAATGAATGTTAAACTGAATTATATTCAATGGTTCCTAAAAGCAAGAATCAATTCATGTCCAGTATGGATTTAAATAGGAGAGCATAAAACACCCCAAAGAAAATATTAGTAGGAACTATTGAGAGTTCTACTACATTTTTCAAAACGTGATAACCTTACCCCACTCCCGTAACAAAGGTGGCATTACTTTGCGGTATGGATATACAATGTTTGCAGTTTAAAAGTATACAGGAGCCAGTAGACTGCTACATTGTTTCTTGCCCTGTTTATGAGGGTTGCCTTGTGTTTGCTAACAGTTGTTACCCCGTGAAAAGGGAAGTGGTCCTCATTTGGAGGCTATCATACTTTGAAAAATTCTGTACTCATTACTGCCCATTCAGGCACAATATTGCATGAATAAAAATGAAATATTGGTATCCATCCACAACTGTTATAACTAAGACCAAAATTGTTCTATCTTAGCTACATGGGCATCAGCAGACTTTTTTCAGAGGGGGGGGGGGGGGGGGACATGTGACATGAAAGTTTGCAGTAAAAAATATGAATTCATTATTTTGCTGCCAAAAGTTACAATACTTGTTGTGGATGACTGTATTAATTTGTGCTGAATAAAAATTGTTCTTTACATGAAACTTAAAACAATAGTCTAAAGGTCAATCATTGACCGCACATTAAATTCACTGATTTCCATTAGCCCCCCTGTCGGCCCCCTTTGTGACACCCATGTTAGTTACCCTCAAGCAATCCAAATTAATGCACATTTTGAGGGTTCCAAGTTAAGCAAATGCAAATATGAGGTCAAGCACATAGTAAACACTGGAAAATCAAAGCCACAATGAATGAATGGTTAAATAGCACGGAAACTTAATTTCTGGAAAGTAAAAGTGAGGTTCTGCTGTATTTATTGTAACTTTCCAATCCAGTAATTTAGCAAACTGATTGCTATTTATGGGATTCCAGCCTCAAGTCCTAAACCCAAGAGGAGTTTGGTCTTGAACAGGACATTTGCCATGATGACAATGCCTTTTGAAACTTTAAAGCTGCTGAACTTGAAAGAGGACTTACCTGGTACGCTTGGGAGGTGCAGGAGCTTGCTTGCCTTTCCTGTTTGTTGGTCGGCGCATTTGCACCAAGTTACTTTTGCTGCTACTCAAGACAGGACCGCCAGTGAAAGTGCTAAGCTTGCTCACAGCACCATCTATTAATGCAATACAAGTTTTAAAATAACATCTTTGTAACCTTCTTTACACTTATGATTTTCTAAAAAGAATCAAGGTGGCACTTATACTGCTTGCAAAAGTTAAAGGCATGTGAATGCTGGCCATTGCTCAAGCAGAATGCTGTTGCCAAGCGTAGTGCGTGTACTGTAGAGGTTCTGTACATGAGAGCATGTGAGATGCGTGTACCACAATCAGCAGTGCTGGTAGGAGGAGCAAGCTTAGGTTTCGCTGGAGTCTGCAGTACGGCCCGCCTCCATATGCCTTTAACTTTAGCAAAGATTATAGTACCATGTTGGTATTCTTTTATAAAGCTACATTTGTTTCAGAATTGGAGCAAACTGGAAAGGGACATGACAAGAGGTAATCTAACACTAGTAATCCTGAAGGAAGTCAGTCGAAACACAGATGATCAGATGAGTCTTTAAATATTTCTAGGTTGTGAAAGCAGTGAATTAATGTTTCTTCCCCTTCCCAAATTGTGATTGCCTAATGTGCCCCAAAGATCTGGTTAGCTTCACTATGTCACCTGTATGTGGCTCCCCAATGCTCCTGGTCTTCTGAGGCGGTGCCATGGCCGAGCAGTTAGCACGCTTGCCTACCACCTAGGCGGCCCGGGTTCGATCCCAGGGACCCGCATGTGGTATTCGTGGTGGACGAAGCGGCGCCAGGGTGGGTTTTCTCCCGGTGCTCCGGTTTCCCCCGCCATCTCATTCCACCAGTGCTCCATCTTCATTCCATGTATCATCAGTGTCACCGCCTGTGGTGCCGTAGTAGTAAAAGCGGGCGTTAAACACCACCACAACAACAACTGGTCTTCTGAAATGCTACATACTGTCGGTCTGTCTGTCATGCACTGCCATGTGACATGACAAGGATTAAGTAAACTGTGCAATGTATATGGACACTATCACAAATACCCACTCTGATAATTAAACTGGCTGAAGGTGGTACACAGTGAGACGAAATTATAAAAGAGTAACTCTGAGTTGAAATTAATGTTTTTAAGTTTCACTAACTTTCACTTAAAGTAGTGCATACCTATGCTTCCCAGATGTTTTCTGCATTATCTACCTCGGACTGCTGGAATGATTTGAAGTATTCGCTCAGGAATCTTGAGGCTCTCCTATTGAGTTTTTGATGAACCAATGGAATGAGTTGTCTTTGGCAGGAATTTCAAAATTCATTAGCATTGACTTATATTTATTCAAGAGTATCCTGTCCAAGTTTCAAGTTCTATTAGTTTTTGTACTGCTTACAAAAGGCAGTCACTGTTTTTAATGTGGTACATGAGTACTGTCCTTTGATCAGGAGAATGTCTTTGTTTTTGAACATGCAATTGCGCTGTGAAGCGGGAAGCTTCTTGGTACGATGTAAACAGAATAACACCTGCAGTTGAAAATTACTGTCTACAAGACAGTTGGACTATACTGCTCGCAAAAGTTAAAGGCATGTGAACGCTGGCCAATGCTCAAGCGGAGCACTGTTGCCAAGCGTAGTACGTGTACCGGAGGAGATTCTGTACATAAGAGCATGAGAGATGATGTACCACATTCGGCAGCGCTGGTAGGAGGGGCAAGCGGAGGATTCGCTGGAGACTTCAGTACACCCCGCCTCCATATGTCTTTAACTTTTGCGAAGATTATATAAGCAGTGACAGTGTTGCTACAATATTATATCATATTGTTTCTTGAGTCTCCAATAAATACAATGGATTAGTGATATTATTGAAAGTATGATCATAATTGCTTCATTTGATGTGGTAATGTAATGTATAGTGATGCTCCATCGCATAATATTTATTGTCCCAGGAAAGAAACTATAAGTCACTTTTGAAGCAGGATGCAAAACATCAGAGAGGAATAAATAACAGTGCAATATCTCAGATTCACTTGTGTCAACCACAAGGTCATAGCTAAACTCCTCAGACAAATACAGTACATGTGTTTACACATAGTAAATAAACACATGGAAAAATCAACAGTGCACATAATTATTAATTAAGGCTTCACGGGTGATCAGCCGTGAAGCCTTAATTAATAGTGCTCGCCTTGAAAGCTTCAAATCTTACACAGTGCACATAATTTTTGGAACTCCAGTTTCAATATTAGACCTTTTGAAATCAGTGCAAAAAACAACAGAACCTGAAACTTGGGAGAAGGTATTCTTGAAAAAATATGAGTCAGCACTAATGAACTTTAAAATTCCCACTGAAGACAACCCATCCCATAGATTGATCAAAAGCCCAGGAGAGCCTCAAGACTCCAGGGCAAATGCTTCAAATCATTCCAGCAATCAACAGTAGCTGATGACACAGGTATTTGCAAAACATATGTATGTATAAGTTAGTGAAGTTCAAAAGGGTTTATTTCGACCCAAAGTTATAAATTTCCACTGTTTACTATGCTGCATTCAAACTAAGTTATAAAGAGAACAGGCGTGGCAACTCACATGGAATAATTTATTATTGGTGAGAAATTACCTTGTGATAGATGTTTGTGCTGCCATGCAGCCATCTCAGTACACTGTTGCCATGGTTACTTGCTGTCTGTCTGCAGTGGCAAGACCGATATCCATGAGATATAAAAGATAGTTAAAGTTCTGAATATAATAACACTTTGAATGGTTAAATTTTTAGTGAATCACTGTACATAACACAACCATACACTTTACTAAATTAAGTGTTTGCAAACAAAGAATCAGTACATCATGTGAAAATGCATGTAAATTTTCACTTAACCTGTAGCTTTTATAATGCTGATGATGTCATGCCTCTGATGGTACTAACTGGCAAAGTGACCAGGTGTACTGACCTTGATTGTTGAGCACTGAGCTTGCCTGTTATCTTGTTTACTAGAACAGTGAAACACGAGTAACTTGGCATACAGTCAGTAATGCAATACAAATTAATGATCTCTTGTGCCTGCCGATATATGAAATGTTGCTGTCCTTAAGACATGATTGCATCTGAACAGTGTACATACATTGTCTCGCTGTGTATATGCTATAAGGCTGCGTAAACAACTCGGCAGTTTTACATTCTTTCCAATACCTTGTAGGCTTTGTCACCTATACTCCATCCAGCCTTAGATCCGCCCCTTGTATCACTCCACGATAACCTGATGTTATCACCTGCGACTAACACAAAACAAACACCACGTGGACTCATACCTCGTATTTATGTTGCAACAGAACGATATTTACTCAGGAATTTTAGAAATATCACGTTACATTTAAGTAGTCTTTACCAGGGTTATCGTACATCTTGAAAACTCACAGATAATCGCCGATATTAAAGGTACTATATTTTATGGTGTGCTTTGGTTTCGGCGTATTGCGAGTTCGTTGTTGATGGCTTGTGTTTACATCAAGTGCGGATCTAACGGTGGAGCGATTATAGTAATGTATTCTTTCTACTGGACTGGCGCAACTTACAAGTCCCAGCCAATCAGCTGATAACGCATGGCACAAGTGTCAATCACAAGGCAATTTCTCATAGATGGGGAATTATTAATTATAAATATTTTAGCTTAAAAACATCTTGCAGTGTCTTGTTAGTAAGTCACCTGCTACTTTTTGTCTTCTTTTGTTTTATCTTGGCTCAAACTGGTATGGGATTCAGATCACACATTTATGGGGATAAGCAAAAATGTGTCCTAAAGAAAGCTAAGATTATCACTTTAAACATCTTCTATTTAGATCCAAGAACCTAAAGGTGGAAATGGTGTACAGTGAAGCACAAATTATACTAAAACTCATAATGCAAGATAAATGAACATCCATTTACTGAACATGAACTGTCTACGATCAGCATATATTGACTATTGGACTTATTGCAGGTAAGTTCCATGGACTCAATGGATCCCTTTATCAACTGTTTGATGAACTCCTGTAGCAGGTTTCAACATGAAAACCAAGAGAGAAAACGTGCTTCCATTTTTGGACTTTAACATTATATGGGACAATAATAAGAAATTTGAATTTGGAATTTTTAGAAAAGACAGCCATACAGAAAACCAAGAATTTCAACCCAACTAACCACAAACACCAATCATCCATAGTTTACTACACAAATCATTCAACCCACCTATGAACAAAACAGAATATGGCAAATAATTTGCCCAAATTATTAAAACCATTGAGAATAATGGCTTCAATAAAACATTTGAAACAATAGAAAAGAGCAAAACAGCAGCCATAACCACTCACATATTAGAAAAAAGAAAACTATTTAAAAACAATTTCACATGCCACCCTCAAGCTCCCCAGAAACTTTAAAGTACAGTTGAATCTGCTTTATATGTAACCCAGTTCTAAGTAATTTAAATATAAATGTTTATAGGTCCCAGCAAAATGTAATTTAGAAACATATTAATAGAACCTTATTTATACGTAATGCATTTAAATGCAATTCCCTGTCATACATATTAAATTTCAGTGAAATACAACTTTTACGTAATCATAATGAGCATACAGTATCTTAAAAGAAATTCGAGGCGTATTTTCCTTGTCTTGTTGACAAAGACACAATCTGAGTGGCCAGCTTTTAGCCATGGAAACAAAAGACAAATAAGTTTGCTGGTAGGGCCAGTGGCTTTTGGCGTAACAATCTCGTAGCAACAAACGAGAAGTAAAGATAAAAATGTTCAGTATAAAATACGGGTTGTATATCATGGTTTCCCTTCCCACATGTATAAAAGTTAAGTTAAACGTGGTAGAAGAGAGCAATGTAATCTAGGAGGCAGTTGGAGAAGTCCTAACTAATTGATGTCCTCAACAGTTGCCAGAAAACAATTAACCCAAACACCTCTCTTTTCATTTCAATGAAAACTTCCAACTGCACAATGTATTCAAATCACCATACCAAAAAAAATGTACCTGCGTTTTGATACCAATATAAAGTGCATACAACAAAATAACATACAAATGGGAGGAAACAAACTTTTGAGGAAGCAAACCAACCTCCAACCATGCCAGCTGCTGCCACCTGCTCTGACATCACCACAAGTCCATGAATGTTTCCCGTACTTCCCGCATGAGGCTTCTTGTATGCCAGTTGTGGCGTGCCGCTGCCCTGGAGCTGCTTCTCCACCTCTGCAACATATCACCTCACTTGAAAAACACAATACCAAGTTAGTAAGCCTCCATCTCTGTAGCAAAAGAAATCTGGACCTATCTCAATGTTTTGTTCTAAGTGTCAAATTCATCCTTCTACTCTCAGGACTAGTTTTGTCAACTGATGTTAAAAATAGTCTAACATTGTTGAAAGTTTAATATAGTAATAAAACTCATGCATTTTGTAAGTGTTTACAGCAAACTGTTACTGAGCATTTTGATAACTTCAGAGACAATTAAAAACAACCGCTTTCAAGAAGGGGGTTATAAAACTCATGGCTTCTGAATGTGCTCCAATGTATTTTGTCTATGCATTACACAGCTGTGTCAGTAATAGAGAACGATTTATGTAAACACACAATTGCCATGTGATTCTCCTGCTTGTTTGAGGTTATAATTGTGATGTCAATTGAAAAATCTAGGGAGAGAGGCACTAATTTTTTAACAATCAAAAAGGAGTTAATTACAATGAGCTAAAGGGGAAACGACTCTCAAAGAATTTAATTGCAATGCATGTATTTATCTACTCCAGAAAGGATTTGCAGCAATTTTATGCTAACATAAAACACAGCACCAAAGGGGCACGTGCAAAGAGCGTTAAACCAGTTCAAAACTGTGCTAGATATTACGCTGAAACTTGAATGAATGGAAGTGCATTGAATAAGGATCAAGTACGCCAAATAAAACTATTTGCTTCTTGAAGCAATTGCTTTGGAAATCTTCTGGCTAAAGCCACAAATGGTAGCCTTGGAAATTCCAACACTATCATTTACTATTAAATGAAAAGAGCTGATAGTACAAAATCTCAGAATAATTAACAATTTACAGCACCAGAGAATGAGGAGTATTGCTGGTACTCTAACCTCTCTTATGTTTCTTCTACAACCCTGCTCAGAATTGTTTTTGGCATTCTCAATAGCTTTAAAAGTGTCATTTATTGCAGGTTTTCAAAATCATCATGATGCAGAGTCTTCACTTAGAATAGCTTTAAAAAATGCCATATATAACCAACTATGGATCAAAAGCTTGGTTATAAAAAGTCATTTTCGAACTTCTAACATTTATTAAATACCTTGACACAAAGGTATAGCAATATAGACTCAACATGGAATTTAACACAATGCTATATCTAGCATTGTTCGCTGCAACAGAATTTAGTTGACCTCAGTGTTAAACCACTTTAACACTGTGTTAAAACATGACATTGGCTGGTGGAACCAGCCTCTTCATCTCTTACATATGAGTAGAAATCTATACAGATTTCTATTATCATTGTTCACTTCATTCACTTACTATATATTTGTTTTAACCATCTACCATATTCTACTTCTACCATATCGAGGGTTTGGTATTTGTCCCGCTCCACACCAAAACTATCAAAATTGGTCTATTTTCCATATTCTAAAATTAAAGAAGTTAATATGTAACAAACAAACTGTCTTACCCTCTGTTATGCTGGATTCTTGAAACATATTCTCAAGGGCATGGTGAATTTCCTGAAAGGTAGGCCGATCGCTTATATTCCATTGCCAACACTGTCGCATTAGATCATAAATTTTTGGTGGACAGCCTTGTGGACATTCCATTCTATATCCTTTCTCTAACATATGGTAAACATCTGTAAGATCTACACCAGGGTACGGTGACATACCATAAGTGGCAATTTCCCACAGTAGAATTCCAAATGCCCATACATCAGACTGCAATATGAAACAACATCCATGTTATCCTTTTTAACCAAAATTGTTCTTCAAATGCCATTAATGATATGAAACTGCTGTCACAGTGTAATGAACTTCATGGTTCATTGTGAGATCTTATAGTCAAATGAAAACCCATAATTATATTGAAAGTTATGTATAAAATTATTTACATTCAGACAAATAGCAAACTTGTAATTGATGACCGTAGTAGTAATTGCAGATTTATTTATCTGTTTAGGATTTAAATCTGTAGTAGCTTACAATTTTTGATTGACAATATTGACATTAAACATGAAATTATACTTATAAAACATTCCAACACACCAGCAAGTCACAGTATGGGAAAAATCCACATAATAAACATGCACAAAGAGTAATACATTTTTAAGTTCTGCTGGCTAACAAATAGCTAGACGGCTACAACTGATACTTATGCCAGGATTGCGATGAACTTTACTTAACGTGACTTAATGCAACAGGATATAACGTAAAGTAAGAAACTAGAAGCCCTATTAGGATGCACTTAACATAATGGGAATGATTCTGATTTGTTATTCTTCTATTCAGCAGACATGGCGGATATTTGAAGCAGCTCTCTTTTTCTAATAAGAGGTTAAGTTTTCCAAAAATGAAAAGAAAGAGAATACAAAAATATGAAGTAAAACACTTTTAAAAGGTGAATAAAGTACTACACAGATGGTCATAACCTACTTTAGAAGCTAAATAAAAGAAACAGAGGAGTTTTTATGCAAACAGTTACATAGAGAAGCACAATTGGCACTACTCGCTGACTGAGATGACCTCCAAACTTGACATAATGTGAAGTATAAGTTTCACATTGCCAAACTCTTACGTTATATCACATTAAGTTAAGTCATGTTAAGTTGACACTAAATAGCTCCATGTAATATGTGTTAGACTTTCCCATTATGTCACATTGTGTTAACTCACATTACATAAAGTTCATCATAATCCCGGCGTTAGTAAAGGATCCCCTTTCCTTAAGTAGAGGATGCCAATGGACAATGCAGATGAAGGTGTCTGAAATATATTTTGAGTGAAAACTTACTAAGAGGAACTCAAGTGTTAAAACATTTGTCAACATTTAAAAACACTGGTTGTTCCACTTAAAATCCAACAGGATTAGTTTCAAAGAAGCTCTTTTCCATCCTCAGTTACCTGACAAAGTAATCAGTTGGCCGAGCAGTGTTTTAACAAAGTTTTTAATAATATGCTCCACTGTTTTAAACACTTAATTTCACCATAAGTTTTACACTGCACTTGACTGCCCACAAAAACCCAATAGCCACAAAACAGTGGCTATCTAGCTACAGTTGTACAAATAAAATTTCCTTTAGCTAAACCATTAGTATTGAATGCAAAACATTATTTAGGTTTGGGTGCCCCTTTATGAATATATCCATTAATATTTTTGTATAACCGAACTTTAAAGCACATCAAATACTTTATGTTCTAATAAATCTATACTAAAGAAACAAGCAAAAGAGGCTGTCGAAAATCTTAAAAAATGTTGTACACCAACTTTCAAATATTACCCATTTTCAAGAATAATAGTATGAAAATTATTAATACTTTTTCTAAGTATATTTACATAAACAAATCTTAAGTTTCATAAACTTGCTCTTTTTGATAAAAAATTCACTCCATGTACCTTATTCTAAAAAGCTATTATAATAGACAGTGTGCATCTGGAAAGCATAGTCTAAAAGGATAAAAGGCTACCCAATAGGACAACTAAAAATTGTCTATGCTCAAGCTTCATTCAGAACAAAAATTCTGCAGTAGTTTTAATGAAATACATCAAGGACAAATGCCAGCGGTTTCCTAGTTACCTTTGTTGAAAACTTGTTGTAAGCAAGCCCTTCAGGTGCTGTCCACTTTATGGGAAACTTCGCTCCCGCATGAGCCGTGTAGGTGTCATCTCTCATGAGCCTTGCCAAGCCAAAGTCTGCTACCTTCACAAGGTGATTTTCTCCCACCAAGCAATTGCGAGCAGCAAGATCTCTGTAATAATAATTAAGATATGATAATTTTAAATTAAAGTTATTCCTGAAATACAGGCCAAAAGTGATATTTAATATAATCAGTAAATATTTTGCAACATAAAATAGGTCAAGTGGCATTTTAAACAAAATAAACACGTTACTGATTCAATACATCTATAACTACATATAAAACTGTAACTACCATATCCTGAATGTCAATTATTGTCAATTACATCTATTACTAAAAGTTGTGCAATAAAGGAGGGTACCAATTGTAATGGTATATGTGCACAATAAGCGACATTGAGAGTTGGCCCCCCCTTATTTCATGTGTATACATCTATAACTACAGACTCAGGGGTCTCCGTCTAGGGGATGTGAATAGCGACCACAAGGTACCCAAGCTGAGCAGAACATTACTTCCACTTACTGGTGTTTTGCTCCTCACTGTAACTTTTCTATCTGACCTTACCTTGGTCATCTCTTGTTCTCTTCCGACCCCGATGCTATTAGGGTTCCCGAGGGCTAGGGAGTCTTTATTTTTCCAACCTCTCCATTTCTCTATAAAACCTTAACCCCTAACATGCTGACCTGTCATGGCATGTAATACGTCCTCTGATTGGTAATCAGAGGATATGGTCAGTGAATTTATTTTGATAATTCTCCCGGTCAGGTCGGTGAGACCCGTAAACCAACGACAGGTGTGGTCCTCCAGACATTCTGGGGGTTGTGAGAGAGCGATGTGACTGCCAAAACATAAAAATATGGTGCTCTCTAAAAAACGGTTACCATTACTGCTATTGCTCTCTTCAATATCAAATGTTGGAGAGCAAGAGGATTAATGACTTCATTGTCAGAAATCCAGCATTAGCTAACAACAACAACATCTGTAACTACATATGTAAGTTTAACTAATGTGTCCTGAATGTGAATCATTGTCAATTATGCATATTGCTACAAGTTGTGTAATAAATGAGTGCAATAAAATGCCACATGTGGGCAATAATAAGTGATGTTGAGTGTTTTAGCAGATACACAATCTTGCCCAAAAACTCACTCAACGATTAAAATATGATTACACATATGTAAAAGACAACAAAGATACACGTGGTATAAATTAATTGCATTCTTAAAGCTCTGGGTGCAGATACATTTCATAAACTAGAGCTGGTGATCCTAGTAAGTCTTTTAACAGCTTCTAGGAATTACTGTACATATTTCTACAACTATAGCATCAACATAACCACTTCTTAAAGGTAGTCTTAAAATATAATTTACACACATATTACACAAAGATACATATCATATACAGTGCCAAAAGTTATTTTAGCATTATTTAATTAAAGTCAATATCAACATTCACATTCAAATGTGATAATTATTATAAGTGCTGAGGCTTTCACGGCCGGCATTATCAACTAGGTTAAGTAGATTTTCCGGGCTTGTGGGCCGTGGTCGAGTTGGATTGCCTTCCTCCGACGTTTCGCTGAAAACTGCGTCCAGCATCTTCAGGGTCAACCTCTGTTATTTTGGTCTAAATTAGCGGCTGCACATAAACTAAAGTTCACTGCAAACTTTCATATTACTGATCATTTTTGTTTCTTATTAGTGTCCTTGGTAACATAAATTTTCACGATCGCTCGTTCTCATGAATACCAACATGAGATTATCGCTAACAAATCCTTTCTTAATAAATTGATCTCAAATTATATTTTCAAATGCCGGCAAATGGGATGTCTCTGATCCTGGTATGTTACCAAGGACACTAATAAGAAACAAAAATGATCCGTAATATGAAAGTTTGCAGTGAACTTTAGTTTATGTGCAGCCGCTAAGTTAGACCAAAATAACAGAGGTTGACCCTGAAGATGCTGGACGCAGTTTTCAGCGAAACATCGGAGGAAGGCAATCCAACTCGACCACGGCCCACAAGCCCAGAAAATCTACTTAACCTAGGTGATAATTATTTCTTGGATGTTTTACCTGTGGATGAAGTTTCTGCTCTCCAAGTAGCTCATGCCGCTTGCAATTTGTGTTGCCATGTACATCAGCACAACAGCATTTATTTGATCTTTGTTGCCATTGCGAAGGTAATCAAGTAGATTTCCTTTACTCATGAACTCTGTGATGATGTAAAAAGGAGGTTCTCGTGTGCATACACCTTTAAACAGAAACAGGGTATTTTGAGTTATGACTTTAACCTACTCAATTGTTAATGATTATTGTTTGTATATGATTGATGCTTGTTGGTATTATTTTCACTGTGAAACGTTATTTGTGTTAATCTTGTTTATTGCTGTCATATTTGAATTTTTTAAAAAATGTCAAACTATAAGCTTAGTCAAATAGAATAATAAAATAAAAGGCTATTAAATGCATGGAAACATAGTCTGCATCTATACAACCATGTAACATGTCAAAGACATATGATGATACATGATATCACTAAGTAAATTGTATCTATGTAAGATGAAAACCAATAGTCTCTCTTGAAAGTTCTACATGTATGCATGTCACTTGAAAATGCATAAGGTATTACTTCTGCCAATAGCCCAATAGTTTCAGACATTTCCATAATAAACTGTAACTAGGTGGCGAGTTCTTTATACTTGTTTGATTATACAAAAACAGTTCTACTTTAAAATATAACTTTTATTTAAGATAAATAAGCCACTTAACAATATTGTCCCATACAATCTTAAATCTGGAATTTCCCAGATCAACTGTAATAGTTGCGAAAAAAGCTACATGGGAAAAACTAAAAGAAATCTGGAAATCAAACTAAAAGGATGCCAGAGAAACATAAAATTGAAACAAACTGTAAAGTCTGCCAAGGCACACCACTTTGGACTGAACACCACAACATTGGGCTTAATATAAAATTGTTAAAATCTCTTAATTCACCAGAAGAACTGAGTATATGAGATAAAATATACATCAAAAACAATAATAGACTTATTAACTCTGAAATCCCAGCATTAAATGAAGTGTTAAAGTTCTGCACCCCTAACACCAGATGGCAGCAGGACCATGGCAGCAGAGAGAGGGATCAAGAGGACAGTGCCAGTCACCCAACGACTGATGATGGGATCAAACAATCCCAAAAATGTTTCCCAGTTTTCAAAACATTTTAAGTGAAGGTGAGTGTAAAAAAGCGACTCAAAATGACCTCAAACATGAAGAATACTTCACTGCTATTAGTGCTTCTATTTTTAATATTCACATGTCATAAGTGTTGATGAATTTTGTTTTTACCAGACTATCCTATACAACCAACAGAAAGATCTCAACAGCCTGTGAAAAATACTGACACTTCCGATAGTAGAAAACAGCTAAGGATGTAGATATATTTATTTAAATAATGGGTTTAGTAAAACAATTAGTGTACATTCAACTCGCAGCATTGTTTGAGAGCTTGAGATAATAACATACATACCTAACAGCTGAACAAGGTTGGGATGTTTCATTTCTTTCA
Source organism: Tenodera sinensis (assembly GCA_030765045.1). Taxonomy (NCBI): domain Eukaryota; kingdom Metazoa; phylum Arthropoda; class Insecta; order Mantodea; family Mantidae; genus Tenodera; species Tenodera sinensis. Next base: position 165,808,033 of record CM060966.1, read on the forward strand.
TTATGGCGGCTTCCTCTAGAAAATCTTTTAGAGCCATTGTGTCCTCCTGCAACATTAAACCTATATTACCATAGTGCTTTTTTTTAGATATAGCATTATTACTCTGTCTGGAACTAAAAAGGAGAGGAAAGCATCCAGTTTCTTGAAAAACCACTGGAAGTACATGTGACTGCCACACATTGATACAAATGACACCAGAAATATATATATATATATAATCTTTTTATAATATAAATAACTGCTATGTATAATATAAAGCTGAAACTCCTTTGAACTGAATTGAATTGAGCCTATTACATCCCATAAAGGCTAAGACCTCCTGCAATCGGCAGGGCAGTTCAAGCACACTCATTACACTGCTTCTTCAGTGACGTTGGTGATTATCTTGGTCTTTCTGGGGTTTATCTATGTTCCTACTTCAGTGCTTATTCTGTTTAACTGTTCTAACTTTGGCGCCGACTCTGCTAAGAGTACGATCTCATCGGCAAACCAGGAGTGAGCTAGTCTGACCCCATTTATGTTGATTCTGTACTACGCCTCCTCCCATTATAGTCTGCAGAGTTGATGTTCTAGTAAGCTCGTAAAGAGCTTTGGTGACAGTGGGTCCTCCGTTTTACACCTCGCTCTATTAGAAAGCTTTCTCCTTCTCTTTCAATTCTTATCTTTACCTTGCTGCCTTCATACACTTTTGCAAGCAGTCTGATGTATTTCGGGTGTATGTTTTGTTCTTCCACGGCTCTCCAGATGAACATATGCTCTACTTAGTGAAAGGGTTTGGTGTAGTCCACAAATACTATGTACAGTTTGAGGCTGTATCCTTGCATTTTTTCCATTGGTTTATTGCTTGAAGCTGGTCCATTGTGATGTACCCAGACATGAACCCGGCTTGTTGCACTGGTTAACTCTCATCCAGTGTCTTCATTGTTCACTTGGTTATGATTTTCATAAATAGTTATACATATTTGGCAGAAGGTTGATTGGTCTGTACTTGTTTATCTTGTCTTTTGGTGAGATCACTGTCAATGTAGCTGTCCTGTCCTTGTAGTTTGGCCTTGTTTGTGACAATTTGTTCATCTTGTTCTTTCCTACGTAACTCGATGTCACTGGTGAGACTTCCGTGTTTATTGTTCTCAGAATTTCTCTTGTTTTTCTTTCTATAGTGTCCTTATCGTCTGTGTCCTGTGATATCTCTTTACTTTTAAGCACAACATTGATTTGTCTTTCTCTCCTTTCTCATTCTCCTTCCTGGTCTTCCATTTGTTGGGAGTCGTCTTGCAAGTATTTTTTATCTTTTCTACTGTCCTTTGCATCTCCCTTGTCAGCTTGTTTTCTAGGTTGTTACTCCTGTTCTCCATTCTCTCATCTATCTTTGTTATTTCCACTTTTGTTCCTTTATGGAAGTCTCAGTTTTGTTTCAACCATGCTTTTCAACTTGTGTAGGATCTCCACCAACATTGACTCTATTGCTGGACTTCCTGGTGTTGCTCCCTCTGAGTGAGTCCTTTATGCATCATTAAATAACAAAATGACTAACAGCATCATTTTTCCATGTGTCCAGAAACAGCATTCATTTATTTCAATTAAAACGGATTCTGGTGGGATGTCAAAATTGAATACTGTGTTTCTATTTTTCAAAATGAAGATTTGTTCCCATGTGGACAGCTCTTGTTTTCCCATTACGTGTTTGGTTGAGAAGGATATCTTCAGCAAGTTCCTTGAACCACCACTAGAGACCTCAGAGGAAACATCACCATCCACACCAAGGAGAACCAGTCGATGTCCAGTTGAAAATGGAGGAAAATCAGCCTCCGAAACATGTTCCGGTAAATTATAAGTAAGTGTTGTGTAGGGTTATTAATCGACTCACCTTTTTGGTTTAAACTGAATATTACAACACTGTTTTCAAATTTCCAAGAAAGAAGACATGTAAGACTCAGTTGAGAATCCTTCACATGCATAGTGATTATGTACAGTCCTTTGACTTGGATCTCAATTTTACTTCAAACTAGCAATTATTTTAGCATCCTATCATAAATATATACTTCTCAGCATTTCTATGCTGTTCTGTTTATTGTTTGTTATGGGAATGTAACTGTTTTTTGTGTTTGTCCTTTCTTTGACTTTAATTATTGGCATTGGTGGGCCGCCTCCGTAGCGCAGCTGGTAGCGCGCTTGCCTGTGGCGCGGAGGACCCGGGTTCGATCCCCGGTACCAGCATGGGGATTTTATCCCCTCTGGGAGGTCTGGCACGGGGTGCACTCAGCCTTGTTAGGTCCCGGGGGGACCAATTGAGGAGCTACTTGATGGAGAAGTAGCGGCCCCAGGTCGAGAAGACCGCATAACTGGCCGGGAGGGCTCGGGGCACTGGCCACGTCCCACCCTCCAGTACTGCACCTCACCAATGTCGCCTGTAGTGGGCAGAGGTGGGGGACGCAGCGGCTGGGCGGTAGGCCTTGCCCTTCGTGGGTTGTCGCGCGGGGTTTACATACATTTACATTGGCATTGGTGACATTACACAAAGCATTTTTACTGTGTAATGAATGATCCTTCTCCTTATATTTTAAGACACCTGTTGACATCTACTGCTGTAAAAATAGTAGAATGCTGAGTTAATACTTTACACTCCAAAGCTTAGGGTTATCATAAACAACTTTAGTTAAAATAGTAATGCTAATTAAAAAAGTTTTTTAGATTTTTTCATCTTCTTTATGCTTTTACAAGTATACTAATCATTCTACTTGAAGCATATTTAAAAATCATTTAAGTACCTGAAAAAAAACTGACAAATATTTACTAAAATTCATATTATTAAAATTATTTTTTTAAACCCTTATATGAATTTACCATTTTAAGATATAAAATTTTACTTGTAACACATGCTCATATGCTAAGATTTAAAGTTATTTTATAACTACTAAAGGATCTCTGAACAAAAATTATGGTTTCATAAGATTATTCTCAAGTATATATTCTATGAAAGTGGCTATGATTAATTCAGTCATTAAAGTACTACATTTGTGTACTTTTATTTTCTATTGTAACTGTTATCATGGGTATTAAAAGTCTCAATTTCTAGTTAAATGTAAAATCAAATAATCTCTGAACATAAATAAGTCATGATAGAAAAATACTCTAAATTGATGTTTACTGTAAACGTAATAGCTATATGTGTCTTCAGAAATTTCTTCTGGTTTCATTTTCCAACCTTGTGATTAGAGTAAGCCTACCATTTGTCCCATAAAAACTGGAATAATCCCCTTTTAATACTTGTGTGTCCCCGCATCCCGAGAATTTTTTTGGGACGCGAATAGATCCTGTATTTTCTTGACACCGTCTTCCTAAATTAAAAAGTTAACTGCATATTGTTGCCATTCCCCCTTGTGAGAAATGTTGAGTCAGTGCTTATCTCACTTCTTGTCATTATTTAGTGCGCCCTGTGAACAATGAAGACAGACCAAGTTTGCCTAGTCTAGTGTCAACAGTGAATGTGCTGTGTTGTTATTTGCATGGACTTAGGCTATTATGTCTACACACAAATGCAACTTATCTTTCAATTTAAAGGAAAGATATCATTTCCTTGAAGAGACAAAACTTAATTATGAAGTTCACTGTAAAATTTGCAATGCAACATTTTCAATTGCACATGGTGGGAACTCGGATATTGTAAGCCTGAGAAATTAAACAAATATAAACTGGCTTCTTCTACTGCTGTTGCAACAACTTCTAAAATAAGTGACTTAAAAAAAAAGTTAAGTTTGTTTCACATGTCCTAAAAAAATTAGGGTATTGATAAACACTGCTCTGATGCAAAGTGTATTTATTGAATATCATGTTTCCTTCACTCTCGTTATGTTAATACGATTTTCAGAAAATAGTGGTCAGTAGATCACATTTTCAGGTATCCCGTATTTCAATGAAAAAAAAAAAATGGTAGGCTTAGATTAGAGACATTTTTAAGCAGCTGTTTCATGGCACAGTTGCCTTGAATGATTTCTGTAGTGTCTGATATGCATTATATGGAACTAATATGTCATCTCTGGGAAGAAGAATGAGAAAGTTAAAATTTGACCAAATCTTCTTTTCCGTTCCAGACATTCTTCTTATGGTTTCCACTCTCGGTTATTGTAAACCATCGTAGAGGTTTGATATCATCCAGCAGCTAATCTGCTTTCTACCTGCCTAGTTCACTTGTATCTTATGACACAATTTTGAGGAACTGATTGCTGTTCTGTTCTGAGATTATTTAATTTTACATTTAACCAGAAAATCTTAGCATTATTTTGTGAGCTAAAATTTGTTAAAATGTCTAACTAGGAGGTAGGGCAACAAAAGTTAATTGTTCTGTGCCCCTATAAGCATATTTCACAAACTGATCATTTGTGAAAACTAGGTATACTTAATTAAAAGTCTGACATGTTACACTGATATGACTTTTTCCATCCTCTACTATTTACTGGTGGATGTGACCACTATTCTTACAAAAGCTTATTTTTCTATTTGTTTCATTTTAATTGAGGTAAACCTATACAGAAATAGCTACTTTACACCTTTTGTTGTAGATACAAAGGAAATAGTGATAGTACAATGTTTAAGAACTGAACTCCATGTGCTGTCCTTAAAATTCCATACTCTTTTTATGCAACCATGAGAAACAACTGAATATCAAAGGGGCATTGAAAGAATGACAAATCTGTATAATGGGTACAGCTGATAGTGAATATCTCAGAAATATCTTATGCCACAAAAAATGTATTTTGTGTAAAAAGTGGAGCATATTTTTGTCTATTGCTTAATGTTTACCAGTTATACAAAATTCCTTCCAAATGAAGAAAACTTCACTGGTTATTCTCAAAAAATTCAAGGTATACATTTATTTGTAATATGTTTAATATATTGTATTTTAATCAAAATTGATAGAACCACTTTTGTGAAAATTGAACAGTTTGAAATATGTTCTATATAAAGGGTAGTTTAGGTAAGGGGATTTTCTTGAAAATCTTTAAGTCACATTCTTTTAAATATACTGAACTTCAATACCAAGTTTAGCATTTATCCAACTTTTCATTTTTGACTTATGTTGTTCACAGATACAGATATCACTTTCTAAAAGGGCTTTTTTTGGATTCAGGGGCTTTAAAACATGCATTTCTGGTGAAATCTCTGTAACAAAAGTTTTAACGGAATGCAATAACTTCTTCACTTAATATGTATATGGTACAGAAAATAAAAATATTTCCAATCTACAGCAAAACGTCCAAAAGCCAGCATCCAAACATTGGTTAACCAGAAGCCCTCGACTATGTCTCAATTCAGATTCATGCGCTGAGCTGAAACTATGTAGTAGTGTTGCATGGGTGCCATGCACAATAGGCTGGTCCAGTTGTTTCACCTACCATCTTTTAAATTTTTGCACACTAGTTTAAGATGTGTTAAATAAAATTTACAGCACAGCTTTGTGTTCTGTAGCACAGGTTATTGCATCTTATTTCTCGTCCAATCCTTCAAAACACCACATTAATTTGTTTCCTCAAATGTTCGGTTATCTAAAATATCAGTTATCCAAACAACTAAATCACCAATTTTTTTTGGATAATCAATGCTCTATTGTGTTACACAAATAAAACAACATTTATGAATAACCATATGAAACTGCACTGCACTCTCAGACAGCCTATATTTGTCTTGCTTCTTATAAGATAAATTAAAAGAAAAAAAAAAAAGAATAAACAACTTTCATTTGATTTGTATTGAAACAACATTCTTATTTAAATATTCTTAGAAAACATCTATCACATACTTAGGATTAACATGAATGTCTACATGAACATATGTAGAGTTAAAGATGTTCATTTCTGCTTCTGTACTCTGTCCACAAATTAACTACATGCTTGAATCATCTTGCTTGACAGTATGGAGCCTTATATTCCACCTGTTGATACATGGACATAAGTAATACTTCAAGATAACAATATTGACATTTTTCACCTTGAGAGTTTTGACTGCAACAGTCATATTGTAGCGTTTCCAGACAGCTTCATACACATCCCCATACTGTCCACCCCCTAGTTTATGTCTCATCACAATATCTGTGCGATTGATCTCCCACTCGTCAGGCTCTGTAACAAATACATTTTTTATTATTCCATAATGTCTTTAAATTTGGAGCTAATCTCCATAAATTTATACATAAATATAATGCTATATAAATTATCTATTCCTTAACCATTCACTACGAGGGAGGAAGGAAGGGGAGAAAGAGAGAAATACTATTAGGTACTTATGTAAATGAAAAACTTTTCTTTTTTCCATAGCATTTGTACAAATTGTGAAACTCTGAATTAAACTACAAAAATCATGGGTTACATTCAAATGACTTTCTCTATCCACCATCATTTATTTTTGTACAGTGTCTACAAACTAATCTTATGGAACCTTATTTTTTCACTGCGTCATATCAATTGTGATAAATCTTAGAGAAATAATTTCATTTTAGGTACAACGGGAATACAGGAATCCAGTCAGATGCTTAAAAGTTGCTGGATGGTGGCCTTGAAATTCCATAGTCTTTCCATGAGATCACAAGAAACAACTGAATAGCAACAGCACTCTAAAAAATTGTGAAATATTGAAAAATTCAAACAAATAATCACGAATACCCTGTATTTGTAATTTTAAAGAGACCTAATTTTTTGTGCTGGTGTATTTCTCTATCTTTATGGTCAGGCCATCTGAATGAAAAGGACTTCAGAGGCTATTGCCAGAAAATTCTAGACATGCATTTTAGTTTCTCATGTTAATATGCTAAATATATGGTTCACATTTTAATGAAAATCATTAAGAGCCGTTTTGAGGAAATAAAAACTATAACACATTTTCCCATGTAATAGATTTTGGAGTGGGGACATTTTTTTGAAAATCTTTGTATCACATGTTTGGAAATCACTGAACTTAAATACCAAGACCATTTTATTTTAGACACTCATATTGTCCTTTTTATCTAAAATCACTTTCTTTGAATGCAGGGGACCTCAAAAAATAGCAATTCCACTGAAATGTCAAGATCAAACTATAAATAGGTTGGAACTCATTTTTATCTGTCACAATTTATGGCTAAATATTCTCTTTTTGTAATACTCATGTAACACTATTTGCTAAAAAATTGTTAAATCATTTCTATTCTGTGTCACTATAGTCAATTAGGACAGCTAGGTGCAGATGCGCTTGAAGAGTTTCCATGGCAATGAATGCTTCTGCCAATCAGCCGTCCACTTTTACACTGTGCCCCTCACACCCCCTCACCATAAAGCCTACCAATGTTGCCATACTGATCTGTCAGATGCACTTGCATTTCCTGAGTTTTGTGAGTGTTCTAATTTATAATTTATCTAAAGAAAATTATAATTTATGATTCAACGTTTTGTGGCATTTAGAATACATGTTCTGTGATATATTTTGTAAAGTGTTTGCAGATGTCCTCTATCTGTGCGGCACACAGCTCAGCTGAGAAAGGAGCTGACAACCCAGCACACGTGTGTTGCAGCGAGGCAGTAGATGTCAGAATGGGCTCATGTTTTAATGGAACAGTAGGCAAGCCATTTTATGAGTAAGGTTAATGAATAAATAAATAAATAACTAAGCAAGCAAGTATTTTAATAAATAAGTAAATAAATAAATAAAATGAAAAGTTAAAGTTAAAGTTCAATGTCTTCTAAATATCATTCCTAACTCAACTGAGTGTAGTTAACAAGTTTTGAATATAAGTGATGTTTAAAACCGTTTTGTTTAAACTCAATTGTTTATTTCCAGATATTTTAACCACTGAACACAATAAAATTTATGTATGCTGGGTATGCATATGTACACTGGAATTTAGAGACTGCAGTGTGTCGTATATATTAAAATTCCAAGTTATACTTACTACTTACAAATTATAGACAGACTGGGGAGCATAATTTGGTGCCAGTGTTTCAGGGATGATATAATTCTTGCATTCCAAAGATTTGGGATCTTCCATGGGATGAGTAAGGTTTTTAAATTCTTACAAAATTATACATGAGAACTATCTTTTCCTTGTACTCCATACAAATGTACTAAAAATGTTCAAAGGAATAAGAAAACTGCAAGTACAGCAAGACAGTGAGTATTTAAGTTCTACTGAATGTTATTATTTTACTTCGCTACGCTACATGCCTTAAATGAGGCAATTAAAACTGCAGTTGGGACTAAAAGGGTTAGACAAATCATTGTGTTAACTTCTACAGAAATCACTGGAATTGAAAAAAGAATATTTCTTTTTTTCTAAAGTTACATGTAAACTATAACTTTCACAGCCAATAAAACCCACCACTATGCAATCTAGAAAGATTTCATTCCTACATACTTAGAAGTGAAAATTAACTTTCTTCACAAGTAATTTAGCTGAATTCCATTTAGAGTTTATAATTTAAAAACTACAATTACAACCAAATAGCACATTATTATTGCATGCAATTAAGCAAAACATACTGCATGTTATCAGATCAGATTTAAGAAATACAACATTCTTAATACAGTAAAACCTGACTAAATCGGACTCCCTATATACTGGAAACCTAGACAACCGGAAAATAAATCTCGGAACAGAGCTATTTCGTATGTTAAATAACGCTCTAAACCAGAAAACTGTTTAATGTGGAAACTGAATAGTTTTTCCGGAACCATTTGCATAAATAACCTAAGATCGATTTTCATTATGCTTAATACATAGTTACATGCTTTGATAACGAAGTTGCCACGATTGAAGACATTCAAAGTGCAGCAGATATTGCTGCTAGAAACAGCAGTTGTGAAGTCATGGAAGGAATGGACAACAACGATGATGACGAAGCCAACAAAAGGCAGCCAAAAATACGCACTTTTAGAGAAGCATTATCTGTTGTGAGTGACCTTCAGGAATTTGCAGCTTCCAAAAATGTTCCAGAACTCATGGAGCTGATGAAGGATGCAAAGATGTTCTCTGGTAAAGAAGTCGCGACAGTGCACTTTGATGGATATGTGGGAGAAAAGAAACTAATGGAAAAACTGCACTTATGTACAACATATAACTTGAAAATACAGCAAAACATACAGTTGAACCTATTTTTTATTTACAGAATTTTATTTTAGATTATTCCTTCAGTTTAATTCTATACAATTATATTTTGTGTACTTCATTTTACTGAAATATAACCCTTTGTAACAAGGAAAACCGTGAAAGTGGAAAAATATTACTAGAACAATTATGCTCCGCTTTAGGCAGGTTTTACTGTATATGAAGAATTCAAAGCAAGCAGCTTCACCTTTCATTTTTTTATAGTTTGTGGAGCAAATTGAAAGTCATATTTTGAGATGAAAAATGTTACCATTTGGATAGAGGGGATGCAGTTCAAAATTTAAAAGATCACTCTATTCTATTAAGATATTTGCATGCAGAAAAATGTTATTCTGCTATGAAACACCGGACTGACTTTCATGTAAACATTTTAACTTTTAAAAACAGCTCTATTTATTTGTATGTTTTAATCTTGTTCAAACTTATGAATAAACAATCAGGAATGAAGAAGAATCATGCATTTTTACTGGTTTTACATGCTTTCCAAAATAACCGTGTTCTACATAACGCAAATTATATGGGAGCTACATTAATTTTAATATTATTGGTCCTATGGCAAAACATAAATCTGCAAATATGCATCCTTCCCCACCTAAATTTGCACATGGTGTCTTTGCATATCAAAAAGTTATCTTTTGCAATTTCTTAAACCAGCAACATGTTTACTTAAATATGAACTTTGATGTGAACAAGCATATATGCTGATTTGTAGTTTTGGCATGGAACCATTGTTATTCTTATTGATGAGAGTGGCTAAGGAAGTAAATATCAAAATCATAAGCTTCCGTATTACCTAATTATATCTTAAATCAGGAATTTCAGTTTCAAAAGGTACATGTGCAACTTAATATAAGGAATTAAAATAAATACCACCAGCTTTACATTCTTCCTAGTTTAGTGGAAGTGAACATCTTATTTAAGGGAAGGTCTATATAATAACCCAGAGTGCACAGCCTTTCCAAGGCCTACTGCCCAGCTGCTGCGTCCTCCACCTCTGCCCACCACAGGCATCATGAGTGGGTGGAGTACTGGAGGGTAGTACGTGGTCAGTACCCTGATTCTCCCAGTCAGTTATGCAGTCTGTTAACCAAGGCCACTACTTTTCAATCCAGCAGCTCCTAAATTGGCCCCTCAGGGACCTAACAAGGCTGAGTACACCCTGGGCCAGTCTCCCAATGCGAGAATATTCCCATACCAGTACCAGGATCGAATCTGAGTCTCCTGCTTGGTAAGCAGCAGTACTACCACTGTGCTAAGAAGATCTATATTGATTTTGCATATCTGTATAATATTATTAAACAGCTTTTCAACAGTGTCACTTCATCAGTATCTTCTGAAACATTTACTTATTTGAAATAGTTGCATTAAAAATATAATCAGTTTTGTGTATATTTTGTGAGCCAATTCTATTTATTTTAGAAGAGCACAAGTTCCATAAGAAATTTTGATGTCAAGTTATCCGGGAAAAAAAAAACTGTTTAGTTATATAAGCGGACTTATGGTGATTAATTCCAAATAAAACATTTTGAATCACTTCTAAAAGAGCTAGGAATTGCTTGCAGAATAATTTTTTAATTACCATCATTTAATTAGACAAAAAGTGAAAAATATATGAAAAAACTATTTTCAATTTGCTTCTACAAATAATTCTAAATTTTAAGTTTCAGAAAACTTGTGTATTTTTGTTCTTACACTATGCTTAGATGGTTTACAATATATACTTGGTTTATTTCAGTCCTTTTTCTTGCATTTTTAATTTTCAGCACTTTACACTTTTTAAATTCTATGAGGGTTATTTGAAAAGTTCTCGAAATGACAAGCTGACCTCTTCCAAAATATTCTTATTTTTCAACAGTATTGCTGTACCCTCAAAAAGAGAATCCCAAATGGAAAGACTAATGAGTCTCCCAGCAAGAACCCTCAGTTAGACGGGCAATGGTTCACTTGAAACCAAGGTGGAAGTGCATCGTGGCGAAGGCTGTACAGCATCATAGGAAACCCTGAAGTATATAGAGGATCCATGGGTGTGGACATTATATTCCCCATTACTACCTCAATGGAAACACTAGGTACAAAAAAAATCTGATGTGCTGCACTCACGTGACTTTCTCTGCTCTTGTACTAACCATTCTTACATACTTTTATTCCTATATCTTCTTTGTGTTAGTTGAGATAAACATTTGCAGAAATTATTTTATTGCTCATTTCCTTATGGGTGCAAGGGGAATATGGGAATACACTAGGCTTTGAGCAATAGACAAATAGACAAATTGAGATTCCGTTCTCTTTGCACGGTTAACATATAAAAAATTGAATAATGATGTTCCATTTGACAGAAGTGTAAGTTCTCCAAAACTCACACAAATAACAAGACATATCTCCAAAATGGTTCACTCAACAAAAAAATTTATTGAGACATAAATTGTGTATTTTAGCAAAATCTACATTTTTTTGTACAGTAAGATTTGGTCTATCTCTTACAGTTTACCAGTTATGCAAAAGTCATTCAGAGTAAATACGGCTACAGGGGCTATAGCTAGAAAATTTGGGATATACATTTCATTTGTCATAAAAATATCTCAAACATATGGCATTTTAATCAAAATCGTTAGAGCCATTTTCAAGAAAATAAAAATTTTCAAAAAATGTTCCATGTAAAGGGTAGTTTAGGGTGAATCAATTTACTTCAAAATATTCGTGTCACATCCTTGAAAGACATTAAACTTAAACACCAACTTTGGATTTTAACCGACTTTTCCTTTTTGAGTTAAGCTGTCCAGACACACAGACATGCACATAGGACCATTTTCTAAAAATGCTTTTTTTGGATTCAGGGGGCCTCAAAACATATATTTCCGGTGAACTCTCGATATCAAATTTTTGGGCGGAATACAATACTTCCTCTACTTACTATATGTAGTAGAAAAAGTAATAAATAATTCATGGAGCCCATGAATGGGGAAAACCCAGAATGTGGGGAGCAAATGATCAGAGATGGAGGTAGAGGAAGATTCACCTAATGAAACCTCATCTTCATCCACTTCTGATCCTCAGAAGGAAAGCAATAACACAAGTCCACTGAGGACATATAAGGGATTAACAGACTACACCTGCAGAAGCAGCTTTCTGGGGCTTAACATAGAAAGACTGCTATTGCAAAGGCAGTAGACAACCAAATAATAATCTTTTTAAAGACAATTTAGTTATTAACTACTCTCCCTGATCAAAGGAACAGGGTTATTTAACTAAAACAATAGTGATGAGAAATAATACAATGAACCTTACGGTTTCAGTGTTAAGGGAAATTATATCCCAATTCCACCACTACTAGTCTAGTCCAGTCCAGCTCCCCAGTACATCTTGCCCTCACACTGTTTTATTTAAGAACAAACTAACAGATGTTGCTTTTTGCATCTTGTCAGTAATCTTAAAGTTGGTGAAAGTTCAGTTCAGAGATGCTGTGGAAAAGTTATCTCAGAGGATTACACGTTTCAACATAATCTGTGTACTATTATGTCCTTTTGTTCAAATGGTACAAATCCAAAGCAGCACCGCAGTGGTACCATAATTCAGCTCATAACATCAGTTTCATATGAATCACAATTAGCATCTCTGCTCTTTCAATATTCTCATTAATTCAATTCATTATGTTTTATATATGTCATGTGGGAGGGGTGCATGTATCATTGTCCGCCTCGGTAGCATGATGGTTAGTGTGTCTGCCTCACGTTCAAGAGGTCGTGAGTTCAAATCTTGTTTAGGGTAAGTTATCCGGGTAAGGCATTTTTTTCCGAGGTTCTCCCTTATCCTTAGAAGATGAATGTTGGGTAACTTAAAGCTCCGTGGACCTCAGGCTCATTTGAGCATCATTGCACCTGTTTCATTCATTCATCGTCCGATATGACATTACGTTGGAGGACGTTAACTAAAAAAAAAAGAGTGCATGTATCATGCTTTAAACAGGAGAAAGAACTTACCAAGTGTTGAAAAAGTTTAAGTTCTTTTCTTCTACATAGATTTGGAAAGAAGAAACTTTGACAGCCATGTGAATATGAGAAACTTGTTGTTTTGGGGGTAAAGTAACAGCTGCCACACAGTTAAATTGTGATGAGCTTTTGAGATTGGTTGCAACTGCATTACTGTTACAGGAAGCATTGTAACTTGTAGTAGTGGTATTCAGTGTAGCTCAAATAAACTCTGAGCTCCTTGACAGGTCAAATTAGTACGCCCCCATTCAAGGTGCCCTCCCTACCAATGAGCCACAAAGTCAAAAGTCTCATATAACGAGACTATACAATTTTTATTTCAATATTTTACTTAAATGTTGGAGAACAGTAATACGACATTCACATTTTTACAGTTATCTTAAAAACATATCAAGTGCCTTAAACTTGAAATTAATCTGATTGCTCTTAATTGTAAAATAAATCCTGTCTTTAAATTGTAATTTATACCATGCTCCCAAATTACGCCATAGGAAAGATTTGGATGAATTTGTGCAGTCTACATTGCCTAAAAGCTTAAAATTTGTAAAACCTTTAACAATGCATAATGCTGAACATGTTTTGTTTTCCCTCCTTCAAGCATTAGTTCATAGGGCTCCAGAAAACTGTATAAGTCGACCTCAATATTATTACACCTGGGAGTGGGGGCAGCTTCAGTCTACTGGGAGTTGGGGAAGGAGGGAGGGACAGTACAATTATATTGCATAATGCTGAACATGTTTTGTTTTCCCTCCTTCAAGCATTAGTTCATAGGGCTCCAGAAAACTGTATAAGTCGACCTCAATATTATTACACCTGGGAGTGGGGGCAGCTTCAGTCTACTGGGAGTTGGGGAAGGAGGGAGGGACAGTACAATTATATCTGTTTACTGTGACATACTCGTATGTTTCCAATGACGGCCTCGGGAGGCCAAGTGCAATAATATCGTGGTTGAGTTTTATGCCCCGTTTTTTTAATTTGCTGTGTTGAGCTACATCTGAGGGCTCGAAGACTGATGAGTCAGATAACCTATTTGCCTTATATACAGGATGGAAGGGAACTCCTTACATTCCTTCTAACATGTGCTTCATGAAGCATTACAAACAAAAAGTCTTATGGTATTTTGTTCTTTGATCAGCCGATTTCAAAAAAACAAATGGTTTTTGTTCCAAATTAGGTGCATAATTCCACAAGAATGTGCGAAAATAACAGTTTGTTACTTGTAAGATGCGTAGAGTAACTTATTTCTGTCATAGCTTCGGTATTAATTATAGGACATCACACAGGGTTTCGAAATAATCATTTAAAAGATGTGAAGGAATACTCCAAGCAGCTTTTTCACACGTGCAGCAAGTCGACAACATTGCATTGAGGTTGGTCAGGGAATTGACCTGGTTTCCGTATGTAAATAGGTTGAGCACTTTCCCTTTCATCTGATGTTTTGGCAGGAAACGGTTGTAATTGGCCTATACATGGAAGGAGACGATGAGACGCTTGGGAGCAGTACAGACACATGTTTGTTTATGTACTGAACCAGTGAAAGTGACACACACAATAAGTAGTGTAGGCAGCTTGTTTTTGACAAAACGATATCTGTAGAAAATGGTCAGAGACAAAAACATAAGATACAAAACGTACTCCAAATGCTGAGATCTACCACTGGTTTAAATTAATGTAATGACTTTCCTTCCGCCTGGTATGAATCCTCTGGATTTTTTCTTCTGAGGAGACGTGAAAAGCAGGATCTACAAAATAGTAAATACTGCCCTCGAATCTTTGAGAGAATGCATTTATATGACTACAGAAGAACTGTGCAACAATGAGGGTGTTTTTGTTAGAGCTGCTGTTGAAGATTTACTTGGTTTTTCATATTTGTGTAAATTATTGTATATTTACCACATGTGATTGTTCAGAAAACTGGTAAGTTTTGTAAAATATGCCTATACTGTAATCACTATGTGGCTTAAGAATTGTACATGCAATACAGCAGTTGAATGAATGAATGAATATTTATTGAGTACCAAATCTTGCACACCTTGGGCTACCCCTGAGCTGGACTCTGGTCCCTTTGCTACTAAGGTAGCCATTCAATAAAACTGCCTTTTACATACACCTTACACGTGTTTACCTTTTCACTAATCTTATCCTGCTCCCACCCTTAAATTTTTATTTCTGTGTTTCTGTCATCTCCCACCGCTATTCCTTTCCCTCTTTCTCAACTTTTCTTATCAGCTTCACTCATAACTTCTTTTCATCAGGGCCACTTTGGTGAGAAGCGAACGGTCTAACCACTCGGCTACGGCGCGGCCGTTGTAATGAGTGTGAAATTCCTGACTTCTTGATGCAACTCTCCATCAATAGAGCTGCTCCTATCTATTGACTGAACTAGGAAGTTGAGGAAAAATCCTTTTCTTTTCTAGGGTCTGAAGACGAGACCCAACGTAATATATGTTAATTATGGGTCATTACAGGCCAGAAAATGCTTGATTTGATTTACCCTTTTCTGCCTTTGTCAGAATTTTTTTGTTTAAATGCCCTTTCTTAGCCTTTTTGTTTCATTTAACAGCTTTTTTTTTATTTCAGTTTCACGGGCGATCAGCCGTGTAAGGTTTAAAAACATTGAGCTTTCGGCCATTGTAAACTCTATGGCCTTCGTCAGAATGAAAATGACTGTTAGCTTTCCACTCCCCATATATATACAATGTTAGGTGGGAGGGGGTTGCGTTGCCCTGGCCAATGAGCGGGTGACGATTTGTGATTGGGCCTGCTGTTTCGGGCTATGTTTGTCACCGGCCACAGTCTTTTCTTTCGCTCAGTGGCCAGGGCAATGCAACCCCCTCCCACCTAACATTGTATATATATGGGGAGCGGAAAGCTAACGGTCATTTTCATTCTGACGAAGGCCATGGAGTTTACAATAGCCGAAAGCTCAATGTTTTTAAACCTCACACGGCTGATCGCCCGTGAAACTGTAATAAATAATGTGCACCGTGAAAGCTTTAAAGCTTTTTCTTTTTTTTTCTTTCTTTTTTTTGGGGGGCAACTTTACTTGTTTTGACTATCTTTTTTCTGTCCCACAGTCTAATCTCAGTTCCTCCCAAGCACTGCTAAGACTGGCTACAACAGCTAGTTGAGAGGATCCTTTCTATTGTATTCATGCCTTTAGCACCACAGAGAGAATGTATACGTCCTGCGAGAAACTACTGAACCTTCTCTAAATATCCCATTATTTTTTACCAGCATCATGACAATGACTTTGACCAGGAGGTAGGAGTGGATAGGTTGTATTTACCTTATGGTCAACTGCAACTTCACTGTTTGTGGAAGAAATCCAGACTGTAAATTTGCCTAAAACTAAACCTAGTAAAACTTATTTTTTTGACAACTTGTCTCTGAATTTAGAGTGGAGAGGCATTCTTTTCTGCCAATATTGCGCAGTGAAATTTGGTGCTAAAAAGTGGTTTGCCCAGCAGCATATTGCGCATGAGAAACACGCAAGAGCAGCCTCCTGGGCAACTGAGAAAAGAAAGTCACAAAGTGCTAGTGAATGTTCAAAGTTGTCTCCATTTTACAAAAATCTTTGTAGTGCCCTAATACAAATATTTAATTAGTAAAGATATGCCTATTTCAACTTCTGTCTCTAGAACGTCCATTACTGGTTCCTAAATTATAAGAAGAATTTCTTTTATGCAGTATTGTTATTCTGTACTGTTAGAGTGTTGTATTTTCAAGCAGCTGCATTAGATACGTAAATGAAATTGACATTATTAATTAATTCGGGCCACCCTTTATGTCCTTTTCTCAATGTTTTTAGGTATTTTTAAAGGTCTTTTTAGCCAATTTATGGGTCTTCAACTTCCAAACCCTACTAATGACCCATTTTCAACAGATCTGTATGACAAAGGTTTGGATTGTGTGGTAAGACAAGTGCCATTGTCAGGTGTACTCCATGCAAGTTATAATTATTAAGAAATTTCAAAAGCTAATAATGTCAAATGCTCTAATTTTATAAAGCAATTCCAGAGCAAAGACTGGTTCTGTTTGTTTTATTATGTGCATGCTCTTAAATATACTTCAAAGTTTGTAGGTACCATAGGTTAGTGACCCGAAGAAATTTTGATACAAAAAGTCTTTTTATGGTGCGTCCACTACTTATAGAAAAAAATGCTAAATTAACATGTGATATCAGTATATCCTATAGAATCGTTAAGTTATACATATCTGTACTCTTTTCACCTATAAAATGAATAGTGATACTGAGGAAATGTGAAACAGAATACATATATAATAATTCATGGTGTGCCAATGAGACATGTTACTTATAAGAGCTTTAAGTGCTCATGTAAAGAAATGAAACTATAAAATATTTCTAACAAAATTGTATGCCTAACTCAAGTCTTCTAACAAATTTGCCATTTTGGAAGCCAGCTAAAGGTAAGCTATGATCTAGGGAGGAGGGTCAAGGGAAAACTAAATGGAACACTTGATATGAAACTCACTTTTCAGCTGTCAGCGGGTGGCTGCACAAAGGTCATGCCAAGCCCAAGCGAAGCGTGCAATGCAAGCACATAGAGTTACTAAGTTTGGTTCCCTAACTTTATACAATAAACCTATCACTTATTGCTCTACATACAAACAAAATAATCTAACACTACAAAGAAAAATAAAACAAAAATTCTATCACGACAGATTTGTACATTTTAGTGATGAGGAAAATATTATTAATTCTCCTTTCTTTTCCATGGTAAAAGGCTTATTCAAAAAGACAAGAAAATGAACTAGCAATATTTGGAAGTACAACAGCATAACTCTAATTTTCTGTTAAATATAAAATAATGAATTAAGAAGCATAGGACAGTGCTTAGGAATTGCACATACTGTTCTGTGATTATGTTAAGGTATCTGAAAAATGGATAAAGAGTTGCTATGGAAAATAATTAGGGTTGCAGTTTTTTAATCACTTAGCATAACTGTAACATACCGTAGATCCAAAACAATAGGAACATAGTGGTTTTATATCAATCCTGGATTCCAGAAATCCCAGCATGTTCTAAAAACTTTTAGTTAAATATATTTTGTGAAGATTATTGATACTTAGAATTCCTAATTTCTGCTTCAAACAATATGCTATCTGCTTTGAATTGCATTTTCATTTCTGCCACTGTTTCTTGCAGATGTGTTTGTCTCAGTTGGTATCTCCAATGGTTTCCATTTACTTACCGTTTTCTTCATTGTAATACATTGGTATGCAGATTCACACACTTCTGATAAAGCCCCTAGGTATGAAACAATTCTGCTGAACTCTATGTTTCATATAGGAACATTTGAAACCCAGATGATTTACTGATAAGATCATGTTCTTGTTCCACTACACTGCCCAGGGCTGCTTTTTTGAGTCACCATTACACAATGCCCATTAATACAAATTTGACCCAAAAAGAAGGGGAAAGTATCACAGTTTTGATGACATTCCATCTTAATTTAATCTTGTATAAAAAGCGAGTGAACAGTGTTTTGGTCATTCAAGTTCACAGATTTAAGGTTTCTGCTGCATTATTGATGATTCCATAAGAACTATAAATGAAATGCAAAAGGATGTATTTTGCTCTGCCTGAAAATCAGGGGATGGCGCTACAAACATAATGGTTTTTGTCTATGGATCAAAGGCATTCTGTAAGAAGGGACAGAAATGGTTAGCCCTAGATGTAATAAATCAAAGATTGTATCTCTCTACAGAACACCTGTTATTTAAATATATTTTTTCATTACTAAAGCAGGTTATCCCAATTATAAATTATTAGTTTCTATGCAAATGTGTAACTCAGGGCAGAAAAGAGGGTTAAGTTCAACTTAGAAACTATTGTAGTATTAATGATTAATTCTGCTGAGCTTAAACCTTCAATGTTAGGGTAGTTGTTAACATCACTTTCACTATTAGAGCCATGTAAAGTAGCTGTCAGGTGCTACTGCTGAGCCATGCTTGTTTAATTATGTCAAGAAAAACAAAATGTCATCCCAAATACACATGAAACATTTGCTGTAAATGTATTGGATATAGAAAGATTAATGTACAAAATATTGTAGATTAGAAAGGCAGTAATCATATAAGCATTTTGAGAATAGGAATGCGGGGCTGTGGCCGAGTGGTTAGACGGTTCACCTACCACTTAGGTGGTCCAGGTTCGATCCCAGGGACCCACATGTGGTATCTGTGGTGGACAAAGCTGTGTCTGTGCAAGTTTTCTGGTTTCCTCTGCCACTCATTCCACCAATTGCTTCATCATTACCTTTCCATTCATCAATTTTGCCTGCATTTCTATCATACCTGGTGATTGACTGACCACCTGCTTCCAGGTCTTCACTCTGGTCCATAGGCACAGGTGTCTGACTCTAGGCACCAGTTTGTAAATCCTAGGGGGAGTAAGTCCCACACAAGGGAAGCGTAATCAGGTAAGAAGTAGAAGAGAATAGAAAAAGGGGTTACAGAAGCTTTCTTGCTGTGCTGCTTACATCAATGTTAAATTCACATATTAGAGATTTGATTGTGAAACCTGTTTGTGATTGTCATGTATAAACAGAATGCACTCCTGTACGGTACTACTGTATCCAAGGATGTCTGATGTGAAGCCCGGAACTCGTTAGTTGAGACAATGCGTACATACTGCTAATGATTTTATCACCATACACAGTGCTTTTGACTTGCCAATGAAGACGTTTCATAGCTTCAGGTTTAAATTATGTTTATGCACTGCTCCTGTTATACTGCATCTACAAATTCTTGTTCCTATAAACTAAAATTATGTAGTCAAATTTTGGAACACATTTGCTTCACTTGCACTGTAAAGTAACAGGACAAGTTTCAGAGGCTCTTGCTTCCATTGTCTACTGTGACTGGTGGCGGTGTTGGCATCCTCTTCCCTCTCATTCCTTGGTAATTGGCATGATGAACTGGTATAGATGTCTGGAGGCAAGATTTCAAAGTTCATGACTATGTTTTTGAATGAAAATCTTCTCCCACACGGCGAGTTCTAGAGGGTGGCTAACTTCTCAGAGTTTGTGTCCATTTCCCAAAAGTGTGCTGTGATGCCTGGTTTGTCTTGTTCCTATCCTCAAAAAGCTTATTTTGGACTGTCTTTCTACTTTACAATTTTCTGCACATTTTTTACATGTATATATGAGACCAAAACCTTATTATGTAATATTGTGTACATTAGGCATTTTACATTTACATCATACTCAGTATTCCTTTTGTTGTCATTACTGAAATCATAAATTATTTGACATCTAGCAATGCAACTCAGGAACTAGAACTATTATTCTTTGTGCTCTCCACTTACTTGGTTAACTCTTTTTACAGGTAACCCTTGTTAGAATCTATGATCTCAGCTTTGGGTTAATTCAGCATGTGCTACTGGTATTGTTTTGTAATACCTTCTGAGAAAATCAACTCAAGAAGGTTAGCAGAATAATGCAACTAAGCGTTCTGTAAATTCAATTATGACAGCACTACAAACTGCATTTCAGGACAAAATAATTTACTGGCCTACTTGCAACTTGAATATAAATTATTATGTATGAGGAATGCTCAAAGTTCAGGTTAATACTCAGCAATTAAAAAAAAAATATATTTTTACTCCAATATTTTAACTGCAGAAATTTATGAAGTACTCAAGAATGTGTACATCAAGTGCAAGGTTTATCAAGAGGCACAATATAATTTTAAAAACCTTTGATAACTGAAGTTAAATTTAATATCTTCACATAACTTACTTTGTGCAGGGGAAGAAAACTGAACTGGTTTCCAGTTTCTGAACTGGACGATTACTAAAAGTGCTGTCTGACTGTTACATCGCATAATAAATCCAGCATGCGTTCATTTAATGGCTGCATGAAAATAAACTTCGTCACTGTGCTATTAAATTTTGGAAGATAAAATTGTATTTATTATCTAGATCAGTGCTGCCCAATTTTCTTACGTGCTCATGCACATTTAACTCGTGCCTAAGTGGGTGCGGGCGCCATCACAACCACAGTTAGGGCAAGTACCCTTCTCTTCAGAGGAAAAAGGGAAAGCACTCTTACGGGAAGTAATGAACACAACTTTAGATGTACAAAAACCATACTTCATGGGTGTACACTGGGAAGATATTCAAAAGAAAATAGTTCTGTCTTGAAATTTGAATTAATATTACAAAATCGAGAGTAATAATTTGCTTATGAAGGGCAGCAGAAAAATACAGTGTTGGACAGCGCTGATCTAGAGTGTAAGATAAATGATTATGGACTATGTCTAATTTCATATTTAGTTGTTTTAGTACAAATAACAAAAAGTGTTCAAATTCTTTTTTCATTATGTTAAAAGTAAAGTCCTATTTTCAGCTAAGCACATGCTCTATAGGATTCAATTTTCTGATAACTATAAGCATATAAAGGATTTCAAGTTATTTCTTTATTAATAGTGGTGTCAATCAACCAAAAGTCCTGTTAATTAAAATGTATAATTTAATTACTATGCTACATTACTGTCAGTGTGGAACATGCAGAATTTGTGCTGGAGCATGATGCAGAAATCCGACATTCTTCGATAGCAGATTAGTGAATCCAACACCATCGCAGCCCAACCATACCTCCACCAATGTGAATGCTTGTTAGGGTTAGTGACGAGAGAGAGAGAGAGAAAGACAGACAGGGTTGGTAACTAACTTGCTTTAGGGGGAAGGATCACAGGTTGACTCCCACCTGGGCTTAGGGCGAACACCGTGGGCTTATTGTGCTTCGGTGCAGGATACAGCAGCTGGGTGATCAGTCCGTCAGAATGCATCGAATGGTGATGCACCAGCTCCGCCAGTGTGTTGAATTTACTCTCCGTCGTCACATACACCTGTGCAAACAAATCTGTTTTTAGCATTCACTATCATCAATGCAACTTAAAAATGTTTCTTCACTATTCAGATTTCGGAGAGCTTAAAGTTTCCGACATAAAAAAGATAACTGTAAGATTTGAAGCTTTCACGGCAAAGGTTATGGATCAAGGCTTCACGGCTGATCACCCGTGAAGCCTTGATCCACAAGAAAATAACTTTTTACAAGATATTGTTTAACGTTCCTCCTCTTCCAGACACACACTCTTGCCTGCTAAACTACGTCGTTCAATACATGCCTCAGAATGTACAGTAAAACCTCAATTAACCATCACTTAGTTAATGTTTGGCTCATTTGAGTTACATTTTGCAAAAGATGAAGTATTCAGGAAACAAACATCTATGTTTCCCAGATATGTATTTGCAGGTAGTTCTAGGACATTGTATATCACATAAGGTTGAAAATGCACTTTAGAAATAGATAATGTAACATAAGCATATATTACATTATGAATATGGCAACAATGTTACAAATTGAATACAGATTGAACATGTTGTCAAGAGGAGGTTTTGATGTCTTCAGCTGCGTATTATTTAAGCTTTAGTTTCAAATTATATATTGGTTATCCAATCATACAATTTATTGAAATATATTAAATGTTTAGAGACAAAGCTTCATTTATCTTATACTTATATTATGTATAAATAGATTGACAAGGACTGCCTCTGTAGTACATTGGTAGTGCATTTGCCTATAGACCCAGGCTCGATCCCCGGTAACAGCATGGGGATTTCTTCCCCCTATGGGAGAGTGGGCATGGGGTATACTCAGCCTCATTAGGTCCCAGGGAGACCAATTGAGGAGCTACTTGCAAGTGAGTAAGTACACATAGTTATTTTTGTTTTATGGAACAGAAGTTACTCTTACTATGTAATCCTGTCATGCAGATAAAAGTTTTATGCCCGCCTCGGTAGCGTGATGGTTAGCGTGTCTGCCTCATGTTCAAGAGGTCGCGAGTTCAAATCTCGCTTAGGGTAAGTTATCTGGGTAAAGTTTTTTCCGAGGTTTTCCCATGTCGGATAACTTAAAGCTCCATGGACCTCGGACTCATTTGAGCATCATTTCACTCATTTCATTCATTCGTCCGATATGACACAATGTCGGAGGACGTTAAAAAAAAAGTTTTATTGTCATTTTTCTAACTATATAAGAAAGGTAATATAGAATTCATGTGTGTAGCAAATTTTTGTGTAATAATGTATTAAGCCTTCTCTCTATATTAAGTAATATGGATTATCCATGAGGATAGAGGCTAATGTCAACTTTATCCTCACCATTATGACAATTAATTGGGATTTTGCTATATACAGTACAGTTTACTTCAGCTATGATGTTTGTCCAGAGATCTGTTTGCATAAATTATTGGTTCCTTACTGACATCAAGTCTGGAGAGCATGAAGTAGATTGCTTTAGGTTGATATTGAAATAATTCTAACTACTTGACTGACAGCTTATCTTGCCAAAATGATTGGCAGATAACGACAATGTGTATGCTCTTGCTAGTTTAGTATAGTGCATTCATAGATCAGCTGGACCATTCTCCAGCGGTACTGGGCTGGATGAGGACCTGCATACCCCTGCCAGTTACACGCAAACAAATGGCAAGTCATGAGTAGAGAACACTTAACTACTGTACTAAGTTAGATTAGACTTATCTGCATCACAACAGATGTTGACATTGATGACCTTCAATGCAAACACATTCCCTATATCTCACAAAACAATTCTGATTTACTCCACTTTCAGTGGATGGCTAGTCTATTGTCTTGCCATAATGATCTTGGCTATTCAAGATTGCCTGATGCAATCCCTTATGTGCCTATGAAAATCGGTTTTATGAATTAGAGCAAGATCGACATAAGTAGCAAACAATTTGGGCTGGAAAGAGTTAAGTGGGTACTTCATTTTATAGCTTGCAGCTAGCAATTTAACACGTCAGTACTTTTTGTAAACACCTTAAGCCACAGTGACTATAAACTGTCAGAGTATAAAAGAAATGAGAGAAATCAAAGGATGTTACTTTGCTTCACCCACCTTGCCTTCGGAATCTTCATTGATGCGATAGTGGTAAACGCGGCCCTCATAACGGAGGGAGATGCTTCTCTGACCAGGACTGCTTTCTGATTCTCTGACAAGAAAACTGCCATTGATGCCAGAGCTAAGGAGGTACTCTGCAGCATTGCGTGATATAGGACCATGGTACCACGAATGTTTCTCTAGTGAATTAACAGGTGTAACGTAGTTGGATGGCACCCAGCCCACCTGGCCTGAGGCTGAGTGTGCCTCACACCATTCACCACTCTTGTTGTAGCTCAGGATTCGCACCTGTTCACCTGCAACACACCATTAAATATTGCCTTTAACTTCCATGCACAATAAGAACAATTCACTTTATGCTAGTTAATGCACAATAGATGGATGAAAAGTAACTTACGTAAGCTTCGGCGGCCAGTGTCCATAATAATAATAAGTTTTTCTGGGGAAGGCCGTGTCTTGGTTGTGCTGTTGTTGCCAATGTTTCACCCTGCTATGCAGAGCTTCTTCAGGGCTAATGCTTTCTTTGGCAGCACGGCAGGAACTGTGCTGTCTCTTCAACTTCTCGCTTATTTATATCTTGGCCGTAGAGGTTAGAGCCAGCTCTCTCGTTGTTGGCAACAACAACACAACCAACACACGACCTTCCCCGGAAAAACTTTATTATTATTATTATTATTAATTATT
Source organism: Tenodera sinensis (assembly GCA_030765045.1). NCBI lineage: Eukaryota > Metazoa > Arthropoda > Insecta > Mantodea > Mantidae > Tenodera > Tenodera sinensis. Next base: position 165,832,789 of record CM060966.1, read on the forward strand.
AATTATTATTATTATTATTATTATTATTATTATTATTATTATTATTATTATTATTATTATTATTATTATTATTATTATTATTATTATTATTATTATTATTATTATTATTATTATTATTATTATTATTATTATTATTATTATTATTATTATTATTATTATTATTATTATTATTATTATTATTATTATTATTATTATTATTATTATTATTATTATTATTATTATTATTATTATTATTATTATTATTATTATTATTATTATTATTATTATTATTATTATTATTATTATTATTATTATTATTATTATTATTATTATTATTATTATTATTATTATTATTATTATTATTATTATTATTATTATTATTATTATTATTATTATTATTATTATTATTATTATTATTATTATTATTATTATTATTATTATTATTATTATTATTATTATTATTATTATTATTATTATTATTATTATTATTATTATTATTATTATTATTATTATTATTATTAATTATTATTATTATTATTATTATTATTATTATTATTATTATTATTATTATTATTATTATTATTATTATTATTATTATTATTATTATTATTATTATTATTATTATTATTATTATTATTATTATTATTATTATTATTATTATTATTATTATTATTATTATTATTATTATTATTATTATTATTATTATTATTATTATTATTATTATTATTATTATTATTATTATTATTATTATTATTATTATTATTATTATTATTATTATTATTATTATTATTATTATTATTATTATTATTATTATTATTATTATTATTATTATTATTATTATTATTATTATTATTATTATTATTATTATTATTATTATTATTATTATTATTATTATTATTATTATTATTATTATTATTATTATTATTATTATTATTATTATTATTATATTATTATTATTATTATTATTATTATTATTATTATTATTATTATTATTATTATTATTATTATTATTATTATTATTATTATTATTATTATTATTATTATTATTATTATTATTATTATTATTATTATTATTATTATTATTATTATTATTATTATTATTATTATTATTATTATTATTATTATTATTATTATTATTATTATTATTATTATTATTATTATTATTATTATTATTATTATTATTATTATTATTATTATTATTATTATTATTATTATTATTATTATTATTATTATTATTATTATTATTATTATTATTATTATTATTATTATTATATTATTATTATTATTATTATTATTATTATTATTATTATTATTATTATTATTATTATTATTATTATTATTATTATTATTATTATTATTATTATTATTATTATTATTATTATTATTATTATTATTATTATTATTATTATTATTATTATTATTATTATTATTATTATTATTATTATTATTATTATTATTATTATTATTATTATTATTATTATTATTATTATTATTATTATTATTATTATTATTATTATTATTATTATTATTATTATTATTATTATTATTATTATTATTATTATTATTATTATTATTATTATTATTATTATTATTATTATTATTATTATTATTATTATTATTATTATTATTATTATTATTATTATTATTATTATTATTATTATTATTATTATTATTATTATTATTATTATTATTATTATTATTATTATTATTATTATTATTATTATTATTATTATTATTATTATTATTATTATTATTATTATTATTATTATTATTATTATTATTATTATTATTATTATTATTATTATTATTATTATTATTATTATTATTATTATTATTATTATTATTATTATTATTATTATTATTATTATTATTATTATTATTATTATTATTATTATTATTATTATTATTATTATTATTATTATTATTATTATTATTATTATTATTATTATTATTATTATTATTATTATTATTATTATTATTATTATTATATTATTATTATTATTATTATTATTATTATTATTATTATTATTATTATTATTATTATTATTATTATTATTATTATTATTATTATTATTATTATTATTATTATTATTATTATTATTATTATTATTATTATTATTATTATTATTATTATTATTATTATTATTATTATTATTATTATTATTATTATTATTATTATTATTATTATTATTATTATTATTATTATTATTATTATTATTATTATTATTATTATTATTATTATTATTATTATTATTATTATTATTATTATTATTATTATTATTATTATTATTATTATTATTATTATTATTATTATTATTATTATTATTATTATTATTATTATTATTATTATTATTATTATTATTATTATTATTATTATTATTATTATTATTATTATTATTATTATTATTATTATTATTATTATTATTATTATTATTATTATTATTATTATTATTATTATTATTATTATTATTATTATTATTATTATTATTATTATTATTATTATTATTATTATTATTATTATTATTATTATTATTATTATTATTATTATTATTATTATTATTATTATTATTATTATTATTATTATTATTATTATTATTATTATTATTATTATTATTATTATTATTATTATTATTATTATTATTATTATTATTATTATTATTATTATTATTATTATTATTATTATTATTATTATTATTATTATTATTATTATTATTATTATTATTATTATTATTATTATTATTATTATTATTATTATTATTATTATTATTATTATTATATTATTATTATTATTATTATTATTATTATTATTATTATTATTATTATTATTATTATTATTATTATTATTATTATTATTATTATTATTATTATTATTATTATTATTATTATTATTATTATTATTATTATTATTATTATTATTATTATTATTATTATTATTATTATTATTATTATTATTATTATTATTATTATTATTATGGATGAAAAGTAATTTGATTCTATTTGCATTCAATCTTACATCATAAGGAGCAAGCTCTGAAATTAGTCTTCTCAAATAAAACTTTAAATATATCTGGAAAATAAATTTAACCTATAATTCCCTTCCTATCTCTCCCCCAAATGTAAAATACAGTAACATAAAGATAAAAAAATATACAATACTGAAAGATGAGCTAAACTTCTGTTGTAACCAAATAAGAATTGTTCACAATTTTACTGACTTATACAACAAAATTAATTAATTTTGGGACATATTTGAAGATAAGTGGTGCCATTGTTGAGCAGTTAGACTGTATTTCATATCATCCTCTTTCTTACTCTCATGCCTGTGTTTGGCTGACCACCCACTTCCAGGTCTTTACTCTGTTCGGTCCATAGGTTCCTATGCTCCCTGACAGGCGTCTGACCCTAGGCACTGGCTTGTAAGTCCTACATAAGGGGGGAGTAATCAGGTAAAGAAAGACAGTTAAGAGGAATATGGTAGACAATGCTCCGAAGTTACTGAGCTTACAAGAGAGCCATGTCAAAGACAGCTAAGATTGAGTCTGGTAATGTACTTCGATTTTTAAAATTAAAAGTAATCTGTAATAAAAACAGAATGGAACTGGGAGAAAGAGAGATTTGCCAGCCTTGGCACAGCACATCCAAACAGCACACAGAACCACATTTGGCTCTGGAAAACAATGCTGTTTTATAAGTCTGTGTTTGGCCTTGTCAAAATTTAATCAATCATCTTTTTGTAAGTAAACTCCAAAATTATCATTCAGATGCATGTAAATGTATTCCATGAGGAATATTATTTCAGGTCTGAAGGAAAGGCTAACTTTGAGCATATTTAGAATCTATTAGCAAAAGAAACCTCTACAGACTAAAACAAGTCCTAACCATTCAATTTCGGATGTTGTTTCACAGTACAAACTGTTAAAGGGAGACAAGTCTTGTTTTACTTCAGTATTTGCACATATATATTATCTGTTTTATATGTTAAATTTGAGAAAGGAATGCTTTTGCATTGTAAAATGCTCAGTGTTTTAAAGTTATTAATGTTATTTGATTCAAAATATATCAAGCATTAATGCACAAGAAATTGTTATATTATTAAAGCACATTTTAATCCATTTGTGAGCTTTTGCCAAATATAAAGAGAAGTGTGACATTAAAGCAGTTGAACAATTTACCAACATTGTTCATTACTTGCTGTAATGTCACCTTTCTATTCCTTATCATTGTACTCCTGAAAGTGCAAGTCAATCCAGCTTCTGAATGGGCATAGGTGAAATCTTATAGCAAGTTCATTATCACATGCCACCGCATTTCCACAGGTCTGCATTTTGGAGCGAGCTTGAACTGTTTTGACATTTCCATAAACTCATGATGCAACCAGAAATCACAGACTTGTGAACTAATACGTCAACAACAGTAAGAATCCTATGACACAGAAACAGTCCACATTGAATTTGCAACGATTCAGGATGGTAACATCCCTTTGAACAAGAAAGAATGTGATCAATTGTATCAAATTACCTTCAGTGTAACAGAAATAAATGAATTCTCTAAGTTTTGATCAGAAAGAAAATACACAAATTCAAAAGACTGAAGGAAATATAAATTGCCACAATATTAAGCCATACAGTCCGAGGGAAAACATTCAAGAAGTTCACATCCCATACCATAGGGAATAAATTTTTGATGATTTTCAAAGAAATGAGCATCATACTGGCTCCAGTAAATAAATTCATTATATGAACATCTCTTAGGAATAAAAAGAAAAGACAAAATTCTTACCAACTATGCACTGTAACAGTTGGGAAAAATTATAAAGAAATCTGGATACAAAATTCCAGGTGCATTTAAAGCAACAAAAATACAAAGGTGGAAGCAAGATTACTTCATTACTTTCTTTTTCTTCCTCTAAACACAGCTCCAACAATTTTGAGTAAAATGCCCCATGTTTAATACAGACATGGAAAATAAAATGTATATTTTGTCTTTCTATAAACAGGCTTTAAGTCCTCCCGTCGGTCTGGGTGGCTCAGTGGGTTAGACGCTGGTCTACTGATCCCAAATAGAGGTCATGGGGTTCAAACCCGACCCAGGCCGATGGTTTTTAAGTGTGCTTAAAAACGACAGCTCCATGTCATTAGATTTACTGGCATGTAAAAGAACTCCTGCGGCACACCGGCGACGCTGATGTGATCCTGGCAATTGACAGCGTCGTTAAACAACAAAATAATATTTTAATTTTTAAGTCCTCCCACTCTCCCTGATTTCTTTCATTTGATTTTTGCAATATTTTAATCAGCACACTTGATTTTTAATAGAAGGGTGTCATCCCATCCTTTTGTGCCTGCATACCTATAACGGTTTAATTGAAACTATTTCTGGCAAATATTTATTATTAAATGGATGTGTACCAAAAAAAAAAAAAAAAAAAAAAAAATCTATAAATGATTTGCAGAACATATACAAAAGTAAATAATATATGGTAAAGAAATTCATATGATTGGCACATTTATTACTTTTTTATGGCATATTATGATGTTTCATGCACATCCTAGGTACAAGAACTATTCAAGCATGCAAAGAAAAAAAACATATGTTATTCAAAGTTTTCTGTAGAAAAGAACATACCCATTTGGTTAATGCACTCCTCTCTCACCTGGCTTTTATTCTTTGCAAAACAATACTTAAAATAAATGTGATCAATTAATTTGTTTTATTTAGTTCTTCTGAGTAGTTTATAATCCTGTTCTTACAGCATAAGATACCAGTATATCAAGAAACGCTCCAGGCCTAAGTTTATAGCATATTAGCATACCCTAGACTTAATAATTTAAAGTAATCTACATTGCGCTGTTAATTTTTGTTATAAAAAAAGTATCACACTGCTCATGCCAAAACCCACCTCAAAACTTTGGTTACAGAACTGATTTATTACAAAAAGGCCACATGCAGAAAAGTAGTTGCCAGTTTTATTTACAAGGTGCCTCAATCAAGTGCCAAATCATCCATTTCAATTACATGGAAGTACTTTGGACATCCTTGACAGTCTTATTTAAGGTTACACTATCTGCGAGAAGAATGAATTATGCAGTACTTGCAGAGCATTGCTTCACTTTAACCAGGGATGTCCATTTGCACTGCATACTGCAATACCATTAGGGTACCTTTGCTGATGAAACAGCCAACCGTTTTTTTGGATATGGTCTTCTTACTCATATTTCAACATGGCTATAAATTTAATAGTAAGTTTCCACATGAAAAGTATGGCACCTCCATTGTAAGATGCTATTTTTTAACTGTTCAGAAATCATTCTCAAGGAAGTATAAGCATCACTACTTCTCTGAGAGTTAGGATGCATCATTTTCAATTCAGTACAGAGGTGTGAAGCATGTTACGATATTTTATTATATTTAAAACTTCTGATACTCACTTGAAAATTTTTGGCATTATCATTAGTGAGTACCAGGAAGTATCAGCCCAACTAAATTCCCAAGTGCCTAAATGGAGATTGCTTAAAATATGAAATACATAAATGAGAACATTTACAATAAAATGAAAGTCTTGAAGTCCAGGGTTTGTGATGTCCATTAAATCTAGTTTATCACAGCTATAACTGCTGTAGAGAAAAATTGCTTGGTACTTTAGTATTCACAGTATAAAGTGAGAGGAAGAGCACTTCTGTTAGAGTTAATTGCAGTTGTTACTTTGATCAAATGATAAAGGACTTACAGTGGTGGAACAGCAGTAGCCTTGGACATTTTCTGCAACGAGCTGTCTGGAATTCGCCTAAAAGTTGATCAAGGAAAATGTGTAGGTACATATTTTATTACACACTGGAAGAATTTAACTTCCTTTCAGGTAATACCCTAAGCTGTCGTTTGAAGATCTGCAGAAATGCTTTCCAGTTTGACAAACCACATATAGGTACTCAAAGATTTTTTAATACTTTAGCACTCAAAAGCAGAATTAAATTGTTGTATTTAATTTTGAAAATTATTGTAATCATCTAATTTAAAAAAATGGCAAGAAATAAGATAATTGCAGATAAAGACAGGGTGAAAAGGATGATCTAATTATTTTTTTTCCCTCCAAACGTTATTTATTTACTGAGGGTATTATGTTAATGAGTACCCCTTTGAGCAATGATGTTGCAACCTTAGAGTGTAATCTTAATCATTTCCTGCGGTGCGTACATAATTTTATGGTTTATCCTTTCATTACAACTGTCTTACTATTTATTTCTTGATTAGTAAAAGAAATAAAGTTAAAATATGAGATTTAATGAACATAGTTACTCTATTTTTTTAATGAAGTTGATTTGTTACCTAGGGAACCTTTGTTATTCACAGATATCTGACTAACACTATGAAACACTGTTTCCTACAGAAACTATTGAACTGGTTGAGGATGCAGAATACATTATACGCCTGAAGTCTACCAGTATCAGCCAAATGAATGCTTGTGACATCTGCAAAAACAAATATCTTTTTGTTTCCAACTCTCTTCTTGGAACTCAGAAGTCCAGGGTAACAGAGGCAAGGGAAAAGAAATTATCTTTAAGAAAGGCTAATGGAGCAAGGGGAACACACATTGTAATTTATACTAATTGGTTAGAAGGCAGAATCCTTGCACTGCCCTTCCCTCCACAACTCTTGCCCTCTGAACAACCGAAATGGTGTTACGTCATACAACTGTGATATGCCACATACTACTGAGTTGATTACTCAGATCTAGATTTATGTACTGCAAGGAATATGATTTGTTCGAACATGATACAATGAATATTATGTGCAAAGGTGTCCTGCTGGTGTACTTTGGGAAGATTGCTAATTCATAAGTTAACTGTAATGACAACATTGAAAATAATGAATCTGTGTTCAGATAAGGTGAATTCTAGAGAGTTTTACTAACTGTAATTTTTATTTTAATTTTCATAAGGAGTAATTCATGTCTAACTTTATTGGGTATGTATTATTTTGAGCTGCAGTCACATGTGAATTGTTGAAACTATTTGTATCTTGTTTGAACCATAAATGTAACCAAGTAATCCTAATGAACATACACTCCTAATAAAAATGCTTAATATCCATAAGGATGTAACACAGTTCTTAGTGTGACAAAATAACAAGTCTGTTTGGTTAATGCAACTTAAATTTATAACAAACAACTGTACTGCCTTACTACACAATTTGTGACCTTCTGGCTCAACAGTTGTTCTTTCCAAGTGTACCACAAGCATCTTTCCTCAGAGCAGCCTCTGGATACGGTAGACTGCATCTTCTCCACATACTATGGTCCTTGCTCTGATTGTTAGGCAGTGCCCCTTTATCTGGATAGGACAACGCATACCATGCTGCTTTAAAGCTCTGCCTCAGGCTCACCGATCTTGATGGGTCTTTGTCCGGTTGCCCTTCACCCGAGTGTGGTGATGGATCATCCAGCACATAACGTGAAGAGGACCAATAGGGTTCCATGAACTGACCTTCCTGATGCGCTTTCACAACCACTTTGCTCCTGGCGGTTCAACAGCAACCTCCGCTAGGGTTACCCTGGAGATTCCAAGATGTTGGATGGGACGTCGGAATGCTATCTCGCCTTGTCCGATTCGCAGGATCCTCCTACCGACGTCAATCGTCCCCTCATGACTCCTGAGGGCGACCATTTCCAGTATCACTTCTTCAGTCATCCTCGCGACAAACACCTACAGACTTACAACATCCTCCAAGCTCAACTCCAGTCAAGCCTCCAATAGACCACCTCTTATAGAGGCAAGGTGTTGCCTGACACCATCACTATCTGCAGGACCGATCTGGATTCCTCGATAGGAAGCCCTCCACCACGTCACGTTGCAACAGGTCACGGCTGACAGTCCTTCATAACGTGTCCTGGTAGGCCACATCCCAGCATACGCCGTTTGATTCCGCCGGTTCGATTGTGGAAAGTCTCTCATCAGAAGTCCCCGCCGGCTGCATCTCCAACACTAGGGGATCTTCGCCGAAGTCCTTGGCCTAGCTCTCTGTCTCTGTTGTGTCATACACGTTTGTTCTTCGACACGGGGGTGGTGATTACCTTGGCCACTGGCTGCTCCTTCCTCATGTGGGCACCGCTTGCTCTTGTACTTAGTATGGACAGCCCTCCGCTAGATGTCCTGGCGTGTCGTCCAACACATCTCTGGGAGACCATCGACGTCCTTGGTGTATTTCTCTGTCACTGACGTACCGAATACTCCCAATCTTTCACACGAGGCAGTTGTTACCTCCATCCTTAGCGCGGCCGTCAGCGCATCGAGATGTCTTGTTGTCGCCGAGCATCAGACGCTGACGTATCTCGGCTTCGCGCACCCCATTGAAGGACAGTAGCTTCCTGGGACACGCATCCGGCCGGGAGGAGCACCAGAGCCTTGTTCACCAGTTGTTCAATGGCCAGGGCGAACTTCTAAAGCGTCTACCCTGGCGTCTACGATTGTTACGATAGGCTGCGGCCAGGCGGTGGTTACTGAACCGGTTTTCTAGATGTCCCAAATGTCATTGGACGCCACTGTCGGAATAGCGTTCAGTACTTCGTCCGCCCGTTTGTGGAGCCTTGACATAAGCTGTGCGGCTTCCTCTTCTGTTGACCATCAGTTGTGGGCGGCGGCGGCGAATTGTCTGCGGAAGACTTCAAACGTTGACGTCCCGTCATACAGTGGCTTAACGTGTGTGGATGTTGTGTAGCGTTCTGGTGCCTCGATCTTCCAGTTCTTAAGTTTGTTCCATCCAGCCTTCCAGAACACTAAGCCGCTTCCCGACTTTATCCACAGGGTTAGCACGTTGGTCAAAGTCTTCCACGTCTTTCTTCAGGCTGACCAGTTGCTTGTCCATCTCTCTATCTTCATCTCCGACATTTCGGTCTTCATTTCTTCCTTTAGACCCTCCATTTTCGCCTCGATCTTCTCTACTGCGAAGTTTATTGTTGTTACTTCGCTTCCCATACCTCCATTCCGGAGTTTGTTTTTCATACACCCTTCATTTCTTCCATTCCAGAGTTCACTGTCTTTATTTCTTTTCTCATTTTGTCCATTGCAGACTTTATTTCTTCCATCTTGGCTAATAATAATTGTTTTAGAATTCGTCTAGAAAACCGGTTCAGTAACCACCGCCTGGCCGCAGCCTATCGTAACAATCGTAGACGCCAGGGTAGACGCTTTAGAAGTTCACCCTGGCCATTGAACAACTGGTGAACAAGGCTCTGGTGCTCCTCCCGGCCGGATGCGTGTCCCAGGAAGCTACTGTCCTTCGTCACTTTATTTCTGCTTAACAAACTACCACTGTCGCACTACACAATTCAGGATTCGTGATCTTGTAAGTCAGCTGTTCTCTCTTAACTGTCCTTGACATTGCTACGGTAACACAACTCTCTCTGCTGCACAAACATCTGAACTGAAATGTTAGCAACCAACATATGACTGATTTGTTGGTTTGTGCTGACTGCTTTTATAGTCCAGATATTACCGGCTAATTCTCTGGAACTGCGTTATGCACTCTGGTCATTACAAAGGTAGCTGTGTGAGGAACTAACACTTAATCCCTCTGAGGAGCGGCCACTGCGACAATAATACAGTAACATTCTAGCAGTAAAACATTACACAATATACATTTGCCATCTTTTGTCATATTTACATATATGCCCAGAATCACCTGTATTATTTTGAAATCTGCAGTTTATGTTTCATTGTTATAGTCTTCCATAAGTAGTGGGAAGCTTTCACGGCCGGAGTTAGAATTAAAGCTAGAGATTTCTTCCGGGCTTAAAAGCCGTGATCTAATGGAGTTTAGGGGTCCAGACGTTTCGTTCACATAAACTGAACCTTCGCCGAGAAGACTCGGACCACGCCACCGATGATGTCCACCACAGACTCCAGCAGACCACTTCTATAATGTGACAAACATGACAGTATTTTGCACGTGATGCATTTTGCTTTAGATTGTGATTTGCAAAGCTAAATAATCCTTATAAAAAGTGTCATTAATGGCATTATGTTGCATTTCAGAAGAGGTAAAGACTCTCAAGGGCATGGCAACCTAGACAAATCTGCTTGTCAGATGGATGTTTGTATTCTCAGTCCTTGGAATAATGAGATAAGCATACTAAATAGGGAATAAACAACTGGTATGGTGACTCATATAAGTCAAAAGTAAAGGAATATCTGCTTTAAACCACAATAAATACATCGTTTTCTTCAAAATCTGATGTGCAAAGATGAAACAATTCCTTTAATGGACGCGAGGTTGGCTACGCATATACCATACATAGTAGCTGACTCTGAACTTTGTACCCTGTCAGAGATCAACAAGAGTGGGTTCCAGGTGCACAAGACAGTACAGAGAAGCCCCTACCAATGACGTGATGCTTATATACTGCACGTTAGTGTTACGGTAATATCTTGGTTACCAAGGAATTATTTCACCTTTACTGATGTGTATCTTTATGCATAGGAAAAGTATACGTGACGATAGTGGGATACTCTTGTGAAGATGTCTCCAACACAGGTAAGAAGCCCAGTAGTATAGATGTCTGCAAATGAATGGGGTTAGGACCTTCATACCTTCAATATCTCGACACTCGATACTTGGAGGTATCGAGTACGTCTAATACTGTTGAGATACCTAAACCTTCGACACTTTCAAAGTTTTAAGTTTTGTATTATTGAAAGTTGTTGCACATAACGTTATGATAGATAAGGAATGAAAGGAGTTGAGACCTCACCTTGAGTGCGCTTCCTCTGACTGAATGAATGCAACATTCCATAGACTCTTGTGTCTGAATGAAAACATGAAAAACAATGAAAAAGGAGTAGAGGTACATATAACATGCAACGTTAATTGAGTTGTAAATGAAGCTGATTTAGCTGAAACACTAAATCACGTTTCTGCAATAGCCTGACTTGGTGACTCACTCTCGTCCATTACATTTACCAACTCCGGTGACCAAAATGTGTGAATCCGCCAGAAACAAACCAGAACTTTGGACGTGAAATAATACAGCCCATGTATGTTCTTTCCTTCCTTCCGTCTGTTTGTGTTTATGTCAAACTGCGTCACTAGTGTACCTTACGGGTATACCGTACAACTAATTCTCGCACTTTTTATCACTGTACAACAGTGATATTGGATAAAATATGAGTGAAGTGGGATGACTATTTTTAATTAGACATACTAATAATAACAGAGCAGTGTAAAATATGCAGAAAAACATTTTCGCGCTCTGGTAAACCACAAAACCACTAATTTCAAAGAAGCATGTTACTTCATATACTGAGCGAAGGTTACAGAATCTCTACTGTAAAAGCAATGTACGAATTTTCTGTTGCCGCCAGAACGTGATGCCAAGAAAACTGAAAATGATAAAAAAAAATGGTTGTTGGTTATAAGCTATCGCCTTTACAACTTATTATAAAGTTAGTGTCGAGAACAGTGTCGGTATCAGTATCGACAAATAGTGATATCGTGCAATCACTACAAATTAACTTTAAGTGTTTGCTTTAAGTTTGAAAAACAGCATTCAGTTATGTAAATATATTAAATACCTGTACTGTTAGTAAATGCATGTTAGTGTTTTTAATTTGTATTACTGAATTGTTAACAATAATTAGATTTATATTATGCAAAAGTACCATTAATATTCTATCAAGAATTCCTTTATATTTATTGCCATGGAAAATCATAGTGTTATTGATGTAATTTTTTACACATCGCACGGTTCTTGAAAACTATACATTTGGCTACTGCTCAATTTGGGTGCCTGAAAGAAGTGTAACTATGGGGTCAAGATAATTTGAAGAGGTACGTTTGCTGTGTAAGTGTACGTCAACGGAACTATTTGCACGTAGTTATCTGGGCTCGTATCTGCTATTGTTGTATACCGTAAAGACGTTCAGCTTCCGTGCGTTATACTTCAGTGAATCAACAATAAAGAGAGGGAATTCATGGAGGGAAACTAAGTCCTCATATCATAGACAAACGTGCCGTAATGTCCATCTCTGGCTTGAACCGTATAGAGATTATAATGAGAATATGATTAACCACAAAGAAACTATTGGGTGCGGGTCATTGAGAATAAATTTCAAGAGCCAATTTGCTAATGGTGCACACCGGAAGTTGAGTTATCGTCACGCGATTCACTCACCCTTCTTGAGGCTGAGCTGGTTCTCGCCCCCGGCCTGGAAGTCGTATAGCGCCACGAACAGCTGGGGGTCATCCTCTTCTTGAGCCAGGAGATTCTCCTTGGAAGTCCATCTGTTGGCCGTATCGAGGGGCAGAGGAGTTCCTGGGGCTGCCGTGCCCGACCCGGAGCCCCCAGACTGTTGCAATGGGGTTCCTTGTTGCGGTGGCTCCGAGTCCGGAAGATCCGGGATGTGCGGCAGAGGCCGGCTCTGCAGCAATGCCTCTGTAAAGAAGACATTATGCTCGTCAGAAACTCTCCCGAAGCTCAACATACTATACTAAACAGCAGCACCACTTTCTAACACTGATTGGATGGCAGCAGCCAGTCAGGTTCGCCTGGTAACTTGGTACACAGTGAATGTCCCAACTGTGGAATTTGCTTTATTTTCAGTGTTTTTCGGCAAACTATGAACCGTGCTTGTCGTTGAGTGGATATGGACTTGAGGCTGGATTTACATTGAAGAGAAGATTGTGCCGATTTATCGCCCAACACCTGTTATGTAACTTACTGTGTACACACAACAAATGTATTGATAGAGATAATAAGCATTTCGGTAAATATTCGACTGTATTTGGTTAAGCTCTTTATACACACGTTGCTGCGGAAGTTGAGTTACAAAAGGCAATGTTTTGTGGATCTGGGGAATTCGGTTCATCTGTGTGACTGGTGCTGCTTATTATCTATTTCTTTTTAAAGTAATACCTCATGAACACGACACAATAATATTGTGCTACTACTTCTAACACTACTGTGTGCAATTAATAAATTAGTTCTTCTAATATCACCAATTGAATCAGAGACCTTCCATTGTTTGGCAATGGCGTGCTGTAGTAGAGCAATCGTGCAGAAATGGTCTCCTCCCGCTCATAGTTCATAATAAGTACATTAGAAATACATTACCACAGTCTTATGTATCAAAGTTGGCAATCATGTTCCCATATTCTATTCACTTCTCTTAAAAACAAAGTTTCATTTTCGACAGTAAAATGAAGGCGCATACTTTGCTAGTTATCCTCATCTTATTTTCACTGTTCCAGACGGATTCCTGAAACTTATTGGCCTTATGGCCTTCAAAATAGTGCATAAAGAATGCTTATCAACAAACCTTTGTGTTGATGAACATTTGGCTACGATGTTGATACCATACAAAAAGTTTAATGTGCAGGCGAAATTGATACAACTTTTGCAATTATTCACCAAAATGACTTGCTATTTGAATTGATAATTGAGTGGCGGGAAAACAAAAGTTTTATCTGTAGTTGAATCATAACAAAATTGTTCCGGTTAATAGCACGGTGAGCATCCAAAACATAACAGGAATTTAACAAAAGGTATTTACACTGAATTTGCTTCAATAATCCTTAACGACAGTTTAGTTTTAGTGTATAGAACACGGGTCACTTCCATTCAAACAACAATAACAATAATAATAATAACATTGAATCTCTCTGCAGACTTTCCTGCAAAAGGAAAGGTTTTCGGAATTGAAGGCTGCACGAGGCTAGATAAAATTATTTGAATAAGACATCAAAATGCGCTAAAGTGGTACACATTAACAGATAAAACAGGAGAAAATAAAATGGAAAGAATTTATTTAAAGAACGGGGAGCAATAGAATCCCCAAGAAGGCAGCAAATTATAGATCAAAAGAAACTATTCTGGGAGTCCCAAGGAAAAATGACAAGAAGTCTGCTGCCTGTTGGATGATGTTGTTGTTGATGATGATGATGATGATATGATGATACTTGAAGCTATCTCAGCAGCTTCACAAAGGAAGTATCAAATACCTCATGAGTATGATCAAACCTACCACAAAATTTCGGTTTCAGTTGTATATGCAAAACAGCTGTCAATTTAGCCTCAAGGATCCAAAATTGATCCGCAAATCATCCATTTAAATTACACGGATGCAACCGTAGCACTAACTGGCTGACAACTTGATTGCCCCGACAGCGTGCTTTTAGTTTTCGTTGGAAGTGAGGGGCAGAAAAAGAATGCGAAGATTTAACTTCTCAACTTCAAGCAGAAATGTCGCACTTAAAAGATTTCGAAATCAATTTTGGCGAACCATTGTTTGGACATGAACTCCTTATTCCAATTAGCTTCTCCCAGAAGAATTGTATGGTAGGTTTGGTCATGAAGATACCTTCTTAGTCAGCTTAGTCTAACAGTTGATATGTCAATTATGGCGTGGACAGTATGTTACAGTTGAACAAATTAAACCGACATTGACCATAAGCTGTTTATCATAATCGTTGATCAACTTCGATGTGAATGCATCATTATAATGACAAATGAAAACAAATTCAAGTAGATGTTTACAAGTAGTGGAGTTTAATGTCGAATATATTTTTTTTACCGCTGAAACTAAAATATGGTTATTACAATGTACATATTACACATTTTTACAGAATATATTTGCTATTTGACAGTTTAGGATGCAGTTGTACAGTTGGCCAGTTTTACTTATATGCTGTCATTTCTAGCTAAATGTAACAAAGCACTATAATACAACACAATCGTAAAATTCCCTGAGTTAGTTATTACAATTGAAGTAATAAAAAATAATTTTTGAGTGAATTAAGACTACTGAACTCCTGGATTCTACAGAAATAAAAGCACAGATCAAACCATACAAAACTTGTTAATTCAACTTTAGTTCAGTTTGAAGTCTTAGGATTACGATGACTGGGGTCTGTTCGATATAACTTTGTCTTGTATCTCTTAACTATCACGTGACTACTCACCTCTAATTGGCTGCAGCAGTGGAAGAGGTTGTTATGCGGTACAAAGCAGTTCCTTATTTAACTGATCATTTATCTTAATATATTCGAAGATAATTGTGAAATTTACATTTTCATGATGGTATAAATTCAATATATTACGTGAGAGTTAAAGCATCTGGAATGCATGTAAATTTTATCAACGAATAAATGGGAGGATTCTCCGGTTTAAATCCGTCTGTAAGGATATCGAAAAACAGACATCTATCATGACAATGTTTGTATAGTTTTTATCGCCTGAATTTGCATTGCAGACGGCTTGTCAGCATTCGAAGATGTGCATCAGTAAGTCATAGGAAAGGGGAAGACAACTATGGACGGAACAACTATAAGGAACAGGATACAGTGAAAAACAGCCCACAACTTTTATTTGAAAAGCTGTTAAGCAGCATTGCCAACTGTTTTCGTTAACACGATGGCAATAATTTACGTTCGTCGCGGACCGTCTCCGAAGAAAACAATCCACGTTAACCGGAACAGCAAAAACACGAAACACAACTTTGCCGTACGGTAGAAAAAGGAAATACCGTACGCCTGGAAACCCTAACTTGAAGCACTACAAATGTGCATTGTATACCTATGGATAATATAAGACAATGAACTACAGTTGATCTGAACTCAAGAACTAACTTCTTCATATGTACGACTAAAGCCTGTCTGCCAGAACATATTAATTTGCAATGTTTTGCCCACTGCTTGTTCTACAAAACAAATGAAAGTATGATGCTGAACATTAGTACAACGTAACCTACAAACTGCAAGCTTTTTACGTGCAAATCATTTTGTGTGTGTTGAATGACGTTTGTGACAACTTTGTTAATTCATTCTGATTCGTCGCTTTGACTGCCTTACACGTACCTACGAAACAACCAACAAACTAAATTACTGAAAATAAACACAAATTGAAGGAAATCTGTCGAAATATTGAAATATATCCATGCAAAATCACTGCTGGTATGGAAATTCTTAAAAATATCAGTTTACAGCTAACCATTGTAAATGCAGTATTTAAATTTTGTGCATAAGAGCTCGAGAAAATGTATCGATTTCAAATTGGGCCTGAGTCAGTAAGTAACGGTAATTTACACGAATAACCCCCAAAATGTTAACCCTCTAATGCATAGTGTCGCCATGGCATCAAAGATGTTTAGCCCAAATTTTGGAATACTGTAACAGTAGATTTTGTTATTTACACACTATATTGACATTTAAGAATAAAATAAGGGTATTGGTAGCTACTTATATATGCACCAATTTAGTTTCTTTTCTTTATTTTTATTTTTCAAAAATCAAAATCCTTACAATTGTAATGCTGTCATCACCCACGCACACCACCCCACCGGTTATTTTACGTGGGCCCTCCCCATCCTTTACTAGAGCTACATTTGGTTGCAGTGGCTAGGATTAAACCTACCACGTTCTGCTTTGAATGGATGATCAGTCCATTTTGTCTGTTCTTGAACAATTATGCTCATTTGAATTACTTCCTTTAAGGCAGGCCTGGGCGACTCGCGGGATACCTTGTAAACAAGACCTTACGGCTTTTAGCGATAGCTCTGAGAGGACATAGCCAAGAATAAGCCTTTGTCAACAACTCTAACTTCCTACATCACTTTTCAAACTTACCTAGCTTAAAAGCAGGAAGCTTATTCCTGTTTACCACAAGTAGCATTCAACATACGTACCAACAATTTAACACCATGGCCAAACCTCGGCTTCTTACAGTACTTCAGCATGGTGATCGCAATAAAAGGAAATTCACACTTAAATACACCTATTTTCAGGTTTCCTTTGGAAACTTGAGATAAGATGGCTGCTGAATGTTTTTAATCAAAGGTTACTGTACAGGCACTCTGTTAAAGATAATGCATCTCTGAAATTTGGCCAAAAATTCTGAAACATTAATTTTCATAATAAAACAATGAGTTTTAAACTTTACAAAAAATATAGATTTTTCCGCAAAGCCAATTTTAAATCTTATTTTCTTACAATTTTTTCTTCAGCATTTATCCACACTCAAATACTCCATATGATACAATTTTACGGAGTTGTTTCAAATTAGAAAAAAATTGTATCAAAAGGATACTAAGAAAAATGATCAAATACTTTTTTTTTAAAAAATAATGCTCAAATTTTGAGAAACGAACTTAAGCTTAAATAAAGAATTTTGGAGGATAGGAAAAGCAATAAGTTTACAGTAAACGTGGTCATAAACGGAAGGTCTGCGGTTCAAATCCCGCTAGGATTGTCCTCCCTGAATGCGAGTTTTTGCTTAGTGCTCATAACTAGCAAATGTGTTTGAAGAACCCTAACTTCCTAAATTAGAAATATCTGCTTCCCAAAGTGCAAGTCGACTTCCACTACTTGAAAATCGCTCACTCTTCAGTACATGATTGAACTTCAAATTTCTGAAGTAGAGTCTTAATGTTTTATTGCTAACATTCACACATTAAAGAGAAGGATTCTCAGCATGCACAGAAAAGCAGCAATGTCGCCAGAGGCAAATAGTTACACCAGAATATTCTCATTAGCATAAGGAAAAGCAAGGCAACAATAGCGCTGCGACCTTGAATAATGCAGGGCTATTAACACGTATGTATGAAACGGACTCGAGTCTATGAAGCAGTGAAAGCGAATTCAGTTTATTGGACACATCCTGTTTACCGTGGCCACAGGAAGTGTGCATGCACTAACACGTTTTCGCCAACCGATCAACACACATCCTGCCTGCATCCTTACGGAGCATCCACACCTTCGTCCAAGGACAATCTCTCTGAGCGCTGGCACAAGAACAAGAGAGGGCAAAAACGGCCAAATAAAAATAAATGCACCTGGACAAGCGGAGGGAATCTCTCTCTGCCCCCCCCCCTCCCATATCGATCATAATATGCGAATGAATGCACAAATAAAAGTGAGTAGGTACCCAACTGCTACAGCTGTGAAAGGAAAGCATAAAAAAATCAACGAGGCAGCCGGAACTCGAACCTGGCCCACCTCTAGAGCGATGATAGCTACGAAGAAATCTTAATTACAGTGGCGTAGCGTGGGTGTGGACTTGAGTATGCACTTTGAACTCGTATTAAGGGTACACATAGGTGAAATTGCTAAACTTTACAACTATTAGGGGATTTGTTCAAATTCACACAGACATAATACATGCCAGGAATAATGTTCATACAAATTTTCATTGCAATATTTTTGACACTTTTAAATTTATTTTATTTTATTTTTTTGATAATTTTAAATATTGTTCTGTTATAGATAAGTACTCTCAAAAGGATGTTGGGAACAGAAAGTTTTGTAATGCCTTGGTTTATTAAATAAAAACTAAGTTTAAAAAAATTTTTTTTTCACAATTTTTTATAGAATTTTACAATTCACTTAATCTAACTATTAAAATTATAGAGAAATCACTCCCACTATTTATATCAGGTTGTTGATTACAAGCACTCGGATTCCATATTCGGAGCAGTAGGTCTTCAGGAAATGCAGCGCGTGTTTTTCTCGTAGTGAATCACGCGGAAGCATATGAGCAATGTGCATACCTTGCCTTGGGTTTCCTGGCGTATTTCTCTCTTACACGTTCACACCAATTACTGATCAAAATGCTGCTTGTTGTACTCCGATAGTTAAAAATATGAAATTAACCTTCACTGCGAAACAAAATACTAAACAACTTGGCTTCAAACCTCATTAACATTAACAAGCAAGATGCACTTCTCTGAGTCACATCCAGTGGGCGCGCACATCGTTTGATGTGACTGGCGTAAAGCAAGCAGCTCTCTCTGCAGAGAACTTCAATGAGAACGCTGAAATGAAGATCAGATGAACCAAGAGTGCGGTCCCTTGAGCCTAAGTTACCTTAGGATAAGGGAAATCACTGAAAACAAACTCTGATCCACAAGAGATTTTAAGTCCGGCACTGAGATTTAGAGTACATACTCACTACCTCTCACCAAGATGTCAGTTAACACTGTATCAAATTTTATGAACGAGCTCACAAGCAGAGGACTTCATTTGTCGATTTTCCAACTCTTGGCGGTGCAGATGCCTACCTAATGCAGACCTTAGGCTGTAGTCATATTGCTTTATCTAAACAAAGAAAACACAGGTGTCGCAATGTATATCTTCATCAATATTCAGATTCCCTTACGAAAGTCAGGAGAGGGGTCTATCATCCATAGAGCTTATAATTC
Source organism: Tenodera sinensis (assembly GCA_030765045.1). NCBI lineage: Eukaryota > Metazoa > Arthropoda > Insecta > Mantodea > Mantidae > Tenodera > Tenodera sinensis. Next base: position 165,852,948 of record CM060966.1, read on the forward strand.
GTTACTCGCTTGTTTATACTCTAGGCAATATACTACTTGGCAAAGTGACCAGGCATATTGACCTTTGCTGTCGAACGCTGGGATCGGTTATCTTGTTTACTAGAACAGCGAAATATGCATTAGTAGCGTAATGCAACACAAATGGATGATAATTACATAAGACGTTGCTGCCCTGAAGATGTGGCTGCATCTGAACAGTTGACAAAAACAAATGATTCATGTCAAGAACGCGAGGTTACCTTAACGGCAGAGAACACCTCCACGAATACCAAATAAGTTACAGTTTTCAATGAGTAGATATGTCTCGACTGTCTGTATGTATGGATGTAGGCACGTATATAGATATGCATGCGTGTCTTGCCGTCTATGTGGGATAAATTCGCGTAAACAACTCGGCAGTTTCACATTCTTTCCGATACGCCTCATGGGTTTGTCACTAGGACTCTGCTTGTGGATTCTCGTCCACCCCACCTTTCGCAGTTCTATACCTCTCTGTTAGATATGAACCGATACCTACCAGACGGAACTGATTCATATCTAACTATAGCCAATTAGAGCTATCAGAATATCTTCCACTGGTGGAGTAAATGGCGTGATAGGATCTGGTTCCGCTTTACTACTGTGAACACCTTAGTTGCGATGTCAGAGACTTATCCACCTGGTGAACGAGGTGCGTACACAGAGTCTGTCACGTGTGATCGAACTGACAACACTGGCTGGGCCGACCAACTCCCTCGGATCGATGCCGGCGCCCTCAACATGATTCACGCCACTACCACCCTGAACCCAAAGGGAGGAGCGGTAATTAAATGCGCCATGTTTTATTTGCTCTTACACGTGTCCATATAGAGCCCTCTCGTGAGAATCTCCCAAACCTGTTGCCGATCTGTTACAAACATCCCAAAAGTAGATTTGAGAAAGGCTCAGTACTGCACAATAGGTGGCCAAATGAGGTAAGCGTACGCAGAGACTGCAAACTGATCTTGTTCTAACTTCTATGTGAATGTGCTAGAGAAGGTATGAAAAAACTGTCTTCGTTTCCTCGGTCTTCCTACAATTACTTGATCCATTCTTTTTTCTTTCTTTCGTTACGACTGAGATGTGTGTCTCCCGAATTAGGATACCGGATTCTTACGAACACTACGCTATTTGCCGTTTCTTTCTGGAAAGACACAGAATATACAATATTCTTTGACGATTTACACTTATGTGGCTTTCTCTGCCACTGTCGTTCATTACTATATAGCTTCTCTCAAAATATTCTTACAAAAGTTGTTTCTATCTACTTATTGTTAATGTAAAATATATCGAAAATGTTTCCATTGAGAGGGCAGCCTTTGTGTCACATATTTGGAAGGTATTAAACTTAAAAACCGAGTTTTGGGACTTATCGAACATTCTGTTTCAAACTTATGCTGTTCACAAACACCTACATACATTTCAGATTAGATACCAGCATGAATTTTTTTGTGGAATACAATATTTTCTCCATAGGTGGCAGCAATGGAATTATAATGGCACGTGTTTTTATGGATCTGAACTGATGGATATTGAACCACGTCACGATTATAGAAATAAACCACAGCATTTGGGGGAGGGTCAAGTCTAAATCTGGCAACCCCATTTATGATACAGGCTGTTAACAACAAAGAACAACTCTGCACCCTTCTTCCTGTCCCACTTGAAGTTTAACAGCGTCCTTCCTCCCCTCGCACGATTGTTTGGTAAAGTAGCTGGTTCAGCCGAGTCAGGCAGCAACATTCGAGTTTCCTGACAACAGCACATCATCTGGTTAAGTAACGTTTTAAACCTCTCCGACTGCCAACACTATATAGCTTCACATGTTTCAAACTCATCCCGGGTCAAAGACTGCAAACTATCTTAAACATGTGGCTTCTGAGGAAACTAAACACCTGATGTGTTACATTCACGTGACTTCCCTTACCAATTACAGATCGTTTGTACGTAGCTTCTATAGATTATTCTCTAGACATCTTATTTTTCTATCTACTACATGCTAATTGAAAAAATTTGATGTGATGTACTCACATGACTTTCTCTACCTTGTACTAACTATTCTTACGAACTCTTATTCCTCTATCTTCGGGTTAGTTGAGATAAACTTTTACAGAAATTATCTTATTGCTTTATACGTAGGCTTTGAGCGATAGTCAACTCTTTTAAAGCTTTGGGATCCCGTTCTCTTTGCACACAGCATATAAAAAACTGAACAACGATGTTTTAAGTTTTCCGAAACTGCCACAAATAACAAGGAATATCTCCGAAATGGTTCACTCTACAAAACATTTATTTTGACTTAAATTGTGTGTTTTAGCAAGATCTACATTTTTGTATAGTAAAATTTGGTCTATCTCTAACGGTTTGCCAGTTATTCAAAGTCCTCCAGAGTAAACAGGACACATAGGCTATAGCCAGCAAATTTGTTTGTCATAAAAAATCTCAAACATATGGCATTTTAATCAACATCGTTAGCCATTTTCAAGAAAATCAAAATTTTGGAAAATATTTCTATCTAAAGGGTAGTTTAGGGTTGAGGAATTTTCAAAATCTTCGTGTCGTATCCTTAGAAGATATTAAACCTAAATACCAACTTTGGTTTTTAACTGACTTTTCGTTTTTGAGATGCTGTCCACAGACTGACTGACAGACAGACAGACAGACAGAGACAGACAGACAGACAGACAGACACAGACTCACACAAACGGACCTTTTTCTAAAATGTTTCTTTAAACCGTATCGATAGTCGTATGCCTAAAACTTAGTAAGGTAGAGTACCCAAATAAGAGACACTTTTCCAAAGTCGGCTATCCATGTTTTATGTTACCGGCACCATACAATGTACTCAAGAAACAAAAGCATCATGTTACAACTATTTCCAGCAGATAGCAGCACCTTGTTTGCGTTGGTGTCTTATTAGGAAACTCTCTCTTATTTGGATACTTTAGCTTATATACCTGTCTTCAAATTTCATACCTTCCACAACATCGCGAAAAACAACTGAGTAGCGATAGCATTTTAAGAAACTGACAAAAATATTGACAAAATTAAATGGATAGTAACATATCTTGCACACGTTTGACACCATTGGAAAATATATTTGAAATAAATTCTGTATTTGTTTATCCGTAACACTCACCACCTATACAAAATTCCCTCAGAATAAAGAGGCTATTTGAAGAAAATTCACCTTATGCATTATATTTCTCACATAAACATATTAAATATACGGCATTTTAATCAAAATCGTTTGAGCAATTTTAAGAAGGTCGAAATTAATGGACAAATTTACATATAAAAGGCAGTTTTTGGTGCAGGTATTTTCTTGAAAATCTTTGTGTTGCAACTTTGGAAAATATTGAACTTAAATACCAAGTATACTACTCACGCACACGCGAATCTTTTCGTAAAAACGCTATTCTTTTTCAAGGGGCCTCAAAACGGTATTTCCGGTGAAATCTTGACATCGAATTTTTTAGCAGTACTTGTTCTACTTATTACGTGTGCGGGACAACTGCTCAATGTTATAAAACTGTGTGTCCGTTAAATATTATTGCTCACCATAGCGATAGATGAACACGCAAACTTTATTTTACGATTCATAAATAATTCTACAACTTCGCATGATCCCTGGCAGGAATGCAAAGAGTCAGTACGTCAGTAAATTAGTAAGTCAGTGTATCAACACATAATTCTGGGGTTTACCCTGATGAGTTCGGGATGCAGAAGGAGATCGTCAACAAGGTGTAACGGATGCAGAAGTGAGCCCTTATCCCTAGCAGATTCTTCGGAACTGCATCAACACAGGTCAGGAGTTACCCTGAAGATCTCAAGATGAAAGGCGAGAGGCTAAATCGCCACGATACATATCGTACCTATAGTACGGATTTACCGGTGCACACATTGTGCGAGCTCTGTCCCGCACAACATCCACTATATAGGAAATGGCGGACTGGGTTTATAATATATAAAACGTGAACCTGCGGTTGATATCCTAGGTCATCCTGAGTGCCTTATTCTGCACGACCTGTAGTCTGTGGTTTGAGCCACCGAAACCCAGACCTCGCAATCGTACAATATCACATGTGGGATGATGCGTATTTTTTAACGTACGTAGACATTGTGGGTTGGAAACCTGTCTGAGGGCGGCGTGGTCCAGGCCAAATTTTGCCCTGACCTGTGGATTCAAAGTGAGGTCACGGTTGAACAGTACCCTAAGGTATGTGCGGAGTTAACCCAAGGGATTTTTCTTCACCTTAGCCTCAGAGTAACTTAGCCAGCAGGAGGACTGAGTTCTCCACTTTTCATTCCATCTGCCAACGACATGGAGCTATCTGTAGTGGAGGGAAACAATAACGAATGCTTTTGTATGAAGATATCGTCGCATACTGGCACAAGGAAGTCAAACATGTAGGCGGCAAAGAGCAATGATGATAGCTCATTACCTTCCGGTGCTCCAGTCGCTTTGATCTCAAGACACCTTCCCCTCCACCCCGACCCGGAAAATACGATCCAGGAGGAAACTACCGATCAGATTGAGGTAACTGGGAGGATTCTCTGCTTCCTTGAGTTTGTGCAAGAGGCCCTGATGCCACGTGGTTCCGAAGGCCTTTTCCACATTCAGGAGGCACTGCGATTGTTTTAAAGTTTTCCTGGACTGTCCCTCAAATAGAAGAGAAAAGAAAAATGTTCGAAAATTGTAATTTTCTCAAAAATGACTAAAAATTTTGATTAAAAAACATATAAAATGTTTTCATGACAAATAAAATGTGTATCTTGAATTTTCTGGAATATCTTCTGAAGTCTTCATACTGGTTGACTTACGTGCAACACATACTCAGGTTTCGGATCCTCCCCCCCCCCCCCCCTCCCCTCTGTAAAAGAGTCAAAAGCCACGACGACCGTGATATATTTGACATTCTGCATTACATGCTTTTTTATTTTTTAGATCTGCTGAGTATCGATAGTTGAATTAAAAATATACATAAAAATTTAGAAATCCGAGGTACCTATCATACGTCACAACCTAGAATTCCCCCTCAAAGTAAAATCAAATTTTGATCACACGAATTCACATGCATTAATCCACAGAATATAAGTTAAAGTTTTGTACAATATTTCGACGTATAGGAACTCTTAGTACAAAAATGTAAATATAACTGTCCTAATTTGATCTCGGGTTTAAAGAGGATACACCTAAGTACTTCCCTTATATATGCCTTGATTGCTGCTGAAGTATACGAGTTACTTGGACATTTAAACTTGACAAGGTTCTTGTGCATATTAAAAGCCCCCTCATGGAACTTAACCTTTTGCCCTTTTTAGGCGTAGTACACCACAGTTTGACAATGACTGATTCATTCTCACTCCCTCGCACGAGAATGACCCTCGCGCTTGCGGAAATGACATGAAACACTTATGATTCCGAGAAGCAAGAAGTAGAGCTGTTAATGGGAACAGCAGCTCATATTTCTTTGTTTTTTGTAACACAACAAATGGCGTATTAAGAAATGTAAGAGCGAACATTAGTTTCAGCATGAAGACGTAGATTCATGTTTGAGATTTTAAAAGTCACAGGAACACCTGCAAGAGACAAAAAGTGTTTTCTCTGCACTGATTGCTGTTATTGCACAGATGTGTCCTGTCGGCAAGACACTATATTCCATATTTATGTCTATGCATTTTTACTTTCTCTGCTGGTAAGTAGAGGAAGTATTGTATTCCACCCAAAAACTCGATTTCGAGATTTCACCGGAAATATATATTTTGAGACCCCCTGAATAAAAAAACACGCATTTTTAGAAAAAAGTCCGTGTGCGTGTATCTGTCAGTCTGTGTGTCTATCAGTTTGTGGACAGCATAACTCAAAAACGAAAAATCACTTAAAAACCAAAGTTGGTATTTAAGTTTAATGCCTTTCAAGGATGCGACACGAAGATTTTGAAGAAAATAGCCCCACCCTAAACTACCCTTTACATGGAACATTTTTTGAAAATTTTTATTTTCTTGAAAATGGCTCTCGATTTTGATTAAAATGCCAAACGTTTGAGATATTTTGATGACAAATTAAATGTATATTTTGAATTTTCTGGCTATAGCCTATGTATACCTATTTACTCTAAAGACTTTTGAATAACTCATAAACCGTAAGTGATAGACAAAATCTTACTACACAAAAATGTAGATCTCGCTAAAACACACATTTATGTCTGTATAAATTTTTTTGTAGAGTGAACCATTTCGGAGATATTTCTTGTTATTTGTGTCAGTTTCGGAAAACTTAAAACTTTGGTGAAATGGAACATCGTTTTTAGTGTGCAAAGAGAACTGGATCTCAAAGCTTTAAAATATTTGACTATCACACAAAGTTTACTGCATTCTAATATTCCCCTTGTACTTACAAGGAAATAAACAATAAGATAATTTGTAGAAATGTCTATCTCAACTAACACGAAGAAGATATAGGCACAACAGTTTGTAAGAATGGTTAGTATAAGAGTAGAGAAAGTCATGTGAGATTTTTTACGGAGTGAACTAATTCGGAAATATTCCTTCTTTGTCTAAATTTTGCAACACTATTTTTCTCAAATGGGAGGTCGTTATTCATTCTTGGCCATGAAAAGAGTAGGTAATTTTAAAGTCATCGCATAGCAACCTGCTTTAAAAGACTTGACGATCGCTTAAAGCCTGATGTATTCCCATATTAGTTTTGCACCTGCAAGAAAATTAACAATCAGAAATATCTGTAAATGTTTATCTCGACTAACAGAAGAGTAGCTACGTAAGTATTTGTAATAATTATCATAATAAGCATTCGATGATTTCAATTAAATTGCCGGAAATCTATCAGCACTCGCAGTATTACAAGAGTATTACGATCTGGTATACTCTTGGACAAAAACGAAGCGCGAACGTGCCGTCATCGTATAAATCACTGCGTACTCGAAATTGCCCCACATAATTCCTGACCTGCCCACCAAACAGCAAGAGTAGCGGAGTAGCCTGATTATCTCCTTACCGCTATAGTTTAGCGGTTTCTTATGCTTAGTATACTTCAGAGTCTACAAAATAGGCAGCTGTTTTTTTCTACCGAAACAAAAGAAAAGTTCGATATTTCAAGTGTATTGCTGAATTACAAATTGAACTATCTGAAGTATTCTACGTCCCTGTTCGTTACTTAAGCGTGAAACCAAGGAAAGCATAGAGAAACATCAAACCAACGATTTGGAAAGGCAGAAGTCCATTTACCATTAGCTGAACAATGCCTACTTATTAACCAGCACGTAACTTATGCAAAAAACTTGCTCCTTATTACGTTCTATACCATCTGCCTATATTGGCAGAGAAGTATTGGATTCCACCGAAAAATTCGATATCCAGATTTCACAGAAAATACACGTCTTGGGACCCCCTGAAAAATAAAGCCTTGTATTGCATTCACATGACCTTCTCTACTCACTCTTCTAGAATCTCATTACAAAAGTTTATTCTTTTGTATTCTTGTTATGGAGTAAAATGTTCGTTACACATTTACACACGCATTTTGTTATAGGCTAAAGCGATGGCCAGATTTTTGAAAGCGGATCCCCAGGTGATGATTTTGAAATTTTATGCTTCTTGCAGGGCGAGAAAAGAAACAAACTAATAGCAGAGAGCGACTTACCACCTGAAAAATGTACAAGTGTTAAAAAAACTAAATCAACATCAAAGAATATCTCGGAAATTATATTTGACATAATTCATATGATTTAACGAGATATACATTTTTGAGTAGTGAGATTTTGTTTATTTCTTACTGTTTACAGGTTACGCACGCACGCACGCACTAACATAATTTAGATTTTATTTGCAATACAAATGCCTTAAACACATAATATTCTAATTAAAATCATTAAGCGCCATTTTTGAAAAATTAAAAACTTAGCGCACCTGCTTAGAATGTTAGAGGACCGAATACCCAATGAAATTCTAAATTCGAAAGTAGAAGAGAAAAGAAGGAGGATGGGTGGGGTGAAAAGAAGTACGGAGAGAAGAGGGTTAAAGGAGGAAGATCCTATGGACAGGGACTTACGGAGGCACAAGGTCCTTTTGGGATGAAGGAAACCCATTGTATTGTGGAATATTGCTTAATATATATAAAAAAACAGCGATTTTTTCCCCCATGTAAAGGGTGGCTTATATGAGAATTTTCTTTAAAATCTTCGTGGCGCACCATTGGGACATGCTGAATTTGAACTACATAGTTCGGTGTGTAACAGACTCTTTTGAGTTACTGCATATGCACATACATACACGAATAGTTTCACTAAAATGTCTTTTATTTAGGGGCTCCAAAGCTTGTATTTCAACCCCCCCCCCCCCACACACACACACACACACACTTCACAGTAATTCTGTAGACTATTCATAGCTAAATTATAATATACGAATTGTCACCTGGTCATTCTTTTGTTTAGTACAAATTATCATTAGATCATTCTTTTGTTTGGCCAGTGTCGTCAACTGTATCCCATAAATTGCTGAAAAACAAGTTATTACACATTACAATCGATTAACAATCAAAATAGCTCCATTCCAATTTGACAACTGGGATCTTAACAACTATAATAAATGTATATTTCCAGAAGGTTATTTGTTGAGGTTAAAAATAAAGAGAGATTTATTTGAAATGAGAAGCTGATTTTCTGCTATAACAAGAGAAGATCGAAATACATGTAATTCTTGGGTTTCGTTTTTCTCAGTTGGTAGTACTGAGTAAATCGAACTAGCTAATCGAAATGAATATAGTTTATATATATATATATAATTTTTTTTTTTTTTTTTTTTTTTTTTTTTACGGAATTTAACATTTTTTGGTGAAATCTTTGCGATATAGTATTTAAATTCATATTTTATTTATGAAATAGTTCAGATAAATATCATTCGATAGTCTGACCTTCCCAGATCCGTTAGGTCAGACGTCTTATGATATTTACTTAAGTTTTATAATGCTAGCAATTGTTACATTCATAAATGTCATCTACTTATTTCATAATATGCCTATGGATATACACATTGCCTATGCATTTCAGCAACTTTACATATATACAGGGTGGTGCAAAATAGGAGTTAGTTTGTATTTATTACGACATGAGTTATACAGTAGCGTTCTTACATGTGCATATGCTGTAGACAAATGAAATTTAGTACAGAAGGTTTTCAACGTGTAATCCTGCTGCAACAATGAATGTGGTGTGTGCGTACTATTAGGGGGCCACTCTACACCATGTCCAGGGCAACGATCCGATCTCGAACGTCGCCTGAAGGAAAGCGAAGACTTCCGCAGTATGGTGAGGATGTGCTTCATCCTGCATGAACTTGGAGCATTCGACAGCGTCGTGCAGTCGATACAAAGTCCTGCTCATTTGGTTGCTGTGACTTTGTGGATCTAGTGGAACACCAACATGAACGTAAGGATTCACAACACCCCACTGGCCTCAATTCTATTTGTTTACACATTCTAATACCTATTTTGCGCCACATCCTATCCCTACCAACGTACGGTTCTATTAACTTTTGAAATTAAACAGTAATTCAATTGTTTCCTACATAACCTCGCGCGCCTAATGCTTTTAAGAAGCAATTTGTTTCCTATTCTTAGTAAGGGTTTAAATGTAACCCCAAAAATAAAATGTATCACAACTTTCTTGGAGTGAAACCACTTAGGGTTGTTAAAAGAAGTCCTGTCGAGTTACTCTCTCATTTCCAAACGAATCGTTTGCCGATGTCTGCCTCTTTGCAGTTAAATATATAGATTGACAACTCCCTTTGTTCTGCTTTGTTCTCCAGTATTCATTGAGCTCCGTAACGGTTTAGCATTCTTATGACAGTCATTCCGTGTATTATTTTATCTGTTTATATATTTGACGTTTTTCCTTTATTGGACATCTATAAAGAAAACTGTAGCTCCTTCACAGAAATACCAGCTTCTCGCATTTATGCAAAACGTGGAAATTTGTAGGGTACTATAAGCACTTGTCAGCCAAAACGTAAACTTTTGGAAAGTTCGAACTAAAACAAGACTTTTTAACATAAAACACTGGAACTAAATTTGAAACAGAAAAGCGAGATGCTAATAATATTCTCTAGTTTTTAATGGTTCTTACGTAGTTTGGATTCAGTTAAATCTATATAGTTCTTTTAGACTTGGGATTTTCAAATAAAAACCCTATATGAATCTTACAATGGATTCCAAAACACCAACTGGAAATAAAGTTTAAAAATTCATTCCATTTCCTTAAAAAGCAAATCAATGCAATGGGTAACTATACGTACCACCTGTAAACTTCCCTTTGTGCCCAGATGAGTTTGGCATTTAATAATCTAGACTCCTAGAGCGTGTTATTAATTTTCTATAAATTCAATGCATTAACAAAGCTGTAAAAGTGTTATGACTTTTAATTAGCCACCCATCCGCACATCCCACTAATTAATTACTGCCAAGCCTGGGAGTTATCGATTCTATAACGAAGTAAAACCTTTCTGTCTTCTTTAGCAGACCCTCGTTTATATGACTTGCAAAATATGTCAAATTGTAATGACATCTTTGCAGCACAAAGATAAATGTTCGTCTGTAATATGCAAATAAGCATCCACACGCTTCTAAAAAGCAAAACAAAGAAACTGTGTTTGAATTAAAGTATTATAACAACAATAATAAATATATTATTATTTCAACTAGTGGGCAACTAGTGCTCTCGGAGCGCAACCCACCCACGGCCTTGCACTGAATGTTTATAAGGTAAAAAAATTATGGTAGCTCAAGCTATACCGCGACTTGCCCAGGCCTGTTTTAAATGAAATGTTTTATAATGTGGGTGCATATATTTCATAACATCAACGAAAATTAAGACGTCAAAACAGTGGCTTACGTAAAGTAGAAACAAGATACAGCTTCATATCGCAGAATATTTAACATGGGCTGAACAGAAAATATTCATTTTCCTTCTAATTTCACGCCGGACTTCCCCACCCTACAGGTGCATCGCGTAACAAGGCGCTCATAATCAAGCTTCTACGCGCCACTCACGCGAGGGAACACGTGACTAACAAAAATCAAGCTGCAACACGAAGGGTTTTCAGAACATTCGAGGAGTGTCCGTCAGCCGGCTTGTTTGTAAGGGTTCGAGAAAGATATGGCTACGTCATCGCCGGTATAAAACCTTGTGGAGCGCGTGGAAGTGAAGTTTTAACGAGTGTTGAGTGACTGTTACGTCGGAGTCAGTGTTTGAGAGGGAGAGAAAGTGAAGTTAAAGGACTGAGTCAAGGTTATGAGAAGGAAACAGTTGTGAATTGTAACATCACGAAAACTAAAGACCACGTTAACGTCAGTGTACTTGTGCAAACGTTCAGAAGGGAACTAAAGCGACAGTTTGTCCAGATACTTAACATCGCTTCCCCATCCCACAGTCTTTGACACTTCTCTAATGAGGGTACTATTAACAGGCATTTATAACCTGGCCATTTCCTACATAGTTGTCAAATATACTCTCATAGCCTAATACAGTAATGTAGAATACAATTAATAACTCTGCAATGCTGCCTGTCCCCTCACGAGTGATTCTATTGTATTCTCTAATGACCTTCAACTGGGGCTGCGAAGCAAACCCTTACTCTCGGAAATAAGTTTGTAAAGAACCTGAACAGACTAAAACTGGACTGAATTTGTTATTTTGCCACAATAATTTAATAGCTTAACTATTTTAAATCAATTTTGGTACTTAGTTTTGTTGAAAACATCAATATTAAGTCAAAGTGAAAAATATGATGTGTTGCACTCACATGACTTTCTCTACTCTTGTACTGACCATTCTTACAAACTCATATTCCTATATCTTCTTCGTGTTAGTTGAGATAAACATTTGTACAAATTACCTTGTTTATTTCCTTGTAGGTACAAGGGAAATATGGGAATACAGTCTATTTGACAGAAGTATAACTTCTTCAAAACTCACACGAATAACAAGGCATATCTCCAAAATGGTTCATTCTACAAAAAAATTATTCAGTCACAAATTGTGTATTTTAGCAAGGTGTACATTATTTGTAGAGTAAGATTTGGTCTATTTGTTACGGCTTACCAGTTATGCAAGTCATCCAGATTAAACAGGACTACATGGGCTATAGCCAGAAAATTCAAGATATAGATTTCATTTGTCATAAAAATATCTCAAACATATGGCATTTTAATGAAAATCGTTAGAGCCATTTTCAAGACAATAAAAAAATGTTGCATGTAAAGGGTAGTTTAGGGTGGAGGAATTTTCTTCAAAATCTTCGTGTCGCATCCTTGAAATACATTAAACTTAAATACCAACTTTGGTTTTTAATCGACTTTTCGTTTTTGAGTTATGCTGTCCACAGACTGACAGACACACACACACAAACAGTGGGAAGTGAAATCTAATGACAGATTCACATTCAAAAGTTTGGCGATCTGAAAGTGCTCTCTCTGGTGCATAGTTCACTTACTGTCCTCAAGGTGACGGGTTTTAATGTGTTGTCTCTTCATTCACGACCACACGTTTCTCCAGCAAACACACACATAGTGCAAGTAAGGTGTTTCCCTGGACGTGTGAATCACCAAGGTCATGCACCAGGAGCAAGGTCGGATAAAGCCATACTCCCACACTGAGGAGCGAAACCTCGTTAGGATGGCGTGACGGAATGTTGCTCTTGCCCACCTGCATCTCATGTTTACATTACGAAACACCTTCACCTCGCCATGTTGGTACGCCCGAAAATTGTGTCTGCTGTGCTTTGCTTTGCTCATCTCGGAGAAACCTTCCGCAACTTTCCGAAACAAATTTCCACAAGAATACATTATAAGTTGCTCTCAAAGGAAAGCAGATGCATTATACTCAACTTGCCAACAACCTCACATCTAAAATGCTATGCACACCAGCCCCTAAATAAAGCACACGGTTCTGATTGCGTCAAAGGAATATGAGTCCAATACTGCCATTCCTTAAATAGTGCAGCATATTTTGAACATACTTTGGCATGTCTAGAGGGAATACCATAACACATGTACAAAACATTGTGAGCGCATTTTTTCTCCAATACGCCAACTAAAGGGAGAAATGTACTAGAAGAATGAAATGCATTAAATTGCTATTGATATCGCACTGCTACCAGAGGCTGAAACTATATTAAGTAAGAAGCCTACTAATGAAGCTAATGCCATTGGTATGCAGTATAATATAAAAACAAACATCTGTGTTAAATTCAAACTGCCTTTCCCGTTTACTATCGTTTATTTCTATCTACAGGACGGAAGTGAAATGATCCGCCAGATTTGAACAGCGAATTTCTCATGTGAATAACAAGAAACTCTAATAACAAAATGTTGCAAAGTTTGTAGTTTTCTAGAAAAAAATATTTTTATCAAAAACAATTTATCATCACCTCGCTGAATTATTATTGATTGAAGGTTCTTGATTTAGGGCTATATTCATAGGAAATTGAATAAATGACAACTTTTTCCTTTGGCGTATTTCAATAGATTCAACGGTTTTTGTGTAAATTAAATTTAAAAGAACCCACAATTTGTTGCAATAAATTGTAGGTTTTTAAAATTAAAGCACTGTTGCGATAGGGATTATTATTATTATTATTATTATTATTATTATTATTATTATTATTATTATTATTATTATTATTATTATTATTATTATTATTATTATTATTATTATTATTATTATTATTATTATTATTATTATTATTATTATTATTATTATTATTATTATTATTATTATTATTATTATTATTATTATTATTATTATTATTATTATTATTATTATTATTATTATTATTATTATTATACATAAGCTGAAGCGATAGTCATATGTTCAGCTGAAAGCCCTAGTCTTTATAATGACCACATAAAAGCAACTGCCTGCTGACATTACTTCAGAAATTGACAGGATATTGAAAAGTTCAAACCACTAAAAAGGAATATATCTCGGAAATGGCTGCTAGCACAAAAAAACATTTAGAACACATTTTTTTTTCTCAAGGAGATTTACACTTTTGTGTAGTAAGTTTTAGTTTATTACTTATGGCTTACAAGCTATACAAAACTGCTTCCAAATGATCACTTCATAGGCACTCCCAAAAAATTCAAGATAATTTCGTCATGTTATCTTAAATTTGTATTTTAATCAAAATCTTTGGAGCCATTTTTGAGGAAACAAAAAGATGTTTAAAACATCCAGAAAGGGCAGTTTATGGGTGAGAAGCTTTCTTGAATATTTTCGTGTCGTGCCTTTGGAAGATGTTGAGTATAAAATTCTAATCTTGTTTATTTATTCAACTTTTCGTTTTTGAGTGTTTTGTTTACTCTTACTCTCCCTCGTGCATAGCTCTAGTGGTTCATAACTCCTTGTTACCCAAAATTTGTCTTCTGAGGATAAGAAAAAAGAACTATCGAGGTAAACCACCCCGCCCTAGATTCGAATGCCGGAAATATTGATTCATGTCAGACAGACAAGTTACCCCCATATTAGGAAGCGGGTAAAGGCACATACTTGTTTTACTATATATATATATATATATAAAACCCATCTCACCTTTTAGGAGGATTTAGTCTACAAGAGTGTGGAAAACAAAGTACCCAAGACATGGTTTGGGGTTCGTTCTTATACAAAACCTGAAAATTATACGTACACAGCTTGGCACATCCATCTTTAGCTTTACTTGCGGCCAAAGCAGTAATTATCCCTGTTCTGTATAGGAAGTACAAGCTTTTGGACGTAAACACGATAACAGCGCCACCAAATCTTATGCGAAAGAGGACAGGGTGGATTTACTGTTGCCTCGATGGAATTATTTACGTAACTAACACTTCCAAAAGTTCACTATAAACTAAAGGACTGGTTCTATAGCACCATTTATTAAAACAGCAACAACTAAAGTATATTTTCAGGAGTTAAATTATGTGAACTTTTCGTTGAGTAACACGGTAGACATAAGCCACAACTTTGGCTTTTAGGTTAGCTCAATATTTACTCCCTGCGACATTCTTTAGGAACAGGGGACAAAGTAATTTAATTTTCCAGTAAAAAGGGTCGCGCTCGACTGCAATGAAGGGGTATGCAGTGGTTGAGCACCATTCACAAGACTGTATTAGGCGATTAGGAGGAAACACCTTGCGTTAACACTGGAGCACTCTGGTGGCAAGTGAAGAGATACTCCACGCCCTCCACCTTCATATGTTTATGTGGGGAGAAACGGAAACCTTCACCCACTACCTCGTACCGAGAGGCCACTGTTCATTTGTTCACAGCAGGTGAGCACAAAAATTCTACACGCAAGAGAATATTACTGGCAGTCATGGGCGTAGCTGGCGATCCAGCTTTGGGGGCAGAGCAAAATAGGGAAAGCTACATATCGAAACGCAATATAAACTGCGTTTATCTAATTGACATTACAGTCGAGTTACGGCTATTTATGCTGTAAACTTTAAAATATTTATGCATTATTTTTAATATTCCACGCTTACCTGAGCCAATAAGAGCATTGATCTTACCTTCGGAGTAATAGTTGGCAGCATTGTGATATGTGCGCAGACGCGAAAGTATAACTTTTATTCTGATTTCGACCATGAACATCTTATTCTAAAATAGAGTAATGAGTCCACAAGGTATTTTGTGTACACCATCAATATATTTTCTGAAAGTGAGGTTATGAATTTAGATTTTCTCCAATCCATGAATTGTACATAGACTTTTTTGTACATGTTTCTTGATTTTTGTGGCAATAAGTTATTAGTCACATCGTGCGCCTTTGCAAACATTTCTCATTGTCACCCGTGTCCTACAATTTTGCTTTTTCTAAATTCGCGCTAGTTGTTCTTCGATTGAACAGTGGCGCTTTCTCTGATTGGTGGAAACCTGCACTTTAATGACGTCCATTAAAGTAAGCTACCAGACGTATAATTATTACATTTATGTATGCTCGAGCATACAAATATTTATAATAATAGTAATATATTAAACCCGTTTATTTTCTCCTTTATAAGAAATTAAGTAGCGCCATGATTTGGCAACAATATATACGAATAAGAATATGTTAGCGGTGGCCATGTAGGCGGGACTTAAGTTAATAAAAGCATGCGTTTCTAAAATGTACGTCTTTCTCGTGTTTTACAGTGTTAACGAAGTGTCAACTGTGATCGATTATAGGCATCCCCCAGCGCTTAAAGACCGTGCCCGAGTAATGTAGACTCAGCGGTAACTTCAGCTTAACATTTCATTGACTAACGGCAACATACGATTCACCTTATTACGGAAACAGTTATTTTTAAACTGTAAAGCCTCCATATCTCAGGATTTACCAGATATAGTGCAATGGTTAGCATTTCGAGCGATAAGATTCAGAAACAGTTAATTCTTCAACCTCAATAGTTGACAACTGAATTTATCGTCAACTTAACTGGTGTTGTTTATTCTTACATCCACCTATGGAAACCCGGAGAAGAGCTCATTCTTCGAAGAACTTTTTACCATATTGTGACGCCGGCGCATGACGCGGCAACACAACAAAGGGCGGTAGAAGCCGGGCTGTCCCATCCAACTGGCGTCGCGTAACAAAGACACTCAAGGTTAAACTTCTCCACACCAGACGAGCAAATACGCGACTAACAGTCAAGCAGCAACACAAAGAGTTTTCCAGATGCTTCGAGAAGTGTCCGGCGGCCGGCTTGTTTGTACAAGTTCGAGAAAGGTCCGCGTTACATCATCCTCGCTATATAAGGAGACGAGGCAACGAACAATGAAGTAAGTTACGGTTACAGACATGATTCGGTCAGTGCATCAATGAGTGCAAGGCAGTGAAAGGACTGAGTCAAGACTACGAGAAGAAAACAGCTTTGAGTTGTAATAACATGAAAGACTGTTAACGTCAGTAAAAGAGAGCTGTGTAGTTTTGTAACAGTTTTAGAAGAAAATAAAGTAAGAAAATTGCTTTCTTTGTTACAATATTTTTAGTACATACCTAACGCCTTGCTGTGACGAGCACAATGAAAAGCAGAAAGCTTAGCAGTTTACTGGAAGCGATTGCCAAGGCGAGATAATTCAACATCCCCAGTATGCTCTTATCAATTAGCAGTAAGAATACACAGAGTAGCGTGCAAACATCGATCTGTTATGTTGCACAAAGAACTTGTCAACCAGGGCTGGGATTGTATCTTGCTTCCGCGTTACTTTTTAATTTTTTGTTTAAACCGAAGTTTCATCTTCGTCTACGGCAAAGTAATATCCGTCTGTATGCTACAAACAGAAAGTTCATGGCATGAGGAAGATGCAATATCTGAATGAGGGGAAGAAGGATCAATACCGACGTCACTACTTCACGTTGCTTTGTCATACATACAACGTGCATTCCACAACAGTCCCGGGTTCTTAACTGCGGCTAATACACAACACTCCCTCACTCCGCTATAATTAGTTGCGTATGTACATGTTGAAACTATAGCTTATTAGTGGGGCTCTGATCTGCACACTCACATGACTTTCTCTAATCACTTTTGTACAAATTATTCTTAAAAACACCTCACTCCTAAAGTAAGAACAAATTAGAAACTAAAAACTTCACTTATCTTAGTAATGTTGCACGTTCTTTTTGCACAAATTGACCCAGGGTTTCAAGTTGTCTCCAACTCATTCTCAAAGCTATACAAACAAATTCGTTACCAAAGCTACAATCTTTCATTTTTTTCTGAAAACAAAAAACAAATACTGATATTCAATTTTTATTTACTAATCTCTGAAAACAAAAATTTATAAATACAATCTATAGATGGTAATTCGAAGTTCATAACACGGTTCCTGTTTTTTAAAATAAATTTTTTTCCCAAACCATTAAATCTATAGGACCACTTAATTGTTTTAATAATTTAACTTCTGGATTAATTTCATGATTAAATGACCAAAAATGATCTGCCACAGCTGATTTATCAGTTTGTTTATATTTAATATTTCTAAAATGTTCTTTTATTCTGGTTTCTAAATGACGTTTAGTTTTATCAATATAAACCTTATCACAATCTAAACAGCTAAATTGATAAATGCCAGACTTTTTATAATTTGATATTTTATCTTTTTTAGAAAAATTAAGTAAATTTTGTATATTAAATTTATTTTGAGGGACCAAATTTATTCCATATTCTTTAAAAATCTTTGTAAATTTTTTATTGGCCCATACTTCACTGTTAATAGCTTCGACTTTCCTTATTTAACCTCTCTCCTATTTACTTAATATTAACTAAGATAGACTCCTGTAGAAATGGTGTTATTACATTCCTCGTGAAGGGGAGATTACACTACGCTTAAGCTATAATCAAAACTTTTAAGAACCGGTCGCTATGGGATGGCCTTTACATTTCATTCTCTTTACATTTCCAGGGCATAAAAAGCATAACCATTTTCTATTCACGAAAAGTATACGTATTGGAAATTTCAAACAAATAACAAGCGATATCTCCCCCCCCCCCCCCCACCCTCCAAAAAAGATATTGTGTTTTAACGAGATTTGTATTGTTTTGTGCTGTATGATTTTGTCTGTCTTTTACGGTTTACCAGTTATGGAAGTCATCCAGACTTAGAGATGTCTAGGGATATTCCCGGAAAATTCAATATACACATTTCATTTGGCACTAAAATATGTAGAATTTTAATCAAAATCGTTACAACCATTTTCCAAAATTTTCCCCGTAAAATATAGATGGGGAATTTTCTTGAACTTCTTCATGTCACTTCTTTGGAAGATGCTGAATTTAAAGACCAAGTTTGGTATTTGACCGATGTTTCGACACACGCACGCACGCACGCGCGCGCACACAGACACCATGGACCTTGCTCTAAAAGTTAATTCTGAGCTCAGCGATCCTCAAAACGTGTATTTTCAGTGAAACATCGGGATCGAATTTTTGTGGAATGTAATACCTTATCTACCTACCAGGGCTGGAGCAACTAGTACTCCCTGAGCGCAGCCCGCTCACGACCTTGCACTGATAACTATGTCTAGAAAACAAAAATTAAAAAATACAATAAAAATAGAGGGTCGCTCAAGCTATTCCGTTAGTTAGCCTGGTCTCATCTATGTACGTACAGAAAGTAAAAAATAAATGTTAATCGTTTGCAGTTGGATTTCTGCCAGAATGAAATTCAAAAACTGAAGGCATGTTTTTTCTAATGAACAGTAAGTGTATTTTGAGACATTAGAAGCAGATCTTATAAAAGTAGAGTTTCAGGAGACTGTACATTTTATACTTTTACTTTTATTACAACAGATGAAGCGATACAAACAGTGATGTAATAATGATAAATGGTGGAATATAATGTAATTTATTTATAGCAATAAACCTGCAATATAATGTATGTTCACAGGATTATTATTTTCAACATATTCTCCCTTAGTGGAATGAATCGCTTACCTGAACCCTGGCGGCCTGCGCTGCCATAGCGCCTTCTGCAGACCCTCCGGATTGGAGGAAGGTCCACGGCAATGGGAGGATAACTGCGTTGCGGTTTTTTCTTGCTGCGGATACGAAGACCAGCACATACGTTCTCCAACTGCGTCAACATTGCTTCACTTTCACTACTCGCAACACTTCACTTATTCACGAGCCATCTTGCACGCGTTATGTTTGTACATACACTGCCTAGCCTTGTCTTTCTGAGAGCATTTCGTCATCAGCTGCAACTTTATGACACACGGCAACTATCCAAGGTCACCACCATCCTTGTGGAATCTGCAGTTTCACTCTGTCAATGAATTACACTTGAACCTGGTTTATGCCTACTATATCAAGGGGAAGATGGAACATTACTTGTAACTCAGAATTACTTACAAATGAGATTTTGATAATGCACTATTTTTTTTAAAGAAAAAGCAATACAGTGGACGTACATGTGTAAAATTGTACAAACAAAAATATGTACGAAGAAAATATTATTTTGAACTTGGTACTCCTTTAAAGAAATCAGTTGGTTTAGCTTTTTTCACCTCGTTTCTTTACTGTTTATCTATTTACTGTTAGAATAAAGTAAAGTATTCCTCCGCGCTTCACTTCCAGTAACCTATGGTTAACACAATATCTGCACGTGCACATGTAAACATTATTGATATTGTCAACGCGCAATTTCACCACGTTCAGATAACCTGAATTTAATTTCTCCTTTGTTACTACGTCAACCATTGGATTATTGAACATCTGAGAGCCATTATATTTGTTGTAATCACATATATCACATTGTAAGAAAGACTTCTTAGATCAACACTTCCGATTTTTCCCATGCATTGTTTCGAATGCGCTCCGCTCTTACTGAATGATTGTCCTTTATTATCACGCTTTACCAGATCGTTTATAGCCACGGTAGGATATTTCTCTGAAAACTTATTGAATACCTTCAATATAATAACATTTTCAACGTTCCTTAAAGGATTTTCTCGCGCGTGTTTAAGAAAACCAGTTGTACCCGATCTTGTTTCTATTTTGCACGCCAAGATGGCGGTGAGACAACAGACAGACGCTACAGTGGAGCACGTGGTATTCAAAACAAGAGAACTCAATGTTCTGCGATTGGCGATGAGGTATATTGCACTATGTTACATTACATTCTATACTATAACAACTTGAACGCAGGTAGAGCAAAACGCTAAATAAGCTATGGAACTAGATTGTCGAAGAATACGGGAGTATTAAAACGCCCCAGCCAATGAGATTTACCTCCGCCACGTGTTTCTGCTTACATGTACATTATGTTTACGGAAAATAGATTATAGCATGGCATAAGCAATTTCGATTTTGGTTTTGTGTGGATTAAGCTCCACCTGTCGAATGATTTTTACTTTCCTATCTAGTGCACAACATTTCCTTTTTCTCTTCTCCATAGCAGACTAAAAGCAATTCAGAACTGAAAGACAAAACCGCTGTTCAAAGATACAGACACTGAAAAGTTTTATCTTTACTTCTCGTTTGTTGCTATGACACTGTCGCTCCGAAAGTTGCCAGCACTACCAGCAAACATCTTTGTCTTTTGTTTCCGCGGCCGAAAGCCGCCCACTTAGCTTGCGTCTTTGCCAACAGAGATAAGGAAGATACGCCTTGAGTTTTATTTTTTTAACGATATTATTTGCCGCATGCTCATTATAATTAAGTATAAATACATTACGTATAAATAAGGTTTTATTAACACGTATCTAAGTTATATTTTGCCAGGGCCTACAAAAATGCACGTATAAATATGAATTACTTAGAACTGGGTTACGTATGAAGCAGCTTCAACTGTATACGCATTTCACTGCGGAGAGAACTTCTCTCATCAACCATGATCAATAGATTTTGATGAAAGTTATACTTTTACATAGTTGGAAGCAGTTAATTATGGTAGCGGTAGTCTTAGTCTGCTCAAACCCTACGTTTTTAATTTAAACCGTTTGTAATAATCCCACAAAATATTCTCTGCTCATTCTGTTCTAAAAATATTCTTGCAACAACTTTTAATCATCTCTAATTTCGTCAATTTGATAAAAGCTCACCGGAAAAGATTTGCGTACACGAATTGTACGCTAGGACAACGCCGTCTTCATTTGACAATATTGGCCGATACCATCTGGAACTTTGTACAAAAAGGACAATGCCAATAACTACGTATGCTAACATGTAGGTATTTTGATCTGTATGTAGCCAATTAGTTGCAATACTTGTATTATTATTAATTTGACAATATTTTTACATCATCAAAACTAAAAGAACTACTGTTATAGTGCGCAGAACAATAGAGAATATTTTGGAAATTGTTATTGCTATGAACATTTTTATCTGATATAAATAGTACATTTTACGAGATCTTTAGTAAGGTTTTGTTTATATTTTACAGTGTCGTAGGTAGAGAGAAACTGATGAGAAACAGGAAGATTCGGAAAAGTCATGAAGTACTTTATTCCTCATAATAATATATTAGACCCAAAAAGTGGTTATACTGCAAAATGATGGAAATAGTTAAATTCCTTTTGTTTCTTTATTTTAAATTGTTCCTTAGTGTATTAGTCACACGATATAAATTCAGCTCTTCTACCATTCGACGCCTCCTCAGGCAATCGATATTAATGCAGTTTATTTGTATTTGGATAGGTTAGTTCCAACTTGAAAGCTATTTTTCTCGGATATAATTGTTTTAAACATAACAACTTATAAGTTTCAGCAAATATTACATTAACATGATGTTTCTGTGGGTGTTCTTAAAGCCAAAAGGGTTATTTTAGTGAATAAATGAATGCAAAAAGGATACATCCGTCAACGAAAGACCAGTTCACTAAAATCAGCTAGTTTAAAGTCACACATAGTCACCTAAAAATCGATCGATCAAGTTGATGTTCCTTATTAAATAATTAGGACTACATAGCTCTAAAAAGAACTTGCTTTGCTATTTGGATAACTGGAATTTGGCCATGTGCTGTTAATCTGATTTAATGCATCATACATTACTCCTAGATGCACGAATATACTTCACAATACATTGATAAAAATCTCGCGCACTTAATGTTGGACATTAGATTTTAAAACTTGATTAATTATGCCCAGACGTCTTTAATGTCACATTTTCGAGTGTTAGTCTTATTTGTTTCGCTTTGGGCAAAGCATCTTGAGTCACTCATTTGGGTTTTCTTATATTCCCCAGCTTCCAATGCGTCACACAAATCGCCGACCGCTTTAAAGCTGAAAAACGGCGTTAAATATCGTTTCAATTTATCAGATGCATTACCTCAGCCTAATATCCATGAAATGAAATCTCAATTTCAAATTAGTGGAATATTGCTCGTCATACCCATGAAAAAATGCATTAAGATTTTTGCAAAAGAAGAAAACTTTTAAAGAGAACCGCTCCCCTTGCCATTGAGTTGTAACCATTAGAAAACAAAAGGCAACTCTCATAAACAAGGCGAGAGGCAGTGCAACCGGTGTTTTGACCTTTAAACCGCAAAGCTTAGTAATTCCAACAACATTCAGACCTACTACTCGAAATAAGGCTACCTATGGGAACTGCATTTCAAGAATAGCTTGGATTTAGTGACCAGATTTGGACTAATGACACTAACAATAGTAAGAAGATACTATCTATGAAAAACGCTCAGCATTCTTCGACAGAATGGAGAACAACAATGAAGATTTTAGAGTAAGTTCTACTATGAATAAAAGGAAAGCATGAAGATGTAAAAATACGTAGATGCGTGACGGAAGATCGTAAAAGTATTGTTGGGGGATACAGAAAAATGGGAATTTGGTCCTAGAAGCGCAGTGGAAAAATTGAACATTAGGATATGTATGTATGCACAAGTAACAACCTAATGGTTGGTCCCAAAGAAAAGCACTGTAAATAATGTAAATTTTTTCACTGAATTCATTTTATGCGGGGAAATTTTAGTATGGACTTTCTGGGAAATAATCTTAAAGATTGTGAATTTTTAGGGGACCCCATACATATAAACTACTTGGAAATGAAGACCGAAGAAGCAAGTCTACCCAGAACAACTGAATGTATCAAATTCTCACTTCAAAGTATGCTATACGTCTGTAAGTTGTTCCTTGCCTACAGACGGACAAAGCATCTAAAACATTCACAACAACAGTAAACGGTTTCCTCATTGCACACCTGTATATTAACTACCGTATTCCACGAACATTCCCGGACTAAATCTTCTTCTGTTGTAGCAGTGTTTTTTAATAAGCCAGAGGTTCGATAACCCCGTGCGTGCCTCGGGTTTCTCGACATTGTCCCGCAAAATAATGAGGTTCTTCTGGCTGCTCTACTTGACGCTTTTATTAATTTAGGCAACAATTTGAACAAGTGAGGTTATGTCGAGTAAAATGGCGTGTAGTTGACCGTCGCGTTGCGTGCAAGACGGATAAGGAAGTAACTACGACGCACCCCCTATCACTTTAAGGCTAATTGCGTCAACACCAAACCTATTGTTATAATAAAAACAAGATAACTGAATTTGTTCTGTCAGTTTTTTTTTTTATATATTGAACAGTAGACGATGTTAATGTGCATGACAACTAATTTAGTAATGTTGGAAATATTAATATTGACGTTTCGCAGGGAGAAACAAACCTGGAATTTCAAATCCAGTAATCACAGACTCACTTTTTAAAAATATGACTAACGTTTCAGTCGCCTGAAATTGCACCTACAACGAAATCTATAACTATTTCTGCAAACATTCATCTTGATTAACACGAAGATTACACAGTCTATTCACGGAAAATTCTAGAGTTCCCTTATAAACATCTTAAATATAAGCATTTTAATCAACTTTGTCAAATAAAATAACGACATTTGTTCTATATAAGGGTAGATTGGGATAGGTGAATTTTTTCAAAATATTCTTGTTGCATCTCTGAAAGACCTTGAATTGGAATACGAAGTTTAATATTTATCTGAATCTTCGTTTTTGAATTATGCTATTCACAGGCACTCACTAACCACTCTAAAATTTATTTTTTTACATTTTTCTTACTCGGGATGACTTCAAAATGTATTTCCAGCGAAATATCAAAATTTTGGATGGAACACATTTTCTCTAATAGGTAAGCAGCAGAGAAATTAAAAACACCACCATATAGACTGCCTATGAGGTCTGGTGGTTAGCATGCTAGCCTTCAAATCCAGAGATCCCTCGTTCGATTCCCGACTGGAGGCTGGGACGTTTTCTTTAGTCAGGTTTATTACCCATCCTCTCTGTTGTGTGTGTCTGTGTGTGTGTGTGTGTGTGTGTGTGTGTGTGTGTGTGTGTGTGTGTGTGTGTGTGTGTGTGTGTGTGTGAATTTAATGCAATTGCCAAAAGTAATACAAACACAAATCTTAACACCACTGTGAACGAGTGAACATCACTGCTGTTGAACAATTGTTCCTACGGTAAAACGCCGCCGACTTGACCTTAGATGTTACAGGCAGCATACAAATGGAGGAGAATAAAAAACGAAGACCACGTAATGTCAGCACAAGTTAAAAGAGCAATACTACTCCAGACTGAGCCATGTTTTGTCTTCGCCACTTGTGTCCCACTTTAACAACATGAAATGGGAGATTCCCAGACTGCAGAACACGAATGTGTCTTTCTCAAGCAGACCACAAGCTATCATTGGTGTGGCTACCGTTACGTCACAATCGAGCGTTGACTCCGCTCGGCTACTCGACAAAATCGTATCAGTTGAACGAACCGGTTCACCAAGTACAGTATCATTCATTTATTCCGCCTCTCTGCCACATACCACGATAAAACCATTTCATTTTTCGGTTAGTTGCTTAATTACAAGGGTTCATTAATGCAAAGCAGTAAAAGCTTTCTCCTTTCTCCCCGCTTCACAGTTATCTACATGCACGCAAAATGCAAGCGCATTCTCCATGCTCTCTGTTCATAAGATTGCTTCAAGGTGAAAAATCGCTATCATTTTTATCTTCTAACTACCAAAATTTGTGAAATGTTGGGTCATTTGCTCCAAATTCTACAACTGACAATTTACGGAAGTCCATGTGAGAAACAAATTACCCACGCACCTACCATAACCTTCTTCTATAAACATAAATACCAGCTGGATGACAGAAATTATTGGTCCTATTACAGGTGCCCGAGGCACAATTCCAGCCCTTTTTTGGGAACTTCTGGAAAGAATTTACACTTCCAACTACCAACATAAGGAAAATCGTTAACGCCACTATACATGGCTCTATAAATATCCTTAGAGCACACTTATTTGGACCTTAAAACTGCAAACAGGATATTTTTTGTTTTAGAATCTGTATTCAAAAGCTTTTAATTCCATAAAACCATATTATTATTAATTCTATCACCATATTATGACTACACTGTTAAACCTAAACTCCAACGATTGTCTAATGATTTAGTAATATTGTTATTTGTCTTTTTGTTTACTTTGTCAAATTTGCCAAGCCACAAATGTGGGAAATTGTTGATTTGTTTCAATAAAATATGCTCCATTGCCAACTTCAGGGGAAGAGACCTCTTGGATGTCCCAGAAAGAGGTAGAAAAATTCCTGTTTTATGAGATTCATTCCATATGGTCTAAAATTTATTTGGATGCTGATGGTGAATAATTTGGAACATTCCACCATAAATACTACGTATTCAATTAATGCTCTATACAACCTGTTGATTTGGCTAAAGTTTTTATGTAAATAAATTACGTTAAATGGTTCCCTTATTGCAATAATTTCGTGCGGTATATAGAAATAATTCTTTTTTAATTTGATTGTTCATTACTGGGGAAAATTATCAAAATTTCATTACACATTTATTTATTTATTTATTTATTTTGAAATCTGATAACTTGGTTCAAATCCATCACCCCAAAGCTTTGCCGCATGGGAATTAAAAAGAAATGCAAACTACTGAAATTTTGAAAGTGAGAAAGAATTTAAATAAATTATGCTTAACACTGGAGTGTAACTCCTAAAACGTATAAGCACAAACTTTATTGTGCTTCCTTGTAAATTACATTATTTGAATAAATTTCCTACCTAAAACTTAAAATGACATTATTAGAGGAATTTTCGAGATCTTTCGGAGGCTAATGGGTGAAAGTACGTTAAAATAAGGGACATATCTGCTTCAGCTTTCTCTAGCACACTTGTGTTTAAAATACAAAATAAGCAGGATAGTTTAAAATAGTATGAAAGCGGACTGAAAATACGAATAATACTGTATGTCTTGTGCAGTTCTTCCCGATTTCATCTTTCTGAAGTTGACTGATGATAGATATATGAAATTAAAAAATAGAGGTCTAACTTATCTTTGGAAGTATAAACCATTTATATACACTTAACTGAGCTAGAATGTCCATCTAATTGGTACTTAATTGAAGCAACATTACTAAGCTTGTAACTACCATATATTTTAAAACAAAGCACATAAGCAGCAATATACATCAGATCAACAATCTGAACTGGTCTATAACAAGGGATGTAAAGGTTTAATTAAACGTTTCTGCGAAAAGGTAGAAAACAAATAAAATTTACATTTTAAAAAACTATTCACATTACTAATTAGCTTCGTTTTAGTGAAAACAGATTTACTTTCAGTTACTAAACAAGAATCATTTACAGAAATAGAATAACCAATGAAAATATGGAAGCATTAGGCTAATACGAATTTATAAGCAAAACGAAATGCACAACGCCTCTCTAGCCAGCAATATTAACTTTCCATATTACGCGTGCGCACGCCTCGATTTTCTTTTTTTAAACAGTTGGTTATTACCTCGGGCTACTAAATACTGTTTATTTCTGTGGTATTACAGAGCTGGAGCAATTTCTTGCAAACACGTAGGCATTTTGTTTGAAGAGAACGGCTAAGCAAATAATGCAATAATTAACTGGAAATTGGCAGAGAAAGCCGTGAGAATATCCCCTTAAGGGTATTCGTCTGTGAATTAAGTCCCGCCATTTCAACCCAATTCATTTGAAGTTTTAATACAGCAATCAGGGTTTAATGCATAAGTACCTACAACAAATTGCACGCATATTTTAATATTAGTTCCCAAAAAATATTATTTTTTGGTTATTTTTGTACTACATATGGTCGCATTTCAGACCAAATTTGTGTACCCCGTTTTATTTAGTAATGTTTAACGGATATCTACCCGGGTAAGAAACAAACAAATTTAATACAGAGAAGACACGAAGCGGTGTGCAATAAAATGACCTATATATGGTCACCTGCATAACTTGGCTGTATCTTTTTCCATTGCGTTGGGTCGAGGCGTGTTGGAGAATTGCTCTGCGGGGCATAAACCGTATGCAAAATGCCCATAAGGTACATGTTCCATTTGCGAAATGGGTTTCTGGAGGCGGGAGCATCCCCACGAGGGGCCAAGGGGTGTAGTGACGTCACAAGCATGAGGAGGGTCTCGAAACCAGGTCTCAACTCGCACTCAAATATTACCTTACATCAACAGCAGCACTGTAAGAATACAAAACTCCTCAACATGTATCTTTTGGGTTGGGAGAAACGAGGCTAAAATGCAGTAAACCGTATTACATTCGTACGACTTTCTCTACTCGCTTTTCTACAAAGTACTCTAACAAAAGCTCATTATTCTAGCTATCCAAATAAACTTTCAATTCGCATTTACACATTTGGTTGGGGCGGATTTGAAATTTCAATATTTGTATGATCACAGGGGAAAAGGGAATGATTTCCCATTTGAGAAAAGTATAATATTTGAAAATTTAAACAAAAAACAAGAAATATCTCAGAAATGGTTAACTCAAAAAACGCTTGACACAAAGATTTTGTCCATCTCTTACGCTTTACCAGTTCTGCATTTGGAATAAGAGGACTTCAGGGGCTGTTCCCAGAAAAATCAAGACATACAAATTCTTTTTTATGAAAATAACTTAAGTGGTATTTTAATCCAAATAGTTTGAGCCATTTTTGAGAAACTCGACATTTTTCAAATGTTCTCCATGCAAAGGATAATTTGGGAGTGTATCCTTGTAACATGAAAAAGGTGGAATACTGTAATTAAACACAAACTTGTAATTCACATTTATGAATTGGAGTGCAGAGGTGAAAGACACCTAATATTGTTCAGATTTGCTAGGAAAAGTTGCAGTCCGCACACTTCACTTGATCCCAAAGTATGAGTGGGACAAACTGACTTCAATGAGTGGTTCAACAAATGCGGGGAAACAGAATGGACTGCGTAGTTCCATACTATTTACTAAATTATTCATCCTCATTGTCAAATGAATTTTTCATTTTGGACAAGGTAGAATCAGACTAAAAAAATCAATGCCATTGCTGGGATTTGTGCCATACAGCTTCGAGTTGTGTCGCTGTTCTTAACCAACTGATCTACCATGACGACATGCCTGGACAAAATTAAACTTCCCAATTGACTTAAATTTTTCCCGATTCTTGAGAACACTGACTGGCTCAACAGTGGTTGGCTAACTAGGAGGCCCGAGATTTAAGTACTTAAGAGGTAGTAAGACGTCATTATGCTTTCTCAAAATGCATTTGAAAATGGTGATTCAAATTTCAGTTAATTTTTCATCTGTTAGCCATGGACAATTATAGAAGTATTTAATGTCAGAATTGCAATTTATTGCAACTACATAAGTAGTTCTTGTTTTGAGATGTATTGAAAGAACGAGAGCCGGAAACGACAAAATTGGACGTTACTGTTTGCGAGAAAATAAAATTTCTAATTCTTACTGCTCCAGAATAATCAACTAATAATGTAATTTACTGGTAAGGGCAGAATCAGACTGAAAAAGTCAATCTCATAGCTGAGATTTGAAACATGGATCCTCCTATCTCCATCCGGTTGCTCTAACCACTGACCAATATGCCAGCACGAAACTAAATTCTCCAACTGATTCGCAAATCCCGGGCTTCAAAGGTAGCTCAATGGTTAGAGCATCCGGACAGAGGTTGAGAGACTCGAGGTTAAAATTCCAGCTATGACGTAGAATTTTTCAGTCTGATTTTACACTTTCAAACCTTGTTCTACACGCGGCTAGTGTGAAAAAACAGTTCATTTCTACCGCATATGTGTTCATATATGATAAAATTGATTTTAAAACTAACTGCGCGAAAGGAATAACTGCTTTTATAATAAATATATTCTACATAAGGACTTTTAACTTTTAGAAGTTGAGCAAGCTGAGAGAGACAGAGAGAGGGAGGGGGAGGGGGAGAGAGATTTACAGTCATAGTTGAGCCTACAGTTATTGTAAATTACAGGCTCTCTCAAGTGATGCATGTCTGTAACCCGCTCCGGAAGACATCTCTACGTGAACAGAGCAATTAGACAATTGAGTGCGATGAGTTATAATTGCTGCTAATTTTCTTGCGAACTGAAGTTAAAAGAAACTTATGACCTCACAGCAGACCGGGTTCAACCGTTCGTTCCTAATAAAAGGAGTTGGCAGACGAGGCAGCGAATAGAGTGCCTTTCTGGCTACTCTGGAGTAATCGTAGAAAATGTCCTAGAGTGTAAATTGTTTCCTGATATGCATAATTTACACTCCTCCAGTTTTCATAATTTCTCGGAATTCACTGTCTCACTTCCGCAGCATTTCACTAGTCGCTAAGGGCTTGCAAAACTTCCACTCTACTCGATTACCCAACTATCCTGCTTATCTAAATTCTCGCCTCCACGACAGCCTATATCTAGAGTTCCGTCCTAAATGAGTGTCTGAGATTCCAGCGCGTTACATCTCGATTTTCCTGTCTATTTTCTCGTAACTGCATCTTTGCCTCATCGCAACCAACATAAGAGCTGTAACTCAAACTAGATTATAGTAATTTAAAAAATGGATGTGTTGCACTCACATGACTTTCTCTACTCTTGTACTAACCATTCTTACAAACTCTTATTCCTATATCTCCATGTTAGTTAAGATAAACATTCGTACAAATTATCTTATTCCTTATTTCCTTGTAGGTGCAAGGGAGATATTAGAATACAGACTTTGTGCGACAGTCAAATCTTTTTGACCTTTGAGATTCCGTTCTCTTTGCACGATTAACATATAAAAAAATGAACAAGTTTTCCGAAACTCACACACATAACAAGGAATATTTCCGAAATGGTTCACCATACAAGAAAATTTATTGAGACATAAATTGTGTATTTTAGCAAGATCTACATTTTTTGTATAGTATAATTTGGTCTATCTCGAACGGTTTACCAGTTATGCAAAAGTCGTCCAGAGTAAATACGACTACAGGGGCTATAGCCAGAAAATTCAAGATATACATTTCATTTGCCATCAAAATATCTCAAACATATGACATTTTAATCAAAATCGTTAGAGCCATTTTCAAGAAAATCAAAATTTTCGAAAAATCTTCCATGTAAAGGGTAGTTTAGAGTGGGGCTATTTTCTTCAAAATCTTCGTGTCCCATCCTTGAAAGACATTAAACTTAAATACCGTCTTTGGTTTTTAACCGACTTTTCGTTTTTGAGCTATGCTGTCCACAGACTGACACACAGACACACACACGGACCTTTTTCTAAAAATGCTTTTTTTGGATTCAGAGGGTCTCAAAACATATATTTCCGGTGAAATCTCGACATCGAATTTTTTGGTGGAATACAATACTTCCCCTACTTACCAGTAGAGAAAGTAAAAATAGATGTGATGCATTCACGTGATCTATTCACTCTTCTACGAACTATTCTCATGAAAGTTTACTCTATCTACTTCTTGTTCAGCTACATTAAAGAGGAATGAAATTATCGGCGTTCGTAGTACAAGGGGTAATATCTTAAATACATTTTTTTAATCAAAACTATTTTTGAGAAAATAGAAAACTTTCACGTACACACAGTTACTTCGGGGTTTTTCAAAATCTGCATGTCGCATCCTTGGAATGCCCTGAACTTCAATCAATTTTGTATTTAACCGACTTTTTACTATTCACAGATCTTCTCCCATACATTTACATACATACATAGGAAATTTTTCTAAAACAAATTTTGGGGTGAATGTTCAGCGGGTTTCAAAACATTTCCAGTGAATTCTCGATATCAAACATTGCCCACACATGGCTTGTGTGTTTAAAACACCAACAGTAAGTTTGTTGGCATAAATAATAAGTATACTAGTGTACTTATATCTACACGTATCTAATTCAGTGTGATATCTTAAACAGTTTCTGAGATGATAATGGGAATTCAGCAGATTTAACACAAGCAGAATATGATTTTTAATCTTTCCTTGTGCAGACACCAACCGTAAGGTACAAATAAAGTTTCATGCTTCTTTCGGATTTGTTTTTAGTAACGTGAAAGTTCCTCTTCAGAAGTCCTTTATATTCAGAGGATGTTGGAGATGACTTATGAAGGAAGTTGAGGTTACACGTATTCGGTCAGAGAAGGATAGCAAGTCGCCTCCGTGTCTCTGTCGGTTAGGGCAATGGTCCGACACCAGCTGCTAAATGTGTGGGAACTGGTTCGAACCTTGTTTTGAACAAAACGCCTTATTCAGACGTTTCCCTTCCCACGGTGTGAGAGCTTTAGCCTGAACGCCGATCATTCTATACGTTCATAAATGTTATTCTCCTGTTTGCTCAATAATTAGCCTACTATTCAAAAACACACAATTATTTGTACTGAAAACAAAACAGTTCTGTGTCAGAGAACTTGAGCTCTTTCTTTGCTTGTCACACTGTACAAAATACACAAATGAAAATACAGCCTTTCCGAAATAAGTAAACAGCAAAAGGAGCAAAATAATCTATTCATTTTCGTCTGATTTTACAGATAAAACTTCTATGTTTTGATGGATCTGTGTTTATAAGGAAGAGCATTTCTGGTTAAAAATGAAAAATGTACAGATTAATAATCCATTTGCATTTTATACAGGTACACATTTGGATATCCTTTAGCACGATTTAAATACTATCCTGGTAACTTGATAATGAATTCTAGTCAAATTTCAGCATACCAGTCAGTTCTTGAAAGTTCAACGACGAAATCTACCTATACTTATTTTTTCAGGATGGTTCCGTGATTATGATTTTAAGTTTATAACCGTGTTTGTAGTTTTTGTTTAAATTTGAATGCCTTGGCTTATAATTTTTTCTAAAAAGTCGTTAAGCATACATAGGTAAGCTAGTTCTGAAGAAAAGAAATTTAAAAATTATTATTATATTCAAGATTTAAAAGTTATGTATTATCTTGAAAAGCTTAAAATGTATTCAAGCTGTGAATGAATTAATTGAATAGTTAATCAGAGTAGGTAAAAGTTTAAATCTTTGTATTCACTCTTTGGTACCGTAGATATTTAAAAGCGTAACATTTTCACATAATGCAGAAATATCTGATATCAATATGGGCGAAGCTGGTGAACATCAAAGGAAGAATAAGACTTGAAAATTCAAAGCTACAGACAGATTTGAACCACGTATTTTCGATTTAATGCGCCTCTGCTTTAACCATGGGTACTACCATGGCAAGATATCGATTCGATACTAAGTTCTCCACATTTACTGTCAACTGTCTGTCAAGGAGCTATCGAGAAATATAATTTTCTGTTATTAATAAAATTACGAGCTTTGGTTGTGAGATGATGTTCAGCTGAACCCCATTTCCTCTCCTTAGTTGATTATTTAGAATAAATGCTACATCGTGCAGGTCTGTAGTGTTTGAATAAAATGCTAATTAATGAAATAAGCATCTCCTGCAAATACCATTATAATCAGAAATCAATTACGCTTAGTTTTGTTGTCTTCTATTTTCTCAATTGTTAAATAGCGATAATTGTGTATATCGCTTGGAATGGAATATCTGCTTGTTCACTTATTTTATAGGCATTGTTTAGTAAAACAACTGTTTTCAACTCCTTGGCAGTCTATAAAAAGTCAAAGCTTTCTTCATAACCTCAAGATGTCCAGGGCCTGTACACCCCTTCTAATATTTTAGTCCTTTAAGAATTAAAATAGAAACTGTCTTATAGCCTACGTCTGTCCGGAAGAATAGTGCTTTTCAATGGCGAAGCAAGTCAAAATCGCTTCAGAGGTTTCTAAATTACTCTCTCTCTCTCTCACACACACACACACACACACACACACACACACACACACACACACACACACACACACACACACACACACACACACACACACACACACACACACACACACACACACACACACACACACACACACACACACACACACACACACACACACACACACACACACACACACACACACACACACACACACACACACACACACACACACACACACACACACACACACACACACACACACACACACACACACACACACACACACACACACACACACACACACACACACACACACACACACACACACACACACACACACACACACACACCACACCACACCACACCACACCACACCACACCACACCACAACACACACACACACACACACACACACACACACACACACACACACACACACACACACACACACACACACACACACACACACACACACACACACACACACACACACACACACACACACACACACACACACACACACACACACACACACACACACACACACACACACACACACACACACACACACACACACACACACACACACACACACACACACACACACACACACACACACACACACACACACACACACACACACACACACACACACACACACACAACTTACACGGCTAAAGCTTACGTGAAAAATGAAACGGTCATCTGAAGCAAAATAATTCATACCGCATAATAGTAGTAGTAACAATAATAATAGCAATAATAATAATAATAATAATAATAATAATAATAATAATAATAATAATAATAATAATAATAATAATAATAATAATAATAATAATAATAATAATAAACTTGACCTTAACTAACACGCTAGTAGAAGTATGTTCTCCATCGTAGAGTAGGTATATCGAATTTCCTTTGCTCCCAGGATTTTCTTGAACACACCCTATGGACAAACAAGTCATCTGCTTTTCCCTTAGGGTCAAACGAACAATTTGCTTCGACAAACGCGCCCAACGTCTTATTTCAATCCAATTTGTCAACTGAGAGGTCTCCCTGCTTTCAACAGGGCTTCTCCCCTACGCGTTAACGGTTCTTTGTTCGACAACACGCTCTTCCAAATGGAAAACACTTTAATTTAAAACAGGCTCGCTAGGGGAAGTGCATATGCACCCCGCTTGGCTTGCCCTGGTTACGCCTGCAATTCCATGCTAAACGGAGTAAACACGTAGCTCTGCTAAAAGTCTACTATATTATGAAGGATAGCAAGCAAGTTATCCGTCCGTTAGTTTGGTATTCTGGTCATCCTGCAAACGCTGTCCATGCCTTTGGGTTTGGATATACTATGTCTGCAATTCAGTGGTAATGGTTTGAAGATGCGATCGCCATATTTAATTGACTTTTAGTTTTTGAGTTAAGCTGCTCTGTCCCTCTCAACTCTGCGAGGCACTGTACTAACAAGTTAGATGTGCACGACTATTTATTGTAATCCATTTACACACTTTCCTAGCCTTAGCCGAAGCAGGCCTCTTATCCGTGTACACTGCAGCAAGAAGCCCGACTTGCCGGGGTGGATTCCAAGTGTAGGCGGGGCGTTACCACGGTAGCAGCCCCCCTGCCCTTGAGGGAAGGAAACAAAAACCCTCGGGGAAGGGGTGCTTCATGCTAGATACATGAATGTTCATTTGCTCTCTATGGCGTTTCCTCTTTTCAAAGAAATTACAAGAAAAGATATCAACCGCTCAAGTTCGGAAGAGCAGTGTAGCGTTTTCTGCTTGCTTTATAGTATTCAGTACATAAACATCTGGATTTGTATGTATTTTTAAAGTTATAGATATACAAGTTTCTCTTGGAGTTCATAGATACAGATGTCAAACAAATACACTCGTACTTGCATGTTAAGGCACCCTACTGTTTCCACGGCATCACGAAAAACAACTGAAAGCACTTCAAAAGATGACAAGACTATTGAACAATTCGAACCAACAATGGCCAATCTCTCAGAAATGGAAGCTAACAAAAGTTACTTGACTGCCTCTGTGGTCAGCATGCAGGCTTACAAATTCCGAGGTCCCAATTTCGATTACCGACTGGAGGATGGGAATTTTTTTTTTTGCCAGGATTATTACCCGTTCTCCCTAGACTCTGGAAGTATGAGTGAGAGTGTGAATGTTTGTGTGTGGATTTGATGTTTATAAAGAACATCCACCATAAACAAACTCTAAGTTACACAAAGAGTAAACAAATTAACAATAGTCGATGAGCAATTAACGAAAAGCCGCCGATATGACCTTAGACGTTAGGCACCACACAAATGGAGCCAAAAAAAAGAGGACTTTCAAATCAAATGTTCATCTACATTTTTGGAGGTGTAAGTTTCTACCCATCTATCCCTCTATCTCACTATAAATTCAGGATCCATTTAACTAGTAATGTAACTGTTATGAACATGCGGTATTTTAATCAAAATCGTTGTATCGATTTCAGAGAATATAAAAAATAAATTGTATATGTAAAGTGTAGCGGAAAGATGCTAAACTTAAATGCCAAATTGGTACTTCATCGACATTTCGCTTTTGAGTTATGCTATTCATGTCTTTTTCATAAGCCTGGAGGAAGGATTCAGAAATTCTGCATGTTACAAAAGTAATAATTCAAGTAAAATAAAATAACTTTACTTCGTTCCATTGAGACGTCCAAGACGATTAATGTTTCTTTGGAACATTTCGGCATTAGCTTTCCCAAATTCAGTTATGGTAATTGCTAAAACTTTTACAAAGGTATTGCTTTATCCAGTTCTTGAGAATAAACCTTTCTGTTTATGTATCGATTTAAATTTGTTCAGAGTCATTATGATAAACCATGCCCTGCTCACATTGCAATACACGTTTTCTCCTAACAAGCCGTTCCGAAAGTTTCTCGAACCGTCTAGAATCGGCCTTTGTTCCGGCCGCTCGTTGTCTAGAAACTTAGTGGTGAGAGGTACCTAATATCGAGTGCCCTTTAAAGTCCGTCCGCCGCTACAATATTTAAAGCAATCGGGTTATCTAGAACTCATATTTAATAAGCTTAGTGTTGAAAATGAAACGCTTTGTAATAATATAATATTTACGTTCCAAAGAATCCCAATCCTGCAACCCTCAAATGTTTATTTTCAGCCGAAGAGCAAACAGTTGTTAGCGCCCTATTCGCTTTAAGGATTACCTATATCCCAAATCATTAAATGCGCAGAGGCATAAAAAGAAATATAAATGGAAAAATTCTAGAAAAACCAAAAATATATGGGCTGTAATTTAGGTGTGGATAAGGGTTGTGAAAACGGGGTTAACAGTAATTGTAGCTAAGCTCTCCCCCTCCGGAGGGTTATTACCTGTCATCATGGGGAAGCGACGGGATTACTTGCTATTAGATTACGGTACCCTAACCCTCGCAAAGCTTTATCATTTCATATCGATCTACCTCAACCATGCGCTGCCAGCTTTCAAAATGGAGGCAGCTCAACTGCCTCAACAATTATTTTGGTCAACAATAACTTGTCAGGAAATTAACGTTTAACAAGCTTACTTACTGGGCTCTAATATCAACAGTTCTAGAATCTAGATCCTCCCTTAAGCCAATATGATCACAAAATTATTTCCATTCTACCAACTGAATCAGCATTTGAAAGAAGACCAAAATAATTTCTTATGCCATTCACATAACATTCTCTAGCCACTATAATTTATTTTATATACCTTCTACAAACTATTCTTGCAAAAGTGATTTTTCACGAGGAATAAAGATGAATGTCTAGTCAGATGTTAAAAAATCTGATGTGTTGCACTCACATGACTTTCTCTACTCTTGTACTAACCATTCTTACAAACTCTTATTCCTATATCTTCTTCTTGTTCGTTGAGATAATCATTTGTACAAATTATCTTATTGCTTATTTCCTTGTTGGTGCAAGGAGAATATTAGACTTTCTGGGATAGTCAAATATTTTAAAGCCTTGAGATTCCGTTCTCTTTGCACACTTAACATATACAAAAATGAACAACGATGTTCCGTTTCACGGAAGTTTTTAAGTTTTCCGAAACTCACACACATAACAAGAAATATCTCCGAAATGGTTCACCCTACAAGAAAATTTATTTGGACATAAATTGCGTATTTTAGCAAGATCTACATTTTTTGTATAGTATGATTTGGTCTATCTCTAACGGTTTACCAGTTATGCAAAAGTCGTCCAGAGTAAATACGACTACAGGGGCTATAGGCAGAAAATTCAAGATATACATTTCATTTGCCATAAAAATATTTCAAACATATGACATTTTAATCAAAATCGTTAGAGCCATTTTCAAGAAAATCAAAATTTTCGAAAGATTTTCCATGTAAAGGGTAGTTTAGGGTGGGACTATTTTCTTCAAAATCTTCGTGTCACATCCTTGAAAGACACTAAACTTAAATACCAACTTTGGTTTCTAACCGACTTTTCGTTTTTGAGCTATGATGTCCACAGACACACAGACACACACACACGGACCTTTTTCTAAAAATGCTTATTTTTTGGATTCAGGGGGTCTCAAAACGGTGAAATCTCGACATCGAATTTTTGGGTGGAATACAATAGTTCCTCTATTTACCAGTAGATAAAGTAAAAAAGTCGCTATATGCTAGCTTTGAAATTTCATATCTTTTTAAATACTTCACGAGAAACAACTCGATGGTGACAATACTTCAAAATATGATAAAATGATTAAAAATACAAATAAATAACAATGGATAAATCGGAAGTGGCTGATGTCACAAAGAAGTTTTGCTTTTAAAAAAATTGTGTTTTTTAATAAATCCACGATTTTATGTCGTAAGATTATAAGCATGCATTTTAATCAAATTCCTGTGAGCTATTTTCAATTAACTATGTAACATATATACCAAATTTGGCATATTTTGTGTTTGAATTACGCTGTTTTCCCTCCGTCTTTCTCTGTTTCTCCCTCTCATTCTGTCTCACGAATATTTTTCTAGAGGACTATATTTCTGTAAAATACCCATATCGTGTAAGGTATTTCAGAGGAAATAAATTATGAATACCTACATTTTCCATGTAGCTTACATACCAAGTTTGGTGTTTTTCATTTTTGCTGTTCTCCCCCCCCTCCCCCCCTCTCTCTTCTCACACACATGTTCTAAAAAACTGTTTTATTCGTGTCTAATCAACTGAGCCACCCAGACCGACTGTAGTAGTAGAGAAAGCAAACATCAAGGTATAATAGAGATAGCGGATTTGTTTCCTTTTTGTAACTACGTTACAAGTAAATTAAGCAAACCATGAACATGGTCCATTCTTATCGTTTAACACTGCTTACTTTTTCTCACTCTGTACTCGGAATTGTCTTCCTCCAACGCATGCAGACATCACATCGACTTTGTATGTAGGTTGGTGTCAACTCCCTCCAACGGCATCCTGCAGCTCACATCGAGGAGGAGTTACGATCAAATTCCCGTTCAAAACAACTTGATGGGTGTTTCCTAAGTTAGGTTGGTGCATTAGCTAAATTCTCTCTAGTTTAAGATATCTGCCGCGCCGGTCATAGTGTTGGAGTTTTTAGAAATTATATCAGAGGAGCATCTAAAATCGTCGCTTTTTCGTCTCTATA
Source organism: Tenodera sinensis (assembly GCA_030765045.1). NCBI lineage: Eukaryota > Metazoa > Arthropoda > Insecta > Mantodea > Mantidae > Tenodera > Tenodera sinensis. Next base: position 165,892,211 of record CM060966.1, read on the forward strand.
CGCTCGAAAAAAAAACAAAAACTATGAACTACTACATATGTTATGCAGAAACATTCCAAGAAAATCAGATGAAACATCCAGCGTGAGAAAATTCATTCCCACGCCGGTATCGGGAATCGAACCCAAGTCCTTCGTTTGGTAAGCAGCAGCGCTACCACCGCGCTAAGGAGACGACTCTTTCATCTAGTGTAATTATCTAAAAGAAATGACTTGACCATTCCGACCGATGATTGTTCCACCGCAAACAGTACCTACAGTTATACAACATTTCTAGAACTTGAAGGGTTAAGAAAATCAAGAATCCTTTTGCGTGCTATTTTGTTTGTTAACGATGCTGCCAGGATCTTATCAGCACCTCCGGTGCGCCAGAAGTTTGCCCCACAGGAATTCTTTTACATGCCATTAAATCCACTAGCATGGAGCTGTCGTTTTTAAAACCTGAGATTCTAACCCACGACCATGGGATCACTAAGCCAGCACCTAACCAATTGAGCCACCCATACTGACACGACAGTAAATGAAATTAAGAGCCCGTCAGTAGCAAAGTATTTTATTGAGTGTGTTATCGTGGTTCATCCTGTGGCGCATGCGTGGGGAGACAGCTGTTTGCCGGTTCCACCTGTCCCAAGGCGAATATAACGGTATCCCGATCCTGGAAGTATGCAACTCCTGTTTGTTCGCTCGCTCTGGCAGCATGTGCACAAGAAACGGTACAGGCCATTGCCTCGCTCGACTCTTCGCTCCAATTACTAGACTTCACATGTTCTCCAACAATTGCAACACCAGCGAGGAGCAGGACAGCTGTTACGCGTGCGCGCAAATGTTTACTTCTTTAAAACAGTGTTATTGTAACGCTTTGTTCACAATGTACTACTAATTCTTGTTTCTTCTTGAAAGAATCTCCAAGTTTTCGCCATTCCTTTCTGTCACGGGTGGGTGCGTGTATTCAAGCTGCCAACACCTACAAAGTTCTCCCAACTCGTTTATTACATCGTCTTCCTGTGCTTGGGTCAAGTTATTACTTTATCATATCTATTACTACACCATATAAGGTGGCAGAAAAATAGATCTTGTTTTACTCCTGAATACACTTCGATTTCATCACTGTAATCGTTGTTGATACAATTAGTCCTTTAATTTCGGTGGAGTTTCATAGTTTTCTATTATTTTCTTACGACAGAGCGTGTTAAAATGACTTGAAGTACTCGATGAATATATTATGCAAGCCTATACTATATTCCTAACATGTTTCAAACGTTTGTCTTAATACAAATATATTATCAACTGCGAATCTATTAGATCTATAGTGTTATATTCGCAGTGTTATTAATTAACAGCGTATTCTGGTATTAATAAATACTTTCGAAGTTACTTTTTCCACCGCTTATTTACAGTAACCATAGATAGTACTGTCTTCACCCAACAATCGATGTCAAAATTTCATCGGAAATAAAAATTTTGAAATTTCTTGAACAAAGGAAAACAATAGACAAAAGTCTGCGTGTGCTCCTTTCGATAGTTATTTTACTAGCAGGACACATTTCTTTCTCCCTCACCACCTCAAACCCCCTACATTTAAGTCTGCTTCCTTCCTATCTTTCATTCTCCTCTTTCATCTTCCTACATTTCGCCCAGTCTCTCCTTCCTCTTTCTCATTCTAGCCATAATCTCCCTCATTCCTTTCTCTCCTCTACGTAACTATATCATGTATTGTTTAGAAAAAACCACGAATAAAAGGCTTTTCTGGATTGCTTTTAACTTACAACCTTGTGCTTACCTCTGTTTCTCCTGCAAACAAGAATAGTAACGAAAACTTTCCATAACTTCTTAAATATTCGTCCTGACGAAATGCTATAGATAATTAAAATTATTAGAAAATTTAAACTTATAAACTTGTTTAAGAGGTAGAACTGGAACTTAAAAATTCAATGCCACAACTGGGATTTGAACCACAGACTTTCCGTGAATTTTTAAGTTCCAGTTCTACCTCTTAAACTTTGCCCACACACGGCTTGTGTGTTTAAAAACACCAACAGTAAGTTTGTTGGCATAAATAAATAATAATTATAAACTTGTGTTAAACTACATTTTTCGAAACGACTGAGCAATAAGAGATACACTTCTAATAAGTATTTTGGGCTCCCATTAGAACCCCCACCCAGTTTAGTAAAGTAATTAAAATGGTGCAGGTGAATTCCAAGGTGTGAAATGTACCATGTTTGATTACAATGGGTTTAACCATTGTTCGTGAAAAGACAAAAAATAAATACCAGGAAAAAAGCATAGGTATATATTTTTTTAAAACGTTGGTTTCGGTCTAGCCAATTAGATACGTTAGCCTAAGTTATTCATTTAAAACCGAAATTTCCCAGAAACATTTCGGTGACAATATTGTACGGTTGCGTTCAGCTGTGGCAGGAAGGCGAGCGAAGAGAGCGCCTGCTGGTGCAATGGAGCGACAACTACTCCGACATGTGTGTAAGGCGGGTTCCATAACCGTGCCGCCGTAGGCGTTACAAGGTAAACACCCAGCACGTCGTGTTTACACGAAAATGCAACGATGCGAGAGCTAGTGACAAGATAGCAGTGGAAAGAGGCGAAGCGAGGCGCCAAGAAGCAGGGCGGAGCGCTTATCTTACATTGTATTTACCTCATTCCTTGCTCAGCACAGCGTCAAATATCCTTTAGGGCTGACATCCTTAAAAAGTTTCCTGCCAAGAGGTTAGGCATAGATTTTAGAATTTATTTTCTCTCCCCCTACATCCAAACCACTCTCTTCCGTAGCGGAGTTAACATCATGTAGTGGAAGTTAAGGTGCCTGTCTAACAGCACCTGCTACACAGAGTTTATACGGCATACCCAAAAATACACGTAGCTTTCACAGTTCTCAAATAATCACCCATCTCCTGTAGTAACTTCAAATATTTTTAGGCAGATTTATCGAATAAATATATATTAACAATGACATCTAAATTTTAGACAGCGCTATAGTCTGACATCGCACCTCGATCGTCTTCATTTATAAAACAAATGCCAAGGAAGCAAAACCACAAAACGATACAATGTTAGCAATAGACTGTCGTGATTGGTTGAAATACAGCGTTGCCTTTAGATGTGTTTGTGGAAATTGCAATGAGGTCATAAACTTGATGGTTCTACACGTGGGTAACAAATATGTCCGATATCGTTATTGTCAATAAAGAACGGTTCCACCGATAAAAATTCTGTCAAATATTCGGAATATTTGCGGCAATCTAGCCTTTAGGCCAATGGATATAAATTGTTTATTATTTCACAAACTATGGCGAAGTGTAAGCAATTGTGCGAGTAATGCTGTAATACCTTTATTTCAATTCGAATGAATTTAGTCACAATTTAATGTTAATGTGACGTTGCCAAATCTCCCTTAGGAATTAAACTTTTTGACATTTTAACATTAAATTGTATGACCAATATGAAACTCTATGTTATCCATTTTGGAGAAGTGGTTATTTCTTAACCTGAATTCATGGTTTGGATCCTTATTTTCTATAAACTTGATTAACAACATCGGGAATACCATGATTAATTCAGTGGAATCAGAATAACTGGACGCCACTGCTGAACAAAAGTAGAGGGACTGTCAACGAATTGAACGCAGGAAAATGGCTCCTCAAAAATAGAAGGGAATTTGGGCAGTCAAAATGATGATGCACCTTAGTGAAAGAAAACTTTTGCTTTTAAGAAACTGTCATCAGCTTGATTCTAAAATGCCTTGAAGACGATTAGTTGAACTATATATATATATATATATATATATATATATATATATATATATATATATATATATATAAGTAAATGTCGGCATAAAACTTATACACAGCATTTGATAATAATCAAATGGCAAGTCAAATATAGCACCTTGCAGTCCGCTAGGTTCCTATGTTTCTTTGAAAACTACACTTCTAGTTAAAAAAATTTTAGTTTGGTTGTTTTGGTCGACTACGCTACCATTATCGAAATTTCTGCCTCTGATTCAATTTGTCGAAATGCACTAGGCGATAGTTCAAATGAATTAACCCCTTCAATTATATTTTGTCAAGATTACTCCTACCCTGATTATACCGATGATGATGGTGATTAAGTAGACCTAATTAATGAAAATGATCCCTAGGAGCATGAAGCAATTTAAACTCTAGAAGTTATACAGCTATCTATAACGTTGCAATGCCTAAATTACGACAGCATTTCTGTGCATATAATCGACTAGAGTAAGACTGGAAAAATCAAAGAAGCAAAGACAAATTCTTAAATCAGCGAGAAGCTGATAATTACTCTGAAACTTTTCCTTAGATTGAAATATTGATAACAATACATTAAATAGTGTTTAATATTTGTCATTAAATAATACATAACTATTTATTTATGCCAACAAGCTTACTGCTGGTGTTTTTAAACATACAAGACGTGTGTGGACAATGTTTAAGAGGGGGAATCAGGACTGAAAAATTCGATGCCATAGCCGAAGATCCGTGGTTTAAATCCCGGCTATGGTATTGAATTTTTCGGTTCTGATTACACCTCTTAATACATAATTAGTTTAATACGAGCAAGCTAAGAATAATCCCACAAGAAAATAGTTTTGATTACATAAGAAAATTCAAGTTTTCTTATCTGATTACCCTCCCCGCATGGAGGACTTACGCTCCCTAGAGTTTACAAGCCTGGTACCTAGGATCAGATGCCTATTGGGGAGCTGATGGACAGAGTGAAGACCTGGAAGCGAGTGGTCAGCCAAGCACCAGGTGTGAGAGAGAGGAAGATAACATAAAATGCAGGCGAATTGGGTGAATGGAGCAGTTGATGGCATGAGTGGCGGAGTAAACCGGAGGATCCGGAGAAAACCCATCCACCACGAATAGCACTGAGGGTCCCTGGGATTGAACCCAGGCCACCTTGAACGATTTAACCGCTCAACCATCGAGCCGCCTTAAAATCCACATTTCCATGATCACATTTCTACATTATTTTATTCGTTTCTCTCTGGAAACTTGCAACCGAGGTTTTGTAGCGCACTTTAAACGTTCCAGGAAATTCCGTTTGCTCGCGTGTTTATTTTCCAGACAGCAACAACCTGTCCCTTACAAAAAACGTGACAAACGGATGCGTGCTCGAAGTGTGCTAGTCTGCAAGGTCGCTAACCTCGACATTGCCATGCGACCTGAGATCTTAAGTGAAACCAGTTGTAATCCTACCTTGTACCGGAAAGAAATAACATCCGCCGCGCGGTCTCCAGGAAACACTCTCTGATGTAATTTGGAGTCTCTGTGAGCATGAGACGAAACGAAACAGCGCCTCTTCCTGGCCAGATACATTATACCACAACGGCGATACAGTATTCCATTTCCTTTTTAATATAAAACTTTCTCTACCTCAAGCACTATTCAAGCAGAGTGGTGGAGGCGTGGCCTCGTTCACTAAAAGGTTAAACTTAGGTATAAACGCGGGTGGAAGGGATATCTCATCCTCTTGGGAGATTATACTATGAGTAAAGACAGGATAGTCTTTCAGAAGTATACTATAGAACAGCAAGCAGGTTTGATTTTTAATTAATTTCACCTTTTCCCTTAAGCGTCTCGTTTCATCACCGTTTAGCTTTTTGTTTCACGTAAAACGTAATTTACATTGAAATTAAAACTTCGCAACAGACGGCTGAATAACTCGCCACACACACGCCTCACACAGCGTGTGAATACGATTACACTAGCATTTTCTATATAAACATGTTTACCAGCATTGTAAGTTCTTTCACTTTCTTTACGAAACGTTTACATAAAATATAGGATCTGAACGTAATCATTTTATCTAGCTATTGTCGTTTATTATTTGGAAAACACACACACACACAGCCCGCCTCGGTAGCGTGATGGTTAGCGTGTCTGCCTCACGTTCAAGAGGTCGCGAGTTCGAATCTCGCTTAGGGTAAGTTATCCGGGTAAGGTTTTTTTCCGAGGTTTTCCCTACCCTGAGAAGACGAATGTCGGATAACTTAAAGCTCCATGGAGCTCGGGCTCATTTGAGCATCATTTCACCCATTTCATTTCATTCATTCGTCCGAGATGACACAATGTTGGAGGACGTTAATTAAAAAATAAATAAAATAAAAAAAAAAAAAAACACACACACACACACACACACACCACACACACAGACACCACACACACACCACACACACAGACACCACACACACACCACACACACACACAGACACCACACACACCACACACACACACCACACACATACACACACACACACACACACACACCACACACACACACACACACACACACAGACACCACACACACACACACACACACACACACATATTCCCTATGTACTTCATGTTAATCGACACATATGTATACCTACAAAGATATTTATAGTTGCATTACATATTTCGTTACAGGTACAACAGGGATACACGAGGATGAAGCAAACTTGGGTTGCTATTTGCTGGCTTGGAAATGCCATACTCTTTTTATGACATAACGAGAAATAATGAACTGTTACAGATAGCACTTCAAAAAAGTATCGGTATCTATCTGTTGCACTTATTAATCAAAATAGTACACATTTTACAGACTAAATAGGTCTTTGTAGGCCATCAGCACAAAAAGCTAAAACATTCTACTATTCCTTAGTTACAATGAGTCATTTTTGAGAAAATAAAAAAATAACGAGGAATTTTGATACAAAGGTAACTTGGGATGGGGACATTTTCTTGAAAATTGCTGAACTTAAATATCAAGTTTACTTATACGACTTATCGCATACGAATTCTACGAAATGTGTTCATGAATGTTTTCCGTGTACAAATCCAGATCTGGTTTTACTTTAAAGGATAACTAAACTAGTTTGAGATACATAGAGGTTTTAACACAGGCTGTTTTATATTGCACTGTACACAATTCATGTGATCACCTTAAGGGTACACCGAAGAGAAAAAGGTGATTTTCTAAAGTATTGAAGTTGGACTTAATTTTTTGCACAGGAATTACTAGCAGCTAAAGAAATGTGTATACAAAATTTCATTCCAATATCTAATGACATTCGTGATATATTTATTTATATCAATTTTATTGAGTATAATCAAAATCTACTCCAGCAGATGAACAACAGAGTTGATTGTTTAAAACTGTATCTCTTATTACCTTTGTAACAAATTACAGGAAGGAAATTTTGATATAGTGAATAGTTTTTCTTTAAAAAAATTTTAATACCGCAGTAATAATAAAGCGCGTTTACAAACAATATCAAAATTCCAAACCAACATTTTATTATCCATACTCTAAAGTATATTGGACACAATTTTAGAGTTCTAGCTAGATTTCTGTGGCAGAAGATGGATTTTGAATATGTGAAAGTAACAAAAAAATCGTTTCCGAGAAAAATGAGTTTAAAGTTGAAATGCCCATTTAAAAGGCAGAGGAGCACCACTTTAAAAATGGCGTCCAAAATACGTTCCCCTCTCCCTAGGGGATTAAAACTTCGCAGATACATTCTTCAAGGTATGGTGCATCTTTTGCAATTAAAAAAAAAAAAAAAAAAAAAAAAAAAAAAAGTTTGTTTTTTGACCAAATAAGCTAAAACACTACTTCAATGTTCCCTGAAGTACACTTTGGCTTATTCATTTTTATAGTATTAACTGTGAGTTAAACGAGATTCTAGTTCTAGAAAATGGAGATTTTATCTCCTAATAGTTCATACTTTTCGGGCTTAGGCTTGTAAAACATATATAGGCGGAGCTCTATTAAGGGTACATTTACTATTCGCGTACATAAAGGTGCGCGAATCTCTTGCTCCTCGAAGTTTGTATCTGAAACTCAGTTATAAAATTGTTTAAAATACTTTATGGAATTTGTATTATGAGCATTCTCATCCTAAAATATGGCCTGTTGCCCCCACACTCCGCGATACATATGTATATCTCTCAACAAAAGCCGGGACAAGCGTGGAAATTAATTAAATTAGCTGTGAAGTAAGAATAGAGGCTACAAATAGCTAATGTGTTTGCATGATTCATTACTTAAGATTAGATAACCCACGCCTGTACATTCAGTTATCGTGCACGCATATTCACAGCTACTGCATATCTTCGCATATTCGTGCCATTCCTCTCATTTCTTAATCGCTTCAGTAAAGCTCTTAAGTACCTCTATATGTTACCTCCGCAGACTGCATACGTGTTTGTGTTTTTGTTTTTTCCTTTTCCGTTATCCATGATTCAAACCAAACCTGAAAAGGCACAACCATCGTCTTATAGAACCTCAAGTTTCTTCTTATTGTTCCGCAAATCCCTTGGAATACCATTCATCGCAATGTCTTTGTCACATTTGAAATTAATATCACGTCCTAGATCAGGTTCTCTGTTCGGCTGAGTGCGAGTACTCGTGCGTATGCAGCAATAGTACTCGGAGCCCGGTTGGAGGGGAAGCGGCATACTTCATAGCATTCCACTGTTTCACTGAGTCCTGACGACAGCTTGCCCCAATGTCGAGCTGTATTGCGTGCTGCTGCTTATTTTCGATTTAAAACGATTGTTTACTTAACAGCCAATATTTCAAATTATACTGCAACACATTTTAGTTTAAAATACATCCTGATCTCTGTGGTTTATCTTCTGTTTTCTGGATAATTCTCATCAGCGAATAATAAGGATTTAAAAATATATTTGCGTTTACTTTAATCCCAAATTGTGTTTAATTTTCCGCTCCCTAATTAGGGTGTCAATATTAAATAAAGTGGATAATCATATATTCGTAATAGCCTTGTAAGAATGCAATTTTATCGGATAAAAGGTCAGCTCGATAGCATCAGTACACAGTGATTAAAGGCGACTGAATGGCGAAAACTGCATCTCTGCATCTTTGTGTAGTAATTCATCTTTTTACTGAAGAGAACTGATTACAAAGCAACCTTGACCTTGCCAGCGATGTACTCCGGAAGGATACAATTAGCTGAGCGCGGTGTGAAGCCTTTATCACCGTCCAATTCCTTTCCACCTGACTGCCTCTGTGGGGTCAATGCCGTCCTCGATTGTTCGCCTACTTTACGAGCACAACCGCGTCACAAACGGAAGATGTCTTACTGTAACTTTCCAGTACACGATCTCCATTTCTGTCTGCTTCAGATTCGTTATGTGTTGGCTATTGAAGGTTTATATTATGAGGTTATTGAGTATTGAAACATTTTATCGACTACAGCCCCCCATTCCTAACCATTCAATTTTCTGGTATCTATATCCCCTCTTTTTCGCTTGTAAAAGCGCCATCACGCGAGCAGTTGTAGAAACATCGATTTTCCCGATACCGTTCTTTTGTGAATATTTCACCACCGGAAATATAAAAGCGGCAGGAACTAGTACACAGAGTCGAAGAAAGTGAATCCACGTTTCAGCTGTTTCACGACGTCATTTTTACTTAAGCTTAAAGTGCTCTTTATCAACTCCTGTAAGTATTTATGTTCAATTGTGTGGCTTTAGAGGGTAATCACCATCTCACAGTTCAATAAATATCGCATTCATAAAGTCTTCTGCAACCTTTTACAATTTTAGCTACAAATTTGGCACTATGTGCATCTGGGTAGCAAATCCCTTGCAAATTAGGAATATTAAGACCTGCAAATTTTGCACAGCAGTAGTCACACAACACTATAACTGTGGAGGTAAATGTTTGAGAGAGGGAAGGTGGGAGTTTTCACCCCTTTGTCGTATTAGCTTCTTGTTCCATTTAAAACACGAATAAAAATAGTTATTTTAATTTTTATTATTATTATTATTATTATTATTATTATTATTATTATTATTATTATTATTATTATTATTATTATTATTATTATTATTATTATTATTATTATTTTAATATTATATTTTATATATTATATATAATATATGCTTGAATGGCAGGTATCAATAACAGAAAATTGAGATAAGAGAATAGAGTAACGACAAATATCGAAAATACTGTGGAGTATTCCAATTTCGCTGAAATTTTAACCTGCTATATAAAGCTATGACAAAAAAGGAAAATCAGATTTTTTCTATGAATTGACGAATCTTGATATTCAATAAAACCCTTGCAGAAGAGAGAGGAGAGAGTGAGGGAGGAAGGGAGTGAGTGAGTAAACCATTCTCTGAAAAAATTGTACACTTGATCTGAGACAGAAACCTTAAATACAAATGAAATAAAAAGTCACAAGGAAAGAAAGAAGAGGGAGAGAGAACGCTAACCATATTATGAAAGCTGAGAATTTTGGATTTTTCTATATTTATAATTCCCGGTAAAAAAAATGACAGTAACATTTCTATGAAATGGCATGGAATGGAAGATTAGTGGTTAACTCTCGTTAACCGTTTTCTTCAAAGGTAAGCTTGGTTTAAATATTTTAGTACGAGAGGACCAAATATTTGAAATTTTTTTTTTAATTTGATGGGAGTATCAGAAGAGCTGATATCATTCCTATTGATAGAAGCGAACAAACAAGCTACATTATTGGCCCCACAGTACGGTTCAAAGTGTTTAGAACAATCAACCTCGGTAGACCACGAGAGGAAACAAACAAATACCCCTACCGTACCATATTTTAAAGAGAAGTACAAAATCAACACCTCCATTGTCGTGGGCCTAACAATAGGCAGCCGTGGAACAATCCCAAAACAGCTTCTGGATTTCTACCAGAGATTATCCATCCACAAGCAGCTTCTACTTCTACACTGTTTTTCTTTACTTCCGAGATAACGCTAGTGACTCGTTCAATTTTTAGCTAAATTAAAAGAGATATTAGCGAGCAAACATCACGGGAATAACATTGGACGGAAGTTGGCAACTTAACCAGCAGCAACGTTATCTAGGATGTTTACAAAAGTCGGGTTACACCACGTGGAATGTCCCCTAAGGCCATGAGCTGGTAAACAAACAACAGGACTCTGTATTTTCTTTTTAACATTCCTGTTACTACTTCTGCAATTTCGTTCTCTCTTGTTTTCTTTCCCGCATTTTTTCATAACCTAAGTAAAGCATACACCAGCTTTTGTTGTAGTTTTAAGGTGAATTACGCTTAGTTACATATTTTATTTTTAAAGCAGGCCTGCTAAGGTCTTGGCTTGCGGTCTTGTTTCCATAAAGGCTATGGCGGTATACTTGTTCAGTGAAGCACACAAAAACAGCGCCGTCAGGGATGCTGAACGCGATGATTAGAGCATATGCTCGGTTGGTTATCATCTGCATCTAAACACACTTGACGCTAGGGCTATATGAATAAAACAGGAGCAAGTACTCGTCTGCAGCAGCACAAGGAATTTGATTCGTAGGCAGGAAAAAATGTCTCTGCTAAACGCAGAGGGTATTAAAATAGCAAGGGTTGCAATTTGTTATGTACACAACTCTGGCATGTAGGTACTACATTTGAATCGACATCCTACACCCTGCGATAGGTTTAAATGGGGTTATGTATGCTAATCGTACAAAATGACGTAAAAGAGGGACGTTCATTTGTCAATAGTCAATCCTTTGTTTTCGCTTGACAATTGAAATAACCAGCAGCAACAAATAGACCGCGGATTTTCAAGTCCTAAAAACTTAGGTTTTAGGCGCCCAATCAGACACTTACAACACCTTATTTAAGCTCTATAGGTTGTAAAATAGGCTCTAAAACTACGCCATAACGGAAGATAATACCGGATAACCTGAAGAAGAAGTTACAGCAACACAAATATCCTTATATGTGCTATAAGTGCGTTTTCTTCGTTTTAAATTTGTTGGTAAGCGATGTTTTAACAAGTATTCTAGCACCTGAGCTGAGGTAATGAAGTCTGTGAGATTATTTTTCGTCATCCCGCTTGTTAGTGAGGAATGTAAAGGGAGTTTTCCCAGCATTGTGTCTGGGTTCTCACCCCTCGGCGACTGGACCAGTCAATGACTCTTGCCACGCTCGATACCCTTGTCTTGCTAACAATATATACCTACTCGCCGCGGAACGTCTCAGATATGAAGTTCGTCGTACACGAGGATGCGCGTGCCTTGCTGAGTGAGGTATCTACTATACACGTGTCTTCCTTCCCGGCAGATAGTGTCTTGCAACTTGCACAAACGGAACAATCTATACAAAATACATTACTGCCATTCTATAAACAATGGTCTCTAGTCTTTATAGCTATGCCCTGGATTCTTTTGTCTCCTACTTAGTTGCGATGAGGGAAAATACACATATATTTACCTATCATGAAAAATCAGGTCTATCGAATGCATTTGTAAGGTTTTGATAGTTCTGGTCTAAAATATTGGTTAAAGAGGCAAAGCAAGTCCATCCAAACATTCGATATCGAGAAATACATGTTTTGAGGTTCACTACAACCAAATAAGTGTAAGAGAGAGAGAGAACAAAATAGCTCAGAAACGAAATGTCGGATGCTAATCTTGGTATTTAAGTTCAGTGTCATCCAAATATGTATTAAGAAGTGTTTCATAAAAATTCCTAACCCTAAACTACCCTTTATCGAAAATATTTTCCATATTTATGTTCTCAATATGGGCTCTAATGGTTCTGAATAAAAATACTATATATTTAAGACAAGTACATGCCAAAGAGAAGGACCTGTGAAGTCCACATCATTTGGAAGTAATTTTGAATAACGGGCAAATCACAAAAAATAGACAAAACATTTTAATTTTATTCTCCTACTGCACTCATTTGGATTATAGCTAATACCATGCTGCAAAGAAGCACAATTATGTTTCTTGCTAACATTCCTGGTTTTCTTTCTAACGCTCTCACAAGTTTCAGCTTTATTTACGTTTATTTTTGTTCCGTTAGGTTCGCAATTTCATGTTCATGCTTCATTACTGTTTGAACTCTGCAGTTTTCCTCTTCCCTTTTTCCTTCTCTCTACATTATATCTTTCTAACTCACTTACTATTCCATGAATTTTGCCAATCTCTTTTTTCTGTTCTTTATTGGTCCTTAAGCTGTCTTCTTTTGTTTAGCTTGGTTTGCTTCAGATACGTTATCCAGTTTACTGCTGTTTTTCGTATTCTACTCTACAATGGCCGATCTGCAAAAGCGTCCTCCTTTGATTTCAAAGCTCATTCCTATTTTTATTTTCCCTCTTCTATCCTAATCTCGTATCGTTTCCTCCTCCTAATCAATTACTGAGCACTATCCTAATCCTGCTCCCTTTTTTTCATTATCTTCTCCCTTCTTTCTTTTTCCGCCTCCTCTTTCTTTGCCTTCTACTTTACGAACCAGAGTGATTGTTTCTTCCCTTCCGACTTTTATTCTCCTCAGACTTGTACGTTATCCCAAGGCCCTGGAGCAAATTCACGACACTTTTCTTGCAAGGCGACAAGACGAAACAATTACACAACATTTTGTGCTAATACGTGGTGTTGTGGTTCACCAGAGGACCTGTAATTACATGACCTCTGGCGTTTCCTTTGGAAGCACAACAATTTCGGACGTTAAAATTCCTACTCGAGATTACACCACCTTAGGCAATCTCTCCCCCTCCGGAATATTACGTCTTCCCCGTGTACACATAAGTATTGTTGAAGCAAGCCAAAGACATAAATCTCAAGAAGAAATGAAGAAATTTCTAAAATAGTACTGTTCTGGGAAACTACGAGTACTTGCTGGGTCCGTATTACTTTTTGAAACAGTCAAGTACTGTATGTTTGTGTCAGTTTGCACATAGCTCTTGCCGAAAAGAACCTCCTCCCCTTTATGTGCTTTATCTTCACGCCGGCAAGATAGCGAAGTTCCCTAAACAACCTCAGTGTGATTGTGCTCTCGAGGAGCCCATGAAATGCCTCCCAAAGGACGCTGTTCCCACGCATTGCTATACGAATACGTTGGTGCAGTAGCGGCTAACCGACCTACCGAACCCCCCCCCCCCCACCCCATCCCCTCCTTTAGATAATGGCAACAGTATGAAACAATAAGAATATATTAAGTTTACCTTTCACAATACATAAAAGGTTTTCGAAACGGTGTCCCTCTGCATCTGAACAAGCCTAGTACCTGCTACACATCACTGAACATCCGATGAATTTCTGGAAGCAAAATACTGAAAACGCACGCCGGATGGCTCAGGCGATAGCGTCTGTGACTCGTCATCGGGAGATTGTGGGTTCAAGCCTGTGCTTAGGTGTATCTGGATTTTGGTTTACTTCAGCAGGTAATACCGGATTGGATAATCAATATCACGACAGAAGGTTTCATCAACCGAGCATAATAGACAAAAAGAATGGCACGGGAAAGTGACTACGCAATTAAGGTCACACGAGTATATCACGTATCCAAACAAGTGGTACAGGAAAGCGACTGTACAACAGAGTTCCACTCTCAAGTATCATTCCGCCAAAATTCAACATCAACGGACGGTACAGGAAGCCGACTACGCAATTAAGGCCTTTGTCCCGCATGCACTGACACAAGTGAACCAATGAATCTACAGTAACCATCGGATGACCAAGAAAAGAATAGAGCGGTGATAAACAATAAAAGATCACTGACTTCTAATTCGGGAACTTTCAATGAAATTATATTTTAAAAAGTAGATTCCTCAGAAATGTTTTCCTTTACTTATCATAGAGTAACAGAGAATCTTGCACGAAAACAAATTTCAGTATAAATAAATCAAGCTTAGACTATTACTGAACATCTGCAATTAAAAATACGGCTCTAGCAACTGCCATTGGTGCTGGGTATCCGCAGTGCCTCCATTGAGGTAAAAACAGATGGATGCACGTATAGTTTTGAGAAATAAGTTTTTGTGCCAGGTTCATGATACCCACCAACTCTACAGCTTTAAGCTTTTGCATGCAAACTTTGCTGGTCGAAGATGAAGGGGTTTGTAAATTTGAGAACGTTACATTTAATACACAGTCAAACCTGGTTTTGTGCAGTCTAACTTTGAGAGCTAAATCGCTCTTATCATCCGCAATCCCGATTATCGCCGAGTTAGTTAATTATTGGACTTAGCAGTGTTACAATATTACATTATTGCACGATGAAACGCTTGTAATTCGCGAGCGCTGACTCACAGTGATGTCTAGACTTCACAAGAGGTGTCTCGCTCGGCTTCGACCGAGGAGACATGAGTTCGATCCCAGAAGCCATAAGTGGAGCCCGGGGCAGACGTAACGGCGCATGAGCAGGTTTCCTCTGGGTAGGTACTCTTGTTTCCCTAGCTATTCATTCCCCCTTCCACACCTCCATCTCCGTCATCCTCTTTATCACACCCTCACGTACCAGACTGATCACCATTACAATGCAGACTGGCTTGTAAGCAACAAAAATTTAACAGTTGTTTGAGTAGTACAAAACAACCACACAAAATAATGAAAAAAGAACGCTAACCTCCTTATGGAGATCCCCATATGATTCGTGAGGTATGCAGCACTCAAATGTCCTGAAAACAGATCAATGTCGCACTGCTTGCCCGCTATAAATAGTGTAAATATGTAACAGACAACATAAGACAACTAAAATACTGCAAGTAAACATAACATTTTAATCAATTACTGTTGTCGCCAACTGAAACAATTCCAATTGTTGTGTACAGCGTCTCCGCGGACATCCACAGGTATGACTGCTAGGACACAAGCTGCCTGGTTTCCTCGAATCTTGGAAACGCGGTGTGGGCTGGGTGATGCCTTTTGGTGTAATGTTGTTGATAGAGCTGGCAAGGCTGTCTATAGCATTTCCTTGAGCTTCCCATAAATGAGAAGTATCTCGGTGTACTCCGTATTTGTGCGCATACCAGGTCGTTATTATCCATTCCCATTGATAGCCACACAAATGAATACTGCAAGACATGAAACTGCTTAACAGAATAATACAATGGCCATAGGTGTGCTGAAAGTCTGAATCAGCTGATGCGGTACCATTGGCAAGTAATTCTTAACCACACTTCTCGTGGTGTCTACGGTTTGTTAACCAATCATCCCCTTCCCGTTTCGTTACAATTGACGGTTTTATAAAGGCGACTAAATTTAGTTAAGTTAGTGGAAGTATAACTTCACAAAGCATGCAATCTTATGGCGAGTGACGACTTCCTTTACTGCAATTTTCCGGTGAATTAAACTAGATGAGGTGAAGTTCAGTATTAAGTACATTTTGGCTATCTATAGCTAGCTGAATGATGTGAATATCACATGCAGTACGCATGGGCTGTTCAACTTCAGTACCCACTGCATTACATCACACAATACGCAAGTAGCCAATCTTACAAGAGTGTTTTCTGACTTCCCCTTGCTGTGTTGCGTGTCGCTGATGACTCACGCATAGCCCGTCCGGAAGTGAGGCACATATAGTTGGTCGATTTCCAAAGACAATAGTGTTGTTCTCCCTCTTCTTATCTTTATTTCTCTTCTCCCTCTCATTTCCTGCGGTCCAGACCAGTGCCGAGTGTGCATACCAAGACCAAAATGTTGCAGCCCATTCAATACTGGCGGCGGTGCGAGTAGATACAGGACTGAGCGCTACAATTAAGATAAGTCGATCTTTGGCTAATGCTACCCTTGTGGTCACTGACCATAAATCGATATTCTCTTCTGTAATTAGTTGCCAAAATATAGCATATATAATGCTGTATATCTATATTGGTCGAATTACTTTAATAGAGTAGGACTCCGTTTCCAGGAAGATCTACTACAGCCATTGTCGAAGCACGTAATGTTCCCGGTATTGTATATGGACCTTATTTACATCCCTTTTTGACGGTAGAACGGATATTAACTGCAGAAGAGAATACATAACATTGATAACTCTACAGGAGAGCTAAATTTCGTTTGTATAACTGAAGTTTCTTGTGAATGCCACCGCACACAGATTCACATAACACAAAGTTTAATTGCAATAAACCAATGCACTGTTTCATGCATGAGATTAAATGCAAATCACATCGTATATCTTATCTACAGTCGTAGTGTGGATAGTGACAGTGGTGGTCTGAGTTGTATCAAACAAGAGGAAAGCCTTCGAAAACTGTGAGAAAATCATAATTTTAAATTTACCTCACTGTTTAAAGAAAAAACATGAATTTCAACTCAATATTATAATTGCTAAACTCTGAATACAATCTAGCAGGAGTAGAGCTGCTGCCAAAATCGGAATAAAACCTAATATTCAACGTAGCGCCTTCAGTACATTGTTTATGAATCAGAAAGTAATTTGAGTATTGTGCGTACAGCACTCATTCTATAGTTTCTGTTAGTATTTTAGCTATTACTCTCTCAAGCTAGGTATATAACCCACGGCTTGCTTGTACTGTGAAGAAATTAAAGGAAGAATCACATTGCATTAGTCCGCAACTCATTCCACAATTCCTTCGTCTCTTTCAACTTTGGGCAGTCAGTCAAACAATCTCAGCCGCTGTGCACGGTTTCCTTAGCATTAGCCTTAGCATTAGCCTTACTGATAGTATTCAAACTTTATAGTAATGTACAAAGATCGTTTGGATTTAAACACATTACTGATTTATTTCGTTTCTCGTACAAGAAGAATATTCATGGAGAAAGAAATTATTCGTTTTTGGCTTCAACTCATGTGTTGCTTTAGAAATAATGCGACAGTTAAATTAATTTATGCAAGTTTTGCTTATTTTAATATTACTAGTGGAAAACCTCCTTCCAGACGTTTCGCCATTGTCGAGACTAGCAGAGTACCACTGCCACGCCACTGAAGATGTTCGACGCAGCTTCGGACGAAACGTCTGGAAGGCGGTTTTCCACAGCCCACAAGCCCGAATAATCATTTTCTACCGGTCGTGAAAACTTACGCAATTTAATCATCTATATAGCTTACTTATATGCGACAAAGCTGGCTATTGCCTCAAAAACAACAACAAAAACTACAAGGAACAACTAAAACCGGTACAAGTTAACAGAGAACAATTTTAATGTGTACAACTAATATAGAAAGGGAATGCAACAGAACTGTATTTAGAACTGTTAACTGTGTCGAATTTTACTTTGGCTAAGCTGCATTTGTTTGTCGAATTGGAAGCAGGCGAAAAAAAATACCATTGGTCAGTTACAAACAAATGAGTGTCCCTGTTCGACTTAGCACTTTGCTATCGATATGGTCGTCGATATACGTTCCTGTTCTCGTTCCCAAGTTATTACAATGCAGCTATATGCAGGTTTGCTTCCCGTTCTCGGTTATTGTGAAATTTTAAAAACCCTTTTTTTTTTTTAAAATTTGTAATTAGTAAAACTTATAAACTTGCTCATAAACAAAATCATCACGCTTTCTTTCCAGTAACAACTGCAAGCAGTAGTCTTAAACCCAGAGTTGTTACTCACCAAGGAATCTGGCTTGCATGATTTGGGCAAGCAATTTCGCCAGAGCAAGTCTGTGCTTTGCGATAAGCTCGAAAGTTAAGATTAAAGGAAAACATCCATAAACTCGAGGCTAGGAACAAATTTGCCAAGGGGTATTTACATACACTTTAAGTGAAGGATTTTACTTCCAACGTTAAGAGGGGAGAGAGAGGGTTAAAAATCGGGGCTCGCAAATCTTTCATGTACGAGTACCCAGAGTATTTATTTTCAGATACGTTCGTTTTGTGTAAAAACAAGGCTGAAGGCTGCTTAAATATACTACTTTTTACCCGATGAGATTTTCACCATCGCGGGGGAAAAAAGCCAAATGCTTAAAATGCTATTTTTTCGCCACCTATTACATAAATAGCTATTGCATGCTAGTATATTTTAAAACACGGTGTTCAATATTAAACTAAACCTAGTTTAATGTGAATTCCGAGTGACAAACGAGAGCGCTGCCGACGTGAACTGATACTGTAATGGATACCAGTGAGTGAAGCCATACGGATTCTATCGATAGTTTCAAACTCGAATACATTTGCATACACTATTCTGCAGGGGAGGTGACATCTTCAATTTGCAAAGTTATCAGATTATTCATTCTCTTGCAAATTCGTGCCGTCAACAAGTGTTTACACCAAGCTGGAAGTTCCTTTACCTTCCTGTTCGCAAGTTTTACTAACTTAGACACACGGCAACAAAATGGATGTGTTCATGAGGTAAACTGTACCACTTCGGCCGATAATTCTCATGCCATGTGGAATACATTAGTGTAACTGGCGCTTAAGAACCAGATAATTGGGGCAATCCTTCTAGGAAATAGGCCAATTCTTCTGGGAAAGGGCGGAAATGTAACACGGAAATCATTGCCCATATTGAGAGGCCAATAATACTATTATACACGTTTTATTGCGTGTGATGTAGCTTTTGGTGAAAGAAAAAGAAATTACCTTTCATAGCTACGCATACAAAGTGTTGGGGAATAAGTACGCAGACGGCGATTTCTTGAAGTTAATCTCAAACATTAATACTTCCACCATTTTCCTCTAAGTGCACACTTGCATAAATAAAAAACAAAATTGGTCGAATGTTTGGTTGTCAATATGTAAGCACTTCTTTATCGCTTATTTCTGCAATTAGCACAGACAGGTAGAGCTTCAAAAGATGAGTTATTTGTGTACTTTTCAGATTTTCGAAAAATGTTACGTGTAATGATGAGCTGACGAGAGTATTCTTGAAAACTGCAGGTCGCATTCTTGGAAGATGTTAAAATTAAATACCTAGTTTGTTTTCTTTTACCCAACTTTTCTTTTTTGAGTTATACCTGTTCACAAACGAACACAAAACTGACATTTTTCTAAGAATGCTTGTTAGATTCAGGGTGTCACAAAACGTGTATTTCCGGTGAGGTCTCAATATCGGATTTTTGGGGTGGAATGCACTACTTCCTCTACTTACTATAAGTGGTAGAGAAAGCAAGGGGAAAAACTGGCATTTATAATTCAAATAGACAGCCAGATCTTAAACATACAACGTGCAACTGGTTCTACAACTTTCAAATACCTTAAATACGGCTGCATCTACGTTAATTTAGACTTCTTACCATTCATTAAAAAGGGCATTTCACTTAACATTCCGGCTCTAGAAGCAATACGGCAGTCTGTTCGCAAAATACTGATTTCATCGTTTGCAGGAATATCGCCATCTTAACTTCCTAGATATGCAAGTGTTATTTAAGTTCAGACATTTTTCCCTTTCTAATCCCAAAATATATTCACCTGATCTTGCTCAAACTTTCATTCTTTGCTTATATGAGTTTTTATGGTCCCGAGTGGATGGATCGAGTAATGTATTACTGTTGAGTCGAATGCAGCTACTATAGATCTTCCAAGTCGGCCGCCAGACTTTCTCTATTTCCCAAGTGTAATATATCTTGAGGAAAGAAGGAAGGGCTGCTCTGGACAAGGAACAACATCCTTCTTCTCTCCATCGGGAATATGTTCACACATAAAGCTTCTCCAGCTGAGAACTCCATCAAGCCCTGATGTCTATGGTCAAAGTACGTTCTGGAGATCGACGAAGGAGCTGGGCATTCAATTTTCAAATATACATACACAGAATTCGTTTTGAGAGCGTACGTAGGAAACGTTAAACTGACATTCGCTTAGAAAGATTCTGTCTGTAAAATACTAAACTTTAAAAGGAAATAACACTGTTGAATTAAAACAATCACAGGTCTCGCTAGCTTTATTTGCACTGCCAACTTTAACATCTAACAACGAAGATATCTGATCGTTCTGCAATGACGGCTAGCTCTGTTCTAATTTCTATGCCTTTCTCTGTCTGTACATCTTTCCGCTGGGAAAGTTCTAATCTCTTTCGAGGCTTCTCCCAACATCTCAGTAAAACGAAAGCAAATATAAGTAGCTAACACCATCACTCCTACACTGCAAAACTGCGGATTGTCCAACAAAACAGAGAACTCATTTTCTCTCACTAATATTTAATACTCCCCGACAATTCTCTTAGCTTTTCTTATTTTATCAACTTTCCCGACGGTATCCTAACTCTCTGGTTTTACAACTTCAATGCTGTGCAAGCTATTGTCATTAAATGTACATATCAATAGGCAAGTTCTAATCTTTCATGAATTACGCACATACGCGGAAACACCAGTGTTTTTTTAAAGCTATTTTTAAACGCGTTACACTAAACCAGGCCTTCTATAACGTAACAAGTTTAAACCTAGCTGTTTCCCAGATGCATTGAACAAGAAAAAAATCCACTAAATGGAATATTGTAAGCTGACTTATTTAACGCTGCGAAAAGATGCTTTGACCATCGTATATTGACACTGTTATGGATTTAATTCAGCGGAGGCGTTCCAAAGACCAGGGCAATTAATGAATTACTTCAAATAATGTGATTTTAGAGTATCGCTATGTAAGCTGGTTTGCATAGAATTTGTTAAGATCATTTCAAGCATTTTTATGCGCTGAGAGGACAAGGAAATACATTTATACAAAATAAACACTTTATCGCTTTTATATCAAAGAAACAAGTAGAATTAGATACAATATTTAGAATATCTTAGGAAACAGACGTTTTTGGCAGGTAGAGGGAAAAAACATTGCACAATCTAGAGTAAAACAATGATGAAAACTCCGTTAACTTGCCTTGTCATAAATGGACGTAATTGCGCAAGTTTCATAATTTCTTAAAGGAAATGTATGGGATTATGTTTCTTGGATTTCTGTAATTTTACAATTTATGTATCTCTTCATTGTAGATATAAACACAGACTGTTTATTCAAAGGAGCATTGCAACACCTTTGGTAATTTATCATAAAAACTTCGACGACAGAGCAGAGCATGATAATTCAAGCTCCAGGCAGAGGAATGCTTTGTAGTTGTTCCCACACGTTTGTTTCTTTCTTTCTTTCCTTCTTCCTAGAAGCTTAATGTGATTTAACCGGTTGGGTCATGACGGTTGCAAGTGATGTTCACATACGCCCGAAGTTCATGTTATAGAACAGTGTCTAATCGCTTCTGTCTTCGAACCTGTTTGCCCGACAACCGAATTCTTGAAGGCTGAACACGTCAGCTGCATTATTTAGGTGTTTATTTACTGTGCAAACATGACCGGTATCGCCAATTAAGTTACAATATCCTTTCGCTTACAAAACGAAGAAAAAATAATATAAATCTAATTACAAAAGAATTAAAAAAAAAAAAAATAAAAAAATAAAAAAAAAATAAAAAAAAATCTGATGTGTTGCACTCACATGACTTTCTCTACTCTTGTACTAACCATTCATACAAACTCTTATTCCTATATCTTCTTAGTGTTAGTCAAATGTTTGAGATTCTGTTGTCTCTGCACACTTAACATATAAAAAAATGAACACGATGATCCATTTCACGAAAGTTCTAAGTTTTCCGAAACTTACACACATAACAAGGAATATCTCCGAAATGGTTCACACTACAAGAAAATTTATTGAGACATAAATTGTGTATTTTAGCAAGATCTACATTTTTTGTATAGTATAATTTGGTCTATCTCTAACGGTTTACCAGTTATGCAAAAGTCGTCCAGAGTAAATACGACTACAGGGGCTATAGCCAGAAAATTCAAGATATGCATTTCATTTGTCATAAAAATATCTCAAACATATGACATTTTAATCGAAATCGATAGAGCCATTTTCAAGAAAATAAAAATTTTCGAAAAAGTTTCCATGTAAAGGGTAGTTTAGGGTGGGGCTATTTTCTTCAAAATCTTCGTGTCGCATCCTTGAAAGACATTAAACTTAAATACCAACTTTGGTTTTTAACCGATTTTTCGTTTTTGAGTTATGCTGTCCACAGACTGACACACAGACACACACACACGGACCTTTTTCTAAAAATGCAGCGAGCGGACTTCTGGCCCGGAGGTCCCTGTTCAATTCCCGACCAAGGATTGGGAATGTCTCTTAGAATTTCCTACCTTCCATAGTCTGGATTTGAGACTGAATGTGCGTGTCAAAATAAGTTAAAAACGACGAAAATGTATCAGTGTCACTCTTGGACTACAGAAGTTAGGAAATATTTTGATAGATTAACAAAATCAAAGTATATTGACTGCCTTAGAATTATCAACCGCATTATGTAGCAGTGTATAGAGGTAGAGTAACAAATAATAATTTCTTTTGTGCGATAAGCTTCCTGAGTAATGAATTATTAGAAGTAAAACCCAGACAATAACGTAACTGTTGGAGAAATGAATGCTTGAGGGACTTGTGTTGAATGAGTTCAATGTGTTTAATATATCTGACACTTGCTTGATATTCTGATAGCCTAACTGTGAAAAGACAAAGACATTTCGCCCTGTTCTTCAGCAGGATGTGAGACCGTGGAGTAGAGATAACATCGCAAACCCTGTATGTCATTCGCTGAGAGGGCCCTTCACCTGCTTGGAACACCACACCTCATGGAGAGTACTTGCAGACGACTGCATCATCCTTACGATCATTTGTCAGCTGTTAAGGAACGAGTCTCATGAACAAATTAAGTGGATGTAAAACTGGCAAAGGTTGACAGAGGAACCAAGTGTGACTGAGGATGAGGCAGAAATCACTATTGTAATTTAGACCCAGAAATAGGAAAATAACTTCTGCTTCTTTGAATTCACCCAATATCACATGTAAAAATGTGAATACTGTGGGCCTCTGACGAGAGGTGCCCTGCTCTCTGGAGTGTAAAGGGGTGGCAGTAGCACGTGGCAGCTCACGATGTCATACTTAAATCTACATTAACTACAGTGTTCCTCACACGAGAATGTGACTGTAAGGAATGTGCTTGACATCAGCAACTCCAGTGTTTTCTGAGAAAGACTACGGCTAAAGTTTAAACATAATAAGGCTTAGGCCTGTTAAGCTCGTGTGCAACGGGTGTATCACAGCATTACGCACAAGAGCGCATGTTTTTAACAGACCTAAGCCTTACTGATATGTTGAAACTCTAGCTGTAATCTTTCTCACAAAACGCTGCAGTTGTTGATGTCAAACACATTCCTTAACACATTCTCCTGGGAGAAACACAGTACATAAGCGAGCGCCTTGCGAACCGAGCAATCCTAAGCAAGGCTCGTTAAGTTAGGATAGGGTTTTAATGCACTCCTGAAACGCTCGCCTTGATTCAGAGGATGCAATGGACACAGATTACAAATATAATACCATTATGTGGAAATCAAGTAGGCTAAGTAATAGATAAGTTTAAAAACATTAAAGAAGATGCATGGCGCAATGTAGACGAATGCCAAAATAAAACAACTTGGTAGTGGCGTAGCAGAGAAAGTAAATAAGCATAACAAGGGGGGCGGGGAATTAAGTTTAAGTTATATTTCCTTAACACAGTAATAGGTGAGATACGCATCAATACTTTGAATTCGAAATAATTCCAGTTTTATCATTTTAATTTTATGATGTAATTTTTATCACTTCGATATTTTTTGTGATGCCAGTATTATTACGACTATCATCTGAACCATTATTAGGAGAAATTAAAATGCTGCCCTAGGCATTCACAACTATAAGTCTGTTTTCTATGATTATTACATTTTCATAACTGCATTTATACAATATTCTATTCTTATCATTTTGTTACCGAAATACTCAACATAATCTCACTAGTTTTTTATCTATCTAGAGGTTATAAAAACTCGAGTGGGCTTTAATTGAGTATCTCAAAATTTAAAGAAAGTATATAAAGATTACAAGAAGTAAAAACAATAAAATATTGGGAAATGTTTCATATTTACCTGTAGATGTAAAGGCAGAAGATAATTTATGGAAGGAATATACCTATATTGCACGACTTAGAAGTAGATATGATCAATAGGAGAGCCTGTAAACCACCCTTCCTTAGTTAGACATTTCTTATATACGAAATAGCTCGATGTAACCGACTGCGCATGCGCGGCGTAAAGTGCCAACTCAAGAGTAGTAGCAAAATCTGCGAAAAATTTCGGGTACACTCTATCATCGTTTCTAGTTGATGTTGGGCCCTTATGGAAAGATGGCTTCGCAGAAACGCGTGAGGCTCGTATTCGGGAGTTCGTGAGTTCCATTCCCGCGGCCAACCTTCCTAATCCATGGGTTCTTTATGGGGATTTCCTCGCATCACAAGGCGAATGCTGGGAAGTACAATTACATCCCCCGAATCCCATTTAATTCCATCTTCATTTCAACCCGGTTTTTCAGGTTCGGAAGTATCGGTGATGGCGAGTTTGGCGTTTGGGTGGCGTTGTAGTCACCTTACCGGTGGCTGCTTGGCGAGCCCTGGTGTCGAGACGACGAATCTCCAGCAGACGTTAGAGACCCTCAAACTGGCTCGGGTTCCCATACGTCCGTAAAGCGCTGTCACTTCATCCCTTCCTCTCGGGGTCTGATATACAATAGCTTCAACAGTTGCTTCAGTAAATACTCTGCATCTACCTCTATCTCTAAACCCACAGAATCTGCAAGCGACATTTTCCGCTTACGCGTTTATCAGTGGCTCACGAGCGGTTACAAAACAGGATCGGCTTGCGAAAAGTTCTCACAAGTGCATTTTTACAAAAGATAGCTTTCTCAATATCCATTGCGTCGTTTAGCATATTAAATCTACATTTGTTATTCACGCTTAAGGACAGTGTTAGCAAACGATCCAATATTTACAAAGTTTAGGTTGTTATTTAGCCAAACTGAGCATTCTATTGCGAAACAAAGGCGATGTTTGCAGAATGTGTTAGGTAGTGTGCAGGTGGTCCACAATTATTTGCCAGGAAATCACTTGCAAACACCGTCATTAGCAACACTTAACAGCATCCGTCACAAGAGATGGTTTGTTGTTTGTCCTTCCTCGACCGAAGAGGTGCTCTTGTCTGTTGATGACAGTGAGTCAGGTATCAACGTAACCGGAGGCAGAATTGCACAACATCAAGTGCAACGTGGATAAGTCCTTTTTACTTTCTCTACTGGTAAGTAGGGGAAGTATTGTATTCCACCCAAAAATTCGATGTCGAGATTTCACCGAAAATATATATTTTGAGGCCCTCTGAATAAAAAAAAAAAAAGCATTTTTAGACAAAGGTCCGTGTGTGTGTATGTGTGTCAGTCTGTGGACAGCATAACTCAAAAACGAAAAGTCGGTTAAAAACCAAAATTGGTATTTAAGTTTAATGTCTTTCAAGGATGTGACACGAAGATTTTGAAGAAAATAGCCCCACGCTAAACTACCCTTTACATGGAAAAGTTTTCGAAAATTTTTATTTTCTTGAAAACGGCTCTAACGATTTTGATTAAAATGTCATATGTTTGAGATATTTTGATGACAAATGAAATGTACATCTTGAATTTTCTGGCTATAGCCCCTGTAATCGTATTTACTCTGGACGACTTTTGCATAACTGGTAAACCGTTAGAGATAGACCAAATCATACTGTACAAAAAATGTAGATCTTGCTAAAATACACAATTTATGTCTCAATATATTTTCTTGTAGGGTGAACCATTTTGGAGATATTCCTTGTTATGTGTGTGAGTTTCGGAAAACTTAGAACTTTCGCGAAATGTGCAAAGAGAACGGAATCTCAAAGCTTTAAAAGATTTGACTATCGCGCAAAGCCTACTGTATTCCCATATTTCCCTTGCATCTGCACGGAAATTAGCAATAAGATAATTTTTACAAATGTTTATCTCAACTAACACGAAGAAAATATAGGAATAAGAGTTTGTAAGAATGGTTAGTACAAGAGTAGAGAAAGTCATGTGAGTGCAACACATCAGATTTTTTATCAAATGCTCTTACTTAACTGACTCAGCCGTAGGATGGCCACAGTTCTCTTTTTCCCGGACACGTCCTGTATTCTAGTGCATAAAAAGCATCCAGGTGGATTTTCGGAAATTTCGGGAAATTTCGGGAAATTTCCTTTTTTGTAGTGTGTGGTAATTTTGTAGTTAAAAATAAAATTGGAATTTAAATAACATGATCTTCCTTTCAAGGGATTAAGATATCGAATGTTGACATCACAAAAACAAAATGCACACACTCACTTCACCCTAATTGCTTAAACATTGTCTCATAGCTCAATCGGTAGAGCACCTGCCGGTTGTGTGAGTACTAGGTTCGATTCCCCGCTGAAGGGGTGGAAAGCTATCTTTAACTCGGATTATTCCTTATCCTCCCTAGAGTCTGGAAGTATGAATAGGAGTGTGAATGTGTGCGCGTGCGCGTGCGCGTGTGTGTGTATTTAATCTAATAAGTTAACCCAAGACGGCGCCGTGGCCGAGTGGTTAGACCGCTCGCTTACCAGGGACCCGTATGTATTATTCGTGATGGACGAAGCGGCGTCTGTACGGGTTTTCTCCGGATTATCCGGTTTCTCTCGCCACTCAATCTACCAATTGCTCCATAATCACCTTTCCATTCATCGAGTTCGCCTGCATTATATATCAAGCTCTTCCTCACTATCATACCTGACCACCCGCTTCCAGGTCTTCACTCTGTCCGGTCCATGAATTCCTGTGCTCCCCAGCAGGCATGTGACCCTATGCACTGGCTTGTAAGTCCTAGGGGGTATACGTTCTACATAAGAGGAGGGCAATCAGATAAAGAAAGAAAGAAACAAACAAACAAACAAACAAAGAAAAGAAAGTAATTATTTTAAGAGAGCCACCGACATGACCTTCGATGTTAAAGGCAGCATATGAATGGAACATTAAAAAAAACATCTTTTTAAGTTTTATAATTCCTTTTTATGCTTCATTTACACACCCCAGTTTAAATTCTATGGCGATATCTGAGGCTTTGACTTGAGAAACGACCTACTAGTGGTATCTATAATCTCATAACTGTAGGATTTTTTAAACATTATTGCTTAACTTTTTGAACACAAACACACACACCTGCACTACCAGGCTGTACTGAAGGAATGATTCTGGATACCCAGCGATCTCTGGGTTGAAAAGCCAGAACGCTGAACATTCGACCACAGAGGGAGTCACATGTTTTATAAACGTTGCAATATTATTATAAACACATTTCGTAGTATAACACAAGAGGCTTCTTCCGACCAATTCGTGAGAATAGAGAATGACCTACCAGAGTGTGCAATTGAAGAGGTGTGTAACAAAATCCGGTGGGTGAAAGTTTTTAATTGCATGCAGAATAGGGGCAAGTGATCAAAATTCCGCAAGGTAACGCACTGAAACTGGGTAAATATCCGATCCACATTGGCAGCAAGTCAGCTGAGGACAGGAATTTTGGAAAGTGTGGCGACCTTGAGAGTTGTGAATGGGATCGTCGCAGCAGCAGTAGCAGCAGCAAACAGGATCGATACCATCACCCACTCACGCACTCTCCGGGGCTCCACGTGTATACGTGTTTCTGGCCCAGCGGCCACCGCAGGCTTCTGCATTGAAATCGTTAGCAGCAACACCGTCTATTCTTGTAGGTATATACCTACCGAGTGCAATGATCGCGTTTGTACTTCGGCGTCTTTCAGTTCATCCTGACAGTCGCACAGTGATGTCGATATGTTTCTTTACTTACTGCATTGTGTGCGCTAGCAATTTCTCTAGAGAGGAGATTAAGGGGATACCTCTGTGGGTAATCAGCAAGTCGAAGAGTGCAATGACTACGTAGGTTTTATGTCAAAATAATCTCATATATGACATTCAACTGACTTACTATGTCAATTATTGTTTATTTCTTTCCCTAGCACCTACTAATAGAGGAGGTACTGAACTCCATACAAAATTTACTCATCGGAACTTCGCCGAAAGTACATGTTTTGAGTTCCCCTGTTTCAAAAAAAATTTTAGAACAAGATCTTTAACTGAATATCGTTAACAGCATAGCCCACTTTTTAAAAAAAAAAGTTTCTACACCTCAAACTATCTTCTACAATGGAAAATGTTTCATTGTTTTACATTTTGCTCAAAAGTGGCTCTAACGACTTTGATTAAACTAACGTTTGTATAAGATATTTGCATTAATAATCAAGTACATAGCTTCAATTATATGGAAATAGCCTCTGAAGTCCTGTTTCTTCAGAATTAATTAGGTATAATTTTGTAAACCATAAGATAGTGACAAAAAGTTGCTCTAGAAAAAATATAGATATCTGTAAAACAAAAAATGTATTTCTAATAACCATATTTTTGAACATCAACAATCTCCGATATTTTCGTTGCAAATGGCTTGAATTTTTAGAACTAATCTTTTGAAGTGATTTGTAACTGTGACTCATGTAACTGTTCTTACAAACGCCTATCTAGTTCAAATTAATCGAGATAGACATTTATTTTGTAGAAATAGCATTATTTCATACTTCCTTATAAGTACAATAAGAATACGGGAATACAGTAGACTTAAGCTAAAGTCATATATTTTAAGAGCTGGTCGCTATGAATTGGCTTTGCCGTTCTTCTTGGAGGCGGCGGAGAAACAAATAACTTTCCATTTGATAAAAGTATAAAAATTTGAACACTCAAACCAATATTTAAAAATCTGATGTGTTGCACTCACATGACTTTCTCTACTTTTGTACCAACCATTCTTACAAACTCTTATTCCTATATCTTCTTCGTGTTAGTTAAAATAAACATTTGTACAAATTATTTTATTGCTTATTTCCTTGTAGGTACAAGGGGAATATTAGTATACAGTAGGCTTTGCGCGATAGTCAAATCGTTTAAAGCTTTGAGATTCCGTTCTCTTTGCACGATTCACATATAAAAAAAATGAACAACGATGACCCATTTCACGAAAGTTCTAAGTTTTCCGAAACTCACACACATAACAAGGAATATCTCAGAAATGGTTCAACCTACAAGAAAATTTATTGAGACATAAATTGTGTATTTTAGCAAGATCTACATGTTTTGTATAGTATGATTTGGTCTATCTCTAACGGTTTACCAGTTATGGAAAAGTCGTCCAGAGTAAATACGACTACAGGGGCTATAGCCAGAAAATTCAAAATATACATTTAATTTGCAATGAAGATAAATCGTATAGTGTTTTAATCAAAATCCTTACAACCACTTTTGAGAAAATCAAGATAGAAACGATTTTGATTTGTGATTGAATCTAATTTAGGTATCTAATTTAAGATTTTTAGGAACTAAAAGTACGAAGTATATCAGATGTCTACTGAGGACTTCGCGTTTTGATGGAGTAACTTAAGCCCGAAATAAAGCAGACCTCTAATAACTAATGAGGAGGGACATGTAAATTTCACCAATCGGACACCAACAGGAAGAGCGAATTAATCGGGCAAATTTTGCAGGAGCCGTTCTCCTTGTCCCTTGTCACCTCGGATCAACTTGTCTTGTCTGGTGGGACAATCTGAAGGTGGGATCCGTTACTCCCGTGAACGAGAGCATGAAACTACGTAGGGTTTCAGGTTCTGAATTCTTCTTCCTCTTCTCTCCCACGTACTGAACCCGTTTCTATGACGGGGTGCATGCATTAATATAGGTTTTCCCCAAGCACCACGACGAGGTAAATGTGCATCGTACACAAGGAAAATAAAGACGTAGAACGGCTGTGACTCACAGCACAGCAGAAAGTAAAAAAGAGAAAGAAACAGCTGCACGAGAAGGAAGTATATAAGTGGTCGAGGAAATTGGGAAGCACATGCACCGTAGTCTTTATGACCGGTTTTATATGCGCACAATAAACCAATGTAGGCGGAGAGAACATTAATAGCACTAATGCCAGTTAATTCAAACTCCCCCGTGATATACCCTTAGTTTTAACCAATTTCTTAACGACATATCCTTATTTGCAGCGAGAAATGTTCTGCAACTTTTGTTTTGAATACATATATGGTGGCAACATCCACATACTAAAGGGTTATTAATTTATTAATCTCCCTCATAATGATATTTGTCTATTGATACGTACTTAGGTATATAGGTATTGTAACAAAACTGCAAAATTCGAAATCTGTTACTTTTCTAACACTTTGTTTTCTAAATTTTACTACAAATACACAATTTCCTTCTCGTTCTTAACACAGTTTATAGGCTTTTCTGCTATTACAATTCACAATTGTTCTTCTGATACGCTTTCTCAGTATTTCAATGTTTTTCTCCACTTTCATTGTCTCTTATTTCTTGACTATTACGATGCATTCACTCGACGACACATACGTAATCACTGACAGGCTGGCCGACTCACTCTCCTAACTATAATTGTACGCGACGACTTACACCCTAAACAACTCAACTCTAAACTTACTATGTCTGTCCTATTTATATTGGAGCTGGCGTCATCCAACTGTGCAAAAATCAAGAGTAAACAGGACTACATGGCTATAGCCAGAAAATTCAAAATATACATTTCATTTGTCATCAAAATATCTTAAACATCTGGCATTTTAATAAAAATCGTTAGTCATTTTCGAGAAAATCCAAATTTTCGAAAAAATCTTCCATGTAAAGGGTCGTTTAGGCTGGAGGAATTTTCTTCAAAATCTTCGTGTCACATCCTTGAAAGACATTAAACTTAAATGCCAACCGACTTTTTGTTTTTGAGTTATGTTGTCCACAGATGACACACGGACCTTTTTCTAAAAATGCTTTTTTTTTGGGGGGGGGTTCAGATGGTCTCAGAGCATATATTTTCAGTGAAATCTCGACATCCAATTTTTGGGTGGAATACAATACTACCTCTACTTTACTATACATAGTAGACAAAGTAAAAACGTTAAAGCTGTTTTTCAAAAAATCAAAAAGAATAACAATTTTCCACATAAAGAGTACCTAGTTTGGAGTGCGAGAATTTTGTTGAAGATCATTATATACTTTTGGAAGATGTTGAAGTTTCGTATCTAGACGGCTTTTCGTTTTTAAGTTATGCTGTTCACAAAGAGAGACACATACACACACCAAACACAAACCTTTTTCTAAATATAATGTATTTGTCTTTCTTTGATGCGGGAAGCGTGTTTCCGGTAATACTCGGTAGCGTATGTTTGGGTGGAAAGCAGTGCTTCCTCTACTTGCTAGAGGTGGTAGTACTAGAGAAAGAACAAAGCCACTCAAAGCAAATTCCTTATCTTATTTTTTACCTTCACGTGACTTTGATTCTAGTGTTGGAGTAGGTAACTTGATGCACTTATGGCTCTGCTACCGAACTTAAACATCATTGCATGTAGTTCTGTAGCGGTGACTTAAATTAAGTTCGCCAACAGAGCTGCAAGAAACTTCGGTAGCACTCGCATAAAGTCGGGTTACCTCGCTTGATTGAAGGCCACATGCCATTTCCACTCCCCGCATTGTACTTGCTCTCTGTCTATTCACTGCGATATGCACTCCTCGAGACGTTGAATAATGGAGCCGTAATAGGTGTATTGTCGCACTGCAACACCTATTTATTTAATGGTTTAATGACGCCGTCAATTGCCAGGATCATATCAGTGCCGCAATTTCGTCCCTCAGGAGCTTTGTTAGTAAATCTACTGACATGGAGCTGTCGTTTTTAAGCACATCGGTCTGAGCCGGACTTGAACCCGCGACCTTGGAACCAGTAGGCCAACGTCTAACCAACTGAGCCACCTAGACCTACGAGAGAGTGCAAACCATTTTCTGAAAATTTGGAAAACAGTCTTTGCACATTAGCAAGTCTTAGTTGCATCAGCTATAGTAAACTTTCATACATAATCGCTCCTTTATGTGAAACTGGAAAGCAATGCGTGCCCTGACCATATCAAGCTTGGTCTTTAACCATTTTTTTTTTTTTTTTTTTTTTTTTTTTTTATTTTTGAGT
Organism: Tenodera sinensis; assembly: GCA_030765045.1. Classification (NCBI taxonomy): domain Eukaryota; kingdom Metazoa; phylum Arthropoda; class Insecta; order Mantodea; family Mantidae; genus Tenodera; species Tenodera sinensis. Next base: position 165,924,878 of record CM060966.1, read on the forward strand.
TAAGTAGACACGCAGACAGACGAAAAATGCTTTAGTTATGGATTCCGGAAGTTTCAAAGCGTGTATTTCCGGTGAGATTTCCGAATATAACACTCCCCCTTTTAGTAGAGGTAAGTGGGAAAGAAAGTACAAGTTACAGCCTTCTTTGTGTAGTCCAATCAGAGGTGGGTGAAAGATTTTAGCCTCATTAAATACGAACAAAGCACTTCTCCAGCGCGTATCTGTACGATGAGTGGTGTGAAAGAAAGGTTGCACCTAAAAAGCAATCAAATGTACGGGTCCCAGGCGAGAGTCGGCGGCTTGACTTTCGTCACCGCCTTCTAAAGATCTTTCCCACTTAAAGGCTGACAAGGCGGTAACCAACCACTTGAGAACTACGGCGCATGCAAAAGAAGAATGAGTGACGCCGTCAGGAATTCGAGGAACAAGGGAGGGGGGTTGACGAAAATGTTCATTGGGAAGCCAGAAGCTTTGCTTTGTGTACAACCTTAGCCCTGCAATTAGCACAGGGGAGCATAAAATTAAAGGATAACAGTTCATAACAATGCATCTTCTCTCGCCATGCATTTAAGATGCCAAGAGACCAAGATCGATATTTTAAATAAAATAGAAGAATGAAAATGCATCCATTGCCTTTCACACTAGCCTGGTGTTGGGAAAGGTTGGAAAGGTACAATCAAACTCTCATAACCGGCAGATCCGTGGTTCAACTCCCGGCTATGGCGTTGAATTTTTCAGCTCCATCCTACCGTTCCAAAATTAAAGAAATCTGTGATCTGATGTTTGGCCAGTGCATTCTCCCTGGCAGGATAGTTAAATTAAGCTACAGTTTTGTTCTGGTCTTTTCGGAAATGTCAGTAAATTATTACAATCCATTTATTTGGAAGACATAATTGAGGTGTTGTGTTCATTTACTGATGAAATGTGCTACTACTCAGTCTTGCTGGAGGGACCTACTAGAACGAAATGGCCAGAAGTTCCAACAATAATCATTTTTGTTCCAGGGCAGAATTAATTTGATCAGCTATATTTTAGATAGATATCGACCACAGCAAGAAAACAGATAGTACGTGTTCCTTTAACAGTGAAGCATGCTTCACATTTGACCCCTCTCTTTTTGGCTAAACATCCTATTCAATTCTTGGTCACATCGGATGGTTACTGTAGGTTCGTTGGTTCTCTTGAGTCAGTGTGTGCCAAAAACATGGATTTAGTTCCATAGCCGCCTTACTGTGCCATCTACTTTTGTTTATGTTGAGTTTTTGGTGGAATGTGGGATTTCTCTTTTAAAGGGGGAAATTAAGTGATGAAATTGTCCATAAAGAAGTCTTATAAACTGAAATTTCCTCTTCAATTTGATAAATAGCTTATAACTAGGGCTAGGAAGTTCACGCATTTGCATGTTTTTTCATAGGGGTTAAAAATGTATGCTTTTACATTATGTGCACGAATTACGGAATTTTTAGTTATTTGGGCATGATTTTATGGTGCGTAAAACTGCATATTTTAATGATTTGTATGGCTTTTTATTACTTTTTTCTATCTGGATAATATTTTTCATATTGGCAGTACTGCACATGATGATGCAATTCACGAAGATTTCAATATTATTGCCCCTATATTGCATATTTTAATGATTTTTATGCTTTTTTATTTTTTTCACCTGTATAATATTTTTCATATTGGTAGCATTTCTGAGACAATGGTTCTTTCCCATTGGTAGATAGATTTGTGTCCAGTACGAAGATAATTTTTGTTAAATCTAAATCTCCTAAAAGAGTTAAGTTGTTTAGATCAACAGCACCTAATATCTGACTTCCTTCTGCACCAGTGTTAATCGATGGGGAACATGGATCGATGCAGTTTTATATTATGCTGAGCACATAGAAATAGCCGAAGAGGTTATTAATTCATTGGACTTGAAAGATGCTTCATCAATAGAAACTGTGCAAAATATTCTGTCAGGCACTGGGTTAAAAGAGGATCTTGGTTTCATATCTGCCCATTTTTCTTTCTTACCAACAGCCATAACGGCATTGGAAGCTGTAGGATCTCCTTTGCATGAATCACTGTCTTTGAAAAAACAATACGTGATCTAAGTTCGGTTCCTGGTAGCACAGGACAAAAAGTGAAAGAGAAAGTGAATTATGTAATTTCAAAAAATTCTGGTTATAAACAGCTGTGCGGTATTCGAGACATCCTCAAAAGAAAACCATGTCACTCCAAGAGACTTGACTCTCTCTCTGTGAAGCAGTTATCATTTAAATATGCCCCGATAACATCTTGTGACGTGGAGAGAAGTTTTTCACGTTACAAAAGTGTTTTGCGAGACAACAGACAGACTTTACAGTTGAAAATTTGTGCAAAGTATTGGTTGTGAACTGCAATTTAGCAGTTAATACTAGCAGCGGGACTAATTCTGCTTCAACCTCTATGGAATAAGGTAACTTTATTTATTATATATACGAACTCGTCTTATCTACTGCAAAAGGACATTAATTGTTTTAATTAAATAGTGCATATTTCTTGGCATATTTTCAAGTTTTTAAGAGCATAGTTGCATGCATATTTCAGTGTATTTTAGGGCATGAACTTCCGAGCCCTACTTTTAACCGTGTGCACAGTATTTATACATAGGTACTTGAAATATATTCCTAAACATTATACGGCTTCTGCTTTTTGTACTGTAAATTATGCACCGTTTTACAGAAATCTGTACATATATATGCGGACTCCCTCCAATTTTGTTTTGAACACTTTCTTTTTTGTGAATGACTGGCGCAAATGCTCCGTTTCCTCAGAAACTACTGAAGATAACTAAATTAAATAATGGGGTGATAAACACAACCACTAATAAGTGTTATTAATCTATAAAAAAACTCAGACCAAAATCTTGAACGGTTTATGAGATAATGGACATTGGTGTAGCAGCAAATTTATATTGGCTAGGGGAATCCAACCTTTTGGCTTGGCGATGTCTTTTTAGATCAATTTCTCTGCTATACCCATTTAGACCTATGTATTGCAAGTTAATGGCATTTGTGTTTCAGAGAAGGCAAGCTTATAATGTAATTTCTGGTTTTATTTTGATTCTAGTTTGTTATTCTTTGTTCTTCGAGAGGCCCCAAGGAGATGCTGGGAGCCTTTAGCAAAGCTCTGCACTAGACGTTTCAAGTACATATTAAGATAGCATATACATGGTATCCTCTTAATAACGCCGTCCCCTGTTTGCAGTTCATTGGTCTGGTAGCCAGTGTAGCGTCTGGGTTCACGGTTATTTAATTTCTGTCTGCCCTCGGATGCACAAAGCGCAGTGAAAAGCGAACCGCCCGCGCGCCCGCCCGCCCGCCCGCTTCATGCAGTACGCAGGCATTAGATTCCCATGACAACCGCTGCAGAGTTTCAATACACCACATATTCCTTTGTCTCATTCCTCATTGCGTTTGTTTTCTTCTCCCTTCATAAAAATAAATGAATCTACACTGCTGATATCATACACACCTAATTAACTCAACAGTGTCATTTGAAGGCTGAAGGATAACATGCACGCAACTATGACATGTAAATTGATAGTCCGGTGGATTTCTCTACAGTAATACTTCAGCTCGGTGCAACAGTGACCTAACTCTCCCTATATCAGGTAAAAGGAAGCACTAATTGCATCTGAAAGTTCGATGTCGAGATTTTGCCGGAAGTACATTATATGGGATCTCCTGAACCACTCCCTGACTCCCAAGTACTTTCAGAAGAAAGAAATCTTTACTGAAAACAACTCGATTACTCACAAAATTTGGTATTTTGGGTTCAGTGTTCTTTAAGGATGCGAAACGAATACTAATAATAATAATAATAATAATAATAATAATAATAATAATAATAATAATAATAATAATAATAATAATAATAATAATAATAATAATAATAATAATAATAATAATAATAATAATAATAAAACACTACCGCAAGCTATGCTTTATACAGGAAAAAAAAATTTATTTTGTCTTTCTCACCACTTAAAATTTTTTATTCCAAACCTATACCCTTAAAATATTGTGACGCAGCAGCACGTCTCAAAGAGCGCTCAAGGTCGAGTACCTCACACCACTAGTTGCTAAGCAATGCGCGGCCGGCAGGCAAAGACAACAGTCGGGCCAGAACAAAGATTGCTTCTAGACAGTTTGAGTAGCTCTCGACTAGCGACTTGTTTACAAGAAGTTTCGAGAAAAACGTATATTTCCAGAAAAATCGGCGCTACGTCATTCTCGGCTATATAAGCGAGCCAGCCAGCCAGTGAAGTCAGTTTTTAGTGAGCTGGACTAAAGATTGTGAGAAGCAGTTTTTAGTGAGTGTGTCGCCGGAGCAAGTTTGTGAGACAGAGAATAGTAGAACTGCGAGCAGTAATTTGTCAAGGTTGCTATAGGACAGAACAACTGTGAATTACAAGGTAACGACGAACTGTAAATTGTGTTTACCTTAAAAGAGCAAACCATAGTTTGTGCTTCAGTTTTAGAAGAGAAATAAAGTGACACATAATTTGTCACAATATTTACATAGCCAATAGCTTGCATATACCTGAATTTTCTACGAATATCTTCTGTCAAGTCGTTTTCATTCTTTATTACACAATTTTGTATTAGTGTATTTACTCCACAAAAGATGCAGATTTCTTTAAAATACCAAATGTATTTCAGACAACCTTTTCTGACATGAGTCACTTTCGAAATATTCGTTATTGGCTTTAATTTCTAATATTTCGTCGGTGTCTTTTTGCGATGTCATGGATAGAATGTGGAATTTCAAAGCTAGCATATAGTAACCCGGTTATCCGACACCTGAGTCCTCTTTGTACGTACAACTAAATATGTGTAATGAATCTATGTCTGCATAGGTTATCCCGATAACATGCAGTACACAGAAATCAAGCTTCCCCGAAGGTTTTTGGCCATATGGGAAGTACTGAAACATTTGAACCTGTTAAACTTGGAAGCCTAACACAAACTAAATTTTGAAATTTTGCTCGTTTGTGATCTAACCAGTACAGATAAAAGACACACAATATCTGCTTAAATATACCGATGGAAAATATCGTCCACGGTAACCTCTTAACTTGACTGTTGTGGCTGTAAATGCTCCTTACGACTCAATTGTTGCCATATTCTGAACTTTAATAATGTGTGCATACAGGCCTAACGAGAAACAAAGCAAATAGTTTGTTAAAAACAGTTTAAGTTTAAACTTCTGTAAATTCAGATATATGTATTACATTGCAAATTCCACATCAACTCTTAATTAACTGAGTTTACTTATAACCAGCCATAAATAAACTCAGATATAAATAACTGACTCTACATACACTTCCTAGAGTTATTCTCGTGCGTGTAGCACCTACGTAGCCGTAAGGCAAAGGCTCGCCTTTTCTTCCCCTTGCCTTAGCAGTTCCCGAGTCGGAGTTACGTCACACGACTGTTAGCTGTCACGCGTAATTGAGTTCACTGTAAACTGTAAATAATAATTCCCTGTAAACTGGCAATTTTTACTTAAATTATCCTGCTTTGTTTCTTAATTTTGATATGTTTACTACCGATCTGTAGGAGGGGTTGAAATTTGGTTAAAGAAAAGAAATAGATAATTGCAGGTATATGCGCACTATTCTTCAATTTGCTCCATAGAAATTGCATTATTTTATTTTAATATTGAAATCCAGATTGAATATACAAAAGGACATGTTGCTGGAAAAATATAAAATCCAAAATACCTACGCAAAAATCAGCAACATGTTTTCTTACGATAATTAATCGCATGGTATGAAACAAATATTCAATTTGTAGTTTCATTTTTTATTGTGAAGCTATCTTCTTACAATCTGGAACATTAAAAAATTACAATTCTCTTATGTATGCTGGTGAACATGTAGGGTCAGAAAGGGCTGCTGAAGTGCAAATTTTATTTTCCTTGCAGCTTTTAGTTTGGAAATAAAAATGTCATGTATGTTAACCTCTGAAGATGGTAACGAAATAATTGACCGAAACATCAGATGTTAATAAGTTTACACATAGGTACCTCCCTGTAGCACGGAAGCTTTTGCTAATTTATCAATATTAATATTTTGTTTACAAAACGGGGCTCAGGAAGGTGTTTAGAACCGTTTTCCATTATGGCATACGCATGGTATTATTCTAAACGAGGAAAGCTGTATGACATTTACCAGTTCAGAGAAATGCTGAAGGGAGAAACTGAACAAGCAATTTCCGACTTGGGTTGTCGCCCCAGCCTTGAGTTCGTTTTAGAACCCAGCCAGCGCTGGAGGCCGTTGGCAATTAACAACTCCGCTTCGACATACAAAAAACACGGCAGCCCAGCACAACCTATTAATTATTTTCACGGTAGTTCACAGGAGAGTGCTGTTCGATTTTGCTGCATTTGTTACGAAAAAGGAACAGGCCGTTTCATGAGCAGAAATTCAGCAAGGAAAGAGTGACATAATCCGAAACGAGGGCAATAGAAATGTATATTTAATTACAACGCAAAGCAATTTTAGCAAAAATCAGAGATGGTTAAAATTCCAACACTAAAGAAAAGCATATACCATTCAGCAGAATTTCGTTGCTCAGCTGTTCATTTGCTTGCCAGGGTAACTTGCAAATACCTACCTTCAGGCGTATTTTGTAATTAATTCTTCGAGATAAATGCTGTTACTGCACCGTTAGGTCTAGCGTGGGTCTCTTGAACCTCACCGATTCTATTTGCAAAATATTAAGCCATACATTTATAAACGTTGAAATTAGGAGCACCTCCGTGGTGTGGGCGAAGCCAGCCTGTCTGCCTACTAACCCTATTCGAATATCCTTTGGAGGTACTGTATCCACTACCGCGGACGAACCTGTTCTTCATTCCATGGACTATTTTTGAAATTGTTGAAAGAGAAGTTCATACCTTTACAGAAGTTATAAACATAGACTGGTTTCTTTCCATGGAAAATATAAGCGAAGTACGATTTTATCAATAGTGATTTCAATTATACAATTCCCATGGGTCATATAAAGTCATATTCTGGTTTTTTAACGTTTTTTGTCATTTTTTCATCGTCATATTTTCTCTTAAATGTTCGTATTTACTTTCTCTACTGGTAAGTAGGGGAAGTATTGTATTCCACCCAAAAATTCGATGTCGAGATTTCACCGGAAATATATGTTTTGAGACCCCCTGAATCCAAAAAAAAAGCATTTTTAGAAAAAGCTCCGTGTGTGTCAGTCTGTGGACAGCATAACTCAAAAACGAAAAGTTGGTTAAAAACCAAAGTTGGTATTTAAGTTTAATGTCTTCCAAGGATGCGACACGAAGATTTTGAAGAAAATAGCCCCACCCTAAACTACCCTTTACATGGAAAATTTTTATTTTCTTGAAAATGGGTCTGACGATTTTGATTAAAATGTCATATGTTTGAGTTATTTTTAAGACAAATGAAATGCATATCTTGAATTTTCTGGCTATAGCCCCTGTTGTCGTATTTACTCTGGACGACTTTTGCATAACTGGTAAACCGTTAGAGATAGACCAAATTATAGCATACAAAAAATGTAGATCTTGCTAAAATACACAATTTATGTCTCAATAAATTTTCTTGTAGGGTGAACCATTTCGGAGATATTCCTTGTTATGTGTGTGAGTTTCGGAAAACTTAGAACTTTCTTGAAATGGATCATCGTTCATTTTTTGTATGTTAAGTGTGCAAAGACAACAGAATCCCAAACATTTGATTATTGCACAAAGCCTAGTATATTCTAACATTCCCTTTGCACCTACAAGGAAATAAGCAATAAGATAAGTTGTACAAATGTTTATCTCAACTAACAAGAAAGAAGATATAGGAATAAGAGTTTGTAAGAATGGTTAGTTCAGATTTTTTTTTGTCATCTATTCCAGTTTCGCTTATGTCCTTCCGGTCGTCCCAACTGATTTTTCACATCTAATTCTCTTCTGTAATATTTCTTACAATTATTTTTTCTTAGAACTGTGTGTTTCCGCGAGTTTGGAGTAGTGGAAGTGGGGCTTTAGGGCGCACCACTGCTGGGGTTATTAGCACCCGCGAGTTTGGAGGGTATGCTGTATTGTATAGAAAGAGAGAAACGCATAGGAAGTGACAGATACAAAGAAAGCACCAACGGGCCTCCAAAGCATAATTTAGTATTCTCTAACGCACAGTCTCAATAAACCAATTCAATAAAGCCGTTTTTGCGACATATTTACACGCGTTCGCCTGATGTTTTGATGGTTAGACCAACAGCGTTCGTTGGTGCTTCAGGAAAGAGCCAAATCTGTGGCGGCCTTGGCCTACAGAATAAATTAACAGCAATAACAAGACATTACCACCTATTCAGGAGCTGCTGCACTCCACACAAAAAAACTTCACAATCTCAATGGTTTGAACACTTGAAAGAAATGTCACAGAACACTCACTTGATTTTTCCTTATACCTTTTCCACACCATCACTCGCACAAACACGCTCAACCTCAGAGACGGACAACCGACTTGCAAGTGAATGAACCAATGTTGCTGGGACGAAGGGGAATGCCTGCATGTGGGCGGCTGGCCATCTCCCTCTTCCTTCTCATTGTTCGCCAGCCAATAGAGACAACTTATCCATCTCTCGCTGCAAGGTAGCCTAGCCCTCAGCTGATGCCTAGCTGGATAGTATTTCCAGAGTGGCAGTCAAGCTTGCCTGAGTTTCCGGACCAGCAAATATCTCCTCCGAGGTAACGCTGAGTAGCCTTTCAATATTCACCATTCACGCACCTACAGAACGGCGCAAAAAGAATCTCTGCTAAACTCTCTCAATGCACCGATGTCAAACTTTTAACACAATGTTAACAACGATTTAACTCTGCTTCATCGCACAATGTTAACTGTAAAACATGTATACATTTTTGCAAATCATGATACCTCCAAAAGACCGCTTCCCCTGCCACTAGGCAATAACCAACTGCAAACAAAAAGGCAACCCTAATAAACAGGGCGAGAGGAAATGTAGCTGTCTTCTGGTTCCTTTACATACCTCGAAGTAATGCCGTCTTTGGTAGTGGAGTGGGACAGATGTATCATGTTTTGGAAAACAAACTATAGGAGGTTGGAAAATGGCTGCCGCGAACTAAGGTGTTTCAGAGCCGTGCGAAAACCTGCAAGAGGGAGAATTTTAAAGCGATACAGACTAACCAAAGAATAATCTCAAAGAAATACATTTTATTGCGTGACTGCCTTCTACTCTGTATCTTTTATTTCTATTTATTTGAATTATGTTTGCAACTTTGGGTATGGAAAATAAATACACAATATTTACTTAAATGAGGGGGAGCTGAAAACTGAGAGCCGCGAAACCTGTTCCGCTCTATGCTGATCACCCAAAGGTATTGTATTTGATGTGAAAATTCGATGCCAAGATTTCATTGGAAATTTACGTTTTGAGATCCCTGAATCCGAAAAAAGCTGTTTTAGAAAATGGTCTGTGTGTATGTGTTTGTGAAGATAGAAAGAGAGAGTAGCATAATTCAAAAACGAGAAGTCGGTTAAATACTAAGCTTCAGATTCTTCTAAGAATGAGACACGAAGATTTTCAAAAAAATCGCCCCACCCACACTACCCTTTAGATGGACATTTTACGAAATTGTGGATTTTCTGAAAAAATTATTGTAACAATTTTAATTAAAATACCGTATATTTATGACATTTTGATGATAAATGAAATGTATATCTTGAATTTTCTAAGAATAGCCTCTTTGAGTTTTCTTCATTCTGGATGGCTTTTACATACCTGGAAAACGTAAGATAAAGACAAAATCTTACTATATAAAAATATAGTTCTCGTTAAAGCGCACAGTTTATGTTAAAAACGTTTTTGTGGAAATAACCATTTTCAAAATATTTGTTACTGTTTTTTTTTTTTTTTTTTTTTTTCTTCTTCTTCTTTGCCTTGGCTACACAAAGCGAATGGAATATCAACATATAACGACCGGCTCTTAAAAGATCTAAGTGTCGCGGAATAACTGCATTCTCCTATTCCCATTATACCTACAAGAAAATATGTAACAAGACAATCGTTCACCTCGATTAACATGAAGTATAAGTATATGCGCTTTTAAGAATAGCTGTACAAGAGTGAGTAGAGAAAGTCATGTGAGTGCACACATCAGAGGTGGAATGTAAGCAGTGAGAAGTACTTCCTGTTTCTGGCAGAGTAATTACTTATTTCCAGTTACGGTGGGAGAAAAATGGGCGAGGATACCGACAACCCCTGCATCTTCTGTTATGAACATAACAATGTGTTACGTTCACATGACATTCTCTACCCCCTATCGTTTATTTTTATACAGCTTCTGCAAACTATTCTTACTAAAGCTTATTTTTCTAGTTTATGTTAATCGAGATGAACATTTACAGTAATTCGTTGTAGGTACAAAAAGTTACAGCAAACCAAAGGGCATAGCCACGTGTTTAAACATCAGTCGTTATATACTGACCTTGAAAGTACACACGGCACCACGAAAACAACAACTGAATGTAGCACCACTTCAAAAAATGACAAATTCAAACCAATAACAACGTATATCTCAGAAATGGCCACAGAAGAATGTTATAGAAAAATGCATTTTAAAGAGATCATGTTTTGTATAGCAAAGTTTTGTTTACCTCTTTTGTTTTACCAGCTGTATGAAACTATACCAAATTCCTTTCGAACGAAGTGGATCAAAATCGTTACAGGTATTTTTGAGAACATACAAAGTTTAATGTGTTCCTTATAACGAATCGATTGGGGTGGGAAGATTTTCTTCAAAATCTTTGTGTCGCATCTTTGGAAGATTCAAAATTGGTATTTATCCGAGTTTTGAGTACACTGTTCACGCGCGCGAGCTTTTGGATCCAGGGGGCCCTTCAAAACCTGCATTTCCTGTCAAAACGTGCTGTCGAGATGTTGGGTGGAAGTCAATAGCTTCTCTATCTATACGCGGTTGAGAAAATACTTAAATTATAAAAAAAAAATCTGACACTTGCACTTATGACTTCTCTACTCTTGTACTAACCATTCTTACAAACTTTTAATTCTATATCTTCGTGTTAGTTGAGATAAACATTTGTACAAATTATCTTATTGTTTATTTCCTTGTAGGTACAAGGGGAATATGGGAACACAATAGACTTTGAGCGATAGTCAATGCTTTTTTGAAGCTTTGAAATTAAATGAATAACGATGTTGCATTTGACGAAAGTTTAATTATTTCAAAACTCACACAAACAACAAAGAATATCTCCGAAATCGTTCACTCTACGAAAAAGTTATTTAGACATAAATTGTGTCTTTTAACATGGTCTACATTAGTACGATTTGGTCTATCTCTTACTGTTTACCAGTTATGCAAGTCACCCATAGTATATAGGACTACATGGGCTATAGCCAGAAAATTCAATATACATTTTATTTGTCATAAAAATATCTTAAACACGTGGTATATTAAACAAAATCACTAGAGCCATTTTTGAGAAACTCAACATTTTCGAAAAATGTTCTATGTAAAGGGTAGTTTAGGATGGAGGAATTTTCTTCAACATTTTCGTGTCGCATCCTTGAAAGACATTAAACTTAAATGCCGAATTTTTGTTTTTGAATTATGCTCTTTCTCTCACCCACTAAATTATATTTTAGTCAGGGAACCCCAAAATTCCCCACACATTACTGAAATACGTCCAATATAACCTGTACCTACAATAAATAAACGGCAGATACCCGTTTGGAGAATTTAAAGGTACCTTCCAGCGCTTAAGCAGACCTGGAAGGGTAGCTACCGAGTACGTTTACCAGGTGAACTGGAGGGCGGGGGGGGATTTAAACTTTTATCAGCAAAGAGCCTTTTTGCTGCTGCAAGCTTCGCCGGTTTGCCAAGTGGTGGGATTACACTGTAGGAAATGGAGCTTTGCGCTCGGCAAACAATTTTATTATTTAATATTCCCTTTACTTATTGTCACCGCGTTTACCTTGCAAAGCCTTTTAAACGCTTAGTCACATGTAGGCCATCTCAAAGCTCTTTGAGAAAGCACAAAAATGCAGGAAGCAAGTAGGCTTTCTGAAAGCACTCCAGCTCGTACTTGTGTTGTTCACTTTGTTTTCTACATTAACACAGAAGGCTTTGCTGTCTGCATCATTATACATTTAAAACAGATACATCTGACGAGTGCAGTGAAAAGGTTTATGAAAACTTTTATTCTTTCACAGATTACAGAACAACGCTATCAAACAACCACGCTTGGCGCTTCTCCTTGTAGCTGGATGGGAAAATCATATTTGATGGGTAAGATCATTTCTGTCGCACGGTAGAATGCGCGGTCTTTTCCGAAGCCGACGCTAAGTTGTTGTTGCATTAACTTTGCTACAGTTGTTTGATTCTTGAGACAGCTCTTTCGTGTATTTTCAGCAAAATTTTTAATGCTAAACAAAATAAACCAAAACCAGAAAGACACTTGTTTCAATTTGATGCCATAAAATAAATAAATAAATGTTTAAGCTTTACTTATTACACACCACTAAAATCTTCACGTAGTTGTTGAAGCATGCTTATATCTTCTTCGTGTTTGTACAAATAATATTATTTCCTTGTAGGTACAAGGGGAATATTAGAATACAGTAGGCTTTGTGCGATAGTCAAATCTTTTAAAGCTTTGAGGTCCCGTTCTTTTTGCACCCTTAATATATAAAAAAATGAACAACGATGTTCCATTTCACAAAAGTTTTAAGTTTTGCGAAACTGACACAAATAACATGGAATATATCCGAAATGGTTCACTCTACAAAAAAATTTATTGAGACATAAATTGCGTGTCTTAGCGAGATCTACATTTTTTGTAGAGTAAGATTTTGTCTATCTCTTACGGTTTACGAGTTATTCAAAAGTCATCCAGAGTAAACAGGACTACAGATACTATAGCCAGAAAATTCAAGATATACATTTCATTTGTCATACAAATGTCTTAAACATATGGCATTTTAATCAAAATGGTTAGCCATTTTTAAGAAAATCAAAATTTTCGAAAAATTTTCCATGTAAAGGGTAGTTTAGGCTGGGGCTATTTTCTTCAAAATCTTCGTGTCGCATCCTTGAAAAAATTAAACTTAAGTACCAACTTTGGTTTTTAAGCGACTTTTAGTTTTTGAGTTATGCTGTCCACAGACACACACACACACACACACACACACACACACACACACACACACACACACACACACACACACACACACACACACACACACAGCTATTTTTTCAAAAATGCTCTTTTTTTTAATTCAGTGGTCCCAGAACATATATTTCCGGTGAAATCTCGACATCAAATTTTTGGGTGGAATAAAATACTTCCTCTACTTACCAGCAGAGAAAGTAAAAATCCTGTTCTAACTAGTTTAAACTTTAGTAAGCCCGAAAACAGTATTTGTGATAAAATGGATGAATTAGTTTTTCAAAACTAATAATTTTATAGAGAGAATCGCTGTTTATATGTGCTTTAAAATACATATTATATTTTCTACATTGGACGTAAAAACTGCAAAACTGCTCCAATTATTATAAAGCTCATCTGATGATTTAGCAACTCAGAAAATTTGAGCTTCTTATATGCAATGGTTGTGGAGAAAATGGTACCTACAGTTAGAAAACTATAAGTTATGGGAAAAGAGAATAAGAAACAGAAGAAAGTGTTGCAGGTGCATGTTGTTTAAGTGCGATTCTGACAAACTGAACTACCTAATTTTTAAAGCATTTAACAAAAAGAAAAAAACACAACATACAATGTTGGGAACGAGTCTTATATTCAAGATGTGATCGCGTGATAAACGCGGGAGATAAATAGCAGGCTCAGGCGTGTTTGTGGTCAATTAGTCAGTCGCTCGTCGTAACTTTAGGGTAAATTACGATGTGTAACAAACAAAAATGCTTAACTATGGCGAAACTAGGCACTTAAGGAAGAAAAGGAGTTGATAGAAAACGCAGATATAATTTTTCATTCGACTTGGAGCATATATCTCGTAAGGATTCACCTCTATGCACTTATCAGTCGGCTCTCCCCATCATAAAATTATTTTAACTATTCTGGCCAAGTTTCAAGGCCAGCAGCAGTTGCATCTGTTTTCGAGGCCGTCCTACAATAAAATCTGCTGGCTACAAGACTTTAATAACGGGTTTTCTCGCATTCCTTCGATTAATTGCAGGTTTCTTTTGCACAAATCGTAATCAAGGTGATCGAAACGAAGAAATCACCCATGTTTAATGAAACTTGATATTCTGGCAACAATTGTGAATTTGTAAAGAAACATATAAGAGTTAAATTGTTAGGCAGCATATCAACAACTATCCAAGCAGGAAAACCTTTTCCAATTTCTCGGAAGCTCCAACAAGTTCAAGAACATCCAACAAAGCGTTTTAACACAGGAGTTATTATGAAATCTTCCAAGAAGCTTTAAGATAGTCCAAGCCGCCATTTTACAAGTATATATTTCGTAACTCTAAAGGCCTTCCATGCATTTATTTTTAACGCTGTGGTTTCTACGTAGATATACTTCTTTAGTTGAAAACAATATTGTTCGATAGGTCTTTTAGATGCTCAAAAAGCAGGATAAAAATGCAGAATAAAAATGAAGGCAGAATCAGATTGGTCCACAGAATGTTAAGATGTATTGTTGAAATTTATGTCAATTATTACATGTAAGTGCAATGTTTTTGCCATGCTTCAAAATGGTTACGTAATTATTAATTTTTATTATGTAAATTCATTTTTCTCATAAAAATGTACCATGCATTTATTCGCATGAAAAGTCAGGTTTTGCAGAAAATTAGTCTTCTTCTTCACTTTATGTTAGGCACAATCGCCTGTTTTACATATGAATCAATCAATATTTCCATCTTCCATTTCTTTTTTGGTCGCCTTTCGCTATTTTCCTAGTCGTTTATCTGACATCCTTGCTTCTTCTAGGAAATATTAGGGGAAATTTTACAAAAGGAACTGTTTTACGTAACACGTACCCAGGGATATTTAGTGGACTCTGTTGGCATTATGCACATTTAGATTCGTCCACTAGACCTCCTTTGCTTACCAGTTGTAAACATAAACAGCTATTATGATGCAAGTTCTTTTTCTTCACTTAACATTTACCTTAAACACTCATCTGTTCATGAAAAAAGTATATCAACTAACAAGAGGATTTACTAATCCCTTGGTTTATTGTAATAAAATCAACTTCAAAGTTTGCTGCTTTCTGCTACGAGTACTAGATCAAGAAAAATCGTCTTTGGAAGGGATTCTTCCGAAAGATTCACTGATGGCAGGAGCCTTTTCTGCTGAGGAAGCAATTCCTTGTCGCCATCAAAGATATTGATCGATTGTTTGGTGCTCTTATAACCTTTAGTGTCTCAGAAGGTCGAGGAGAAAGTGGCATCTGGTGCACATACAACATTACGCAAGTGCAACACAGCAGCTGTTTCTTGTGTCGATCTGTTTACCCTTCGTCTAAAAATGCTACTGATCTAACAACTTCAATAATTGCGTATTTTAAGGCTTCATCAGGGAATACTGTTTTAGTTGTTTGCTAGCCACCGAAATACGCATCTAAAATGTCATCAAAGAATTGAAAAATCAATTACATAACCTCACACTTACTGAAACAGTACAATGAGTTGGAATCGTATAACTTGGTTCGTACTTGGAAATACAGGAATCATCTCCTGCGTGTATGGAACTCATAGAGCACAACGGACAAAAACTGCGCCGCTGTTAAAGTGAAGTAAAACCGCAGGAAATGTAGAAAATGCCTCCTTGAAGGCTGAGATTCGACGCCAGTGGTTGGCGATATTCTTGAGTGAAACTATTTGTGGCATGCTCACCGAAGCATTCTATAATTATAAACAACACAAACTTTTCTTGCAGCGTCCACTTTCCAAGGCCAGTTTAGCCACGAATGCGTTAAAAACCTGAGCAAAAAGATGTAATTGTTGGTACTGTATCGGATGTGCAGCAGTAATGGTTGAGAAAGAATGATATACTCGCACCTTTATGGCACTGTGTACCGCTACAAGGAGACTGTAAACTGTTAAGTTCTGCATGTGGGTGGAGCGTTAACGGAAATCCATTTCAAGGTCACCATTCCTCAAGCATCATGTACTAGTATACATACAATTATGTAATTACCTGCACCGCGCTTGATCTCAGAATCGCCAACTTACCTGAAACAAAAGACAGAAAACATTATTAACTCCTGAAAGTTATTTGAAACATAATTTGTCACTATTATTGTAAAACTGTGCCTCCATATCGCAATTACCCAAAAACGTACACACCAAGTATATTCGTATTCTATTCTTTTAATTTTTTAACATCTAATTTTAAACATATTCTGGGGAAATCTAATTTTATAGACTGTAGTTGCGATTATCAACCTTACCAGTGTTTTATATTTATTTTTGCTGATTTAAAAATGCGTTAATCCTACAGTATTCAATTTAACCCTTTTTGTCGTCCATCTTAATTTTGTTATTTCCTCTGTTTCTGTTTTACATCGGCAATAAAAAAGGTATAAATATAGCCAGCCACTCCGCTGTTCAATGTTCAATATGTTCAACTATTATAATTACAAAAGGTCAGAATACGTCTTTGATTAACTGCAGAAAAATAGAAACAATGAAACGAGCAAGTTATCTTTTGTTGACTGTCGCTTTGGGGCAGGTCAAACTGCATAGTTACGTCACACAGAGGTTCTCCATGCAACTTGACTGGGCCACATTCTTACATTGTTCTTGTCTTATCATTTATCAATAGTGCTCGGATTTTTATGACGTCATATTTTTATGCTGGCTTATTTTTCCTTGTCCAAGTGAATTTAAGCATATTTCCAACATTTGTGAACTTAATGCACATAATTTCATAACCTTTTCCCTTTCTCCAAAAGCAAACTACTATTGCATAAACTACAGTGAGATTCAGAAGTTTCAATAACTTTGACGAAAGTGATTCATCTTCAATAAAAAATTTGTTTTCAATCATTGTGTCAAGAAACTTAGGCTATATAAAATCAAATTTCTCTGTGATATTCAAGTCTGTCACTCGCCTGAACTGTGATATTAAATTGTGTGGTGCATTAAACATTGTGAAAGAAACTGAAATAATGATTTTCCTTATTTCAAGTTTGCCCCATTACATCACGTGACGTAGTAAGAAGTATAAGGCCCCATCTGCTGACAACCGATGGTCCAAGTTTGACCATCTGAAATTGCATTTCGTTATCCAGTGCAATTCTGCTAAAAATTAAGATTAAGAGAGATATGAACTATTTCATTCGTAACTACTAAAAGTAAATTCATTTTTTTTTTTTTTTTTTTTTAAGTTTTAGGTCATTTTTCCAGAATTTTATTTAATATTTTGGTAATTTTACAGCATAAACGCATGCATATTACTCATAAAAATTCGAGCTGTACTTATCAGTTACTTGTGTTCGTTTACTCTTGTTTTGTAGTTTTTGTAACGGTAAGGGATCGAATTACATTTCGGTTGCCAATCTTCCGGGACATGAGTTAGCAAAAGAATGTGTAATTTTAAGCATCTTTTAATGCTTAATCAGCGGTATACTGATCTTTGATCTGCTAGCGTTTCCTGTTGCAAATTTTAAAAGCTATACTGTACGTCATTATGGATAGGGAAAATATACTGACAGGCCCAAACATATGCATGGTCAAACACAAAAAAGAATAACTTTTGGTTAGTTTACTATACTAAAACACAAATTATAGGTGAGAATGCTTTTTAAGTGCCAAAGGACTCCTAGTCGAGTATCTCTTCACACCAAAATATTTTAGGTAAATTGTGTGCTTTAACAAGATCTACACTTTTTGTGCATAAGATTTTGCCTATCTCTTACGGTTTACAGTTATGCAAGTCATCCAGAATGAAATCTACTAATTTTTTCCCTTAAACATATGGTATTTTAATCAACATCGTTAGAGCCATTTCTGAGAAAAAGAACATTTTCGAAAAAAATGTGCATGAAAAGGGTAGATCGAGCTGGTGGGATTTTCTTGAGTAATTTACTCCTGCTGGATTATCCCCTCTTGACCGTGGTATTATCACTTTGGTTATCTCTCTCCTTTTCTTACGTCTCTGAACATCTGAAGTATCCTTGTGCAGTAAAACAATTAGCGGAACATTCAGAATGGCAGACAAAAGAATTGACGAATATTCTAGTGGGGATGTTGATACTTTAATAGAAGAGCCAGTCAAACAATTGTAATCTTAAATATAGTAACCTACCTTTAATGAATAGCCTACTAATGCAAATTCGTCCGTTTATATTCATTATATGTTTAATTCCTCATTTCCCTGGATTAAACGCTAAAATTATTACTGTTCTCAGAGCCTGCTGGATTAGTTGTAGTGCCAACTTTGAAAATAAATCTTAATTAAAATGTGTGAATGTTGTTATTAAATAGTTTACTTTTCAGTCACTATTAAGGGTATACCGAAGTGTAAAAGGTGATTTTCTAAAGTATTGAAGTAGGCTTAATTTTCTCCACAAGCATTTCCAGCAACTAAAGAAATGGGTGCATCAAATTTCATTCCAATATCTAATCTTATTCTTGATATATTCATTTATATAAATTTTATTGGGTATAATCAAAATCTGCCTCCTCCAACAGGTGTTGAACTTCAAAGTTGAGTTTTTAAAATTATACCTCTTGTTACCTTTGCGACGAACTACAGGATTGACATTTTAATATAATTTATAGTTTCTCTTTAAAAAATGTTAATACCGCAAAGTGTAAAGATGTCACAAAAACAACGTATTATATTAACTATTTTAAAAAGTTATAACCAATACCAAAATTCCAAACGGAAATTTTAGAACCCATATTCTGAACTATATTGGAAAAAAGGTTTAGAATTCTAGCTAGATTTTTGTGGGAGTAGATAGGTTTTGAATGTGAGAAAGTAACATAAAATTGTTTCCGAGAAAAACGAGTTCGAAGTTGAAATTGACAGAAGCGCGCCACTTTAAAAATAGTATCCAAAAGATGTTTTTCCCTCTCCCTAGTGGATTAAAACTTCGCAGATATATTCTTTAAGGTATGGTGCATTTTTTTAAATAAAAACAGATTTTTGACCAAATAGGCTAAAATATCACTTGCTTCCTTAATACTAAATAGTATTAAATACATGGATTTAAAAAAAAAAAAAAAAACCTAAACCCCTAACGCAGCCCTCCCGGCCAGTAAATGAATTATTATTTCGTGGAAACTCCAAGTTTTCATATTTGGGATAATATGGTATTACAACAGAAAATATTCGTGTCGCATCTTTGGAAGATTCTGAACTTAAATATCAAGTTTGGTATTTAACAGACTTTTCTATTTTTGGATTACGTTGTTTCGCTTCTGAGCGTCAGGAGGTTCAGGGAGCCCTAAAACGTACGTGTAAAGTAAAATCTGGTATAGAATTTCTGGATGGAATACAATGCTGCCTCTACTTACTGCAAGTACGTAATAGAGAAAGCAAGAAAGTTTCGTACAAGCCATAAATCATTTATGGGGCATAACTGGAGAGTAAATAAAAATACAGCGTAAAGTGGAAAGTAAACAAAATAATAGTGAAAGGGAAATGCCGAACTATCTCAAGAGGTACGTATAATAAAACAAGGGCTTATTCATACTCGTAACTGTGAGAATGGGAGCGCAGCAATTTCATTCTAGATTATTCCGTCGATATGCAAATGTCAGCGACCGAGGGCGAAATTCTTTTCAGCTAGTTCTCTCAGCTCCACCTAGTGTAACGGCCACAGATAACAACCACGTCTGAAATAAAAACAGTAGACAGAAATGGGCACCGTTTGTTGTCTCTCAATGCGTCAGCGAAGCTCTACTTGAGCTGCAAACTTTGGTTTTCTCTTTTCAAAACTGATGTCCTTTCCGGTCCCGTTACAACTTTGCAGATGTTTGCACCAACAAAAACTCCTTATAGCAGAAAGTCCAGATGGCAGAGCACCTGCTTTTTATTATGCTAATATGCAGCCAGTCTGTAATAACAGAAGCGTTATTTTCTGAAATATCTGCGATCTAGTACCTTAACTTACTAACATTTTAACCTCAATGCGATTTAAGAATTAGAACATGATTGTATTACATTCACATGAGTTTCTCTACTGTCTTTTTACTTTCTCTACTAGTAAGTAGAGAAAGTATTGCATTCCACCTAAAAATTCGATGTCAAGATTTCACCAGAAATATGTTTTGAGGGGTGTGTGTGTGTGTGTGTGTGTGTGTGTGTGTGTGTGTGTGTGTGTGTGTGTGTGTCAGCCTTTGGACAGCATAACTCAAAAACGAAAAGTCGCTCAAGAACCAAAGTTGGAATTTAAATTTAATGTCTTTCAAGGGTACGACACGAAGATTTTGAAGAAAATTGTTCCACTCTAAACTACCCTTACAAGGAAAATTTTCACAAAAACTTTTATTTTCTTGCAAATGTCTAACGATTTTGATTAAAATGACATGTTTAAAATATTTTTATGACAAATAAAATGAATATTTTGAATTTTCTGGCTATAGCCTATGTAGTTCTGTTAATTCTGGATCACTTTTGAATAACTCGCAAGCTATAAGACAGACAAAATCTTACAATACAAAAAATGTTGATCTCACACAAACAATTTTTTTTAAGCATGAGTCATTTCGGAGATACGCCATGTTATTTGTGTCAGTTTCGAAAAATATACTTTAGTCAAGCGCGACATCGTTGTGCATTTTTATATGCTAATCGTGCAAAGGGAACGGAATCTCAAAGCTCTAAAAGATTTGACTATCGCTCAAAGTCTACTGTATTCTCATATTCTCCTTGCACCTACAACAAAATAAGCAATAAGATAATTCCTGCAAATGTTTATTTAAACGAAGAAGATATAGGAATAAGGATTTGTAAGAATGATTAGTACAAGAGTAGAGAAAGTCATGTGAGTGCAACACATCAGATTTTTCTGTTTAAGTTGTATTAACTTCCGTAGCTATATCGAGGGCTTCGACTTCAGAAACAACTAATGCTGTTATTACCAGGACAACGCATTTCAGTACCTGCTTCAAGTTTAGTGCACACCAGTGGCGGCTCGCAGTCAAAATTTTAGGGTAGGCAAAGTGTAACAGTAACAAAAAACAACGACAATAATAATAATAATAATAATAATAATAATAATAATAATAATAATAATAATAATAATAAACCCCGTTTATCCGAAATATAGGGGGCGAAGTCATTGCGGATAACGCAAACAATATATTGTTTGGTTGTTTAATAAGAGCAGGGTGAATGAGTGTGACTTACGGACGAATTACCGCCAAAACTAAAATCACGAGTGTCGGCAGACTTTTTTCCAGGGGGGGGGGGGCACATGTTGGAAATTTGCAATCATATAATATTAAATCATTATTTTACTGTCAAAATTTATAGTATTTGTTGCAGATAACCGTATTAATTTGTGCTAAACAAAAATTGTTCTTTACATCAAAATTAAAATAATAGTTTAAAAGTCAGTAACTGACTGCACATTAAGTTCACCAACTTCCAGGGGGGGGGGCGTGGCCCCCCTTGCCCCCGTTTCGCTACGCCCATGACTAAAATAGATTAAGAAATTGAAAAATTGTCTGACTGCAGCTTTGTGTTAAATAGCTAAAACACTCCTCTTTTCATTGTCAGTGCGCCGCGAAAGCGAAATTTGTAATAGTTCACTAATTAAGTTGGTCATACTGGTATTACACAGAGATAACGACAGATGCAGATCTCTGAGATCTTCGTTGGTGGAGTATGTCTGTTCGGAAAATGTCGCATAATTTCGGATTTGGGCCGGCAAGTGTTCGGACTGCTGGCAGACGCGTCTACGCATGCTCGGAGTGCATATACAGACCGAATGTTTCCTTATCCCTGTTCAAGGGCCTCGTACTGAGGAAATGGGGCCGGGCAGGCAGAGGTTAAGCTAGCCTGCTCTCCACTACCCAGGTTCCATGCGTATCATTTCTGCCGCGCGTTTCAAACACGCAGCGCAGTTTTGATGAATCGGAATTGAGATTAAAGGATTTGACCATGCGCTGGTCATTATAACCGAGAAAACTTTTCTTGAACTGCAATTAGGGGAAAATGACGGTTCAAATGATAAAATGCAGAATCATAGTTAAACATTATTTGTTGATGTATTACGATAGGGTAGGCAGTGCCTACCCTGCCTACCCTGAGGAGCCGCGCCTGGTGCACACGCAAATAGCCCACGAAATACCAGGCAGCGACAGCGTAAACAAAACTCCCTCTTATGGCACTCAATCAAATGACAGTATTTAGAGTATAAATATCTTAATACATACCAATTATTTTAAATAAAAATCATTAGGTTTTTTTTTTTTTTTTAAATCAAAACTAACTCAAAACGTGCTATGTAAACGTTAGTTTAAGGTAACTCTGTGGCAAAGCAGTCCATACGGGCCAAGGTCTACCGCCCGACCGCTGCGTCATGAGTGAAGCGCCCTCCCGGCCGTTATGCGGTGTTCTCGACTAGGAGCCGCTGCTTTTTCAATCAAGTAACGCCTCAGTTGGGGACCTAACGAGGCTGAGTGCACCCCGGACCAGGTCTTCCAGCAAGAGAATATCACCACGCCAGTACAGGGAATCGAACCGAGTCCCCCGCTTGGTAAGGAGCAGCCACACTAAATAAACGACTGGTAGTTTAATGTGGGGGAAATTTTTTTTAAAAATTAAATTATAAGTTTGATATCTTCAACATTTCCTTTTAGTTATGCTGCTTCTACACACACTTAGTGACGTAGACACGCACCAATTAGGCACCCGCATGAACACATGCACGTATTCGAGGATCTTTTCTACAAGGGGACCTCAAAACGTGTACATCCAGTGAAACTTCCATATCGAACATCTGGGTGGAATATAGCAAAACTTCTACTTGGTGCAGGACACTGATAGAAAAATTAAAACTGTATACCTACGCCTAGAAAATTAGAAAATGAACAGATGAGTTCAAGTCTCCGCAAAATACAAATACAGCGCCTATAGCGGAATATTAGACACTTAAATAAAAGCGACTAAGTACAAAATGCACTTGGATCCGTAAAGGACCAATTTAATGAAACGCAAGTCATGCTATCGATTCGTGGCTCAAGATGTTTCGCTAATCCCCGGCGAGTATGCAACACAATTGAGACGGGCGTGTTGCGGGCTGCCTGCAACACAGGCGGTTCCGCTTCGCTGCTACCAGTTGGTTCCAGGTCGCCACTTTCACATCATCCTTGTGGCCAAGCCCGTAAAAAATACGAGGAAAGTGCTGCGGGAATTTTAAAGATATAGTAGTATGTTTTTTGCGCCGTAACCATGGAAACAGCTTCTTCCGAGATGTTTTCAGAGGAAAACAAGCAAGTACTGTTCTCGTGTTTTGCTTTTCCTGTGCAGTTTTTGCTTCGGCAAATACTCGATTTGCGTTGCTCGAAACACACAACACTCAGCAAGCTGTTTTACTTTATAACTGAGAAGCAAAACATGAGCCCGCATTCAGAGCATTTAGTGCGTAGTTTAATTCTAATTTCTAGATGCCTTATGCATTTTTCCCTTCTTTCTCTGATTTCACATATCAACATTTTGCATATACTTAAATGTGTTACATTCATATGCCATTTCCTAGCCATTCGTCTACGAACTATTCCTACAAAAGCTTATTCCTCTATCTACTTTTTGTTATTCGAGACTAACATCTCCAAAAATATTTTCATCACACATTTCTGAGGAAGCGGTCGTGGCAAACACAATCGCAAACACACGTGGCAAACACAGGCGAAATACCGTGCACCCGTCAGGTTTTAAATAAAGAACCCTGTGTTTAAAAAGCGTAACGCTAGGTGATGGCTTTGAAATTATATTGTCTGCAAATGCACGAGAGGAAAAAATAAATAGCGACTATGCACTTGAAAATATGCCCGCCTCTATGGTGTGGTAGCGTGTCACACATTCAAAAGGTCCCGAGTTCGAATCTTGCTAAGAGTCAGTTTTCTAGATAGGTATCTTTCCGAGGTTTCCCTTGCCCACAAGACGAATGTCAGGTATCTTATGGGCTCATTTTAGCATCATTTCACTAATTTCATCCATTCATCGTCCGAAATGACATTACACCAGAGGACATTAACATACAAAAAGGTACAAGTACTTAAAATTTCAGACGAACCACAAATATTTCGGAAATGATAAACGTCAATAAAAAATGCACTTGACATAAATGATTTGTTTTCACCAAATCTACAAGTTTTGCGCTGCAAAATTGTACAAAATTCATTTCAAATGAAGAGGACTCCATAGGATATTCGCAGATAATTTGCTATGCGAATATCTTAAATAGTATTTAATTCAAAATCGTTTGAGCAATTTTTGAGAAAATATCGAAAAATATTCCATGTAAAGGGTAGTATGGGAAGGGGCGATTTATTGAAAATCTAGGTGTCACGTCCTTGAATGATGCTGAACTCAAACACCAAATGTCAATTTTGAGTTATGTTGCATACACATAATGGGCACTCCTAGGAGTGTGTGTGTGTGTGTGTGTTTAAATGCATTTCTTGAGTTTAAAAGACCTCAAACCTTATTACCGATGAGATTTCTAAAGCTAACTTTTTAGTAGAATACAATACTTTCCTAACTTAAAGTGGTAAGTGGTAAACGAAGCAAAAACGGGAATACTGATATCCAATATATCAGTACATTTACATCTGCTCTATCAAACAGATACAAATGTTATGTAACAATTAAAATCTCCAAGAGCTTTTACCCTTTTATAGTATCACAGTGTATTGAAAATTTAGAAGAAAACAACGAAGGCACAAAGATAATTACTGTCTTACTAAATATACTGCTTTTCGTCCAAAAGAAATAAGCTAAATGAGTTACAAATTAAAATTTTTTACTCAAAACGTGTTGCATTCTCATAAAGCTTATTCTTTTATCTAGTTCATGTTAATGAGATAAACGTTTGCTGAAATTATTTTATTACGCACTTATGAAATGACCAAGAGAGGGGAAAAAAACGAATGACTTTCCATTGAAAGGTATTGGAAAATCCAAGCTAATAAGAAGAGTATCTAGGAAATGGTAACTATTAGAGAGAGAGAGAGACTACATGCTTTAAGCTCTACATTTTTTTTTTTTTTTTTTTTTTTTTTTTTTTTTTTTTTTCCGAATAAGATTTTGTCTCTCTCTTACGACGCACCAGCTAACCAAAGATCATTCCAAGGAGCACTTCAGAGGATGCTCCCAGAAAATTCAAGATATGCATTTCGCTTATCAATAATATTTTTAATATTATGTTTTCTAAAGACGCTTTTAATTACCAGTATCATATCAGGGCCTCCGGTGTACCGGAATTCCGTCCCGCCGGAGTTATTTTACATGTCATTAAATCAACTGACATGGGCTGTTGCTCTTAACTTAAAAAACATCGCTGTGGACCGGGTTAAACTGACATTCACTTGTCAGGATTTGTTAACTATAGGTACGCTAATTTAATCAGAATTGTTACAGTCATTTTTGGGAAAATCAAAATTTTCGAAGACTTTTCCCAAAGCCTGAGACGGGGACTTTTTTAAAAATACATGTATTCTTTGTATTCGTGTTATCTATGTTTGTTGATCTATTTTTCATTTATTAATTTTTACATATTCGATAAACGAGATATTTGCGATTTTTACTTTCTCATCTCGTAAGTAGAGGAAGTATTGTAATGCTTTTTTTGGATTCAGGAGGTCTCAAAACATATATTTCCGGTGTAATTTCGACATCGAATTTTTGGGTGGAATAGAATACTTCCTCTGCTTACTAGTAGAGAAAGTAAAAAACTCAATTTCAATTTTCCCTCTTGTGACCAACAATGAAATATTTTTGCAAACGTTCATCTCAGTAACATGAAGACACAAAAATAAGCTTTCATAAGAACAGCTTGTATGAATGTAACACAGATTTTTAATTTTGTTCTAAAGAATAGGTAGGCATGTGCGTGAAATTTCTACGAATCAGTGCACAGAGTAGGACATATTCCGTTAAACAAAAATAGGCATTAAAAGCCCAGGGTAGCTGGAAAACAATTACCTGCTGACAGCAACAGATAGCTGAAGCATTGTAGTATGCAAATGAATGCTCAGCAACATTATTAAATTGCGATGAAGTGTTTACAGCGACTGAATACTTAAAAATGATGGAACAGTCGTCCGAATAACGTGTTCCTTTGACAGTTTTCACATACACACATCGAATTCAGGCTGTTACTGTTCGTAACTTAGCTAATAATTCTGCTATTGTTCAGTGCGGTCCGTAGCCTGTAATAATTACATATTCTACATGAGAAATCTGAAGTTACTAGCGCTTTAATGAAAGGATAAGGCACTGTTCTCTTTAACTTGGAAGCGAACCAATTTCCAGCTCCAGGCACTAATTAAACTGCCGTTTAATTCCAGAGTCCCGCTACTTCGTTTAACGATAAGAAGTTTTTATGTTCTTGCGGTGGCGATGAAAACTACTTAGCAACTATCTTCCTGAATGGCCAACAAAGCCCTGCCTGCCATAATGGAGTTCTATTGCCAACTATTAAACATGACCATGTCTGGACTGGCATGCGGTTAACGAACGGAGGAACTTCTCTGTAATGATTGTACAACACCAATCCCAACTAACCTCTAAGGCACCTGCCTGGCCAGCCAAAGTGATAAAACGAACACCAGAACAGAAACAGGCACGATCTATTACTCGTTTCCAGGATTTCTGTCAAGACAGAGGTAAACCATGCAAAGAACTTTTTAAGTATAAGGCTACAAAGTAGTTCTCAGTCTGAAATAACTGGATATCCTATGTATATTAAAAGTTTGGTTCCAATGATTTATTATTAGGGTACATTGTTATACGGTATTAGGATTTGAGGTTCTTTTCTGTGTGCATTTCATTGCTACGGTAAACTTGTCGCATACAAATGGCAATTTTATTGAACAAAATATAACTATACTGTTAAAGTTTACAGTAAGATCACACCCACAGTCCCTCAGTCCCATTATAAAGTCAATACGCAAAGTTCATGTGCACTGAAAAGATCTCATTAAACGAACAAAAGAAACGCATCCCATTGTGAGAAATTCGTTTTGCACTCTAAAGAAGAAATTTGAGGTCATTGTTCGGTGGACCACAGTTAAAAACAAAACACAGAGGGCATTGTGGCTACTATCCCCGCCCCAGAGGCAGGTGTGAAGTGAAAAAACAAACCACAGGAGGCTACAGGCCACAGAGACGCGCGCAAGTCTATCAGATGACAGATGGTGGTGGCGGTGGTGGCGGTGGTGGCGGTGATGGTGGTGGTGGCAGCGGTTTAAAGGCGCACAACTGCTGTGCCATAAGACAGCCTACTAGGATCTCAATCTACTCAAAGTGTTTACAATGACTCCAAAATTCTAGCAGCCAAAGTAACAGAAGAGCAATTCTAACTTATGCAGGAAGAACAGACTACATTACAGTGGACTTTGCAAGAACACAGTCTGACGTGAATAACACACCAAATCTCATTACAATTCATACAACGTTAATGTACTAGTATCATATCTCCAAGCACTTCACTTTGCACTTTATGTTACTGGAACCAGAAAGATTAAACTTAACAGACATTTTTAAGTAGATAAAAATACCCAGTAGTAAGCTTGACTATGTAGAATATGACACTGTTTACTTATAATCTTCTAAGGCCTCTATTACACTATCACATTTCTGTGTCAGAATGTGATAAAACCTTTGGTCATATAAAGTGATCATTTAATGATATGTATATTACCTAATATACCTCAAATCTTTTATCATAAATGTTATTACAGTTTTAAAATGGATAGACAACAGTTAACAGCGATACAGTTAACGGCGATAATTACTGGTTAGAGCTTCTCCGGTTACCAGCGTGTAATAATAATAATAATAATAATAATAATAATAATAATAATAATAATAATAATAATAATAATAATAATAATAATAATAATTTATGAACAGTTTCATAAATATAACATGGCTTATAGTCCGAGAAACTCTAATCAATGGTTCTTGCTTTGATGCTAAACAAGAGCTCAAATAAAAAACCTAATTTTCTCCTGAATATTAGCTTCTCAATCCATTTAATTTGACGTCGTTCGCTGTAAATCCTTTATGTACGTCACTAATGATTTCTGTTAATATTTCCAATCATTTGTTTCTGATTATATAATCGTTGATTTGAATTGTACAGCATTTCATTTTCCTCATAATAGGAAATGAGAACTTTGATGGTAGCCACCGGTTAGATATGCCTGTCCGCCATTGTTAAAGTATTCTATTTATATGCCGCCTTTAACATCTAAGGTCATAATGGCGCCTTGTTACTTTGGAACAATTGCCCAACAATTGAGTTTGTATTACTTTTGGTTATTACACTGAATTCATACACATTCATATTCATACTTAAATACTCGAGGACAATGCTATTCAACCTGGGAAGACTGCTTAGGGAGTACGTAAAATTAATTTAATTTAATCATTCTTTATGTAGTATTAAATAAGTTATAAATATTCTGATCCATTTTAGATATGGTTATGTATAATTTGAATTAACTATGGGTAGGCCTAGGGGTACTATCTGAAATGGAAAATTGTCTTTGGGGGTACGTGGAGAAAAAAAGTTGAATACCATTGCTCTAGGGGAATAGGAAATAATCCTAGCTAAAGTACTCCCAACCCCAGGGGAGAATCAAACACGGGACCTCTGGATTTGAAGGTTAGCACACAGAGGTAGTCTGGCATTTTTACATCTGATCAGTAACATGTGATCAAAGGTGACTATAACTTTTATCAAACAAGTATGTCATAGTTAGATGCGATCGAAGGTGCTGTATTATGCTATAAAAGGTGTTATCACATGCATATGAGCATATTTCTGTGTCCGCGACACAAAAATATGTGTAACATAGGCCTAAGACAATACACAATTTCCAGAAGACAGCACACCAGGGAATGGGTATCTTCACAAATTGAAGACAAGATCTAATGCTCCCGTGGTTGGTGCCGATGCCATTACCGCCTCTGGCCATCGCCGCCTGCCGTTACCTTCCCGGGAATGTGAGGTTATTGAGGTGAAATCGTGAAAGGCGTGACTGGTGATGCAATTTCGGTGTTCATCAACATGTGCTTGCGGTGACTAAGAATACCGCATATAAATCCTAGGGTGGAATGCAAATAACTTGAAAAAAGGCTTTCAAACCGGAAACACTGAATGACGTAACAGGTACAGGTGCAAGTTGGTATAACGTGTTAGGCACATGCGCGAGTACAATAGGCGAGCCAAACAATGGACGCTCTGAAGGGAGAATCCTAACCTGGTGGCTTCGAGTATCGTCTTCAAAGGCGTTTCTGAAAGGGGCTTTATGCTTCGGACAGAGCACAGCAACCTTCCTCACTAACCTATCCATCCCCTATCCTGCTGGCCACACACCTCAATCCTAAAGTGTCTTATAGGGCAGCTTTAATGGCAGCTCCCAAAAGTTTAACGTGGCCAAGATTACTCTATAGCGAAGTATTGCCAACCTTACAGTGTGATTTAATAGTATGAAACTTAAACCTATTTGCAGATCTTGTTTCGAAACAATACTTGTTAAATATACGTTACTGTATTTACTAATGCGAATTGTGCAGTAAAACCTCCCCGTACTTTTGGAGTTGTGCTTGTGGAATGACGACGCAGGGGTTTATGCATGACAGAGCACCACCCCACTTTCTACGCATCGTGCTACAATACTTAAAAACCGAACATTTAATGGATGATGGATTGGTAGATGGGGTCCAGTAGTATGACCTCCCCGCTCGCCGGCCTCAATCCATTAGGTTGCTGGCTGTGGGAACATTTAAGACATTGGTGTATTCGAAACCTATCGAAAATGTACATACGTTGCACATTTTTTTTTTTTTTAAATGGCTCGCATTTATTTTAGACCGTAAATTGCTCACACACATATGTTGGGCTAAATATAACACTAATACGCACAGCATAATACTGAAAACGAAAATGTTGTCATACCCAGTTGTTTAAATAAATCTAAACCAGCGTTATTTTGTAATTGTGATGTCAAAACTGCGTTTGTAAATTCACAGTGGTTTTACTATATCAATGTCCACGTGAAAGGATTTGTGAAAAGTTGAAAATCATGGTTCATTGCTTTCAGCTCATAAAACCTTTTGTGTTAAAACTTCTAACATGCTACATAAATAGGTAAGAAGTTTCCTTTGTGGTTTTTGTAGTTTCGAAACAGTCAGTGTATCGATGCGGTTTATTTCACTGCTTGTGTACCTTTGAACCCGCGTTATTTGGAGCAGAGAGGGTGAAGCAGAGCGAAGTATAACTTTGACCCTTGCTGTGGTGTTACGTCATTTCATCAGCCGGTGCAGATTTGCCGACCGCTGCCCTAGAGCACGAAGGACGACAGTGTTTCTTGTGTCACTTTAATTACTTCCCCAGAGTGGTTATGAATGGACCAAAATAAAATATCTTGATTAGGCTGATAGGCATAATTTTTCTGGCTGGGTTTGTGATCTAAACAATATATAAATAAGTTTAGCAGATAACACAATAAGTTAGAAGTGCTATGCGATGACGCACCACGACCGAATATAAAATATATATTCGCTTTCAACATATCCGCACATAAGAACGTGCAAGTAGGAAGTGCGAAAGTGCTACAAAAGTCTGGATCTGACAAATACGCTTCTTGTTGAAGTCTAGCGGTTGGCAATAAAACAGCTTTTGTTTGATGTCATAAAATTTACGAGTGGAATGGGAAAGTAATCTCTGTTCTTCTAGCAAATAAAGGTGCTACGATCTATCCACTATACACAAAAAATACGAAATGAACTTTTCCAGATTCAAGACATCTCAAATCCTTCATTCTAGATTATGGGGAGGGGGAGAAAACCGCATGCTTCCGTTCTGCTCTAAAATTATAACATAAGTAATTCATTTTTCTCAAAACCTTGAACACAAATACCCCTTATCGTCGTATGTGGTATAACCCGATGGGTAGCTAAAAAAATGAACGCCTCCCTCCTCCCCCCTCTCGCATACAGACATAATATTTAAGAAATGTAAGCTCTCAGACATGTATCCGACTGCTTCACCAAGCACTGGTTACAGTCCGAAAACAAGGACGTGTTTGCTGCATGAATTGTTTCCGCACTGCAACCTTGACTTCATTATCTTGTAGAAGTGTTTGTCCTTCAGATATTTCCTGAGAGCTCCGATCAAATGAAAGTCGCTAGGTGATAGGTCAGGGCTATAATGCGAGTGGTCAAGAACCTCCCAACAATTTCTATGCTAACGCCTTCTTCACGATCCTTCTAACACGCGCAGCTGACATCCCCCTCACAATAAAAATTGTGTCACAAAAGCTGATCCACTTTTGATGAACTCGGAATAGCTATCACATTTGATCAGGTACCGGACAGCCTACCAGTCCACCATCAAGGATGGACGGCAGCATTGCTAATATGGAATTATTTGATAAATTAGCCTGATAAAAGTACTTCTAACACATGAAGTGGACACAGAAGCTCAAATAATAAGGAAACGGACCATAGCACTGAGGAGATGGTACTAGAAAAGAAAGAATAACGATGCACTTGGAGAGAAACGAAAGACACAGTACTTCGAAGAGAAGAAAAAATACCAGACAAATATTCGCGAAGAAAAAATCAAATCTGGAATACGACTACGCCAGAGAACTCGTGGAAGGAAGTATGCAAGCTTGCCGCAGACAAGGACCCCATGCACCAAGAACGACTTTTTAAAAATCTGATGGATTTCTTACAATGTATGTTGAAGAAACCGTTGCACCGAAGTTAACAAATAGCAAAGTACCAGATGAAGACAAGGAATTCACGCAAGATGGTCATTAATGCTCTCATTATTTTCGACATTAAAAAATGTCCAGGAGAATATGGAACCAACAAAGAAATCCTAAGAGAAGTATTAGGAGTATTTCCAACGTATGTGACTTCAATATACTATGCCTGCCTAATCAGAGGCCTTAGAAGGTGGAAAAGAGCCCGCATAATATCACTGTAAAATCTGGTAAAGACAAAAACCTTCAGGTCTTGAAGCATTGACTAACAAGCTTATTAAACATAGCTGGGAAAATACTGGAAAAGCTGCTAATCATCAGGATGATGCACCACGTCCACTCCAAAAGCCTAATGAATGGAATCAACATGAGTTAATCCCACATGAGTAAGATAGACGCACCTGAAGCACTTAAAGAAACTGGAGAGGAACCTCAAGGAAAGAAATAACAGAATGGTGATGTAAAAGGCACCGTTGATGCTGTTTGACAGCCCACATTCTATGCTTTACGGAATTTAACTGTCGAAGAAACTTGTATCAACTGACGAGCAGCTATTTTAGCCACAGAATTGCCACCCTGTCAACAAACAACTTGCCAAAAAGCCAAAAGCCAAAAGCCAAATCAGGTCGCTCGGGTTTACCCGAGCGGGATATATGCCCACGGTACCTATCCATTTAGTATGGATTTACCCGTGAGGTATGGAAGATGTAGTCATTGTACAAGCTATTTTTGTCAGTGTCAGCCAATGGTGATGATTGGTTACTCTCTCTTGCTATAGACTAGGGACATGAGTGCCAGTTAGAATGTCTACCCATCCTGGGGCACCCATGCCCCTCTGCTCACTTAGCAAAGGTCAGCTTGTCTAACCAGCAAGTCAAGCAGTGTCAAATTAGCGGGAAACCGAATGCATTGGAATGTTTGGTGAAATGAGGAAGCAGCGAAGCTAATTAGCCCAAGACATCCTTGGGTAAACGATAGCTTTTGCGCCTCCTGGGAAGATGGTGATCATATTGTCCCAGGGTATTTACCAGCTGGTTAGGGTGTGGCGTAAGTTTCGCATACATAGAGCGGGCTCTATCTCGCACAACATCCACAATATATGGAATGCCAGAATGAGTATGGAGAATATGGGAAGAAAATCTACGGTCAGTATCGTAGATCATCCTAAGGGCCCTGTTCTGCACGACTTGCAGTCTGCGGATGGTGGTTTGAGCCACGAATCCCCATGCCTCGCATCCATACAGGATCAGGGGAGGGATGATCGCACGATAAATGCGTAGTTTAAGTCGTGTAGGCATAGTAGACCTAAAGATGGGATAGAGCTTTCCCAGAGCTCCGTGACCTTGGGCAGCTTTAGCTGTGACATGTTTGGTGAAGGTAAGTCCTCGGTCTAGTTGTACACCAAGGTACTTGGCAGTGTTGACCCAAGGGATTCTCCTCTGACCAAGTGTCAGGTCCCTTTCTGGTCTCCAGGAATGAATTTTGCCTAACACAAAAGCAGAGCTTTTCTGTGGACTGATTCCCATTCTCCACTTTTCACTCCAACTCTCAATGGCATCTAGGTGTCTTTGCAATGGGGGAAGGCAGTAACGTAGATTTTTGTTACGGGCCAGTATGAGGACGTCATCGGCATATTGGCACGTAACAGTGCTGGGTTCAACGGGGAAGTCAGACATGTATGCGGCAAAGAGCAGTGGCGATAGAACACTACCTTCCGGTACTCCGGCCGCTATTGGTCTGATAGTTGATAACCTGCCCTCCACTCGCACCCTGAAAGTGCGGTCACGAAGGAAACTGGCTATGAGGGTCAGGTAGGGGGAGGGGAGATTTGCATCTCTAAGTTTGTACAGTAGGCCCTGGTGCCATGTTGTTGCAAAGGCCTTATCCACATCCAACTGGAAAAAGCAGTTATTAAGGATGCCCGCTAGGAAGCTACCGTGGACCGTACCTATGTATGTCCATTATAATTCACTCCTCAACCTTAAATAAAATTGTCGAAATACACGAGTACAAAAACATTGGCGTTCGCAGGCGAACTTGTACTTAAGACCGCAGGAACCACAACAATATAAAAATATTATTATATTAAATATTGTCATTAAGCCATTGTAAAGTAATCCTCTAGAAGCGAAAAAGAAAATAACATGAACTGCTAACCAAGTTGATGAACAGGGGATTGTAGTATTGCATCTAGTAATGAAACATGCCGTAGAAAAGAGGCCCCCCCCCCCCTAATACACACGCACCCCTAGAGACAGCGACTTCTACTGTCTAGTACATTTTATTTACATATCATACCCCACAAAGAGGTTTCATAATCGAAGGCATGACGAATTTTATGTCGACGCATGTAGTGGAATACGAAAACTCCTAGTTATTGTCCTCAAAATGCTTATTTTACACTTGGCTTTCTACTCTACAATTTGTGCATAATGTTTTTCCGCACCTGTATATTAATTCTCAAATAATACATTCGTTTCTTACTCTATCCGCTCTCGTGACACCTTTACATTGCCCAGCAATATCATATGGCTGTCAGTATTTTGCTTTTTCTTTTGTCTTCTGATTTGGTGTCATGGTGTATGGTGCGCCATTAGCGGAGACTGGTTTCTCAGTGCTCCAATAAGCGACTTATATCTCTGGATAACCTAAACAAAGTGTACAAGACAAACTCACACACCCTGAAAGAATTATACTACTCTCCCAGTATATAGGACAATATGGCCTATTTATGTGAGCTGTGCAGTCTACTTGCTACCAACTGAAATTTAGACACCAACATTTGGAAATCGTTTTCTACACTCCAAGCAGTTACATGGAGATCGAAGTAGCTCCTCTGCGGCAGCGGAAATATAGGTGAATCAATACAAAATGTTTTCTTTGTTGATCACAGGTCAGAGGGTTGAAGACAAGATGTTATCTGCCGCTGGAGGATGTGGACACAACAGAAATCTTTCTCTTGTAAGAAAGCTATAAAAAGATTCTACTTATTTCCGCTCGATGGTCACTTCAACAGCCTAACAAAATGGAACTGCGTGACTAACATCCATAAAAGGTACCTATTCTGGCATTCTCTTTTCAGTCTAGTCAAGTTTAAATGGCCTCCCAGAGGCGCACACTTGACTATGGAATTTTACGAGTATTTTCTTCACTGAAGCTTCATAATGTTTCAGGTTTTCTTTGGAAAAGGGGAAATATATATTTTGAAGTCCACTGAACAAAAAAGCATTTTTAGAAAAAGGTGTGTGTGTGTGTGTGTGTGTGTGTGTGTGTGTGTGTGTGTGTGTGTGTGTATGTGTGTGCGCGCGCGCGCGTGTGCCTGTGAACAGCATAGTTTAAAACCGAAAAATCAGTTAACAACCAAAGTTGGTATTTAAGTTTAATATCTTTCAAGGATGCAACACGAAGATTTTGAAGAAAATTCTCCACCCTAAACTACCCTTTACATGGAAAATTTTTATTTTCTCATAAATGGTTCTAACATTTTGATTAAATGACATGTTATGGCAAGTCATATGTATATTTTGAATTTTCTGTCTATAGCCCATGTAGTCCTGTTTACTTCTGCATAATGTACGAGATACTTTTTGTGGAGTGAATCATTTCGGAACTATTCCTTGTTATTTTGGTGAATTTTGTAATGCCAGCTTTACTCAAATGCAGAGTCGCCATTCACTTTTTTATCCCCTGGCCGTGCGAAGAGAACAGAATTTCAAAGCATTCATATAGCGACACATTCATACATCTTTTGTGCCAACGTATAAGAAAATTAGTAATAAGATAATTTCTGCCAAGGTTATGAAGAAGATAGAGGAATTAGAATTTGCAAGAATACTACAAGAGTGGAGAAAGTCATGTGAGTGCAACATATCAGATTTTTTCAAGTGTGTTATCACTCTAATGAGTTTCAAGTGGAGTTGTTCCTTAAATTATTAAAGGATAAGATATGATCACAATAGTTGTTTGAAACTAGACAGTTTGTTCGTAGTCAGTGTGAAACTTCCGCATCGTTTCGTAAACACACTGTTGCTTGGTGTGATTTAACACGCCTGCGATACGTCTTTCAGCAATTGTATACATAAATTAGTAATTATAAGCTCACTTCCAAAAAGCTCTTTGCAACATAGCGCTTCAAAGAGAACATTTCAGCTAGCTGGCCATAAAGAAGATTAAACTTCTTGCTGGGTATTGTCGTAAAATCAAACTTATAACATAACTTACCCTAAGTGAGTTTCCCCTGACGTTCGTGTTAACCTCTAAGATGTTTACTATTGGTCAGTATTTTTACATTTTTCGATATGCTAAAGTGCCAGTCATTTGTTTCTCTTGATCAGCAATTGCAAAATTTATGGAAAGAGATGGTGAGGCATTAGCCTCGACGTACTGTTATAATACATTCATGGAACTTTTGTTACCTAAATGAGTGAAGGGAAAATGTTTCATGCACAAAACGAAGGAGGTGGAGTAAAGCGACAATGTGATGTCGTTAGCTCATAAGAGAAGACGGACATCAATGCTCTTTATGCCATGTGTAATGAATGGAATCTCAAGGCCAACTTAAACGAGTCACTTTTTAAAGATATGAATTCTGTTTCAATTCCTGTATACCCGTTTACCTAAACCGAAATAAGTAATCCCTCATTAAAGCGGCCCTGGGTTTGATCCCAGGTGACCGTATGTGGGTTGGCGGTGGATAAAGCGGCGGGTTTTTTTCCGGGTCCTCCGGTTTCCCCCGCTATTTCATTCCACCAGTGCTCCAGCTTCATTCTATGTATCATCAGTGCCAACGCCTGCGGTGCCGCATTTAATAAAAGCGAGATTTAACACTACCAAAAAGTAAACAAAAAAAAATAATGAAGCCATTTCTATAAACGTTTATCTCGGTTTACATATTGTATGAATTATTTACATAAGAGATAAAAATATCATTACTATTATATTATTATTAATAATAATCCTTACCATTATTATCATGTCGCTTTTTTCGTTCTGATTAAATCATTCCTATCCCTGTAAATCAGGCATGGGAAAGAGGGGTGACAGGAACGCAATCGAGTATTTACCCTTTCCACTTATTGACACAATTTGAAGGACTGAGCGGTTCTCTGAGGTAGTCAGACAACAGCGAGGGGAATCGGTGTGAAGTAGAGTGGACCAGGTTAAAACTACGATGTAGGGGAAATGACACATTGAGTCAGTTCTCCCCATGTATGCTGTAAATCCACACTCCTCCAGAAGGATGGTCCCCTATTTGAGAACCAATACTTTGGCGTTTTAAGTCCCTGATCTTGTTTGCACATGTATATGGAACTGAAGATTGTTTTGAAAAGTGTATTTTAAAAGACATACACGTATCATAAACTCAGAGTTAAATCCGCCTTCAGAATATATATACGCTAAACTGTAGTACAACAGTCTTGTTTAGACTGCCAAAGAAGACATTAAAATTAGTTCCAAGGGGCAAAGAAAACATTGCTAGTATAACAAGGGACAAGTGCTCCGAGGCACATAACCTGTTCTGAAACTGCCTGACCTAGGTCAAACTGGACAGTTGAGTGACGCTGTCCGCTCGCTGCTTCCATAAAATAACTTCCCTTCACATTAACCAACACGTAACAAACATTTCAGTAGCTAAATGTGACAGCATCTATACCGCCTCATATGCCACACAGCGTTTCTCCTGCGGCTATAATTCATCCTCTATCAGTAAAATCCTCGTTTTGCAAACTCATCGCTGCATTGACATATACAAAACTTCATTTCAAAACATTTACCCAACAGATGAATTCAAAACAAGTTTCCCATGCACCAAGAACGCTCTGAGACATTTAATGTAATATTTTAGTACCAATATACCTTTCGTATTTTATTATTTATTGATATATTAATTTTAAATTAATGCTATGCTTGGTTCTACATGGATGTCTTTGGTTATACACTCGATGAAATATAGACGTTAAAACATTGCATTTTAATATACTCGTAAATAGACTGCTGACGTTTGCACCTCTGCAAATGTTCACTGGGACCAGCGAATGCTGCATATTAAACGGAATGGTCGCCTCTCACGTTACTAGTAATCCGTCTGGCGTAGATGTGGCTCGACTTCCCTGCAGGTGCCGCTTTTTTTGCAGTGTAATATTCACAAATAACATTGGCTGAACAATTATTATGTTAAAAGTTGTGATTATTTTAATTTGTAACTGTTTTATTTCCATTTTATGGTATTGTTGTTGTCCATTAGGATATCCCACCCGGTATAGGTGCTGAGTTGCTTACACATTGGCTCTTGCTTCTCCGTAGATCAGAAGCATATCAATGTACTCGTCTGTCGAATGCATGGCGAAGGAATCGCACAGAATATCATGCAACAGCTTACGCGTGGAGAATGGAGTCGGCATTCATAATAACACACTACATAATGCAAGCCAAAGGGGCAGAAAACAGACAACCAAAAACGATTTACGTTATAATGTCCTAAACCCTCAAGGACTTTATAATTACATTAATGTGAATTCGGTTTCCAAGTTTTGACGACCATAAAAAATATATACAATGCCGAGACGCGAACCCAAGTCCTCTTTGTTCAAAGTGAGTTTTATATAATTTTGTATAGCTGGAAACCATAAGAGACAAAAACCAACTACGCATCAAATAATTGCAAATCTTTCAAGATACACAATTTATTGCAAATAACTATTGTTTTGTGATACCATCCATTTCAAGATATCCTGTATTAGTTTGAAGCTGTCAATAATTGTACATACTAGTTTTTACTTTCTCTACTGGTAAGTAGGGGAAGTATTGTATTCCACCCAAAAATTCGATGTCGAGATTTCACCGGAAATACATGTTTTGAGGCCCCCTGAATCCAAAGAAAGCATTTTTAGAAAAAGCTCCGTGTGTGTGTCTGTGTGTCAGTGTCAGTCTGTGGACAGCATAACTTAAAAACGAAAAGTCGGTTAAAAACCAAAGTTGGTATTTAAGTTTAATGTCTTTTAAGGATGTGACACGAAGATTTTGAAGAAAATAGCCCCACCCTAAACTACCCTTTACATGGAACATTTTTCGAAAATTTTGATTTTCTTGAAAATGACTCTAACGATTTTGATTAAAATGTCATATGTTTGAGATATTTTGATGACAAATGAAATGTATATCTTGAATTTTCTGGCTATAGCCCCTGTAGTCGCATTTACTCTGGACGACTTTTACATAACTGGTAAACCGTTAGAGATACTATACAAAAAATGTAGATCTTGCTAAAATACACAATTTATGTCTCAACACATTTTCTTGTAGGTTGAACCATTTCGGAGATATTCCTTGTTATGTGTGTGAGTTTCGGAAAACTTAAAACTTTCGTGAAATGGAACATCGTTGTTCATTTTTTTATGTGTTAATCGTGCAAAGAGAATGTATTCCGATATTCCCCTTGCACCTACAAGGAAATAAGCAATAAGATAATTTGTACAAATGTTTATTTTAACTAACACTAAGAAGATATAGGAATAAGAGATTGTAAGAATGGTTAGTACAAGAGTAGAGAAAGTCATGTGAGTGCAACACATCAGATTTTTAAAGATATGACTATCGCTTCAGGCTTCTGTATCTACAATGAAGTAAGTGATTAACCTATTTCTGCAAACGTTTATCTCGATTAACACGAAATAGATAGAAAAATAAGTTTTGTATACAATAGTTTGTAAATGCTACATAAAATACGTCATTAGTGGCTAGATAACATCAAATTTTTGTAAGTTGTGACTATACCGTCTATTAGTTGATATACAAATCTGCTCCACGTTCTAGTGAAACAAAAGCCAAAGGTAACCGTGACTGTATTCGCCTCGCCGATCCATCCCGGGGGCATGTGCGTGACGTTGCAACAGCTACCGGTTTTAAGCATTTTGCTATTAAAATATTCCAGCCAACGTTGAGTGGTTTCTGCTGTAACAGATTGCTTGCATTTTGTCCATTTGTCTGCAAAGTCACCTCAAGATTCAGGAGAGTTCTCCACAGTTACAAGTGCAAGGCTTTGCTGAAAATGTGAACAGATGAAAGAGCAAACTTAAATCGCAATATCATGCCTACATTTCGCTACAACGCTAAAGTCTAGAAACTCTAACCTCAACCAAGAAATTTCCTTTTTGCTATGCTGATTAGCTTAATCATACTTTTCTCTTCCGTCATGTCTGTATGTTGCGATTTAACGCTAGTTATGACCTCGCATATTTACTCAATTTATTCGGAAATAGTTATTATACATACACGTTGAATAAAATGATCGAATCAGCATTTGATGCATTGCCTCCTTACTATTTTATCGTCACACTTTATGACGCTTGCGAGACTAGAATACCGAGAAATACCGTTTTTTTTATAAGTTTAAAGTCTGTTCATATTGCGTAGAGCACCAAAGGCGGTAATAAAATATATGAAATGATTATTGCCTATTGGGAAAGGAAATATGGGAACGTCACGCTCCAGTCCTCATAACTGCAACTGGCAGCGATATCACGGCTTGCTCAAAATAATTATAACAGAAAAATAATTTTCTAATCCTACGTAACTAGCTTTCCAAGATGATAGCTTAAAAAACATGCAAACTGAGTTGCTATATGTGAAATGACATTTTAAAGGTAAATCTTTCCAGTTGTTTGGCGATTATAGTTCATCTAAATTAAAATTTAGGTTTGCTATAATATAAAAACATTTCTAAAAACACTAGGTACTTAACTCTTTAAATTTGTAAAAATTTCTTTTGTATTACATTATAAAAACCTAAATGCAAAACGGTGCCTGTTGTCAAGGAAATGCTCTATATTTCAATATAGGTATAGTGAAGATTTAAAACGAAAGTGAAGAAAAATAGCAATCATTTAAAACACACACACACGCACGCACGTACGAATGTCCATAAAGCAATTATTGTCCTGATGCTACAATGATTAAGCATGTTTTCTGTGAATAATTTAAAAACCCGAATTTGTTCTTTGTTAAGTTTGTCGACTTCATTGAAACTTACCCATTGGAAAACAATGATTTTGAAAATAATTCGGAAACCACATAAAGCTAAGATTTTGGTCAGTGATAATTCTTAGGCACTTTTTTGCAGCATTCTTTGCACAAATCTTGAATATATTTACATATGCTATCCAATTTTAGTGGATTCAATATTTCCGAGGAGATTTCAACCTCAAATCAAGATCAGTGATACAGAATGATAACATGTCTGTCTTTGAAATTAATTTTCTAAGAAAAACGTTTTCCGCATTTCAGTACACAAAAGGTTCCATGTAATGCAATTTTTCAGCATCTAAGACCAAAACAAAAAGCCTTAAAATATATTTCCCCCATTCTTTCTTAAATGTGTACCATTTCACAATCAGTTAAAAGTTATGTCATTTCAAATTTCAGCACAATGGCTTATAAGTTTTTAAACTAATTTGTTCCTCCATTCCTTAGGTATGCTATGTATGAACCTCAAACCTTTGGACAAATTGATGTCTAAAAAACATTCTCCCTCTTAGTTTCAGAGTAACTATTTGTAGTAAATAAAGTTTTTATATAAATTTCTGCAGACATTTAAATGAGCTTATAATAATATTTACTAGTTTATGTATGGATTACGTTTGTGCTTAAATTTTAAATGGAATTTTTTTTTTTTTTTTTTTTGGGGGGGGGGGATTAGAACATATAAAAATGCTGCCCATTTTAATTTGTGGAAATGGAAGAAGAGCACAATCCCATACTCCTCATGTACGCAAAAAGAAAATTAGGAATACTATAATTTCCGCAAAGCTTTATCTCAATATAACGATGTAGGAATATATGTTTGTATGAATAGTTTATACAAGAGTAGCGAAAGTAATGTGAGTGTAACACATCAGATGTTTGGATTCTATTGCATTTATGACAGCAAAACTAAGTTTTTTAAAAACTGACGACTTTCAACGCAAGTAACACATAGGGAAGTTCATGTAATTTCAGTTTCTCGGGAAGTAAATTTCGAAGCTAAGTTGGAAGTTGTGTTTTGCGTGCAGTGGTTGGTTGCACTTTCTCTGGGATCACTTTCATTGTGGCAACGTCCTGTTTAACACAGAGAAACTGCCACACTCCAGCTGTCATAACTCGTGCCGAGTTGTATGCAAGCAAGTTTACGTCAAGAACAATGCTTTGGGAAAGCTGCCTCTGTTTTTACTGTCAAAGAAAGCCCGAGGTACCTACAATAAGTGACTTTCCTTCTGACTGCACACTTGGTTTAGCCAAGGTTCGCTGCTACGGGTGCATACTGAGCAGAGGAAACAGTTGACTCCCGGCAGACGTGCCCGGGTATACGATAGCTGCATCTTAATGATGTTCACAGCAGCGCAAACCAACACAGTCCTGGCAACAAACTGGAAATGCACTCTCTTAAAACTATATTAATATTAGCTGTTTAAATCAGCCGTTGCGTTGGAGCATTTAAGGGGGGATAGAGCCCCAATCCGGCCAATGTCAAGGTCGTCAGCAAACTCCCCAACTTCGGGGATAACTTCATTTCACCAAGTGACGACAGGACCCATTTTTGTGGCGGAGGCATCCAGAGTTGGGAGTCCGTAACCTCCGAAGGATGGCGGTGGAATGAGAGGTCCTACGATTTTACCGTGGACTGCGAGCCAAGTTAGATCTTGCAGGTACGTTACACGGGCTAGCCAGAGGTTAAGGCTTGGTACGGTCGACTTAAATTTGCCACGGGACTCGAAGCACCGGTCCTGAGCCTGAGCTACCCAAGCGCCCTGCCGCGAATGTTAAATCTGTTAAAATGATTACCAGACTGAAATTTTTACAGAGTGCAAATAAACGCTTTCTAAGTTAATTACTCCGCTATTACGGTGGAGGTTCCCCCACCCCTCAATTATATTAGTTTTACTACTTATCAGATATTATTTTTAATAACCATCTTAACACTATAGGTATAGTGGATCTACGGACATAAGAGGAAGTAAGAGGTCGTTTTTATCATCCTAAAATTACCTATCGTCATGAGTTTCTGAGAAAATGTGTGATTTGAATCACAAAATGTTGTTCACAGAGAAAGCTGTTCATAGCAAAACTGGAGAAAACGAACTCGCGTATGAATTTCAAAGAAGCGATATAGCTTGAGCTATAGTTACCAGTAGTGTCAATTTGTAACGTAAAACTTCTCTTAAAAGATAACTTTACCTCTCTAACCGAAATTGTGCTTCTTCTTTTCCCTTTGAAGTGGTGCAGAATTCGTAATACAAAATGGCAGATTTAGCATCATTTTTAAAAGGATAAGCACTATCTTGATAAAATATATACCAAATTTAAGATAGGCCAATTTGTAAAAAATAATTACGTGTCTTTTTTTTGGCAATATGCGCCATTAGTCTTCCCTTAAATTGCCAGAAAAGCAGAAATGCAGTTGATTCTTCATGTATGT
The DNA here is from genome assembly GCA_030765045.1 of Tenodera sinensis. NCBI lineage: Eukaryota > Metazoa > Arthropoda > Insecta > Mantodea > Mantidae > Tenodera > Tenodera sinensis. Next base: position 165,968,313 of record CM060966.1, read on the forward strand.
CATTTTTAAAAAGTGATTTTTTAAAATGTTATTGAAAATTGAATACTGTGTCTTAAACGAAGCCATTGGTGAAATTTATATTTTAAAATAGACTGCATATTTCATCATATGTAAATATTTATAACTGGAATCTTTTAGGATTTTTTAAACTGAACATTAACCAATATTCAGTTTTACCAATAAAAAGCAACTAGGAAGTTCAACTGATTCATTACAAGTTTTATTTTCATGATGTGAATTGTAAGAGCTGAAATATAAGACAGAACAGGAGTTTATGCTATATGCATCGGGTTATTAAAACTTGTATGGTTTTCAAAACATATTTTTATTATTATTGATACAATTTTTATTTTCAAGGGAGCATAACTACACAAAATTAAAAAAAACATCGTATCAAACCACATAAATACTTACAAAGGCATTAAAGAACATCTGTTTAAAATTTCAGCTCTCTCCTGAACGGTAGGAATTGGGGAGAAAAATCATTTAAAACAAAGGAATTTGTATGAAAATATAAACGGGTAGAAGAGACTACAGTTTTAGTATAAACGGTTGCAAGAATAGCTGTTTGGAATGCTACTGGGTCGGAAACATTCCGTAAAGCATTGCGTAAATAGTTTTGTTTCATTTTTCAACAAAATTTGGTGCCTTCGCGAGAAGCTCTAAATAAATTCCGGGTATATGCTTGGCTACCGAGCTTCACACCAAAGGGCTTGCTTTGGCTACAAATATTAGAAATACAAAGAGTGCATTTGTTTTGAGGTTTACCACGAAAAGCAAGTTCTTCGAAGGACGATAAAATGAACCAACTCTTTCGACTTATAGTGTGAGGAATATATTTAAGATGGAAACGTAACTGGCTTGTTCTGGTTATAAGCTGTATTTTTGTCCCATAGTGAGAAGAGAAAATTACTTACAAACAGGTGTGTTACAGTTAATGGAGGAGAACTGAAAAACAGGACTCACTCGCTCACTTTAGTAAAATACCCAATACGATTTACCAAGTTTGAAAAAAGTGAATATTCTCCACAAACGTGGTGCTAATTTAACAAAAACCAGTTTATTACTTGTTAGAAATTTTGATGAAGTAGTTTAAATATGCACCATCACTTTGTAATACAGGAAAATATAAGTGTACTCTGAAACCGAAATTATAATGTCAATATATATTTGATAATGGAAAGAAACAAAAGGAGATTCTAGTCAATAGTTAAGGGGAAGACGTAATAAAGCTGAATGTGTTAAAGTCTCAAGAATGGAAGCTTAGGCAGATTTAAATGAGTGATAAGGTTACAATTGTTGTTTGTACGAAGCCATAGTGACTCCGCGGGCTGATTCCTATCTTACCATGACGTGCTCTAAAGTTAGCCAATGGAAATCGCTTCCTTCGTGTTGCTCGTGCAAAAACAAATGCAACGCAAGACACACTCGTCTTGAATCGAGCCGAGAGTGCACGTGCAATTTCTGATTTGTACGCAAGCTAGCGCGTATACATAATTCGGCGGTTGCTAAAGGGTGACAAAGTTAAAGTGTTATAACGTTGTAGTTGAAGTTACAAAGTTACATTCTATTTAAATATCGTCGGCAGTTCTCTACAAATCTGGAAATTTACAAATAAAGTGATATGTTGGTTGATTCTTCGTTTGGTTCCATTCCTACCATAACTCACGCACACCCTGTAGATTAGGACCTCTTGCTAGAGCTAGTCCGGACACCAAACACGAGATCTTATAGATCTTAAAGGCGACGTCTTCGACGGAAAGTTTGCGTCAACTCTTATAAAATATCTGTGCAACAAGGCTGTGCCGAGTTTATGGATGAACAGCAATAAAGATGTTCTCTGTGTTGTAGTTTCACTGGTTGAGCGGTATGCCTACTCCTTAAGCATATGGTGAAATGAATGGTAATGGATGCGTGAAATGTGTAAATTTATTCATATCATATTCATGAGATAGTGTTTGATGTTGGTATTGGAATGGCTTATATGACCGCATGACAGTTTCTCGATAAATGATGAAGGGTGTGACAGAATATAAGGTTATTTCCTATAATATTCTTGATTTGTATAACTGCAGGCCTGTTCGGGTGGCATTAAACTGTTTATGTGATTGCATGTAGTGGTATGGTATAAGTGATGGGATGTGAAAGATATCCTAAGATATCTTTAACTACAATAGGCAGCCTCTCTCTTGGGGCATGTTGCATATAGGCAATGGTGTTAACTGGTATACAGTGGGTTTTGGGTCTTTGAGTTGGTTTGTACATAAGGAATAATCTTGGTTAGAGAAAAATGTCCACTCACAGCCCTGAATCGAAACCAAGAACCCTCGCACAGCAGGCGGGTACTCTACCAGCTGGGCTACGGGGCCAACCGAACCAATTGCTTTTTCAAATATCCCACCTATTTTTAAAAATGCAACAAAGTTATGAAGTCAATCAAAATTAGGCTTTTAAATATACAAAGATAAGTAAATAAAATACATAAAACAGCTTATTAATTACTGAATATCTTACATTTAATAACACCTGACTAACATTAACTTTTCAATGAATAGTTAATACTAAAGAGTGATCCGCTAACGTGAAACCAAACTTTATGCAAGAATGGCCAAACCGATTGTTGTCAAACCTCGTATATCATACACGCTTACCTAAAGCTTCCAGTAACCAGCACTACCTCTAAGCTACGAGTCAAAACTAATCTCAAATGAAAAACACTGATGTGTTACACTCATATGACATTGTCTACTCTTGCACTAACCATTCTTACAAACCCTTATTCCTATATCTTCTTCATGTTAGTTGAGATAAACATCTACAGAAATTATGTTGTTTATTTCCTTGGGGAAGGGGAATATGGGAATATGATGAATACAGTAGGCTTTGAGCGATAGTCAAATCTTTTATAGCTTTCAAATTCCGTTCTCTTTGCACGGTTAACATAAAAAAACGAATAACCATGCTCCCTTTGACGGAAGTATAAGTTCTCCAAAACTCGCACAAATAACAAGATTGTTTCGTTTAGAGAAGAATCTAGAAGCTTCATAATTTGTGAAGCAGACTTTTTAAATCGAGATGTTTGATCTAAAGACGAGAAGTACTCGCTTCGGTCTACCAAAAATTTATTTAGACATAAATTGTGTATTTCAGCAAGATCTACATTTTCGGTATAGTAAGATTTTGTCTCTGTTACGGTTTACCAGTAAAAGTCATCCAGAGTAAATAGGAGTTCATGGGCTATAGCCAGATAATTCAAGATATAAATTTCATTTGTCATAAAAATAGCTCAGACATATGGCATTTTAATCAAAATCACTTGAGCCATTTTCGAGAAAATCAAAATGTTCGAAACATTTTTCATGTAAAGGTTAGTTTAAGGTGGAGGACTTTTCTTCAAAATCTTCGTGTTGCACCCTTGAAATACATTAAATTAAATACCAACTTTGGTTTTTAACAAACTTTTCGTTTTTGAGTTATAATGTCCACAGACTGACAGACACAGACACACACACACAGACGGACCTTTTTCTAAAAATGCTTTTTTTGGATTCAGGGGGCCTCAAAACATATATTTCCGGTGAAATCTCGACATCGAATTTTTGGGTGGAATACAATGCTTCCTCTACTTTACTTTACGTAGCAGAGAAAGTAAAATTAGTTGAGTGGCACAATTTCTCTTCAGCAGGTATGCCTAAAACTAAACAATACACAGGATTACATTTCAATCACTGCTGAACACACATACTGTGTGACATGTTAATAAATGGGGAGGGGGGGGGCTGCCTTTAAACTACATTGCATTTGAATTCTTTGCTAAGACTTATAACGTATATTGGGGCAATTTTCACATGACTTTACAGTTTTACATTAGTTAGCCAATATTTACATTAACTAACTACCCTGTGGCGCAACAGCCCTTTACGGCCAATATCAACCGCTCGGCCGCTGCTCACCATAGGCGTCATGAATGGGGAGCAATACTATAGGGTGGGAGGTGGTCAGTGGTCTCATCCCTCCCGGCCGGTAAATATGGCTTATGCGGTCTTGGGACCAGTTTTCCTAAGTTAGTTCGTTTCTTTACCTGATTACCCTCCCCTTATGTAGGACTTACACCCCCTAGGACTTACAAGTCAGTGCCTAGGGTCAGACTCATCTCGCCAAGCGCAGGAACCTATAGACCAGACAGAGTGAAGACCTGGAAGCAGGTGGTCAGTCCAGAGCCAGGTATGATAGTGAGGAAGAGGATGATATGACATGCAGACGAAATCGATTGGAAAGGTGATAATGGAGCAATTGGCGGAATGAGTGGTGGGGTAAACAGGAGAACCCGGAGAAAACTCGCCCTGCCGCAGCTTCGTCCACCACAAATACCACATGTGGGTCCCTGGGATCGAACCCGGGACTCCTAGGCGGTACGCGAACACTCTAACCGCTCGGCAAGTTAGTTTCAACGTAATAAATACAATGGACATAAGTAAACAACAATGCTACAGTTAGAGTGCTTTTGTTTCGTTTCATTTATTATTTGAAACTCTTGAACTGGCTATGAATTACACAGGAAAATATTATGGAACTTTCAATGTACTCGAGAAAAAACGAACTGGTCGTTTCAAATTGCTATTGTCCAACAAAATTGAGTAAATGGCATTGCGAAGATGACAAGCAGCCCTAGAAGGTCAATGCGCTATGTGGCTCGAGCAAGTAACATCGGTAGAAAATCTCTTCTCAGAATATGTACTATAATTAACAAGTTTTCAAATTACCACAATGAAAGAAACTTCACTCAAGAGACAAACACGTTGCAAATGGATTACGCAGCTTTTGCCTGCTGATTGATCCTTCCTTCGGCGTGTTTTGCTCAGTGACAATTGACCGTTTCTTCCATGTGGGCACGTTCTGGTCCAAAGAAAACCCAGGTGGATGCGTAAAGCTGAAGACCCTGGTGCTCCGAAAGTTATGGTAGATGTGCAATAATTGGTGATATGATTGTGGGACCACATTTCTTTGATGAAGATGAAAATAACCATTTAAACTCTTCTTCCAAAGACGGTACAGTCCAAAGCGGGCCTGGGCCTTCTTCAGCCGAGACCTATTGCCAATTTTTGCATTTTAGGAGCTGATAACTGCCCTCTTTCACTGAATCCATCCACCTTTTCCTGGGTTAACCTGTCGGTTACTTTCCAAACATCACTCTTGTTATCACTTTTAGGTATGTGTTAACCTGAAACGGTTAAAATGTGACCTCAATAACATGAGGCCAAGCGCATTATGCTCAGATTGTTCGATATAAATTAAACTAGATATTCGGTGCCCAGTGAATTGGTAACATGGACCTCAGTCGTGGCCCTACTTGATCTTTTCTATGGGAAAGTAAGATAGAACATTTTTAGGAGAGAACTTTCATCTTCAGATGACTTGAAACAAAGAATCTGACCATGTTCCTCAGCACATCCGCACTAGCAGCACTTTTAAGCATGGCAAAAATATGTCAGGATACAGGAATGACTCGCGAAAAAAGATTCTACAAAGAAACCTCTGTTTTAAAATAAAAAATAAATTACGGATAAATATATACAAAATGTCTATAGCCATAAACATTAATGGTGAGGGAAGTGAGAGGCCGTTAATGTCACTTAGAGTTATCAGCGAAGAACCTTTAGTTTCTCTCTTGGATACCGTTGGGCTTTCTAACGCTGAAATAGGAGTTTTCACTACCCATCATGCCAATCTGAGTTAAACCCTGCAAGTGCTGTGTAAAATAACATATTCAATAATAATTGCTAAGCATCGCTCCCAATGGAATCCAAAAAACAAAAAACCCAGATTTGTCGATAGCTCAACTAGATACTGTTTGTATTCCTGGAATTAAACACAATCCTATTCTCATCGGGCTAAGTTATTATTATTACTATTATTAAATACCTATATATTTTCTGGTAATGTATTCTCCGATACATTCGACTTTAAAGTTGTCTGTGGTACCAAAAAAAGAGGATAAACAAAGATAAAATCTATGTCCAGTAACATGTGCATTGTTAAGCCTCAACAGACAAGGAAGGTAGGTATTATAAATCTAGAGGGGGAGGTGCGTGTGATTCTCAACAAGTGGTAACGGAAACGGAAATCCTCGAGGAGATGCCGCTAAGTTGAGAAGTTTTATGTGCTCCACATAACACCGCTCGCTTCTCATCACCATGTACAACAGAGACAAAGTACTCGAGTAGCCAGACAAATACCTCATACTTCTTGGGATATTCTATATAAAAAGCGTAGATATTGAATATACAGGGTGTTTCACTTAAACCTCCAATAAAAATATTCTTATTTAAAGTAGTCAAAAAGAAATAGACGTTCATAGTTTGGGCGGTGCAGATGTAGCATTTTATATAACAATGGTTGTCTGGAGACTAAGGAATGAATAACTAACAACACAATGTTAACTAACCTATACTCCATCCAGGCTTAGATCCGCACCTTGTATCCCTCCGCCATAACTTGAGGTTCATATCACCTGCAACTAACACAAACACCACGTGGACTCATGCCTCATGTTTATGATGCAACAGACCGATATTTACTCAGGAGTTTTAGGAATAGCGCTGCTATCGCGTTATATGCAAGTAGTCTTTACTAGGTTTATCATACATCTTGAAAACTTACAGACAATCGCCAATATTTAAGGTACTATATTTTATGGTGTGCTTTGGTTTCGGTGAAACGCGAGTTAGCTGTTAACGGCTTGTGTTTACATCAAGTGCGGATCTAAGAGTGGAGCGATTATAGGACGATTAAGCTGTAAATCATGCATCTCTTTGGTTGGCAGAATCGAGGTCCATGAAGTATATACACATTCACTGCATCGAAGTTCAGTATTCTAAGACATGATTCCATTTCTGGTCATAAAGTGTCCAATTGGGATAATATTCATGTAATAGGACCAAACCGGCATTCTGAGAAAAACATCTGCATAGTTAAGTACCTACACAATATGAACGACCATTCTCAGTAACACACTAATCTCCCCATCCTGCTGGCCACACACCAAGTATAATAAGTGTGTCTTAGAATTGCCACGTCTGTTATTAACTCTTAAGTGCTCTAAGTAACCGTATTAGCGAATCTGCTTACACTGTTGGTTAATGTAGCCCATTTGTGCTTCATTGCTGATTTAAAGAGGTACAGAGATAATAATAAGTGGCGTAATAACAATAGTAAAAATGACATATTCTTCAATAAAAATTGTAATAATTTTCGATTACGTGTAAAAATAACTGATGAACTAGCCAAATGGCAATTGTACCACTTTTATTATTACTATTATTATTGTTACTATGTATTATAGGTGGTGGTGGGGCAGTGGCGGTGGCGGTGGCAGTGGCAGTGGCGGCGTTAGTGGTGGCGGTAGAAAAAGTAAAATTGCTTTTGACCATTGTTGACCAATAGTCAGTTTTACTGTATTACGGCAGTTGTCTCATGAGTTTAGTTACGACCTTGTGGTTGACATAAGTGAACCTGAGGTAACGCGCTATTGTTTAATTTCTCTCGCTCTGACGTTTTACAACCTGCTTCAAAAATGACTTATTCTTTCTTTCCCAGGACAATAAATACGACATACATTACCATATGGTCATTAGGGCAAACGGACTCTATGTACACAAACGTATGTGAGAATATTTTCTTTCCGAAAACATTTCAGAATTGCCAAAACACCCCTGTTTAAAGTTAAACCAAACTTTATTCATTTAGAGAAAAGATTTAAAACAGAAATACCTGTCTTGAAATTCTTGCCAATAAATCAAGCTTTCTTCCCCTCCCCCTCTATGTAAAATGAACTGCTACTGGTGTTTGCTCGCGTCTGATACTTTCCCAATAAATTAGACGGCTGAATAACCTCTCGAGAACCGCACCCAGAGCTAAACATTTGCAAACGTCAACTCGGTTTGAATTTTACGCAATGCTAATCTTCTGCCAAACTCACTTACTGGAACGTTGTAATTGCTCCTGCAGAAAGTTGTTAATATTGACTTAAAGCAAAAATGTGCCACCGACATTCCCTACAGAGTTCGTTCTACCTTTGCCGATATTCTGTTCTCCATTAAAATAACTTATCAGAATATCTTCATCAACAGAGGCATTAATCTGTTTCGTAAAATTATTCTTTTACGCACTTACTCATATGCTCCGATTTTTGTTACAATTTTCTCAACACTCAACATTTCAGAACCTTTCTTTTCTAACAAAAGCAAACATTCTGATGTCTAACATTCATATGACTCTCAAAAGAGAGAAGCCTTTCTTTTCTTTTATGTTGGTTAGTGCCAAACTCCCAACTCGCACAAGAAGGTGGTGGAAAAACAAAACTGCCTCCACTGCTATTACTGGCTACTCTTTCTTCGCTTGATAAATGGTAGTTCAACATATTTCAGTTGAAGTTTTCGGTCTGTCTGAAATTCTACGAGCTGCACTTCTTCCTTCTCCAGAGGAAGGTCAGTGATGGATTCTGGCGACACTATCGCAACTCGTACTCGAACTTGTTGCATTGAATTAGGTGCCAAGAAGAAAATCAGGTTGAAAACCACTGAATTACACCATCTACTTTAGGATTCGCACGGGATATTCCTACTTTAAGAGTTTAGAAATAGGGAAGTTTGCGAAGAAATTTGCTGCTTATCCTTCTCCAGAAGTGCAGATGTAATCACAATTGGTGGTCATCTGAGGAAAGCTTTGATTTTGGTTTCTGCAAGACGTTAATCAGTCGAAATCAACTACGCAACGTTTTGGTGACAACTTCAACACCAATTATTAAAATTGGTCAATTTTGAGAAAAGGATGTTAAGTATAAATGGAATAGTTTAAAAGAACTGAACCTCCCTCACAGAGTACCGGACAACAAATTATTCTTCGTGTTACCAAACCTCATTATGTATTTCATTTAATAATTTTTATTCAAATAATATTTATTTGATGAAACTGTTAAGATCTATTACTTCAAATGTATATTTATGCAATATTATATAGGTTATAACACACTTTCTTCTGAGATTAACATAATGATTAATTTTTATTGTTGATGTTAGAATGGGGATCTGACCACAATGTGGTCATCAGGTCGAAGTTTCATCTTAATATAAAATTTGTCCCTTTGAGGTCTGCAAGAAGCAAAACAGATACCTCTGCTATATGAACCTAGAAAAAGAAACATCTACTATAGACCTTGAAGAAATCCACTGACAAAAATATTAGTGGTGTACTTTGTGTGAAAAATGTCCTTGCGTAATATGGAAACGAACAAATGAGGAAAAACAATTGAAAGATTCTGAATAGTCGAGCTTTTATGCAGAAGAATAGACTATGAAGTCAAAAACGGGAATAAATGAAGTTAGTTTTAGAGAGTGGGCGAAGATTTGACAATGATGAAGATGTTTAAGAAAAGGGGAAATGTTTGGCGAAGACATCAGATGGAGTGATTCCTGAGAGAGGCGTTTAAAGAATCCTCTTGAAAAAGCTTCGTTATCAACATTTCCCAAGACAATTGCTAATACATACGTTCGAACGGTTTTCCCAAGCTCGATCGCACAATTGAATGCTATTCTCGTTATCAAAATTGTTTTAGAACATTATTCACACTTTCATTTCTCTTCAGATTATCTGCTATTCATAAGATTACTCATACTCACAAAAGCCTTGTGTTGTAACATTTTCTTCGTAAAGATAACCCCCAAATACTTCAAGATCTCTCAACAAAATGTCGCTCCGTTATTTAAAATGATTATAAATAAGTTGCTTTAACGTAACTTAAAGAATTTCACATTTATATTGATTAATCAGCATTTGTAGAAAGCCTGTAAAACTGTTATGTGTAAATACAGTCATGTGAGAGCCGTCACAACCTTGTTGTATAACGATGTAAGATTTGAAAGTTCCACTCAGATGCTTTGTCGCCTGCCTACCTCAAATATCTGCTCTTGCTGGTCTTATGTCCGCTGTAATTAACACGGTGGCGCCATCTCTGTTTCACTGTTTAAAGTATGTCACGTAGCGCCTTCACATAGATAACACAGTACTTTTAAAACTACGGCCCAAAGGGCCTTGTCCCACAAGATTTTGTGTGAGAGTTTCCTACGGAGGTATTTCCCTGAAAATCCTCGTGTTGCATATTTGCATGGTCCTGAATTTAAATACCAACGGTGATTAAATGTACTTGCATGTTAATATTTGTTAGGTCAACAATCAGGCGTGGACACTTTCCCACCAAGGTGACCTTGCTATTGGAACCACTATGTGTAACAGCTATTGGTAAATTCCTAATTTTATTTTCAGTAAGCACTATTTATATCTATAAGTGCTGAGGCTTTCACGGCCACGCCCTCCCTCCATGTGCGACTATATATATAGCACGCTGGAAGGCATAGCTCTCTAATATTTGGACTTGGGAGTTCACTAATTGGATCACCCTGAAGATGCTGGACGCAGTTTTCAGCGAAACGTCGGAGAAAGGCAATCCAACTCGACCACGACCCACAAGCCCGGAAAATCTACTTAACATAGTTGACTATTTATATCAATCAATATCCCCTAAAATAGTGTGCTGTACATGTGTCCAAAGGACAATCTCGGATGTATACAATTTCTGACTTGGTATCGTATTTTCAAAGTCTTCCTTCCTCTCCAATGATGCACTTACCACATTTGTGTCTATTACACTGTATTTGCAATATAGTAAAACTACCATCTCGATTCAAGTTTAGTTCTGATTTTGAAAACTACGTGAACGGATTAGAGAATGGTAGAGGTTACCTCATAACTCAACAAAGGAATTGATTTCTGCTGGTTATGAAATAAAAATTAAATGAGGCCACAAAACTTTCGCTACAACATGTAAAAGCTAGACTTCCAAACTCGCTGCCCGTGAACGTCTAAAAGGATAGAAACAGATCGATTTTCCATATCAACCTCGAACTTTAACAAAATACTCATTGCCAAACACTTTCTGCTTTGTGTTGCTCGTGACATTCTTGCTGCGTGCCATTTAGGAACAAAAGGAGATAATTTGGACGACTTTAATTTTCGACACTTCCACGTTCAGAAGGAAACGTGACGCTGCGCTACAGCTGTTTATATTGAGAGGTGACCTTGTACACATCTTGTCAAGGGAGCAAACGAAATATTGTATCTGACATTCCAAGCAACTGCAAACTGTCACTACTATTACGAAATGCAATGATGAGATTGACAATGGTGCACGTTTTAAAACACACTACAAGATTACACATACTTACATATGTACCTACTTAAACGTTTAAGGAACCGTTTTTTGTAAACAGGGGAGTTATTTTTAACGAGTTCTTCAAAATAGTTCACAACCGTGTAATGTATATTTATTATTATTATTGTTATTATTATTGTTGTTATTATTATTATTATTATTATTATTATTATTATTATTATTATTATTATTATTATTATTATTATTATTATTATTATTATTATTATTATTATTATTATTATTATTATTATTATTATTATTATTATTATTATTATTATTATTATTTATGTGTATGGTTACATATTTTGAAAATATGAATAGGTATTTTAAACTAAATTATCTTTATTGTAATAGCTGAGAAACAAAACTAATTGATTAAACAGTGCAATTTAAGCTATAGAGAATTATACGAAATTCCTTCCAAATAAAGGGGCGTTCACATACTATTCCCAGGAAATTGAAGAAATTGTACATTTCGTCATATAAGTATGTTATACATGTCATTTGAATCAAAATCGTAATAGCCATATGTAAGGGAGCGAGTGAGGGAGAGGAGAGAGTTGGAGAGAGGGGCAGAGAGATGGAGAGAGGGGGGGATAGACCGCACTATTGGAATGAGGGATTTTCTGGAAAATATTCCTATTGCACCATTGGAAGCCATTAAACTTAAATATCAAGTTCGGTATTTATCGGAGGGAGCGCTCCTCCGTCTCTTTATCCCTTCAACCGACTAGCCCGTTGCCTTGCAAGCGATCGTGGCATAGATAACTATGTGACAATATACGTATTTCAATCAAAATTTTCAGATTTATCCAAGGAATGGTGTGTTTAAAGAGGGAATCCCTTGAAAACTAACGTCCTACAATCTTCAAATGTGTCTGATTTAAAGATGATTTTGTATTTTCTTTCCACTTTTTGTCTGGTTACTCTCTCTTTCATCGTGTAGCGCGTCTTTTTAATTAAAAATAAGCTGTAGCAAGAAATTCTGTATAGATATTATACTGATGAACAATAAGCAGTCTTCAGCATTTATCTGCAACAGTTTTCATTGTTACCTTACTTTATCGCTGTTATCATTTACTGCTCTTTATCCACAAGTAAATATTGCTGATACGCTATCCCTTTGTTTCAAGCTCGGCCTGCTCAAAGTTTAAGGGAAGTCTAAATGCCCAATCTCGTCAATATTAAGTTTATCTAATTACTTAATTATCCATTATCTATAAAGCTGTTTGAAAATTGGCTGACTTTTTAATGCACATTCTGCAACACTCTTTGTTTGATTTGTGTATGGCTCCCTTGCACTTCCGGTCATTCTTCGAACACCTGCCTTTGTTCACAAGTTATGTTTACCCTAAAGATATTTTGAATTCATATACCTACTTTGTTTCCTGATTGCTTTACAAATAATGGACAGCATAATGGAATACAGAGGCACTTTTTCTTCACAAGAGCACCTATAGACTGCCTATGCAGTCGAACTCGAATGCATAGTGTTATTTGGCAACAAAGATGTTTAGTCCAAGTTTTAGAATATATTTACTTCAGTATTATTGTGGGTTTTTTTTTTTTTCTTTTTAAAAAAATCAAAATCCATGCAATTGTATTCTAATGTAACCCCATCATTATCCACGTGCACCAGCTCACTGGTTTTTTACGTGGGCCCTCCCCATCCCTTTTCTACAGACACATTTGATTGCAGTCGCTGGGATTAAACTCAATGTTCGGCACTGAATGGATGGCCAGTCCATTTTATCTGGCCATTAGCATATGTAACAAAATAATTCATTCCATAGAGGGTTAATAAGGAGAATTATTTTCTTGGTTAGAGAGGCGATTATCATCATCGATCCGTACTTCATGTACTTAACGTTACTTCAGAAATGTATACAAAGAGCAAGTTCTTGAACGTTTTCAGGAGAATTTTGAAGAACTTTCTGCCAATAACCAACCTGATGTACATGAACAAGTATTTAAACAGGATGGGGAGACCTCTCATACTGGTTATGGGAATCGGCAAGTATCCAACTGTTTCGGGTTGGCTGATCTCCAGACAAATAAGGTTTCCATAACCTTCATGAAAACCTGATTGTCGTTGTGTGGAAGAGATGTGGAATACATACATAGTTGTAGATAGGTTATTATCGGTAACCCTACTAAAGTATTCTGTTTCGATTACCTCTCATGGATGTTACCCGTATAAATCACTTGTAAGAAAATCTGATGTGTTGCACTCACATGACTTTCTCTACTCTTGTACTAACCATTCTTACGAACTCTTATTCCTCTATCTTCGGGTTAGTTGAGATAAACATTTGCAGAAATTATCTTATTGTTTATTTCCTTGTAGATACAAGGGGAATATGGGAATATACCTAGTATGCTTTGAGTGATAGCCAAATTTAAGGCTACAAATTCCGTTCTCTTTGCACAGCTAACATAAAAAAATGAATAACGATGTTCTATTTAAGAAAGTTTGTCTTCCGAAACTCTCACAAATAAGAAGGAATGTCTCTGAAAAGGTTCACTCTACAAAAATTATTTGCACATAAATTGTGTTTTAACAACATCTACATTTTTGTGCAGTAAGATCTGGCCAGAGTAAAAAGAACTACATTTGCTATAGCCAGAAAATTCAAAATATACATTTTATTTGTAATAAAAGTATCTTAAACATGACATTTTAATCTAAATTGTTAGAGCCATTTTCGATAAAATCAACATTTTTGAGAAATTTTCCATATAAAGTGTAGTTTGGGGTGGAGCAATTTTCTTCAAAATTTTCGTGCCGCATCCTTACAAGATATTAAGCTTAAATACCAACTTTGGTTACTAGCCGACTCTTTCTTTTTGAGTTATAATGTTCTCTCTCACTCACTCTCTCACACTCTCACACTCACAATTTTCTAATAATGCTTCTTTGGATTCAGGGGGCCTCAAAACATATTTCCGGTGAAATCTCGGCATCGAATTTTTGGGTGAAGTACAATGCTTCCTCTACTTACTATACGTAGTAGAGAAAGTAAGTAAAATCGAAATACGTACATTATATTAAGAAGAGAAAGTGCATGGCTGTATCATCAGGTTTTTTCAGGTGGTCATGGTATTTAAAGAATAGGGAGAATAATTGTAAAACGAGCCTCTAAAATATATTTGTTATGGAAATTGGTAATTGACGAGATGACTGACGTAACAAAAACAGTTTACGACACTGGCTACCCTCCAAAGTCCAGTGCAGCTGGAAGTAAACAAAGCGTCATAAACTTCCCTGTCTGTAGGAAACATCAATCAGTTACGGTTCCTCCGAACCTATGAATGGAACGCTGCTAAGGTTAAAATAAGATGTCGGCCGTGGAAATTGGTTACGGCTGAAGGCCTGCCTAAATACACAAACGTGACGGGGGCTCCATAACTGTAGACTTAATACGCTTCCTTCGTTAAAAACACGTCGTTCAGTGGCGGTTCGTCGCTACACATTCTATCCTGACCTCTAGGCCCCAATCATACGACTGTTTGGTGTATAAAATGTCTTTGAATTAGCTAATGCGTAAAGAATAAAGATTACACAAGCAAACGTAGTCTTTTTTGAATGGAAGAAAATATGAGGGAATTAGGAAAAGTAAAACAGATCTAAACTTGATTACATTTATTTTTTCTGAGAGTACATATCTAAAGCAGAAATATTATTCAAATTCGTGTCCGCAGACGTCTGGAATAACAAATACAATATATGTAGGTATAATAGTATTAGTACAGCTTTACAGAGTTTGGACATAAATTTCATTGAAAACTTGGATACGGTCATTGTGGTAAATACCTTAATCATGTTCAATAATACATATGTTGTATTTTGTCAATTATATTACAAAAAACAAATAATTAATTAACAATCGCACCTTAATGTAAATAAATGTATTATTTCTCACAAAAAGTGATCGTAAATCTACAATTTAGTAACATTTTTATAAATAAATGCCATCATTCAATATTTTGTAGGTTTTTCTTTTGCTTTTATAACTGCCTCCAGTCTTCGTGTCACCGATTCCGCTAGCTCCATTGTTGTATTTGACTAAATTAAGTTTCATCCTATCTAAAGTGCCTGTTTCAACTCTTCTTTACAGAAAAAGGCAAGTTTTCTAATTTCATGGTCCAAAATTTATCACAGGTGTTCCATAGGGTTGATATCTGGTTGCTGAGGTGGTGTTTGGCATGTTGTAAAGCGAGTGTTTTCAGCTGTATGTTTGGGGTCGCTGTCCTGCTGAAAAATAGAGTTCTCAAGGCCTAGTTTCTGAGACATTTTGTTTTAAAATGTTCATATACATTTTATGATCTAACATCCATCGATAAAGTGCAGTTGATTCACATGAAGCGCTCTTGCACCCCCAGACCATCCCTGAGCCACCTTCGTGTTTTACTGTGGGCACCAGATGTCTTGGATCCGTCTCTGTATTCTTCTTTGACTACACCATACATTTTACATCGGAACCAACAATGTTAAACTTATTCTCGTCTGAAAAAATCATCCTTTTCCAGAAGTCCGATGCTCTTTTACGAAATTTAATCGCTTTACTTGATTTCTCTTGTTCACACAAAACTTCTTCTGAGGTACTCGACCATGATACCCAGCTTGTCAATAAACACTGGCGCAGAGTACTGACTGAGACTAATACCACCTCTTCCCAAATCTGCAGCCAACTTCACAACACTGATTTTAGGGTCCTCTGTTACTTCCCGTAGGATACATCTTTCATCTTGCTCTGTCAGCAACTTTGGTCTCCAGTTCTTGGTTTGTTTTGCACGGTTTTTAAAACACAAAACCTATCAATTATTGCCTGTAGAGTCGAAGGAGGTCTATCAACAAGTTGAGATACTTGTCGCAGCGATTTGTACAGATTATGCAGTTTAATAATTATTTTTCTTGTTTCTTTGCTGGTTTCCCTGCGATTGTTACCCATTTCGACTTTTGTGGTTTGTTTCCTGTTTACCGACGACTGGCCCCGCTCCGTTTCTTATCGCTGCTATCCACAGGCAAGCAGACAGGTAGATGTTTGCTAGTTTTGCCTTTGACAGTCATCTTCGCGTGATTTTTTGTAACACGCAGTTTAATGCAAACCAATGCAGGTGTACGAACACTTTTTTACACTCACTGTATAACTACCTCATCCTGAGAGTGAATTATTGTCAACTGCGTGTATTACTTCAAGTTGTGCAATATAATGCTGCGCCGATCCATTGTTAATGGGAAACAGCGATTATTATTATTATTAATATTATTATTATTATTATTATTATTATTATTATTATTATTATTATTATCATCATTATTATTACCGCCGCCGCCACCGCCACCACCACCACCACCACCGCCACCGCCACCGCCACCGCCACCGCCGCCGCCGCCACCACCACCACTACTACTACTATTATTGTTGTACATCCGTATACTCGCGATATACAGAGAACTTGCCAAATTTCTAGTTTACCAGATCGCAGTTAACTTTTGTATGTTCACTTGCATACTTTAAAAAGCCATTTAAGAAGTAATGTTTGCAGTATTACAAAAATAACTGGCCGGTTTATGCCTGAGTTAGCGCCAGAAGACAAAGCTTAGACCTCAATTAAGGTGAAGATATTTAATTAATCGAGTAAATAAGACCGCCCCCAGAGCGAAGTCCCTGTAGACTCCATGACAAAGGACTGGCGACAGACTCGTCTCCCCCTTGCTTCGTCTGAATATCGTCACGCACTACGAGGGGCGCAGTTCGTTACGACAGAGTGCACACAAGGTTTCATTTTACATAAAAATGTATGTTTTTACGAAATCAACACATTACCAGGTGCAGGCAGCTTCATACAAGGGTATGCCATTAACGGGAGATATAAATTTTATTTAAAAAGTTAGGAAGAGCGGATACACGGAGCGAACAACGAGACTTTATTCACGTGTTAAAGTGGTAGAGTTACGGGTTATTCCATCTTTATAACCGTGACAGGCTTTATAACAGCACCAGATGCTGCACTTAAAAGCATGTTTCAGCACGATCATGCTTTTCTTGGCGTTACAAACCACAAACTCACACACTGTCCACTCAAGTACTGCCTACATAATAATTATTATCTGACATGTGTTGTGAATAAACCAAATTCAGTAATGTATCTCAAAAACAAATCATTGATCTTCAAACGCATTCTTCTCTTACATTTACATATGGTTGCATTTTGGGAGAAACCGACAAAAGTGCAGAAGATCTTCAGAAGAGATCCCAGAATCTTTGTTAGCGTACAACGGTACACCTTAAATATAACTTCAAACCAATTTTGAAAAAACTTATTTAAACAATCTCAACAGGTTTGCTGAAGTAGGTTTTTGTCTATTTCCTACGAGTTTCCGTACAAATTACCATCTTTATGAAGAGCACTTCATAGTTTCTCCACAGAAAATTAAAGGTATACATTTAATTGTTAAATTTGTCCAATTTAAGGTGATTTGAGTAGGAAATTTTTCTTCAAAATATTCGCCTGCTGCACTCAAACTGTGTATGACATTTGATATTTATGTTGTTCACAGACACCCTCACATTACATTCAGCTCGGCGAGCCTCAGAACATCTACTTATTATTACTGGTACGTCAGTGGAAAATTAAATAATTATAAAAATGAATAATTTTCGATATCGTTTCCATCTCTTCCCTTCTCTTAGCATAAAGAAAGGAAAATTCAAGAGACCACTGTCTCTTTAATTAATTATCAGTTCCATATCTGTACTCCTCACGAGTTAGTAAGGGTAGGTATAAAAGATTGGGGTGAAATTCTAATTAACTTCAGCCTTATCTACCTTAGGAGGGAGCCGTAAAATGGTTGCCTTCCATCAACTTGATTCTATCATAGTATAAATTTACAATGGCAAAGTTCCCTTTATGCATAGTTTTCCATTAGTGGTATCATTTAAACATGTCAAGAAACAAACATGCCAAGAAAACTGTTAGATTTAACGCTTAAAAGGGGAAATTCCACAGAATATTGCTAATATTGCTAAATTTATTCTATTTATTGCACTATTGAATACTCCCCAGTGTTAAGAGATAACATACTCGTAAATGTAAAAGTTTATAGCAATATACCACTAAAGCAAACATCATAAGGAAAATACTATAGAACCGCCTAGTCCGATCCCAAAGAGACGGATGACATAACGGGGGAAAAAAAAGAAACAATGTCGGATTATCAGAAATGTGATACAAAGGCAATGTTTTTGATAATTGAAAATGTTTACAATATTGCATATTATGAAGTACAGTTTCTATTCAATTGTTTAAGTACAGCAAAGAAATTGTAGGGGCTTATGAAGAAAGAAATGTACCTATCTAATGTTCATTTGTTTAGCAGATGGCAACATTGACTTTACTACGATGTTCATCCATTTTCGTATCATTTTCGCCACCGCTTGCGCAAGAAATGTGCTGCTTGGTCGGACTAACAATTCTACTGCAATCAATTTCACAATCTACCATAAACTCAACACCTGACAAAATTATGTATTAAACGCGTTAACCAATCTATTGTAAAAATACCTTACAGGTCGACTTGAAATTCTAAACTATGTATCATAATTTTTGCTTATAAGTTTTTTTTTTTTTTATATAATTCCTCTATGGTTGTCCAATACACTTTGACAAAGCTGAGGAAAGTCGGGAATCTTCTCAGAAGACATCAAGTTCTCCGCTTAAATTAACAAATCAAGATGTCTTTGGTCTGGGCTTCGTGGAGGTCATGAGATCGGTCCTCTTCCCCTTCCAGTCCACCTATTAGTTAATCGCAATTCTAAAGCTGTACGAGCAATTTGACTGTGATGGGGTGGAGCGCTATCATGCTGAAAAAATCAATTCCTGTATGCCACAATACCGCCCTGACTATTTCAATGCACAAAATTAAAGACTGTGCGGAGTTGCCATGCTAACTACTGAAATGGTAACCATAAAATGAATCTACACTTCCACTCCAGATGTTCTGATGAGTATCTGCGCATGCGTGACAACACAGGAACATTCTTTAATGCTTAGATATCTAAAGTAAGTAGAGGAAGTGCTGCATTCCACCCAAACGTCCGATACCGATATTTAAATGAAAATACACGCTTAGAGGAACACTGAATCTCTCCCCCCCCCCCCCCCCAATGGATTTTTAGAAAATGAACTACACGCACGCGTATGTGTGTCTCAGTGAACACCGTAATACAAGGACGAAAAAGCTATTAAATACCAAACTCGGTATTTAAGTTCAGTGTTCTCCAAGGATGGGACACTAAAGTTCTCAAGAAAATCCCTCCACCAAATTATCCTTTACATAAAAAAGTTGCGTTATTTATCAACGATTTTCATTAAAATAACATGTTTAAGATACTTGCATGACAAACACAATGCATATATAGAATTTTCTAGCAATGGTGTGAGAAGTTATCTTTATTCTCAGCGAACATTTTATGAATTGTAAACCGTAACAGATACAAAAAGCTTACTGCAAATAATGTAGACGTTAACTCACAGAATTTATATCAGAATTTTTGTGACGTTAACCACTTCTGAGACAATTATATTTTGAGGTTATACGTACTTTTTCAACTGAAAAATCGCTTTTTTTTTTTTTTTTTTTTTTCTGGCTTGCAAAGAGAGTTAATTTCTAAACCATCCCGTTCTTAAAACAATCAACTATCGCTTAAGGGACACTGGGAGTGAAATTTGAAACTTCCACATTTCTTGATAGATTTTTCTGAAAGTTTTACTGTGTTTGTATTTATATGAGAATAGGCGGTACACCAAATTTCATTAAAATTGGATAATTCGTTTATGATATATAAATTATTTTAGGAATTTAATAGGCACATTTTCAAAACAGAGCTCGCGTCTATTGACTTTTCAAAATTCATTTATATTGGCAGAACTGATACTCTAAAACATGGGTAACAATTGTATGAAGAGATATTTCAAATACGTTTGCTGATTATGCTGTAAATATTTTTTTAATAACAAAGAAAATTTAATCTTAAAAATTATTTATTTTTTTCATACAAAAAAAAATGTTTTTGGAATTCATGTTAATCATAACATCAATATTGAAGCATAGTTTTGTTTAGCTGCTATTTATGAATACTTTTGGAAATTTTCATTGAACTTGAAGCAAAACTCAGGCGCGACCTTCTTTTGGAAGAGCGCTATTTGAAAGGGCCGTAATGATCACATGGAGTGGGGCATATGAAAAATGTTGAGCTGATCCAAATGCACAGGTGTTCCCGGAACATTTTAAGGTAAAAAAACAATTTTTGATTTTTGACAATTTTGACCAAAATTTCACTCCCAGTGTCCCTTAATCTTACTGTGCTCCGTTACTCCCCTAGTGGCGACAAAGAAATTGTAATAGAGCGATTTCTACAAATATTTCTTTTGATTAGCATGAAGTACATAGAACATTAAGCTTTTGCACCATTAGTTTGTTGAAAAATGGACAGAGAAAGTTAACTAGAGACAACAATGCTGTTTTTTATTTAACATGCGACCCTCGCTTCAGCCCCCTGTACCTACAATTAATTGAGTAGTGAAACAAACGCTGCCCATATCTGGATTAACATGTAGTACCCAAATAAAAATAAGATTTTAATAAAACTAATTTGTAGATCACATATAAAAATAAATAACACTGGGTGGAGAAAATCATGTGAATGTACAATTAAGATTTTCTTTCAATCCCAAAATTCAGAATATAAAAAGTACTTGGCGTCACATCTAAAATGAGGGTACTGCGTCAATTTCAAGAACATTCTGAAGGTTTTAATCAACAATAATATTATAGCGATGGTCGCATATCCCAAAGAAAACACTTTCTGGAGGAGTTTCGTTATTAATCCTCTTAAAAAGGTTGCTGCATTCATGCTTATAGAATTCACAACGATATCGTGACTTTTTACTGCTTTATTAAGAGAAGAAACTACGTCTGCGCACCAAAACACTGCCATATAAGTAGTGTTTGCAGTTTCCGGGCCGAACAAGATAAACTTACTGACAATAGCCCAAAACTGCAGCAACATGTGAATGGGTATGCAGTGATTTGCCTGTCTGTGTGGATCATTGCTTCCAGTTCAGCACTAACAATTCTACAAGAAATACCTCTAAGCAGAGCACCAGTTTTAAGCTAGTCAATCATATTGCACCACCACTGACCTTCAGAGTATACACCCGTAAGGCACCGTTGATTAGCTTGCATTTCCAGAACCACCAACTTACCTGAAACAAAAGGAAAAAATCGTTAATTAGAAAGTTTTCCAAGAACACGACCAGAATTAATTACATATTGCGTAAATATTATACTAGTTATGCTACAGTTCAAGCAGGTGTATATTCTTTAGTTGCCTATGATCCCAAGTGTGAGGTTAGGTTACCTCATTTACAAATCTTGTAATTCACCAACTCGCTAGCTGATGTAGATAAAGACGCTTTAATGAACCGTGGAAAAAGAATCCCAAGATTTCCCAACTTCTCTACCTCAAACATGATAAGCAAACACAAGCATAGTATGGGATACATCAAATAATGAAAGGAAATTTGCAGTCTTGCTTACACTTGACATCCAGAAGTAACCACTGACATAAAACAAGTGAAATTTGGTCCAACTCTGATAGTATCATTTAACGCCCGTTCCTACTCCATTGGGAAGCAAACATTCCTGAGTTTAGGGTACCTGGAGGGGTTTGAACCGAGAACCTCCCGTTCACAAGTCCGTATCTTAACGATTTCGCTACCCCAGGTGGCGGAGCAGGTAGTCTTGCCTCTTAAGCTTCGACTCGGTTTCGAATTTTTTCTAAATTCTTCTGCTTGGTAGAAATGTATTCCTTTAGCGTTCATCTATGCCAAGGTAGATATTTCACAGGAAAAATAACACCCCATCTTTACAAAAACGCCTGCACGCAAAAAGGTGCGTCTCTTATAAACAAAACTGAATTGCCAGTAAAAAAGTCATACTTTACTCACTAAAGGAGCAGACTTAAAAAATCCCACCACTCCAAACAGCCAATTATAGGCACCTTTTATATTTTCAAAATGGTTCTAATGATTTTGAATACAATATCACATGTTGGAGATAATGACACGACAAATTAAACGCATATATTGCATTTTGAGTAAATGTCCTATCCTCTTCATTCTTACTTAGTTTTGTGACTACGTAACATAAGATGGAGGTAGGGAGATTGAGGGAGAGAGAGGGGGAGAAGCCGAGTATAACAAAACAAAATGTAGAACCCATAAAAGTAGGCAACTTCCATAACATTGATCCTTTTCATAAAATTCGTAGTTTTAGACTAACTTTTCACGAAGATTTTCAAAAAACTCCTCCACTCTTAACTAGTCTATAAACTATCTCTCTTGTTAGTTTTAATTTTCTCAAAGATAACTCTAATGATTTTGATTAAAATGTCACAGGGTGCACTCAGCCTCGTTAGGTACCGGGTGGACCAATTGAGGAGCTACTTGATGGAGAAGTACCAACTCTAGGCCAAAGAACTGGCCGGGAGGGCTTGGGGCGCTGACCAGTCCCACCCTCCAGTACTGCACCCCACCAATGACACCTGTAGTGGGCAGAGGCGGGGGACGCAGCGGCTCGGCGGCAAGCCAAGGCCCTTCCTGGGCTGTAGTGCTAGGGGTTTAGTTTTTTAATAATATTCGTAATGTGTTACGTATTTTGCCATGAGTACTTTAAGGACTAACTTTAATTCTTTTAGTTTATTTGCAGGTATGATATACGTGTGTTTTTAAATTCATGAGTTGCAATAAAACAACCAAGATATGTTTATCTATCCTCTCACTTATCGTTATCCGACACACATGAAGTTAAAATGCAATAGCCTTTCTTTCCCTGGTTGGTTGCAGCACAAAGTTCGAGTAACTCTACATAATTTTCCTCCAATTAAAATGATTCCCTTAACTTGTGGCTGCTCGCGCTTACAGTTACGTATCGATTTCATGTAGGATCCATGCATACCGCTGAAACTTTTTTTCTCGCACTAATTAACAGCGCGGTCTGTTTCCTTATTGAAAGGGAGAGAGATCGCTTTCAATTGCATGACAGACTGATTTAAGCGCAAATAAACAGTGTTTGAGGCATTAATGTCACCATAACACAGTTTGTTGGATTATTTAATAGAATGTCCTTCGATCTGCATCATACTCTTTCTATGACTCACTTAGTGCAAAGGAAATCACAATTTTAGAGCTCTCAAAGAAAGCGCCTGCGGTGGGTGCCTCGGGTTGCTTGACCCATCTTGGACAGGACGTGGCTTCGGCGCCGGCTGCCGTGTGGTGTCTTGGAGAGACAGGGAGTGGGAGAGAGGGAAGGAGGGAGAGAGAGGGGGGGTGTCCTCAGCTAATCGAACTGTCTTAACATCTATCAGGGCAAGGATAGAAATGTCAGAATTTCCTTCATTTCTGGTTTCGTGTAAAACTTGACACGTTAGCGAACGACCAAGAGAAGAGTCCGACCGTCCAGGAAAAACCAATTTACAGTCACAATCTTGCCACTTTATGGTTGTCTGTCTGGGTGGCTCAGTTGGTTAGACGCTGGCCTACTGTTCCCAAGGTCGCGGGTTCAAATCCGGCCCAGGCCGATGGTTTTTAAGTGTGCTTAAAAACGACAGCTCCATGTCAGTAGGTTTACTGGCATGTAAAAGAACTCATGCGGGACAAAATTCCGGCACACCGGCGACGCTGATGTGATCCTGGCAATTGACAGCGTCGTTAAACAACAAAATATTTTTTAATTCTTTAACTTTATGATTGCTAGCTTAACCCTTCTTCAGAAACGATAAGAAATAGTTAGCCTCCAAAAAACACTACTTAAAGCAAATGTTTGGATAATGGGAGAGCAAAAAAAGTTCCGAATGGGTTGCGGTGTGTTTTGCACGTCCGCATCCTCGGCACTCGTTGCCGTCTAACATATATCGCTTATTGGAGCTCTGAGAAACCTTTCTCCGCTATAGTACACCATACAGCAAATTTTTCGTCATGAAGGGTTACTTCATGAACAATATTAGGTTCTGAGTGATAGATCCAATTTTTTTTTTCCAGTCTACAGTTGAGGCCGTACATACCTAAATACAATTTTGCCCCCCCCCCCCCCTCACCCTTTTTTAGAGAATTAACTGTTAAGAACTGTGATTTTGCTTTTTTCAACACAACTCTGCAACAGCTCCTACGGCCAATCTTTCGGTGACAATTGGAAGTGTTTCAGGACAGATAATTAGTAGAGATTTGTGGACACTTAAAGCATAAAGTTTACAAGACAAACCCACACACCCTAGAAGAATTAAAACAAAATATCCGCCAGGAAATTGCCAGCAATTCTCAATGTGAACCACGGCGAGTGGTGGATAGTTTCCTAAAGAGGTGCCAAAAATATATGGAGAACGACGGTGGCCATTTTCAGCATCTCCTTTCTTAAAGTTGGTAAGTAAAGCTTTTAAAAGTAGTTTTAAAAGTGTATGGTTCTACCCGCGCCTATCTAAGATAGCGGCAGACGGCAACGAGCTCCGAGGATGCGGACAGGCAAAACACCGCGCAGCCGGTTCCTAAGATTTTTGTTCTCCCGGTATATGGCTAAACATTCTAAAGATTACCTTTCTTATCTTTAACTTATCTGGCGAAGCGTGAGAAAGAAGTTATCTGAATTACTCCTAGAGCGCCAAATATTCTCACTTTCAGTGGAACTGTTGTGATAAACTTGTGACAAACACCTGCAGCGTGACTGAGCGGTCGGTTTCAAGACTAAAAGCATTCGTCTACTGTTTACTACGTGTGCATATATATGGCACTTGTTCAAGCACCGCAAAGAACGCACAGAGTACAGCTGGCATGTCCCGACGAGGAAATCAATAACGAAGCAGCAGTAGCAGCAACAGCCGTGAGTGCTGGGTCATTACTTCGAATCCTGGACGATAACGAGTAAAACCACACCCTCACCTGCCTTTTTCAAGAACCGCAACTTAGTGCCACTTCCGCATGCATCCTCTTCCTTAATGTCCCTGCTGTAACGCTATGCGCGGGTCCTATAGCACGCTTGCTTATATGGCTGTGTGCAGCTTCTGACAGTGAAAGTAAGTAAACAATGAGCGAAATGTGTGTTGCGGAAGACAAACGGACAAGTCACATGACTTTCTCTATTCATTCTTCTACCAACTATTCTTACGAAAACTTATTCTTCTATCTACTTCGTTTTAATTAAGAAGAAACGTTTGTAGAAATAGTTTCATTGTGTATTTCTTTGTACGAAAGAGATGCAGGAGGCTGAAGCGATTCAACTGTTTAAAAAGGACAAAGAGGTAGTAGTAATAGTTGTATTTACTATACTCTTTGTATCACATATCTTGCTCTTCTTCCTGTGGTATTTGTGGTTGTTCGACAGTGCTTTTACACAGTGTTTTTATTTATTTTGGGTTCTTTATAGCACCCTACGTAATCTAAAAGTTGTAGGGATAAAATCCTTAGACGACGGACAACGCCGGGTATTTTAGCTAGTATTTTATATAAGAGATATAAGACTAATAGAACCAAGAGTTAAATTTCACATGAGTTTTGTGTGTGTGTGTGTGACCGATAGGATTGATGTTATTTACAATCATCGATATTTGGCCAATAATCCTACATATCGATCATTTTTGGGAGTTTCTGCATATAATTCACCCTTAAATTTGCACAAACTTCAACTTTGGAACCTTTTCACATATGTACATTAAACTCTTAAGGGACACTGGGAGTAAAATTTTGGTCAAAATTGTCAAAAAGTCGAAAATTGTTTTTTTACCTTAAAATGTTCCTGGAACACCTGTGCATTTGGATCAGCTAACATTTTTCATATCCCCCACTCCATGTGGTCATTACAGCCCTTTCAAATAGCGCTCTTCCCTTAACGTACACAGGATGCTCCTATATAAAAGCCTCTTTTTCTCAAAACTACATTTCTGCACATTCCAAAAGAAGGTCGCGCCTGAGTTTTGCTTCAAATTCAATGAAAACTTCCAAAAGTATTCATAAATAGCAGCTAAACAAAAATATGCTTCAATATTGATAGTATCATTAATGAATTCCAAAAACTTTTTTTTGTATGAAAAAAATCAATTTTTAAGGTTAAATTTTCTTTGTTATTAAAAAAATATGTACAGCATAATCTGCAAACGTATTTGAAATATGTCTTCATACAATTGTTACCCATGTTTTAGAGTATCACTTCTGCCAATATAAATGAATTTTGAAAAGTCAATAGACGCGAGCTCTATTTTGAAAATGTGCCTATTAAATTCATAAAATAATTTATATATCCTAAACGAATTATCCAATTTTAATGAAATTTGGTGTACCTCCTATTCTCATATAAATACAAACACAGTAAAAATTTCAGAAAAATCTATCAAGAAATGTGGAACTTCAAATTTCACTCCCAGTGTCCCTTAAAACTTCAAGCCAACCAGGAGCGCTTCGGCAAAATACATACTTTTAGGAAATAAACGATATAAATTAGCCATAACTTAGTCTCAATAATGCTTGTAATCTATATCAAACTATGTTCATTGTAGCGCAACGTTTACTACAGTTTCATGCATGTGAAGGAGCACAACCTCGAACACACCTAAAAAAATCTGATGTGTTGCACTCACATGACTTTCTCTACTCTTGTACTAACCATTCTTACAAACTCTTATTCCTATATCTTCTTCGTGTTAGTCAAGATAAACATTTGTACAAATTATCTTATTGCTTATTTCCTTGTAGGTGCAAGGGGAATGTTAGAATACAGTAGGCTTTGTGCGATAGTCAAATGCTTGAGATTCTGTTGTCTTTGCACACTTAACATATAAAAAAATAAACAACGATGATCCATTTCACGAAAGTTCTAAGTTTTCCGAAACTCACACACATAACAAGGAATATCTCCGAAATGGTTCACCCTACAAGAAAATTTATTGAGACATAAATTGTGTATTTTAGCAAGATCTACATTTTTTGTATAGTATGATTTGGTCTATCTCTGACGGTTTACCAGTTATGCAAAAGTCGTCCAGAGTAAATACGACTACAGGGACTATAGCCAGAAAATTCAAGATATACATTTCATTTGTCATAAAAATATCTCAAACATATGACATTTTAATCAAAATCGTTAGAGCCATTTTCCAGAAAATGAAAAGTTTCGAAAAATTTTGCATATAAAGGGTAGTTTAGGGTGGGGCTATTTTCTTCAAAATCTTCGTGTCGCATCCTTGAAAGACATTAAACTTAAATACCAACTTTGGTTCTTAACCGACTTTTCGTTTTTGAGCTATGCTGTCCACAGACTGACAGACAGACTCACAGACACACACACACACACACACACACACACACACACACACACACACACACACACACACACACACACACACACACACACACACACACACACGAACCTTTTTCTAAAAATGCCTTTTTTTTTTAATATATATATTTATTCAGGGGGTAGTATTTAGCTCTTTCCAGGAACAACCGACAGACGGTTTCCAGCAAACCAGTAGAAAATGAAATTCTGCACATCCGATATTACTACGGCAGGAACTGAGTGTAAATTTAACCAACCAGAAAGGGGAATATTTGAAATTTAAAACTAGGAGAGATGGATGACTGGAAAGGGACTGCTGACCTCCCATTCATTAACATATAACACGTATTCAATTTACCAGATTACGATTACATCATCTCTAGCAATGCACCGTTGGCCTAAATCGAGGTTGGTATTCCGTTTCCTTGGTTAGCTTCCTCTGTTTTTGCTGTAATCTCCATTTCATTCTTTTCCTAGACCGGAAAAACATCTGAAGGTTGCCATGATTTTATCTACCAATGAAGCATTCAGATACACCCTTTGTATATTATACCACTGATACAAAAATCGATATTATTATCCATGTTACATTTTTGCACAGGAATGATTTTAAATTAAGTCCTTAGGTGTGTATAAGATTACACAAACCGTATAGCAACAACATTCAAATGTTTATTCGTAACAATTTCTTGCAATGAAAATGAAGTGAGAGGGGAAAAAAAAAAAAAATAAAAAAAAAATAAAAAAAAAAAAAAAGAATCGCAAACTTACAAGAATAAAATATTTCAAAAACTGTTCAGGCACGAGTAGAAAGAAAAGAAGAAAAAGGAAGGATTTACACATGTGTACTTTAATGATCTCTGTGGTGGGTTTTTATACATTTCTTCTGGCTTCCTGGCTACGCAAGATTATTCAAGATTCAACCAAATAAAGGCCTCTTGAACGGTTATTCAAAGAAAATTACGAGCACATATATATTTTATTATCCCTGCAACCCTTTCAAACATATTTTAATTGAATTTATTAAGGCTGTTTTCGAGGAAATAAAAATAATGAACAATTTTACATGGAAAGGGTAGTTTGAAATGGGGAATGTTCTTGAAAAATGTTGTGCTGCATCTTTGGAAAACACTCACTCGAACACAAGTTTGATAATTTCGTTTTTGAGCTATGATACGCGCGCGCATGTCACAGAGGTTCCACTCTAGATACATAGTGTCTAGCAACATTTGAAAACAAAAGTCAAGGTGATTGCCAAATTTTTTCAAGGAGCCGTGGAAACCTGGGCAAGAGCTAAACATGGTAAACGAAAGTAACCTAACATACATGTATACAGGGTGGAAGGGAAGTCATTAATGAATTTAAGCCAGTGATAGATTTCAGTATTTGGAACACATTTTGTATGTTACGTTTTTGTCTCTATTTCCTACAGATATATTTTAGTTTCGTCGAAATCAAGATGGCAACACTGCAGATTGTGTGGGTGTCACTTTCCCTAACTCAGTATATAAACACAGAAACGGTGCTTCTTGAGAACACAAATACCCTGCCTTGTCCTTCCGTGTTTACTGCGCGAGTGTAGACCAATCACAAGCGTTATCTCCCAAAACATTAAGCGAAAGGGAAAGTGTCAGACTTGTTTACATTTCAATTCCCTGACCAACCTCAACGCAACATTGTCGACTTACTGCACCTAAGAAAAAGCTGCTCGGAGTATTCCTTGATGTCTTTTAAGGGATTAATTATTTCGAAACCCTGTGTAATGTCGCATAATTACTAATGGAAGCTATGTCAGAAATAAGTCACTCTGCGCATCTTGCAAGTAACAAACAGTTCATAAGGGGAACTCCAGAATATGTTCTCTTTAATGACATTAATTTTTTCAAAATCGGCTGATCAAAGAACAAAATGCCTTTAGACTTTTTTGTCTTTTTGGAGATTCAATGGGCGTCCAGTGAATGTGACGTCGTAGTTAAGTGTATGAGAGATAGAGAAAGTGAAGAAAAGCACTTAAAGGACTGAGTCAAGGTTACGAAAAGTAAAAGTTAGTTGTGATAGCACGAAAGACTGTAGACTGTGTTAACGACGAAAACAAAAAACTCTGTATTTGTGATAAAATTTTGAAAGACTATTAAAATGATAGAAAAATAACCAGACTGATTTCCCCATTTTGTCACAGTACGAATCGAAATGATAAGATGCCAATACCCTAATATTTCATGGAATAATCCTGCCAACTTTCTCAATATTTCACCATCCTCAGAATCGCTAATGAACCCAGTAGCCCTTACTGTTTCCGTCACGTAACACAAATCTCAGTGACATGTTGACAATTCAAACTGAATTACACTGGAGACACGCCCACCGCATGTTTGTAGCTGATGTACCCCCCACCTCCATACGTCATAAACAACTGCCAGCGCTACCAATTGAACTTCTCCAAACTTCCAACTTTACAGCGTGTAAATGAATGTTTACAGTTACCGTGCTCCCTGTAGAGTATTTTACTCTTAAATTTCAATCGTACGCATTAATATTCAAACATCTTGACCGAGGATTTTAACTGAAAACATTTGAGGAAAGCAGTAAAGGCGCTTTCTGTACCAAACGAATGGTTCATTAGATCTATCATTCCTCTGGCTGCATGCCCTGAAAATTGTTTTCATCGCTCACTGTATGGTAATCATACAAATCTGGAATTGTGTTCAAACTAAGATAGAATTTAGCAAATAGTCATGTCCATACAGTTAAGTCCAGATTATTCGCGTGCGCGATATTTGTTTGCGGATTATTCGGGCATCTTTGTGCAGACAAAAAAGACCCAACGCGTGAAAGAGTACCGTTTCCAATCGGAAACAACTGTTTTCTGCGTTTGTTAGTCATTGTACCTCACTGTCATGGGTTGATACTCTTCTAGATTGTATGTGCCAGAGGGAATTTCACTACAATGGCATTATTGCTGCAACAAAAATTGGAAATGCCACGCGAAAAAGTGCCAAATCCTCTCAGAGGCAGACCAACATGACGGATTACATATTTTAAGAAATAAACAACAGCCTACAGTACCGCTATTAATGTGATTATTTAATTTGAAGAAACTTTCAAAGAATACTTGAAAATAAGTTTTTTTTTTTTTTTTTTTTTTTTTTTTTTTTTCAAAATAACTTTGTATTTATGTGTATCGTAGTTTAAAAACATTAAATTACAGGTTCTTGTTTCTCGACTTTTCGTGCAATTTCTGCCCCCTCCATTAGCCCGAATAGTCAAGAGTTTATTGTATTTGCTTGTAAAATAAAGATTTTTGCCATTCTCTATACACAGCCAAGACACAAACGAATAACGATTTTATATTTGAGAAAAGTATAAGTATTTGAGCATTCATATCAATAACAAGAAATATCTCAAAAACGTTTATCTCTGCACAAAAGGAATATTTGGTTAATTAAGGACATTTATATCTTTTGTGTAGTAAGATATGTACCTCTTAGATTTGAGTTGTGCAAAACTCCGAGTGAAGAGTATTTCAGAGGTTATCTTCAGAAAATGTATTTAATTTGTCATGAACAAATTTTAAAAGTGTGATATTTCAATGAAATCATAACCGTTTTTGAAAAATTCAAAATTTTCGAAAATGTTTTCACGTAAAGTGTAGTTTTGGAGCGGGCGGAGTTTCTTAAAAAAAATCTTCATGTGGGATCCTTGAAAGATGCTGACATTTTTAACCAACTTCATTTTTTGTTTATGGTGTTCAGAAACACAAACACGCGCACGCGCGCACACACACATACGCCTCTTTCTAAAAATGCTTTTTGACTGATGGACCTCAAAGCGTGCATTACTACTGAAATACTGGTATCGAATTTTTTAGTGGAATGTTATATCCTCTCTACCTACCTACTGCCTACGACGTGGTACAGAATTGAAAAGGAGCAATCTCGATCTAATTCTTGACATCGGAAAATCCTTTAACTTTGGCGAGAAGGTCTTCATCAACTGAAATCTCCCACCTCCTCGACACTAAATGTGCCACCGTGTTTTACCATTCAAGTATGAAACTGTGCACTCGACACATTCCCCTGTTCCACAAGGCAGCGTTCTGTGTCCTCTGAGTTTCCTCAAGGGGCAGCCTAACAATTACACAATTCGTTGATAGCAAAAGCGCTTATGAATTCAGTCCAAAACTTCTTTGGACATGTTGAACCTGTGTAAACAATGTATAGTAGAGAAATCACAACTGATTAAATTCATTTAAAGGAAGAAACGACCTATTATTCACTGACTAATACGTAATGTTCCAATTATTTTGATTCCGTCTGTGACATATACATATGTATACTGGCTTTCTTCTCGGCAGAAGCTAATATTGTCAAGACACTTTACAACATAAAATCTGAGTAAGTTGAAGAAAAAGTAATACATAAAATTTGAAACAGTGTTGATCGATTGAAATATTTATTTCAAGTTGATTGTCTGTCTTCGTACTTGTCAAAAAGATTTCACATGTAAGTACTATAGAAGCGCTTTACGAGGTTCTGCTTCATTCTCATAAATGAATAGAATCCAAATTTAAAAAAGAAAAAAATTATGTTCTTAGACTATGTTCTCCGTGATACATTTTCTGACATGCATTCATTCTCTCCCCCCCCCCCTCCCCCCCTCTCACTCAAACGCACATACACAGCACAGACCTTTATTTGGGCGGAGGTCTCAGTGCATAATTTGGAAAGGAAATCAAGTCATTTTTTTCTTTTCAAATACAAGCCTTAGTAAAAACACCGTCACTGTTATTTGTCTGTGAAGAACGCGATGACGTGTGCTGATATATTTATTAAAGCGTGCAACATTAACTTTTTCTATAGCTTCTGCTACTTGCATCAGAAGGGACTGGAGCTGCACTCTGGTGATCATTTTGACAGATTTACTCATTGACTTAGTGAAAAAGCGAATTTTACGCTAAGTAAAGCATTACATGTTCTGTTATTATGCAAGGTTTTAATGGCGTATTTGTTTCGATTCTATGCTAGGCCTTGAGGTTCTGTCTGTTTAAAAGGAAAGAGAGGAATTTGTCTCGGTTATGACTTGACTAATGTAAATAACCATCACACAAACATGTCGTGACGTAGAACTTCGGCTGCAGAAAAACGAAAACTGCAGAGTTACAAATAACACGCGGAAAAACAAGCTGCTGGTAAAACAGACGCCTTGTTCCTTTAAATGACGCTTATAGTTTATTAGCGATGCGTGCTTCATTTGTATGTTTATTTCAAGTATATGTAATTAATAATCACTTGAGATATTTATTGAAGCTTTCGACCTCAAACTACAAACCTGAAGGGACCCGCCCTAGGTGGATGCCTCCTAGTGGCTCTCCGGCCACTCTTTGTGTGCATCATCTCATCACTTCCGCCCAGGGTCTGACGTACAAAATTCGAATCCCCTGCGATATATAATCAATCAATTTATCCATCAATTCTCTTTAGATAAACAAATTATTCTACGCGCACTCCTATATAAGAGGAATATATGTTCAATAGAAAAAGTGCAAAAACGCACTTTAAGATAATCTACGCTCAAGGAGCCGTGACGTCACCAGTTGTTTCTCGAGTCAGAGCCACCGATGTGACTACAGAGTTAAAGGAGGCTATAGAAAAGAAATAGACGGAAAAGGACCTTAAACGAGCTATGGCACTTGTTATTAAGTGTATGCCTGTTTCAACAGGTTGAAAACAAAAGAGAAGGAAAAGGCTTGTAGCAGTTGAAACCCCCGAAATCTCATGTCGAGTTTCGCCTCTTCCCGCGTTAAGTGTCTTTGTAAAGATCTTTGGAATGAAGGCAGCAATGGCAAGATAGGTTACAAGAGAACAAAGAAGATACAGCGAAAGGGACATTGAAACTTAAGGGCAGAAGAAGAGATACAAACAAGGTAGATCAGAAAGACCAGAGGAGAGTAGCGTACGGAAGAAATGAAATGAGAAAGTGATAAATACGTACAAAGAGCAGGGATAAGGAGGAAGGAGAAGAAAAGGCTCGATAGGAAAGGAGACAGAACAAAAGAGAAACAATGAGAAAAGACGAGAAGAGGGAAAGGAGTGAATGAGACGAGGAAAAGGAAGCAAAGATACGAGGCAGCGAAGAAAAGAGGAAAAGCAAGAGAAAAATAGATAACGGAAGAAAGGATGAATGAGAGGAATAAAGGAAGAAAAGAGAAAAAATAAGACTGAAGGGAAGACAGTGAAAAGGAAGGAAAGGGAAAGGGAGAGAAGAAAAGAGGGAAAGGAAGAGAAAAGAAGCTAAAGGAAAAAAGAGGAAGAAAGAAGAGTGAAGGAAGACAAGTGAAAAGGAAGGGAAAGAGAGCAGAACAGAGTGGAAACCAGGAGACGACGAGGGAAGAGTAGAGAAGAGAGGAGAGGTCAGAAGAGGAGAGGTTAGGAGAGGAAGAGAGAAGCAGGGGGAGAGAAGAGAGGAGAGGAGTTGAAGAGATCACAAAAGATGAAGAGAGGGAGAGGAGGAGAAGAGAGGAGAGAAGAGGAATAATTTCATTAGCCTCACCTCCAAGAATCTCAGGATGAAGCCAGTCTGACGATGACGTATGTCCTTTTAACCATCCTTGCTTGATTGAACATTCTGTTGAGGCGCCAATGTCCATTTCCAGCGCCCAGCGCCCAGCGATTCGTATTGATTCCGAGTTGGGTTCCTCTTCCAGACGGCTGGCTATAAATAACGGGCTAAACGGTGGCGGTGAGATTGCAGTAAGTTAACGTATAGGCTCTCCCTCTCCACAGTGGCTTCCTCTCATACAGCTTGTCAAGAAAACATCACTTACCCTCCTTATTCATCTTCGGACAGTTCCATAGCGTAACGCTATCGCACACATTTGTCAATTTTGTAATTGCAGCTACTGTAATTGCTATGACCGTTTACATCAATTTACACTATATTGTTGATTTAAATTTAAAAACCGAGTGGTAATAAACTGGACTCAGAATTTCATACTCTCATAACATCGTGAGAAACAACTAAATAGCGATAGCATCTTAAAAAAAATCACACAACATTGAACATTTCAAAACAAATAACCCATAGCTTGTAATTGGCAGATGCCACAGAAAAAATTCTTTTAAATAAATTGTGTGCTTTAAGCAAGTCTACTTTTTTGTATAGTAATACGTTTTTGGCCATTTCTTATAGTTTACCCATTATAGAAAATCATAAAAGATTTGCTTCCGACTACTCAAAATATTTGTTGTTTATATATAAATATGTGGTGTTTTACTGAAGACCGCTTTGACAAAACCATATACTTCTTTTTTTAAGTTTCCATATAAAGGTATTTTGGGGCTAAGAACTTTCTTGAAAATCTTCAAATTGTCTCTTTGAATTATACGAAACTTAGATACAAGCATACAGGATGCTCTAAAATTCTCCTTGAAAAGTGAGCGGTACTCAACCATGCTCTAACACTCAGCCACTCAGGTCAGAGAGGTAGGGTCCGACATACGCAACCCTTCCATCATGACTACTCTGTTTTATACCTCCCAAGCAAACTTGTTTATGAATGATTATAGTACGGACCTACGTTTCCGGACATGGGTTTCAAGTCAAAATATCATCTACTCAGTCTCCTCTACAAGTGCTAGAATCCTGTAAGGGGAATTTTAGAGCACCCTGTATATCCGACTTTGTTTTTACTTTCTCTACTGGTAAGTAGGGGAAGTATTGTATTCCACACAAAAATTCGATGTCGAGATTTCACAGGAAATATATGTTTTGAGGCCCCCTGAATCCAAAAAAAAAAAAAAAGAATTTTTTAGAAAAAGGTCCATCTGTGTGTCTGTCAGTCTGTGGACAGCATAACTCAAAAACGAAAACTCGGTTAAAAACCAAACTTGGTATTTAAGTTTAATGTCTTTCAAGGATGCGACACGAAGATTTTGAAGAAAATAGCCCTACCCTAAACTACCCTTTACATGGAAAATTTTTCAAAAACTTTGATTTTCTTGAAAATCTCTCTAACGATTTTGATTAAAATGTCATATGTTTGAGATATTTTGATGACAAATGAAATGTATATCTTGAATTTTCTGGCTATAGCCCCTGTAGTCGTATTTACTTTGGACGACTTTTGCATAACTGGTAAACCGTTAGAGATAGGCCAAATTATACTATACAAAAAATGCAGATCTTGTTAAAATACACAATTTATGTCCAAATAAATTTTCTTGTAGGGTGAACCATTTCGGAGATATTCCTTGTTATGTGTGTGAGTTTCGGAAAACTTAGAACTTTCGTGAAATGGATCATCGTTGTGCAGAGAGAACGGAATCTCAAAGCTTTAAAACATTTGACTATCGCACAAAGCCTAGTGCATTCTAATATTCCCCTTGCACCTACAAGGAAATAAGCAATAAGATAATTTGTGCAAATGTTTATCTCAACTAACACGAAGAAGATATAGGAATAAGAGTTTGTAAGAATGGTTAGTACAAGAGTAGAGAAAGTCATGTGAGTGGAACGCAAAGATTTTTTTTCTAAAACACCTTTTTGTATTCATGGATCTCAAGACATATTTCCGATGAAATTTGGATATTCAACATTTGGGTTGAACTTCTGTACTAACAAGATATGACGAAGAAACTAGACTCACTTCCACCTTTCTTTTCTGATACAGAAGAATCGCGCCAGCAAAATCATTGGAAACAGGTGCGCGCGCACACGCACACACACACTATTTTATGTACGTTTCAATTAAACATATCCTGCATATATGTAGATGATTACAGAATTCCACTCCGAGGTGATTATTTTCGACAAAAGCTGCTGTGACAATTGTAGAAGACAAGTGTGAAAGTCGAGGTAAAAGTACGGAAGCTGAGTGATGGACAACCCTAGTACAGAGGCTGTTTCGATTCCGAGAGCAACAAAAGGAACACGGAGCGGCGGCGTCGTCGACGATAGCATTAGTTGGAATTGAATCAAAGAGAACATGTAGAGGTCACGACAGGGTACCACAGTGTCTGAATACTAATGCGATAACAATAGGATGCGTGCGTCAAGACATTGATCCTTGTTGCATAATATCACAATCACAAGTTAAAAGAGCGCCCGATAGTTCCGCATCCAAATACACATATCAGATCCTAATAGCTAAACTGGTGGTGGGCACCGTCAAATGTTTCCAGCAATCGAATACAGATATCGCGGTATCAGCAGACGATACTGAATGAAAATATCCCGTTAAAACTATATGGCTTACTTGAGATGCTCTTTTTATAGCACTTGTATTTGTAATATAAAGTAGCTTTTTAAAGAAAGATAAATTCATTTGCAATTTAAGGCTGTGACAGAATTATAGTAACACCAACAATTAATACGCATCTGTGTTTTGCGAAATTATCACAAATAATATAAGACGTCTGAACTAACCTACTAATTCTCGACCGGAGCGAGATAATTTATCTGGTATAAATTTAGATAACATATATTAAAGATTTGACCAGAAAACGCTAATAAAAAAAAAATCTGATGTGTTGCACTCACATGACTTTCTCTACTCTTGAACTAACCATTCTAACAAACTCTTATTCCTCTATCTTCTTTCTTGTTAGTTAAGATAAACATTTGTACAAATTATCTTATTGCTTATTTCCTTGTAGGTGCAAGGGGAATGTTAGAATACAGTAGGCTTTGTGCGATAGTCAAATGTTTGAGATTCTGTTGTCTTGCACACTTAACATATAAAAAAATGAACAACGATGATCCATTTCACGAAAGTTCTAAGTTTTCCGAAACTCACACACATAACAAGGAATATCTCCGAAATGGTTCACCCTACAAGAATATTTATTGAGACATAAATTGTGTGTTTTAGCAAGATCTACATTTTTTGTATAGTATGATTTGGTCTATCTCTAACGGTTTACCAGTTATGCAAAAGTCGTCCATAGTAAATACGACTACAGTGGCTATAGACAGAAAATTCAAGATATACATTTCATTTGTCATCAAAATATCTCAAACATATGACATTTTAATCAAAATCGTTAGAGCCATTTTCAAGAAAATCAAAATTTTCGAAAAATGTTCCATGTAAAGGGTAGTTTAGGGTGGGTCTATTTTCTTCAAAATCTTCGTGTCACATCCTTGAAAGACATTAAACTTAATTACCAACTTTGGTTTTTAACCGACTTTTCGTTTTTGAGCTATGCTGTCCACAGACTGACACACAGACACACGGACCTTTTTCTAAAAATGCTTTTTTTTTTTTTTTTTTTGGATTCAGGGGGTCTCAAAACATATATTTCCGGTGAAATCTCGACATCGAATTTTTGGGTGGAATACAATACTTCCCCTACTTACCAGTAGAGAAAGTAATAATATAAGCCTCAAATATATTCATGTCGATTAGTGTAGTACGAACTACTCAACGATGCCAACTGAGGAAACTCAAATCCATGTATTTCGATCTTCTTTTGTTATAATAGAAAACCCATTTGTCATCTCAAACAAATCTCACTTTAGTTTTAACACTAATAAATAACATTTCTTTTGCAAAAATACACTAATTATTAAAGGAACAATCGTTAAAAACAGTTGTCAAATTGAAAGGACTGCTATTTTGAGGTTAATAGATTGTAATATACTATTTTCAGCCATTTATGGGCCACGGTTGGCGACCCTGCCTAACCAAAAGAATGGGCTAGTGATAATTTGTACAAAACAAGATTATAATTTAACGCCTCTATGGTCAACAGTAAAGTCAGGGGAAGAATATAAAGGTTATTTAGCTCATGGCTCCGATAGTAAACGGTTTTCTTCTGATAATCTGAGGCTACCGGTCAGTGTTGCCAATAAAACTTCAGTTGCCGGTTTCAGTGCAATGTGCAATGAAACAAATCTCCACGCACAACTTCTTTGACCAATCGCATACCTATGTCATATGGAGGAGTTCAGGAACAAAAAATAATAAAATAACAGGTCCTTCGATTAGTGTTTCTACACCATCCTGCGTATACCATGAGTTAAGGCTCTCATAGTTTGCCACTGAAGCATCTGGTGGCAGATTCATCGGAGAACGAGATTGGAGACGCGCGGCAACAAAGAAATAAAACAACTTAGGGGAAGAAGCATTTCAGTTGTCAACTGTCGTGTTTGCAGGTGACGCAAAAGTCATTTTGAAACGGCCTAAATTGTGCGGGCGGAGCACAATATCCATTCCAAGAGTCTTTTCCGTCCAATGTTAAAGGTTACTCGTGCAATGCCCTAAATTTGTATTCAACACAAATCCTCAGATTTTGAATTATATATAAACAGGATGCTAGGAGTATAGGCGCAGATAATTGGATAACTGGTACCTCATTGTGAATCCACTTCGATGTGTTAATGTTTTTTCCCTTTTTCAATTTCCCCACAAACCATCACATAGTTTACTAGCATGTTTTTTGCATGGTCGTATCTGAGCCACGAAATGAATGATTGTCAGTGACTATCTGTTTTGCTACACACCTCAATGCGTGACCTAGTGGCCTATGGAGGGAGAGGTCAAAGGCCTTGCAGAAGCATTGGAACTTAGTTCAGTACACCATTCGTTAACGCTTTCAGACCCAATGATTCCATATGGAGTATTTCATATGCTATGAACTTTTCCTTCTGTTATATTCTTGTTATAGTTGCTTTAACCGTTGAAAACGTGCGTTTGATATGCTTTCAATTGTAAACTATTATATTTTTACAATTCCCATTGCAGTGTTCCTTTTTAATAGAAAGAACCGCAATAAATAATACCCCGTAATCATCCACGCGTGACGATTATTTTACGTGGGCCCTCCCACATCCTTTACCAGATGTACATTTGACTACGGTTTCTGAGACTCGAACCCGCGCCCTACAGCTTTCAATGGTGGTCACTCCATTTGTCTCGCCGTAACAGTCTTGGCTATTACATGAGGCAATCCCTTATACACATATGAAAACAGCTTTCATGAGTTAGAGGAAGACCGTAGCAAAGCAATTTGGGCTGGGAAAGATTAACGCGAGACCGGTCCACTCTGCGTCATGCCTTCTGTGCCACGCCTAGTTAGAGCTACTATCAACCTGAAAACATACTACTAACTATAAGTCCGCAAATGCCAATAAAAATATCTGCACTTACACCTCGAATAGCCTGTATATGGATACTATTTACATCTATCAAAGTTAGGTAAATATGTAAGTATGTAAAAATGAGCATTTTCAGTGAACCGTCTCCATAGAGTACCTACAAATTAGGGAACTACATAGACAAACTTTAGTCACATTTATAAACGAATCTAGTATAATTTAACTGCCGCCAGTTTAGCCAGCTTCCTAACCCAGTCAATAAGAAACAAAACCAGAATTTGATTTGAATATTTGCTTCTGACCTCACACAAACATTCATTTCCGTGGATAAAGTTCCTCAGTAAAACACTGTAATCACATGTTCATGGTTACAATGGCCGTCATTTTGGCTCGGGAAAGTAAGGAAACGCAACATAATGGCACATTCGACCTTTTTTAGGAATAGAAATGCCAGAGAAGCAGAAAACTACCAAGGAGCAAGAAAGAGACGAACAAAAGCAGGCACACCAGAGAGCGGGTTTGTCTACCACTCTCAGCTGACGGATCCAGAATTATCTTGCAGGAGGGGCTAATTTTTTGTAAACATACCGTACTACAAAGTAAAACCTAGTGAGTAATGGGGTAATTTCACCTCCGTAATGATGGCGGTTCTCTAGCGCCCCTAGTTAAATAATGTTGGCAATTTATTTCACCACAAAACTGCACTAAATAAGTTTTAATACTACGTATTTACATTTAGAGATTTTACATTTACATTTACCATAGCTTAGTGGTCACACAACTAGCTCCCCGTTTCCGGAGTCGGGAATTAACTCCCGGACCTTTAATACATAAACTGCTCTCAAGGTGGTCGTGGCCTGGTTAAGTTAGGTAAATTTAAGTTTTAACACCTGTTCTGGCAAGGGAATTCCACTTTCATTTCCTCTGTACTTACGCCGCAATTTATAGTCAGACCAACATAAGTCAATTATAGGCTCCCTACAACTCCAGGGGAGAACACCTAAAGTCCGGAGAAAAGGTAGCATTGGGTAAAATGCACATTTTCACCACTTGAAAATCTCCATGTGTCTGTAAGAACAGCGGTTAATATATTAATAACGGAATAAGACGGGGAGCACAGTTACAGCATGTAACAACTTCATCGCTAGATTGAGAAAACACGATATGGAAAAGAACCGTCATGCAAGTTGGCGCTCCACCCATGTTTACACCTTTGCAAAACAATTACGCAGCTTTGTCCATTTTTTATATAAGTTGGTGCACACTATAAAATGCCAGATCGTATTATTTAAAAAATATATTTAAAATTAGAGTTCTGTGACTACAATGATAAAATTTATACCAAAGTAAACAGGAATTCCAAATTTATAAGACTGTACATATACCTAAAAGTATAATTTTATTAAGTCACCATTTAGTATCCCCTAATACCTGCTACTTACATTTTATTTTACATTAACGTTCATAAAAAGTAATTAGTTTTTAATTACTTGATATGCGTAGAAGGACAAAGGGAGCGTGAGCGATATAGTAGAGAGAGAAGTTAGGAGGAAAAATAAAAACGGAGAAAAAGCGAGAAACGGAGAGAAAGACGGTGATTGATGAAGAAAGTTATAAATAAAAGCGGAGAAAGGAAGGGAAAATGAGCGAAAAGGGGAGAAGAGAAGAATCCTTAAATGCAACGCAATAATGGGAGCATAGCTGAGGGTTCTGCTAGCCATAAATGTTAGCTCGTAGGGAATGACAGCTACAATTAGTTGAAATCTAGTCGCCCCCCCCCCCCCTTGTCTTATCCTTTGAAAGTCCTTCCTGTATCCGCTTAAGGCTATCATTTCCTTGCGTATGGGTAAGACTATTGTTCCTTGTTGATAACTTCATAGCACTAAGTTAAAAATTTCATTTGTTACTCGGGAATGGACAAGACAAACCACGTTAAAAGTGCAGCGGAAGTGCTTGATGTGCACGTGCGGAAGACCAAAGGCTTTCTCCCTTGAGACGATCAGCAGCAAATCCGAGAAGAGAGGACATCTCCGGAGGGAGCTGTGTTTGACGTATTTCCGGGGAAAACGAAATTGGCGCAACAGTAGATAATCCCGTCACGTACACAGTAAAGTCAGACACAATCTGGACCCCCCACAGTCTTTACCTTATGCGGCAATATTCACTTGTCCTCTAACTTTGCTGTTGGCAATGACATCTCTGACTTCCCAAACATCGTATGACGTTACAATTGGAAGATGGAATCAACATTTTCGCCAAATGCTAGTTCTCCGATTCGGAGAATCCATATATTCTAAATAATCTCGCATCTGAAGCTAAACTAGCGTTGGGCATGTCGGCGACTACCCAGGTTCTTAAAAACATAGAGGCAGGCCAACCTACCGCACGAACAATATTGGCACAACATGCTTGTGAACATAAAGTAACATTACTCTTAGGTATTCAACAATTAGAAGCCAAGAATGAGCATTTAAACTTCTGATGCAATATACTCACGCCATTTTCTCTACCACTGACAAATTCACGTGCATTTGTTATACTGAGTGCGGAAGAACAATGTACAAATTTTAAAGTAGAAAAGCAATATCAAAACAAACATTTGCAGAATAGGAACATTTAGCTATTTACTGGGCTACAAGCCTCATATTAAGAGTCTCCCACAGTGCAGCCTATTTGTCACGTGTCAGATGTAAACAAAGCGCAACCTTGTGCAGTTTATCAGGTTTGTTTGATGTAAAGTCTACTGGGTGATAGGTTTATACCCAGTGATGCCCAATCTTATGCGAAGGAGAAGGCGAACTTGCCTCCACGTCATTTCGCCGAGTTATGATGCATTTATGAAACTCAAAAACAAACCTCTCATGCTTCGTTACCTAAATGAAATGGAAATGCTTCATGCACAAAACGAAGGAGCTGGGATAGAGCGAAAACGTAACGTCTTCAGCACATAAGAGATAAGGTTAGGCATCGCTGGTAATACGGAATGCTGCTTTGTTCCGTACACGGTGTACAAACGGTACAGTACAGTACTTACACGCTTGTGTGAGTTTCATTACATATTGACTAGCAAATGTGGTGATTTATAATCAGATTTCAATTACGTTCATGCAGCGTTCCTGATATGTATTATACTGCATCTGCGAC
Source organism: Tenodera sinensis (assembly GCA_030765045.1). Taxonomy (NCBI): domain Eukaryota; kingdom Metazoa; phylum Arthropoda; class Insecta; order Mantodea; family Mantidae; genus Tenodera; species Tenodera sinensis. Next base: position 166,011,206 of record CM060966.1, read on the forward strand.
CCCTCCTTGTTCCTATTCTCAAAATGATTATTTGCTACTGCCTTTCTATTTTACTTTTCTCTGTAGTTTATTTCGCAACCTACATATCATACGATTCATATAAAAATAGATTATTTTAATAACGCTAACCACAATATATGTTTGGTTTACGATTGATTTTAAATCAACAAGAGTAAGTATTTATTGACAACAAGCAGAAACAGTACTCAAATGTTTATTCGTGGTAAGAAGACCCGCGATGGAAATAAAAGGGAAAGGAAGCCAAAGGGAAGAAAATAAAGGAGAAGAAAAGAAAAAGGAAGGAAAGAAAGAAATAACGAAAGAAAGAACAAATAGATAATGAATAAATGAAAGAAAATCCTTTCAAGCATGCCGCATGGAATATTTCGAGAACGGCTAAAGCCATGAAAAAATGACAAGAGTGCATTTTAATGAGCTCTACAGCTTTTATTTATCCAGTGAATACATAAGACATAATTATTAAACATTTCGGAGAAAATAAATAGCCAAACATTTTCGACAAAGAGCTACGCTGGAATAGGATTTCCTTGTAAATCATGTCGTAACCTTGGAAGCTGACAATTATAAATGGCAAGCTTAGTGTTTATCAGACATTTCGTCTGTTTAGTTATTCTGTTCATAAGATGTATGTGCACGCACAAATTTGTCTAAAAATGTCTTCCTGGGCTCAGCGGACCTCAAAATGTGTATTTTCAGTGACAAGAGAAAATAAAATTGTGCATCATACTGCAGCTGCCACGTGAGTCACATTTGGAGCAAAGAATTGAATGACGCAATCCTCCTGTAGCAAGAAGCACACTGAGGGTTGAAACATCCAAGTTTAAATAAACAGCACAGCAGAGACTAATTATTAATTAATCTATCCTTAAATTTGTAAACTTAAAGGCTAGAAAAACTAAAACCAAATGCCTAACAGTAACGAAAGAACCACTGAGATAGAAATTAGAAGTGGAAAGAAAAATTATTGAACAGGTTTCAGAATTTAATTATTTAGGTATTAAAATAACAAGCATCAAAAATTTAAATCGAGAAGCAAATATACAGGTTGATAAAGCGGCGCAGACATAAAAGACATAATTTGGCGAAATAAGAATATGACTATGAAAGTGAAGTCCGCATTTATAAAACAATAGTTAAACAAATATTAAGTACCAAATGAAAATATTAAGAACAACTTAACGAAAAACCTTATTAGATAAATTACACAATACCTATAGAAATCAGAGAAAATGGCCAAATTCAAGATATAAAAAAATTATTAATGAGCGACGGATATATTGGAAAGAACACATTATCAGGATGTGATACAACCGTCTAGGAAAAAGAAGCCAAAGAAGGCAGACCTTCAGATGGGAAAAGGAGAAGAGGAACACCCGCCAGGGGATGGATTGACAGCATTCACAACTCACCCGAGGAATAATAGGAGAAATGAACAAGATGTTATCTATGCAGAAGAAGAAGAACAAGAAAAGGTTTGAGGCAGGCAAAATCTGCAGAACTTGCAAATGAAGACGACACACAGTCTAGCTTTTGTAAACCATGCTGGCTGTTACTGCCTAAACAAAGTAAAAATGGAAATAATCTCCGACAATAGTAAGAATCTAACTATCCAGATTTTCGGTATGCAAATAGTCCCGTTTTAGAGAAATTAATTTTTAGTTAGGATTTCTCTGCGTACCATAAGTTAAATTCACGTAACTATCAACAGATGAAATAGTTTTTCCTAAGACTCCTTTTTAATACATAGCTTCAAACTTATTTTCTTTTAAATTAAAACGTTTGTACTTTTGCTGTGTTGGTTTACATGCATTACTCAAATGTGAGATAACTTTAATTTATGACATCTTACCCAATAAATTAATATTTCTGTGGATTCTCTTAAAGTCAGTAATACTACGAGGTAACCTTTGCTACATTTTGAGTAAAACCAAAAATAAATAACCTTCACCAAGGTGAGCAATTTACAAATCAAGATGCACCTGCTTTTGAGGAAAAGTTTTTCAATTGACAACTAGGTAAATGGCACAGAAACGAACGCTAGATGAACATATTCACACATCCGCTTGGTATTTTAAAGTTGCCTTAGGAAGGAATATGAGATGTAATACAAGGGCTAATTTTGTTTAGTTATTGCATTAAGTTCCAAGCAGAAAGTTGTGCTCAGCAACATGTGACAGCACTCAAGATAACAGCAAACGCTCTGCATTGGACGATAACGCTTCAAGTTCTTCCGCTTGATAACGAAAACATTTACAGAACAAGTACTTGTGGTGCTAATTCTTCAACATATCTAAACTGCTTATCACCCATGTTTAATAACACGTGCAGGCAAGTAAAATAACATTGAAGAAACGTTCGAAAAATACGAGACAAGGTCGAGCATTTTCTATTTCGGAGATTATATTATACACATGTATATATTCCATACTGTTGGGGGAGTTCGATTCCCAGCGTACCAGCGTGGGGATTTTTCTGGGACAGCTGATCTGGGGTGCACTCAGCCTCGTTAGGTCCTTGAGGGGCCAATCGAAGAGCTATTTGATGAAAAAGTAGCAGCCCTGGTTGCGTAGACCGCATAACCGAACGGGAGGGATCAGGGCGCTGACCACGTACCACCCTCCAGCACTGCACCCCCTCATGATGCCTGTGATGGGCAACGGTGGAGGACGCAGCGGCTGGGCGGTAGCCTTTGGCCCGGAAAGGGCTGTTGCACCTTGAGTTATATACATGCATATATAAGGGATTAGACCAAGATACTTTAAGAACAAAAGAAAGACTCGAGCAATTTTCTCTTTTATAGCTCTGCTTATGTAGGACTATTGTCTCACATATTTCTAAACCCATAAAAAGGTACCGAAAATGAAGAGAACATAACTGTTAAAAATGAGTGTTTCCTGATATAGCACAAACAATATGCAACTCAACAGCTTTATAGAAACTAAATTACTCTCGATAATCATGTGGCAAATCTTTAAATTTCGGTGCAGCCATTGCATCATAAAACACAATGGATGTTACAAAACGAATCCGTCTGTCGTTTCTTTCAAAAAATTGTAGAAAGTATTTAATTGTTTATTGCAAAGAAACAATTAGTGGTAAAATAAATTGTGATAGACAGATAGACAGAGACAGTAATAATATTAATTTTGTTAATGACTAAGTTTAAAAATGAATTTACAATTTGGTTATTTAATCACGATTAATAAATGTAATGCAGCTGAAATAGTGCATTTTGTGCATATTTTTAAGTTTTTATGGCTTATTTACTAGATTTTAGTGCATCGATGCATACTTATAGTCATGCTTTACAGTGCATACCTCGTACAATTCCGAACTCTAATTATCACAATGGCTGGCGAGTACCAACCTTAGAACAAGTACACGCCAGATCAATTGAAGTCGAGCCACGAAAGTTCATTAACATCGATTACTCTCCCGGTAACAGGAAAACATTAACATTGTTACCATGTGCAGGGTTTGAAACAAATGAAAGCTGTTCAGCACACTTTATAGTGATATGCTGGTTGGAAAATATCGCTTATGCTTCAAATGAAATTGGAAACGCTTATCAAACCAGTACCTAGGTATATGTGTTTCTAAAGCTGCTAATTCCCAATTTTTTTCTGACTGCTCAATCCTCACAAGTTCATTTCCATCCTAATTTTCAGAATCATAGCAACGTCTGCGATAGCTGAATTCCAGAATACTTTGTGCTAATGGTTTTCTTCGCTACATTAGCCTAACTGCCAATACCTGACCTCTTAAATTGCGTCACTAATGACCCCCATTCTCTGACAAAATTTTACATTGCCTAGCTAATGACTATTATAACTTATTACATTATTCATTGAGTTTAGCACAAAGGAATTATTTATTGCAATTATTTGCCATCTTCCTATCGTTTCTTTATAAAATTATAAATCTTACCCGTCAATAATCCCGGTATAAGACATGAGTGGCAGTCTACAAAAGCAGTAAATGAGGTGGGTGGATCAGTTTGGCTGTAGCGAATGCGCGAAACCCGACCTTCCAGACATGTAATGATGGATGGTAAGTGCATGAAAACACACGATCGCCCCAAAAAGTGCATTAATTTATGTTCTTAGACATCATTAAAGAAAAATTTAATTTACCCAACAAAATGTTGATACATTGCCTTAAGATATTACATTAGGAAGTCTATAGCACAGCTCCAAACATTCCCAAAACTGCTGAATTTACAATACATGAAATTCAAGCGTTATCAAATAATCTACGCATCCCTCGATTATTCAGTTCGAGTCTAGGATCTACTTATTTGTCTGTTGCCTATGCAACTGTTATGCTGTATCATTATCCATTGCTTACGTGAAACTATAAGATGATGGTATGGTGTTCAAACCATATTAATAAAAAAAAAATCATACAAATTTCTACTTTTAAGATAAACAAAAGCATATTATCACACACAAATCACGAAAGATAAAGGAATGCTGTATACTCATGAACCAATCATGAATTGCATGATTTTTGAAGAAAAAAAAAAAAAAAAAAAAAAAAAAAAGAGAGAGGGAGAGAGAGAGAGATATTTGTTACGTATATTGCAAATAAATTAAGGGGCAACAACTGAACACAGTTCTTTTAGGGTATCATTTATTCAGCCCTTCAACTTCTATGGCCATAACGGACAGTTTTGACTTAAGAGTCAACTGATGCTGTTGTAAATCGCTGAACTGTGGGTTTTAATGTTGCTTTTATTAGTTTTCTTTTTAATATGAAGCATATTTTTACACTTGCAGACTCTGCGGAAGATGAACGATTCTGGTTAGAACAAAGTTCACTCGTGCCTGCCAGGAATCGAACTCGGGACTCTGGTTTGAGCAGTGTGCTGACCATTTTACCGCGAAGGCAATCTAGAAGCTCAATGGGTACATTTGATAAACATGGGTACGTTACGCGTACAGATACAAACGAGTGATCTCTAGCAGACATTTTAAGCTCGTATTATAATGTAGAAGAACTTTACCTTGCCTTTATGACAGCCCATAACAAGAGAGTGGCAGGAATATTTGGGGCAAGCATTTCCAGTTGCCTTTTTTTACTATAAAGCTGTTCCTCGCCTTCCTCTCTTATTTCTTCTGTTCGCGAAACGCCTTAAAACTTACAAAGCTGACCTTTTGAAGATGGCTTCGTTTTCCTTTGTTGGTCCCTTGGCTAGCCGATGACCAGTTCGCATTTGGTACTTTACTTTCTCAATCACGTATCTAACAGGTACATACAGGAACTATTGGATTCCATCCAAAAAGTCGATATCCAGATTTCAATGGAAATAGAAGTATTGGGGCCCTCTGATCGAAAACCTATTTTAGAAACAGGTCTGTATCCGTGTATGCGTGTGAACACTGTAACTCAAAACACAAACTCATAGCAACCCCACTTCAGTGCCATGGAAGTCGCATGATGTCTCGTATTCAAGAGGTCCAGATTCGAATCGCGGTTAGGCTGAGTTTGCTGGATACGGCTTCATTCGGTGTATTCCTTATCCTGAGAAGACAAATTTCAGGCAGCCTCCAAGTTCTAGGGACCCTGAGCCAATGTGAGCATTATTCCAGCCATTTAATACATTTTCCGTCCGTTATGACCCACCACGTTAAGGAATGAATTAAAAATCACTTGGTATTTAAGTTTAGTATCTTCCAGGATGCGACCTGAAGATTTTGAAGAAAATATTCTCACCCAAAAGTACCCTTTGGATGAAACATTTTTCATTATTTTGGATTTTCTTAAATGATTACGATTTTGATTAAAATACGACGATGGGTGGAGTCACGTGAATGTGTTTTAGTCCGCTCGTAGTCCCTGAGATTGGGGGATGTGCTGAAACAGGCAGCAACATGCTCGTAGTTCCTGAGTTTGGGGGAGGTGCTGAAACAGGCAGCAACATGCTCGTAGTTCCTGAGATTGGGGGAGGTGCTGAAACAGGCAGCAACACGCTCGTAGTTCCTGAGAATGGGGATATGCTGAAACATGCAGCAACATGCTCGTAGTTCCCGAGATTCGGGGAGGTGCTGAAACAGACAGCAACATGCTCCACTTCCTGAGAGAACATCCCTTTTGTAGAACACCGCCTGCGCCTGGGCAGGTGAAGGATGAGTCAAACGCAGTTCCCTATGACCGACATCCCTCATCTCTTAAAAGCACCCCAATAGGAGACACGTGACAAGCCCTGCAAGGGGTTGCAGCTTCTGCTTCCTGGACCCCTGGAGCCTGCCACACATCTGTTCACTACTCCTGTCCGCGGTAGGGCTGCCCAAAGTATTTGTCCTTTGCGGCCGAGAGAGATTGTAATCATATCCACGTGTGGTGTAAAACATTAGTGTCAACTCGTGTTAAACAGGACGTTCATCAAGTGACATGTATACTGCGGCGGTAACACGCTTCAAAGAGGCATAAATATGTCACATGTACTCAGTAAGTTCCACCTAAAGAAGGCACAGGTTGCCAATGATCCGTCACGGAACTGCATGTTCAGTTTCTCTTGTTTTGATGGGTCTCTATGTTAGCGTAAAACTTGTCCGTTGTTAAAATATATCACATTGTTGAGGCGGAAAAGTTTAAGCATATAAAGACAATTAGGGGGAAGTTAACAATCGTATCTGATTTCGCTAAAACTGATACTTTTAAGCCATGTCACACAAAGTGTGATTCCCTTGTTTTATGTTACTATTCTAAGCATGCTGTACAGATTTTTCTTCTTTATATTGTAACAACACGACAGAAAGTCCCGTCCAATTTTTTTAACACACGCACACATAGTTGTATCGCACTCATTGACATACTGACAGACTAATGTCTGTAACTCTCACTCCTCTATTGTTGTCATATCCAGGATGACGTAACACGGATCTTTCTCGATTTCTACAAGCACGCCGGCTGCCGTAAAGTTCTCGAAGGCTCTGGAAAGCCTCTATGTGTTGTCGCTTGATTCTTGTTAGTCACGTGTTTGCTCACGTGAGTGATGTGTAATATAATGCAATAATATAATTGCTCTTTAAGCTGCAAAACAATAAATTACATTTTAAACTATGTATATTTTATTTGGTTTTGCAAAGAGCGCTTTATTATGAGATCAAAGACAAAGAGAGGGGGGGGGGGATCTCTCATTTCCCCCAGAGTGAAAGTCATGTCATACTGCACCATTACACAACTAAGGCATTAAAATATTTTGGAAAATTAGACCCACTTTTCTTTACACTTATACTGAATAAATATAGCTTTTTGAGACACGGCGAAACTGAAGGGCAGAAAGGAGTGAGTCAAGGTCACGAGAGGAAACCAGCTGTGAGTTATAATATCACTAAGAACTGAAGACGTATTAACGTCACTAAAAGAGAACTGTGTATTTGTGCAAACGTTTTGGAGGAAAATAAAGTGAGAAAAAAACCTGAACTGGATTTTGTCACCTTGTTCCAAAACAAACTTTAAGAGAGCTATATGACAAACTGTATAGTACAACTAGCAAACCTCAAAACCTACACAAGATCTCGCAACACAAAACTGTAAATTTCGTTAAGCATATAGGTAATGATCGTCAACCATTTCAGAGATATTCTTTGTTATTGGTTTTTATGTGTGTTTTTTATAGTCACTATTCGTTTTCCCATGATCATGCAAATAGCATAGTTTCAAAGCATCATATGGTGATTTGATCTGCTTAAAAACAAAAGAAAACAATTGACTATCTTCCAACCTTCTTGTACTTAAAAGTTGTTACATAAACTGCAGATATTCCTACGTTCTTCATAGCTAACTTTGAATTCTGCAGCTCTTGTTCTATTTTGTCTATTTTTATCTAGGTTAACAATATCTTATACTTAAAACGAAATATGTAACTGTGCAATGAAAGTTTCTCTCGATTAATAGAACAGTTTGCAGAAGAGTGAGCAGAGAAGGTAATGTGAGTGTAACACACTTCAGATATTTTTATTTCTTTTTCTTCGTCCCCCCTCCCCCTCATTCTGAAGCCGCTCCTACTTTACGCACTGTCATTGCTGGTTGAGTTTGTTTTCTTGCACACACACACACTTTGTTTTCCTTGGAATGGCGTCTTTCTTGTGACAGAAATAAAACAGAAGCAGAGTAACACAATCTCAGAACTCTTCGGCACCGCAGAAAACAACTCAGGTCTAGTGCCCATTCTTTTGGGATTGTTTTTGCGTTTGCTATAAACAATTAACCCATTTTCTCTTTTTACAACCTTTGTTCACTTTCTTAACTCTTCGCATTAAATAGGCGCGTTCAAATCAGAACACATTATATTTTAAGAGTGGTCACTCTGAGATGGCTTTGAAATTCCTTCTTTACCTAACCAGGTGGAAGAGAAGAGGAAAAGATCACTTTCCCATTTTAGAAAATACAAATTAATTGAAAATTCAAATTAATAAACAAAGAATACCTCGGAAAAGTGTTGACATATTTTGTGTACTTAAACAAGACCTACATTTTTTGTATAGTAAAGTTTTGTCTATCCTACAGTTATGTAGAATAAAGAGCTGGCTTACTGATCCCAAGGTCGCGGGTTCAAATCCCACCCAGACCGATGGTTTCTTATCTGCGCTTAAAAACGACAGCTCCATGTCAGTAGATTTACTGGCAGGTAGAACAACTCCTGCTGGACGAAAGTCCGGCACACCGGCGATGCTGATGTGATCCTGGCAATTGACAGCGTCGTTAAAAACTAAATAATTTTAATTCAGAATGAAGATGATCTCAGAGGATATTCCAGAAAATTGATACGTATACATTTCATTTGCGATGAAAACCTTTCAAACATGTATTTTAATCAAAATGAGAAAATGAAAACCTTGTAAAGCTTATCCATTTATAGGTAACTTAGGATGGGGGGGGGGGGTTCTTGAAAATCTTCGTGTCGTGTTCTTGGTAGAGGACGAAGTTTCGTATTTAACCAACTTCATTTTTGAGTTACCCTCGATCTCTTCTTTTTCTAATGAAAATTTTGTTTCGTATTCAGAGGACCTCAAAACGTGTATTTCCAATGAAATTTCAGTATCAAACTTTTGGGTGGTCTCTACCTAATATACCTACATGTAGAGAAAGAATATATATTGCAATTTCAAACAGAACTGCGAAACTGTTTTTAGGTTACAAAATCTGATTTCTTATATTCAAGTGACTTTCTCTACCCACTGTCGCTTTTTATAAAGCTTTTATGTACTGTTCCAGAAAAGCTCATTTTCTATCTGCTTCATATTAATCGACATTAACCTTTGTAGAAATTCCGTCCTTATGCATTTCGTTTTATGGTTCAAGAACACCCAAAATGTTCTCGATATCGAATTTTTAGGCGGAATATAATACTTCTTCCTGCCTATTATATTTAGGTAATAGAGGGAGCACCTCTACTAATATTAATAAATGTAATAATAATAATAATAATAATAATAATAATAATAATAATAATAATAATAATAATAATAATAATAATAACAACAACAACAAACCCTAGTGCAAAGTCGTTCGCGGACCAAGGCTTACCGCACGGCCGCTGCGTCTGCCACCTCTGCTCACTACAGGTGTCATGAGTGGGGTGCAGTACTGGAGGGTGGGACGTGGTCAGCGTCCCGATCCCTGCCGGCCAATTATTCGGTCGCTACTTCTTTATTCAAGCAGCTCCTCAATTCCCCCCCCCCCCCACCTGGGACCTAATGAGGCTGAATGCACCCCGTGCCAGACTTCCCAGCGGTGGAAAATTAATAAATGTAAATTGTGTTAAGTATTTGTTGTTATATTAATCACTTACAATATATTCCTAATTTTTTTCAATGTAGATGAAGCATTAAATAAATGAAGTGGATACAAAAGAGACATTTCTTGGGATGGTAAAGGACAGAAAGTTGTGGGACTGCTACACATGAAATAATGTTTAAGGTAAACTGCGGTCCTCAAACGTGACGTGACTAGCACTTCTTGTTCGAAATAACCGGATGCTGCGAGAAAAGGCAGATGTTATGTTCATTTCATAATCACGTCTATACGGAACTGGTTTATTGCACTGCCAATAAAACCAACTGCAGCATTCCACGACACGCCTGCCAACTCTCTGCAAATACAGAGACGGATGTATATAAGAAGCAGGCAGGTATTCTTTTAAGACGAGGAATGAGGCCAGATCCTGATACAGTCATATACTCCAGTCCAACAGACCTTCCGAACTGTGGCATTAATGGTGATCATCTCCTTTGGGACTCTTGGAGGTGTCAATCTACTAAACTTTCCTTCTGGACCTCCTCTCTTACCTATACAGGTACTTGAAGGAAGTACCTACTGTATTCCACCCCAAAAATTTAGAAGGAATAAACGACTTTGAAGGCCCCTGCACACCCAAAAACGAAAACATGAATGCTAAGATGCGATCCACAGAGTTCGTTGCTACCCCGCTTCCATCCAGCAGGAATCTCTTCATGTCTAACTTCAGCCAGAGATATTAGAATATTTTCTCCACGTGCAATAAATCATGTAATAGGAGCTGGTTCCGCTTTACTGTTGTGAACACCTCAGTGGCATATCAGTCTAATTATAAAGCAGACTATACCAAATTAATGTTGACAATCTATCGCAGCGATGTCCAACCTTGTCTCTTTGGAAACGCTTACGTATTTAGCTGCTTCCTTCCTTTAGTCGGAGGGACAAGTAAAATCACAAGCAAAGAGTCAGTATCCAGTGACGGACACAAACCGGAGAATCCATTGCATTTTGTAAGTCATGCCTTGAATTTTCTGGTAATGTCCTCAGAAGACCTCTTCATTTTGGATGATTTTTGCATAAATTGTAAACAATAAGAGATAGACAAAGGCTTGCTAAATAAAAAAATTAGATCTGGTTGAACACACAATTTATGTCAAATATATATTTTTTCTCTTGCGTGAACCATTTCCGAGATATTATTTATTATTTATTTCAATTTTCCAATACTTATACTTTTTCCAAATAAGAATACGTTATTCGCATTTTTCTCTCTTGACCTTGCAAAGAGAACGGAGTTTCAAAGGCATCATATAGCAACCACCTCTTAAAACATTTGACTGTCGCTTAAAGCCCACTATATTCCCATATTTCCTTAGCATCTATAAGAAAATTAGCAAGAAGGTAATTTCTGAAAATGCTCAAGTCAATTAAAATAAAGTAGATAAATAAGTAGATAAATACATAAACATCTCAGCTCGTATTTTAAACAACAATATTGGCTCAACATATGAGATGGATCGAGGAAGTAATAATCATTTGCGCATTCCCACTGCGCAGATTGCTCTCGGGCTTCTACCCAAGGTAGAATGATCTCGCCATATTTTCTGAGGTTATGTAAACGCTAGTCGAAACAACTTATTGTGCATTCTGTGATTGTTCAAAATGAACTGATACAAGTCCCGCGACTGTGACGTGAAAGGTATTCGATTTCTGCATGCTCTCGAAGTGGAAAGCTGTCGAAATATGCTGTCAATAAATCACAGTACAGTAATAAACGAAAGGAATATGAGAAAGTGGTGTGAAATGAAGATGACGAAGAAATGTGCATCATGGAATTCGACCCGGACGTCCGTCACTTGTGGCAGCTTATTTGAACATTCAAATACATCGTACACACAAACGTGTAAACCTATAGGAGTTTTCACGTTATGAAGGCACAATGGCTCTTATGGAGAATCAGCGCGGCGTTGCCATGTATGTTGCGCCGCGGCGATTACCGTGGTTTTGCTAGTTGATTCCTGAATTACTGTTCAAATCTATCGCTGTCCATTTCATCATGATAATCAACAGAACCTTTTTACAAGAAAACAAGTTTTGCACCCTGTACAAATCGTACCATCCACATGAAATATTACAAATCGTGGTCCGCGACCTGTAGGTGATTTAAGACCAGTGGATAACCCGGCAGAAAGCGCTTCCTATCCTTCCAAACTTTTGATACTCAACTTTCATCAAGGTACACGATTTTCCTTGCCTCTTTGCTGAATTGTTTTATTTTCCGTAAACAGGAATGTCGCCACACTATAATATAATTTGTCTCAACCATAAACGATTTATTTCCTTTGTTTTCAAAATGAAATCCCATTTCCTCCCTAAGCTATAAAAGGTTGAATATTTAAAATTTGGCAGGTCCTCATCCTCATTGACTTTTTTCAACACGGTCAGAATTGTAGGGGGGGTACTTTGAAATAGAAATTCAGGAAATTTGTGCCATATTTGCGTTCAAAACGATCATATTTTATCTTCTGCTGGTTTTGCATGTAAGCCGCGGTGTAGTGATGGGACCCTCTTTACATTCTTTTCTTAATATAAAAAATGTAGGCCTACTTACACCAGTCGCCTTATGAAGCTCACTAACAATAAACGAGTCACTGTATCCGGGGTTCTTTTTCTTTCAATAATCATACACTCTAAGAATTGTTTTCCGGTAGCCACTTTTAATAATTTCGCCTTTTTTTCTGCGATCCATTCCGCACTGATCACTTAACTGCAATGCACATAATTACCAGAGAGCTTGTAAAACTCGCTCACGCCTCAGATTCCCAAAACCTATTGAAAACCTGCGCTGAAGTACAATGCCTTATCGGCCCTTCAACTGTCATACCACATCTGGTTTTCATCATCTCCAAGAAACGAGGACCGGCTTTCGTCCGGCGCGCCGCAAACATTTGTCTTTAAATGGTGATTCATGGATACTTCGGTACTGGAGACGTTCTATATGTGTATAAAAAATAATTTCGTTATTTCCTTGACAACTTTGTCGCTGGAAGTTTTTACGTGGACTTACAGAACGAGAATTAGCCAGCGACGACATTTTCCACTGTATAAATGAAGAATCTTAACACTTTGTTTTAAAGTTTATTTATTTAGAAAAATATGTTTAGACATATTGATATAATCTAAATACCAACGTGGCCTACAAAAGCAAGCGAATAATCCAGATTTTTTACATTGCAATTATTTCGATTTGAAACCATGTTTTGACGTTCGGAGCGAGAAAGATGTTAAAAAATCTGCTTTCGACAAAATTTTAGATTTTATTATTTTAAAAACTATATAATTATATAAAAGGTTTATCGTGCATGTCATAGTATTCTTCGACACATTTCACACCGAAATGAATGTTCATACTTTATCTTAGTCGCATTTGAAAACACGCACATTTGGCAACAGTGCACGTGAATCTTCCATAAGAATAGCATGGTCCATAAGAGCCCGTTGTGCCTTCATGACGTGAAAATTCCTATAGATGAGTTACAAATGACTTATTTCTCGCTCTTTGTTTACTAAAACTGTGTCCGACATCTTGAGTCAATGGATTTGCGGCAGGGATTCAGAAATTCACGCACAGATATGACAGTCACTTAGATAACAGAGGTAATTAATGTGGAAAAATAAGCTTCAATTTCATTTTAATGCACCTTTTTTAAATTTATTAAGGCCAAACGGCCGTTACTTCGTGTATTACCCTCGTAAATATTATATACAGTTGAAACCTGAAAAGATGGTTAACGACGCATGAAGAGAGGCAAAAGGGGAACTGATGAGGGACGGAATGGCTTAAGGGGAACCCTCGTGTTTTGCATTGTGTGAGGTGCGAAAGCCTTGTTTTAGAGCATTCCTAACGTTAGCCACCTGAATTCCCAACGGCACTCTTTTAAACTGGTACAGTCAGCAGGGGTCCACTCATGCCCCCAAGAGGTGAATGTCGACGTGCCAACTTCACATCCTCCTGACTTGCGCTAGATACGTCATCATAAAACTTTCTGTCACAAAGTAATTGTAGTGGGATTCACTTTTACTTTTTTTGAATGGCTTAAAACGACATAGTGACTAATTAATAAGTAAATATATTTAAAATTATAATTTCTGATGAATATTTGGCTGACACTACATACAAAGTCATCTTTCTGAGATGGTATTTTCTAGTAAAACCTGAAACAAAACTAACCACTTGGTGATAAATATCCAACATGAACAGCGGTTTCCACAAGATCCATCTTCAAAGCAAGAACCACCATTTTCTCTTTAAGCTTAGCTGCGTTTCTACGTTTTCCTTTTTATCGTTCGAGCAGTTCTGTTTGAAACAGAGACCGCGTTCCCGAAGAGCAAGTGGTGACCGGAAAATTGGATGTTAAAAGACAAAACTCTCGGGAAAAGAAGAAGAGAAAAAGATGCGCAGGGTTATGTGAGAATTAAGAAGAGTTCTTCATTACAACCTTTTGGGAAATTCTCTGTAAACTGCACATGTTTTTTACTGCATGCAAAGCTTTTCGATTACAGTGTGCTTTTCCTTATTTGATATCTTGGTGAAGCAGAATTTGCAGCAGCCTGAAACCGGGCAAAATATGATGCATGAAAACACGCACATTTAAATTGGGCTACGTGAACCCAAAGGTGTAACAGCAAGAACCTTTCATTTTCAACAGTTTAGTTTTTTTATTTTTATTTCTTACTTGTTAATTTGTCATGCTGTTATTCACTATTATATTCTTGTGCTCGATGTGATGAACCAATTTAACATTTCAATTCCCTTAAACTTTCATATAACACTCAAAAATCTGAAGCCCACATCGTTTTAGGTCTCTCCCGCCCCCCCCCCCCTCTCTCTCTCTCTCTCTCTCTCTCTCTCTCTCCCTCTCTCTCTCTCTCAGAATTTTTGTGAAAACTTTATTTCTTCAAATAAAATAATGACGGATTATTGGATCATTACAATTTTAAAATATTTAATTAAATTGCTAAATAACTGAATCAAAACCTCCAGACACCAAAATTGGGTGTGAAATATGAAAACCAAGGGTTAAAATGCCTAAGAAAAAAAACCTTTGTTCTGCATTCACGTAAAGTTCACTCACCACAATCGTTTATTTGCATACAGCTTCCACATTTACTGTATGTTGAGATAAACATTACAATTAGTTATAAAGAACACGACAATCAAGATGTTTAAACAATAGATTCTATATGCTGGCTTTGAAATCCCATACTCTTTCCATTACTCCAAGAGAATAACTTAATATTGTCAGCCCTTAAAAAATAACAGCATTAAAAAAGCTCAAAAGAAAAACAGGAATATCTCAAAAATGGCTAATGCCACGGAAAGTTATTTGAAATAAATAATGTGGCCTAAGAGACTAATCCCAGAAACATAAAGAATTTTATTAGCAAATATTTTTGATATGTGGAATTAATCAAAATTATTGGAGCCATTTTCGAAAAATAAAAATAAAAAAAAAACGAAAAATGTTCCACACAAAAGAGTAGCTGCGTGGGAGTTTTTGCTGGAAACCTTTGGAAGATGTTGAATTTAAATACGAAATTTGGTTTTTACCCTACTACTTGTTTTTGCATTATACTGTTCACAGGACAAACAAACCCCTTTTCCTAAAAATGAGTTTTATTTAGAGGGTCTCAAGACATTTCCTGGGTGAAATGCGATAGTTCCCCTAGCCACTACCCACGTGGTACAGAAAGTAAACATGATAAAGTGGGTTCAACTAGGATGAGGAATCTGCTCAAGGCCGCTCCTGCAGTTGGAGACTCACTATTGTGATCCAAGGCAAACCTGTCAGATGGAAAGGTGGAAATAGTTCTCTCACGAGTTCACCGACCTCATTCAACTGCTGCAAGTACGTTGTCATTCAGGGAGCCAAAGCTTAAAAACGTTATTATCTCTAAAGAAAATCATTTGTGTGCATTAAGGACCTTGTTATTAATAGATTCCAGCATCAACCATCTGCCCCAACGTTCTGAAGTAACATGTGAGTTTAAAAAAAAATAACACATACACACATGCACCAAATTAATAATTGTCACACACAGCCATGCTCACATAATAATCATTAACTTCTTCCCTCATTAGATTCAACAGCTAAAAACAAGAATCAGTTGCGCGGTTTTAGTCATTCACTTAAGTGTTCGATTTTACAATTCAGCTCAACTGAATATTTCATGTATTCATGAATTTAAATACTCGCTTTCAATTCCTTGTTCTGGTGTTTACATTATAACTGTAAACAAAGCTTTCTCGAACTCTTTTCTCAGCTTGTTAACCAATTGCAATAGCAGCGAAGGAAACCAACATCGATTAAACAAGATGTACGCGTGGGGTTAACATCCAGATAACTTCCTTTTACAGCAGAAATAATGCAACATCACGGATATCCAAAAATTGTAGGTATACATGTTTACTTTCACTAGACCTGACGTAGGTATAGGTAGTATTATATCCCACCCAACAATTCGATATAGAGGTTTCACCAAGAAGATTAGAATCCCCCCCCCCAAAAAAAAAAAATACAAAAAAGAAACAAAGAAAGAAAACAGTTGGAAATGCTTACGTTATTTTTTTACTTTCGAAAAAATGGCTGATACCACAAAAATATTTGAAAGAAATTACATACATGTTTTAAAGATCTACATTTCCTGTTGTAAGTCTGTGTCTATATTTTAGTCAGCCATTTATAAAAAAAACAAATCTTGAGAATGATGATAGCTTTACAACCTAATAGAAAATTCCAGATTTAAGTTTCAATAAACACGTAGGTAGATACCTTCAATGTATACTACTGTAATCAACATCGTCATTTTTTGGAAAATCAAAAGTAAAGACAATTTTTTTTTTCATTTAAAGAGTAGTTTGGGATGGAAGGATTTTCGTGGTGCGTCCTTGGATGCTGCTGAAAAGTTCGAAAAGTGAAGATTTGTCCAACTTAAAGTTTTACAGTCATAGTGTTCAGAGACGGACACATAAACGGATATCTTTTTCTAAATCTATATCTTTTGCTGTTGGTGGATCTCAAAATATGTATTTCCGTTTAAATGTCTCCATAGAACGTCTTGGACATCTTTTTGTGGTAGTTCTTCTACCTATCTTATGTAAGGGGCCAAGGAAAGTAAAAAATAAAAAAGGAAACGATACGTAAAGCGCAGTTACGCAGTCTTGTGCCATACGATCCGGCAATTCGTGCCTTAACTTCCCCTTCCTGCATTGGTATAACTAACGCGCTATCATCTGGTGTGATTCATGTTACATCGGTCTAAAAACATCTCCTTTGTAAGTAGAGATAACGAGGGAGAAACGGGAGTTCTATGATGCTGAAAGCAATGGTACAAGGAACTTTTATCCATATGTTCAGTGTTGCCAACTGTAGCACAATTTCGCTACGCGTAGCGGAATTGGAGCCCTTGGGAAACAGCGGCGAAAAACAAAAACGTATGTAGTGAATTTTGTCAATATGTTAATATATGGTTATTACTAAAACAATTAATTAAAATGTTCCAATTAATATTAGTAATTTTAAGTTTCGAAGGGAAGTACGCCTTCCTAAATACTTCAAAATTGGCTTAAGTATCACTTGCTACATGGAAATGCTGGTGAGAAAGTGTTTTCAGATAGCTGACATTAAGTCAAAAAAGAAAGAAGAAGAAAGAAAAAGGAAAAGAAAGAAGCTGAAACCTCAAACTCTTTACTGACCTCTTAAGGGCAAAAATATATCTTCAAAGCGAAGACAATAAAATTGCTGTATATAAATAATATCCAATAAGTGATGAGCATGTAATGACGTTTGGGAAAGTCATGTGCAGCCATGGAAAAAATTACTCAGCGCATTACGGAAGGAGAATATTTCGAAGTCCCACGTCGTGTTGCAGCGCGGTTTACCTAAGTCAGTATTTCCAACATGCAGGTCAGTTAATTGACGGTCTCTGATCCTTATGTTATCGCCACATAAATAGTCTGTCTCCAACGATGAAGTTAACATATGGAACAGATACTATCGATAAACTCAACTCGTGTTGGAAATATCGACTTGTGTAAACCATTTTGCAACACGGCGTGGAACTTCGAAATATTCTGTTCGCTTAATGCGGTCAATATTTCTTTCCATTGGTGTACAGTTTTACACTGACAGAAGAAACCTCCAAGTTATAATTTATTTTATATTTTTATTAAGCTCCTTAATAGGATTTACTCAACATCGCCACCATCGCGGCCTCCGCCATTAATCCGTCGTCTTGAACTTCTGGTTCCTCAAAGAGAAAAGGTAAATTATAATATTATGTTTGTATTTTTGTAGAGGAATTTTATTCGCCCTAAGGCAAGATTAAATGTTTTATGGTTGGCAACACTGCACATGATGGAAGGGTGTTACACACATTATGTCAAACACTCACACACACACACGCTACCTGTTCCTGGGTGTCAGAACACTCACTAGGCAATTCGCCTCATGAGCAGCATGTTGCAGACGGTAAAGATCGGGAGAAGAGACCCATAAATCATCCTTGTATATGAAGAAGTAAACCGGCAACGAAGTGAAGGACACGATTATATAGCTTGAATGACAACATACAGCTGTCTTTTGCCACTTCTGGCTCTTTACGACTTCCCCTTCTCATTTTCCTACTTCCCTTCTTCCTTTCTTTTTTATTCAAGCTCTTCCTCCATTTACCATGCATTCACATCACCATGTTTTTCAGCTGCTAAACATTCCAGCAATCTTTTCTTCATATTTTATTCTCTGTTTCTTTGACATCGCTTCCTTGGCTGCAGAAGAGGGAGATAAGCAAGCGACTGGAAAGTTTCCAGCAACGTTTCGTTTCGTGATACGGCATTAAGATGTGTTTCAGTTTGTGTGGGTGCAGGCGTGCTCTCACAACCACCTGACAGTTTTAACCAACTATCTTTATGTGACAAAACACCTTGTGAAGTCTGATACCAGCAGGTTGTAAATAAAGTAGCAGGAACCAACCGTATTCTAAATTTATTCCCAGTTGTTTAGAGGATAACGGCTACATATATTACAACAATAATAATATAGTTTATTTAGTTTATTGGGCATAACTAATGAATGTTTTTCACCGTCCATTGTTCTATATCCATTTTCCCCATCGCATTCGCAGATTTTTCATGACTTCCTCATAAAAGTTTGTTTGATGAATTAGAAGCAGATTTCCCAGGAGCAATAAAATATTCCGCATAGATTTTGAGAGTATCATTGCCTTCGTGCACCCCCAAAAGGTTTCACAATAATGATTTGTACCTCGTCGATGGGACTTTGGGAGTTAAAAAGTTTGATGACCTTTCCAAAAAGAGCTTTTCATTTCACTGTAATTTAAGCTACTGAAAAGTTTCGAAAGATTTACTCAGTCATGATAAACATTAGTCATAGTTGCTAACTCTTACATTCTGTAAGCTTTACAGATAATTCATTCCAGGTCAAATAAAACACGCAATGCAGTAAGATAATAGTTGTTCTCGCTGAAATAAAAGATTGAGTTCAACACCTTTGGCTCACTTCGCCTGCAATGGTCATGTCCGACCGAATGGAAGATGACCCTTTAGTTCTGCAGAAACCCTTTGACCCTTCCTTTATTGCGTTATAATTGGGTACTCGTTGCCCAAAGACGTTTCTTCAGATTGGGCATCGAAAGTAGACAATGGAAGCCAGATCTGAGTTGTAGGAAGGATGTGAAGACACATTCCTGAAGAACAGCTACTAATTTGCATGACTTGTGTGAAGGCACGATGCCGCAGTACCGACAACTTTCCATTGTATTTCTCTTTGACAGCTCAAAAATGCCATCATTGCGGAAGCACAGGTGTCTCCGGTAATGGTTATATCCCAATAGACGACACCGTCTGTGTTACAAAAAACCTGTGACATGATCTTTCCTGCCGGTTACGGCAGACACGATTTCCTGAGAGAGGGTGAACCCGTTTTTTCCATTGGATTCTTGATAAATGGTGGGCAAAAAATATTGATCAGAAGTCATTTGGATTTCCATTCGGCGGGTCTAAATTATCCAGTAAACTACTGCGACAGGCTTTCTATTCGTGGACTTACCTCTTTGAGGTCATCGCGACTTTATGGATAATATTGAAAATCGTTGCAGCTGAAATGCCATTCCACGAGTTAACCTTATGACGATCTCTCAAGATTATGATTTCCACTTTGTGATGCGTATCCTTTGAAGTAACTTCCACAAATGGACTTGAGCGTGGATCGGCTTCAATTGATTCCCTGCCCCACTTAAACTATTTGACCCAAACTTCATTTGGTAGCATGAAGGAGTATCAGCTTCATATATGGCATGTGTCCTCTTATGCATTCCTTTTATCTCTTGAATCAAAGAACAAAGCTCCAAATCTATCAATTTTCTGCACTAAACTTCCATCCTTTAATTCAAGTGCTTACTGAACACTTAATTTGTAATCGTATCTATTGCAACCCAAGCCATATGCCAACCTACAAGTGTATGTTCAGCTTCCAAAAATCATGCGAGGTACCGCGGTAGATAAATTACTGAAAACCCTGGTTTAACCAGCTATTCTTCACCGCATCAGTGGCTAGTAGGAATAAACGTAAGGCACCTCTGGAGGTGACAGTAATGCACAGAACTGTAATAAAAGCGACTATAATTTAAATCCCGCTTCGCAGACCATTCCTAGAAAATTCAACTTGTCGTGCAAGTTGGCTTAAACACTTCAAAATCACACTTCTAAATCTAAGAGCTATTTTTCAGGAAAAGAAGAGTAATTTCTTCCAAGTAAAGGGTAGTGCAGTTGGTAGCGCGCTTGCCCCTGGCGCGGAGAACCTGGGTTCGATCCCTCGTACCAGCATGGAGATTTTATCCCCTCTGGGAGGTCTGGCACGGGGTGCACTCAGCCTCGTTAGTTACCGAGGGGACCAGTTGAGGAGCTAGTTGATGGAGAAGTAACGGCCCCAGGTCGAGAAGACCGCATAACTGACCGGGAGGGCTCGGGGCGCTGACCACGTCCCACCCTCCAGTACTGCACCTCATCAATGACGCCTGTAGTGGGCAGAGGTGGTGGACGCAGCGGCTGGGCGGAAGGCCTTGGCCCTTCATGGGCTGTTGCTCCGGTGGGGGGGGGGGGTTAAGGATAGTAGTTTGTGATGGTTTTTTTTGCTTCAGCAACAGTCGCTCTGCTAACAACGCTATACTGACATACGAGAAGACCATAAAAGTACACAAGCAATGAATAGTAAACATAAGATCACTATAACAAAATCTCAATCAGGTCTCCCGGTAACAGTAAAGAAGTAAATGGACAGGATTGGAGATGAGTTAATCTTCCTCCAATGATGCAGATAGTCTTGAGGTAGAATCCTGATGTGAGCAGATCGCCGTCCGAGAAAAACTAGGAGATTTTCCTGAAACTCTTGGCCGCATCTTTGAAAGATACTTATTTAACATAGTTTGGTGTTTGTCCGACATTTCCTTTTTGGGTTATGCTGTTCACATGTACTCATGTGGACCTTTATCTAAAAGCACCTTTTTAAACTTCATAGCACCTCACAACGTGTATTTCCGTTAACATTTCGATACTGAAATTTTGGAGGACTGCAATACTTCTGTTCTGAGTATTAGGCGTGTCGTAGAGAAAACAAAACATAATCAAACGCATCAATACGCTAATCATTAATATCATCAAACATGTAATTAGCAATTGTAATATTATTGTTGTAATTATTCAAGGGGCACACTTTTGTGTTCGCTGGGAGCTTGGCTTGTCCCTGAAGCATGTTATTGGTGCCCCAGACCCCTTCTGAGGTTAGCCAAAACAATCTTTCGAGGACCTCACGTTACTGGATGGTCTCAAGGTTAACCTACTGTTCACTCCCAGAATAATAATTGCATAAGAAACGGATCTCCGGCGTTCGTGTTCCTAATTCTATTAAACCAACGAAGTCGCTGTCTTTCTAACGACGCAGTTGACGCAGTCGTATCTTAGTGACTTCTTTCTCGTCCCTATGGAAGATGAAACTCTATACCCATGTCATTTTGTAAGGATTGTGGAAGTAATGACGGAAAAGGGATGTGTAGAGGTGTAATAAGGATCAAACAGAAGGCTCTGTGATTTCAATTGGAAGTTTAGAAATTAAAAGGTAACAGGGAAAGCACCAGGGAAGGAATCTGTCCTGTACTTGGGGATGAAGATGTAATCCGTATTTAATTAGAATGCAAACGGACGAATATGTGATGCAGAGAGTTTATCAAAACAAACCGTTCACACACAAACACGCGCGCACGCACACACAATAGTACTACCTCTGTAGTACAGTGATAGCGCGCCTGCCTCTGCCGCGGAGGACTTGGGTTCGATCTCCGGTACCGCATGGAATTTTTCCCCCGCTGGAAGGTTTGGTAAGGGGTGCACGCAGACTCATTAGGTCCCTGAGGGGCCAATTGAGTCGCTTCCTGCTCGGTAGCGTCCCTAAAAGGTCAAATACTTGCCCTACGGTCGGAAGATCGGGGTGCTGACCCCTGCTAACCCTAACCTGCACTCCTTTGTGGCCGTAGCTGCAGCTGGAGGATGCAGCGGCCGCGCGATAAGGGTTACCTCCTTAGGTTTAACGCCCTTTAACTAGTTAAATCATGTCGAACGATGAATGAAATGATGTCAAAATTAGCCCGGGATCCATAGAAGTTAGTCAAGAGAAGGGAAAACTCCGGAAAGAAACCTTATCCAGGTAACTCATCTTATCCGAGATTCGAACTTGGGACCTGTTGAATGTGAGGCAGACATATTACCCCCACAGCACAGAGGTGGGCTAAGGAGAGTTCTTATTTAGAGTTACGAAGAAATGGATCTGGCCGATAAATTAAAGTATGCAGAACAAATTGGTTTGTAAAATCAATAGTTCTAGAAATAGCAATGTATCAGATTACACACAGTAGTAGAAAGTAGTGCTATTTAATTATAATACCATTATCTCGCTAAGAGACAAGAGTTAAAGAACTAAATTTAGTAGCACAATTGCTACGAAAATGTATTGATAAATTCTTAATAAAACTGTTCCCTCCATTTCTTGAAATATTTTTAGGCGGTGTTTTTTTATTCACTTTCCGTTCAGCTGTTATGGTGCAAAGTTAATTTCCTACATTCAGTGCTGGTAACTAACCTAACCTAACCTAGATGAACGTTTTGCCCATTTTACTGCGCATCTATACGTATGAACTACATTAAATCCTCTAATAGCTGAATCTTTAGCATTTAAACCTTACCTGGGTTTTATTACTTAGTATTTTTAAGCTCAAAAATCAATCGTGGATAATCGATCGCCCTTTACCACCAATGTTTATGTTAATATTTGCATGTTCAATAGCTGTTAGTGATTAATTTAGTTTCGTGTAAGTACTATTTCTATCCTTCACTATCGTGAAATAAATAGCAATAACGTGCGTTAACAGGATTGGAATATCTTGGAAGGAGAAAATTTTCGACTTCGTCTGGTATTTTTCAAGCTCTTTCTCGTACTTTAGTGATGAGTTTTCTACACTTGTATTGTGATATACTACTTGCATATCCCTTATTATCGGGCCTATAGCACAAGACGTAGGTAATTGAGGGTATAGTAGCAGATGCCTTACTGGCTTGTGTCTTGAGGAGCGCACAGATTACAGCAAGCAGCTGCTGGGACAGGGCACAAAAAACTGCCTTACAATGTACTACCATCCCGAACACAGGGGGCCCTTTGTGTGTGCTCGAGTCTGCTGCTGTTACAGGGCTGGTAAAAACAACTCCAACCACTGGACAGCACAACATACGCCCTGGGTGCCGGAAACCGATAAACACACTACATACAGTCACTTTTACTTTCTCGAAGGTGTGTTCTATAGAAGCCTGCTCGATCCACGAGTACATTTTAGGGTGAGAGAGGAAGAGATTGTGTGGAACAAACGGGAGAACACTATATTCGAAAATGAAAGTGTAGACAATGTCGAAGTTGATAACTGCAATACCCAGAAGAACTTCAAATAGTCTATTCATAAGTTCAGTCATTCGCACCCCACCGAGGGATTTAAATGGGCCTGTGCTAGGGGATGGGTCAATATAAGTGCCCAGAAGCACTTGAACTGCTTGCCATGTTCTTCGACTCAATATCCGTTCAGTTTAAGTTTGAATTACGCGGCTTCTTGATCAAATTTGCTGAAACAAGTTGGCTAATGCAAGAAACATCTATGCTATATATATGTGTTGAGATTCCAGAGCTCTGAAGCGAAATGCGGAAGAAAATGCGTTAACCACGTGGTGATCTGTGATGGTATTTGTGTTAATTTTCTGTGTTTACATACTGTATGTGGGTTTACATCAGAGGATTTGTATCACAGAAACGACTTCTAGAGCTAACTATATGATGATGATGATGATGATGATGATGATGATGATGATGATGATGATAATAATAATAATAATAATAATAATAATAATAATAATAATAATAATAATAATAATAATAATAATAATAATAATAATATAATAATAATAATAATAATAATAATGTTAAATATAGGCTAAAACACATTTTGTTAAAGTGTAGCGATTATAGTTGTGCATAGTTTAAATACATAATTTAAATATAATTAGTTTCTGTGTTTTATTTTCACAATGTAGAGAATAAAACGTAAAACAGAAAAATCTCGTGTGTTGCACTCACATGACTTTCTCTACTCTTGTACTAACCATTCTTACAAACTCTTATTCCTATATCTACTTCGTGTTGGTTGAGATAAACACTTGTACAAATTACCGTATTATTTCCATGTAGGTTCAAGGGGAATACAGTAGGCTTTGAGCGATAGTCAAATCTTCTAAAGCTTTCAAATTCCCTTCTCTAAGCATGGTTAACATGTAGAAAAATGAATATCCATATTCCATTTGACAGAAGTGTACGTTCTCCAAAACTCACACAAATAGCAAGGCGTTTCTCCATAATGGTTCATTCTACACAAAAAAGGACATAAATTGTGTATTTTAGCAAGATATACTTCTTTTTGTATAGAAATATTTGGTCTATCTCTTAAGGTTTACCACTTATGCAAAAGTCATCTAGAGTAAATAGGACTACGTGGGCTATAGCCAGAACATTCAAGATATACATTTCATTTGTCATAAAAATATGGCATTTTAATCAAAATCGTTAGAGCCATTTTCAAGAAAATCCAAATTTTCGAAAAATTTTCCATGTAAAGGGTAGTTTAGGGTGGGGCTATTTTCTTCAAAATCTTCGTGTAGCATCCTTGAAAGCCATTAAACTTAAATACCAACTTTGGTTTTTAACCGACTTTTTGAGTTATGCTATCCACAGACACACACACACAGACACACACACACGGACCTTTTTCTAAAAATGCTCTTTTTTTTGGACTCAGGGGGTCTGAAAACATATTTCCGGTGAAATCTCGACATCGAATTTTTGGGTTGAATACAATACTTCCCCTACTTACCAGTAGATAAAGTAAATCTATATATCATTGAACTTATTAACCCTAGGTAAGTGCAAAAGTTCCAATGTACTCAAGGAGGGACTTGATCTCATTAATTCCTCAATTTATTTTCGTGCCAATAGAAATTTCGGAAACATTGAGCTGTCATATGTTAAATGTTCCCTATTTGAAACACTATACTTTGGATAAGTGACATGAAAGTTGACTACGCATGCGTCCGGTTGCTCTCCTGATTCAGGAATCTGCAAACGTAGCTGTCTTCTTCCTGTTTCCAAGGTGTCATTTAACACAATACTGCATTTCCCTCTTTGTGAGTAAAGTGTACATCATCTACCGAAGCATAAAAATCACAATGAAGTACAGCATCATGCAAAAAATTATGTCGCACCTTTTCACTTTATTGACAACAAACTTCGCTCATTTGGCAGTTTCAATTCCTTGCCACTCCATATGCATT
Source organism: Tenodera sinensis (assembly GCA_030765045.1). Lineage (NCBI taxonomy): Eukaryota > Metazoa > Arthropoda > Insecta > Mantodea > Mantidae > Tenodera > Tenodera sinensis. The sequence continues at coordinate 166,036,962 of CM060966.1, forward strand.
AATCCAACATCACCATTATTATATTATTAAATTTATTATTATTATTTTATTTTTTTATATTATTTATAGTGCATGGAAAAATGTCTAATGATACATTCACGCGATTTTGTCTAGCTATTATCGTTTATTTTTACCTCCCCTCCACAAACTAGTCTTGCAAACGCTTGTTTCTAAGGACTTGATATTAATCGAGATAAACTATGTACAAATAGTTTCATTCCGTTGTAGTTAGGAAAGGAATACGAAGCTGAAGCGATAGTTAAATATTTTGATAAGGGAGTCCCTATGTGCTAGCTTTGGAAATCCAAACACTTTTCCTGACATCACAATAAACAGCTGAATGGTGACAGCAGCTAATATTGAGAAAATTCAAATTATTGTATATTTCGGAAATGACTGATGCCACAAAAATGTTTATTTAAAATAACTTTTGTGATTTAAGCGAAATGTACACTTTTTGTTTAATAAGTTTCTTATACTACTTATTTTGGTTCACAAATAATACAAAATTAATTTCAAATGAAGCGGACTTCCCAGGATATTCGTGGAATGAAAGATATCTATAGTAGCGTACATATCTTAAGCATATGATACAAAATATATGTAATATAAAATAAATAAAATCGTAGGAGCTAACTTTAAGAAAATAACAAGATAACGAAACATTTCCATGAAAAGTGTATTTTGGGTTGGCCCATTTTGTTGAAAATCTTCGGGTGACACAATTGGAAGTATGGGAATTGCTATCTATCGACAGCACAGTCACAGACTAACAGACACAAAGGACCTTTTTACTTCTCTACTGGTAAGTAGAGGAAGTATTGTATTCCACCCAAAAATTCGATGTCGAGATTTCACCGGAATATATGTTTTGAGGTCCCCTGAATAAAAAAAAAAGTATTTTTAGAAAAAGGTCCGTGTGTGTGTGTGTGTGTGTGTGTGTGTGTGTGTGTATGTGTGTGTGTGTGTGTGTGTGTGTGTGTGTGTGTGTGTGTGTGTGTGTGTGTGGACAGCATAACTCAAAAACGAAAAGTCGGTTAAAAACCAAAGTTGGTATTTAAGTTTAATGTCTTTCAAGGATGCGACACGAAAATTTTGAAGAAAATAGTTCCACCCTAAACTACCCTTTACAAGGAAAATTTTTCGAAAATTTTGATTTTCTTGAAAATGGCTCTAATGATTTTGATTAAAATGTCATATGTTTGAGATATTTTTATGGCAAATGAAATGTATATCTTGAATTTTCTGGCTATAGCCCCTGTAGTCGTATTTACTCTGGACGAGTTTTGCATAACTGGGAAACCGTTAGAGATAGACAAAATCGTACGATACAAAAACTGTAGATCTTGCTAAAATACACATTTTATGTCTCAATGAATTTTCTTGTAAGGTTAACCATTTCGGAGATATTCCTTGTTATGTGTGTGAGTTTTGGAAAACTTAGAACTTTAGCGAAAGGCAACATTGTTGTTCATTTTTTTATATGTTAAGTGTGCAAAGAGAAGGGAATCTGAAAGCTTAAAACATTTGACTATCGCACAAAGCCTTCTGTATTCTAATATTCACCTTGTACCTACAAGGAAATAAGCAATAAGGGAATAAGAGTTTGTTAGAATGGTTAGTACAAGAGTAGAGAAAGTCATGTGAGTGCAACACATCAGATTTTTTCTAAAAGAGACTATGGTACCTAAGAACATGTATTTCCGGCGAAATATTGATGTAAAACTTTTGGGTGAAATGCATTACTTCCTCTACGTACCTACTGTAAAGAAGTGCTTGGAACGAGCTTCCCGTTTATATTCACTTACGTGCCAGAAAAAGTAAAAATATTCGCAATGCACTCATAATGCTCTTAAAGAAATTCCAGTGTTCTTCCCTGGCACGTTGGATCGGCAGCAGTTGGAGCTTGGTCAGCCAGGCGAATACGGGCAGTGAGGTGTCAGGAGAGGCCTTGAGCCTAAACTGACCTACCCTACCCTACCCTACCCTACCCTAACCTAACCTAACCAGGATGCTCACAATGGAAATCACCCTAATCAAGAACAAACTACCACTGTAGGTCAGGAGGATCGAACCAGGACAGCAGCCAGAGGCGCTCAAGCTACAGCGATGATCACATGACAAGGTGCTTTCTCGTCCTGATAAAATGAAACAAATGATAGTGGTGCAGTATTTAGCAGCGGAAACAGATGCACTGGACCCAGAAATCCACGATGATTGGGCAAGCACTTCAGTAACATATGCTCATACTCACAAATGCTGTGTAACGTTGGTGCTAAATCAATTAGAGCTTTGGGATCTTTTCCATTTCCTATTATCCCTGGTTTTAATACATGCACTTCAGTTATTGCATCTTAATCTTCGAGGTCAGAGTGCAAAATAATTTGCTTCCTTAAATCAAAACGACTTTTTGTTAAACAAATGACCAAAATATGTTAAACGCCATCTAGAATTATGCCGCAGACATGGATAGAGTTTGTTGCTCTATCTGCAAGACTCCACTTTGCAAAGAAAACACGCGTCTATGGGGCATAATAGTGCCTACGAGAAAACAGAAGCTTACAGCTAATGTCCCCTGTGTATTTGGATTTTAATTGCTTTCATTAAAGAGTAAATATTTCGCTAAACATACACGAAGACAGTTCATGTTCATTTCCAGTGAAATCTCGAGACCTATCTCCGATTGGCACCTTCTCTACACCTTCCACCCAATATATCTCATGATGTATTCAAATGTTTCAACAATAAGAACGGCATCATCAGGCATATTTAATCGGAATTTACATGCAGCAACTCCTAACGACTCCACCGATATGGTATGAAATTAACCTTAAGTTACAATTTACATTGACCACTTCAACAGAATGTTTCTTTGTATATACTGATTCTCCCGCGCAAATAGGTGTGAATATTAATACGTCCTAATAATTTACTAATAAGTAAAACTAAGTGCTAGGGATTTAAATAAATTAGGTGAAGGATTTCGGAGTCGAAGTTGCATATTTACCAACACAATAAACGTAAACACGTTTCATTACAGAATCCTTTTAACATTTTTAACTTTAGTATAAAACAGTAATTACACCTATCTATAAACACACAACAACAAAATAAAAAACTAAAAAGATGAGGCGATATTGTTTATAAGAAGCCTCCAAAATAGTTAAAATTTGTGTTTATAGTGGTGGCAGAAAAAGCCCCCTAAAATTGTGAATCATTGTCCTAGTGGGCAATGATAGTGATCTTCAATTGTCTTAGCTTGTTCATGTGTTATCGGGATTGGCGTCATGTGGAAATCGCAAAGTCCGCGAATCATTCCTAGTTATCGACATATAGTGTTTATTGGAAGAACATTGTGTTTTAAAAGTTAACAGGAGTAACAATGCAAAGAACTAATATACAATTAGCAAGGCTGCATCAAAGAATAGAAGAAGTTTACGAACTCGCAAAATTACGTGGTCCGTGTTCGGGTCCTGTGAACCCCGCAGGGCTTGAGACAAAGGACGCCAATCCAGAATATTTGTATTATTGTTTGTGACGTAAAGGAACAATAAATAAGTATATTAAAAAATATAAAAAGGAAATTTAATCATCCTTGTAAGGCGTAGACCTATACCACGCCCTGAGGTACGTCGAGAAATTGAGTCTCATAGCTACATTAAACGTAAATAACTGTCTCAAACGTCGCATCAACAACGTGTGGCTAGAAAGAAGAGCATCCTTTGAGTTACATATCTTTTACTTCATCCATTAGGTGATTTTCAGTGAGTTATTCATTCTCTCTCAAATGGTTTCGCACATACCTATATGGTATTCAATAAGAACAAGGAAACCTTCACGCACTATTTACAGAAAGTCAATATTTGCATTTTATTCGTCAAATTTGTGACATTTACCAAAATGATTAGTGCCATTCTTGACACTGTATTTGAACCAATGTTCCACGTCTTGGGTTGTTTGCAGTGGATGGAATGGCATGCAAATCTGATTTACATCCTTAAACGATGTCTCACTTCGACGCCAGACGGAGTTCGAGTCGAACGGAGGTGAGGGAGTGTATTTCGATTTATTTCTATGTTAGGAAACTTCTAACCGTGAAATCGCGAACTCAGTTTTTGGGTCGAATGGAGTCTTCCTCTACCAAGGGGCGCGACTTCGTGCAATAATGCTTCTGCAGTGTGACTAGTTGTGCCACCTTACAATGCATCGCCGCTGCGGCAGCAATTTCTGCAAGGCGGAAGCGAGACTTCCTTTCGACCCAGATATGTGAGCCGTCAGACTCTTCAGCGACAACCCCCACGAGTCTGAGAGCGCTGGGGTAAACCTCCCCCTAACTAAACAGCAGGAAACCCAACCCTTATTTACTCAGATATAATCCGTCCCAGCCACGCTGCACGCTCCATGTAATTAATTCTGGCTGCAGTCTTGCTCATGGCTTCCCGCATTTTGGTGACGTCCGAAATATTCATCCGGCGGAGTTGCAAATAAAACACTGCGGCACGGCGCTTCTCAATTCAACCGGCTTTCCTCTAACAGCGATACAAACACTACTGCGGAACAAGAGCATCTAACAAGGAACAAATGAGTGAATTTTACTTAACTTCTGGAAGCATAAATAACTGCTGCATTTGCTATTGATGAGCAGTCGCTTTCCCTCAATCTATGCGCATGTAAAAATTCAAGATTGGCTGCACGTACGTAAAGGTTTGAAGAAAACCGTCTAGCCAAGCGTTGCAAATGCTTAAACTTAAAGGATTGCTTGCATAAATCCTACCAAAAGTTTCGGCCTTTACACGAAGTGCTGCACACACAGTCTTGGAGTTTTACATGTTTATTGTAACACTGGCTGGCATATCCAACGTTACACGGTATGCGTTGTAAACTATAATTTCATTCACCTCCCTCTGTTCTTTGTACATACCCATTGTGCACTTAAAGTTGTATTGATTCCCTAACCAATGTTTTCCTTTTTTCCTCTCAAAAGAAGGTTATTTATCCTAACGTGGTAGTGATGGCGCCCGCGCCTCCTCTGCATGCGTTAAATGCGCCCGAACATAAAGTTGGACAGCACTGATCTAGAATAGTCAATATAGTTCCATCCCTTTAACCCTTATAATTGAAACTTCGTACAGTCTTGAGTATTTCTAATAATTGATGAATCAATATCTGGAAATGCTGCAGAGCCTATGCGTATCTTCTGGCGGTAGAACAATCACTGTTGACAACTAATTTTTAGATAATAATTATATTAGGTGAAATGTTAAACCTTTGCACATTATCTCTGGTCCCGTTGTTATTTAAGAAATAAAATTACATAGTTTTCACATAGGCAGAAACCTTCAACATATAAACCGAAACAGAGGTGAAGCTGGTGAATATGAAGATTCCGCATTCCCAGAACACCAAGTTAACCTATTTGGACAATATGCATAGTCTGGAATCATCGAGAAAAATAATCATAACATTATAACATTTCGGTTCATTCTTGGGAGTCCCACGAAAAGTCAAAGGTTTCTTCGCAAGTGAGGTATTTTATAACTCCAACATATTCCTATTCTACTACACAGGCTTTGTAAATCCTTTTTAGTATTTTAGTTTAGTTATGAACTGAAATTATGTGTTTTATAGCCCATAACCGTCAGAAAGAATAGCTTTTCAATGGCGAAAGAATTATTCAAATAGATTGAATGGTTTAAGAAATACACACACACACACACACGCACGCACGCACGCACGCACACACACACACACACACACACAATCACACACACACACACACAATACTACATGCAAGCAGCAAAGAAATTAAAAATTACTTATCATCCGAATTGCTTTTGGGAACTTGTGCTAAGGGACTAAATTCGCGTTTTAAGGGCATAGAAGTGTCACATAAATGCGCAGTATTATGTCAAGGTGATGCAAGATACAGACGTCGGTTCGCCCTCCAGCCCAGCCGACTTGTACAAACCTGTTCAATGAACTGAACCGAAACTCGAGCTGTGCCGCCTCGCGCGCCTGCTCCCTGGCTGTTTCGTATTACATAGCATTGATCGCTGACAGCGCTCGGAATTTACATCCACTTGACGGCAAAGCAATGAGTCACCATCACCAGGTGCTTCGCCCTCTCCCGCTCCGCAGAGCGTTCGCTCTTACAATTCTTATCGTCACACTGGATCGTGCCAGCATTGAAATGTGGAAACTTGAATCTTCTCCCCTTATTATTCTAACATATAGTAGATATTAAAATTAAACTCAGGGAAGCTTCTCTGATAAAATGCATAAAGTACAATTTAATATTCATATTTACCACAAAAATGTTGCCCATCGGCACTGAGTGCAAAAGAAAGACTTTTGTTTGAGATACTCTTACTCGCACATTAAGTACACCGATTTTTGCTTTCTCTACTGGTAAGTAGGGGAAGTATTGTATTCCACCCAAAAATTCGATGTCGAGATTTCACCGGAAATATATGTTTTGAGACCCCCTGGATAAAAAAAAAAAAAAAAAAAAAAAAAAAAAAAAAAACATTTTTAGAAAAAGGTCCGCGTGTCTGTCAGCCTGTGGACAGCATAACTCAAAAACGAGTTAAAACGGTTAAAAACCAAAGTTGGTATTTAAGTTAAATGTCTTTCAAGGGTGCGGCACGAAGATTTTGAAGAAAATAGCCCCACGCTAAACTACCCTTTACACGGAAAATTTTTCGAAAAATTTTATTTTCTTGAAAATGGCTCTAACGATTTTGATTAAAATGTCATATGTTTGAGATATTTTGATGAGAAATGAAATGTATATCTTGAATTTTCTGGCTATAGCCCCTGTAATCGTATTTACTCTGGACGACTTTTGCATAACTGGTAAACCGTTAGAGATGGACAAAATTATACTATACAAAAAATGCAGATCTTGCTAAAATACACAATTTATGTCTGAATAAATTTTCTTGTAGGGTGAACCATTTCGGAGATATTCCTTGTTATGTGTGTGAGCTTCGGAAAACTTAGAACTTTCGTGAAATGGATCATCGCTGTTCATTTTTATATGTCAAGTGTGCAAAGACAACAGAATCTCAAACATTTGACTATCGCACAAACATTCTAACATTCCCTTTGCAAAGGAAATAAGCAATAAGATAATTTGTACAAATGTTTATATCAACTAACACAAAGAAGATATAGGAATAAGAGTTTGTAAGAATGGTTAGTACAAGAGTAGAGAAAGTCATGTGAGTGCAACACATCAGATGTTTAAAAGTTGAGTTATAAAGTTTGCTCAGGCCCGCGTGTCTGACTCACATTCGTAGAGGTCCAGACTTCGAATTTCGGTTAGGGTGAGTTATTCAGATAAGGTTTTTCCGGGGATTTCCCTTATCCTGAGAAGATAAATGTGGGGTGGCTTTAAGCTCTACAGAGCTCGAGCTCATTTGAGTAACATTTCACCCACTCTATTCATTCATCGTCCGATATAACCTATCAGATCAAAGTATATTAAACTTATTTAAAAAATCACAATTTTCAAAGGAGATGCTTGGGGAAAATACTAAATGAGTATCCTTTTCAAATGTAACAATTGCAAGTAGACTTTTGAAGATGTGAAAGTGACATTTCTTAATAATTATATATCAACATTTAAAAATGCTTTCTGGATATATACAGACATAAGTTTCTCACTTCATTACAAATTCTTAGGAATATATAAACGACTTCAAATTAAGGGACACTGGGAGTGAAATTTTGGTCAAAATTGTCAAAAAGCCGAAAATTGTTTTTTTACCTTAAAATGTTCCTGGAACACCTGTGCATTTGGATCAGCTAACATTTTTCATATCCCCCACTCCATGTGGTCATTACGGCCCAGCGCTCTTCCCTTAACGTACACAGAATGCTCCTATATAAAAGCCTGTTTTTCTCAAAACTACATTTCTGCACATTCCAAAAGAAGGTCGCGCCTGAGTTTTGCTTCAAATTCAATGAAAATTTCCAAAAGTATTCATAAACAGCAGCTAAACAAAACTATGATTCAATATTGATGTTATCATTAACATGAATTTCAAAAGCATTTTTTTTATATGAAAAAAATCAATAATTTTTAAGATTAAATTTTCTTTGTTATTAAAAAAATATGTACAGCATAATCAGCAAACGTATTTGAAATATCTCTTAATACAATTGTTACCCATGTTTTAGAGTATCAGTTCTGCCAATATAAATAAATTTTGAAAAGTCAATAGACGTGAGCTCTATTTTGAAAATGTGCCTATTAAATTCATAAAATAATTTATATATCATAAACGAATTATCCAATTTTAATGAAATTTGTGTACCTTCTATTCTTATATAAATACAAACACAGTAAAAGTTTCAGAAAAATCTATCAAGAAATGTGGAACTTTCAAATTTCACTCCCAGTGTCCCTTAAGCACTGCAAAGACACAAATGTTTATCGAAAGTACGAAAGAATAAACTAAAAAGCCCACCTCCGTATCGCCACTGTCTCATACTCAAGAGGTCGCGAGTTCGGTTCTAGGCTAGGGCGAGTTACAAAATAAAGTTTTCCCTGGAGTTTCCCTTATCCTGAAAAGTGGATGCCGGGTAACTTTATGCCCCGATTTCGTTTGAACATTATTTCAACCATTTCGTTCAACCACTGCCGATACGAATATTTCGAAAACGACTAAAGCTACGAAGAAAGAATGTCACAACTGGATGTTTTAATTCTTGATCGTAGCGGGATAGCTCGTGGTTTCGTTCGTCACTACTTGCTAAGGGTCCGCAGCACGATTTCCGCCCTATCCGAGCCGAAGGTCCTTAGAAGGCGTACAGGAAGCGTTGAAACAAACAATTTTCCTGCAAGTTTTTGTCTTCTCTTATGATTTCTTAGTTCTACAAATTCAGTCACAATGAAAAGGACTTCAGAATGTATTTTCAGACAGTTGAATATAAACTTTCATATGTCAAGAGTCGTTTTTGAGAAAATGAAAAAAGAGAGAGAAATTTTCCATGCAAACGGCAGTTTCGGGGAACTATTTCTTTTGTCTAAAAATAGAAACAAAATTTCTTAAGCCGATTCAATGTATCTAATAACAGATATTTCTGGTGAATTATTGATGCTCATTATTTAGAATCTTTTCTTCGCTTTTGAAATTTTCTATCCTCTTCCCTTAAATTTTCTTAGTTGTTATTATTTTACTTCAATATTTTTATTGAAGTCATCTTACTACAGGCAAACAATCCTAATTTGGTAAAACGATTTTTATTAAACTCTCTATTCTGGTGTTCCTAAAAATTCAAGTGGAGTAGAGATAATAAATGAGTAACCTTCAGTTGCCATGAGTGTTCTAATTTATACGATATTCAGGATGTTCTCGCTGTTTCCTTTAGAACAACAAAACTCACTTTTTGCTGGGAAATACTGAATCAACACTTCATTCCTCGAGCTGCCGTGCCGGTGCTCTGTCACCTGATTACCATGCGTGATGCAAGTAATTTACATATAATAGAGAATGTTTGGGCTGGAATGGTAAGCAGGTGGATTCCTGAGGAGAGAGAACAAGAGCAACATTACCAGTGCATTGCCATTCAATTTGGGAAGGGCAGAGTTCTTCCAACAAGGCGCCTAGATAAAAGTGGTGTCTGGGCCAGCTATTCAACTCAACATATTACTAGGGCTGGGATTTTTACATGTGATATTTTCATCCTGGCTACATTTTCCATGCTTAAGCATGTTCTTAACACTTTTGAACACAATGAATCAGCTTTTGTTGGTAATATAAATACAGTAATATTTAACACTTTATTTATTTTTGTGAACATAATTTCATAATCTTCTCTTTTCCCCCCTTAGTCCATTGTAACAAGTTTGGGGACTTGATGCTGCAAGCTACCATTAGGTAAACTATAGTAAGAATGAGAAGATTTTCAAATATTTGACGAAAGTAATTCATCTTCAATAAAAAATGTAAAACAATTGATTTCAATAACCTGTCAATAAATTTAGCCTACATAAGATCAAATTTCTCTGTAATATTCAAGTACATCACTCGCCTTACAACTCTGGGCATGAAATTGTGTGAATTAAGCATTTTCAAGAAAACTGGAAGTTATCGAGCGCACAGGGCGAAGTATACGATAACGTTAGGCATAAATTACGTCGTGTGTTTGAAAGAAATCTTGCATAAACAACATTGTGTAAAATTGTTCATATTTTTGTGGCCAAGAAGCAGAATGGAATGAACCATAACTTTTTGCTAATGGTTTCCCTTATTTTTCCCTTCTTTCTACATCACTTAGGAAGGCTGCTGAAAATGAAGGTTAAGAGAGGTGTGGATTATTTCATCTGTAATTATTAAAAGTAAATCCATTTTTCGTTTTTCGTTTTAAGCTTTAGGTCATATGTTCAAGGTTTGGTCATTTTTACAGCATAAATGCATGAAAATTTTCAAGAACTTTAGGTCATAAAAATCCATGTCTTACTTATTACAGATGTTTCAACGTAATTTAATAACACGTTTTGAAAATCTTTGGAAATAAATTGAATGTTAAACAATTTCTCGTAATTTCTTCATCAGCATCACCATTAGAACGATGGCATTATGTTGGCGCATGTATATTATAGGACACGGCGTATTCCAGGGCCACGACACTCTTGGACGAAGGATGCGAAGAGATAACATAAGTTTTCCTTTATTGTTCACTTACAATGCAACATCATCTCACGCTAAACAGCGAGTGACGAATTACAAAATTCTACGAATGACACAGGCTCAAGATCGCGTTTGGGAAAGGAGGAAATGACGCGTATTTCGATTCTGGCGTAGGCAGACAATAATGTTACAGTGTAATCTGTCCTGAATTAATTATTGCACTACTTGGTAGAAGGATATCAATCGCTACTTTGTGTATTCCGGCTGACTATTAATGCACATAATATAGCGGTGGCAAAATTATTTTTCAGCAAGATTTCCAATGGTACCAGGTTCAAAACGACCATGCGCATTTTAGCATTCTGTGACAGAAAATGTCCTTGGCCCCCGTTATTTGTCTGAATCCATTTTTGCTTTCCCTACCAAGTGCCTGTAGCTAGATGAAATATTGCATTCTATCCAAAATTCGATACCGAGGTTTTAGCAGAAATTCATGTTTGCCCCTGAATCCAATATCCGTGTGCATCTGTGTCCGAAAACTACAAAACATGGTATTGAAGTTCAAAGATGCGACACGAAGACTTCAAAGAGAGAGAGGTCCACCACCCTAATAATTCCTTTGCATGAAATTATTTCAATATTTTTGTTTTTTTTTCAAAAATACTTTAAAGATTTTTATTAAAGTAGCATATACGTATCTAAGTTATTTTTATTAGAAGTAAAAGACGCATGTTCAATTTCCTGGGAATACTCTGTGAAGTCTTCATTTCAAAGGAATTTTGTGTCAGTGGGAAATCGTAAGAAACTTACTGTGCATAAAACATACATATATTTAAAGTACACAATTTATTTCCAGCAACACGTTTTTGCAATAGGAGCCATTTGCGAGATATCTGTTATAATTGGTTTGAATCTTTCAAAATATTTGTTCAGTGTTTCTCGCAAGGTCATGGAATTTCAAGACCAGTATATAGCGACGTGTTTTTATTTAAGTGATGCCTATTGCATCTTTAATGAAATTTGTAATCGAAGTATTTCTGCAAACTTTATCTCAATTAGCAAGAATTAGAGAGATAATTGTCAGAATTACATTACAATAACTTATGAATTAAGTTTATTAAGTAACAGAATACAACTCGAACGAACGCAAATTCTTATCCAAAAATAGAGGAAGGATCCTCCGTTTGAAATCTGCCTCCCAGGAAGAGGAAAGCACGTGCATCTATCATGATACAATGTTTATATCAGTTTCATCATTTAACCATGCATTGCACAAGGTTTGTTGAGCGAGCGGGGCGAGAAGCAGGGAATAGGCATCCTGCCTCGCACCTCATCCGGGAATTTGTAACATTCTGATAACACAAATGCGATAACATCAACTGCTGCTTAGCTAAAAATGAAGGACTTCACGCCCATTATCACCGTAGCAATAGTCTTGTATGGTGCCTATGGTTATTAGTTCCAAAACGGCATCTCGGATAAATAAATGCTTTTTGGTAAGTGCATTACAAGAGCTCCACAGCACAAATAAACCTGACTGAAGACTCTCTTTTGTAACTGGAAGCACAAAAGCAGTCCCAAGGTCCCACATCATATACATATTGTAACCCAACGTGCTCTCCATCAGAGCCTTGCTTTTAGCACCGGATATAAAAATGCCCCAATGGTCGGTCGTATTAGTGCGAAGTTGGAGGGAGGGCTGTTATTTTGGAACGGTACAGCTGGACCGACGGTTATTTATTTCTCCCCTGCCTCAAATATACCGACAGAATTACATTCCATTTCTGCAGGCCTGGTATACTCTGATCTAAACAACTAGCCACTGCACAGCCTTGGGAACAAGGGGTAACCCCTACTTTGTTTACCATCATTTCCAGGCATAGTAACTCAAACTACACTCAAATCATCATCAATACATAGACGGACGCAACAATCACCAACGGCAACTAAACCGCGGGCTCGTGATTAGTCCGCACACGCCAACAGATTGTATGAGGGATGGCGGGGGCTGTTATCTACGACGTCACAACATAAAAGTCCTGTTACTTTAGGTCCGGGCTTTAATGCTTAAAAATTCCTATGACTGATCATTACATACGAGTATATATATATTGTCACCGCGCCCGCCGCATCTAATTGCCGACAACAGCAGTGGTCACCCATCGCATTATTGTCGGCACTACCGCAAAGGAGCCGAAGGAAACAGACAGAGAATGGCCGCATTGTTGGGGCGCTTGCCGAAAGAGAGAAAAGGATAGAAGCTTCTGGAATCTTCCGCTTTGTATTCCACCGCATAACTGAACTTTCCAGAATAGTGCCTGGGAGATATAAATAGCGGTAAAGTGCGACAGAAGAGGACAGTCAGACGTATGTGAAGCGTTGAGTAGTCGTGCCGACGGAAAGAAGAGACGTATGTGAAGCGTTGAGTAGTCGTGCCGACGGAGAAGGGACAGTTGTTGTGTTATTAGTTCGGAGCCGTGCTGTTGGTGAATGGGAAAAGACTTTCTTGCTGTTGCAACGAGTGTACAAAGTTACTGTTTACGGAAATAAAAGTGTTTCTTTATCTCGACTACATCTGTCTACTTTATTTCACACCCAACCAAAGTCACAATATATATATATATATATATATATATATATATATATATATATATATATATATATATATATATATAAAATCCATCTTTATAATATGCTCGGGCACACTTGACTCATGCGTAAGGAGGCGCGGGCGCCATCACAACCACCGTTAGGGCAACTACTCTTCTTTTGAGAGGCAAAAGGGTAAGCACTGGTTAGGAAAGTAATGAATACAGCTTTATGTGCACAAAAACGTACTTCATGGGTATATACTGAGAATATATTCGGAAGAAAATAGTCGTGTTTTGAATTTTTTTTTTTTTTTCGTTTTAAGGTTAAGAAAATGGTACCACTTAAACAGTAGGTATGTGTGTCATAGCTAGGTTTATAAACATAATCGATGGATTCACAAATGGACACAAGTAAAATTAACCACATAAAGCGAAAGAGGAAACCTTGGATTACTTCGTACACATTCCTTTAATAACGAAATTTCAGCCCATAATACGAAAAAGGAAAAATTTATCCAATTATCTGCAAACATGATAAAATATTTATATTCTGATTTTGTTTACTTTTTCGTATTCTAGCAGTTTACTCTGTTTACCAGAAGTATTTCTTCAGGTCATTCCCAATTCTACTTAGCACGTTGTGCCTATGCCATGAGGTCTATGGATGTGCTAGAAGCAACCTTAAACTTTCATTACGTTTTAATCCCACAAAAATGCTCTGTTCGTGCAAATATTCCTACCTATAGATCAATATCTCCACCAATCTATAAGAAGTCGTACATATCTAATGCATTTAATTCAACAGTTGTCATACCCACGAATCTACAAGTAAGAAAGGATCAGCAGATAACCCCAAAATGATAAGAGCATGTCCGGCGTTCTAAACAGATCCTGGCGTGGCTGAGTGTTGAGATCAGCATGAAAATATGAATTTGCTCAAGGACGGCTCATACATCAGTCATATCACGACTGACTCAGGGCCTACTTCCGCCAAAATTTCTGCCCGCGGCTTCAGATATGTCAACTTGCTTCTATCGCCATTACTGTTACAGACGCTTTCATAACAACTGCAAACTTCTGTATCTTACAGTGCACCATTCGTATTTATGAACGGCTTCTAGGAAAACTACCGAAGGTAGAAAATTCCTAAATAAAAAATCTGATGTGTTGCACTCACATGACTTTCTCTACTCTTGTACTAACCATTCTTACAAACTCTTATACCTCCATCTTCTTCGTGTTAGTGGAGATAAACATTTGTACAAATTATCTTATTGCTTATTTCCTTGTAGGTACAAGGGGAATATTAGAATACATTAGGCTTTGTGCGATAGTCAAATCTTTTAAAGCTTTGAGATCCCGTTCTCTTTGCACGCTTAACATATAAAATATGAACAACGATGTTCCATTTCACGAAAGTTTAAGTTTTCCGAATCTGACACAAATAACAATGAATATCTCCGAAATGGCTCACCCTACAAGAAAAGTTATTCAGACATAAATTGTGTGTTTTAGTGAGATCCACATTTTTGTATATTAAGAGTTTGTCTATCTCTTACGGTTTACGAGTTATGCAAAAGTCGTCCAGAGTAAATACGACTGCATAGGCTATAGCCAGAAAATTCAAGATATACATTTCATTTGTCATAAAAATGTCTCAAACATATGACATTTTAATCAAAATCGTTAGAGCCATTTTCAAGAAAATCAAAATTTTCCAAAAATTTTCCATGTAAAGGGTACTTTAGGGTGGGGATATTTTCCTCAAAATCTTCGTGTCGCGTCCTTGAGAGACATTAAACTGAAATACCAACTTTGGTTTTTAACCGATTTTTCGTTTTTGAGTTATGCTGTCCACAGACAGACACAGACACAGACACACACATACACACACACACACACACACACACACACACACGGACCTTTTTCTAAAAATGCTTTTTATGGATTCAGGAGGTCTCAAAACATATATCTCCTGTGAAATTTTAACATCGAATTTTTGGGTGGAATACAATACTTCCTTCTGCTTGCCAGTAGAGAAAGTGAAAAGAACGAATAGTATTGCCAACTACTTGTGTAGCAAGTTTAAATGTCCCCACTTTTCCCCATGAATTGCTAAAGGAATATTATAAGCACTTTTGCACAGCCTACCCTGAATTACCGTAGGCGTTAAAAACCTCTTACCAATATTCTGCGCATGCGTCATTTTACGCTCAGGAAAACATCAATAACATTCTGACTGATTTAACGTGAAAGTTTATGGTAAACATTACTGAGTAGGAAGGACTTCGTTTTCACATAAAGGATGATCTAATTCTGGTGTAAGAGGTTATTTTGACAATTCCTTATGAGGATAAAGGCTAATGGAAAGAAATTCATGGTAATCCAGTTCACACACGTCATAGTTCCTGCGACCAATAACCTCAAATGCATTTATCTTTTCAAAACGTAAATACGTCAAGCTTTCCCACACTTTATGTTGACGGTGATGGAGTCAAAAACTCTATCTGGTAAAATATATTGTATGTATTTATGGCTTTGTGTCACGTGACAAAGAGCTATATGAATCGTGTCAGAAAACAAGTTATGAATACGAGTGAATCACCTAAAACTTGCACCGCGAATATTTTGGAAATATAAAGTGGTATTAACGAGCAGTTTACCAGTATTGATTGATAGTCAGGGGCTCGTACTTTTAGTCTATAAACACATTTTAATAACTGTATTTTTTTTAGCAAAGCTCAGAAACGAAATATCGGATGAACACCAAACTTGGTATTTGTTCACATTCCAAGGATGCGGCATTAAGATTTAAAGCTCCCAGTCCGCGCTTCACAAACTAGCCTTTACATGGAACATTTTTGCTATTTTGGATTTTCTCAAAACTGGCTCGATTTGGATTACAATACCTTATATTCCTTATCTGACAAAATGTACGTCTTGATTTTTGTGCGAATAACCTGGACAATGTAAACTTAGGCTTTCACGGCCGGTGTCCTGACTATTAGCTTTGTTTCGGGCTTGTAGGCCTGGTCTAGAAGACATTGTAGATATCGACGTTTCACCAAGTACTGCGCTTGGCATCATCAGGGTAAGATTATAATCTTGCGAGCGCAAGAAAAGTTATCTCAAATGTGAAAACCTCGAGTGATATTTGTTTGAGTAGCCCACGATATAATTAATATTTCATTTACTTAATACTGTTTAATATTAATAGTAATTTAAAACTAAACAACTTACAATAATATTCGTACATTTTAATTAAGATTTATTTTCACAGAGAACATCAAAGGTAGGTCTGCTACATTTAAAATGGCAGTTGACTTCGCCTCTTCAATTAAGATATCAATATTCTCAGTAGCATATTCGTAAAGTCCTTTGTCCGCCATTTTTAATGGCCGCTAATTGTTTTACTGCGCATGGATACTTCAGATGTTCAGAAACAAAGGAGGTGATATAACCAAAGCGATAATACCAACACCAAGAGATAAGTGGAATAGTCCTAGTAATTGACAGCGTCGTTAATATTTTTGCGCGCGCGCACGCACACACGCACACACACACACACACACACACACACACACACACACACACACACACACACACACACACACCTGTTTGGATTCAGGGAGTCTCAAAATGTGTGAAAATGACATTGAATTTTTAGGTGGAATACAATACTTCCGCTACTTACTGTAAGCACGTAGTAGACAAAAGAAGGGGAAATAAAAACATCTGAACTCGCGCTGTTTTCCACAGGAAATGTTGGAGAGGCACGTGAAGATGTACCACACGGACACACGACGTGAAAGCAAATCTTGACGGATGAGCCAGACCATCTGCGAGACTAATTAACGACTGGACCCCCTCTGTTCGCCAAAATCCCATTTCGCCCGCTCCATGATATAATCAACAAAGTGAGCCAAGCAAGCGTGTCCACACTTGACGTTCATTATTTACTCCCACTTGTCTCGACGTGGTCCTCCACATTGCTTATTAATTGAAACACGAGTCAGTCAAACTGTGGCTTTTCCCTGGAGTCACGTATCATAGGCAACTGTTTGACAGATTAACAAAAGAAAACACACAATAGCGGTGGGGCAGACAAAGCAAGAATAAAACGTGCTTAGTCCATGTAAACACAGAATTTTGCTGAGTTGCTGCAACAGTTAATGTTATTTGTAATGGTTAACATACACGCTTCATTAAGTGCAGTTTACACAGCGCAGGTTTTTATTCTACAGCCACTGCATACTGTTTTGTGCATTTAAATCATAATGGCTGACTAAAATAATACATTTACTTTAACAAAAATATGTCCAGTTGCTTAATCTATCCACATAGGATGTATTTACATGTTGATTTTATTACGAGGAGGTTATACTGAAAACATGTAATTTTGACAGGAAGCCATGTTTGATTTTAACGCTAAATACACTTTGGATTCGGTCTACAAAGTTACATGATCTAAAGACTTCAGTACAGAGTGCTAATTTATCACAAATAATATCTGCCCCTAACCGATAAATTCTCGAGCGGAGCGAGAGGATCTGTATGGGAAGGTCAGAAAACGACTAATTTTTATCTGGACTATTTTATAAATAAATAAAAAATACTATATTGCAGGATTTCATCACAAAATGTTAAATTCTACAAAAAATAACCTAAAATATATTCATAGTTTGATTTAATCAGCACTGCCGACTAAGAAAAAACCCAAAAATTAAGTATTTCGATCTTCTCTGATTGTTATAGCAGAAAACCAGTTTATAATTTCAAATAAATCTTACTTAATTTTTAACACTAACAAATAACCTTTCTTCTGGAAAAAATACTTTAATTATAAAAGAACAGTTATTGTTAAAAACACAGTTGCAGAATTGAAATGAGGTGCTAATTTGATTGTTCATTGTTTGTAATGTGTAAGAAACTGTTTTTCAGCGATTTATGGGATACAGTTGCTGACACTGACTAAACAAAAGAATAACCCAGTGATCATTTGTACAAAACAAAAGAAGAATCATGCTATAATTCGTATATGATGCCTCTATCTAGGCATGAAATAGTCATATACAATTTACTACCTGTCATTCTTCACTAGGGCATTTGTTTATTTAGCCAGTGTCACCAACTGTATTCCCTAAATCGCTGAAAAGGTTTATTCCATATTACAATCGATTAACAATCAAAGCTCAAAATGCAGGGCGATTCAAAATGGTTTGGTGATGCATCAAATAACAACAGAAAATCGAAATACATGTAATTTCTAGATTTTGTTTTCTTCAGTTGACAACACTAAGTCGAACTGCCAAATCGTAATGAATACATTTTAGGTTACTTGTTATAGAATTTAACATTTTCTAGTCAAATGTTTGCGATATAGTATTTAAATTCACATTTTATTTCTGGAACAGTCAAAATAAATATCATTCGACGGTCTGCACTTCCAAAGTCAGATGTCTTACATTATTTGTGATAATGTGACGCAGCGCCTGTTGCCAAGGTTATTACGACGCCGGGCAGTCGGAACTGTAAGCAGATAAGCAGCGCCTTTTCGTCCAGCGCCATCGCCAGATAACACGAAACCTTTGGGTGATTCTCCGTCTTACAGGTTCCGGAGCTGTATGGACACTTCCTATGAGACTTGGAATTAGACTCGGAAGCGAGTCTCTCGAGTCAGTGGATGAGTTAGTCAGCGAGTGCGTTTCTGGTGCGACTAAAAGTATGCATTTTTATTATTTTGGGATCTCAAGACGCATATTTACAATGAAATCTCTACCGAAATGTTAAGTGGTGTACGACACTTCCTATACTTATTATAACGGACTAGCGAAAGGGATGGCTGAGGCATTCAGGAGGTCGCGGGCCCGATTCCTGCTGCCGACCATCCTGACTCCATCGGTTTTTTCGGAGGATTCCCGGGTCACCAGGCGAATGCTGGGCAGGATTTCCATATACTCCGAATTTCCGGTCGTTCCATTTCGTTACATTAATAATTTAATTTCACCGTTCATTTATTTAGATTTCTTTCAGGGTTGGAAGCGTCGGCGAGAGTCGTAGTAGTAGCAGCACGGAAGGGGAAACAAATGCGCTCCGGAAATCTCGTCCCCGGAATGCAAGGTGAACCTACTGGTTTGCGGGCCCCCATGGGATGGCACAATCCCCAGGGGGGGAGGGGAGCCGATTTCCGAGTCCCACCCCCGCCCTTTGGAAGTACGAACCCAAAGGAATGGGAGAGGAACCTAGCTGAGCAGGCCTCCGTCGGAGTGGTTCTAATTAGAAAAATGTAAGGACCCTGCCCTCTGCTCTGTCATGCAACGTTCCGGCCGCCGAACGGATCCATTCGCCTCATGCAACCCGGAGGTGCTCCTTCAGGCGCATAGGTACAAAAGATCGCCTTTCAGTCGAGGTACTAAGTCCCCCCGCAAGTTCCCATCGAGTCATATTATAACAGACTAGAAGAGAGAGTAAATATACTTTTGAATGAGGAGATAATACACATTACAGTGTCAGCAGCCAATGTGAAATGTTAGCAGATTAGGTTGAGCCCTTGAATTCATCGGATGCTGCGATTGAGTGGTAATACGAAAGGATTACATGAGCCTCTTTCTCAGGAAGTAGACTTGACTTGAGAATCACATGCATGAAGTGGAACGGTTTCCGCGAAATCACTGCTAAACGTGTAGCAGGGGAGGTACGATGAAGAGACGGACGAGACGTTTGTATGCCTTGCACACACGCCAACTGGTTAGTCACAACGAGAAATTCCCGGAATGCGCGTGCTGTTTACTTGTGTTACCAGTTTTTCCTCAAACTGCATTGCCTGTTCGACGTACTCAGGATCAGTGGCGTTTCGCGGAAGCTTTCATTACCAGGTTGACCTTAAAGCAACTAAGTGAAGTCTGACGATCATTATTATGCTGACGTTTGTAGTGGAATTGCAAACTTCTACTAATGTGAAGATGCTTTAACCAAACTCTGGCCTTGAATGTGTACGGTATAATAAATAATTCAGATGCTGTGAGATTTTAAACGGCCATTTCTTTTGTATAAAACATCGCTTTTTACTTTCTCCACTAGTAAGTAGGGGAATTATTGTATTCCACCCAAAAATTCGATGTCGAGATTTCACCGGAAATACATGTTTTGAGGTCCTTGTGTGTGTATGTGTGTCAGTCTGTGGACAGCATAACTCAAAAACTAAAAGCCGGTTAAAAACCAAAGTTGGTATTTAAGTTTAATGTCTTTCAAGGATGCGACACGAAGATTTTGAAGAAAATATCCCCACCCTAAACTACCCTTTACATGGAACATTTTTCGAAAATTTTGATTTTCTTGAAAATGGCTCTAACGATTTTTATTAAAATGTCATATGTTTGAGATATTTTTATGACAAATGAAATGTATATCTTGAATTTCCTGGCTATAGCCCCTGTAGTCGTATTTACTCTGGACGGCTTTTGCATAACTGGTAAACCGTTAGAGATAGACCAAATCATACTATACAAAAAATGTAGATCTCGCTAAAACACACAATGTATGTCTAAATTTTTTCTGTAGAGTGAACCATTTCGGAGATATTCCTTGTTATGTGTGTCAGTTTCGGAAATCTTAAAACTTTCGTAAAATGGAACATCGCTGTCCATTTTCTTATATGTTACGTGTGCAAAGAGAACGGAATCTCAAAGCTTTAAAACATTTGACTATCGCACACAGCCTACTGTATTCTACTATTCCCCTTGCACCTACAAGGAAATAAGCAATAAGATAATTTGTACAAATGTTTATTTTAACTAACACGAAGAAGATATAGGAATAAGAGTTTGTAAGAATGGTTAGTACAAAAGTAGAGAAAGTCATGTGAGTGCAACACATCAGATTTTTATGTAGAGTTTTCAGTTTGTTCACACATTCTATGGTATAATTTGTTAGAGTATTGAAACTCAATATTAGTATTCAGATTTGTAATTACAACAATAGTCTATTATTTGTGAATATCATTACTCCTAATAACGATGATCCATTTCACGAAAGTTCCAAGTTTTCCCAAACTCACACACATAACAAGGAATATCTCCGAAATGGTTCACCCTACAAGAAAATTTATTGAGACATAAATTGTGTATTTTAGCAAGATTTACATTTTTATAGTATAATTTGGTCTATCTCTAACGGTTTACCAGTTATGCAAAAGTCGTCCAGAGTAAATACGACTACAGGGGGCTATAGCCAGAAAATTCAAGATATACATTTCATTTGTCATCAAAATATCTCAAACATATGACATTTTAATCAAAATCGTTAGAGCCATTTTCAAGAAAATGAAAATTTTCGAAAAATTTTCCATGTAAAGGGTAGTTTAGGGTGGGGATATTTTCTTCAAAATCTTCGTGTCGCATCCTTGAAAGACATTAAACTTAAATACCAACTTTGGTTTTTAACCGACTTTTCGTTTTTGAGCTATGCTGTCCACAGACTGACAGACACACACACGGACCTTTTTCTAAAAATGCTTTTTTTTTATTCAGGGGGCCTCAAAACATATATTTCCGGTGAAATCTCGACATCGAATTTCTGGTTGGAATACTTCCTCTACTTTGCTATACGTAGCACAGGAAGTAAAAATTAATATGCATATAAGCCAACATTTTCACTTGTGAAGACACAAGGAGGCAGGTTTCGAGCCCAGAGCGTGTGTTTAGAGTCGTGGTTACACATCAGCATATCTGAAACGAGAACTTTCTGCGAAGAACAGCTGATACTGTCAATACCAGTCGTTTTAATTAGCTGAAATCCAAGCTTTCAACAAATTCGAGCGATTACGTTTACCTAATGAACCTGCCTTGTAAAGCGACTCGATTATCGTCCTAAAAGCAAAGGGGCGGACCACACCCAGCGCTAGCTGCAGGGGTTGAACCGTCCGACGCAATTCTGCCAACGTTGTACATGCCCTCCAGCAGACTCCTGGCTTCTGGTACGTAGAACCATCACCTTCTCTTCACCTGCATTCACTTCAAAGCCAATATACATATTTCAAAGTTAATAACAGACGAATAATGTTTTTACCTCTTTTTTCACAAAAAGGACCACTAAAATCTGATGTGTAACAATCAAACGCCTTTATTATTTTCATATCAATAGTTTTAATCACGACGAGAGTATTATGGCAGACGCAACATTTAATGGCGGCATGTGGCTGACCATTACTATTCTATTTCCTGTTCCTGTTGTATTCTATTTGTGAGCGCAAATGATTTTATATCATCGGCCTTTACAGCCTGATTTCACAGGGTGTTTAAGTGTACAACACCGCAAGGTGTGGCAAGCTTATGATTGGATTTTATGTTATGATTTTACATACTTTTGCATGAGCTCAAGGAAACAAAAGAACATCTTAAAACTTCAAGTCGTGCAGCTAAAGCAGTAAACTACACAAGAGCAAATATTATAACAATGTGCACTGCCTTGAAAATAACACAAATTGAACATTGCAATGAGCTCTACATCTACAGTCTTCTGAAATAAGCTTTTCATAACCTAAGTTATCTAAAAAGGATCACAGACTATTTACCGAATATTATCCAATATATTTTATTTAAAATAGAGCCCTCCATCCTCAAAAAGATAAGTTAAACTAAAACTTTTGTGTCCTAGGTGCCTGACCTGGGGATGAAACTCGATATTTTTGACTTTTCTTTTTTCAGTGATGGTGATTGGATGTTACGTCACAGATGCGGTCGCTTTCTCCTAAACATATATACATTTTTTTTTTTTTTCACGAAATCTCAAAATATGTAGCTCTAGAAAAATCTCGACTGCGAATTTTTAAGCCGAATGTATACGATACATTTACAAATAAGGGCTTCATTTTCGGTAAAACTAATATATACTTATACAGGGTGGATGGAAACTTATTACATTCCTTCTAGTATGTGATTCATAGAAGCATTACAAATAAAAAATTCTAACGGTGTTTTCTTCTTTAATCAGCGGATTTCGAAAAAAAGGTGGTTTCTCTTCCAAATTGGATACGTAATTCCACAACAATGTACGAAGATATAGTTTGGGACATCACACAGGGTTAGAAATAATTAATCACTTAAAAGAATTACAGGAATATTCCCAGCAGCTTTTTCAGACGTGAAGTAACTCGGCAACGTTGCGTTGAGGTTGGTCAGGGATCTGAACCGGTCTCTGGATGTATACACGTCAGTCGCTTGCAAACACACCTGCACAATATTTGTTTACATTCACGAGACACTACGCTGCGGTGTTTATGTAATGACCTAGTGAATGTGACACCCACAGTCTGCAGTGTTGCCAGCTTGTCTGTCTCCTGTTTTGGACAAAACTAAAATATCTCCGTAGGAAATGCTTAGAGACCAAAACGTAAGATACAAAATCTCTTCCATATATCGAGATCACTGGTCTAACGTAATGCAATGACTTCCCTTCCACCTATATATACAGAGGTGCACAAAAGATGTAATTAAGTACTTAAACTATATCTGCTATATAGCTTAATGAAGTAGCACATTACATTAGAATATGTCTTGTATTTTATTGCGAATATTGATTATTGGTCCTTTACGCCTTAAAAAAATCCATCGCCCTCCCCCGGGTTTGAACCAGAGACCCTGGACCACGGAGGAAGAGAGCCTCTTTAATGACACCGTTAGCTCTTATGCGACATTTTAACACAATCTACTCCGGTTACAACGGTACTTTCGGAACCGACTATAAAACTACTCGTTAATGAATCCAAAAAAAGCATTTTTAGAAAAAGGTCCCTGTGTGTATTTGTGGACAACATAACTCAAAAACGAAAAGTGGGTTAAAAACCAAAGTTGGTATTTAAGTTTAATGTCTTTCAAGGTTGCGACACAAAGAATTTGAGAAAATAGCCCTACCCTAAACTACCTTTACATGGAACATTTTTCGAAAACTTTTATTTCTTTGAAAATGGCTCTAACGATTTTGTTTAAAATTACATATATTTTAGCTATTTGTATGACAAATGAAATGTATATTTTGAATTTAGCCTATGTAGTCCTGTTTACTCTGGATGACTTCTGAATAACTCATAAACCGTAAGTGATGGACAAAATCTTACTATACAAAAAATGTAGATCTCGCTAAAACACACAATTTATGTCTAAATTTTTTCTGTAGAGTGAACCATTTCTGAGATATTCCTTGTTATTTGTGTCAGTTAAAACTTTCATGAAATGGACCATCGTTGTCCATTTTTTATATGTTAAGCGTGCAAAGAGAACGGAATCTCAAAGCTTTAAAAGATTTGACTATCGCACAAAGCCTACTGTATTCTAATATTCCCCTTGTACCTACAAGGAAATAAGCAATAAGATAATTTGTACAAATGTTTATCTCAACTAACACGAAGAAGATACAGGAATAAGAGTTTGTAAGAGTGGTTAGTACAAGAGTAGAGAAAGTCATGTGAGTGCAACACATCATATTTTTCTATCTGTAACTAATATATTTATCCCAGGCTGAGAAATTCCTATGGTTCAATCATGATGCATACTTTGAAACACGAGAGGTCATACTGAAGAAAGTCTATCTATGTCAATAACAGAATAATTGGTGCGGATCTTGGTTTGAATTGAAACTGGACTCCTTTTTACGGTTAGAGGAAATTGTGAGAACAATTCCGCCTATTATTAAACGCAGTAAAATTGCACATATTTTCTTAGGACTCGGAGAGATCTGCGGTAAAGATATGACTCAGTTACTTTTTTGAGGCGACACAGTGAAAACGTTTCAGAAAGCCAAAGGAACATCGTAAACAATAGAATCGCTGGTTAGTGAGAAGAGAAAGTAAAATTCTTCGACGTTTTGCTGAGAAGTTGAACATGCAAAAGCTAAACGTTCATCTAGTCTTACAAGATTAAAGAGACCGTTCCCTTGTGCTTGTGGCAAATTGAAATATTAGAAGGTACTATCTGAAATACCCGGCGTGGCCCGTGGTTTCACGATTTTATCCCTACAACTTTTACACTTACTAAGGATAGTATAAGAAACCCAAAATAAACAAAATAAATAAAAACACCGGGAAAATACTATGCAAAAGCACTGTTGAATGACTGCAAATACCACTGAAAGAAAAGCTGTGATAATGGAAGACTCTGCATTTCTATTTCAATCATATAGAAAATTGTATGACTCCTTTGTAGAAGAGGGAGTAGAGAAAACCGTGTGAATGCAATGTGTTACATTTCTATTTCAATCACAGAAAATTGTATGGATTCTATTTTGAAGGGCGAGTACGGAAGGTTATGTGGTCGTATTTCGCAAAAGAAAACTGAGTAGAGAAAACCATAAGAATGTAGTTGCATCTTTAATTCAATCACTGAAGATTGTATATTGAAGGGCGAATGGAGAAATAATTGTAACCATGTTTCGTATGAAGAATAAGCAAAAATGTGACTGTTTCATAAAAGAAAAATGTATAGAGAAAATCGTGTGAAGATATGTTGTATTTCTATTTCAATTGTAGAAAACTGTATGAGTTGTATGCTGAAGGGCGAATGGAGAAAGAAATGTGATCGTGTTTCATAATAGAAAAGTGAGTAGAGAAAACTATGTGAATGCAGTATGTGGCATTTCATTTCAGTCATAGAAAACTGCGAATTGTATATTGAAGGGCGAGCAGGGAAGTATATGTAAATGTATAACGGAAAAGAAAGGCGAATAGAAAAAACAATATGAATGTTACATTGTATAGTAAAATGGATAGAACACAAACCTTCTCCGTGAAAAAGTACATATATCTATCTGCCGAATTTCGCTTAGCACACGCGGAATGTTGTTTTACATGCATGGTTCCAGAACTCGCACAGATGTGAATGTATGCCTTTGAAACATGTAAACAAAAGAAACCCATTATATGTGTACAAAGATAACTTAAGTGTTATCAGCAGGGAGCAGGGTTTTAGTACGTAAACATAGGAATACGATTAAGAGCACGGAGTATAGCGCCGGCAGGTAGCGTGAGGGCTGTACTGACTTCCACTCTGCAAGGTCGTCGGCGCTTCCACTTACCGTTGTAAGTGCACAGTTAACTTGATGGATTTCGCACTAAAACCCCGCTCCCTGGTTATGTCTTGGAATAAGCAGTTATACCATAGGTATATAACTATCCATGCAATACAATTGGTGGGAAAAGCATGATGACACATTTTCAGCAAGATGGGGCTCCTGCTCACTAAGCAATAACTGTGCGAGATTTCTTAACTGAAAATCCTCCGAATAGGAGAATACACCAGAACCACATAAAGATGACCAATATACATCACCATTTTCTATATCGCTACGTTCCTGTACATTCCAATTGCATGTAAGTAATCTTGTGAAATCTAGTTACATAATTTTGGGCCCTATACGTACGTCATTCTTTGAAGGGCACATAAAGCAAAGTGAAGGAAAAGCAGTATTTTCGTGCTATGTGACAGTGTCGAGGATGGTCTGAGCCACTTTTCCCCCTAAACGTCCGGAAGGAAATCATAGGTGGAGCTGTGATACCGTTTATCTCCAACTGCCGGCTTTTATCAACAGACACTATTATTAGGTTGTTGTAAAGCCGTAAGGATCTCTAAACACGTCTTCACAGTTTCGTCAGAGGTCAAGGTGCATATAAATTCGCTTGCGACAGTCTCCTCGGAACATGTGCCAGCCTTGAGCTTTCAACCAGACAATTCTTAAATTGCGTGCTATTTCACAAACAATGCAGTAGGCTTAATATTTTTAAAAATCGGGTCGCTAAGCGGAAATGTCATGATCTTTGCATAACAACGAAACACAAACAGCTCACCAATTGTTAAAAATCTGATGTGTTGCACTCACATGACTTTCTATACTCTTGTATTAACCGTTCTTACAAACTCTTATTCCTATATCTTCTTCGTGTTAGTTGAGATAAACATTTGTACAAATTATCTTATTGCTTATTTCCTTGTAGGTACAAGGGGAATGTTAGAATACAGTAGCCTTTGTGCGATAGTCAAATGTATGAGATTCTGTTGTCTTTGCACACTTAACATATAAAAAAATGAACGATGATCCACTTCACGAAAGTTCTAAGTTTTCCAAAACTCACAGACATAACAAGGAATATCTCTGAAATGGTTCACCCTACAAGAAAATTTATTGAGACATAAATTGTGTATTTTAGCAAGATCTACATTTTTTGTATACTAAGTTTTGATCTCTTACGGTTTACCAGTTGTGCAAAAGTCATCCAGAGTAAATAGGACTATGGGGCTATAGCCAGAAAATTCAAAACATAAATTTCATTTGTCATAAAAATATCTCAAACACACAGTATTTTAATCAAAATTGTTAGAGCCATTTTCAAGAAAATTAAAACTTTCGAAAAATCTTCCATGTAAAGGGTAGTTTAGGCTGGAGCAACTTTCTTCAAAATCTTCGTGTCACATCCTTGAAAGACATTAAACTTACATTCCAACGTTGCTTTCTAAGCGACTTTTCGTTTTTGAGTTAAGTTGTCCAAAGACTGACAGACACACACTAACGAACCTTTTTCTAAAAATGCTTCTTTTGGGTTCAGGGAGCCTCAAAACATATATTTCCGGCGAAATCTCGACATCGAATTTCTGGTTGGAATACAATACTTCCTCTACTTTACTATACGTAGTAGAGAAAGAAAAAATTGAAGTATTTAACATTCAAACCAATAACAAAGTACATCTAGGAAATGGTTAACGAAAAAAAATCTGATGTGTTGCACTAACATGACTTTCTCTACTCCTGAACAATCACCTCCCATTTGAGAACGGTCTATAAGTATTGCAAAATTCTGACAATTACGGAATACTTTCGAAATGGCTCACTTCATAAAAAAAAGATCATTTGACATCACCCGGCTATAGCCAGAAAATTCAAAATATACATTTCATTGCTCATAAAAATATCTTGAACATACAGCATGTTAATCAAAACCGTGATAGCCATTTTTGAGAAAATCAAAATTTCCGAAAATATTTCTATTTAGGATAGTTTAGGGTGGAGGAATTTACAAAATCTTCCTGTCGCATTCTTGAAAAATATTAAACTTCTATACCAACATTGGTTTTAACTGACTATTCGTTTTCGAGTTATGCTGTTGACAGACAGACACACACACACGCGCGCGCGCCGTTTTGTAAAGATGCTTTTTTTATCCAGGGGGTGTCAAAACATATTTTCAGTGAAATTTCGACATGGAATGTTTGGGTCGAATATAATACTTCTCCTACTTCCTATACGTAGTAGAGAAAGTAAAAAAGCCATGAATTGTGTGCTTTAACAAAATCTGCGGTGTTTTTTAAGACTTTGTCGTTTTCTTACGATTTACCAATTATACAATTAATGTCATTTAGAATGGAGAGAGCTTCACGTGCTATTCCCAAAAATGACATTTTTTTTTTTTTTTTTGTTGCTATGAAAATGTAAGAACATTAATACGGCACTTAAACAGGTTAGATCATTTTTTGGAAAATAAAAAGGTTCGGAGTCTTTTCCACGTAAAGGGTAGTTTGGGATTGAAGATCTTCTAGAAAATATTCGCACCCTTATTAGAACACTTGAGTTTGGTTTTTAACCACTTTGCATTTTTGAGATACGCTTTGAGATTTCTTCGAAGTTTTGGGAGCATGTAGGAATTTTTTTTTTTTTTTTTTTTTAAATGTCGTATTCCAATTGAGGAAACTATGTAAAAGCCTGGCAGCAGTCGCCTCTAGTGCGCATGCTCCTTGAACCTGCCCAGGTATGAGGCCTAGAGAACTGGAGGCTTATCAATTCTCGTACTATCTGTTATCTGCACATCCGGCATATACCACCCCGCCGCCGGCGGCGGTGACTGTTGGCAATGCTCCAGAATGTGGCACAGACGGGTTCCTACATTTCCGTGGCTGCATTCCTCCTCAGCTTCTACTACACCTCACCTCCATCATGCCCATCATACCTCCGAATTTCATCTAACTTGTGTCAGTCTGTCACAGCTAGCCACCGCGCTACTGGAGAGGAAGGGGGAAGTGTGACACATCAGCTCACGATGTCATAGATCTTACTGTGTTCCTCAGATGAGAATGTGGTCTAATGTGTTTAACATTATTAATCCCAACGTTTACTGACGAATAGTATAGTTAAGAGTTTCGACATAGCTACAAGACTTATGCCTCTTAAAAAGCGTAGCTCTTGTGCACAATGCTGTGATTTAATCCGATCTACATTATTTGTGGTGTAAGATTTTGTCTAACTCTTACGATATACCTGTTGTGTAAGTCACCCGAGATGAAGAGGACTTTTGAAGAGATTCCCAAAAATTCAAGATATATCTACACTTCAGTTCTTAAGAAAACATCCTAAACATATGGTATTTTAATAAAAATCGTTTGCCGTTTTTAATAAAATCAAAATTTTCGAAAAATATGCCATGTAAGGGGTACTCCAGGGTAGGGGGATTTTCTCGAAAGTGTTGGCAACTTTGGAAGATACTGAACTTAAATACCAATTTGGAGTTTAACTCACACACACACGCTGATATTTTTCTAAAAAGGTTCTTTATTCAGGGGTCCTCACAACGTGTATTTCCATTGAAATCACGGTATACAATTTATGGGTTAAATTTTCTGGGAATTTCTTCAAAAGTCCTCATTCTAAGTGCCTTTTGCACAGCCGGTAAACCGTAAGAGTTAAAAGACAAAATCTTTCTACATGAAAAACATTTAGCCATTTCCGAGATATTCCTTATTTGTTTGAATTTCCAATACTTATACTTTACTCAGGTGGGAAGTCGTTATTCGTATTTTTAAATCCTGGACATACAACGAGAATGGAATTTCTACTGTATTTCCATATTCTCCTTGCACCTACAAGAAAATTAGCAAGAAGATAATTTCTGCAAATGTTTACCTCGTTTAACATGACGTAGATAGAGGGAATAAGCGTTTGTAAGAATAGCTTGTACAAAAATACATAAAGCCATGTTACTACAACACCAGTTCTTTCCGTGTTTGATGCCATACAATTTTGAAATGTATGTCAATTTTCTTTCGTCACCGACCCATGCAACGAGATGGAATATCAAGGCTCTTGGATGGATTTTACTTTCTGATCTAGTGAATAACATTTCCTTTTTTCTGTTCTAAATGGCTGATTAAAAGCAATTGGGAACTGAAAGACTAAACCGCAGTTAATCAGTAAACACCAGATACCGAACATTTTTATCTTCACTTCTCGTTCCTTACTACGATGTTGTCGCATCGAAAGCCGCCGGCTCTACTAGCAAACGTATTTGTCTTTTGTTTCCGCGGCCGAAAGCCGCCCGCTCAGAGATGAGGAAAACACGCCTCGAGTTTCTTTTAACATAGCATACGGCGTATGTTCACTATAATTACGTAAAACTCAGTTGTATTTCACTGAAA
This sequence comes from Tenodera sinensis, assembly GCA_030765045.1. Classification (NCBI taxonomy): domain Eukaryota; kingdom Metazoa; phylum Arthropoda; class Insecta; order Mantodea; family Mantidae; genus Tenodera; species Tenodera sinensis. The sequence goes on from CM060966.1 coordinate 166,067,640, forward strand.
TTAAATGCATTACATATAAATATGGTTCTATTAATGTCTAAATTATATTTTGCCGGAACCTACAAAAGTTTACGTATAAATACGTATTACTTAGAACTGGGTTACGTATATCTAAAGCCGGTTCAACTGTATGTACCATGGTTAACAGGAAGTAAAGAGAAGTGAATGATTTGTAGAACAGCTTAAACAATAAATGACATCTCGAAGAGAAAATCACAGTTCGCTCCTTCGGAACGGCGGTAACGATGTTTCATTCACGTTTAGGCATTATGGCCTTCTATTGTTTTGTTCCGCAGCCGTTATCTATAGAAATGTGTTCATATGCTCATTTTGAACGTGTCGTGCATAAAAAGGGTGTCATAGTATACACAATTTAAAGAGCCGATTAACGTAGTTAACTGCATGAGAGATCTAAAAGCAATGTTGTTTCAATCTATGCAACTGGAAAACAAACGCAGGCAGTGTAGCGGCTATTTCTGGCTCATCGCAACACAACCTCTGGGAAAACAATATAGATAGATGGCACATCAACTCGAATTATTTACATCATAGGCGGAAGGGGCTATAGCCACCCTCTTAATTGCAAAACATCTGAGGTGCTTTAATGTTTTGAGGCCCCCTGAATAAAAAAAAAAAAACGTTCTTTAGAAAAAGGTCCGTGTGTGTGTCAGACTGTGGGCAGCATAACTAAAAAACGTTAAGCTCGGTTAAAAACCAAAGTTGGTATTTAAGTTCAATATACTTCAAGGATGCGACTCAAAGATTTTGAGGAAAATTCCCCCACCCTAAACCACAGAAAAGTTTTATTTTCTTGAAAATGGCTCTAACGATTTTGATGAAAATGCCATATATTTGAGGTACTTTTATAATGAAATGTACATTTTGAATTTTCTGGCTATAACCTATGTAGTCCTGTTTACTCTGAATGACTTTTGCATAAGTGCTAAGTCGGTCTGGGTGGCTCAGTTGGTTAGACGCTGGCCTACTGATCTCAAGGTCGCGGGTTCAAACCCCGCCCAGGCCAATGGTTTTTAAGTGTGCTTAAAAACGACAGCTCCATGTCAGTAGATTTACTGGCATGTAAAAGAACTCCTGCGGGACAAAATTCCGGCACACCGGCGACGCTGATGTGATCCTGGCAATTGACAGCGTCGTTAAACAACAAAATAATTTAATTTCATAAGTGCTAAACCGTAAGAGATGGACCAAATCTTACTATACAAAAAATGTAGATCTTGCTAAAACACAAATTTATGTCCAAATAATTTTTTTGTAAGTGAACCATTTCGGAGATATTCCTTGTTATCTGTGTCAGTTTTACAATACTCGCACTTTCCACAAATGGAAGATCGTTATTCACTTTTTATAACTTAGCCGTGCAAAGGGGACGGAATTTCAAGGCTTTAAAAGGTTTGACTATCGCTCAAAGCCTACTGTATTCCCATATTCCCCTTGTAACTACAAGGAAATAAGCAATAAGATACTTTCCGCAAATGTTTATCTCGACTAAAGATAATGAATATGAAGATAAAGGAATATCAGGTTGTAAGAACAGCTGGTACAGAGTAGACAAAAGTCATATGAGTGCAACACATCATTTTTGTACGTAAATTGAGATTAGACGAATACAGTAGGCTTAGGCTATAGTCAAATCTTTTAAGAGCTAACCGCTATGTGATGGATTTTAAATTCCGTTCTCTTTGCACGTCCAGGACATAAAAAAGGAATAATGATTTCCGATTTGACAAACGTGTGAGTAATTGAAAATTCTAACCAATAACAAGAAACGTCTAAAAGAAATATCTCCACCAAAAAAAAAAAAAAAAAAAAAAAAAAAAAAAAAAAAACTCTACAAAGTTTATTTGGCATAAATTGCACGCTTTAACGAGATATACATTTTATGTAGTAAGCTTTTACAGAGGTTAATTTTTAGACGTGGCGAAAGAGCTTGCTAGGATGTGCATGAGTGACACATGAAGTGATGGTGAGGGTAACGTCTCCCTTTCCTACTTGAAATAAACAAGACACTGCTTCTAATGCAAGCGGCCGCTGTATAATCGTGCTGCTCAAATAGTTCACCTTGCTTTATCTTTGTTAATAGAAACCTCTCAGATAACACACTGATTAGTCTGGGAAGTCGCCCACGTTTCACATTGCACCAATGAGCACGTCACTTCAGCCAATGAATGCGTAGAAATCACACGTGACAGATAGATATTAACTCCACGTGGAGTAAAACACAGCGATGCAGCGTCTTCGCTGTTTCTCTCATTCTTTCCATTCATTGGTACTCTTAAGAAATAAATGTCTATGCTCGTAACCCGTATGCTTACTTGGAGAAAACGTGACAATCTTTTCTGCGACACTGAATACCTGCAATCTTATTGCACCCTTTGATGTCGCAAGGTTAACCATTTGAGCAGCACGATAATACTTAATCACGCACTGTTCCGCGATGTTTACTACACGGAAGTCGAAGAGATACTAACCTGAAACACTTGCGGTCTGATAAATACAAAAGTGAACTAGATCATAAACCACTGCGCAACTTCCAGCCATTGGCCATGTCTAAAAAATACCTCTGTAGAGTCTGCTTACTCAACGCGTGTGCAGTTGCTACTCAAAGGAAATGTACGCTACCCACAACTAAGGACTGTCATAAACCCATCTCCACGCTTCAGAAAATGCAAACACTATTCCTGTCCTTAGAGACCAATAGTAACCCTGATTTTAAGGGAGTGACAGTTACATAGTGACTCTGCGTGTAGTCTCAGTTGCCGAAATTCTGAATTCCAGTCCTTTCTTTTTCATTAGTTACAAAGGTTCATGTGAGGATGTTGCAACTCTGCCTGAAAGGAATCAAGGGGAAGGGACCGTGTTGTAAAACAATTATAAGGGTTCCACAAAGAAGCGGCCGAACTGCACATGCGTTGATTAAGCAGACTCTACCCATATCTTACGAGTTACCTACCAGATATGCAAAAGTCATGCAGAATGAAGAGAATCTAAGAGGTTATTCCCACAATATTCAAGACAAAAAGTTTAATTTGCCATTAAAATGTTTCGAATATATGGAATTTAATCATAATAGCACCATTTTTTAAACAAATCAAAATTTGCTAAAGCTTTCCCATATAAAGAGCAGTTGGGAGTGGGGGGATTTTCTTGAAAACCTTGAATTAAATACCAAGTTTGGTATTAAACCGACTGTTTGCTTTTAAGTTATGCTGTTCACAGCCAGACATGCGCGCACACACACACACACACACACACACACACACACACACACACACACACACACACACACACACACACAAGACGTTTTTTTCTAAAAGTGCTTGTTTTGGCTTCAGGATCTCAAAAAATGCATTTTCGGTGAAATTTTGGTATTCTCTTACTTATGATTATGGTTTTGATTTACTTCTGTAAAATCAAATCAATTTTTATTTCCATTTCATTTACTTAAGCCAAATGAATGAACCGAAGTATGCTGAAAAGGCAGATTTATTTAATAAATTTTTTAATAAAAATAAATTTTTTAAGTTTCCTCAAAATTCAAATGAATCGTTATTGCCTAAGGACAATCTGAACTTTAGAAGTGAAAATGCTCTCTTGGTGACACTATTTTCCTCGGTGGTAAGGTATTTTTCAAATACATCTCATAGACAGGAGTCCTGGATCCTCTCTGATTTACGAGCAATTGTAATACGCAAGCCATTATATGGCTGTTTTTTCTCTAAAGAAATTCACTTCCAGAAATGCACTGTGCTATTGTTTTCACATATCCTGGTTTCGCTTGAATAAGAGTATTTTCTTATGTAATTGCCCCTGTTCAGTATGCCATAGTGGGAGACGCCTGATAACGATACAGAACATTGTTATGTTGGCTAGCCTGCTATCTCCCTTGTTATCACTAAACCACATAGGCATAACAATGCAGCAGATCTTGACATCTGATGTAGGTTCATTAGCAGCTGTTGTCAAGCTCCTGTCGTCACATTGTTGCCGATATCACTTGCGTGCATTAACTCTAATAGCAGTGCATAGCTTAAAAATCCATGTCCCATTTTGCTATCGAGGGCCTTGCAGGTGTCTCCCTTTTTGGATTCAGGGGGTCTCAAAACATGTATTTCCGGTGAAATATTGACATCGAATTTTTGGGCGGAATACAATAAATACTTCCTCTACTTACTAGTAGAGAAAGTAAAAATGAACAACGATGTTCCATTTCACGAAAGTTTTAAGTTTTCCAAAACTGATACAAATAACAAGGAATATCTCCGAAATGGTTCACGCTATAAAAAATAAATAAAAAGAGAGAGAGAGACAAATTGTGTTTTAGAGAGATCTACATTGTTTGTATATTAAGAATTTCTCTTACGCTTTACGAGTTATTCAAAAGTCAGTAAACGGGACTACAGGGGCTATAGCCAGAAAATTTAAAATATACATTTCATTTGTCATACAAATATCTTAAACATATGACATTTTAATCAAAATCGTTAGGGCCATTTTCAAAAGAATCAGTTTTCGAAAAATTTTCCACATAAAGGGTAGTTTAGGGTGGGTCTATTGTCTTCAAAATCTTCGTGTCGCATCCTTGAAAGACATTAAACTTAAATACCAACTTTGGTTTTTACCTTTGTCTAGATTCAGGAGGTCTCGAAACATTTATTTCCGGTGAAATCTCGACATCGAATTTTTTGGGTGGAATACAATACTTCCCTTACTTACCAGTAGAGAAATCAAAAATGGACAAATACCAAACCTTAATTTTAAGTCCAATATCTTTGAAAGAGCTTAACTTAAGTTTGATATTTATCGAACATTTCGTATTTGAGTTACATTCTCTCGCTATCTCATTCATACACACGTATTTTTTCTAAGGATGCTTATTTTTTGCAATCAGGGGACCAGAAAATATGTATTTCGGTTAAATTTACACATCAAATTTTTAGGTGGAATGGAATCACTTCCTCTGATTATTACAGAGAAAGTACAGATAGATAAATAGGGCTAATTTTGTCTGATGTGTTAATGCAAAAATCAACATAACCCATTAATTCCGCAAACCCATACTAAGAAATAAAAGCATAAGGATTGAAATGAGAAAAACTTAACTAAAATGCCGAGTACATTAATTATCTATAGCTATAAATACATTAAAAACTGGTTGTGATGCGAGTAGCGTCGCTAGATAAGAGGATATACTCGTATGTATAAGGTGGGTTGCAATGAACGTAGGAAGATGGTCAACTCATGAAAACACGATCGCCCCAAAAAGGAACTGTCAACACGGCTCTTTACTGACCCTGTCAGGTTCAGCAACTGTATGATAAGGAATGAAGAGCGACAAGCTGGCAAGTTCATGACAGTGAGATACCACTGATTGGTTTACATTTTATACTGCAACATAACTTTACTTGGAAGAAACAATGCAATACTCACTGGGGAATTCTTCCTGTTGACCCAAGTCGCGTCTCCCTGGTCGTCAATAGAACTATAATCTGTTTGATGTTAGAACAAAGTAATCTACTCCACCTCTATAGTACGCTATTGGTTAACATAATATCTGCACGTGCGCATGTAAACAACAATATTAATGTTGCCACTACCCTATTTACTTCGTTCAGATAACCTGAATTCAACTGCTCTCTTTGTCGTTACCTAAACCATTGCATTATTGAACGTATAGGAGCCATTGTTATTGCAGTAACCACATTGTAAGGATTCTTAGATCTCAGCTGAGATAGCACTTCAGGTTTTTCCATATATTGTTTGGAATGCGTTCCGCTCTTACTGGATGGTACGAGGCATTGTCCAGTATCACGCTGTATCAGATCTTTATAACCACGGTAGTGGTTTATTGAACGCAAGTAAAGCAAGAAGCTAAATATTGTGGAAGAGTACGGGAATATTAAAATGCACCAGCCAATGAGGTTCATTTCCGCCACGTGTCTCTACTTACATCTACTTTATCTTTACAGTAAAACGATTATAGAGCCATTTTCTGACTGCTAAAACTCTTTCTCTCTTCACTTCCCTAAGTTATTTCCCTTTCTCTTCTAAATATTCCTTCGCAATCCTAGTTCAGACCTGGGCATTGGTGCTCTCTGAGTGCAGCCTCTCACGGCCTTGCGGTGATAACTGTTTCACAGGTAAAACACTAAAGCTCAAACTATTCCGCGAGTCGCCCAGGCATGATCCAGTTCATCCTCAACCTATGACTGTCGACATTTTACCATAGTTGTTACAATGCTGTTTTCCAATTTATTCCATTTTGAATCTGAAATACCTGTTTCCAATTTACTTCCTCGCAATGGATCAAACAACGAAGCATAGCTTCTGTTATCCCATACGTAACACACACTTCCACAATGCAGTTTCTAAACCTTTTGAAGTACTATATTCCCGTTGGTATCCTTCCTGCTAACAACTGTCAACATTTCTAGCTTTTCAAACAATTATAATTCTACAAGAATGTTGTTTCAGTAATTCATAATAATGTGGACCTCACTGTGACATTCTAGTTTCTGATTTCTGTATCAGCATTTCAAAACTCTTATCACAAATCCTTTCCTTCCTGTTCTGCACAGTTCCTTCAATGCTTTTCCCCTTACCGATATTTTGGCACACTTAGCAACTATTTACAAAACATTCTATGCAGTAATGTAATTTTGAACATAATCTCTAATAATCTACATTATTTCCATCATATGTAACATTGTTTTATGCTTCGCTACTATACAGAATGCGGAAAAACAAGACATTGAAAATATCGCCCATTCGCTGTCCAATTCCCATATCAATGAAGTATTCATTGTATATAACTTAGTCTGACACATTGTAAATTCAGTTTCATCTTCATTTCTGCAGTATGATTCTCACAACAGAAGAGGTGTTTATTATGGAACATTATTTCCTGTGATACGGAGTTGGGCGTTAGAACGGACCGAGTTTGATTCAAACGGTACGAGAGAATTGATAAGGAGGCACCAAATAACAGAACAAAGATGTTGGCAGGTTCCATCGCACGGGATCGCTCCTTCCTGAATGAAAAGGAACAACTGGTAGCCCACAAGTCTCACCACCAAGAACTGTCTCAGCGACGGACATACTGAAACTTGTTTGAACGATGGTCTATTAAACAGAATCTATTCGGTAGATATTTAAAAAGCTGGGTGATTTTGCATACAGGATCCAAGTTGCTCGGGTCTGTCAGGGATTCACTTATACTTCTGCAAAACATTGGAGACCGCATAATTTCTGGTAGAAATCCATTTTGGTATCCTGCCTGTTCCCCGGAGCTCACGGTACCTTATGTTTAGATATGGGGTATGCTGAAGAAGCTAATTTGCAAGATAATCACCCACCCACAAATATTTCCGAACTACGCAGGAAGACAGCATTTTTTGATGCCCTTACAGAAACTTTTGTTAATCAATGCGTTTAACAAAAATTTTGAACCAGCGCCATTAATTGAACACTTCAGTGTCATTTGTTTTGCTGCATACTGCACAAACCGTCGAAAAAATTATCAGATTTTTCTGGTAACATACAAACCCACACTCAGTCCTTCCAGTCATTTCCCTTTATCGATTATCTTCTTACAATGTAATCCCAGATTCCATTACTAATTAATTTCGCTTCCAAATACTGAAATTAGTTTACTTCTTCCAACTATTCTCTTCCACTTTTGCTTATTTTATTTCCTTTTTAAGCATAATTTTACATTGTATAACATATTTATGATCCACTCTCTAGGGAATGTCCCAATTTCTTTAAATGTATTCTGTAATTCCACCACTAAGTCCGAACTAATATAGGTATATATTTGTTTTCTATCACTGGATTATGACGGTTCTAAGATAATTTCCTTAATATTGATATTTATGGTAGGTATAATACATAGCTGGTAGAAGGAAACGTCACCAAATGCAACAATTGATTCAGATTTACTAGGTTACGGCAGGAAGAAATTACTTTGTGATTGACACAAGACCTATCAGCCAACTTCCGTAGGATTCGTCATCTGTGTAACTAACCATCGTTGACCTGCAAGTTTGTCTTCCTGGGGTTACTGGCCCGAGAGAAAGCACTCCCTCCACTGGCTGACTCAGGACAGCGTGTGTCAATCACAAAGTAACTTATCTTCCGTGATAGTCTAGGATAGGTCAGCAATTTTTTTCTAATAACATCTCTTCTGCCTTCTTATTTCCTAGCAAATGAATGTTAAGTGAAGTTATGTCGTGCTGCTTGAGAATGCTCTCGGGAATGTGTGCAACACTGGTGGAAAACTGTCCTGAGTCGTTAAATACTGAGCTTTTTAACACTTGACCGGCATTGTCCGACGTTCCAATTTTAATGTTAAAGAATCGTTAATAACTAGCTTTGAAATATAAGCAAAACTTACAGTAAAGTGAGATGATTTCTCATCTTAATACAGGTCTTCCGACACATTTGCCGATAGTTTGCTAATTATATGCTAACTTTGGAAATCTACTAAAATGATTTCTACTCCTTCTCTTTGTTTAAATTATTTTAAAATGGCCCAGTTGGCCTTAGAATACTATTCTGGAGAGTTATATGGATTCATGGACAGCATACATCATAACCATATGGGATAGCGGCGTTCTAATTTGGAAATAAAACTAATAACAAAAACCTCGAATACATGACGTTGATAAGTGCGAATCCTAAGGGAGCAAAACATCTGGTGAAGATGGTACAGCTGAATGTTCTGGCAGTCGTTACTCACTACAAAGGCACCACTCTATGCCCTTTTATCGGAGCGCCGAAGCTTCTGTAACCAACAGCCATGTCTTCCTCTGACACTGACGAAGTGTTGCACTGCCCTGTGAAACATCTACTGAATTATGAAGTGGCAAACTGTTGATTGCCTTTTTTCAACTATGACACAATCAAAGGCATTTGGAAATATAAACATTTAATAGGTATACTATCTAAACGATTTCTGTTAAAATCGTCGTTATCTCTGAAAGTGGCCCCAAGTTAATTATGGATGAACTGTAAAACCACGCATCTGTTTCCTGCACCAAGTCAACCATCTTTTGGGCTCAAATCATCATCTTATTCACATAGAGGAGAACAAAGCACCGCATAATTGACCTTCAACAAAAACTAAGCTAAAAATTGGTTATGAAAACGTTGAACTTTAACATTGACACAATATATAAGCAGCCCAAAATAGTTCCATGGAACGAACACCCACTGGCTCTGCGTTTACTACTGAGCTGGTTTACTCCATCGAGGAGGAAAAGACAAACTCTTTAATTGGTGGAACATATGTTCTATTGGTTCACCGCTTAGTGTCCTTCAGCCAATCGTGCGTGTGACCTGGTTATAAACTGAGAATAGATGTGCTCTTCTTTAGAAATTTATTATTATAACATGTATCTTCAAATTTCAGGCATTATCCGTGTCTTATCTACAGAGAATAAGTTGGGGGGCGTTTTCTCCTTCTTTTACTGGGACCTCGGCCTACGTCCAAGGCATGAACTGGTACTTCCAAACTGAAAAGCAAGCCCAATAAGTGCAATAGAAGCGGTTTTCTGAAATATTCCTTCTAATGAATCCCTTAAGTACAGCAAAGTGAATGAGTCATTATTTATTTAATTATAAATACTTAGTAATGTAATGTTCCACATTAAAAGGGAAAACATGAGGTTTTAACCAATCCTGGAAACATTTACTCCCAAAATTATAGTTTCGCTAAAATGTGAAGGACTCGAAGCGCGCAATGGGGCAAACTGAGTGTTTATCTGTTGTGCCACCAAAAAGCCACGTCCAGACATGACTACAGATCTCCACAATGAAGATATATTAATAAAACGTTCTCTAGCAATGGTCGGATGAAATGTGGCATTCTCTCAAATCCGCCGGAGAGATCATCCGCACTTTCTCATTTAATCATACAGAACTACTACAATTGCAGCAGAAGTCTTACAAGAGTGTTACATTTGGATACTGTTACTTCAGCGACATAGCCAGACTGATACATAACACAGGAAAACAGCGAAATATGTTATGTTTGATTTTATTAATGCATATATATATTGAATGATACAGCGTTAAACAATAAACTTGATTAATTTATAGTTCATTTCTGGTACGTACATGCTTTTCTTAAAATGTTATTGTTAAGACAAGTTATCTCTTACATATGTCCTTAGGGTTTCAAAGCTGGCGTCCATTTTAAGGTAAATATGCATACAATTAAAGTAAAAGTTCTTCCGAGCTTTTTGGACGTGATCGAAAAGTAGGAGCTGCTCAAAACGAAGAGGCAGTACGCCTAGTGCATTGAAGGCAGGTTGACTACCTCATCACTCTTCGCTGAGTTCTCTGATGACGCTCGATACAGTTTTGAACGAAACGTCGGGAGAAGTTCCTACTTGTCTATCACGGCCAAAAAGCCCGGAAGAAATTTTACTTCAAGTGTACATACATTCACTTCAAAATTATCTCTTACAGTTTAGTTTTGAGATACTTATGTGCCCGCCATCTTTAATAAAGGTAATATAATTTCCATCTTGAGTCTTGAGATGCAATTGTTGCAACTACTACAAAAACAGTCTTCGGTGTAGAGCAAACTCAGCGGGTCCAGCAGGCTGCCTTAGTGCCGCCGGCACTTCCCGTCCCCCTTCCACCAGCTCAATGTGACCCTGGTCGAAACGGAGAAAGAGCGAAACACTGCTTAATGAAGGTACAATTACTACACACTCCTGTTGCAGATTTCAGCTGGATGCAATCCGCCACAGCTCTGTTATTCTCACACATTTATTTACCCTGGTAAGTCAGCCCAACAAGTTGCACTTTCTTTTACAATAATGGAATAATACGGATAAATATAATAATAATAATAATAATAATAATAATAATAATAATAATAATAATAATAATAATAATAATAATAATAATAATAATAATAATAATAATAATAATAATAATAATAATAAAGCAACAAATAGGGACCCCTTCTTCAAACGAAAACAGCAAATCTGATGTGTAGCGATCTGGCAACACTGCAGATTGTGTGGGTGTCACATTCCCTAGCTCAGTACATAAACAGCGTAACGGTGCGTTTTGAAAACAAATCATACCCTGCCTTGTCCTTCCATGTGTACTGCGACAGTGTAGGCCAATCACAAGCGTTAGCTCCCAAAACATCCGAAAGCAAAAGCTGTTTACATCCACAAACGAGGTCGATTCCCTGACCAACCTCAACGCAAGGTTGTCGACTTACGTAATTTCTGAAATAGCTGCTCGGAGTATTCCTTCACATCTTTTAAGTGATTATTTCGAAACCCTGTATAATGTCCCATAATTACTACCGAAGTTATGTCAGAAATAAGTACGCATCTTACAAGTAACAAACTGTTATCTGCGTGCATTCCTGTGGAATTACGCATCCAACTTGGATAAAAAAAAAAAACTTTATTTTTTCGAGATCGGCTGATCAAAGAACAAAATGCCATTCGACTTTTTTGTTTGTAATGCTTCTATGAAGCACATATTAGAAGGAATGCAACGACTTCCCTTCCACCCTGTATAATGCAACCTTTTGCCCATTTCTTTAATAAGCATCTCATTTCAGCAGTCTGAAAATGATGCTGTATATTTGCTTACCTTACATACATACTTCATATATAATTTTATTCCATCAATTTATTCAATCAATTATATAATTGAATTTTTGTAATGTACTCTTGTTCAGTTCGAGACAAACCTCTGTAATGAGGAAATTTCTCATAGTAAACAAGATATTTTATTCATTTTATCTTCATATTTGATTTACAAACACGATATTTCAGAATAATGTGTGTAGAGTCGGTACTTAAACTTGGCAACGCTGATGCTAACTCACGTCACATTGGTGAATATCCAGCTTATTCGGTCGTAGCCGTTCCCTCACGGTATGAAGGTTAAGGAACTCCCAGAATAAATGAGATGGTTATATTTAGGGGTAACATTACATTTAGTTTAAATTTTGTTTAGTAACCTAATACTTTACACAAAGGAAAGCATTTCAAAATATGAAACCATTAATACTTTTACAAATTCAATTCCGAAAATATTCTTGCAGGTCCGCAATCGTTCTCCACTCGAAACTTAAGTTCTTTCAATTCAGGGCGTGGTGCTTCATATGATGGTCTTGTTTCCCTGTAATCATGCCAAAAGTAGAAGTGAGCGAAAAAGCTACGTCATAAGGGCATATCCTAACTCTTCAATATTAAATACACATTTTGACGAGTTAAATAACGATATGGTTTCAACAGCATTTTTAATTATGAGCATATTACACAAAATTGCCTTAAATGTTTGTTTTATGTCAACGTGGTTTCTTAATATGTTTTACATGAACTTGACTTTCTCAACTCGTACAAATTATTACACTCGCTTATTCTTCTATCTAATTCCTATTAACCGAGATAAACGTTTGCAGAAATTTCCTTGTAGGTGCAAGGGGAATATGGGAATGCAGTATTCTTTGGGAAAAACAAATCTTTTAAGAACCGGTGGCTAGACAACGGCTTTAAAATTCAGTTCTCTTTGCATGTTCAGGACATAAACGGATAAGTATTGGAAAATTCATAGTAATAACAAGGAATATCTCAGAAATGGTTCATTCCACAAAAAAAAAAAAAAAAAAAAAAAAAAAAAAAAAAAAAAGTGTATTTGATAGAAACTGTCCGGTTTAACGAGAAGTACATTTTTGTGCAACAAGATTTTGTCTATCTCTTACAGTTTACCTATTACAGAGAATGAAGAGGACTTCTCGAGGACATTTCCTGAAAATCAAAATATACATTTCATTTTGCATGAAAGAATCTTAAACTTACAATATTTTAATCAAAATTATTACAGTCATCTTAGAGAAAATGGAAATCTTCGAAAAATGTTCCTTGTAATCTGGAGGTAAGAGATTTGTTTTGAAAACCTTCGTTAAGTATCCTTGAAAGAACTTAAATACCAAGTGAGGCATTTAACCGACTTTTCATTTTTGAGTTATGCTGTTCACAGACACTTGGACAAACACACACAGAATTTGTTCTAAAAATGCTGCTATTTTGAATCAGGAAGTCTCAAAATATATATTTCCGATGAAATCTCCATATCGAATTTGTGGGTGGAATACAATACTTCCTTACTTAGTACTTTATACCAGCTCGTATTTGGAAAGATATTAAATAAAAAAGTGGATATCTGATAATGAACATGTGTTAATATATAGGAAGCCGAAGAAAAAAGGGAAGAAAATGGTGATCCATGACGTATGACAAGGAAGAGCGCGTGATTAAGTGAATTGTGTCCAGGGGTGGTAGGAGGGATGGAAATAACAGTTTAGGGTTAAGGAAATAATCAGGAAACAAGAAAAATCAGGGGGGAAATAAATTTTAGAATGGAAGGATAATCTAAAATAGTAATGATCTTAGGGAAGAGAAACTATAAGCGAATTTGGTGAAAATAAGTGAAGCAAAAAGACAAAAGTTAAAACGACAGGACTGAACAAAGGCCAATTAACTGTAGTAAAAGAATAAACAGCACAGTTAAAATATTATCTGTAGAGAATCACAGAGGGTTAGGGCCACAGATCATGGGCAGCCCAACATGTAGGTATATGCTTTGGTACTCAATACATCCATATTCATACTACTTCATAGAAGCAGTTTAGCCAACCACGTGGATATCCGTACTGGCGTATAAACATGCGACAAGTCAAGCGTCTGGAATACGCAACCTTGCCATGCTGTTAATGCATAACTTCAAAACTATGAACATTACGACAATACTATAACAGAATGTTTGTTCCTAGAAAGTTTATTATTTCTACAATATATGTTTATATCTATCACGTATAATTACAGTAATTGGTGACAAAATTCTCGTCGTGTATATGAATGGGGGATGCTGAAAGTTGTCCATTATCGATGATTACAATGTAAACACTGTTGACCCTGAAAGGTAACGTGCAGCAGGTGAATTTTCCCACTTCCCTATCTTTGAAGACCAACAAACACCCCGATTTTGAGGAAGTGACAGCCACGTGTTAACTCCACGTGTAGTCTCAGTTGGTAAAATTCTTAATTCTAGGTTTTCCCTCCTTCTGTTTCATTAGGTGCAAAAGTTCACGCTAAGAGGTTGCAACTCTGCAGAAAGGGCTGAGGAGGGAGGGTTTGTGTTGTAAAACGATTATAAGGGTTTCTCAAAGGAGGTGGCCGAACTGTACACGAATTGACTAAATGGACTTCTACCACTACATTTCATGCTGATGGTCTAGTGTACTACCAACCAAATTTGGAAAACGAGGGAACAATTTTACAATGTCTCATTCTTCTATCTACCTATATACCGCCTTTAACGTCCAAGGTCACATCGGCGCCTTTTACCTTTGACAAAACTGTTCAATGGTGGGCATCTTTGGGTATGTATTCTTTAGGTTATATACATACATTCATTCTACTTCCAGAGTCTAGGAAGGATGGGGAATCCTGGCTAAAGAAAAATTCCCACCTTCCAGTCAGGAATCGAACCCGGGACCTTTGGATTTGAAGGCTAAGATGCCAACCGCCAGACGTAGAGGCACTCCTATCTACTTTTTGTAAACTTTCATTATATATTTTCACGTGTTGTAGAAGCATACACTAGGCTAAAGCGAGTCAAATATTTAAAAAGTATATCGCTTTGAAGTTCTTTGGGTGATCGCGAGGAAATACGAATAGCAATTTTCTATCTAATTGAGAAAAGTGTAAGTGTTTGAATTCAAACCAACAACAAAGAATACCACAGAAATAGTTCACTCTGGACTTTTAACATAAATTGTGTACTTTAACAGATTTTCATTTTGTGTAATCTTTAGTTTACAGTTTCACAATTGTAGAAATCATTTAGAATGAATATACATTTAATTTGTCATGCAAACATCTTAAACAATTGGTATTCTAGTCAGAATCGTTAAAATTTTTTAGAAAATAAAATATAAAATATTTTCCATATAAAGAAGGTTTGGGGTGGGAGATTTTCTTGAGAAGCTTCGTGCTGCATCCTTGTTACTTTCGTATAGTAAAGTAGAAGGAAGTATTGCATTCCACCCAAAAATTCGATGTCGAGATTTCACCTGAAATATGTTTTGAAGCCCCCTGAATACAAAAAAAAAAAAAAAAAAAAAAAAAAAAATTAGAAAAAGTTCCGCCTCTCTCTCTCTCTCTCTCTCTCTCTCTCTCTCTCTCTCTCTCTCTCTGTGTCAGTCTGTGGACAGCATAACTCAAAAACGAAAAATCGGTTAAAAACTAAAGTTGGTATTTAAGTTTAATGTCTTTCAAGGATGCCACACGAAGATTTTGAAATAAATAGCCCCACCCTAAACTACCCTTTACATGGAAAATTTTTCGAAAACTTTGATTTTCTTGAAAATGGCTCTTAGCAATTTTGATTAAAATGCTATACGTTTGAGATATTTTTATGACAAATGAAATGTATATTTTGAATTTTCTGGCTATAGCCTATGTAGTCCTGTTTACTTCGAATGACTTTTGCATAACTCGTAAACCGTAAGAGATAGACAAAATCTTACTATACAAAAAAGCTTGCTAAAATACACAATTTATGTCAATATATATATATTCTTTTTTTTTTTTTTTTTTTTTTTTTGTAGAATGTACCATTTCGGAGATATGTCTTGATATTTGTGAGAGTTTTGGAGAACTTATACTTCTGTCAAATGGAACATCGTTATTCATTTTTATATGTTCGCCGTGCGAAGAGAACGGAATCTCAAAGCTTTAAAACATTTGACTATCGCACAAAGCCTACTGTATTCCCATATTCCCCTTGTACCTACAAGGAAATAAGCAATAAGATAATTTCTGCAAATGTTTATCTCAACACGAAGATAAAGTCATGTGAGTGCAACACATCAGATTTTTTTTTAATTATGCTATTCACAGACACGAACACAAGAACCTGTTTTCTAAAAGTGCTGTTTATGGATTCTGGGGACATCAAAAACACTTGAATGTCCATATTTTGGATGGAATACAATAGCTCTTCTACTTAGTAGGAAAAGTAATATTATTTGAACTGGTTCTCAACAACGCAACATTTAATGCATGGGGGGTTGGTTGGTTGTGTAGCCATGTGATCATGAAGCACACGACACAAAGAGCTCGCTGGTGGGGTGGTTCTCCCCAACAATGGCCGACCGGCCAGCCACCTGTCACTTGTCTACCACCCTGGAGAACTGCTACAAACTTCAGGGAAGCTGCGAAAATCATCCATATACGCATCTGTGTAAAAAACCTAAACATTTCAAAAAGTGACAAATATGGATTTTTGTTTTATCAACTACTATAAACCTTCTGCTTTCCTTTTATGTGCTTTTTATAGCCTTACGGCCGTTTTAACTACGTCACGTGGCCGTTTAACTGATTGCCTGTAAGTGGTTATGTCCATTTAAATCAATACAGTTTCATCATCCTTGCTATCACTTCAAATTTAGTTTTCTCATGTTTTTATTTTTAGCTCTGTTTGCTCTTGTATACGATGTGCTCACATATGCATGAAATTTGGTGTACTTGCTTAGAAATAACATTAGAAGGAAATGATGAGATAATTTTTTATAACATTTTTCTGAGTAATTAAATATTAAAGTTTAATTTCCAAATTTTTCCACATTTATTTTTATCTAAACTAATAACAAAATTAAAACCTTCTCTCATCTATTTGCTATTAAAAACCAAATAAAAATTAAGTTTTTCAAATCAAAATTGCATCGTGGGGAACAAATTATAAAAATATTAAAAAATCATAATAAAATACTGATATCTTAGTAACTAATTTGACTGTGTGAAATTGGCAGATTTACTCCTCACTCTACAGCGATTGTTGTGTTAAAATTCCAAATTAATCCAATAGAAACTACACATTTTTAAAATTTCACAGATGGGTATCCTTAACGAAACTAAGCCGAGTTAAAGGCTTATATATAAAATAACTTGGGAAGTGAGTACTATCAAATTTGCTTTGGTCATTAAAAAAAGTGTCATAAATACACCTACTGTTTGTGGTCTTTCATTTTCCATATGGATTTGTTTGTACTTTTTACTTTCTTTTTTACGTACTTAAGAATAATTAAAGGAGGTATAGTATTCCAGCCAGCAATTGAATATCGAGATTTCACCGGAAAATACATGTTTTGAGATTACCTAACCCATCCCTCCCCGCCTGCACATAAAAAAAAACGTAGAGAAAAATGCGTGTAACGAAAGGACGGTTACATGCCAAATTTGATATCTAAGTTCAAGATCTTCCAAATATGCGACACGAAAATTTTCACCTTCTCAAAAACGCTCTGGTACTTTGATTAAACTAGCATATGTTTAAGATATCTTTATGACAAATGAAATGTACATCTTGAATTTTCTGGGAATTACTTTTGTATGGCATAACTAGTAAACCGTTATTCAAAATCTTCTACGTAAAAACATGTAGACCTCGTTAGAACACCCAATTTACGTCATTTTTTTTTTTTTTTTTTTTTTCCCTGAGGTTAGCCATTTCTGAGACAGTCTTTGTCATTGGTTTGAATTTTCAAATGCTTATACTTTTCTCAAACAGGATGTCATTCGTTTTTATATTTCCTGGCCATGCAAACAGAACGGAATGTCAAAGCCTACACATGGTGACCAACTCTTAAAAATATACGTATCTGTAACTTAAAACCTACTGTGTTCCCTTGTATCTACAAGGAAACAAGGAATAAGACAATTTCTGCAAATATTTATCTCAGCTTACATGAGCTAGATAAAAGAACAAGCGTTTGTAAGAAGATTCTAAACAAGGGCAGAGAACGTCATATGAGAGTAACATACAATGGGTAAATAAAATGTCACAGTGTACAACTTTAAACACTGATAAATTCAAACCATGACCGCTTAAAGTACAAAAATGTATTCAACACAGATGCACGCTTTCAGATCTACACTATTACTATTTTATCTCTTAATAGTTTTCCCAGTTACATCAAATTCTCTAAAATTAAATAAGAACGAAGAAAACTTAACAGGATATTCACAGATGATTAATTTCTATGTAGATATCTCAAATATATATTTTAATCAACATCATTAAACAGTTTATGAAAAAATAAAAATAACGAAAACTCGTCTATATAAACAATATTTGGAATGTAGAAAATTCGTTAACATTTTCGTATTGTTTAGCTAAAATACGCTAGACATACATACGACCATAATGTTTCGCTTATACCTCTCTCTCTCACACACACACGCGCGCGCGCGCGCGCGCGATCCTAGCATAATGGAAAGGTATTTATTTGTTTTGAGATGTATGCACTGATGCAGCATTGTTGGGCGATTACGTATATCCTCTTTATAAGATAACGAAAACAGCTTTGAGGCGAGCATACTTCTGTAATTGGCCGCAAGACCACTCCCCCTCCCTTCCTCTCTCTCACCCCCTACTAACTGCATAGCTAATAAGAGAAGTAGGTAATATCCAAAAGCTATTCAGAAAGATACGTCAAGTAGAAAGACCACGTGTCGAAGCATGACACAGTATACTTTTACTTGTACGATCCCAAAATAAGCAATGGCAATTGGATTGCTCACTAGTGTCGGTTTTCCTGCATGTAATTGATGAATGCGAATACATAAGTGTAAATCCCATTCATTGTTAAAGTTATCGTGCACTACGAGTTCATATATCTAAAAACATCACACAAACACAGTATCTGCTCTTCTAGCCTGATATTATTGTCCATATAGGGGTAAGTTGCACAGTTACTAATAACAGAAGTTTCTTCAGCGGACGACTAAATGATTACTGGTCTCCCTAACACATTAAATGTTCACCTGATGAATCTCAATATTTTGAACTGTCTAGAATGTGGTATGTCAATGCCCTCTCCGTTTTTAAGCCACATTCACTCCTAAAGCAAGGTCACATCCCGTGCCATTCCATTTGTTGTCCACATTTGAGTAAATCTGCCCTCATTCCTTTGACGTTTTCACACCCTTTCCTGGTTCTCCTTAAATACACACTAAGCTGTTATTCTGCAGAGCTGATTGCATGTTTCGGAATCTACAAACCAAGGCTTGGTGTGATTTAAAGGGCTTTTCATTTAATTACACAGAATCAATAGCACACGCTTACTGCTGTCACACAATTTTGAATTGCTTAAATGTGATTCTGCTTACAAATGTACTAATAACACAAACACCACACATGTAGCATAAATATGTTTTATTTTTAAATTGTGCTACACATGCGGTAATAAAAGATACTCCCGCAATACCCAAAGCATTCATTTACCCTCTAGGGATGTATTTATCCATATCCATTAAATGTAGGTACCCACAATTTCAATTCCCAAGTCCTCCTGCCCCCCAGTTGTAAATGATGGCACGTCAGCACTTTCATGAACCCAATGACCTTTGGTTTTCGTAAAATCTGAGAGAAGATGTACACAAATTTTCTGTAAAGCCACTAATATAAAAATAAAAGGATATTAATTAAAGCAGAACAGCCTAATTGCCAGACAGTATAATATGATACACTTGGGTCAGCTGACTCACCGCTGTGTTCCGTGAAGATATTCGAACCTTGCTGACGTCCATCCTTTGGTATTCTTGGTTTATTCCTTATAGTATTCCTAACAGCAAGAGCTCCAGCAGATCCTACGCGTTCCTTGGCTTGCTGAGCGCCCATGATTTGGGACCATTCCCAAGTCGGCCTCAGGCACAGCACGCCGAGCCACACTGAAAACGGACTTCCGGCACTTTTACCCGTACATGGTGCATTATTTTTTAAATAGCCCTATAAAATAACCCATTCTTCTCACTGCCTTTGAGTAATTCACACTACGCACAACTATCACTGACAAAATCCAATTTTTACAAGACTGACACCAACCCCATCACAATTCACAATCCGCCATCTTTGACATCTCAACGTCGATTATTTGGTTTTTAGCCTTAATACCAGAGTGCAGCAGCAGACAAATACATATGTAAACAAAACACTGTGTAATCAGCGGTAAATGAATGGGAAATTTAGAGAAATACACATGTCTTGGTATTGTGGTTGGTATCATTTACATTTATTAAAACACAGAGTTGTAAAATAAATGGGCAAGGTTGGTGCTCCGTGGTGAGAAGTTTGCGCGCGGGTTGCACTTACAAGCTATTATACATAGTGAATTTTCTGTATTACGGTATACTTTTTGTGGCATGTCATATCTGAACAGTACAGTGGAACGGTTGCATGTAATTTTGTAATTAAGACGTAAATGTCGTGATTACGTATAATTGTCCATTTTGTAACTAACAGAAATGGCTGAAAAACTGGAAGATTTGAATTTACCGAATGCGGTTGTTACAAGAATTGTGAAAGAGAAGTTACCCGATGGTGTAAATGTCTCTAAAGAAGCGAGAATTGCCCTTGCAAAATCTGCATCTGTATTCATATTGTACATAACCTCTTCAGCCAATAATGCTGCTTCATCACACAACAGAAAAACCATAACTGGTCCGGATGTACTGCAAGCTTTGGCAAATGCAGAGTTTTTTTCATTTGTAGAGCCTTTGCAGAATGAGTTGGAAAGTAAGTCATCAACACTTTCACTCATATAGAAGTGTTTATTTGTTTACCTTTTTATTACAGAAGATAACATTTTTATAATGCTTATTTTGTAGATTTCAGGAGGCTGAAAAAGGAGAAAAAGGAAGCCTATGCAAAACGTAAGCAGCAAAAGGAAGAAAAGAAATTGGTGCAAGAAAGAAACGCCCAAGAAATGGATTCTATTGATAAAGAAAACAGCATGGAAGAAGGTGACAGTGAAGTAATATATGAGTGCATAGACTGATTATATAATGAACCAATATAAAAAGAAACATTTAATGGCTTAGAGGCTCACTAAGGAACATATTTTTACTGTTTTCTGTTATCAAATAAAAAGGAATCGCATGCAATGTCTCATGCTACAGTTGTTTACACAAATAAAAAAATCAAGCTAGTTTACCAAGATTTAACACTTTTTATTTTAAAAATTTTAGTTTAACAGTAATATGTTCGTAAATTAAAAGTGCCTTTCCTAGATTTTTCACTGTGTTTTCACACATTTTGTGCAAAATAATTTCGTTGTATGGAATGTTATACAGTTTAAAATAGTGTACACCAGGTATTGCTATATTAAGAACTGTGAAATTTCTGTGGATAATTTACACCTGTTGGTGTAGTAAATTTTCATGAACTATAAATTTACTGAAGTGAATTACTACCTGGAAACAATTATTTTTAATAAAATTTTACATTTTGGTAAATCTTGATAAATTGAACCAAGTGTACAATGTCCTCTAAGGCCTGTTTTGTGTCTGTTGGGTAATTATAGTACACAGTAATTAAAATATATATATTTTTTAGCACCAATTAATGGTTAAAGATTCAGGGAAACTTGCGTATCCTATGGCTCTGATTAATCTACGCTTCTACCATTGCAGGGAGCTTTGTGCCTCTCAATGCACTTAGGTGAAATACATTTGAATGGAAAAGTACAGTAAAATGACAGGGTACTGTGGTTATAAAATTTAGCTGGAGATGAACTTATAATATCTAGGTTAGTGTATGTGCAAAAATTGCATGACAGGGCCCTGTGGTATAAAAATTTTGCCCAGAATTAGGCTACAATGGCTAGATTAGTAGGCATATGTGACAGGATTCAAATAATGCTTCTCGCTGATTGTGCCAGGTTGACAGCTTCTTCTATGCATGCACAGTTATAACACAGTCCTTTGTTGACACTCTGCAATGATTTTGCTATAAAAGAAACTGCCTTAAAGGGAGGTTGAGTTTCTGGCTTTCCAAATGCTCACGCCTACTAAACTCATTTATGGCTGACGTAAAATTTAATGGCAGGTGGCTGGCAAAATCCAATTGGAGGCTTGCCAGGCCTTACTAGGTTGTATAGTTAAACATGCTGCAAAGTCACTGATATAAATATAATTTGCATCTACAAAACTTATTTGCACAGCAGGAAAAAGAATAGTAGTGGTTGGGTACAGGCCACCATTAAATTTTATGTTCACCACATCCATCTATTTTTTCCCACTCCATAGGATACGGAAGTTAAGCCAAAGGTTCTAACTTTAAATAACTTTTGTTTAAATACATGATAAAGACAAAGGTTTTATTCTTTAAGTAAGGACACTTGCAAAATTGACTTTCATTTAGTTTCATTCCAGAGCCTTAAGTCTGTCGACCAACAAATTGCCTTGTTTTGTTAATCCACTTTTGTGCTACTGGCTTAATATGGTTCATGTAACTTGACAGATGTGACATTTAATAGAAATTGGTACAAACTTAAAAGAGTATATCAAGATCCTCCTGAACATTATTTATAAGTCTCTGCACATATGGAGTTAAAATGTTATATGTATAACATTTGAAGTAAACATTTTCACACTTCCCAAATCTGTTATAAAATTAAAAAGTAGTTATCGAGCAGGATAATTCAAGCTGCTGCATCGGAGGCCAGCATTTGGAATGTCTAGTTTGATTCTTGTTAGACCAGGCACCTAACACCATGAATTTTGCTATTGTGCATTGTTTTCTCTCATTTCACTTCTTTTCAGGGTGCTTTCTTTCTTAGCTTGGAACTTTCTCCCTAAACTTGTCTGTGCTTAGGAGGGATGTCTAGATGTGCTCAATTCAAAAATATTGGGGATAAGCTCCACTGCATCTGTTGCCATCAGATCTAGCTGCTGTTGGTACACTTTCACCTCATCCCTTCCTCCCAGAGGTTTAGTAGAAGATGCAGTGCTCAAGTCCTCAATTTCTAATTTAACATCTTAGGATCACTTTTCTGAAATAAGTATAATATTCCTTGATGTTACTGTTCAGTTTCAATTACACTTCTTTTGCTTCGCTTACCTCGTTAAGTACCTATTACTACTGAAACTCAACAGTAATATCTACTACATTTCCATGGCAAATTCAAGTCCATTTTAGTTCTTTTTCCAGATTGAATACCACATGGAAATGGGGGTTCAAATGAAGCTCAACCATTGGATCCAATCCGCTTTAGTGGGATTGGATTGAAATCTTGTTGCATGGAAACACCTACTAATTCAAATTGATTTGTATTCACCAAAGATGCTAACTTCTGCTGTACTTGTAACATGCTGCACACTTGTTTTCTTTTCTTGGCAAAAGTTATCTAATAAAACAAAACAAAGCCACTTTTGTTTCTGTACTCTTGCAATATATTCTTCTGAAAAACATTCACTAACTTCAATACCTTGCTAGAATATGCAGAAAACATTTTTACAGGTTTTGTCAACATAAAAGCTTGAATTGTTTGTGCTTGGTCCTTGCATATCCAAATCGATCTCATTTCCAGATTGAATTCAACATGGAAATGGCAATAGACTCTAATCGAGCTCAATTCTGCATAGAAATATAGTAATTCAGAAGCTTAACAGCTTCGGTGTTAAAAAATTCCCATATAATTTCATCCTTCGCTCCATGGTTTAGACATTTTAATACAGCGTTCTTCATTTAAAACCTAATGGGCACGTGGCATTTCACTGTGTGCAATTGTGTGTGCCACAGTCGGCTTTGCTCCTATATAAACTGCACATGTAAGGCATGTATAACACTCTTGCCTTATAGAAGATGCTGGACGAGGCTTGGTTCCACCTAAATGGTCATATCAACACTCATAACAGTCAGTACTGAGCCTCTGAAAATCCACGAAATCCACGTCACGTTTAAGAAATCCTTCATTATGATTGGAGAGTTGGAGTTTGATGTGCTGTTAGTGCTAGACACATAATGGGTCCAATATTCTACAAGCAGCCTGTAAATCCAGAGAGGTACCAAAATGACATTTTGACCCCATCTTATCATGAACTGACAGAAGAGAAATCATATGGATGGTTTCAACAAGATTCTGCTACTGCCCATACAGCAGAAGAGTCTGTGAATAAAATTAGGGAAGTGTTTGAAGATAGAGTAATTAGCACCCTCTCGCTCCCGATCTAACAGTGTGTGATTTCTACTTGTGGGGTAACCTGAAAGACAAAGTTTACGAGACAAATCCTCATGGATTAGAAGAACTAAAATGAAATCAGAAACATTACAGTGGCATAACTTAATTGTGTGAATCAGAATGTGTTCTCCTGATATAATGCTTGTTTAGCTGAGGGTGGACAAGATTTCCAACATCTTCTGTAAGGAAAGAGTGTTATACATGCTTTACATGCAGAGTTTATGTAGGAGCAAAGCTGGCTGTGACACACCCAATTGTGCACAGGCGAAATGCCGTGCACTTGTTATATTTTCAGTGAAGGACCCTGTAATTATAAATGCTACCATTTTTAACACGCTTTTATTAGCTTCTTTCCAATGAAAGCACCTGAAATTTAAGTGTACTTACGCAATAGTATAAAAACCAAGAGGTCCTTTGTTAAATTGAATTGACAGATTGAATTTAGCAAGTCTGACCTAACTTTACAGCTTTAGTCCATACATGGTTAGTATGAATTTTGCAATTTATTTACATAAACTAATGCTAAAATATCACTAAACGAGACTTCATCATATAAACTTTTTAAATTGTATGCCTCAAAACTAATTTTGATAGGGAACTAGAGGCAATACATATAGCACTTTCTCAACTCTCTATAAGATGGATCTTTCACAAAAACAGTTATACCATGCGACGTCTACCTCTGCTATTCAATCCATATCTCTGCCAGGAAGTTACCTTACTTCAAAAGTATGAGAAATTAGAACCACAACTAGAAAGCTGAAATATGCGGGCAAAGAAATTGTATTTCAATGGATTCCTTCCCATGTTGGAGTGAGCGGGAACAAAAAGGTTGATTTCCTGGCAGAGAGAGACAAAACTAAACCCTCATGACACTACAATTCGTTCCACTCAACAAAGCTGAGAGACATGAATATGTAAGTAGAATAAGTGAAGGCAAAAAGTGGGCCTCATTATTTAACAAAACAGCAACACTTTCAAGCAGGAAGGAAACTTGCAACATTCCACCTGATGATCGGTCACGATTGTCTTGCAGAGCATCTCTATCACATGAACATCATCTACTCTCCGAATGCAAGCTATGTACAAGCAACACTATAATGAACTCTGAACACTTGAGAAAGTGTAGTGCATTGCAGAGATTTTGGAATGTGACGGTTGTACTGTGAAGAGCAACTGTCTGAGTTATGGAGTAAATAAATGAGCATATCAAGGTTAGTCTATATATACATGAATGTTTGTCCTCTATGCGCTCATAAACCACTTGACCAATCACCTCAAATTTTGGCATGTATATGCATTTTTTTCATGAAGATTTGTATGCTATCCATTTTACTATACAACTCCATATTCACATGTTTTCTCTACTTGCTTTTCTTTTACATATTAAACTCACATGTCCTTCCCCACCCTTCAACATACAATTCATACAATCTTCTCTGCCCGAAATAGAAATGCCACATATTACATTTACATGGTTTTCCCTATTCACTTTTCTTTTACAAAACATGATCACATTTGTTTCTTTATTCCCCTTAAACATACAATTCATACAAATTCGTATGATTGAAATAGAAATGCTATGCATTACATGCACACGATTTTCTCTTCATACTTTTCTTTTATGAAACACAATCACACTTCTTTCTCTACTCCTACAAACAATTGATACAATTTTTCATGTTTGAAACTGAAAGGAATGCATTACATTCATATGGTTATCTTTACTCAGATTTCTTTTACGAACAACTGCATTTTCTAAAGTAAGAACAAATTAGAAACTAAAAACTTCACTTATCTTATTGTTTTGGTGCTAACCCTGGGGTTTCAAGCTATGTCCAGCTCTCTGAAAACAGAGATTGGTAAATAAAAATTGAATAAGAGTAATTGTTTTTCAGAAAAAACAAAAGATTGTAGCTTGGCAACGAGTTTGTTTATATGGCTTTGAGAATGAGCTGGACACAGCTTGAAACCCCAGGGTTAGCACCAAAACAATAAGATAAGTGAAGTTTTTAGTTTCTAATTTGTTCTTACTTTAGAATCTTGTTGCTTCACTGTTAATAGCTTCAATTTTTCCTTATTTAACTGCATTTTGTTCTCTACTACTTCTACAAAGAATTCATACAGTTTTCTATATGATTGACACAGAAATGCAACGTCTTCCATTGTCTAGCTTTATCTACTTGCTTTTCTTCCTGTGACATTTCGGGTTGGGTTGTTCAGCGGTGCTTTTGCATAGTGTTTTCCTGGTGCTTTTATTTGTTTATTTTGGATTCTTTATAGTATCCAACATAAGTCTGAAATTTCTAGGGATAAAATTGTCAATCCACGGTAACAATGGGTATTTCAGCTAGTATGTAATAAAAGTACTTGCAAATCACTCTTGAGGTTTTGATATTTGTACATTTGCATCTGACTTTGGAGCAGAATTTATTTTAATTGGATACGAGGTATTCAGTTCCAAATACTTAAGAAAAGCCAATAGCTCAGTGGAAGAATGTTGGTATTTCTCTGGTTTAGCATCTTAATTTAAAAGCCGCAGTACATGCAGACTTCATTTTTGGTAAAGTAGTAAAACTTGAGTATTCTTGTATGTGTCATTTCTGAATAGCATGTTTTAAAAACACAATTGCAACCATTCTATCTCATTTTGTAATAATTACTTTGTACTTCCTTTAGATTTTGCTGTAATGAGATCTTTGTAAGGTTGCTAGCAGGATTAGTGCTTCAGTAGGTACAGAAAAATTGAATTCTTGTTGAATTCAAAGTTAAGCATAATTTCAGCTTCAAGACTTTTCTATGGCTTGTAAAGATCATGGGCTCCACTTCCACTTCTCCAACTTTTTCGCACCTTTTGCACTTCCTTGTTGTACTGAGATCACTGTAATCTTTTTTCCTATGTCCTCCTGTGTACATTAAAAAATACGGGCAAGCTCACAAACTCTTCTCTTCATTATTCCTATAGTATTTTAAGGATGTATCCCAGATGAAAGGCCTTTCACGAATCTCATTTGTATTGTCTTTTCTTTCATCTACTCCATTTTTCTTGCTAGAAAAAATGAATAATAATGTCTACATTATGTCTGGACAAAGCTAAATATGTATCACACTCTACATGTTTTCCATTGCCATTGGTTCAAATCTTGGTCTTAGTATCAAGTCTGATTTCATTTTATATCTTTAGCCATACACCACAATAATTTTATGTAATTTCTAGATGGAATTCAGCACTGCTTTCAGTCCATTATTTTTAGTTATATTGCTTTGTGAAGGCAGATTCACACAGCTGGTTTAGAGCTTTAATAAGCATATGCTAAAGAGGTGCTCAAAACAGCTACTTTGCTTTTAAAATATGAAGCATATTGTTAAACATAAACAAGGACTCAACAAGTATTCTGTTTGTGATGAAAAGTGGCAGTGTAAAAGTTGGGTCCCAAATCACATACAGGATAGCCAGAACACAAAAATCATATAATACATAATCTATCCGATGTTTACTTGTAGTAATCTCAGTGAGTGTATTTCTGAGTTACAGATAAAATTGGCTCTGGAATGAAACTATAACAATATAAAACATCAGCATTTTAACTCACTTTTGTACATTTTATAATCTATGATTCCTTTAAGCTAATGCCTGAGGTAAAATATAAAAAAATTACTTCATTACTTAACATCGATGGTAATAACGTATTATAAATTATTTCCAAAACATTGTCATTATATGTATATATGCACTAAGAGTGACTAGTATAAATTGTCTGTTACCAAAGTCATAAGCACAGGCATCAACATTGCCAGTTTTAGCTTACAAATTTAAATACATTCATTTCTTGTACAGCTTTGAATATCTGTCGTGAATCAATGAGAAACTTAGACAGTCAGTACAACTCC
Source organism: Tenodera sinensis (assembly GCA_030765045.1). NCBI lineage: Eukaryota > Metazoa > Arthropoda > Insecta > Mantodea > Mantidae > Tenodera > Tenodera sinensis. The sequence goes on from CM060966.1 coordinate 166,095,616, forward strand.
ATTGAAAAACTTAGCACGTCATATAATTCAGCTGTAAAAAATACCAGCAGTAAGATGGAAAATCATGTCTAGTAGAAATGTCTGCCACATATCAGCATTGCTTTAAGGGTTGCCTGAAAAGCAGTGGCAACGCAAACGTTGCATAGCACTTACACTTAAAACAGCTACAAATGGATAAGGATATAGTTGCAGGAGCCATACTGTGCAGTGAAAGTATACGGTAGAATCCATAACTTGACGTTCTGTGTAACTCAACAACCTTTTCTATTTTTTTATCACTAAACTTCACTGTAGTAATTTCTATCATCTACTATGAAATATGAATAGTATAGGTAAATTTTAATTACATATACAACCAACCACATTCCTCAAGTAACAAAATGGCTGACCGCATATTGATCTTCAATATCTAGTCAGAACATCCAGCAGACCATTGTTGTGAAACCAATAGCTTTCCGCTAATAATGTGGATACATAGCACAAACACTTGTTAGGAAGGTTTGAAGATTTATTGCTTTACCCAGTACAAAAGTATTTTTTAGGCATGATGAATTGCACAGTGGTTTATGATTGAGTTCACTTTTGTACTTATAAGACTTAAAAAAAAAAATTGTTGTTTAACGATGCTGTCAATTGCCAAGATCACATTAGCATCGCCGTTGTGCCGGAATTTCATTCAGCAGGAGTCCTTTTACATGCCAGTAAATCTACTGACATGGAGCTGTCATTTTTAAGCGCACTTAAAAACCATTGGTCTGGGCCAGATCTGAACCCAGGACCTTGTATTTATAAGATCACAGGGGTGTCAAATTATCTTTCCGACTTCTGTGTAGTACATAAACATAGCAGGCCATGTGTGATTAAGTACAGTGCCATCTTGCATTATCAGCAGTGTCGTGTTTATTTCAAGGAAGGAAACAGGCGATACCCCCCCCCTCTCCTCCATCATCAATGTACATTTTTTTTTGTAGTGTTTAATGCCCACTTTTACTACATATGGCACCACAGGCAGTGAAACTGATGATACATGGAATAAAGATGGAGCACCAGTGGAATGAGATGGTGGGGGAAACCAGAGAACCTGGAGGAAACCCGCTACTTCATCCACCACAAATCCCACATGCAGTTGCCAGGGATCGAACCCAGGCCGCTTTGGTGAGAAGCAAAAGGTCTAACCACTCGGCTATGGCACGACCACATCAATGTGCATGATGCCATTCGTGCAAATCTTAGCAAGGTCATTCGCCACATCTAAAAGTACCCTTGTTTGTGGTAAGCTAAACTTTCAGTTACATATCTCTGGTTACAGTGCAACTTCCAAGATTTTAGACTTACTGTTAGTGTTGTGTTAAGTTGTTCGTGCCAGTGAAAATGTCGAACGTGAAGAAAAGACAAGTTAACATGCAAATGAAAATTAAACTGGATATGTTGAAGAGACCAGACAACGGGAACATATTAATACACAGTAAATTTTAGAATATGTATTTATGTAATTTGCAGTATTATATTGAGTTATGAATAACAGACCCCTTATTCCGTAAAACTAAACATTTCGGTAACTCGACACACTCTCAGTCCACATTACGTCGAGTTATCGGGATTCTACTGTACTACTGTGATGCAAATCTTTCAAGTTTTCAGGTGCATTCACAATAGCAGAGCACCTGTTAACATGTGCATGCACAAAATAACATGACTTGCTGCATCCTTGGAGCTGAAATTTTATAAACAAAAATTACAAGAAAATTTGTCTGCACATTTCAAATTTGGTTGAACTTGTATAGTGAGGCTCCTAAGAAACATTTACATGCACCAAATTGAAATTGTTCTTAGACAAGAGTTTACAGAAAATTTAATACTTCTCAAATTTAGTTGAAATCAACACAAAAGTAAATGTGGTTTGTATGGAAAGCCTCCTAAAATTTAGCTCTCTAAATTTTGTTCTATAAACAAAGAGTTAAAATTTGCCTGAAATCAGTGCAAAATGATATGGTGTAGTTCCTAAAAATTCATGTTTAGGATTATTTCCAAAAGTAATAGCTATAAAAAGAATTAGCAAGCCTTTTATATAACTATTGTTGGGACAAAGTTTACTTCAAGGTAGAGTTCATAACTATGTAGACTGCCAACACATACATGAGAAAATAAAAAATGATAGTCAAAATGAAATGCACAAGTTAGATAAAATGAAATTAAATCATAACATTAAGGAGTCGGTGTACACTTCTTGACTTAACCAGTGCTGTCAGTTTAGCAATTTAATAGCTAGCACACAGAACATTGGTCGGTGGTATTCAGCAGCCATGTTTATTTCTGCTGTATAAATTTTACCTTTGCAGGGCATGGAAAATAATCCTTCCTCCCATTCAATTCGAAAATGAGAACTGGACATGTTTAAGAAATGCCACTGAATGTTTATCACTGCATGTATCGTGCTGACCTAAGTGAATGACAAATGCAGGATCCATTACTGCCAGCCTAGGACAAAGCAGTGGACTTTCTTCGGCGAACATGCTCCAAATAAAGCAATAACTGTTTCATCAGCAGGAAAAATCATGGCAGCCATCTTTTGGGATTCCCAAGGTGTGATATTCATCCACTAGCTTGAAAAGGGTAAAACGATCAGAGATTCACATTATGCCACAGTACTGGAACAATTTCTCATGGAACTGATTCCGAAAAGACCCTATCTGGTGAAGAAAAAGGTTCTCTTTCACCAGGATAATGCTCACGTCTGAAATTCATGTAATTGGGCCACGAACTTCTACCTTATCCATCCTATTCTCCAGATTTGGCTCCAAGTTACTTCTTCCTCTTTGCAAACCTCAAAAACCGGGTCAGTGGGAAGAAATCCACATCCAGGATGACATATTCAGAAACAAACTGTACTTTACAGACTTTTAAAACTTGTATTTTATGGAGAAATGTTGAGCAAGGTGTATAGAGTTAAAAGAAGACTATGTTGACAAATAAAGTTGATTTTTTGGTAAAAATATGTTACTTTGTTTAAAAAGTCACAGACTTAGCAAACCAAAGTCAAAACACCTAGTCAAAAAGTGTTACATGCTTCTGTGAATTTTGTCTAGCGAGAATGGTGGTGGTGTTCCATAGGTACTTGTGTCTTAAATTTGCGTATGTTTTGCCCTCAATTGTCATCAAGATCATTGAGAGCTGCTGGGTGATGGATGTAGCAGTATTCTTTACAAATTTTTGTTTCTTCAGTGGGATGTTGATCAGTCTATTATGTTATTAAAAATGGCATGTTTGTGTAGTTTGGATAATAGCCGTTTTTCTTGATGTAGTTACCAATATGTGAAAGTTTCTGAAAAATGCCAAACATTAATTTGTTATTTTATGATTTTCAAATCTAATTAAAGTAGAAGTCTCAATTTCAAAAATGAATTGTATGGATTTGTCTTGCAGATTCAAGAGTTTCAAAGCATCATGTATGAATCTTTAAGTGAAATTGAAAGTGTACATAAACTCATTAAATAAAATGCCAATAGTACTGAAGGTCCATGCATGCAGCTACTTATTTTGACACCATGCTACTGTTCACTAGACTAGGAAATGAATGTGCAAATTACTGTTATCAATTTTATCAATACTACATTATTTCTGCCAGAGCAAATGCACCTGAAATTAATACTATGTGTACGTATACACATTTTAAATTGCAATGGCAAAATAATTACTTAATTGGTCTGCAATGGATATCACTATCACTTGCAGCACAATAGCAGAAACCTTGCAGAGGAAGCATATTTTACACTTTTCAACTTAACTGTTTGCAAACATTTCTGTAGGTCTCAAACCTACTGTATCAAAAAGGCTGCAAATGAATCCTCAAGCAGATGTTAAACAATATCAACCACAATAGTTATTTAACATGACTTGCTTTGAAGATAGGTGAGATGACTTAACACACTTTTACTCTTTAGCTATTCCAAATGAGCTGATGATGCAGAGAATAGTTTCTGAAACATGTTCTCAAAATGGTGAGTAAAGTGAAGCAATAAGACTGAGTTAAATCACTTAATCTACCTTCTATTAATGTAGTAGGCTTCATTGTGTATAGTTCCTTCATCTTATGAGTAGACTTGCACAGCTTTAACAGAAGTACTGTCAAGGACAATTACAATTGCATAGCTTGTGTTGGCACTACTGTTCAGTTCACCCTTACAGTATACTGCTTATAGGTAATGGTTAACAAGGAGAACTTCTTTGGCTGATATTCACAATCATGTTGAACATTTTAATGAACAAGTGCATTGAAAATAATGGGACAAATGTATTTTTCTCTCTACCCTGGCTCTACAGAAAAAATAAATTGTGAATGTGCTTTACCGTTTTGACTGCTCATTCTATCAATTGTCAAGTTTTGGAACCTGAAAATTTGTTCATTCAATTGCTTGATGGCCTCTGACTTTCCATGCATTTTTGCAAAGAACCAACCAAAATATAAGCTCTTCTGGGGTTGAAAGCCAACAATAAAAACTGCCACTCCCATCATTCCACTGTCATCCTATTATCAGAAGCGACAGACACCATCCACAGGATGCTTCCAGTTAATAAAGGGGGTACAGCCATTATTTAGTGGAATGAGGTTTCCCCAAAGGTCAAAGACCATACAGAGAGTATTGGAAACATGTTCATTGTATTCCCTCATCAGTAAAATGACATCTCTTGTAATTGTTGCATAGAGTTTTAGTGAAAATGAAAAAGACCAAAATTGATTTTCAATAATCAGATTCAATGCTGATAATGTTCAGCAAGAGTACTCTAAAAATTAAAGTTAGTAAACTTGGGTTTATGTTTCTTGATAATTATGCACAGGCAGTCCTCTTTTTTATTACTCTTTTATATCGAAGTATCTTTAGGTTAAAATAAAAGTTACAGTTTGAGTCGACTGAGACAATGTACTTCGCATATCTTTATTTTCCTTCAATGTTTTATCTTCACTTGAAGGCATTATCAAGAATTTGTCAACTGACCGAAAAACTGCTTGTCAGGTGAATATTTTATCTTTGGAGGGGAGAAATTTGGTGGAGATACAATGAGACTGAATAACATGTTTCTTTCGAAGGCAAAGTGGAAATTCATTAGATGGATTTCAAACTTCTTCATATATCTTGTATCTTTTCTCAGATATTTAATTCATAGTACATGTAGGATGGTTTTAATATTTGGGTTCTTTGCTCAATGTTGTGATCATTCGAAAAGTGTGCTGCTATTGCAAATTTGTCTATTTAATTTTGCTTTATGTTATGAAAATGTTCTTTTAATCTAGTTCTGATGTACACTTTTTAAATGTTGGAACAGTTAATTTTGTAGATCCCAGAATGCTTTTCTTGTGGAATTTTGTAAATATGTGGGTTTCTTAATGAAATTTCTGATACTGAACTTATTTACTGCTGCCAGGGTGATATTGAACTCACTAAAGATTCTTTAAAACCTTTTAGGTTGGCCAGGGGTAATATATGAACTTCTTGTAAACTTTTTTGTTCTTAAAAGCTGCTAGTGCAGTGATTTCTTTGATATCTTTGTCTTTTCAAGGTATATTTCTGATTTACAATTGCAACTTGTTGGTTCAATATGTATTTCTACATGGAAGTTAACAGTTAAGTAGATGTGAAATAACTGAAATTTGCTGTAATATTATTGCCAGATTATTTATATTTGTACATTTTAACGGAATGTGTGTTGCCTTTGGGCCTATTGTAAGGCTAATCAGGTAAACACAGGACAGGCAAAAAGATGCCCAAAACTCGTTAAAATGTACCTAACTGAAGTACTGTTGTTAATATTCAAACTAATTTCATTGCACTGTACACTTCCGTTCTCTGAGATGGGCATAACTGTCACCTTGGTCACTAGGTGCTACCTACCCAGGTCCACACCATCCCGTCTGTCCCTAGCATCCAGTTTCTTGATGGTGCATCAGCTCTTCCTTCGAGGGTGCTAAGACATTCCCTGTTGTTCAATAAACACAATCTTTAACAAAGCTCTGAATGCACAACTGCAACCAATTTGGCAACAGCAGATTCTTTTGTTAAGAGTATATTGAGAGGACCCTCATTATATTCATGTCATTAGCAGCGGAAGAAGGGCAAGGGACAGATATAGGTTGCGCGTTCGTTCTTGACGAATGACCTTGAGCAGAAATCCAATGAGTGAGCCTACCCTTAATAAACAGGTCAGCAAATGTTTATGCTACGATAACAGACACCTCTGTTTTCCTCTGTCGCGTTTGTGTATACAGTCGACTGCAGAAGTTTTGTGCGGTACGGATGTATGTATGCATGCAACGAAAATAGCAATTCAGACGAGGGAGAGATGTCGGGAATAGAATAAATGCAAGAAAGTTAAGTGGAAACAGTTATAGAGGTATAGTGTATAATACGTGTGGCTGATATTACTGCAAGTGTCATAAATTGATTTGTAGTGTTGTACTACTTCAGCTCAGAAGCATGCGCGTCATCTCACTGCAGACTGTACCTCCTCTCTCTCGTTCCCGCAAAAGCTGAGTAGAGACTCGCATTCAACCTTTCATATAAAATTTTCATTCGTCAAGAAGTAACGCGCGACCTATACCTCTTGAAATGTGGTCATTAAGGGATGGGCACTACTATATATAGGTATTTCCCCTGTGCCCAGACTATCTGGTCTGAAAATAAATTTACTTCAGTTCAAGAAATACTTATCATTGTAAAGGCAGTTAAAGATGAAACTTGTAATTGATACAGTAGAAGTTCAAAATAGTGTGGTCCAAAATACAGCAGATTTGGATTTAACATGGGGGAAAGTATGTTCCCCAAAAATATACTGTACTTTTTATCTATTTTTTAAAGTTGCGCTTAAAATTTTCTTCAAGGAGCAATACTGAAATATACTTTTCGCTACCCCTAGCGTTGACCTTGGCCACTGTATTGCTAAGAATTTCCTGAAGTACCGAGACATAAACACAGAGGATATTCTGCATGTTAGTGAGTACCATAAACAAGATGATTCTGTGAATGGAGGAGCAAAATGAATCAAACAGTATTCATCTCCATCTTGCTACAATCAAACCATATGCAGAGAAAAAAAAAATTGTGAATTATGTTGCCAAACAAAACTTACTGATTTCTTTAAGACAATACAAAATTTCGGTTAGTGTAACATGGGTATAGTGTAATTGTACTGTATAAATTAAGATTGGTTGCAGGCCTGGAATATACTCCTATCATAACTGGTGTGTAATTGCATTTAAAAGTGGTGTACTTTACCCTATATTACATACTTTACAATGTACTGTAAGTTATTATTGCACAAATGTTTCCCACCAACTCTGCGGGATCCATTTTTGTCACTTATAAGCACACATTCCGATATACTGTAGAGTTGTTATAATGCAGGGGTAAAGCATGTCCCTGCAACAACCAGGTTATTTCAGATTTTACTGTATTTTATTTTCTGCCTCACCAGGGTCTTAGAGAGTCTCATAATTATTTTCAATGGACTTTCATTCCACAGACATTTGTTGTCATGACATCAGGCACTATTTTACTGAAGTCTCCTTGTTAATAAAAATTAAAAATATAACTCTATTTAAAAAGCAGTAGATAAACAGCTTTTAACTCCAATGGTAATATCAAACTATAGTACATAATCGCACTCTTTCAAACATGTGCTGTTAAGTGTATTTTTGCAGATGCATTAGAAACTGCAAGCTGTAATTATAATACTGTACTTAACCCTCAAGCAGAAGTGCTATTTAATAAAATACATTTTGTGAAAAACTTCAGCTTTGCTTAGTGTACCAAATAAAATCTTATGGTACTGGTCATTATTTATATTACATTTAAAACTGATTGTGCTTATATCGTTAACCATGTGCTTTTTTATCTAAGTAAGAGCTTCTTGTTGCTTAAGCTTTCAAAGTGTTCTATTCCATTTACAATGCTCTAAGGTATTTTCCTTTATAAACCAGTTTTGTACAAACATTGCAAAAAAACCAAACAACAATACATATCTATACATCCACTCACGTTCACAATAATTTAAGCACACATGCTGGAGGGTTAAAATATTAGTATATAACAAACACAGATGATCACAGGCAACAAGCAAATAACATACCGTAAAATAAACAGATTGGCACTGCATAATGCCAAAACATGGCAGTGTTAAAAGACAAAGCAATAAGATTTTAATGTTTCTAAAATGAGATTTCCTTATGGTCACACTCTTAAGTTACTTTTCTTTGTTACAGCAATTCCAGATCCGTATGTCATTAGCAAATGTATGTTTTCTTCTAATTAAACCAACAGTCTTGTAAGCCCTTTACTATATTATTTCCATTCAAATGGAACTTAAAATCTCTTAAAAGAGCCACTGAGAGAAGCATAAGAAACATTAAACTGTACCAATATTATATTTAGGGGAAATCTTAACATTTTAAAGCTCCATTAAAAATAGAGTTTATATGCAAATTATACTGCACAAATGAAGTAGCATTTCAGTAAATGGTCAAATATTAATTTAGGTAGAATCACTTGTTGTAACATACTACACTTCACTTATATTACAGTTCAGAGATGAGGATGGGAACAGGTGTTTCTGAAAGATGGCCTAATTTAACCTCTTCAGCGATATGGGCGTGAAATCACGTCCATTTAAAATGACGGATGAGCGATATGGGCATGTATACACGTCCTGTGCATTTAAGCATTTAAACCTTACTTATCCCTTATCTAACTCAACTTATTTTAATCTTCCCTTTATGAAACACTTAAGTAAAGTCTATATACTTTACTGGCTTACCTTAATATGTTCGTTCTACAGTGATTTACCTCAAAACAGGGATAAACACACAAGGGTACATCTCCACATTCGCGAATTCCCTTCTTGCGGCACACGAAACACTTTCGAGATGGGCGGTACTTCTTTGCTGTTGGTGGTATTCTTTTAGGATAATGTTTTCCTTGAAGTCTGAGGGGTGCAGGGGTTTTGGATTTTCAACCCCCAACGTGGTATTGTTCAATTAGGCTGCGAGCTATAGATAGTTGCAAGTCAAGGTAGGTCATTGTCCTGGGTAGGTTTAGAGCTCTCCAAATTACCAAACAATTGTATATGGTTATATCCAGTTGGTGCAAAAATACCTTTTTATACCACTTCTCCCTTCAGCTACAAGCAGGAAAGTATATGTGTGTATTTCAACAAAGAAAGAAACGGAGTCTACTAAGTTACGAAACTCGCGTAAGCAAAAGTTGCAATGTTGCTGTATTCTGATGACTCAAGAGACCATGCATACAGTAGTGCTTTATTACACAGTATGCTGACGCATAAGCCACACATACAATGGGTTGACTACTGTTTCTTTCAGAGAACTTATATTAGATGCGTTCGACAGAGCAAAGTTGACTTTTCACCACAGTGAAACAAAATAGTGCCATTTCAACGTTTTGTAAATGCAACTCAACTTTGCTGATGACGTACATTTATATTGCATATAACAAGTTTTATACCAGTTTTTGTTTCATTAAAATAACTTAATGTTTACACAAAATACAGCTGTGTATATAGAAAGCACTTTAAATGCCCTGCGCTGGATATTGGGTAGCAGTTCTCGGCTCGCGGACGTTTTAAATGGCCATCGCTCAAGAGGTTAAAGAGAGAATAAATGGCAAAATTTGCCATAAATATTACATATTTAACTTTTTGTATAGTCTTACAAACTTGAATTTCCTCATTAATTTCATATGTATTTTATCAATACAGGCACATCTTTGTTTTTTAAAGATATTTTTAAAAATGTTGCCATTTTACAATCTGAAATTCCACCAATTGCTCCATTAACACCTTTCCAATCAATGATTTCACCTGCATTTCATCTCATCCTCTTCCTCACTCTCATACCTGGTGCTTGGCTGATGACCCACTTTCAGGTCTTCACTCTGTCCAGTCCAGAGGTTCCTGTGCTCCCCGACAGGCGTCTGACCCTAGGCACTGGCTTGTAAGTCCTACATAAGGGGAGGGTAATCAGGTAAAGCAGATAACATATGCTGTATGCTCATTATAATTACATAAAACTCAATTGTATTTCAGTGAAATTTAAAATGTATAACTGCAAATTACGTATAAATAAGGTTCTGTTAACATGTTTCTAAATTGCATTTTCCCAGGACCTACAAAAATTTACATATAAATGCAAATTACGTACAACTGGGTTATCTATAAAGCAGGTTCAAGTGTATTTTCAATTTTTTCAGTCAGTTATGAAAAATATTTAATTTCAGCTCACAATCAGTTATTTAATATCTTTTAACTAGTGCATGACAAATTTTAATACCTTATTCTCTGAAGCTCTCCTGAAAATTTCAAGCTAATAAATTATAAATTGAGTCCAAGCAGCATTCTGAATAATGAAAAATGCTAAAAAAAAATTTGAGAAAAATGGATTTTAAAGTTAAACAATATATTTTTGTACTTTACCTAAACCCAATCAATTTAATATTCCCCAGCACCATATGTGGAACCCTCTGCTGCTTTCTTCTTTGCCTCAATAGCAGTTTTTGAGAATTTTGTTTGCTTGGTTGTTTCTTAATATGAAAAGTTTCCTTTTGCCTTCCCATTGTTCACAAAATTTAGAAATGTATTGTTCTTAGCTAACCTCTCCACTATGTACTTTCACTAATTTGTAACCAAACTCATAAAATGTTACTGCTTTATCATAAACCAATGAAAAATTTAAAACCTATTAAACTCCTAAATGATGCCTAATATAACTAGAACACTGAAATAACTTGGCAAGATTAGAGAATTACAGAACACTGACTGTACTTCTCTGTTTACAAGCAAAACATGTGTCAGATTTGCGGCATTTCAGCTTGATATATCAAATTCATTTCAGCACAGGCAACTCACAACCTCTCTGAAGCAAAATTTCCTGCAAGAGTCTAAAATGCCAGTGAAATGGAAAATTACAATTGAAAGCTGCAATGACAAAGTTTAGCAAGGAATGTCCACCCACACTGGGACATCTAAATGGCCTCCTGGAGCTTTAAAAATGGCTAATATTGAGAAAACGAAAGTGTGCCATTAAAGTACAAAGTAAAACATAATGAAAAAATGCAAAAACTAAAAGTCAAAATTTTTGGCAATTTTTGCCAAATTTCATTGATACATTGCCTTAATATTAGCAAAATAATATGCATATTTTTGTATTTTTGATTCATACACCCTGCTTTCATTGAATAAGTTTAAATAGGTTGAAATGCATTAAATAAATTTAGATTATTATATAATCCATTGCTTGACAAAATGTTTGACATTGCTCTGCCAGTATACAGGCTTGGAATTACAAATGCATTATGGGTAGTAAAAACCATTTGTAAAACCACAAATAACACCACACATAAATGCAATAAAATAATAAAGCTTTTAAGCAGTTATATATTCTTTATAAAACTTAATACGTGACTCTTAAATTTAAGAACTGTAGCATACATTAATTCCAAGTTCCAATATTTGTACAATTTTATTCTGCAAAAAGCAGTGTCTCAGGAGACACCCTCATAGTACAATATGGCACAAAGCAAAAATGTAGATGACATTTGGCCATGGCTAAACTTCTAGTTGGAAGGAGGAATTAATGCATTCTTATTCCCTTTCAAAACATTCCGGAACTGATATATTGCACATTAGTACAAGATTGGCAGAACTCAAAAAAATTGTACATTCAATTGTACATACCTTTCTGGATATTCTGTTGAGGGCAAATTCATGTTTTCACAGAAGTAGAAATGCCATTCATTAACAATAAATGACCGAACTTCACTTTTTGCACAAATCTATTTTTTTTCCAGAGGTTATAGCTAGGTCAATTTCAAAGTCAACCAGTCGCTTTTGGCTTTCCGTAACAAATTACTTATCTGGAGTTCTACCATTCTTACAATCCGTGTGCTCTAAGAAGCAATATGATACACTTAAGAACTACTGGAAATCTGAAATGCAGTGCCAATTTGGATTTTAATGAGAAACCAGCTATAAGCTTGACAACAAATAATGAAAAATATGAATAACAAAACCCTGAATTTTTGTTGTGTAAACCATAGATGAGGTGTTAAGGCAAGATCACACGTATTTTCTTATCAATGGTGTTTCTGCACATTGGACAGTTTCCCTCTGCCATGGCCTCTGCACATTTTATGCATGTACACATGTGGCCACATGGAACAAAGATAACTTCACACTGAAAAAGAAAACAAGAAACACATTAAATATATTATAGAAACCCTCAAGTCTTATGCCGAAGTCCCACTGACCAACTGTTTGGTCCAAACCATTGTGTACAAAAAGGTGCATCATGAGACATCAAGAGTTGGATACAACGCGATTGAGTTGCATCTAATTTTTTCACCCAACAACTTGAAAATAGCCAATCAGCATCAGTAACATAACAATATGGCGGCATGGGCAGGCAACATGTAGTCAGCTATTGTGTATGTAAAGCTCGTGGCTCTTTTAATGCAATGGGTATTTTAATAAAATGTTTAATTTTTTCTGGAAGATTAACGATTTTTCATGACCATTAATGTATATTACTGAGATGGTTATTACATAGCTATTTTTCATAAATAATAAGAAATCCAGTTAACACTATGTTTAAATTTTAAGCTATGAAATGAGTTCAAATTTCCTGTCCATCCATACATCTTTCTATCTTCTTCATTATTATCTTCTTTCTTGGAAGTTTGAAAACAGTGTTGTAATAATCACTTTAAACCTAAAAGATGAGTCGATTAATAACACTTACTTATAATTAATATAATATAATATATATTAATTATAAGTAAGTGTTCTGTAGTGTTATTAATCGACTCACCTTTTTGGTTTAAACCATTACGAGGTACTGCTCCTTAACTCTTTTGCACTGTAATAGACTGTCTCATATTTGTGTCCTGCCTTCGACACAATGTAAAAGGTTGAGAAATACCATATTTCCTTCCCCTATGATTTTTCATCGCTAAAAATTATTAACCTATTAAACATTGCATAATTACCTCTCCTGGTTCGTTCTTATTGGAGGGGCCTTCATATGACTTGATAATGGACAACAATCGACACAGCGGTGCCTGTCACGGACAACAATGGATGCAGTGCTTGCCAAAAAGCACTGGTATTACCATTGTCACAATGTATCGTAAAATTGAAATGTGAAGTTGCAGACGTGTTTCTAGATCAGTTTGTTACAAGTCGCCATATTGTTAAGAAGAGTTTTCAAAAAACTGGTATTTCTTGTGCCATTGATGGTTCTGACGACGTGTTGTGGAATAGTGAACATGAAGATGTGTTATCTAAGCCAGATATAAATGAAGATAGTGATGAAACTGAGACCGCAGAATAGTCAGAGAAAAGAAACAATGAAACAATACATTGTAGACCCAATGAAACCGTGGTATGTATCCAGTTCATTTACAAATTACTGTATACCTATATAACTTTTACATAATACTACATGGTTTCCCTTCCTTTCTGAATTCCTAGAAGCACCACTCGCATAATTTCCTCCCCAGTGTTTTCAAGCAAATTTTTTGAGACAAAAAGGGGGGAATTGCGCGATAAAATACAGTAAATCTTTGTCAATTCGTATAAAATTGCAATAGTTTTCCAGCTCCTCTAACCTCAATTTGTTTTGCAGTAGACCCAATAACCTTGGCTCATGCCCTGTTCTCTTCTTTATAACTATGACCATGTCCACCAATGTATTTTACTTCTAATACATCTTTTCTTCTTACTGAGACTCGTGGAAACATTTCCCAAAACCAAGACTTAATATAGCAATCGCCAAATTAATATTTGTATCTGCCATGTTTATTTTGCATGCTTGTTACGTGAATTGTCATTTCTTTTAGACCAAAATGCATCACAGTGTGACAGACACTGTTTCTTTTCTGTGCAATTTCATTGATTACAAAAAGTTTGGTCAAAAAAGTTGGACCATGGGACCAGGGCTTTAGGTTTGTAAGCCTTTGATAACGGGTGAATCTAACCTGTGCATCCATGCAGATCACGCATTCTGCTGCTGATATGTGTACTGCTGGAGGCTGCTCCGCTTCTTCAATAGGCGGTGCTGTGGGTGAAGTGTTTGGATGGGGCTCATCATCTAGCTTCCTCTTTGCCAATTCACACTCTTCCAGATAAAGCCTTACTGCTTGCAGAATCGCATCTCTATCTTCTGATAAACTGACATGCGCCTGGAACAGCCAAATCCATTCAACTTCTGTATTGTCACATACAGTTTAACTCATATAATTCAAATGTTTATAATTCAAAATTGTTGTTAATTTAAAGATTTTTCTTGGTCCTGTGAATTTTGTATTAAAGAAATGTAAAAAAAATCATATGTAATTTGAATTTAATTTTCATTAACCCTTTCACTGCATTTGCCATCACATAAACAATGGGATATCTAACCCTTTCACTGTTGAGATATTTTTAACTTTCTTGTTGTGTTAACCTAAATAAATTGAACTTAGGTGTTTTCAACCATTTTCTGCTGTAAAAATTTTAAATTTTTGCAGTAAAACTGAAGTGTTTCTTTCTTTCTTTTTTTGAGAAAAAAAGCAAAATCCATGCAACTGCAGTCAAATGTAACACCATCAGCTTCCAAGCATGCCATTACACCAGTTAGGCCCAGGCGCATTTGACTGCAGTTGCTGGGATTCAAACTCGTGACATTTGGCTGTGCATGAATGGCCAGTTCATTGTGTATTGCTGTAATGGCTATCTGAATCGTTTCGGCCGAGGTGCCTCAGAAAGGGATATGAAAACCAGTTTAGTAATTGAAGGAAGAATGGCATACGTGGCAAAATATCTCAGCAATGAAAGGGTTAATTCAAAGTTTTTGTTAAAAAATGTCAGTCAAAAATTAATCTAAACATGGAAATTTAATATGGCAGCTTCGTCCATGGGTATCTGCAAAATAGGTCATTGCTCTGGGGATATTTCTTTTGTTGGAATGCAGTTTGTAGGGTGGAATAGGTTTCCTAGGTGCCGACCTTGAGCTTCTGTATCTGCTCCCGCATCCCCTTGTTTAAAACATATGTGCTATTAGTTGTCACTTGAGCTTCCTACTGTTCAGTGTGTTGGAACTCAATGCCTTATGTCTGTTAGTAAACCACATGTCCTGTACAAGACTAACTTTTGCAGAAAAAGTCATTGCCATCATTCCTGAAATTGATAAGGGTTTGAACTAAACATCTGAAATCATGAAAGAATGCAGCACACCACCACTTTGTCAACTTATCTGAAGAATAAGGAGAGAATTTTAAGCAATGCCTTGAGTGAAAATAGAAAGTCGAAAAAGAGTGAGACATCTGTAAAATCCTGATGTCAACAGGTGCATGTTAATTAGAAATGGATATATATACCTGCATTGCTAAACTTCAATTTTAGATGTAACTTTTGTAATTCAAATTTGTGGAGATTTTGAAATTGATGACCAATGTGAACACATTTCTTATATCTCCGAAAACAATTATGATTTACTCAGAAAAGTGCATGTTGACTGATTGCTTGTATTTCTCTCGCGATTTTGTTTTTCAATTCTTTTAATGTGTGTGGATTTAATGTGTATGCTTTATTCTTAAATGTTTGTTGATAAAAAATTAACAAATTTTTTTACAGAACATGGAATAACTTTGGCTCCTCAAAATAAATATAATATAAAAAATTTGCTTAATTTATCTAAAAAGGACAAAATTCCAAATTACAAGATACATAGAGAGTTTCAGAGAGACAGACACCCTCTGCTCCAGTTTGCACATGTATAACAGACTATGTGACACACAAAGTGCACTCCGCAGTCAGACTGGCATCTGTTAATTGAACTGATCATGTGCTTTTCTGTTGGCACTGACTCACTTTCATATACGTTCCATACTCTCTAATACTGCACTTTAGAGAAAAAAATCTGATGTGTTGCACTCACAAGACTTTCTTTACTCTTGTACTAACTATTCTTACAAACTCTTATTCCTCTATCTTCATGTTAATCGAGACAAAAATTTACAGAAATTATCTTACTGCTGACTTTCTTATGGTACAAGGGGAACATGGGAATGCTGTAGGCTTTGAGTGATAGTCAAATGTTTTGAAGCTTTAAAATTCTGTGCTCTTTGCATGACCAAGAGATAAAAAGGTGAATAATCACCTTCCATTTTAGAAAAGTTTAAGTATTGCAAAATTCATACAAATAACAAGGAATATCTCTGAAATGGTTCAATCCACAGAAAATGCATTTGGACATAACTTGTGTGTTTTAACAAGATTTTGTCTATTTCTTATATGCAAAAGCCATCAAGAGTAAACAGAACTATGTGAGCTACAGCCAGAAGATTTAAAATATACATTTCATTTGCCATAAAAATGTTTTAAACATTGATCAAAATCATTAGAGCCATTTTTGAGAAAATCAAAATTTTCCATGTAAAGGGTAGTTTGGGATGGAGGAATTTTCTTCAAAATCTTCGTGTCACGCCCTTAAAGTCATCACACTTAAATACCAACTTTGGCTTTTAACTGACTTTTCATTTTTGAGTTATGCTGTCCACGAGCATGTGCACGCGCACACACACACACACACACACACACACCTTTTTCTAAAAAACGCTTTTTTGGATTCAGGGTGCCTCAAAACACATATTTCCATTGAAATCTCCATCAAATTTGTGGGTCGAATACAATAGTTCCCCTACCTACTATACACAGTAGAGGAAGTAAAAACAGAAAGTCCAGTTACACAGTTCCAAAATAACAGTCTACCAACTTTACACTAACACTTTCATTGAAGTATTTTTATACATAGCAAAAGGAAATCCAACCATCATATACCATTCTTCTTGTGGAATTCTTAGATCAAGGTCTACAATGTGGTAGTTAAACATATTAACATATTTACCTTTTTAAGATCAGCATCTGTGAGACCTTTAAGTGCTTCTTTGGAATGTATCCATTGTGTCAAAAATGGAAGGCAGTGGATGGCACCACATAAAACAAGGTGCTGTGCAAGCATTGGGTCCAACGATTTCTCCATGTCTATAAGGTTCACTGGCCTTGAGTCTAAAAGTCTTTGATACTGTCGCAACCAGAAGTCTCCATCTTTGCTGCTATTCTGAACAGTAAATACAGTATAATTAGCCAGAATTCAATCGATTTTTATCTTTTAACTTGCAAGTCATAAATAATTTACAGTAAAATCTTGTTTATCCACACTAACTGGGACCAAAGGTAATCCAGAAAATCAAAAAGTAATAAGCAAACCAACATTTTAAAGTCTTTAAATAAGCAGGCTTGCTGTTTATAACGGTAAAAAACTGTCTTGTAACAAAATTATGTACAGTAAATAGTATGTATTGTTTACAAGACACTAAAAAGATATAAAAATCACATAAAATCATATCGTCCTTAAGAAAGAATTGATCCACAGTCTTCTGTTTTAAACATATGTGGCATTTGAACGAAGTACGGTTGCACAAACACTTATCATTAATAGTTCAGCACGAGTGGTGTCAGGCTGACACCCCAGGTATGACACAATGTTTGTCAGCTGGTGTGCAGCAACTCCCAATTCAGCAGCTATTTTCTTCAATGTTTCTCCTTTATCAATTCGATTAATAGCATCCAACTTTTTATCCATTGAAACTACGATCTTCTTTTGCTTTGATGTCATTTTAAATTTGTACACTGAATGACACTCCCAAACACTTTGATAAGACAAAAATAATCTGGTTGAAACCTCATATTACTCATATTACTACCTCATATTACTTATCTTACATTACTGTTCATGGATTACACATGTGAATCTATTAGGTTTTTTAATTTGAGGAACATTATAACCATGCGCTCGTGGCAGCCAGTGCTGCCACCAGAATTCCCATCTCTAGAGCAACCTTGGCTACACAAAAGCCTTGGAGGACTTCTCAATGATTCGATAGTGCAGCCATAAGTACCTATTACACATTTCAAAATTACTGAACAACTGGCCTAAATTATTAGGTACCTTACATCAAATATACATTCTGTAGTTCATGATATTAAACATCGCTCTTAATCAAACAGTTCTGTGATAAAGAGCTACCACAGTCATATGAATATATGTAGGTGTCTCTTATCTATCATAGTCTAGCATGTCTTTTGTTGAATAGATCCACCATTTTCTTTTTGATTGATTTTGACATAATCCATGTGATAGTTTGCTGATTCATTAGGAAGTTTTGGAGGTCAGTAGCAGTTGTACTTGGAATAATGGTTTATAAAATCAGCCAGAACTCTGATACAGCTCTAGTACAACTTCCTTTTGAGAACTTCAATCCACAGCAACGTATGTTTGAACTCACACCAAGTTTGAAACCTTTATACATCCAGATAAAAATGTTGTAAAGTAGGTGCACTTTCCTAGGAGTTTGCATAAGTTCAAAGAGTCTTGGCATGGATTATTCACCTAGTATTTCAAACAGCATGAATAATTTTTAACCATGGTTTTAAAAGCTTCCGGCTTGGACTTCAGTAGCAGAATGATAATGAGCTCCATGTAATTTAAGCAAAACATGGATATAAACTAAAGTTTACCTTACACATCATTGTAAACAAAATCTTCCAACAAAGTAGTCTAAAGTTTACCTCTTCATCTACCCATCTTCTTTTCTCCATCTCATTAAGTGTATTCAGCAATTGTTGCCTGCGTTCTGCTTGTTGATTCAGCAAATCCATCAGAAGGCAGGACAAGGCCAACCTCTTTTCTGATATCTCCTTCTGTGTGCATTAAACAAGTTACAGAAAATGCAACTGTAATTTCATGATATTAAACACTTCTTTTTCAGTACAGAAATACAGAGCATGAATTAATGAATAATTTATTTGTGCTCAAAAACAATACAATTTATCCTACTAAAAACAAAAATAAAATTAAACAAGTATAATTAAATCTCACAATATTTCCTACAATTATCTCAGCTGCTGGAAAGCAGCAGTTATTCCTTTAATCTACTAAAAACAAAACAATGAACAAATATACCTTATCTATATTGCATGGTATATCCTTTCTTTACTATCAGAGTCACCTCAGTTATCATGGTAACACCTAAGGAGCACTCACACAGGCATAGACTGAGTTCAGAGAGAAATCTAATAAAGAATTATGATATGCGATGTATGTTGTGTAATAAAATGGGAGGGTATAGTCACTGTATTTTAGTTTTGAAACTTCCCTGATTAATCATTCTAATTACTGATTAGCAAAGTATATGAGCAATTAAGATAGCATCAGCAAAGAGACCCAAGCCATAACCGTAACTTCCTGACAAATGAAATAGCAACCTTGTGGCAATTTTTAAATGTCACACCCCCAAATTTAATAATTTTTATCATGTTTATTGTGTGTCTATGCGTGCGTGTGTGTGTGTGCGTGTGCGCGGGCAGGGGCGCATGTGTGGGGATGGTGTGTGGGTGGAGGTGTGGATGTGTGTGTGTGTGATTAATTTTCATGCATGTTTTGCATACAGATTATTATGATATGTGTTTGTTTGCACATGTTTCTGTTTACAATTTAGTGTTGTAGAAGCATTACATTTGTGTGAGCTGTAACAGCTCTTTCTCTGAAGTTGTAAGGGTTTGAGATGCCCAGGATGACGGACTGCGTGTGCTTATGACTTCCAAATCTAAAACAACCTATAAGCACATATTGCTTGTCGCTTCTCTTGGCGATGCTTAGTTACAAAGAATAACAGGTATAGGCTTTTTCTGAGTAGATGATTCATTAAGAATTTTGACTTATTGAAGAAAGTGAACTAAATATAAAATATAAATAAAAGAGAGTTTTATGACCCAAACACTGGGTTATCACAGTTGTTTTGTTTCATAAAACTCTACAAGAGCTGCTTAAAAGCACAATATTTTATTATTCTGCATTCTGTGATTATGTAAGAATGAAATTGCATAAAGTACATTGTTGTACAGTAAGATCAGACATATCGTGGTTTCATTTAAGTACGTCAATTAATTCTTCTGCACCTACACTCCCTGAAACATGCCAGAATAAAAACAAGAGCCTGATGGCTAGCTGAGCAGCAAGACCTATACACAGGCACCACCTCATTTTTTTTTTCAGGATTCCAGCAAAAATGTGTAAACTAGAGTCGCTAAATAGAAATAGTAGACAAGCCTTAAATTTGGTTTATAACAAAGAATATCTAGAGTCCCAAATACAAAGTTTTTAAGTATTTATATTGACAATAATCTCTCGTCCTTAAACCACATTAATGTAATTCATTCCAAACTCAATAAATCCACATTCCTCCTGCAACTTATCAATACATTACCTTTTCAAATGGTTCATACCATTTAGAATACAGAGAAATGTTATGGGGATCTATCCAAAAGATATTTCATCCAAATCGTTTTACTACAGAAAAGAGCTGTAAGAGTTTTAGCAACAATTAATAGCTTCGAATCTTGTAGACTGCACTTTAAGCAATTTAAGATACTTCCATTATTTTGTGTTTGCATAAATTATGTTGTTATGTATGTCATAAGGTCTAGTGAACTTCCTCAATTAAACAAGGATGTGTACAAACATTTTACACGAAGACAAAATGACTTTTTCCTAAATTCATACAGGGGTACAATTGGAAGTAAAACATCATTCATACAGGTTCTAAATATTTTAACTCACTACCAACCAAGCTAAAGAAAATGTCCAACATCAAACAGTTTAAAAAAGAACCCAAAAATTATTTGTTAATACAATGCTTTTACAAATCCGAAGAGTTTTTATATCATATCATAAACTGTCATTAGATACTATCAGCCTGGTTGTTTCTATACACTGAAACTTAAAAAGACCTACTGCCATTTTTGTGTGGTATGCTATGTATATAATAATCTTTCACTATTTATACCAGAAATAAAATGAGAAAATGTACCACTTGTTCCGTCATTTCTAGCTTTTTGCGTTCCATCTCGACAGCAGTAAGAGCAGCAAGTTGTGCCTGAACTAGGGCTACTTGGTGAACTAAGCCCCAGCTGCGTGCATCACTTCGCTCCAGCAAAGCTGCAACTGCTGCCCTCTGCAGTTCCTCGTCTTTCTGTAGCCTCCCAACCAATTGGCTCTGTAGCTGTTCCTGGGTGGACAACATTTCCTGTAACTGCCGATCAGCTTCCACTTCCCTAGAACAAAATGCATCTCAGATAAAACTGTAACAGCATAAGATCATATGTTGGTGGCAAAATGTAACCTTGCTCACTGGTTTCAATAGACATTACATTTTTAGTGCCTGACAAATACAGTTTGTATATACCAAGATACACTTTTTACTTTATACAGTTTGTAAAAACACAAGATAAAATGTTGTCCATTAAGAAACCTGGAAATTTACCTGCTCAGCAGGGTTCTAGTTACTTCAGCGCGACCTTCTTCATATTCTCGTAATTTCTTTTCACGTTTACATTCCTCCTCCAGCAATGTTTCCATTGCATCTGCAAAAATTAATATATGTTCAGCACTACATCAAGAATTTCATTTTAAGGCTAAATTGCATCTTTAACTCCACATAAGACTTAAAAACTAGAGCCCATATTGTCTTATAACTAGGGCCCGGATTCTTAGTTTTTTAACTATTTTATTCCTTGATAGTTAACTGCAGTGGTTTAATTTAATTATCTGCTTCATGATCATCGAAGCCAAATGCTTGAATCTTATAAAACCTAAAAATAGCTAAATGAGGCTTTAAAACCTAAAAGAGGCTAAATCTTCTATTTATTTTAAAATGAAAACAAACAACTCTATTTTAAAATGGGAAAATGAAATGTTTATGAAATTATGAATGGACTTTGACTGTTACATCTTTGCTACGTCTTTTCGCTTATGTACGCTTAGAGTAATGACAGCAATGCAAGAGGCAACTGACTTGTATTTAGCTGTGTGGGACCAAGCCCTGTATTGTTGCAAGCAAGGAATGCGGGGTCGTTAGAAGTCAATTTTCCTTAGATTAGGCAGGTAATTTAAGGAGCTAGTGTCATGCCTGAAGTCAGCTCATCTCAAAGGTGGTTGATTCGCCAGTGGATAGGTAACGATCCGAACTTCACCACAGATGGCAAAGTAATATTTTGCCAAATCTGCCTAAAGCGAAATAAACCATGCCCACAGACAATAAAGCTTGAACAAATATGAACACCTTCTATACTGCACAGATAAAGTTGCATTAAGCGGCTAGGTGCTGTGCAGATAAACATACCTTACAGGAGAACCTGTACGACCTGTTCTCGAATGCTGGAATGCAGGTAAGGATTAAACACCTGTTATAATTCACATAGCGTATAAACTATAATTTTATTTACGTATTTTCCTGGTGCCCTCTGGCCAAAAATCGCATTTTGAGGTGCACAGAGGATCTACAGGACATATCAGCAACGTTGCTATAAAAAGAGGACAATAATAAAATTAATAAACAATAATAATATAAAAACTAATTCAGGAGGTTAAAGAACTAAAAAAAACTTTTTTAAGATACAAAAATAACTAAAAACTCAATTTTAAGAACCTAAAAATCCGGGCCCTACTTATAACTATTTAATACTGTGGGCTTATAATGCAAATCGTTGATAAATGGAAAAACCACTAAATGAACTTGTTGGCAATCCCTTCTTATATAACTCTGTATCTATGATATATGATGCAATAAAATATATTGATTTTTGTGATATGGATATATAGCACTCTAGATTCTGCCACATGTCGATTCACCACATTGCATTAACACTGCATATATTACTCGCTGACCTAGGCCAGGTCAAGACAATACATTGTAATAGGTTTTAATTTAGTTGAATGTGCCAGTTGGAGAGCTATGAGACGTCCATTTCACAAGGGTTTAAGTTACTTATTACATTGACGCACAAATTATTTTGTCAATTCTTCCAAATTATTTTACGCATCTCATTATAATAAAATATCACAAGATCATATACATTCATTGTACGTTCAATCAAGCAATCTTAATTATTCAAGTTATTATAGTTATTGCATAACTGCATCATGTTTATAATATGAGTCAATTGAGAGTTTATTTATTATGCTTTATATATTTAAATTCAAAATTTTTTGCAAATATTTTAAATTTCATAACTATAACTGAATGTTATTTATCGCTATTTAATCTATTAAATACATGTTATTTAAGAAGATTGCTTGTATTATTTATGATACATACATTTCACATAATACAAACAAAATAAGACCAGCTAACAAGAATAACAATTATTTATTTATGCCAACAAATTTACTGCTGGCAAGTCGTGTGTAGGCAAAGTTTGAGAGGTAGAAAAGAACTGAAAAATTCAATGCTACAGCTGGTATTTGAACCACAGACATTCCCTTTGCTGTGCAGTTGCTGTAATAATGGTTCAGATCTACTCACACAGTACTCTGGAAAATTACCATTCATATTTGAATCATCCTCGTAATAATCAAATGTCAACCTTTTATAAGATCTGATTGGATTTAGCCAGTCCAGCCAGCCTATAATTTTTAAATGTTATTTTAATGCTTATGATTGAAACAAATATGTATATAAAGTAATTGTACATGACAGCTTGGTTTTGTTAACTGAATGTTTATTATTATGTAATCTGTTATCAACTTGTGGAAATTAACATTATTTCAATATTTCAATCATGTTTGTGTAATTGGTGATTATTTTGTGTCATACCATCTACAGGAGGAGGTTCGAAACATAAATTAATGTTGTTATTTACAGCACGACCAAAATGACCTTCAAATCGTGAATATGCGACAAGTATGGAACAAGAAACTATATTGTCGAGAGTAACAAGAACCAAACGATATCACTATAGTTACCTATAGAACATTTTTTAAACAGAGCTTTGGCTAATGAATTCATGGAAGGTGGAAGTGATTTTTCATAGCTCACTGAAAAATCATAAATGTTATGGTTTTGGGCTTGCTAGCAAGTTAGAAACATTTATAAAAGTGAACAAATATTTTAACAAAGTAAAAGTGATAATAGAGTGTGCAGCAAAAGAAATTCGGAAGGTTAATTTGAAAAGTTAAGTTTACACTTTATTTCCTGGCCACCACCTGAGAAGAGATAACAATTCTTCTCGCTCATCGCACAACTTCATAAAAATGACCACACCATGATAGTGGTAATGCAGTGTTGATAAAAGAAAATATACACAGAATGACTGGAATACGCTGTGCAGTTTTATGGTTGCAATAATCAGTGTTACACTCAAGTTTATTTGCTCTACTACATAAAGTAGAGGAAGCGTGTTCCACCCAAAAATATGAATTCGAGATTTCACAGGAAATGTGGACAGCATAACTCAAAAACCAAAAGTTGGTTAAAAACCAAATTTGGTATTTAAGTTTAATATCTTTGAAGGATGCAAAAGGAAGATGCTGAAGAAAATTCCTCCAATCTAAACAACCCTTTACATAAACTTTTTGAAAATTTTGATTTTCTTCAAAATGGCTCTAGCGATTTTGATTAAAATGCCATATGTTTAAGATATTTTTATGACAGTATCTTGAATTTTCTGGCTATAGCCCATGAAGTGGATGACTTTAGCATAACTGGTAAACCGTAAGAGATAGACAAAATCTTACTGTGCAAAAAATGTAGATCTTGCTAGACCACACAATTATGTTTAAATAATTTTTTTTTGTAGAATGAACAATTTCAGAGATATTACTTGTTATTTGTGTGAGTTTTGGAGAACTTATACTTCTGTCAAATGGAGCATCGTTATTAATTTTTACTTTCTCCTTGTGAAAAATATTGGAGAGCAAGAGGATTAATGACTTCATTGTCAGAAATCCAGCATTAGCTAACAACAACTTTCTCTACTGGTAAGTAGGGAAAGTATTGTATTCCACCCAAAAATTCGATGTCGAGATTTCACCGGAAATATGTGTTTTGAAGCCCCCCGAATAAAAAAAAAAACATTTTTAGAAAAAGGTCCGTGTGTGTGTCTATGTGTGTGTCTGTGTGTCAGTCTGTGGACAGCATAACTCAAAAACGAAAAGTCGGTTAAAAACCAAAGTTGGTATTTAAGTTTATTGTCATTCAAGGATGCGACACAATGATTTTGAAGAAAATAGCCCCACCCTAAACTACCCTTTACATGGAAAATTTTGATTTTCTTGAAAACGGCTCTAACGATTTTGATTAAAATGTCATATGTTTGAGATATTTTGATGACAAATGAAATGTATATCTTGAATTTTCTGGCTATAGCCCATGTAGTCGTATTTACTCTGGACAAATTTTGCATAACTGGTAAACCATTAGAGATAGGCAAAATCTTGCTGTACAAAAAATGTTGTTGTTCGCTAATGCTGGATTTCTGACAATGAAGTCATTAATCCTCTTGCTCTCCAATAATTTTCACTGATGATATTGAACTTAGAACTTTAGCGAAATGCAACAACGTTGTTCATTTTTTTATATGTTAATCGCACAAAGAGAACAGAATCTCAAAGGTCAAAAAGATTTGACTGTCACACAAAGCCTGCCGTATTCTAATATTCCCCTTGCACCTACAAGGAAATAAGCAATAAGATAATATGTACAAATGTTTATCATAACTAACATGGAGATATAGGAATAAGAGTTTGTTAGAATGGTTAGTACAAGAGTAGAGAAAATCATGTGAGTGCAACACATCAGATTTTTTTATATGTTATCCGTGCAAAGAGAACAGAATTTGAAAGCTTTAAAAGATTTGACTATCGCTCAAAGCCTACTGTATTCCTATACTCCCCTTGCACCTACAAGGAAATAAGCAATAAGATAATTTGTAAAAATGCTTATCTGTCGTAATATGAAGATATAGGAACAAGAGTTTGTAAGAATGGTTAGTACAAGAGCAGAGAAAGTCATGTGAGTGCAACACATCAGATTTTTCTTTTAATTACCACAGAATAAACCAAAGTATTCTTCTGCTTTTGCAGCAAATTTCAATAAACTGAAATGGCAACTGTTGAGGAGCCTATAGGACTAGCATTACCCCCTTATCACCACTCACCCAAAAACTGAACAGTCACCCTCCATCAACCTTATAAGATCAGAAGTAAAGCCCTAACCAAGACCATCACAGGCTTACCAGGGGCCACTGTATAGACCAGTTGGTGGGAACACCTATAGCCACTTCCTATGTACATTTGGAAACATTTTGTAGTCTGATGATTACCAAAATGTCAAAATTCATAGCTTTCTTAAATTATTTACAGTTTAAAAGTCCAAGGAAAAAGTGCCATAAATAATTTAAGGGGAGACTTACTAAGCACATCCTTACGGTGAAGAGACTTGTACTCTTCATGTGCGATGTTCAGCAGGCGTTCATCCTCTTGCTGCTCCTGTTCCAAAAGATGCTGCAACTGTTTAGAGTCTCTGGCTGCACTCAAAGCAAGCATCTGGGATAGCACAGAATCAGCCTTCTGTTCCACTGCAAGTACAATGGAAGACTATTACATTAAAAATACTATATCACATTTTCCTGGGGACTAAGAAAAATTTGATTTAAATGAGTGTATAGTAAATAGGTAGGATCTTGTACTTGTTTTCAATGAGAATGATACCAATTTATATAAAACCTTTATTTTCATTTTCATTGGCTTTGATTTTAGTCTCTTGCAGGGAATTTTGCTTCAGAGGTTGTGAGTTGGCTGTGCTGAAATGAATTTGATATATCAAACTGAAATGCTGTGAATCTTACACATGTTTTGCTCGTACTAGTCAGCCACCATATGAGTGCACTCGTGAGAAGAGTTACTAAACATATACGTCACAAGTAGGTGGGGTTTCGGAGGTATAGTCGTGTAAAGAAAACATAACCAATCCTAAGATGCTTGCAATGATGCATGCTAACTATGTAAACAGAGTAACACCAGCAGTTCAAAATTACTATCTACAAGACAGTTGAACTGTAAGTAGTGCTAGTGTTGCCACAATATTATATCGTATGGTTTCTAGAGTCTCTAATAAACATAATTCATTAGTGATATTACTGAAAGTATAATCATGTTGTTTCATGTGGTAATATATTGTATAACTTTTCAAAAATTTTGCTTAGAAATATGTTTTTTTATTCATTGACTCATTGTTGCTGGTGTTTATGTTTCGATTTTAAATTATTAAAGTACATGAATGGATCCATAGAATTAATGATATGGGAAAAATAATTATTTTGAAGAATCAAGATTGCATAATGAATTTTCAAATACCACCAATCAATTTTGTCAACAAATTTAATTTAGATGTGCAGCGGTACTTCCATCACCATTATTTGCAGTCTGGCTGCAGTCTTCGGAAGCCTTAGCTAGCATCCAATTGCACACACTCAAGGACACCTCCAACTCCGGCTGACTTCTTGCAGGGGTTCTCCGAGGTCAGAGGTCATTTTAACAGGATTAAGAGTAGGTCACACCCGCACCACCCATGAACATCTGTTGCATGATGGTCCAACACCTGCGTGTCCGACATGTGGTGCACACTCTCTGTCTCACACTTTTCCTAGATTGTCCACGTTATGCTCAAGAGTGCCAGTCCCTTGGCCTGCGTTCCTTATGGGTGATGACCCAGTTGCTGTAGATAAGGCACTGTGGTTCGTTGCCGACATTTGGTTCGTGAAGCACGTTTAACTTGTGCTTTAGCTTTCGGAGGTTGGAGGCTATTAGACAATGATGTGTTTTAACATTACACTATTTTATACCTTTTTTAGTATTTTACATACTTACTGATTTAACTTTCACTTTCTAACCTTTTAACTTTTGAACATTTTAACCTTGTAACTTTCACTTTTAAATTTGTAAGCTTTTGCAGTTTTCATGATCTGACCTAGGGCCCAAATACCTAGCTGTCATTGGGCTCTTAAATGTCACTTGCTAGCTACCTCACTCATTCTCTCCCTCACTCTCACTACATCCCTCGCTCTCAATCCCTCCCTCAGTCACTCTCACTCACTTCCAGTACTTGGTAACACAATGATGAATGATCCATCAAATAGCAGGAGTAACCATAACAACTAAACAAACATTCAGGGCTGAGGATGCAACAGATGGTATTGCAAAACTAGTTCTGCAGAATTTATAATCATAACATAAGTGTTGTTATTAATATTTATTATAACTGTTATAGTATACTGAATTTCACACAACTTGAGGTTCAGCTACCCTCTCATTCTGCATCAAATTACCCAACCAATTGGATATATATCCTAGAATTACAGCAACATAACACTTAAAGTGTTACAAGCAATAAGTAGCATCAACTCCAACTGGTTTGGCAGATATCTTAGCAGATTGAGTGCACTTCAAGTGGATAATAAATTATACTACCTGTGATTGGCTACAGCCAAACATTCATTGCATATTATTGGATATAATATGACACGTCCATCCTCTGCTTTGGCCAATCAAGGCTGTGTTAAGGGCAGTTACGCCAGCAATATCTTTAAGGATGTCCAAGCAGGCAGTTCTGCCAGTATTGTGTAAACCACGATGTCATCCAAAAAGTATATTATCAGCAATGTTTTTATTTGTTTACCTCATCACCATGTATACATAGATAAATGTTCTAACACTCACAATAATAAATGAGAAGAAATGTTACAAATGCAGAATATAGTAAATACACTGCAGGGCAAACGCGGCATAATGACCGTGGAAAAATTGTTGGAATTTAATTATATATATGCAAGATATTAAGACTCTGCGAGGTATCCTATGATGCATTTAGCCGGTCTTTGCTTGGACATACTCACATGTATTCTAAATCATGATGAAATAAAGACAGTAATAAGGAAATTAATACGAGGGTTGTTTGACATGTTCTCAGAACGGAATAGAAAAAAAGTACTTACGACACTGGAACTTTTTTTATTTTTCAATATAATCTCCTTGTAGACTAATGCACATAGTCCAGCGATGTTCCAATGCCTTAATCCCATCTCAAAAATGAGATTTCTCCAGGCCTGCAAAATAGTTGTTAACTCAAGCCATCAATTCTTCATTTGAAGAAAATCTTCATCCACCAAGGAGAATTTTCAGCTTCAAGAAAAGATGGAAGTCTGACGGAGCCATATCAGGTGAATAAGGCAGGTGTGGCAACAATTTATACCTTAGTTGGTGTAATTTTGCCATGGCGACGGCACATGTGTACAGGAGCGCACTGTCTTGATGGAAGATGACTTTCTTCCTTGCTAAACCTGGCCTTTTTTCATCTATCTTTTGGTTTAATTGCTCTAGGAGGTTAGCATAATACTCTCCAGTAATGGTTTGCCCACTGGGGAGATAATCTACAAGCAGAGAATCCCCTTCGCGTCCCAGAAAACTGATGACATTACCTTTCCGGCAAAAGAATTTTCTTTGCTCTTTTTGGTGGTGGAGAATCAGCATACTTCCACTGTTTTGACTGTTATTTTGACTCTGAAGTACAGTAGTGGACCCAAGTTTCATCTGTGGTCACAAACCAGTGCAAAAAATCTTGTTCGTTGCTCCTAAAATGTGCCAAGCATTGTTCCGATACTTCCATTCTCATGCATTTTTGATCCAGTATCAAAAGTTGTGGCACCCATCTTGCAGATAGTTTTTTCATATCTAATTCTTCAGTCAAAATTCAATATACCCTTTCAGATGGCATCTGGCAAGCTTGAGCAATTTCATGCACCTTCAATCGGCGATCCTCCATTACTATTTTGTGCACTTTTGCACTGATTTCTGGGGTAGTGACACATCATGGCCAGCCACTACACAGATCATCAGCTAAGCTCTCCCAACCAAATTTAAATTTGTTTTCCACTTGGCAACAGTTGAATATGAAAGAGCAGAGTTCCCTAGTGTATTCAGAAAATCGGCATGAATTTCCTTTGCTTTCATACGTTTCTTTACGAAATACTTAATCACTGCTCGAATCTTGATTTTTTCCATCTTTGCAAGTCACTATGCAAGAACAATACAGTCGCATCACCACTACAGCTATCTTCCAAGAACATTGTCGTGACATATGTTTACAGGCAACAGTCCAATAAATATCACGTGAACAACTCGTGGCGCTAAAGCTGACCTCTCATGGTGATTCCGAGAACTTATCAAAGCACCCTCGTAAAAACAAGTGGAACAAAGTATGCATATGAAAAATGTATACAAAAGTGTTTTAATTTGTGTAACTAAAATTTTGTGAATTACCTTAAGTCATAAGAGAATTAGACGCCAAAATATAACATGGTGTTTCTCTATGTTTTTAAATACTACACTGCATCCTGTCAGTGCATTTGCTTTGTACTGATCAGTTATATTTTATTTCAAGCAAATCGTGCATCTTTATATTTGCTTTATTTGCATCAGTATGTAAGTACCAATTTGACAAAGCCAATAAAACTCAGTGCCATTTACTTAAGACATAAACCAGTTCCTATCTGTTCCCCACCAAAGAGTGGCCAAACACTAACTTGGACAGCCCTGTACAACAGAAGTAAACAGGAGCATGCCAGGTTCACTATTAGCTGCCTGAATCACTGCTGCTACCAACACATACGTGTGATGTCACTCTAATTCTAGGATATTCCATATCTCTTACCATTAGGATTCATATAGTTGCCCCTTTCCCTGTCACAAACTTGTAACTTGCACAAGTAACCGAGCAAGCAGTAGTAGGCTTCAACTGATTATCTTGTAAACCAGATTAACAAAATTCCCTCACATTTGGTTTAAAAAAAAAAAAAAACAAAATTCCAGTTACTACCAGAGTGGAACCTATAATTTAGCAATTATTTTATGCTTGAAAAACAATTTCCAAAACCAATGACAAGGCAGAATACCTCGCTGAAGATGTTGAACTAATCTCAGCCTTTCAGCCTCTCGATCCTGCTGTATCCTCAGTATTTCAGACTCTAGCTTGCTCTGCTGCTCCACAAGATCCTCCAACAGCTGAAACAATATATTTCAATAAAAAATGTAATTCTCTTTTTATTCTAATGTATCACACATAAAACCAAAGCAATAGAATAGATATTACAAATTACCACACAGAAGCATACATAAAAATGGAAAACATTGCACCTATGGAAAATAGTAAAATACAAAAACAAATGTAGGATCTTGCAAGCTCAGAATTTTAACACATGAATATTGAAAAAGTTGTGTTTAAGAGCCCGTCGACAACTAGGTCATTAGGGGGAATATTGAACAATGTCTTCTTCCAAATAACAATATTGTGCTCTAAATATGCACTACAAAGTTCTTTACCTTTACAAGA
Source organism: Tenodera sinensis (assembly GCA_030765045.1). Lineage (NCBI taxonomy): Eukaryota > Metazoa > Arthropoda > Insecta > Mantodea > Mantidae > Tenodera > Tenodera sinensis. The sequence continues at coordinate 166,126,938 of CM060966.1, forward strand.
ATACAAATTAATTGAAGACAACAATCAGATTTTTAGGGACAATGAACAAATGACCACTTCAAGAAGCAATACACAGTCACTTGATTTGTTTTGTTTTGTTGCTCCCTAAAGATTTTCTTGAATTTGGTATATGCTGCTGAACAGTATGTGAATTTTTTTGTTTTGCACAGCTCTCAAAATGTTATACATGAATATTGTTCATAACAGAATTAATATCGTAAAACTGGACAACTTTGCACCATAGACATTTATTATACTATGCAGATGATTATGAAACAGTCTTATACATGGGTCTTTCAATATAGCATGTTATTTTAAAGCTGCTGAGTTGTACTGCAATCTTTTCTAAACTTATACGTGTTCTTCAATAAGTGCTTGGCCAAAGACATTTCAGTTGAAGTTGTGGTTCTTCATATTTTGTTTTCATTGTGAAACTTTCCTTGCTGATGGTGAATAGGTAGGCATTTATAAATTAATTTTAGTTTCTGCATGAGTGTATGAGTATAGCTAGAATCTCTATATGCTTAAAATAATGTAGGGCAATTATTTAATTAATAGAACGAAATTCTCCAACAGCACATTATGGGGTACAACTTTGCACCACCATTTTTTCTCCATTCTTCAAAACTGCAACTGCCATTTTCAACAAAGAAGTTTAATTATGTTGCAGTCCTCTTCTACACTATACATATAATATAATGATGATGATGATCACGATGACGATGATGATCACGATGACGATGATGATCACGATGACGATGATGAGGACGATGACAATGACGACGATCATCATTTATCATAATGATTATTATTATTTGTTAATATGCAGGTAGAATTCTCTCAAAACAATATCTGGTTTAAATGAATGAATTCCAGACTCTTGGAAGCCTCACTTCAAATTTTTAGTCACATTTACTGTTGCCTTCTTCATTAAACACAAACGCTGGATGTCTTTTGGTCCATGAAAATTACTTGAAGACGTGTCTCAGACATGTGAAAAGCCACCCTGTGAGGAAGACAAAAGATGAGTTTCCACATCTTCTTGGCATGAATAGAAAACCTTCAATTGAAGCAGGAAAAAGCATTTCATGGAAATACATGACTATCAAGAGGAACAAAAGAAACTGTGGAAACAAAATAAACTGCCTAAAAAATAAAAGTAAAAAAAGAGCCTAGAAGTGACATCTGACAGCAATTCCAATTTGGAAACTGTATTAGATGATAAAACCGATGTCAGTATTGTGTCATCAGAAACTGAAAGTGAAAGTCAAACGGGCTGGTCAGAAATCTAAAACATATTAATAGTGGTGATTATTTAATTGTCAACTATTTCGGTGAGCTATACCCTGGTTTTATTACAGATATCCAGAAGAAAAGAACCCAAATCAGTGTATTGCAAGTACAATAAGAGTTGGAAGTAGCCAGTTACAAAAGATTAATTTGGTATGATGTTGGAAATGTAATAGAAGTATTTTTGGAGCCCAAGAATCTATCAAGATGTCTATTTTTTTTACTGTTTCTGAAATGTCAAACTACTCTTTAAAATGAAGACTGGGCTTACAGCCATATAAGTCACTTGTATTAACACATTGGAATAATTATATTTAGTTTATAAATGTATAATTTGAAATATAGTAGTGTAACTTTGTACCAAGTGGTGCTTTTAAAGGGCTATAAATGGAAATAGACATTTGGTGCTAAGATGTCCGCTTTCAAAACCGTTTCTCTGAAACCAATGGCCATCCAAAACATTGGTAGTCCTGGACATCTGTAATTCCGTCTTTGAATTCTCTGCACCATTTACACACGTGTTGTGCGCTCATACACTGCTCTCCATACACTTCACACAGTTGGGAGTGAATGTTCACCGGTGCAGTCATTTTGCCTACAAAAAACGCATCACAAAGCGTAATTTGCACCTGGCGGGAGAAGCGAGTGGAAGCTCCATTTCTAACAGCTGCCAAGCCAAGCAGACAAATCATAGGGAGGGGTACTGGAAGAGGGAGAACCAAGCTACATACCAGTGTTGCCAGATCTCCTGTAACAGCATTCCTTGGGAACCTTATTTTATGGACAACCCTCGTAGATTCCAACTAAAAAATGTAATGCTATAGCCAGAATTTGAACCACAGATGTTCCAATTTCTGTCTAGTTGCTCTTAGTTACCGTAGTAACATGTTGGCACAACATAGAATTCCCCAACTGATTTGCATTTTTACTGGTAAACCATAAGGAGATCTCAAATTACACGGTACAGATGGCATTGATTCTACCTTTCCAGCAATGTTCAAATAAGGCATATTATCTACAAAACCAGAAGATTTTTTGTGATATTTTGAGTACAGTAAATAATTTCTTGTTAGCATACACAAATGATCTTTCTTACATTTTTAAAGTAGTTTTTTACTTACTCTTCCTTTGTTGCTTTTCATCATATTTTGTAGATGAAGCTCACGCTTTTGATGCTCCTCCATTTGCTTTTCCAAAGCCAAGAGTTCCTGCTGTCTTTGTTCCTAGTTATCATAAGCAAGATACGTTAAATTTACAATATATTCATAATCAGTTAATCTTGTACATTTCAGTTATGCTCTAGCACATAAACAAACAATACTCACCAGTGTGTAATGTAATGAAACAAGCATCTACTGAATTTCATTATTCTGAACCATGTCATTCTTCAATAACCTTACTTCAAAAATAAATATAAATTCTTTATTTTAATATATTTTTATTATACATATACATGCTTGATATGGAGAAAACAGAGTTAATAGTATATAAATCTGCTGAAAATAAATTGAAACAATGAATCTGTACAGATAAATCAGGAAATTAAACTAAAAATGGAAATTCCCAAAAATAACCACAGCTGGTTCAATTACATTGATCTGCATTAAACCAGCTGCTGTGCATATACTTTATGTGAGCAGCTTAGAGGCTTAGGTTTCTTTACAATTATTCACAGTATTTTTTTTAATGAAACTTCCCAGCAAAACAAAGGCTTTTTTTCCCTCCTGATGATCCACTTAACAGTTTCTGAAATGGTGTAAGAAATTAAACAATGGGAATCCAGAAAAACATTATTATCTCAAGGGATCCTGGGACTGAAACTTATATTTTTTATATTTTTATGGGTAAGAAATCAATAGTATACACACCTGAAGCTATTAACAGTGAACACCATATATTTAAGATAAAGGAAGCATGTGGTCTCTACATTATTTGTGATATTGGTAGAAGAAATCAATACTTTGCACGCTTAAGGACGTTTATGTTATAAATTACCACATCAAGTTCCAGCACAATTTGTTTTATAGTTTTGAGTGAACTAATTATTAAATTTATTTGCATTGTGAAAATACTGTGGCATAGATACGGCAAGCAACCATAGAGGGAGTAATGTGATATTGGGTCAAGCAACAATGAACGGACAGATAAGGTCCAAAGCTACAGGGCATACACAAGAGTGCACAGCCTTGAGCGACTGTGTGTACATGACTGTAACAGAGTTGAGAAATTTTGCCAATTCTCGCTGAGTCATCATGTATGTGTGCATGGAAAGATCTCAAAAGCTCATGTGACATCAGCTTAAGTATAAATAGGACCAGAGATAGCAATAGGGGAGTCAGTTTTTGAGCAGTTTAGTTGAGTCTAGTTGGAGTTGTAGTAGTGAGTTTAGTTGTATAAGTCGTGTACAGTTAGCTTTTAGTTACAAGAGTGAGTCGACCAGCCTGTTAGTGAGTATGTAATGTGTTGTCGAGTGATTGTATCATAATCGTCAAGATATAAGGGACAGAGAAACTGGAGAAAGACATTGAAAGACTATCAGAAGAACAATTGTGAATTGTAATAGCAAAAAAGACTATAAACTGTGTTAGCAACGAAAAGGAAATTGTGCATTTGTAGTAAAATTTAAAGAAAAATAAAGTTATAGTAAAGAAACTGGACTTTGGATTTTGCACTCTTTGTTACAATACCTTAATATTCAAAATATTCCACGTGCATCAAGAACTAAAATGTCACAACAGTTTCATTATTTTATAAACTCTAATTGGCCAACAGACACCATCAATCTCTGGCATGAAAAAACATAGCTAGTTTTAAAGTAATTAATTTCTTTGCTTTGATGGGCATTAAAAATAACTTTTTTAACTTTTATTGTCTTAAATGTTTTTAAAGCTAAACAAATTTCAGATTTTGAAAGCAAAGACTGAAGGTGAAGTCACATAAATGGAGCACATGTTGGAAAAATTCTAGGAGCATAGCCTAAAATTTAATACACATTGAACAGACAGTGTATTAAAAAAAAGTAAAGTCCAGAAAAATCAATTTTTCTACACACATACATCATGATCATGAGTTGGATTATCAGTTTGTCACACCTTCCCTCTTTTGTCTAGTACAGGGGAAGACAACTTCAGGCCGTGTGACGTATTTAAACAAAGAGCCAGCTTGTACGTTCATGTGACATCAGGTGAGAGCAGTGTATTGCTAGGCTGCCTAGATCAGCGGCGCATGTGTTCAGTTCTCCGTGTTTCACACCAGTTTGAGACCAGGCTTCAAGATGTAGAAACATTGTCAACTACGTTTCAGGTTTTTGCGACCCCGTATTCATTGGATGTCAATGTTTCTAGCAGATAGCAAATTGAATTGATAAATTTACAGTGCGACGATTTGCTGAAGGACAAATATAAACACAAGGAAGACTCGGTAATTGTTATAAGAATGTTCCTCAAACCAGATTTCTGAGGTTATATGCCCTTGTTGCACGGATATTATGTATGTTTGGTTCTACGTATGTGTGCGAACAATTCTTTTCGGTTATGAACCTTTCTAAGTCAAAATCCTGAAGCATATTGTCAGATCAAAATCTAACATGCCGTACATTACACCCTACCATTGACAAACTAGTTAAAGAAAAGCAAAATGGCAAATGTCGGAAAATGTCCACCTAATTGTTCTGTATAGCTCTCCTCTAGCTCAGGCAATATAGTTATAATTTCTGTTCTATTGGCGTTACAACATGACTGTTCACATAAACTAGAATTATATATATGGCATAAAGCTGAAATGTAATTATTTATAATCTGTGACTGTTCCGTAATTGAAACAGTCAGCATTAAGATAACGATGTCCCACATCCCATTTCCTCTTGCCCGCTGTGATGTCACACGTTCAACTGGCTTTCTCTGGGAGCATGTGTGCTGAGTGAGCTGACGTCACAGCAGCGTTACCTGTCTTCCCCTGGTCTAGAAGTTTCTCTCCTCAGGTTCATATCTTTTCCCTTACAGTAAGATGCCACTTAATCACTCGTTTCCACTGAATTTGGTTCTTTTTGAGCCCTTTTTGGTTCATATTTTGTTCACATGCTGCCGAAAATTTAAGCAGAAAAGGGACATACAAATGTAGCACACAAGGCATTTAAAGCCTGTTCTAGAACTTCAAAAATGGCACAATAAAAAAGATTTCATTTTCAACCAATGACTTAAGGTTTGGGGAACATTATGCATAAATTTGCATAAACCTAAATATTGTCAATTTCATCATTTTTTGGCCATTTTTCAGTCCCAAGATCCCTTAAAAGAAATGAACTAATAAATTAATTTGTATTCAGTTTACTTTCTTATACTTAAATACAGCTTACTTTATCACAGACTTCCAAGCCTACGCTCACTCAGACTTAAATTTAGTTTTCTCCATTACAGGCACATAGCTTAAAACAGATAATTTCTTCATGCAAGAAAAAGGTGGAAAACCTAAGAGTATAGCTTTATGCAAACTAACAATGGGGTATTAAGGAATAGGATGATACAAAATTAAATAAACTTTGAAAACAAAATTAAAAAGGTTTACATTTACTCAACATGCCTTCAGTCTCTCAAGCTGCAGGATTTTGGCCTAGAATGGAAAAGGGAACAGTACAGTTAATACAACATACAGATATGTACACAGATACAGCCAATAAGAGTAAAAATAAACAGTGTGAAATATTTTGCACTACTCTCTCATAAACATATGTGCTATCTTATTTTAAATGTTACAAAATAATGTACAGTGCTACTACAAAACAGTTTTTTTTTTTTAATTTGATGTGGTTTAAAGTAGCGATGCAAATTGTAAACATCTGATGTGTTACATTTGCATGACTTTCTCTAGATATTATCACATATTTTTATATAGGTTCTACAAACTATTCTTGCAAAAGCTTAGTTATCTATCTACTACATGTTAGTCAAGATAAATGATTACAGAAATACTTTCATTATATGTCTTTTTATAAATAAAAGAGAGATATACAAAGCTAAAGCAATAGTAAGACCTTTAAAAAGTGAATCACTATTTGCCGGCTTTAAGATTCCATACTATTTCCGTAGTATCGTGAGAAATAACTGAATGGTGATAGCACTTCAAAAAAATGACGAAGTATTGAAAAATTCAAACCAATAACAATGAAATATCTTGGAAATGATTGATCCCACAAAAAGTTATTTGAAATAAATTGTGTTTTTTTAAAAAAAATACTCACTTTTTGTGAAGTTAGCTTCTGTTTAACCCTTATGTTTACCATTACACTAAATTATGAAAATTTATTCAGAATGAAGTGAAAAATGTGTATTCTGAAGTCAGAAGATCGTGGAGTTCAGTAAATCAATTTAAAACAATTCTGGTTTAGATTTGATTTATCCTCATGGTTAAGTTTGCTTTGCAGAACTTCCCAAACAAGCAAATTTTGTTCAAATTCTTTTTTCAACATTAAGAGAAATACTCAAAGAAAACAAAATCTACAGAGAGAGGATATGGCAAATTATTTTTGTATAAAACTGGTATTTAGCAATAGGCACCCCCATGGACAAACACAATGAGTCATGTCTGGACTCCAAATTTATCTAAGTCCTACACAGCACAGCACCTAGATGATCATATGGTTAGTAATATTAAAATTTGGAACTTGTGAGAACTTGTTTCTGCTGCTACACAACTGTATCGTGTTTGGTGTAAACAAGGCACTGTGCCATGTAGGACTTAAGATGAATTTGGCATTCCAGACATGAATAATTTTTTTTGTCCACGGGTGTACATTGATCATGCAGCTTTCACCATAATCATAAACCACAAACTGAACAATATATAACCTAAGGGAAAGCTCAGGTTGATTGTCTGGTGGAACACCTACATTGTATGAAAATTATCGATTCGCCAAACTGCATGTTATGTAATAATGACAATCCCATGACCTTCGAACATCTGAGAAAGTGTGGTGATTCCAGAGATTATGGAACAAATGGTCAACTCTAGTGGGAAGCCAGAAGACTGATGGCAAATGGTCCACAAGTCTAGAGCATTAGATTAAATAAATAAAACAGTGAAGCTTCCAACTGTGTGGAGACAGTGAATTGTATTGTATACATCTCGACAAAGCTTAAAACATTGTACGATGTCTATAAGCTACCTATATATTAAATAAACATGCCTTTTATGTGAGAGGCAGTGAGACATACCAGCTTTGTGTGGGACACCCTGCTCATAATGATATACAGAATGTAACAAAAAGGTATGTCAAAAATTTGTGAAAATGTTTCTTGCAGACAAAGGATAAAAAAATGTTATATGAACATAGGTCCAGAAATTGTTTATTTACTTCTTAGATCATTTTTTCTACAGCGGAATCCCATACAAGAATACTCGATGAGAGAACTATAGGGAAAAAGGAAATCACAGCACATGTTCAAAATGGTCTCCATTAGCTCCAATGCATTGGTCAACCCGCCATTGCATGGACTCCCTAGTGCGCTGAATTAGGCCTGGAGAATTCTGTATTGTTTGGCAGCCTTTCACAATACGAGCACAAAAAGCCTCTAATCGGCATCTGGAGTTGTATAAACAAGAGATTTCAAATGTTCTCACAAATAAAAATTTAGTGGTCAGCTGAATGTGGTGGACACGGAATTGGTTCACCTCTTCCCATCCATCTACCAGGAAACCTGTTATTCAGAACTCCACAGACAGAAAGACTGAAATGAGGAGGAGCTCCATCATGCATGAAGTATATGCCTCGTCTTATTGGTAATGGAGTATCTTGCAACAAGACTGTAGCTTAATGACTACATCACCTATACCTTATTTAACCAGATGTAAAAGTGAATGTTTACTATTGTCCATTAAACTGTTCTGTTGTGGGTTTATGACCACAGGACAGCTACGTATTACACATCTCACCGTATAAACAGAGTTGTAGAGAATGAGCTCTACCATGAAAATAAACTATTTTCAGACCTATGTTCACATAACATTTTTTATCCATATGCAAGAAATGTTTTCCCAAAGTTTGACATACCTTTTTCTTACACCGTGTATAATGGAACAAGCTATTTAAAATACAGCTAAACTACCATGTCAGGTTTAAAACAAAATTATATATAAAAATCGTTCATAATGAATGTTTTAATCAATTTTAGGAATTTCATTAAGGATGATAGCTTTAGTATTCATACAAAATATCATAAATAGGACTAATACTCACAAACATTATCTCAAAGAAAACTTGTATGTTCCAAAAGGTTTCATGAAAACTATTTTGCAGTAACATAGAATTTCTATTTACTAACAAAGTGGACTATTTGAAAATTTTGGTTTGTGCATGTTTATGAGAAAAAAAATATTAGACATTTAATTTATGAGCAACTAACAGTGATACACCAAAGATGCAATGATAAAGATGGGTATGCAACAATGCTGAAACAAAGCACTTAAAGCATGTTAATTTTGAAGAGAGAAGTTTTAAGAGGTACATGTGGCCAAATTTACATCTTGTCCATGCAAAATGTGTAAGGCAAAGCTCAACTAGTTGCTAAATGCCTCCTTTCTTTAATACGTGATGAAGCATCTATGATTAAGCTGCTTTTAATTATGGCAAAACAGCTCAGAATGTGACCTTAAAACTAAAACATTAAAATACTCAGTGCATATTATTTTCTGTTTACCGTGCTGCTCTTAAATTTTTACACCCTGTGCATGCCTAAAACTTTGCGCATAAGCAAACATGGCTCTGGCTATTGGATTTACTTTAAGAAGTAAATATTTTATTACCAAATTACTGATGAGTCAACAGCCTACTCATTCTTACTTAACAAATTTTAGATAAGTTAGCATACTTACCAAACTCTAAATTTTGTCACAAATATTTATGTTAGGGAATGTTGGGTACCTTGATAAATAACATCAGGATATTATTGTTTTAAGATCATGATATTGCCTCCTGAAGCTCTAAAAAACATGCAAATAGCCTTTTTTGCGAACCTCGTTAGATAGCAGAATCATACAGAGAAGGAACGTAATAGGAGCAAATGCGAGGTAGAGGAAGGCGGAGAAAGTGGTATTGCCAATATATGAAAAGCAGGTAACTATGTCAGCAAATGGATTTTTGCGCACTTTTAACACTATATTGCACTGTTTTATTATATGTACAAGTATTTTAGGAACAATAGTGAACACATATTTATTTGCTTAAGTTCTTACATCTTGCCTCAATAAAGTTCAATTTACAGACATTTACACAAATAAATAACATATTATGTGTGTCAATTATTGTTCCTAAACATGTATTCTTAATATTTGTGCAATAAAACAATGCAATATAGTGTTGAAAGTGTGCAAAAATTCATTTGAAGTGTTTTGGTAAACATACTACATTACCCCAAATTTTAACTTAGGATATGTGTATCAAGGCAGTGCCATGGCCGAGCAGTAGACTGTTCGCCTATCACCAAGGCACTCCAGGTTCGATCCCAGGGATCTGCATGTAGTATTTGTGGTGTACAAAGCAGCATCTGAGTGGATTTTCTCGTGGTTCTCTGGTTTCCCTGCCACTCATTCCAACAAATGCTCCATCATCACCTTTCCAATCATCCATGTCACCTGCATTTCATATCATCCTCTCCCTCAACCTCTTCCAGGTCTTCACTCTCTGTTCCAGAGGTTCATCTGCTCCCCAACAGGCATCTGAACCTAGAACCAGGCTTGTAGGTCCTAGTGGTGTAGGTCCTCTATACGGAGAGGGCAATCAGAAGAAGAAGATATGTTTACCAGATGTCAATGTGGTTGACCTGTCCAGCGACATGTCCTGAATTGAAATTCAGTATCTGAAGCAAGTACAAGTGTAGAATTGACTCCTCAGCAACTTGGTTGTAAATTAGTATATTTGCTTCGCTGTGCATGATAACATATTTTTCATAACTGGTAAATTATTCATCATTCCAAATTGAGTATATTTCTGTCATCATCCAGAACTGTTTAAGGCAAACATGTACCTCTTTTATTGTTGCTACTCCATCTAAGTGATAACCTAGCTATTTTTAAGATTAAGCCCTTAACACTTGTTTCTTCTAAGTTTCAACATTAAACATTTAAATGCATCAGCCAGCTGGAACTGCATCAGGATTAATCGATTTTCATATATTTCTGAGAGGAAGACTGAAATTTACTTCCACTAAGAGAAACTTAAATGCCCAGAAAGAACTAAATAGTTTAACCCACTGGGCCTGGATCTGTGGTCTGAACTAATGAACGCAGAGTCAGAGCATGGAATGGTTCTGTTGTCCAACCATGTATTTTTCCTGTTGCCATACAAATGGCACTTAATGCACATTGGCCATGCTTTTGCTATGATTCTCTGTGCCTTTTGTGTTGGTAACATTGTCATTTCAAAGACATAAATATACAAAAACAACTTCCGCCATGTTCCAATATAAACATATTTACTATCAAAACACCATTGAAAGGTTTGACAGGGAAAAAATTATGAAAAGTTTATTAGAAAGTAATGAGAATGACTACGAAGATTTTAACTTTGATTCTAGTGAATCCAGTTCAGATAGTGATGATGATAAAAGGAAATTACTATAGTGAAGAAGAAAATACTGTGAACGGTGCATCAGCTGGGAAAGAAAACAACTGGACATGGGTTGTTTTGATATAAATTAGGATTACTAAAGTATTTAAAACATAATATGTATATGTAAATAACACATACAAACAATTTTATTGCAAAAAGTCTACAATAGTGTTACGCCAGCAACGTACAACAAAGTGTACTCATGCCAGACCAGCAAGTGGGCAAAGGCATTCAAGGTCAGGCTACCTCCCTTGTCTGTTTATGTATATGTGACATAAGTTCGAGAAAGGTCCATGTGACTCATTTCCTCTATATAAGGAGGCTAGGAAACAGCAGTTAGAGAGTTTACAGTTATGGACATGAGTCGGTTAGTGTACCAGTGAGTGCGACACAGCTGCATGGGTGTGGTATGTTGCGTACGGTGTGAAGAAGATTCTAACCGGCATTGAGTGATTGTAAAGTCATAGTGTATGAGAGATAGAGGAAGTGAAGAAAGACACTGAAAGGACTGAGCAAGGTTATGAGAAGTAAAAATTGTGAGTTGTGATAGCACAAAAGACTGTAAACCGTGTTAACGACAAGAACAACACTGTTTAAACCAAAAGGTAAGTCAACCTCCCAAACATGTTCCGGTAAATTATAAGTAAGTGTTGTGTAGTGTTATTAATCGACTTACCTTTTTGGTTTGAATTCAATTTTACAACACTGTTTTCAAACTTCCAAGAAACAAGATAACAAAACTTTGTATTTGCAATAAAATTTTAGAAGACAATAAAGTGATAGAAAAGTAAAAGGACTGGATTTTGTCATTTCGTCACAATAGATTTGCTTAGTTGTAATGTAAAAAAATAATCCCTTTTGTTTAATATTCCTGAAAAAATATTCCAGCCCAAGTGCTGCATCAAAGGCAAAAAATGTCAGGCCCAATGGGTTAAAGATGTACCAAATTCTGCAATGCTGCCCATTCAGTATTTACTTATAAAAGAATACAGCAAAAGAGGCAAACAAAATTGATTTTACACATGGCAGTGTAAGCATAAACTGACTCAACATGCGAATGCTCTGAAATGTTATCTATAGTTTTCAGTAAGCTGGCATTTGCATTAGTCTATAATTTAACAGGACACTAACTGCACAAAGCCAGCTAATAACAGTTTGATATACTGTAAACGCTGCTACGTACCTGGAAAAGTCTATCCTTCTCTTCCCACTCCATACCACAGTACGATGAGCTGCCACTTGTTTCTGAAGAGTCATCTAAACTATCAGCAGGAGAGACATATTCCACTCCCAATTCTGCTCCAAAACAACAAACATATTTTATATTAACGAGTTGAGATGGTGCTTGTTTATTGCATATTATGATTTCAATAACCAACATGCTTTAACAAGTGTGTGCTAACAATTTAGCTAAATTATCAAGTCGATTTTTGACACTGCATCACTTGAAAACACAGTTTCTGTGTTTCAAAATGTAAATGTTTTCCCAAAATAGTGAGTTGTATTTTGAAATCCTGCCAACTGACATACTTATGGAGAGGTTCATCCAACCACAACCAGGGGCAAGATCAACCACCGCGATGAATGAAGCAGGCAGTTGAATAGGAACTAAGGATGGGAGCAAATAGCTTCTGAAGCATGCTTTCCTTAATAAAAAAATCTGATGTGTTGCACTCACATGACTTTCTCTACTTTTGTACTAACCATTCTTACAAACTCTTATTCCTACATCTTTTTCGTGTTAGTTGAGATAAACATTTGTACAAATTATCTTATTGCTTATTTCCTTGTAGGTGCAGGGGGAATATGGGAATACAGTAGGCTTTGAGATTCCGTTCTCTTTGCACAGAATATAAAAACATGAATAACAATGTTCCATTTGACAGAAGTGTAAGTTCTCCAAAAATCACACAAATAACAAGGCATATCTTTGAAATGGTTCACTCTACAAAAAAATGTATTTAACCATAAATTGTGTATTTCAGCAAGATCTATATTTTTGTACAGTAAGACTTGGTCTATCTCTTATGGTTTACCAGTTACACAAAAGCCATCCAGAGTAAATAGGATTACATGGGCTATAGCCAGAAAATTCATGATAAATCTCATTTGCCATAAAAATACCTCAAACATATAGCATTTTAATAAAAATCCTTAGAGCCATTTTCAAGAAAATAAAAACTTTCGAAAAATTTTTCATGGAAAGTGTAGTTTAGATGAAGCAATTTCTTCAAAATCTTTGTGGGTCATCCTTGAATGACATTAACCTTAAATACCAACTTCGGTTTTTAACTGCCTTTTCGTTTTTGAGTTATGCTGTCCACAGACTGGAACACACACGAATGCGCACACCCACCCGCCCACCAAGAAGGCTAACAAGGAGGCTGAAGTTATTGGTATTCCTAAACATGAGTTTAAGGCTAGCTGTGGAGGACAGATCATTTCATGCAGGAGGGGGGTTTATCTCTAAGATCACTGAAAAATGGTGATTCATGCTTGTAATTTACGGTATTGCATTAATAAATTAATTTTGAATGTGTACTTTCCCTATTTCATATTTATGAATTTTCTTCTATAACAGTGTGTCATCTAACAATACAGGACTTCCAATTCTATAATCTAAAGGTTTGCATATAGGGTAAATCCCCTGTTATACTAAATAAACTAAAATAAAATGCCTATTTTTTCTGTCATAGATGTGCTTTACAATTTACACACTTTTCTTTTCATAATTTAAAGTTTCAAATCGGTATTCTTTCACAAGCTTCTTTCCGCTGCTTGTTAATCGAGATAGGCATTTATAGAAATAATTTCATTACACATTTCATTGTTGATACAACAGGAGATCTAAATGATTGTCAAATCTCTGCTGTCAGCTTTGAATTTCCACTCTTTACATCTCTCTCTCCTTCTCTCTGTATTAATACAGAAGAAGAAGAAGAAGAAGAAGAAGAATAAGGAGAAGAAGAAGAAGAAGAAGAAGAAGAAGAAGAAGAAGAAGAAGAAGAAGAAGAAGAAGAAGAAGAAGAAGAAGAAGAAGAAGAAGAAGAAGGAGAAGGAGGAGAAGGAGAAGAAAAAGAAGAAGAAAATGCAGCAGAAGAAGAAGACAAAGAAGAAGAAGAAAATGCAGCAGAAGAAGAAGAAGAAGAAGAAGAAGAAGAAGAAAATGCAGCAGAAGAAGACGAAGAAGAAAAAGAAGAAAATGCAGCAGAAGAAGAAGACGAAGAAGAAGAAGAAGAAGAAGAAGAAGAAGAAGAAGAAGAAGAAAAAGGAGAAGGAGAAGAAGGAGAAGGAGAAGAAAAAGAAGAAGAAGAAAATGCAGCAGAAGAAGAAGAAGAAGAAGAAGAAGAAGAAGAAGAAGAAAATGCAGCAGAAGAAGACGAAGAAGAAAATGCAGAAGAAGAAGAAGAAGAAAATGCAGCAGAAGAAGAGGAATAACAACTTAGCACCTGAAATAAAATGTTGGAAAATTCAAACCAATGACATCTTGGAAATGATATCACAAAAAATGTATTTCAAATTATAATCGGCACCAACCACAGAAAGGGCTTGACAGTTCATGACAAGGGAGAGGCCACATTGCCACTTATCGCAACCACATGGAGAGCATGGTATGGTATGTATGACGAAGATTGCGCCTGGAATGTTGAGCACATATTATTTATATTCGTATGCGAAGACAACAGTAAAATACTGAATCTACATTCAAAGCATAGAACATGCAAGTATATATCAGTCTAAAGGTTTGGATAACAAGAGAGATGTACCTGTGATATGTTGATGCTTATTCTAATGGGAAAATGCTGCTGATATCCCTATTGTTCTTCTTACCGATTCCTACAGCATGCAAGGTCATATCAGGTACATTAGACGTTGGAATAAGAGGCCCCCATTCAATTTTTCTTCGAAATGTTCTCTTACAGAGCATACTATTTCCTGTACTTGTCCTCAGAATGGGATATATGTACTAAAACATGGTTTTATTTGGTTCACGAGTACATTCAATTTTTCGTTTAGCAGTAATATCTTTGTCACTATTTTTCGGCATTGTTAAATACTCATTAAAAGCATTAGCACAATTGCAAAAGCTTGCGACACACCACAAAACAGACTCAGACACATGTAAACACAAGACAAATAACCACATAAATAGAATGATGCAAACAAACTTCTCAGCACACAGGCAATCTCTAAATAATGCAAGCCTTGCAAGCTGGGGCTACAGGAAGGCAGTAGTTGTATATATGCAGCGATAGCATAAGTTAATAAGTAATACAAAATCCATTCTGAATGGCATCTGTTATTTCCAAGATATGCATTGTCTGAATTTTTCAACACTGTTACTTTTAGAAGTGCTGTCATAATTTAGTTGCTTCTCGCAACATCATTTAAAGATTTGAATATGGCTTTGGCCTTCTGTACCCATGTTTGTGAACAATGAATCTATTTCTGAAAAGATTTATCTCAATTAACAAGAAGTAAATACAAAACCAAGCTTTAGCTGGAATATCTGGAACCAATATAAATATAAACGATAATCACTACACAAAATCTTGTGAATGATCAAATTTCATTAAAATGATGCATAATTTTGGACTTCTGCATTTCACTTTCATACAGGGTTGTCAACCCATATGATAATTATGGGGCATACGATAATTTGAATGCTTGTACTCATGGTTGTCAACCCGTAGGATAATTATGGGGTTGTACGATAATTTTGATACCGGCAAAATATCATTTTCACGGGTTTGTCACACCAACGAAATGAAATTAATTACAAATAGCAACACCAATTTTACCCTCATGGCCTGTCCCCATCCCTCTTAGGCAACTATGTCATATCCTACTAATCCTTCTACCCTTTATCCTCTTGTTGGCAGTGTGTCCAGATCTGGTAATTTCAATGAAGAAGACACTGTTCAGAAAATTGATGATCAATGGAGAAAACTCAGAATAAGTGATATTCCGTGTGAAATAAAGAACATGCCTGAACCAGGCAGTTTCTGGAGTGCTGTTAAACACATGTCACCTTGGTGAAAATACTGATTTCAAAGAATGGCAGAGGTTGCATTATCAGTAATTTCATTGCCCCACAGAAACATTTCTTGTGAAAGAGTTTTTTTTTTCCAAACTAGGTTTAATAAAAGCCAAAATTAGAAACAGATTGGTGCTACATATGGTAAATGGACTTATTCAGTCGTCTCAGCTTATGAAAGAATGCGGTGGGTCCGAAAGTCTTCAAATCACCGAGATGTTACAGTTTATCTCATCAACAAATTTGTATAATGCTGCAACAGTTGAGGAAGATGAACTTTCAGATGAATAGTGCAAGAAACAGTACTAAAGTTGTAATACTCAATGTGGTCATCAATCTTGTACGTGGATACCATAAACATCAATACTATTACATTTTCGTAAGTGTTATGCTACTAGCACATAACACTGTGGGTGTTATTGTTGTAGCATTTGGTTTATGTTGTACGATAATTTTGAATCCAAATGTATAATTTTGAGTGGCCAGTACAATAATTTTACTTTTAAACATTGGCAACCCTGCTTTCACGTCATGTTATTTAGGGCAGCTTTAGCACTGCAACACTGCAATAAGCACAATGGTGTAAAATTAATTTCACTGAATATTCAGAAATTCTCCCTTTTTTACCTTTTACTCCAAAATAGGCCACACTTAGGCGCACTTTGATCAATATCCTGCAAAATGACGACATTCACAAGACAATACTTACTTTTTACAAATTGTAAAACAGTAGTAATCATATTCCACAATTTACTTCAGACAAAAGAATGTCCAGCCATTAGAAAATATGTATTATAGATTATTTGCTCCCAATACTTCACTTGGTGAAAATGTTCTGCTGTCTGGTGTGGTTCAATTTGAGAAATATGTCCTATCACACAATCACTCACTTTGTATGATACATTTTAATTTACTTTTCTTGGCACTGCTGGGACTTTTAACTCCCAAAAAGCCTTTTCTTGTGGAGTCACTAAGGAAAATGATCCTTACCAAGCCAGGTGTAGGCAGTGCAATACTTCACTAGTGTCACAAAGTCAAATTATTAAAAGCAATGAGATCAGCAAGAAAGATGCTAATACAATTAGGCCAGCCACAGTTCAGCAAAGTTCAACTGTCATCTGTGCCATTCCTCAGGCAGAAGCTAATGCTGAAATAAAACTTTGTGCATTCTTAGCTGATTGTGCAATAAGATTCCCTTTTTTGTGCTATACCTTAAAACAAATAGATATGAGAGATTTTATATGTCCAAAGTTAATTTTTATGATGTGAGAATTTTTTCTGTCTAGTCTAATAACTCTTATTAAAAATATGGCAGTAATGCTAACAAAATTATGTATTATACTCTTGGCATAGTTGTGTGAAGTATGGAAACCAAACTGTGGAAACTAGAAGCAGAAAAGCACAAACCAAATGGAATGATGCTAAATTTAGTGGTAGGTAACTCAGTGAAAGAAAGCAATACAAGCCATAGAAAGTTTCTTAGAGAAAGAAAGAAAAAGATGAAGAATCAAATTACCTTTTTTAATAAATATTGTTCATTCCATATTTCTTCTATAAACTACATTTGTAAACCTTTTTACTTTCTCTGCTACATATATAAGCAGGAGAAGTATTGCATTTCACCAATATTTCACCAGAAATACATATTTTGAAACTCCCTGAATCCCCCCCCCCCCAAAAAAAAAAGAAAGCATTTTTGGAAAAAGATCTGTATGTGCGTACCAGGTGAAAGGAAAGTCATTACATTAATTTACACCAGTAGTAGATCTCAGTATTTGAAACACATTTTGTATCTTAAGTTTTTGTCTCTGACCATTTCCTATGGAGATATTTTAGTTTTGTTGAACACAAGCTGGCAATCCTGCACATTGTGTGGGTGTCACTTTCACTAGGTCAGTAATACACAAACACTGTAGCAGTGCATCTTGAGAATATAAACATATACTCTGCTATGTTCTTCCATGTTTACTGTGTGAGTGTATGCCAATCATAAGCGTTAGCTTTTAAAACATTACATGTCCCTGTTTACATCTAGAAACTGGTTCAATTCCCTGACCAACCTCAATGCAACATTGTGGAGTTACTTCACCTCTGAAAGAGCTGTTCAGAGTATTTCTTCAATTCTTTTATGTGATTATTTCGAAACTCGGTGTGATGTCCCATAATTATTACCGAAACTATGTCAGAAATAAGTTGTTCTACACATCTTACAAGTAACAAACTATTATCTTTGTACATTCTTGTTTCAATTTGGAATCCACCACGGATACCACATATGGGTCCCTGGGATCGAACCTGGGCTGCCTAGGTGGTATAGTAGGCACAGCTTATTGAGATACCCCAAAAAACAACCTTGACATTTTTCCCCCCATTATGGCACAGTCTGGTTATATTTGGTGATATTCCATCCGTTAGGTTGCATTAGTACTGCCAACTGTTTGTAACATGTTGTTGTTAGCTAATGCTGGATTTCTGACAATGAAGTCATTAATCCTCTTGCTCTCCAATATTTTTCACTGATGATATTGAAGAGAGCAATAGCAGTAAATGTAACCGCTTTTTAGAGAGCACCATATTTTTATGTTTTGGCGGTCACATCGCTCTCTCACAACCCCCAGAATGTCTGGAGGACCACACCTGTTGTTGGTTTACGGCTCTCACCGACCTGACCGGGAGACTTATCAAAATAAATTCACCGACCATATCCTCTGATTACCAATCAGAGGACGTATTACATGCCATGACAGGTCAGATGTTAGGGGTTAAGGTTTTATAGAGAAATTAGAGAAATGGAGAGGTTGGAAAAATAAAGACTCTCTAGCCCTCGGGAACCCTAATAGCATCGGGGTCGGAAGAGAACAAGAGATGACCAAGGTAAGGTCAGATAGAAAAGTTACTGTGAGGAGCAAAACACCAGTAAGTGGAAGTATGGTTATATGTTTGTAACATATAATCATGGTAAAGCTACAGCCATAGCTGGTGTTATTGCATCTGTTATGTTGCACATAAGTCCTTGTTTATGAATGTGTTGCAGAGAGGCCAACCGATAGATTTTAAAACAAGATTCTGTTTAGACGCCGTATTAATTAATTAATCTCTGGACATACTGCTCATGTTTGCGTGATTTTGTCTTGAATTGTTTTAAAGCACTATATGCAGTTATAGTTACTGTTGTTAGTTTTGTGTTTGCTACACAGTAGTGCATTAAATATATATTACGATATTTAGCATCCTGAAGTGATTTTATGCAAAAGTGTTACTACACAACAATATTTGCCAAAGGTGAGTACGTTCTTTGTTGTGTGGTGTTCAAGCATTATTATTGTTTGAAAGTGTGATACTTTAACCCTGTGATATTTGAGGTTAGAAATGCCTTTATTATGTACATTGGTAGGACTGCTTTCTGGGATACTTTTGCCTGCTGTTTAGTGTAATGTTGGCCATGTTGAACTCTTGGGAACTGCCAATAAACTCTGTCCACTATAGGTGAACATTTTAACAGCTTGGCCACAGCACCACCGACATTGAAATTATAAGGACATATATATTGTTGGAATCTGAAAATACCTGTGAAACAAGTAATGAATGAGAAAGATCAGCATAACCTGAATGAAAATTTGTACAAACCTCATACTTCAGGTTTTGATACAAGTGATAACACAGAACAAGAAGAAGCACAAGAGTGAGTGAGTGAGTGAGTTGGGTTTAAGGGCCCATCGACAACTAGGTCATTAGGAGAAGCACAAGAAGAAGAAGGTTTCACTGCACATGGAAATGAAGTTAAAGCAGAATATTTCATTGCTGCTAGAAATGGTGAATAGAAATTTTGTGAAATGATGAATTGTTGAAAGAAGACCACTGAAATAAATTACAGATTAAAAGTGAATCAAACGCCTATCACGCTCTGATGAAAATTATTTTGAATAAAAGGTTCTTAAAAGATTTGGCTCATATTCCACATTATAGACATACTGGCAGTTTGGAAAATTATCAGTCTTGGTCTCAGATATGCTCCAAAAATAATACATCTTTCATATAATGGCCTTCAACTTACTCCAATGGATGGAATCAGCATGGTTCTCAGTGTTCACTCTGTCTCAGAATCGCTATCAGAATGGTTTAAATCTTGAAAATCACACTTTTTGGTTCAAAGAGATAAGGACTGATACCACATCTACTCATTTTCAAAGCAGATATTGAGTGCTGTTTATCAAGTAATAGGTATTAACATGTAAGCCTTGTTATGTAATTTAAAATACCACGATTTATCTGAGTTCATGGAGCCCATGACATCAGGCATCAAACATCACTGCCAGTAACACAAGAACCACCCACCTTGGAACGATGAAACTACCTGTGTTGATACCTATTCTCGATGACAAATCAACTAATATGGCAAATGAAATACTCATTTTTGTGTTTTGTTCCCCTTTAAATATCCTGCACCCCCAAAAAATTGTAAGAAATGGAGATGGCTGCAATGAAGACACCTAATTTAGAGGTTTAGGAGAAGATGTGAATACTTGGAAACCTGGAAGCCATCTTCTAACCCTTTTTAAGATAGATTCTGTTATAGCAAAATCAACCCAGAATGTTAACAAAAGACTCCATCTAGTTACTACCACACATGCATAAAAAAAAGTGAAATCTCCAAGAAGCAATTATTTGAATCCTGTTTATATACACACTAATCTAGGCATTGTAGTCTAACTTCGGCCAAATTTTAATATCAACAAGGCCATCATTCATATACACACACTAAATTTTTAAATAACAGGATCCAGTGATTTTGCTGCATGTTTTTAACTCAAATTTTGGCAGCTCTTTACCTCTTAACAACAATGACAAGTACAAAGTTTCTCCTACTGAGAGAAATGCAAACTAATCAGAGCTGTATAGGAGAAACAGTTTAACGGCAGGTCCCAAAAGTTTCACATAACCGAAATTACTCTAAATTGAAGTATTGCCAATCTTAGAATAGGATTTACTAATATGAAACTATGTGATTAATTGGCCTTATGGTTGGTTAAACTAGAAGCTTGGGACTTAAGTACCTACAATATGTAAGTCGCCACTAAGGTATGTTATCTCGTATAAGTTTGGATTTCTTTGTTGGTTAACAGAGAAAATGCAAGTGAGTTGGAGAATTTAGTGTTGTGTTGGCACATTGGCCATGGTAGCTCAGTGATTAAAATGGCCAGAAGATCTACGTTTCAAATCCTGGCTATCGCATTGAATTTTTCAGTCTCATTCTACCTTTCCAACCTTGTCCTACACACAGCTATTGTGTGGAAGAACAATTAATCACATTGATTAACCTTATAGCTGGTTGAACTAGAAGCCCCAGACTTAAATACTTACAATATGGTAAGTCGTCATTAAGGTATATCTCATACAAGTTTAAGATCTCCTTGTGTAGTTTACAGGGAAAATGTGAGCAAGTTGGAGAATTATTATTTATTTATGCCAACAAACTTACTGTTGGTTTTTTTAAACACACAAGCCGTGTGTGGGCAAAGAATTTAATGCCATTCTGGCAGTTTGTCACAATAGCTCAGTGGTAGAGCAGCCGCCCGGTAAGCGGAAGGTCTGTGGTTCAAATCCCAGTTGTGGCATTGAACTTTTAAGTTCCAGTTCTACCTCTCAAAAAGTTGGAGAATTTAATGTAACGCTGGCATGTTGGCCATGGTAGCTGAGTGGTTAGAATGGTCGGACAGAGAGCAGAAGATCCGTGGTTCAAATCTCGGCTATGGCATTAAATTTTTCAATATCATTTTATCCTTTTCAATATGAAACTAGTCCGCAAAACCTACTTTGCAAATCTTGTTTTGAAAAAACACTTTTGAGATTAAATATATTGTACTATGTTTGCTCCGCTAATACAAATTGTGTTGTAATGCTGACAATGAGGAAGTATGAAATACTTATTTTAGGCACTAAAACAATACCATATACTTATGTGTACACGTGAGACATCGTCTGCACAACCATTTAAACCCAACAGTTTACCTACCTGAAAGTTCAGACCTGTATCGCCAACTTAAGAATTGCAATTAACATCAACTGTGACTGTATCTTCAGCTGAGGTATATTCTAGGAACAGTTGCAAGTAATAATGTCAACCAAACAGATGGAATGTCACCAAAAGTAACCAGAGAGCACTATAACGAGGTAAATGTGTCACAGTTGGCTTTTGGTGAATTTCAACAGCTTACGTTGTCTGTAGGATACAGAAGTTTGTCAAACTCCACATATTTTCTCACACACACACACTCTCTCTCTCACACCTTATTTTTTAAATAAAAAATTCTCAAGTTTTTTTTATTTTGGAGGACCTCAAAATGTTTATTTCAGATGAAATCTCTATTTAAATTTTTGGGTGGAATAGAATGCTTCCTCTCAAACGTATACAATATACTCGTAAAAATACACAAAAGCGTCCCAAGATTACCTATGTGAGCACTGCTCATGTTATGCAAGGACTGTTTACGAGGGTCCATCTAGGCTAACTTTTGTATACTTTTGTAGGAGCAAATAAAATAAACAGTTTTAAAAAATAAATTACCTTCAGCAAGAAAGCGCATTGTTGCCACAGTGCCTTGTTCCAATGTGTGTGCAGGTGGGTGTGTAAAATTTGTTGCAGTGACACGCAGCTCCTTCAGGCTTACAGCCAATGCCAACTTCGATGGTAAAGTTCTTAAGGATTTGTTGTCTCTTAGATCCAACTGCTGCAAACGTTTCAACTTTCCAAGAAATTCAGGCACTGATTTCAGGTTATTTGAAGATACATTCAGCAAGTTTAGTTTATCCAGCTCACCAACAGCCTCTGGCAGGTACTTCAGATGATTCTTGCTCACATTCAGTACCTGAAGATGAAAGGAAGATGCTTTATATTACATTTCAGTAGCTTCATTTTACCACTAAAATAATGTGGAAGCATTTGTCAGTGTTACTGCTGTTGACTTAATGTTAATCCGAAAAATGAAAATTGCATATATAAATTTAAAATATACTGGCAAATGCTCACACTCTTATACGTGAGCTGTGTAAGATTGTAAATGAAGACTTTAATTCACTATTGACCTCATCATTAGACTGTCTCAAATTAACATGTCCAATCTTCGCATACATACATTTTTTTCTAGAATTTCCCTGCAAAACTTGGCGGGTCTTACAATCAAGGAAGTTTTATTTTTGAGTAAATATGGTACATTGAGAAATTTTCTTTAAACTCATATATAACATATTAAATACATATATATGTGTGTGTGTCATATTTAAAAATCTGATGTGTTGCACTCACATGACTTTCTCTACTCTTGTACTAATCATTCTAACAAACTCTTATTCCTATATCTCCATGTTAGTTAAGATAAACATTCGTACAAATTATCTTACTGCTTATGTCCTTGTAGGTGCAAGGGGAATATTAGAATACAGAAGGCTTTCTGCGACAGTCAAATCTTTTGACCTTTGAGATTCCATTCTCTTTGCACGATTAACATATAAAAAAATGAACAACGTTGTTGCATTTCGCTAAAGTTCTAAGTTTTCCGAAACTCACACACATAACAAGGAATATCTCCGAAATGGTTCACCCTACAAGAAAATTTATTGAGACATAAATTGTGTATTTAAGCAAGATCTACACTTTTTGTATAGTATAATTTGTTCTAACGGTTTACTAGTTATGCAAAAGTCTTCCAGAGTAAATACGACTACAGGGGCTATAGACAGAAAATTCAAGATATACATTTCATTTGTCATCAAAATCTCTCAAACATATGACATTTTAATCAAAATCGTAAGAGCCATTTTCAAGAAAATCAAAAATTTCCAAAAATGTTCCATGTAAAGGGTAGTTTAGGGTGAGGATATTTTCTTAAAAATCTTCGTATTGCATGCTTGAAAGACATTAAACTTAAATACCAACTTTGGTTTTTAACCGACTTTTCGTTTTTGAGTTATGCTGTCCACAGACTGACAGACACACACACGGACCTTTTTCTAAAAATGCTTTTTTTGGATTCAGGGGGTCTCAAAACATCTATTTCCAGTGAAATCTCGACATCGAATTTTTGGGTGGAATACAATACTTTCCCTACTTACCAGTACAGAAAGTAAAAATGAATGAAAGTATTATCATCAATACGACAGTGAAAATAAAAGATATAAAGTGCTAACCTTGAGATTCTTCAGGTATTTTATGTCATCCGGCAAGACTGCAAAATGATTGGAGTGTAAATCCAAAACTTGCAAAAGTGAGAGATCCATCAACGAGCCCCCGCCAGAAAGAGAAGTCAGTTGATTCTCCTGCCAAATAAAGAAATAATCAATTTCAGAACATATACATATGTTCCATATCCTAAATGTATAATGCAAAATCTGTCATTGAGGTATCCCTAAGATCTTACATCATATATATCCATAAATGTAATAAAACTGTAATCATAACTTCTTGTTTTGCATAAACAATTGATATTAATTTACATGAATGGGCTAACTAGAGACCAAATATTACATTTTTAAATGGCCAGACTGTCTACACCTTGGTATGTACCTTAGGTCCCACTTAGATAATATGCTACACGAAATCTTAATTTCCCAATTATTATTTGTCCCAATGGGATGGAACTCTATAGAGTATACAAAATAAAAATAAATCAGATGTTAATTATTATTTATTTATGCCAACAAACTTACTGTTAGTGTTTTTAAACACACAAGCCGTGTGTGGGCAATGTTTGAGAGGTAGAACTGGTCCCATCCTGTATTTTGCAAGAAAGGGCATTTCATTTTGCTCAGATGCCTATTTATCAGGCTTGAGATTCTTTTACATGCCATAAACTATGATGCAGGATCATCGATTTTACTCCCCTTCAGAAGGAAGACATGCTAAGGTTTATATGTCCAAAAAAATCCACTGCCCTCTGATGGATTTGAACCTGTAACCTCAGGAACTAGAGTAACGTGCTACCCCTAGATCACAGAGGAAGACAAGAAGAGGGGAGAGGAAGTCACATTAATAATTAATAAAGTTTAAAAATAGGACATTGCTGGCCTTGAAATGCCATACGCTTTCTATGACATTGTAAGAAAGAATGGTGACAGTGATTAAAAAAACAACAGCTGCCATTGTTAAACATAATATACAATGTTCTTGGGCAATTCAGTTTACAATGGAATAAGTTAACTATAGGTGAGCAATAATTGTATTGTATTTATTTTGTCCATAGAAACATGGTACATATGTTACAGGGCAAGTGAACTTAACAATATAAAGACAAATTTTTAAGGAATAATAGACGGTTGCAAATGCAGATATATAAAGTTCAATACAAATTTAAAGTACAAAAAAGGAGCCAAGATATATAAAAAGTATAAAGTTTCAAGTTACAAAAAATAATCATTTACAAAGGTACAATTTATTCTACTTTAAGATGTAGGAATTCCTCTACATTGTAACAGCTATAGTCCAGTAAAAAACTGAATACCTTTTTGAATTTTTGTTGAGATTCAATGCCTCTTATGTAATGGGGTAGTGTGTTATATAAATGTAGACCAGCATATGTGAAACTATTTTCATAGTGTTTAGTTCTGTGTGAGTGTAGAAATAAGTTGTTTTTTCCCCTAGTGTGATATGAATGAACTTCAGCATCTGTCAAGCATGAAGAATGTGATTACAGAGTTTTTTTGAAGTTCCATGCCCTGTAAACATGAGCTAACTGGAACCTACTTCTCAGCTAGTCCCTTACTCCAGTATTATAAATGGAGAGCATGATTTTCTCT
This sequence comes from Tenodera sinensis, assembly GCA_030765045.1. NCBI lineage: Eukaryota > Metazoa > Arthropoda > Insecta > Mantodea > Mantidae > Tenodera > Tenodera sinensis. Next base: position 166,152,656 of record CM060966.1, read on the forward strand.
GTTCATGAAATGATCCTGAAAATGTCAAATATTTTTGAAACATTTATGCTACACAGATCTGGCTGGAAACCCAAGAAAACTTGCTATCATTGCATGATCAGGACTGTTTCAGCTCATATTTCAATGAATGAAACACATTAAAACGAGGGCGTATATTCCATAGAAGCAAGGAAAGCACTGCTTCTTCTTTAATTGTTAGTAATACATTAAATTCTACAATTTCATGTTTAATTGTGGAAAAATTTAGCAATACAATTTTCAAACAGCATGCAGGAATTGATACAAGTGACAGTATTCCTGTTCTTTTTGACCACCAGGTGGCAGGAGGGGAGGGCGGGACAAATCCATGCAGCAAGTGGCACACACAGTACATCTACATAAACAGTACAGGTGACGTTGAACATTCTACCTTCTATTACAAGTGAATGGTAAAAGAGGCCACTACCAACAATAGTACTACAGCTGCAAAAACTTATAAAAGAAACATACAATAAACACGAAATGCATGCTGTTGATGTATTAGCTGCTAGTTGTTAACACACTCGTTATCATTGTACTTTGAATCCCATAGAATATGTATGGTCTAAACATAAAATAAACATTGCAGCCAATAAAGTCTTTGGAAGAAAAAGTGTTATTGAAATTCGAGCCTTCGTTCAAAATACTACGAAGGAAATTGAAAGTAAGAATCATTTGCTTAACTACATGCACCATGTTGAAGAACTAGAAAACAAATATCGTCCCTTTGAAGAAATAACAGAAAACAGCCAGCCCCTGGTAATCAATCTATAAGACGACATATTTTCAGAGGTAGACCATTTAATGTTACACTAATTTTATGGTGTAACTAGTATAATAAAATATTGTGTATATTTTACTTTTATTTGTTCTTCGCATTTGCAGATTACTGCACATCCCTGGCCAATAGATACAGGTTTCTTATTTACAATCACGTCAAAGCAATTTTCAGCCAAATAGATACTGCAAAGAGGGTTTACAGTCCTGTTGCATAATAAAGACGATATTGCAATGCTGATTTTTTAACTGCTGATGTCTGGCACTTGACCACCACATGCCTTACCTGACATAGTGGGAAGGTTAGGGTAGCCAAACCCCTTCCCCCTCCTTCAAGCCCTGGCTAAAAGGAACACGGATGGACTAATTTCATATTCAATAGTGAAAAATTTAGCAGTACAATTTTCAAACAGTATGCAGGCATAGATACATGTGAGACCCTTTTGCAAGTAGTTTTTGGAGTCCCTACAGATAGCATAGAGTTTGCTGATAGTCGATATTTAGATACAGTGTCAATATAATTTAGTTTTATGGAAATAACATATTTCTTGCTTATCGTCTTCCTGTGGGTAATCCAGGTTACTGCTTGTTAGATGTTAGAAAACAAAACCAAGTCAATTTGTTTTCTTTATAAATACATATAGCACAGTCCAGTATTATGGATGTGGCAGTATGTTTCTAATAGAATGTTTGCTTGACAGGTTTCATTCCTAAAGGCAGAATTGCACTTACTAGAAGTAATTATGAAACTGCGAACTGCTTGTGTGAGAGCAGGAATGCAGTAGGGAATAGAGAAACATATGAGGGGAAAGTACTGTGTTATGTGTGAAAGTTTGAATCAACGAAGGTAAGAAAACTCCAGCATTAGACAACTTAAAAATAAAAATCAAAACTTATGTGCAACATTTGAATAAAGACAAGGGTACATGGCTTATAGATTGCGAAAGTGTTGCCAAGTTATTTTGCTGGCCATATCTATTCTTCTCAATATTATTGCTTCAACCCATAAATTGCCACTATATGTTACTGATTTGTATGTTTTTACTTCAGACCCAATAGACATATGAACTGTTTTGTATTAAAATATCTGAATTTAGCGACTGAATTCATTTGTTCTGTCTTTGTTGTTTGGTATTCTCTGTTGATGAGAGAGAAGGGGGAAAACTATCTACTCTATATTGCTACACGAAGAGCCCAGATGCAAAAGTCCACTGAATTCCCTTACTCTGTGCAAGTAACTCATAGGATATCTGTATCTCCTTCAAAGAACAGACATAAAGAAGCAAAACACCAAAGTATTATTCATGTAAATGATTAAAACCATAAGCTCCCATACCTGTAGATATAAAACATCCTTTCTAAACACCTTGCACAAAGAATATATTCCTTGTGGAACAGCTTTTAAAGCACAATCAGCAAGGTCAAATACTGGCTCAGGATTTTCTCGGGCCTGAAAATAAAAATATACCTCAATTGTCATAGCAGCTCAATCAAAAGGCCACATTCTTAATAGTCTAGTGGCACTAATAGCCTCTACTTACCAGATACAATTTATGCTCCAATCTAGCTTTGTAATCTATTCCTTGGTTCCCTTTCTTGCTAAACAGACCGAAAGGCATTTTTGGCTCTAGAATATACTGTTACTGGGATTATACTAAGTCATTAGAGAATATAGTTTAAAACGGGTTTCTCGCATTTACACCAATTATCTTTGTTGTGCTACGCCTATCTATAAAATACATATTTCGATAAATTATACTGATTGTCATCCCATATGAAAAGATAATTTATGAGCTACATCACATTCCATCACTGATTCTCACTTATCTACTTCACTTCCAAAAAATTATATCGACTTTGAATCTTTCATTCACACGCTATGACATTTAGCATTAATTCACACCCATCCATCTTAGTCTTACTCAATGTTTACCGATGTTTACCAACTTGCCCAAGTCGACGGAGTTCGTTTTATTATGTATAGATAGCGCTAATATTACTTTTGCCGACTCTGGTGGCTCTCTGAGTATGAAAACTGTTGTAGTTGACTTCAAAGTCACCTTTGACTTCTCAAAGCGCTGTTATCGCCAACTCAGTAGCATTACTTGCCTCCTCCAATTAAAAAAGTCAAAAGTGGAAAGCTCTATTAAAACAAGGCATTATTTTTGTTTTTCATTTTTAGAGACCTCTTAAATTATCGGTACACATTTTTGAACTTGTTAGGACACTTCGATATTTGGAGGTCACAAAATGGGAGCAGTAGAATAACCGCCTTGGTGAGATGTTGCGAAAGCGAGAAAAGATTGAATGGTGGAAACATTCGCAAATCCCATAGAGATAAAACATAAGGACTCCGTCTGACGGTTATAAACTGATTCTATGAACACCATATTGCCCCTATTTCTGGTTTAGCTTCAACAGAAGGATATGCTAGCTTGACACGCTAAAGACAGACGTAAATCCCTTAAAGTGACCAGAGTGTGAATAAGTTTAACTAGTTTAGCACGACACTATGAGAGAGTGCGCCAGGATCTATAAATTGTTCTGTATCGCTTAAACTGTCTGTATGCCATGCTATATAAAACGTGCAAGATTGGAGTATAGGGCATGCCTGTAACTGCGCGAAATCGAAATATTTATTCGTTTACTGCACTAGGCGTTTTCCTTTCTTATTTAAATATTATGTTTTATTGAGTATTTGGGCATTTTACATCCATAGACAGTACATGGGTCATTTTATCAAAGCAAAAAATAACCCCATGTATGGAATATCTATGACTACGAGAAGGTTTGGAAGGGGAACTTAGCACCTCGACCTATGGATTATTTTTTGTGCCTATGCCTCTAACGGGACGCCCCCGAGGAGGGAGGGATGAAGTGAGAGTATATTAAGGGTAGTCGAGCCTAAACAGAGATCACAGCAGAGGGCAGGCCTCCTAAACACCCCGATGTGGCTTATGCCACCGAGTCCTATCCCCCCTGCGGGCTCACACATCCCCTGGGGGCCCCGGGATCCGTAGATCTCCCCGATTCTGAGGACGAGGATTTACAGGGAGCAAATTCTTTGCCATGCACGCCGACACTTAGAACCTGAAGCAGTCAATCAGAATGAAAGGTGAAATGAAATGAGAAGTGTCGTGAAAAGGAGGGACAAGAAATTCAGGGGATGTCATTTGATTATTCTTCCCAGTATTCGCCCGGCGACCCGGGGAAACCCCCGAAAAATTCCATGGGTAAGGAAGGTCGCCGCGGGAATCGAACAGATGACTTCACAAATGCGAACCTCACTGTTACCACGGTAAAACAAATAGTGTTGCTCCCGTTTCGATAAGTGTGTCCCAATCAAACGTTCATTTTATTGCCATTTTTAAATTCATGTTACGTCCAGTCGCATTACGTTAGCTCATCGAAATCCGGCTTTTTATAGTATAAAGTGTAAGTATTTCGCCCAAAACAGAGTGGATAATAGACATTTATCCGTGCAGATTGGCTTTTGCTCGGATGTGCAGAGGTATCTTTAGAACTTGCGAATGACCTTGCTAGGATCTGCACGAGTGCCTTCTCGCAAGCTGATGGTGGGAATAACGACTTTGTTTCCTTCCTTGGAATAAACAAGACACCGCTGATAATGCGAGCGAGCAATATTGCTTAATTGCTACTGTTCCCGATGTTTACTGCAGGGAAGTTGGAGATATATAAGCTCACACCCCTATGGTCCGATAAATACAAATGTGAACTCGACCATAAATCACTGCGCAACTACCGGCCATTCGCCATGTCTAAAATACCCTGACCGGCTCTTGGCTGATTGTGGCTAAGCGAAACGAAATGCTCGAAGGCGAGAATCTAGTGATCTACTCGTTCAAGTAATAACGGAAGTCCACATTTACCGTATGGGGTATGAGGTATTGAAGCGGAGGGGGACACCTCATTACTGTGAACCGGTAGGTATCTATTGCAGGCTACCATTCCCCGGGAGGGAGAGATGAGGTGAAAGGAGACCACAAGCCTGGCAGCGGGCGGGGACGGAGCACAACCACAGAGACACGTCGAAGTCCCTAAGAGTTTACATTCACCATAATTAATGAATATAAAAAAATGAAAACATTCGTATCTACGCATTTCACGATAAAACTACTGATATGGTTTTCCTAAACAAAGCATTCAAAGAATTACATCTTATTTTTAATTTCCGAGTTAAAGAAACAATGGCTTCATCAAACCAATAAACATAAACACATAACATTTTAAAGTTTTAGTAAATAAAGTTTAACACAATAAACTTTTTCGTATTACTGAGCCAAAAAAAAAAAAAAAAAAAAAAAACTAATGGTTAACAAAAGCTTGCCTTGAAGGTAAGGTAAGGTAGGCAAAAGCCTGGGCTATGTGGTATTTTGTACATACCTCACTGTGCCCCACGAGGTAGGGGTGAGCTGAGAGGAGACAGAGAGCGGCCGACCCAGGAGTCCCAACAAAGTGGATGGCAAGGTCCCTAACAGCTCCTCTAGTACAACCTGCACCCTTCCCAATGGAGTCTCGGTACCGGAGACCACACCACCAAGAGGACGGAGGGTTACAAAGAGCATACTTTTTCGCTGCCATGCAACGCCTGAGACATCTGTCGACATGGGTCAATCTGGAAATAACTAAGTGGAACAAGAGTGAAGTGAAATGACAACGGAGGGAAAAGAAATTCGGGGTGGGGGTTGTAATTAACCTTCCCAGAATTCGCCTAGCGACCCGGGAAACCTCCGAAAAAAATCCATGGCTCAGGAAGGTTAGTCACGGGAATCAAAGTGGCCGCGCCGTAGCCGAGTGGTTACAACATTCGCTTCTCACTAAAGCAGCCCAGGTTCGATCCCAGGCAACCGCATGTGGGATTTGTGGTGGACGAAGCGGTGCTGGGGCGGGTTTCCTCCGCGTTCTCCGGTTCCCCCCGCCATAGTATTCCACTGGTGCTCCACCTTCATTCTATGCATCATTAATGTCACCGCCTGCGATGCCGTATGTAGGAAAAGCAGCCGTGAAACACTACTACAACAATGAAAATCGAACCCCCGACCTCCGAATGTGAGCCAAACACTATACCGTTCGATTATTTCCCTGAATAAAAGACGAACAAATATTCGTAGGGTAGGTGTTAAACAGGCATGGGCAAAATCGTCTCACCTGGGCCACTCCGCTGAAATACGTTCTTGCCTCACTCCACCTGCCATCCCTCCCCTAACTTGCTGTTCAGGTTCCGACACGCCTCATTCAGTGGCGGGTATGACTGTTTCATGAAGAGTGATAGACAGAATATGTTGTAAGTTACAAAAACAGGAAAGTTTGCTGTTTAATATGCGGTTTTCAATTTGCAAATATAAAACGTTACAATATCCAACGCCACTTTGATCAGAAGCATAAATCAAACTTAAGGTATTTATTTACACTTTCAAAGGGTACTTTCTGAATAATCGTACTTGTAAACATATAAAAGGGACGATATGATTCCACTTTTTAGGGGTTTAGTTTCTTATTAGTTTATTTAATATAAACTATTGTATTTTGTGCTTCAAAGTTTGAACATAATATTAAGTTTAAAACCAAAGAATTTATTATGTTGATCAAATAGTTTTAAAATATTTTAAGGTTAAATAGCAATGTAACTTTACTGCTTTATTTATTGTGAAAGAGGCAATTTAGTATGTTAATCATAAGGCAGCGTAAGGATATTACGTGCACAAGATAAAGGAAGGTTATGAACTTCAAGATATGTAATTTGCCCAACAACAGTAGGTGACTGTAATGATTATTGCATGCAAATATGTTCAATATAAACAAAATAGTTAATAACAGCGTAGAAATTTTTATCACCGCGCAGGTGGAACGAACCCACCACTGCACGTGTTGTACCCAAACAACCTTTGTAACTCTACAAGAGAATGGGGGGTGGGTAAGGCAAGTTCAATCGCTACCTCTCCTCTTGTGCCCATGCCTGGTATAAAATTAGTGTCTTTTAGAAATAAATTTAAAAACCCCACAAAACAAATAATATGAGAAACGATTCATATACCTGTCCATTACAAAGTCTTTAGATAAATTCATGTCTGTGGTTTTCTTTATAAGGATAGACGTGTAGGAAATCCCACAGATTTCTCTTAAAAGCACTCCAAAATAAATAAAATGTCATTCTAAGATCCTTCACATACAATTATCCAACTCGTGTTTCGTAGCTAGTTGTAGTAGATCACAACACTTTTTCCTAAAAAAAGTTTGAATGTGCTTTAACCGGGTTGCTCATATTGGACGATAAATGAATAAAATGGTGCGTGAATGAGCCAGGGGTCCATAGGGCTTGAAATTATTTACCTGACATTCATCTTTTCAGGATAAGAGAAAACCCTGCAAAAACGTATTCATTCTAATTTAGGTTCGAAGTCGGGACCTCTTGAACGCGAGGCAGACACTCTATCCCCAAACCATAGAGGTGGGGTCGTTGAATTATAGGTAATTATCACCTTTCTCACCGAGGCGATGGCAGAACCTGCAATAACAGTGGAACCTACATAAACATAAGCACATTTGAGAACTAAAACGATGCATTCGCAAAGAAGGCTGTTGGGGTGTAAGTGCCGATAATTTGATAATTGGTAGGTTAATATGTATTCATTTCGTCATGTTAGTTGTTTTTCCCCTCTTCATCTAACAGTTTTCCCACAAACCAATCACAACTTTACTACTTGACGTTTTTGCAAGGTTGCGCCATGAAGTGAACAACACCTGTCGTGTAGACTAACCGTTTTCTTCACACCTCAATGTGCGGCCTACTGGCCTGGGTGTTGTGAAGTCACTGGCCTTGTAAAAGCATTGGAACTCTGTTCCGATGCACCATTCATTATCAACAGACCAGCCCACTCTGCGTCATACCTTCCCCTATGTAGAGGTATTAGCCGCCTGTGCTTTCAGCTATTTCTCTATGCTGTGTGCAGCTCATTGTCTGGGCCAAAATGGTGTCCTAGCCACTGTTTCATGCGAGGAAAGAGCTGATAGAGCCAAGTCCGGGCTGTATGGTTGGTGATCAAACACATCCCATGAAAACGCTGGAGGAACTTCTGTGTTGCAGCTGCACTATACGCTGAGCATTGTCATGAAAACGGAGAAAAAAATCAAAAAATATTTCCATCATGATAGTGCGGGAGAAACGTTAAGGCAGGGACCATTTGCTGCGTTTTGTGATGGTTGGAAACCCATATCACACAGTTTGCGGTCTGAAGGATCTCAGTTACGATGGCATAGAGAGCTGATCTTGACATTTTGGGGAACGAATCACTCAACACAGAAATTGTGAACCGATGATTTTCTCGAATCCTCTGATCCACTCGGTGAACAAGATCATCGGTTGACATTCGTTTCCTTCCCTGACCAATTATTGCATCATGAACATTTGTACATCCTGCCTTAAAGTGCATGCACAATTTCCGCACTTTTCCTGTCACTCATGATAATTTCACTGTACACATTACTTATTCGTTGCTGAATTTCGGCTGCATTGCACCTCTCTGCATAAAGAAATCAAATTACAGCACGTACTTCAGTTTGGCGAAGACTATTTTTCTAGGCATGTTTATGTGCTCATTGCACCCTCAGAACTGTGTCTGTCTGTGAACAGCATAACTCAAAAACGAAAATTCGGTTAAAATCCAAAGTTGGTATTTAAGTTTAATATCTTTCAAGGATACGACACAACGATTTTGAAGAAAATTCATCTGCTCTAAACTACCCTTCATGTGGACAATTTTTCGAAGATTTTGAATTTCTCAAAAATGGCCCACGATTTTGATTAAAATGCCATATGTTTAAGATATTTTTATGACAATCGAAATGTATATTTTTAATTTTTCTTGCTGTAGCCTATGTAGTTCTGTTTACTCTTGATGACTTTTGCATAACTGGTTAAAACATAACAGAAAGACCAAATCTTACTGTACAAAAACTGTTGATCTCGTTAAAACACACATGTTATGTCCAAATGCATATTTTTTGTGTGTAAGGGAACCATTTTGGAGATATTCTTTGTTATTTGTGTGAGTTTTGGAATAATTAAACTTTCGTCAAATGGAACATCGTTATTCATTTTTATATCTTAGCCGTGCAAAGAAAACGTAATCTCAAAGCTTTAAAAGATTTGACTATCGCTCAAAGTCTACTGTATTCATATATTCCCCTTGCACCTACAAGGAAATAAGCAATAAGATAATTTCTGTAAATATTTATCTCAACTTACATGAAGAAGATATAAGAATAAAAGTTCGTAAGAATAGTTTAATACAAGAGTACAGAAAATCATGTGAGTGCAACACATCATATTTTTAAAAACTGTATTAATGTTAGTTTTATTGGGTCATTTCTTACGTATGAAGGACCTGTAAGCTCCAATGCAATATGGTGGTTGTCGTGAATGAGGGAAGGTGCGTCGGTCGGTGGAACACGTGGACAGGAACCACGTGGGTTGCCAAGACGACCAGAGTCTTGTATCCATGGAGACACACAACAAGCTATCAGCCGAGAAGTCAAACTTTCTGATCAATAAAAACGGCATCACTAAAGTTTTAACGTTTGTGTTGAGTTGGCTTCTCCGCTGGACGGACGTGGCCACGCAGCTCCGAGTCCTTGCTTCGATCCTCGGGCAGGAATGCTCCCGAGTTCCACACGCACGCGACAAGCCTGAGGTACGTGTCCATCTTAGTTGAATAAACTTTTGTTTTTCACCAAGTTGTGTTTACTTTTATTTAAATGACATCAATGCATTTGAGAAACTTTGTCACTTAATGCTGAATTTTATAAAAAAGGTATTTGGAAGGACTTTCCATTCAAAGTGAAATAACATGTCTGTTTATATAAATACTTCAAAACAAAATATATAAACTGATTTAAATAACTAATTTATAATCACTACACTTGAGAATATATATTTCATTCACATTTAATACTACTTTGTCTTTTTTTTTTTTTTAGTTATTATGAAGTTTCACATTGTATAAATGACCAGACACAACCCAGAAACCAAACTCTCAAGGGACAGAAATCAGCCCATTTCCAAAGAATTCCAGGGAAATTATAAAATCATAATACATTCCGTGATTTCATGCAAAACATGTGACCTACTTTTCATAGTAACTCAATGCAGTTTATGCATCGATATTAAATTTTAAAATATAATTAAAGAAATTAAGACTTCCGAAAAACCATATCCTTTATTCTAACCAAATGTTTAGTATTAACTGATTAAGCATTTATTTCTCAATGCACAATGGTTTTGGATATATCCCTATATTTAACAGGGAGCTAATATAGTTTAGATATCAATTTTTTTAAAAAAAAGCGTGTACGCTTTCAAAAAAACTTTTGACACATGCGTTATATTAGTATAAGCTTTTCTCAAAATCTATCCGCCTGGGTTATACGATTTGTAAACAACAACATTTACCAGATTTTAAATTGTTTAAAGTTAAATGCCTTACCTTTAAAAGGCACAGTAACCACGTAAATTCAAAGTAAACTTCTATTGACTTTTTACTTTCTGTATTACGTAATCATAACAGAGGAATTGTTATATTTGGCCTAAAATTTCAATTTCATGGCCACATTTTAAGATTTTAGCTAAGTTCCACTGAATACAAGGCTCGCGGGTTCAAGTCCCACCTTGTGCATTGCTGTTTTTAAATCTGTGTGTATATGCAAGTATCAATAAAAACAGAGACAATCAGTAAAACGTTGGAAAAATTAAAAAAGAGAAGAAAAAAGAATGATATTAAAAATACAAACTAATTATTTTTACAAAAGGTTTCTCTCCCTGCCTTTGTGTGTGTATATATGTGTGCGTTGCTTAAGCGAATATTTTTAATAAGATTCATTCACGCCAAACTAACATTGAATGTTTGTTTCATTTATTTCTCCAAAAATTTCAGTAATAGTTTTAACTAAATGTAAAACCAAATATCATATATTTAAGATATTTTCACAAGTAAACTGTATAACCTGAATTGTCTGCCAATAACCTCTGAAGAGATTTGGTATAATTTTGGATAGTGGTTAAACCATTTATATATAGACAAAAATTTAGTGACATATAATTTATTTTAATTAATTTCTTGTGGCATCAACCGTTTACGAGATATCCCTTACTGTTGCATTGAATTTTTCAATATTTTGTGATTTTAAAAGTAGTGCGCTATTCACTTATTTCTCGCAATGTCACGGAAAGAACATTTATCGACCAACTTCTAAACTTCTGGCTATCGATTCAGTTTACTGTATCCCCCTTGAACTAACAGCGAAATGTGTAGTGCAACCATAATAACTGAAGCAGACAGAAAAAATAAGCTTTCGTAAGAATAGTTTTAAGAGTTAAAATAAATTATAATGGATATAGAAATTCATGTGAATGTAAGACTTTTTTTCACTCTTTAGAATGTAATTACATAAACATTTTTTATATTCATAATAACGCACTGAAATATGAATAGCAGCAATAAAAGGACCTATTAATAGAGAATATTCGACAGATTCAAAAATACTTTTACAAAGATTGGGGACGGGTTCCGTACACTGGAAAAATCTTATGTGTTGCACTCACATGACTTTCTCTACTCTTGTACTAACCATTCTTATAAACTCTTACTCCTATATCTTCTTCGTGTTAGTTGAGATAAACATTTGTACAAATTATCTTATTGCTTATTTCCTTGTAGGTGCAAGGGAAATATTAGAATATTTTGCTTTGTGCGATAGTCAAATCTTTGAGATCCCATTCTCTTTGCATGCTTAACATATAAAAAATGAACGATGTTCCATTTCACGAAAGTTTAATGTTTTCCGAAACTGAGACAAATAACAAGGAATATCTCCGAAATGGTTCACTCTACAAAAGACAATGATTAAGACACAATTCGTGCGTTTTAGCGAGACCTACATTTTTTGTACAGTAAGATTTTGTCTACCTCTTACGGTTTATGAGTTATTCAAAAGTCACCCAGGGTAAACAGGATTACATAGGCTATAACTAGTGAGTGAGTGATTAGGGTTTAAGGGCCCGTCGACAGCTAGGTCATTAGAGCCCCGCTATAGCTAGGGGTGATGATTTTTCGCATTAGCATATAAAAAGTCTATACTTGCATATTTACATTGTTAATGATCAATTAATTCACTTTAAACTTATTTTCAATACGCGATAAAATGCGAAATCCACCTAAAATGCTAAATGAGTATCAAAATGTGATATAAATATGAATTGGACTTTTTTTTTTAAAGAAAAACGTATCTTATGCGATTTAGTGATAATATTAACAAGTTTGCTTCCACAAATATTGCATCCATGTGACACTGAAAAGCTTGGTCGCAGGTAGGAAATTGAAGAAATAACCTCACCTATCCCATCCATACAAACTGTTTATCTCAGCCCAAGTCTATTAATTATATTCAGTGAGATTTCATTATATTTGTTGTATTTTATTGCATTTAGGCAGTATTTTCTTATAATAATTATGAATTTAATACTAAATTTATTTTTTTAAAAATGGCCTACTTACCTGGATTAACCTAAAATATATATTTTCCGTAAAATGCTACAAAACACTATATAAGAAATGTGAAAACGCTATAAAGTGCTAAATAGTAAAATCAAAATGCTAAATTTATAATTTCAGAATGCTAAAAATCACCATTCCTAGCTATAGCCAGAAAATTCAAAATATACATTTCATTTTTCATACAAATATGTAAAACTTATAGCATTTTAATCAAAATCGTTAGAGCCATTATCAAAAGAATCAAAATTTTTGAAAAGTTTTCTATGTAAAGCGCAGTTTAGTGTGAAGCACTTTTCTTCAAAATCTTCGTGTCACATCCTTGGAAGACATTAAATTTAAATACCAACTTTCATTTTTAACCGACATTTCGTTTTTGGGTTATTCTGTTCATTTCTACTACGCTTGTATAATATGACTTGGGAACATGAAGTGCTATCAGATTGGAAAAAAGCAATTGTAATCCCGATATTGAAGAAAGACATATCAGGCACAGAAATAAGTAGCTTTCGCCCACTCACTCACAAATGTTGTAGCTAAAGTCATGGAAAGACTAATATTTTATCGGAAACTAATGGCATAATAGCTCAGGAACAAACTGACTTCATAGAAAATCATAGCACAACTGAACAAGTAATCAAGAAGCCTACGATTGAGTTTGGCACTAATTAATACAGAAGTTACATGAAGTTGGAATCCAACACAACATGCTTCGGTGGTTGTCAGATTTCATTATGCCAAGATTCGGTGCCACCGAGTGCCACAATGACATATCAAAATACAAACGAAGTAATGTCGGCCTCCCTCAAGGATCAGTCCTGAGCACTACGCTCTTCAATGTGTACATAAACAATTTACCTGCTGCAATAAATTCCTCACAAGTATAGCCAGCCCTCTTCGCAGATGACCTCATACTGTGGTTCTCAAAACTAACCAAAAATTGGAAGTATTGGAAAACCGTACGCAAAATACACTAAATAACCTGTTAAGCTGGTGTAAAAATAATCAAACGACAGTTAACATAAATAATTTTAAACTTAAATACCAACTTTGGTTTTAAACCGAATTTTCGTTTTTGAGTTATGCTGTGCACAGACAGACACACACGCGGACCTTTTTCTAAAAATACCTTTTTGGATTCAGGGGGCCTAAAATCTCGACATCGAAATTTTAGTTCGAATACAATACTTCCCCTACTAATTGGAAATCCTGTAATGTATTTTGTAAGGGGAAGTACCCACACAGAAGTATCACTAACGGATTGTATGCGCCAGTGAGCGATGCCATTGTCTTTCACTCGTATTACAGTCTCTGTGAACAAGCATCGCATCAAATGTTATTTCCTTTCCGGAACAACAGCAGGACGTTCATGACGAAGTGCTATTAAAAGAGCGCTTATCGCGACAGGAAGGTTCAGCCCTTAATTCGCTACTTTGCCGCTCTAAACAGCAATATGGGCCCCGGTTATCACTTACAATTAGCTGCACGCGAGGTGCCCTGCTCCACTTCAGCTCTGCTCCATCACACATGCCAAGTCTACCTGTTTCTTATCCCAGCAATTGCATTTCTTTCCTTTCCTGGTCAAACGGAGTCAATGATCCAAGTTTGAGAAGGTGACAATTTTGTTCTGGTATCTTAATACCGAAGGTATGCAACCGTTTAGCCATATTTGTACTGGGATGAACGACCTGAGCGTAATAACATTCCTGCGCATGCGCTAAATACCTCCATAGACTCCTTGGTACGCATCTTACCGAGTTACTTGTGTACTTTCCAGTACAGTAATGTTTTTAACAGCAGTGTGACTCGTACCGGTACACAGCTGCGGAATTGGCCGACATGAGCTCCAGCACACTGATGTAAATGTGCGGAATCACCTCAAAGTGGCACGTCCAAATCGGTGGATTCGTAGAGGCCAGCACGGTTGCCAGATCTGACACCTCTCGACTGTTTTCTGTGGAGTTGTATGAAGTGTATGGTTTATGACACTCTTGTAATGTCAGCGGAGGACCTTATGGCTCGAGTACACGGAGCGATTGAAAATCTTTAAAGACAACCGCACGTATTGGGACATGCGCATGATGCTCACCACCGCCGATAATTACATCACATTACCTCTGTAATGACGTAGGAGGTATACAGTTCCAAGTTCATATGATGTAGGCAGCTCGATGTCGCGTTTATTGACGAAATGTGAACGTATACCCATCTCACACTTCGATGCGCTACAGCGTCCAAACCGTGCATTTCCGGACAGGGGTTCCTATTCGAAAACCGAAACGTTTGCTGTCCCGCACAACATACCAAGCATTTAAATCTGAGCTCCTAGGGAGCAGGGGTAGGGAAATAGTGTGACAAAATGATAACAGTGCAGTGACGTTAAGACGTGATATTAAAACTCACTGTTGTTCTCTTCTCGTAACCTTAACACACAGTTTTCTCTTTCAGTTCTTCTCTGTCTCACAAACACTAATTCTGACGACACAATCACTCAACACTCATTAAAACTGCTTCACTATCTTCCTCCACGACGCCGGTCCTCTCACGGCAACTATACGCACACCAGCGCGCGCGCGCATGCACACACACATTAAAAACTAACTCTCAAACTGACTAAAAACTGTCTGCCCTCACGCGCTCCGCAAACTTTTATACCAGCGATGACGTAGCCAGATTTTTCTCAAACTTCGCCTTTTCTGGAACTTGCCGGCAACCAGAAGATTAACGAAGGTTCTATAGCAAGTTCTTTGTGATGCCTCACTGGTTGTTGTAATGTGTTTGCTCGCGTGAGTGGTATGCCGCAGCCTGACTTTAAGCGCCTTTGTTTTGCACCGGCCAGCGATGTGAGGCAGCCCAACCCCGACCCTTCTTTAGATGTGCGCCGCGCGCCCGGCGTCACAATATGTAGTATACGTATGTATTGGAAGGTGGACTATTAGACAAAATTACACAATCTTCTTTCTCTATCAGAAGGAGTAGCCACGATGAGTGATCAGTATGGAACGGAGTTTTATGTGCCAGAAAACTTTAAAGTGTTATTTTTTATGTAGGAAAAATATGCAAAATATTTTGTTTTAATATCAGGCAACTGTAAATGCTTATGTTAAACTATCACTCACCAATCATACGAGGCACTGGTGGATTGAAATTGTTGCTGTAGCAGTGAACTGCGAAATCTTTCTCCAAGTTTTCCAGCACAAACCGATGGTTGTCTCGAAGCAATGCACGATATGGGGCGAGGGATATTTTAACATCACATGAAGATAGTATTGTGTATCCCAAATTTTCAATTTCACCAACATCAACTTCCCCTTGCAGAACTTGGCAATTTGATTTGTGATGTTTTGATTTTCTGCACTGACCCCTTTCTCGCACACGTTTGTATTGAGGTCAATACAACCTTGAATATTTTTGTTGTGCTCGTTCTGGTTTGTGCTATTTTTGTGTTAAACGTGCGCCGCATACCTATATAAAGAACAGAACTGTTATATAGGTACTGTTTGCATGCTCCAAAAGTGAAAGTAAGTTGATGCTCTCAGTTAAATATTATATTTAAGTCCATGTTCAGTTCCCATATTCGACCGATGCATAAGATAAACGACATCAATCTTAATGCAAATAGGACTTAGATCTCACATGACTTTCTCCACCCACTCTTTACAAACGATTCTTAAAAAGGTTTATTCTATATACCTCATGTTGTGGATATAGAAAAACGGTCATTTATGAATCCACTATTTGCTATAAAAGTATAAAAAATCTGATGTGTTGAACTCACATGACTTTCTCTACTCTTGTACTAACCATTCTTACAAACTCTTATCCCTATATCTTCTTCGTGTTAGTTGAGATAAACATTTGTATAACTTATCATATTGCTTATTTCCTTGTAGGTACAATGGGAATATTAGAATACAGTAAGCTTTGTACGATAGTCAAATGTTTTAAAGCTTTGGGATTCTGTTGCCTTTGCCCACTTAACATATAAAAAAATGAACAACGATGATCCTTTTCACGAAAGTTCTAAGTTTTCCGAAACTCACACACATAACAAGGAATATCTCCGAAATGGTTCACCCTACAAGAAAATTTATTCAGACATAAATTGTGTATTTTAGCAAGATCTACATTTTTTGTATAGTATGATTTGGTCTATCTCTAACGGTTTACCAGTTATGCAAAAGTCGTCCAGAGTAAATACGACTACAGGGGCTATAGCCAGAAAATTCAAGATATACATTTCATTTGCCATAAAAATATCTCAAACATATGACATTTTAATCAAAATCGTTAGAGCCCTTTTCAAGAAAATCAAAATTTTCGAAAAATTTTCCATGTAAAGGGTAGTGTAGGGTGGGGCTATTTTCTTCAAAATCTTCGTGTCGCATCCTTGAAAGACATTAAACTTAAATACCAACTTTGGTTTCTAACCAAGTTTTCGTTTTTGAGTTATACTGTCCACAGACTGACACACAGACACACAGACACAGACACGGACCTTTTTCTATAAATGCTTTTTTTAGATTCAGGGGGCCTCAAAAGATATATTTCCGGTGAAATCTCGACATCGAATTTTTGGGTGGAATACAATACTTCCGCTACTTACCAGTAGAGAAAGTAAATACCAAAGTTCGGTTAAATAACAAACCGACCTTCATTCAGCATCTTAAAGGATGCGACCGAAGATTTTCAAGAAAATCCCTCGACCCTAAGCCATTCTTTACGTGGAAAAATGTTCGCTTGTTGAGCACCCCTGGACTTCCATATCGTGTTGAGTGGTTTGCCCGTGTTGCGGTTCAGACTGCTCTTTTCTTAAAATATTTCTATGCTTTCCCTCGCTATTCTTTGAGAGAAATTGTCACAGGTTGCTAAAATTTTTAATTTGTCAAAATCAATGTGGTGGCCGGTGTTGTTTTGCATGCTCCACGATGGCAGTTTTTTTTTTGGCTGCGAGAGTTTGATGTATATTATATGTTCCGTTTCCTTGTATTGATAGATCTGCCTGTTTGACTTGCGTACGATTCACCACAATCACAGGTAATTTGATAAACATCCGGATTATTTTGCAAAGGGTTTTTATCTTTGACTGGTCTTATAATGGAACAGCTTTTTAACTGATGTGTGTCTTGTTTGAATTTTGTGGTGCTGTAATGTGTTTATAATTCTTTTCTTAACTCCTCGTAGGTAAGGTGCGTAAGCTTTCTTCGCATCAGTCTTTTCGGGATTTGGATATTTCTGTATTGCCTTAATATCTCGGTTCAGATAGCCGTTAGCCTTTAGTATATCTCGGACATGTTTCAGTTGGGTCCAGATTAAATGTAAAGTTGTACCGAAGCTTTTCATGAGAGGAAAGTATCGAGTAAAGGAACGAAAAGTAGTGCATTGGTATGTATGAATGAAGTGGGCTGGTGCCAAGCAGGTCTTGGAACGTGGTCTGTATTGGTGACGTCCCGAATTCTGGGCCGGGAGTCTCATAAAAGTCAAACCCACACACAGCTGCATGTATATATATGCTGTCTCCATGCCCCGCAAAATCGATTTATATCGACCATCTCTGATCTTGCATGTCGCTTATGCACCGCTGGAGTGTCTTAGCATACACAGGGATGGCTCTCTTGGCAAACTGAGATGGCGGTGGCTTACATTAATAGTATACGAACGAACTTAGTAAAATGCGCTGTTTGGGGCCACTTCTCAGTTTCTTATCATCTTACGGGGTCTCGTAAGGGATGAGGGATGACACTTCTTGACACTTGAAAGACGGGGCAAAAGGCGTGGCGCTGTAATGAGGAAAAGGAAAGGTGGGAGAAGGGTAGATAAACCTGGCACCATAGAAAACCCACGCTGTAATTTTCTTTAGATTTATCTCCAAATTCTTAATTATGTAAAACGTTGCAAATGTTTGAAATAAGCAGCATATATTGAGTTAAACGATTCTGGGTTATAAGAAAAACTTAAACTGTATCCTTAGAATCACAAACAAGTAAACCCTTACAGTAAACATAATGCAATATTATATTGAAAAATATAGAAACGCTTAATCCTTTTACAAATTCTTCCCATATTTATATTTGTTTATTACGTTATATTATAATATAATTATAATTTTATATGTTAATCGTGCAAAGAGAACGGAATCTCAAAGGTCAAAAAGATTTGACTGTCGCACAAAGCCTTCTGTATTCTAATATCTCCCTTGCACCTACAAGGACATAAGCAATAAGATAATTTGTACAAATGTTTATCTTCACTAACATGGAGAAGATATAGGAATAAGAGTTTGTAAGAATGGTTAGTACAAGAGTAGAGAAAGTCATGTGAGTGCAACACATCAGATTTTTGGGTTATGCTGTTCAGAGTTAGAAACAAACGAACAAACACACACCACGTGTTCTTTTTTCTAAAAATCTGATGTGTTGCACTCACACGACTTTCTCTACTGCAGAAAATACCCTGGACAAGAAAGTGCATATTGGAACGGTGCTGGTAGCTCTTGTACCTATTCCTCCATGGTCGTGGGGTCCATTAGGCCCCAGTTCTCACCAACGGGCACTTTCTCAAACCTTTCTGGCAGTAACAGTCTACGTAACCATTGATACTTAGGACGGAAACAAACTGTGACTCTGTAATTGTTTTTACGAAGTTTAATTATCTACTTATATAAGTACTCCTATTTTTTTATTCACGTACTAGTGATTAAATAAAAGTTGCAGCTGTCTCTTTCTGTTGTCGTGATTGCCTTAGTTTAAATTCCTGGAAGTTTTTCCTGGTGTGCGAGCGAGTTGTAGAGTGGTGTCTAATTAACAAATGAATCAAGCTAGCACTCGAATGTTAGGTATCTCATTTCCGCCAACAAGGTAAAGCAATTATCATCCGGCAGGAAGA
The DNA here is from genome assembly GCA_030765045.1 of Tenodera sinensis. NCBI lineage: Eukaryota > Metazoa > Arthropoda > Insecta > Mantodea > Mantidae > Tenodera > Tenodera sinensis. Next base: position 166,171,903 of record CM060966.1, read on the forward strand.
GTCGCCAACTTTTTGCTAGTGCTAAACTTGGACGCCCGCCTTCTTTTACTTCCACAGCAACCTACTTTTTGCACTCTTCTCAAAGTAATAGTCCACCAGTTATGAAAGTGTTTAATAATAACTTTCCCTATTTTCCACAGCACGCACTTGCACTACTGTGTCAACTTACCTAAAAACCTACAAGAAAAATTTTGAGTTAGGCGTTTGCATTTGTTATGATTGAGTAACATTGATATTATTTAATTTATTTCAGCATGTTCAGTAAAATACAATATTTAACCACTAATGCATGCTGACAATTAACGCACTGATTATTATGAATAAAAGCTTAAGTTAAACAGTTGACATATGTATTTATCATACTTTTGATGGTTTTATCGGTCCATATGAATAAGGATGAGCATTTAATGAATATATAACATATACTTCATTTTTTTCGAGCAAGTACTCTGGTAAGAGTAGCATCTTCCGAGTATCTACTTAATTTTGAGTATATACTCAAATAACGGAAGCAGAGTAGAACATACTCAAGGGTCCACTTTTTAAAATGTATGGAGGATTAACAATTAGGACCTATATACTTGGGTTTACAATATCATTCTATTCTTATACTGAACATCATCAGATGCATATTAAGATATGATTTCTTTTCAGTGAAAAGTAAATCTAAAAAAATCTGTACTAACCATTCTTACAAACTCTTATTCCTACATCTTCTTCTATGTTAGTTGAGATAAACATTTGTACAAATTATGTTATTGCTCATTTCCTTGTAGGTACAAGGGGAATATGGGAATACAGTAGGCTTTGAGCGATAGTCAAATATTTTAAAGCTTTCAAATTCCGTTCTCTTTGCACGGTTAACATATAAAAAATTAATAACAATGTTCCATTTGACAGAAGTATGAGCTCTCCAAAACTCTCACAAATAACAAGGAATATCTCCGAAATGGTTCACTCCACAAAAAAAAAAAAAAATATTTAGACATAAATCATGTATTTTAGCAAAATCTATATTTTTGTATAGTAAGATTTGGTCTATCTCTTACGGTTTACCAGTTATACAAAAGTCATCCAGAATAAATAGGACTTCACGGGCTACAGCCAGAAAATTCAAGATATACATTTCATTTGTCATAAAAATGTCTCAAACATATGACATTTTAATCAAAATCGTTGAGCTATTTTCAAGAAAATCACACTTTCAGAAAAATTTTCGATGTAAACGGTAGTTTAGGGTGGAGCAATATTCTTCAAAATTGTGTCGCATCCTTGAAAGACATTACAGTTAAATACCAACTTTGGCTTTTAACCGACTTTGTTTTGAGTTATGCTGTCCACAGACTGACACACTGACACACACACACGCACGCACGCACCCAAGGAGTTTCCAACTCCTTTATTGCTTTACGAAAACAGCCTAGAAGTATCATTAAAACTCAAATTAATCAATTAAGCGTATTACTACGCAAATCTTAACTTATCGAAGTCCAGTTACTTAAAATTTTACAAGAAAGTTGGTTCATAGTGGAAATGGTCCCAGGATTCCATAAACAGTCCGATTTGAATCTCCATTCAGCACCTCGAAAGTTTTGACTTTCTAATACGTGATGATTCTTTTCTTACTGTCCCCTCATCGATATTATACTTTCCCTATTGCCTTCATTTGATTTACAGTTTTGCTAATTTAATTTACAACTATGCTTTTGTGCACTTTTCTTCAATTCAGTTTTCACTTCTTGAAGGGCTTCATATTTGCCTTAAACATTACTGTTGATCCTTGTTAAACAATTCAAAATATTTCCTGAGTAGTTTGCATGTTGATCATAAAGAACTAAACACACGCACAAAAGAAAAATGAAAATGAGAAACTTGCCCCCGCAAACACAGGATGCTAAACAGTCGAGCAATGCGACACCATACGATCCACGAGTATATATGATCAAAGTGCACATAATAAGAGTATATACTCATATGTAAGTGAGCAAGATGGCGATGGAGATAACCATTCACTCGCACGAGGTTATTAGCTGAATATATAGTATTTTTCAAACCGAAAAATACAACGACATGGTATCAGAACGACACCAAATTCTGCCTTTACAACCTTATCCTGCACATGGATTCATGGCGTGTATGAAAGAACCATTATAGCTGACGCAAAATTTAATGGCGGCTGGCAGGAGGACCTGTCAACACCAAAACCATCAGAGGCTTGCCAGGCCTTGCTAAGTAGCATAGTTAAACACGCTGTAAAGCCGGTGATATAAATATAATTTGCGACCACAAAATTTATTTGCACAACAGCAACGAGGTAAGCGTCAACCGCCATTAAATTTTGTGCGTACCATAATTATAATCGACTAACTTAATAGTTGGTTAAATTATGAAGCACGGGTCTTGTACTTACAGCATTGTAAGTCGTCATTAGGATATGTTATCTCAAGATGAATCTACAATGCCCTTGTAGTTCATAGGAAAAGGCGTAATTCTTAGCTTCCTGGTACTCCACTACACGTAGGCTGACCTCGGCATACGCGCTTCTTGCAGCAATGCTTCCGCATTTTTGATTAATCGCAAAGATTGCATTCACAAAGATGGATAACGACCGTACATTCTGTAATAATGTTTGTTAAAACTTGACAGAAAGGTAAACCAAAATATCTAGGATTGAAAAGTTGAAATTGTGAAGTGCTAGATTTTTTAAACTTATACCATAGTGTAATGTAATACAAACTTATTACAGCCAAATTTTCATCCATTTTCCTCCAATAGTTTAGAAATTATAATCAAATTTGTCTATTTTGTTACGTCACTAAAAGGTCCCTCGGGTCAAAAAATCAAACTTTGGTCTAATTAGGTTCAAAATACGTCTAATTTTTAAAATTGCCCTAGTTTTGTCCGAGTCTCTCTCATTTTAGGCTCCAAAATGTTATGGTTAAAATTGTAATTTTTAAGTTTGAAAAGCAAAACAATATTATTAGATGCGTCTGACGATAAAATCTACGGCAATTTTTATGTTATGTCGTCCTGGGGCAATTTATGCGTTTTTCGCTTTCAAAAATGTCTCAATATTTTATAGAATTAAAATAAGGAAAGTTTTTCTTTTCTCTCACGTTTTTCATGAAATTTCAATTATGCATACTTCATATCATGAAGTAAATCCACACATATGTACTACGCGCATAACAGCGGTGCATTATAAGTTGCATATACAGTCAGGCGACCGCTGTCTAATAATATACAGTGTCAAAGACCTTATCAATCAAAAAGTTGAGCGTGTATATTAACCTAGAAAAACTCATATCTTAGCCTGAAAGTGGTGCTCTCTTCTGAGTCACACTGAAAACAGCAAATAATGGTTATCGGTGGCTCATTCGATGTATCAGGAATTATAAACAAATGAACTTTAATGTCTTTCCGCTATTTACTGGTTTCATCATGATAATAAAGGTTTTATTATGATTATAATATGATTATGTCTGGACAGTATAACTCAAAAACGAAAACTCGATTAAAAACCAAATTTGCTATTTAACTTTAATGCCTTTCAAGGATGCGACACAAAAATTTTGAAAAAAATTGCTCCATCCTAAACTACTCTTTACAATGATAATTTTTCGAAAATTTTTATTTTCCTGAATATGGCTCTAACGATTTTGATTAAAATGCCATATGTTTGGGATATTTACATGACAAATGAAATATATATCTTGAATTTTCTGGCAATAGCCCGTGAAGTCGTATTTATTCTGGTTGATTTTTGCACAACTGGTAAACCGTAAGAGCTAGATATACAAAAATATAGATTTTGCTAAAATGCATCATCTATATCTAAATAATTTTTTTTGTGGAGTGAACCATTTCGGAGATATTCGTAGTTATTTGTGTGAGTTTTGGAGAACTTATAGTTCTGTCAAATGGAACATTGTTATTAATCTTTTATATGTTAACCGTGCAAAGAGAACGGAATTTGAAAGCTTTAGAAGATTTTACTATCGCTCAAAGTCTACTGTATTCCCATATTCCTCTTGTACCTACAAGGAAATAAGCAATAAGATAATTTCTGCAAATGTTTATCTCAACTAACACAAAGAAGATAAAGGTATAAGAGTTTGTAAGGACGGTTAGTACAAGAGTAGAGAAAGTCATGTGAGTGCAACACATCAGATTTGTCATATTATAGTCATACTTTCTCTTAAGTGTTCGTATATTTTTAATATTTTTATATTTCTATTCCTATTTCGCATATGTGGTTGCAGTTGTCCCAAAGACGATTTTTTACATCTCCTAATTCTTGTCTGTAATATGTATGTATTTTTCCCGTTACAATGTTGCGTGCAAATGGAAGATCGTTCCTTTTGGAAAACTTTAAAATGTATCTAATTTGCTTTAGTAATTCGTCTTCCTGATCGCCCTTCAATCATTCATTCATTGAGTGTGCGAGATTTTTGAACTGTATATTTTCAATATAATGTTAATTTGAACAGAATTACATTTTTGAAGGTATCGAAGATGCACACAACAAATTTTAGGTCATATTTATCGTCATATTTTGAAAGTTGTTCGGTGATGCCTGCTTGCATATTTTTAAACATTTTAGGTCATAAACATACGGGCCCTGGAGATGAGTGAATGTTGTTAAAATACTACATAAAGGTGAATGCACCAGAACGTGATAATGTGCAATTCTGACATGACCAGATAGAATTCTTGCGGTTCAAAGCCGTACCACTTTTACGTTTATTTTTCCCTCGTCCGTAGAGGCGTGAGGGGGCGGGGGGTGGTTCCATAGAGCGTGTATATTAAACGTCGAGATTGACCTACCTCTTTAAATCGTAAACTGGAAATAAAAGCGGGCGTATCAGAGTTGGATAAACCTGCACGTGCCAATTCCCGCAAAAGTCTTCGATTAAAATCACTCTGAGTCCCGCGAATAAGGCAGTATTCCTTCTAAGAAAGGTCTTTGAGTACTTAATTAAGTTATTGATTTGTCGTGGCAGTGGAAGTTGTGGTATTTATTTCTGTTACATTGAGACATCTGTACTGTACACGAAGCACCTGACAGAGCAGGCTGGAAGAATGAGAGAGACTATTAGTGCACGAGAATCTATCAGAGGGAAGTGCAGAATACAGTCCACCAACTAAAAGAGAACCCCTGATAGGAATGTGTTGTCCTTATCTGTTTGGAAACGACAGCGACAGTGTGACAAAGAATGCATGCTACACGAGAATTCCAGAGCGCATTCTTTCCCCCTGCCGCGATGCTGCCGCGACGCTCTCCGAGGCTTCCTAAGCTAAAAGAAACCAAAGGGGATGAAGGGTGAAATGAAGTGATTTGTGTAACGAAATTGCGGGACAGAAAATTAGGAGGATATGGAAATTCTTCCAAGCATTCGCCTGGCGACCCGGGGAAACCTAAAAAAAAAAAAAAACCTATGGGTCGGCCACGGGGATCGAACCTGTGACGTCCTGACTGCGGGCTATACACGTTACTCTAAGCCACCCCCCTCGGTTAATATAGTGAATACGAAGAACAGTTACTCAAAACATCTTACTTTTTCAAACGCCATGATTAATCTATAGCAGCACGCCCAGGGTTGCCAACTCTTACGATAATTATGGGGCATACGATAATTTTAATGTTTGTACGATGGTTGTCAACATGTACGATAATTATGGGGGTGTACGATAATAATTTGAATGTATGATATCGGCGAAATATTATTTTCACTGGTTGGTCACTCCAGCGAAGTGAAACTAATTACAAATAACACCACTTTTGTCCTCATTGTCTGTCTCCACCCCATAGCTACTAAGCCTGCTACCTTTATCCTCTTATTGCCAGTGTGCCCAGGTCTGATAATCTCAATGAAGAAGGCACTGTTCAGAAAATTGACGATCAATGTAGAAAACTCGGAATTCGTGCTATTCCGTGTGAAATAAAGAACATGCCTGAACCTGACAGTTTCTGGAGAACATATGTCACCTTGGTAGACATACTGATTTCAAAGAACTAGCGGCCTTTGCATTATCAGAGGTTTCCTTGCCCTACAGAAGCACCTCTTGTGAAAGTTTTTTTTCTAAACTGGGTTTAATAAAAACCAAAGTTAGAAATAGATTGGCACTAGATACGGTAAATGAACTCATTTTGCCGTCTCAACTTATGAAATAACGTGGTAGATCTTAAAATCTGCGAGTCACCGAGAAGATGTTAAGGTTTGTCTCAACAACAAATTTGTACAATGCTGCAACGGTTGAGGAAGCTGAACTTTCAGATGAATAGTGCGAGAAACATAAGTGCTAAAGTTGTAATATTTGTTGAGGTCATCAATCTTGTAAGTGGATAGTAGTGGGGTAGTAAGGGGTAGTGATGCGCCTCCTATAGCCTCTCCTACCCAATTCCCATCCTCATCCTGCCCGTGGTGCACCCTGCTTTTAACAGATGAGGCTCTGGGGACCGAATCACAGCGGTATAACTGTTTCATCTAAAATGGAGGAAATGTCATTTACATATGTGCTGCCCTATCACAGCACAACAGCGTCCCTCAGAGGCACATGAGGGGAAGGTCGGTGGATCTAAATATCATCTATTTAGTCCTCCCGGCTAGGTCCGATGGACCCGTTGACCAACGATAGGTGTGGTCCCCCTTGCAAAATGGGGGTTTAAGTCGGGTGATGTAACTGCCACATTGTAAAACTGGTGCCCGTTAAGAAAACAGTTACATGAAAGCCACATACATGAATATGAGTCCTAAAGATAAACATTCCGGAGTTAAAACTGTCCCCCAATCGGATCTCCGGGTGGGGACATCTTTAGGCAAACTTCATCATTGTTCCAATACTTTAAAAGAATTCTACAATGGAATGCAGGAGGCATGTCCCAGCCTAAAAAACAAGAGCTAATGAAAATATTAAAAGACCAAGATATAGATGTCTTCACAGTACAAGAAGCCAATATATCACAAGAACAGGAAATATACTTTGAAATGGATCAGTACACTACACATATACTTCCAAAGGCTCGTCAAATAGCAAGTGGTATTCTTACAGGAATTAAAAGAAATATGAAAGCTATTATCCAAATCCAAAAAACAATGGAAGAACAAGATAAATCAGAAATAGTTAAAATTGAAGTATGGAAAAGTAACTACCACTATAGAATTTACAGTATCTACAATCCTCCAGACAATACACTAGATCTAAATTCTATTCCCATAGAACCCAAAAGTATTTTAATAGGTGATTTTAATGCACACTCCCCTAGGTGGGGCTACAGAGATATAAATTCAGCAGGAAGAGTCATAGAAGACCTATTAAACTCGTCAACAATGGAATTAATATTTAATCCAAATGATCCACCCACTTACCTTCATTATAATGGTTCGGGTACAAATCCTGACCTTCTGATGGTGTCATCTGACATAATTGACAATACAAAAAGAGAAATAATAGAAGACCCAGGTTCAGGCCACAGAATCACCATAAACTCCATAAGAGGTCTAATAAATAAAAGTAACAAACCAAAAGTTAAAACTTCTTGGAATTTTAAAAAAGCAGATTGGTCCAGTTTCCAAAATGAGATAGAAGGGAAGTGTAATATACTGTTAGAATCAGAGTTCAAGTCAACAGATGAAATGAATAAAAAAATTTGTGAAATATTATTGACAGCAGCCAAAACACATATCCCCAAAGGAAAGTTAAAGAAATATAGCTACTTTTGGTCTCCATCTTTATCTAAGTTAAAACACGAAAGAAATATAGCAAGAGTCAAAGCCGAAAGAACCAAGTGTCCAGAAGATGTACAAAACTGGAGAAGAAAAGCAGCCATTTTTAAGAAAGAATTAATTACAGCAAAAAGGGCCAGTTTCACAAATTTTGTAGAACATATGGACTATAGGAAAGATGGAAATAAAATATACAAATTCCTTAATAAAACAAAATTATCAAAAAATACAACTGAACCATTAAAATATAATAACAAAAGCTTAACTACAGATAGGGAAATAGCAGAATCCCTTAACAAGTTTTATGCTCAGTCACAAAGAATACCCCAAGCGTATAAAAAACAAGATAAGGCTATCCAAAAAACTATCAGAGAAACTAATAAGCCAAAAGATATACGAAATGATATTTTTATTCAGGATTTTAATGAAACAGAACTGGATTTAGCAATAGAACAATTACAGAACAAAAAATCTCCTGGACCTGACAAGATCCATCCAGAGTTTATTAAACACCTTGGCAGGAAAGGAAAAGAAATCCTACTTAAACTGTATAACACGTGTTGGAGAATGACTGTACCTTCCGACTGGAAAAAAGCCATTATCATCCCGATTTTAAAGAAAAACAAACCCTCAAACAATATTAATAGTTTCAGACCAATATCTTTGACCAGTGTTATTGCAAAAGTGATGGAAAGAATGGTGGCATCTAGACTTAACTGGTTCCTAGAATATTACAACTTAATTAATAGTTCACAGACCGGCTTCAGACAGAATCATAGTACAAGTGAAAATGTACTCCTACTAAGCCAAGACATCAAGGAAGCTTTCAATAGAAAGGAGGATACCTTGGCAGTATTCATTGATTTTAAATCAGCATATGACTCAGTCTGGAGAAATAAATTAGTTGAGAAGTTGCAATCAATAGGTGTGAAAAGTAACATGCTTAAGTGGATAACTCAGTTTATTTCACAAAGATTTTGTGCCACAAAATATAATACATACATTTCCAAATATAAACAAACACACCGAGGACTTCCACAAGGTGCTGTTCTGAGCACAACACTCTTTAACATATATATAAATGACCTTCCATCAATAATAAAAACTTCAGAAACCAAAATTGCTCTATTTGCTGACGATGTAGTCATTTGGACTTCAGGCTCTTCAAAAAAACCTGAATTAATTAAAGACAGAATAGAAACAGCCCTAAACAAAGTACATGAATGGAGCTCCAAAAACCTCATGACTATCAATGTGGAAAAAACAAATTATGAATTATTTACACTAAAATACAAACCAGTTAATATTAGCATAAATTATAATGGTAAACCACTCAAAGCAGTTGATGATGCCAAATACTTAGGCATCACTTTCGACAGAAAGCTAAGTTGGAAAAAACATATAACAAACATCTCAGAAAAGGTTGAAAAGAAATTGCAAATCCTGAAAAGGTTAGCTGGTGCTAAATGGGGCTGCTCAAGGAGAGTCCTTAACACAACATACAAAATGTATATTAAACCAAACCTGTTGTACTGTTCTGAAGCTTTAATAACAGCAGCAAATGCTAACATCAATAAACTTGAACAAATACAAAATCAGGCTCTTCGCCTAATCACTGGAGCAGTTAAATCCACACCTATTGATGCCATGCTTGCCTTAACACGGACCCCATCAATAACAACAAAAATAGAAGAACAAGCATTGCTCCAACACGAGAAAATGTTACGACTGCCAAACTCTAAATGGACAAAAGAGAACCTCCCCCCTTCAATCCTTAAAACTCATAGTAGTTTCCTAGAAAAGGTAACACAGATTAAATCCAAATTGAACATTCCTAACACCAGAGAAAATCTACTTATTAGAGAAAATCCATTGGAATTATTGCAACCTACCTTCAATTTGGAATTAATAGAGGAAATAAGTAAATCAGACACACCAAAAGAAATACAAAAACTTCTAGCTCTGGAAACAATCAATACTAGGTATCCCACAGAAGAATGGCTGCACATATATACTGATGGATCCTCGAAGGAAAACCTTACTGGAGCTGGAGTTACATGTTCACATTTTTCCTTTTATCATTCTGTTGGCAGAGACACAACAAATTATGATGGAGAAATAGAGGCTATATACATTGCTCTCCGACAATTATTAAATCTTCCCTTAAATAAATTTAACAAGGCAGTAATTCTTTCGGATTCTAAAGCTGCAATTCAGGGAATATGTTCAAATACTACAAAGAAGTCAACAAAAATTAGAGAATGCTACAAAATGTTAACACAACTCCAAAAAGTTAATAAGACTGTTCATCTCCAGTGGATTCCAGCACACTGTGGAGTCATGGTTTATTTGCAGACTCACTTGCAAAGAAAGCCACAACAATAACACAAAAGTCTAAATTCAATTTCTCATATTCCTCAATAAAACGCTTGATCATTAAAAATTTTTGTCATTCATACCTACAAGAAATAGAAACAAATGCCAAAGATAAAAAATGGATTACACTACTTTCCAATCCAGATATAATCCCCCAGAGACCAAGGAAAACAGCTGTTGCAGCCTTCCGACTATTGACAAATCATGACTGCTTGGCAAGTCATCTCTACAGAATAGGTATCTCAGCCTCACCGATATGTGTCCTGTGTAACGATCCAGCAGAAATGAATGAAGAACACTTGAAGACCTGTGAAGCATTAAGATCAGAAGAAACTACAGTTCAAAAGTATTGGAAAGCACGAATGCTAATGGCTTCATTGCCAGATGCAAGGCACTAGAAAACAACAACATATAATAAACATCATTACTCTTATATTTTCATAAGTATTATACTAATATTTTTATTGTTGTAGTGTTTGCTTTATGATGTACGATAATTTTGAATCCAAATCTATAATTTTGAGTGACCGGTACAATAATTTTACTATTAAATGTTGGTAACCCTGAGCACGCCTGACATCTATGACCAAATTCTGCACTGTTCGCTTCAAGTCTCGTTTTAGGGCCTCTAGATTCCTGTGTCGTGTCGAGCAAGGTTTACTCTCGATGGTGTCCCATAGTTAGTAATCAGATCTGCACTTCCCGATGGGCAATCGTGGTGCACTATAAACTCGGCAAGATCCTTAAGCCATTGTTGCACATGTTTAGCCTTATGAGCTGGTGCAGAGCCTTGTTGTAAACCCCAATGTTTTATAATATCATAAGACATATCATCTTGACCCCTTCTAGGGGTCTAGGCAAATGTTTTAGACATGTTCTTCGACCAAGGAAGTAATCCAATTTCACAATGTTTTTTTACCATTAATCAACACACTTGGACAGTGCTGATGAGACATTCCTTCCAGATACTTCTCCCGAAAACATTGGCGCCCCGAAATGAGTTATACTGGCTGAAAGAGAGGTCACATTAAGTCGTGCCTTATTTTCGTGTGGCTCACAATGAAACTTGTTCATACTGAGGATGCAGCTGTCCACATGCATCAAATTCCTTAACATTCGAAAATAGTTCTCAGAAGAACATCGGGCTTTACCAAGAAGCATTCTGCTAATTTCCGTTCCTTCACAAGAGTAAGTAAACTGACATCAATTTCCGCCTTTGATGAGTTGCGAGTTCTTCGATCCCATTTCTTTCCTCTAAAACAAATAAGACCAAAACTTCGGCTGTGACATAACCTCACAATATTTTCCTCAACTGCTGTGATCATGAACGACGAATCTATAGCAAATATAGAGCCGAAAAGTATAATATTCCGCATGTTACGTTTATAATTGTTTTAGAGTGAAGAAAGTAACTCAATAAGGTGACTTAAGTAATCACTTAATATTTAATGCAATTTTTTAATTATCCTATTTTAAAAAATCGTTACACAGGCTGTTAGGAGGGGAAGTGCAGATATTTTATTGGTAATTGAGTACAGTTAAATAACCAGATCGCGGGACATAAAGTACTTACGATAGTAAGTCGTTAGAGCCATTTTCAAGAAAATCAAAATTTTCGAAAAATTTTCCATGTAAAGGGTACGTTAGGGTGGGGCTGTTTTCTTCAAAATCTTCGTGTCGCATCCTTGAAAGACATTAAACTTAAATACCAACTTTGGTTTTTAACCGACTTTTCGTTTTGCGCTATGCTGTCCACGGACTGACAGACTGACACACAGACACACACACACACACGGACCTTTTTCTAAAATGTTTTTTTTTTTTTTTATTCAGGGGGCCTCAAAACATATTCCGTGTGTGTGTGTGTGTCTGTTAAAAATTATTTTGTTGTTTAACGACTGTCAATTATTGTCAGAATCACAGCAGTGTCGCCGGTGTACCGGAATTTCGTCCCGCGGGAGCTCTTTTACATGCCAGTAAATATACTGGCATGGAGCTGTCGTTTTTAAGCACACTTAAAAACTATCGGTCTGGGCCGGATTTGAACCCGCGACCTTGGGATCAGTAGGCCAGCGTCTAACCTACTGAGCCACCCAGACCGACTCTATGTCTGTGAACAGCATAACTCAAAAACGAAAAGTCGGTTAAAAACCAAAGTTGGTATTTAAGTTTTTATCTTTTAACGATACGACGCGAAGATTTTGAAGAAAAACCTCCACCATAAACTATCCTTTAGATGGAAAATTTTTCAAACATTTTTATTTTCTCAGAAATGGCTCTAGCAATTTTGATTATCTTTAAGGCATTTTTATGCCAAATGAAATGTACATTTTGAATGTTCTGTATATAGACCATGTAGTGCTATTTACTCTTTATGACTTCTGCATAACTGGTAAACCGTAACAGATAGACTAAATCTTACTGTACAAAAATGTAGATCTGGTTAAAACACACAAACTATATGTAGTGAACCATTTCGGAGATATTCCTTGTTATCTGTGTGAGTTTTGCAACGCTTAAACTTTTCTCAAATGGAAGGTCGTTGTTCACTTTTTCCCCCTGCTGTACAAAGAAATATTTGAAAGCCTTCATCTAGCGACCAGCTTTAAAACATTTGACTATCGCTCAAAACCTATAGAGAAAGTTAATGAGTGCAGCACATCAGATCCTTATAATTTAGAGCCCATTTTAAGTGAATAAAATGATTTTTGAGATCCTAAAAATCCGAGATGTGTAGACCAGAAAGGGTACCACTTGTTAGGGGATGTGACTGTAGTGCCTTAACGGGCGATCTAAGGGGCAGAGAGACAGTAAACAATCAAGCGCGTTAATGAACACCGTCCGTGATTAGTCAAGTCCCATTGAAGCTGCAATTAAGCCCTAAATTGCATTTCCTGCAGCAATTTGCTTGCCGCCAGTAGCCAGTAGCTGTCCTTGAGGCCTAGCGTGCCTGCCATACTGTTAACACGAGGCGGTCGCATGATCGAATCCCAGTTAAGATGTCTGACACATTAATACGTGCAGCTGCTCAAACAGCCGCGGCCCAGTTGCCCTAGTAACAGAGCGCACTTCATTTGTTCCAAGATTCCCCTAGGAACAGTTGCAAGCAGGTTATGGTAATGGAGTACTGGCGATCTGCAAGAATATGTTCACTACTTCTTCCCTGGAAACAAAGACACTCAGATAATTCCAAATCTATCTTCAATGATACTTGTGAGAACAATGATTTTTAGCATTTTAAAATCGGAAATTTACCATTTTGATTTGCACATTTGGCGTTTTGTAGCGTATATATATTTGCAACTTAGTATTTTATAGTATTTTGAAAGAAAACATATACCTGATAAACAGGCAATGCCTTTTGGCATAACGTTAACGTACCGTTAAAAAGCATTTGTATATGTATAACGTAAATTCTGTATTTGTAAAGTTAATATAGATTAAAGTAACAGAGAAAAACAGAACTGATACAGGCTAAAGTATAATATTTAGAAAAAAGATAAACTGTGTTATAAAACCGAATAATACACAGAATTAGCCCAAGCCCATAAATCGGTAGCATTGTTGAATGAAATCAAAGAACATATTTCAATATTTTTTGTCACTCTGTTCTCCTATCATTAAAAATAACCGTAATTAGTGAAATATTTTTTCAGCATCTGCGCTATAGGAAACCAACTACATTGTAGACAGTCTATATTTTTATATTGGTAATAATTTTTTTTTTTTTTTCGTAGTTTGCACTTCCAATTGAGTAAATGAATTCGTATACAGGTGTTAGTGTATAAGTTAACCTTGTTTATTTGTAACTACTGTTGTGACAGACGGAGAAAAAGGAGAAGGGGTAAAGGGCACAGACACAGAGGGGACACCTCGCTCACTACGACCTACACAGATGTATTGTAGCTACCACACCCAGGAGGCAAGGATGAAATGAGGGAACCGAAGGTGCCACACAGGGTCGCAGCTAGACAGGTCACAGAGACGCGCGGAAGTCCCTGATGCCAGGCCCCGCCAAGCAGCCATCACATCGCGGTTTCGGTGTCGCAGTGAGCGCCTCCCCCCACCCGACGGAGGACAAGGGCCAGCCAAACGGCACCTAGCGCCGAGAACAGCTACCATGGGCAATCATCCTCGCCATCTGCCCGGCACTGCCAACACTAAATTCCTGAAAGTACACCTAAAAGATGATAATGAAGGGAATGAAGGGAAATGTTGAAAAGGAAACCGTGGTAATGCACCCCAGCATTCGCCTGACATGGGAAAACCACGAAAAATCCCATGTCAGAGTGTGCGGCCACGGGGATCGAATCCACGAGCTCCCGAATGCGGCCACAGACGTTACCGCCTGAGCTATCCCGCTCGGTTGAGAATAGTAAAGACGGAAGTCTAACAAAAGAAGTTGAGATAGGGCTGCGGATTGCGCTAGTGAATCCGCCCGTTCATGCTATTGGTAGCCTAAGGTTCAGACTGAGTGCTTCGCGTGCACACTCTCAATAGGGTTTTACCGTAGATGGACTATTTTAAGAAATAGAAGTTAAAGATGTCTTTTTCTGGTTTAGACTGGATTAGCTGACTTTTGATTGTCTACTTACAATAATCACAGATACACATCTTTCTTCACGCCAGTATACTTACTGTGTGTCCACATATGACACTGAAAGCACATTGCCCATAGTTCTCCCATTGCCTTCTGAGAAGAGTCCGACGCAGAACATGCAACTTACGTCTTTATTGGCTGGGAAGTCCCCACTTAGTAAACCAAGTTCAACAACATCACAAACTTCCAGAATAGGACCCAAAAAAATCTTCTGATTCTGAAGATAATGAATTCTTCTTTGATGTCTTTCCTACTCTAGTAAAAGCTGCTCCACTGGTCGACGCCTCCCCTTCAAATTGTGTGTGTGTGTGTGTGTGTGTGTGTGTGTGTGTGTGTGTGTGTGTGTGTGTGTGTGAGTGAGTGAGTGAGTGAGTGAGTGAGTGAGTGAGTGAGTGAGTGAGTGAGTGAGTGAGTGAGTGAGTGAGTGAGTGAGTGAGTGAGTGAGCGAGCGAGCGTGCGTGCGTGCGTGCGTGCGTGCGTGTGTGTGTGTGTGAATTAGATGGTCATTTTTTTCCGCAAGAATCTTTTTCCCCGTGGTATCATTGTTGCTTTCGAAAGCCAATCTCTTCTTGCCTTTATTTGTTGAAGATTTTTGAATGGATACAAACAAATCTTCTTTCAGTTTCAAGGGCACAAAAATCTTGTCTAAAATTCGGCTAGCCCATGTTTAAACCCAACATACAAGCCCAGAACTCGACAACTCGTTATTATCAGAGAGCGTAGATGGCTCAAGATCTTCACTGACGTGTTTAGCATAATGAAGGTCGCTCAAGGTGTCGCGCGAGTCGTCCGGATTTAGACCAGTAGCATAGCTACGCTTTAAGATGTCACAAGCCTTATTAGAACATATTATTCAATAAAAAATACTGAAAAGGAGGTTTCTAGCATCAGTTACGTCATACTCTTAAAATACTTCTCAGTTACATAGATTCTTCTAGTCAAAATAAAATAAACACAGTTGAACAACGTTTGAAGATGTCACAGGGAGAAAAATCGCCCAAACCACACAGCTAATTGCTTCCCTAACGGTCCTCCTTTGTTCAGGGGTAACAGTTCACTCACAGCATTTCTCCTTGACTGCAGCACTCATCAGATTCAGAACACGCACTAGCCCATATTTAAACCATGGCCAGATTTTTAGCCAGTTCCTTTATGTACCAGTGTGCAGGGGAGGAAAAATGAATAACAACTGCTTCGACCATACGTTTACCAGGGATTTTACCTGATGAGTGTAACAAATATGTTTAGTACAGTTATTGTCAATAGAGAATCGCTTCGCCGAAAAAACAATAATATTTGTAAAATATTTGGAGCCATTTAGCTTATTGACGAATGGATATAAATTGTTTATTATTTCACTAACTGCCGCGCAAACATTGAGTGAACGATGCTGTAAGACATTTCTATCTTAACTCGAATGAATTTGGTCACAACTTAGTTTTAAAATGTCATGCGTTTAATTTCTAAGAGAGATTTTGCAACAGCACGTTAAGATAACATTTAACATTAAATTGTGACTAAATTCCTTCTAATTAAAGTAGAAATACATTACATTCACATAATGAAGAAAACTTGAGAGCCTGTTCCACAAAAATTCACGAGATACATTTTATTTTTGTAATGAAGAAAATAGCCAAGCCTACAATGAAACTTATTTCACAAAAGTTGTGTATATTAATGAGTTTTGCATTTTTAATGTGAACATTTTATGTATACCTTCTGCCATTTTCCAGTTGTGCGAAGTTATACAAATTCCAATCAGTAGAAAAACAGTAGAAAACAATTTTAGACTATTTACAGATGATTCAAATATACATTTTATCAATCTTCAAATATGTAAACACGTATTTTAATAATGTATACGTAAATGTTAGTTAAGGGTAGGATCATTTTTTTTTTCTTCTGTTGGCATACCTGAACGGAGTCTGATTTTAAGTGTGAAATTTTGTGTTTATCCGCATTTTCTTTCCGAGTTGCTCTTTTGGGTCCAGGGACCTCTTATGAAATATCTACGAGGAATTTTTGGGTTGCATAAAGTACTTCCAGTATCTACTAAAGGTGGAAACTAAAAAGACAATTGAAAATTTCATAATTAATTGTTCTTCCACACAATACCTACTTGTGTATGCTAAATTTGGAAATGGTAAAATCAGATTGTAAAATTCTGAATTATTTTGGATTTTTTAATCTGAGTCTAGCTTTCCAAATGAACATAGATGACCTTAGGAAGAAAAGCGCGAATGTCACATTTTTGTCAAAACTGAGATAATGATAAACATTGGAAGTTTATGGGTAGAAGAAAATATGACACTATCAAACATGAAGTAAAACTGCACAGTCACTGCAGTATATTGCTTTGAAATATTACGTACATGAAGATCACGGGGAAAAGAAAGATGCAGTGTCACTCTTGGTCAATTAGTTATTGCCAGTGTAATGAGATCAAGTTCTCCTATTGGCTACACTGATTTACTGAAAACTAAAGTTTTTATTTCAATGAATACAAGTACGCAATAGTATAACTAAAACTAAACTCCGTGGCATAGTAGTACATGCAGCTGACCTGCGCGCCCTCACCTCTGCCCACGACGGGCGTCATAAGTGGGGTGATGTAGTGAAGGGTGGGAAGTGATTAGTGAATGCTGTCTTTGAAACCAGGAGACGAAGTTGTGAGCAGAGAGCCATAACTCTTAAGAATGAGATATGAGAGTGAAGAAGATATCACATGAAGTTGAAGTTATTGGAAGGAAAGGTTATGATGGAGCCGCTGGTGGAATGAACTTGGAGAAAATCCCACCAAGTCACCTAATATATTACAGCAAATCTCAAAGAGTTTTTATTAAGTTCCCTTTAATGCTGTTTAAAATATTACATTATTACAGTAGCTCATAGGAATAGGAGAGACAAGGAGAGGGTTCGGCACTAAAGGCAGGCTTATTGTACCTATACCTATAAGGGACCACTCCGAGAGGAAGGATGAGGTGAGAGGAGACACCGGGCGGCTAGAGCCAGATACTGACAGGTCCCTAAGGTTTCCCAAGCGTGACACCTCGAGGATTTTAGTTCTTCCATGACCTTCTAGAGATATAATTATCCTTCCCAGCATTCGCCTAGCGACCCCGGGAAACCCCGGAAAAACCATGAGTCAGGAAGTTTGGCCTCGGGAATCGCACCCACGATCTCCCGAATGCGAACCTCACACGTTACCACGGAGCTTGGTCTTACAATACCTTAATATTTATTATTCAGTTATGTTATAAATAGTTATAAGAACCTTTATTGATTATGAATAACTCACATAACATTAACAATGTGTTTTATATTATGCCATTCCCTCTTTCCTTGACCATTTCTGTACCACCAATCAAGTTATTATTAACACACACAAATAATGTATACTTTTTACTTTCTCTACTGATAAGTAGAGGAAGTATTGTATTCCTCCGAAAAATTCGATGTCGAGATTTTACCGGAAATATGTTTCAAGACCCCCCCCCCCTGAATCCAAAAAAAGAAGTAGTTTTAGAAAAAGGTCCGTGTGTGTCTGTGAGTCTTTCTGTCAGTCTGTGAACAGCATAACTTAAAAACTAAAAGTCAGTTAAAAACCAAAGTTGGTATTTAAGTTTAATGTCTTTTAAGGATGTGACACGAAGATTTTGAAGAATATAGCCCCACCCTACACTACCCCTTACATGGAAAATTTCTCTTAAATTTTGATTTTCTTGAAAATGGCTCTAACGATTTTGATTAAAATGTCATATGTTTTAAGATATTGCTATGACAAATGAAATTTATATCTTGAATTTTCTGGCTATAGCCCCTGTAGTCGTATTTATTCTGGACGACTTTTGCATAACTGGTAAACCGTTAGAGATAGACCAAGTCATACTATACAAAAAAAATGTAGATCTTGCTAAAATACACAATTTATGTCTCAATAAATTTTCTCGTGGGATGAACCATTTCGGAGATATTCCTTGTTATGTGTGTGAGTTTTGGAAAACTTAGAACTTCCATGAAATGGATCATCGTTGTTCATTTTTTTATATGTTAAGTGTGCAATATCACCAGAATCCCAAACCTTTAAAACATTTGACTATCGCACAAAGTCTACTGTATTCTAATATTCCTCTTGCACCTGCAAGGAAATAAGCAATAAGATAATTTGTACAAATGTTTATCTCAAATAACACGAAGAGTTTGCAAGAATGACTAGCACAAGAGTAGAGAAAGTAATATAAATGCAATACATCAGATTTTTTTTATTGAACATGCTGATTGCTAGATTAATTACAATTCAAAATACATGGAAGCTTTTTCACTTTTTTTTATTTTCTCAATTATTAGCTATCACCAAGTTATCAATTTCATCTTAATATCCCCTGCTTTCTTCATGTGGTCTTATTTTGTTTGTATAAATGGAGTTATACAGTCAGGCGGAAAAGGAAGGAACAATGAAGTCATCAGATATGAAGGACCATTATAATAACTATAGCAGATAACAATTCCTTATCACCATAATAAAACAGGAAAAGAAATTATCATTTAAACTGTAGGATATCACAGAAGCCAGCATACGTCATTGACGGAGTCCCATTTTAGTGTTGATATTCTAATGGGTCAATGTGACGTAACTGGCGGTTAATCGGGAACACAGAGCGGTACATTTCCACTGTAAGGAAAGTTGGGGGCGTGCCCAGAGGAGTTGGGGTCCATGTGACCAGCATCACGCACTCACGTTTTCCCGGAATGCCAAATGCAGCTGTGGGAATCCTTCGCGTCCATATGTCTACGCACTGTAGCACGTGAGGCCGTTAGGATGCGACATGTTTCGCAAACGGTGGGTCGCGAACCCCAGGATGTCCGCGTGATGCTATCAGCTTAAATGTTTGGACTTATTAATGTACGCATTCTTCTTATTATCTTAACCTTAATTTCTCCATCCTGGCTTACTACACTTCTGTCTCAGTTTCTCTACCTCTCCCTTTCTTGCTCTCTTTCATTCTCTCCTTGACTGTCTAGCTAGTGTACAGCGATGGTTTCAAAACCGTTAGTAGAATAATTTTCACCGGAGGTATACGTTTTGAAATCCCCTCAAAATAAAAAGGAAAGGAGTTATTTTAGAAAAAGGGAAAAAGGTGTGCGTAAGCGTTTGTTTCTGTAGCGGGCACTGTGCCTAATCACGTACTGCTCCCGATGTTTACTACACGAATTCGGAGGTATACTGACCTGGCACCACTATGATCTAATAAACACAAACGTGAACCACTGCGCAGCTATCGGACATTCGCCACGTTTAAAAATACTTCCATTTTTTAAAACAGGAATAGCCGGATAAATACTTATACTATAGCCAAATACCATTTAAGCTGATGAGGCGAAT
Source organism: Tenodera sinensis (assembly GCA_030765045.1). Taxonomy (NCBI): domain Eukaryota; kingdom Metazoa; phylum Arthropoda; class Insecta; order Mantodea; family Mantidae; genus Tenodera; species Tenodera sinensis. The sequence continues at coordinate 166,191,989 of CM060966.1, forward strand.
ATATAAATTAAAAAGAAGACAAAGAAAAATCCCATTGCAGCTCCTTTATACAGGTGTTTTTTTTTTTTTTTTTGGGGGGGGGGGTCTCCTCCCTTACTTATAATGGTTCTGATTAAAGTTAAATATTTGAGAAAATCGTGAATAAAATACAAACTTTTCTGCAAGTGGCCTTTGAAGTCCCCATTTCCATTAACATTTTATTCACCTTTATATTCATAGGGGGTGGCGCCGTGGCTGAGCGGTTAGGGCGCCCACCTACCACCTAGGCCGCCCGGGTTTGATCCCAGGGACCCGCATGTGGTATTCGTGGTGGACGAAGCGTCGTCAAGGTGGGTTTTCTCCGGGTGCTCCGGTTTCCCCCGCCACTCATTCCACAATTGCTCTATTATCACCCTTCCAATAATCGATTTGGCTGTATTTCATATCGTCCTCTTCCTCACTCTCATACCTGGTGCTTGGCTGACCACCCGCTTCCAGGTCTTCACTCTGCCCGGCCCATAGGTTCCTGTGCTCCCCGACAGGCCTCTGACCCTAGGCACTGGCTTGTAAGTCCGAGGGGGAGTAAGTCCTAGATAACGGGGAGAGTAATTGGAAGAAGTTATTCCTAGGGATAAACGAAAGTATTCTTCAGAAAGAAAGAAAAAAAAAAAAAACAATATAATATCTGGTTAGAACACATAATTGATGTCAAACAAAATTTATCTTAGCATATGCCATTTTCGAAGTATTTGTGTTTCTTCGTTTGGGAAAAGCGTAGAGGACTATACTTTGGTGTCAATAATTACAGGTCAACATCTTGAAGAATTATTTGCTTGTTCCTTGTGTATAGAATCTTTTACGATGGGGTTTGGTTTTCGACGCAAAATCACATATTGTATTCAGTAGCAGTTCATTCCTTATAATCAGTTACCAAACTTACACACCAAGAAGAACAGTGACTTTCTTGACCGCTTTTCTTAGCAGCATGTGTATCTGTAGTGCTGCTGACAATCTACCCACTTCGAGGCTCCTATTTGATTATACTTAGTAAGTTAGTATTAATTTTAAATAACTTGAAAATAAACTTAATATTGGAAGTATAGTTTCTAAGGGAGGAGTTGTAAATGCTCAAATAAGTGTCAGAATTATTAACTTTTTCATACCTGGTGTGTCTTATAACATACATTGGCTTTTTTTTCCCTATTTGTACTAGTTTTAACCTTTATTTCTGCTATATTCTTGTTATACTGTCTGTCACCAATTAAAAATACATATTTGAGATGGTTTGAATTGTAAAAAATTATTTTTTTACAATTAATATTGTACTTTTTTTAAGAAAAGAAGTAAAATCCATGCAACCGCAGTCAAATGATACCCCGTCATCATCCACGCGTGCCATGACACCGATTATTTTACGTGGGCCCTCCCCGTCCTTTACCACAGGCACATTTGACTCGAACTCACGACCCCAGGCATAGAGTGCATGGCCAGTGCACTACGTGTTGCCTCAACGATCATGGCTATCCAAGCCAGCAGGCTGAAGGTCTCCTAGACCGCCTAATCTAAACCGGTTTCGAATTAAAGGAAGAACGGTATATGTAGCAAAATAATTCAGGCATGAAAGGGATCACAAAATGCAGTGCTAAAACTAAGATATGCAAAGTCATTCTGCACACAAGTTGCTAAAACTTCATCTTTGTTAACACCCAACAAGGGCATCAGGCTTCACCAACGGAATAGGCAAGTGAAGCAAGACTTTTATAACTATTTAATCCCAAGAAGGTAACGAAACGTTGAGTTAAGTTGACACTTACACGTGTTTCAGGATGATGGTTAAGCGAAGACCGGTTCGTCAGTTATCTCTGCAACAAAGTGGAACCCAGCGACGTCCTACACTCAGAAAGCAACAGTCAGAAGATGGCGCTGGGCTCCGTGTCACTGCCAGCTCCATCAGGAGCTCTGCCAGCACACCAGTTCAAGCCCCGGCACCTGCACACTCAGGTATGTGGGTACATCAACTTCCCTTTCAGGTTAAGCTTGCTTATGGTCATCAGGTGGCCCAGGAGAATTCATATGTGCTTCTGGAAACTACCAGAAGGAAGGGGCGAAGTGAAGTACACAGCGGGTGACCAGATCCGGGCCGCAAGCTCGGTCTCTAACGTCTCCAGATATACACCCTGATGGGGAGGGGACCTCGTGGAGAGCTATAGGGTCTTTAATACATACAGTAACCCGTTCCACAAAATCTCTTCACAGCGTGGGAGAACCGAGAGTCGCCGGGGAAATTGTCCCGCCAGAGGCGCATTGCATAAAATCTCTACCTTATTGTAGATGTTGGAAATGTTGCCCTGCTCTCAAACAGGCAGCGTATCTCGTGTTGCACTCACATGACTTTCTCATGTAGTAACCGTTCTTTACTAACCCCTAGCGCAACAGCCCTTGCGAACCAAGGCATCATGAGTGGGTTGCAGTACTGGAGGGTGGAACGTGGTCAGCGCCTTCGCGACCTGGGGTCGCTACTTCTTTATCAAGCAGCTCCTCAATTGGACCCTCCGGGACCTAACGATGCTGAGTGCACCCCGTACCAGACCCCTTAGCGGGGAAAAAATCCCCACGCCGGTACCAGGAATCGAGCCCGGGTCCTCCACGTCAGAGGCAGGTGCGCTACCACTACACTACGGGGGTGGTCTCTAACTATCCTTACAAACTCGTATTCCTCTATCTGCACGTTAGTTGAGATAAACATTGGCACAAATTATATTATTAATTTTCTTGTAGGTGCAAAGGGAATACAATAGGATTTGGGCGACATTCCAATCTTTTAAAGCTAGTCGCTATACGAAGGCTTTGAAATTCCGTTCTCTTTACATGCCCAAAAGATAATTAAACTATAGTTTTAAAAAACTAAAAAAAAAAAAAAAAAAAAAAAAAAAAAACAGTTTTTAGTTCCGTTTGTTATTAAAGCGTGTTTTTTAGTTTTTTAAATCATAATGAATTTTTAATATTTTTGACTCAATTTCTCAATTCATATTTTTTCTTACAAAATTATTAAATTCAAATCCTTTTAACATTTTTTTAATTCCAAACTTTTCCTTTTTTTTTTTTTCCGAAAATTTTCAAGTCAACCTTTTGGGACAGTATTAGATTAAAATTCTGTTTTAACTACACTAACAAATGTGGATTTCCCGGCCCTGGTTGAATTCCACTCGGGTCTCGTGTCCCTCTAAGGTCATCTCTCCGTTCATCTCCGTCTTTCGATATTTCCAAGCGGTTTAATTATTTTGTCCAATTTAATTCATGTAGCTTTCTAAAGTACCAACTATTGTGGGTGTCTTGGCCTTGTGTGAACTCCGGTCCATGATCCTTCCCCGGGTCTCGTATTCCTCTCGGGTCCTCTCTTAGTGCATCTCTGACTCTTCAATTCTTCTGTCCAGTAAGTTATGCAGATTTGTGAGCTACCAGTGGTGGCGGTCCTGGCCATGGGTGAACTCCGGTCCGTGACCCTTCCTCTAAGCTCCTCTGCACGGGCATCTATGTCATCCAATATATACATATTTACTTAAAGTAATTTTCAAGGTACATGAATTCTATCATAGAAGTACTGTTTTCTATAACTTTAGCTTAGCAATTTTTGCTTTCTCTAATGGTAAGTAGGGGAAGTATTGTATTCCACCCAAAAATTCGATGTCGATATTTCACCAGATATATATGTTTTGAGACTCCTTGAATCCAAAAGAAGCATTTTTAGAAAAAGGTCCGTGTGTGTGACTATTCGAAATGTTTAGTTCTTCCGGGCTTGTAGGCCGTGGTATAGAAGGCATGGTAGATACCAACGTTTCGCCAAGTACTGCGCATGGCATCATCAAGGTAACACGATCCTCCGTCTGCACTGGTCAGAGTTAGAATGTGGAAGCAGAGAAGTAGTGGAAGAAATGACCGTCAACTTCAACTTCAACTTATTTTATTAAAGAAAGCATTTGCCTGGTGCCGGTACAGAGGGGCCCGGCTTACAGGCCAAAATTAACATTAATTATAATTTTTACAATATTTACATGTGAATTCGGGTTTGCTTTATCTTTTAAAAAACCCATACAGTGGGCAGCCTTAGCCCACCGAGAACAGTTTTTGGGCGTATTCTCGTGGTTTTTTTTTTTTTTTTTTTTTTTTTTTTTTTTTTTTTTTTTTTTTAATTTATATACACGGATATATACACACACTCACTCCTGGGCATACCACACATATGTCCCATCACACGCACACACGCGCACACACACACACACACACACACACACACACACACACACACACACACACGCTCATATATACATATTTACACACACTGCACTATATACACTTCACTATGTACAGTTTTTCCGCAGTTTTCCTGTGCGGCCAGGTTGCAGCTCCTGAGGCGTTTCCGAGGCACAGACCTCTTCCGGAGTGCGTGGCCTAGGGCCTGGGTTGCATGGGTGCGCATCAGTCGGCGAGCCATGCAATGTTTAAAACATTTTAATTCTAGCATGCTTACGATGCTTTGGCTCGCCCTTGCCAATATTGGCAATCACGTCATTTTGGTGATTCCTGATGCGCGCCCACGCGACAGTGGCTCTTTTTGTTATTGCCTCGGGAATGGAAGGGATCTGGGTTTACTGGTGAAGGGTTTGGTTAGTGGTTAGGATGGGAGCAGAGAGGATTTTCCGGAGGGAGAGGTTTTGGAGGGTTTGGATAGTCTTCAGGGCGGTTTTTGAGGCGTTTGCCCAGGCCACACACGCGTAAAGAACCACTGACAGGATGAAAGCCTTATACAGGACGAGTTTGGACTTCAATTGCAGCTGTTTGCTGCGGAAGATGGGGGCGCATAACTTTAGCCGCTGTCTGCCTTTGTTGGCGCTATTTTTTATGTGAGTGGACCAGCACATTGTGCGGTCCAAGGTAACCCCTAAGTATTTAACTTGCCGACGGCAATGCAATACCTGACCACCGACCGTTAGGTCCATTGCCAAAGTGTGATGCCGCTTAGAGAAATGAATCAGCTGGCATTTGTTGGGATTAATTTTGATTTTCCAGTCATGTTGCCATGAAAGGAAGTTGTTAACATAACGTTGCATTTTTGCAAGGCCGAAACGGGGATTTCTATGGTGGTTGTATATTGCAGTGTCGTCGGCGTACATGGCTACCTTACATCTGGCGTCCACTGGGAAATCGTTGGTGAATAATATGTACAAAAAGGGTGACATGATTGCCCCTTGTGGGACGCCAGCCCGCATCACTCTCTCCCGTGAGGAGGAGTGGCCCACTTGGACGTAAAACTTCCGTTTTTCTAAAAAATTGTGCAGCAAATACAGATAATTTTGAAGAGCCGGGAAATTGTGGTGCAGTTTGTAAATAAGGCCATTGTGCCAGCACCGGTCGAATGCGGCTTCTACGTCCAGAAATAGCGCCAACGTTGAAGCCCCATTGTTAAATTGCTCTGTTACGTGATCAGTTAGCCTGAGAAGCTGTAAATCAGTAGAATGTCCTTTTCGAAAACCAAACTGTGAATTTGAAAGTTCATGAGATTCCGAAACTTGTTTTTGAAGTCGAAAAAGTATAAGTTTTTCGAGCAATTTACCAGTAGTAGACAAAAGACTAATGGGACGGTAGTTTTGCGGTTGCCTGGTGCTTTTCCCTTGCTTTGGGAGCATAATTACCTTGGCTCGTTTCCAGGTAGAGGGGAAATAGCCTTGCTGCAGACAGGCGTTAAATATTTTAGTTAGTTGCACCAGGGCTTTTCTCGGGAGATGCTCAAGTTTCTCATTAGTCACTTTGTCTGGGCCGGCAGCTTTCCCATTAGGCAATTTCCTAATGAGCTTGTAAACTTCCTGCGGTGTTATGTTTCTGAAAGTCTATCTAAAACCGGTATCCATGCTTTATGTACCCGTGGTATTTCTTCCTTGCGATTAAAGTTGCCTTTGTGTTTGTAGATTTCTATGGCTTCCCTTTGTAGTCGTGCATAATAGTTAACTGTAGAAGATAGGACGCGGGTTTCTTTAAGGTTGACATCATGGCCGAATAATAAGGCGTGCTCTGTCACAAACGATTTATCCATATGTCCCAATCTGGTGTGACGCTCATGTTCTTTTAATCTGGTGGCCACACTGCGCATGGTAGTGCCTATATATACTTAGCCGCAATTGCAGGGAACTTTACATACACCTGCAGATATGTGTGGGTGGCGTTTGTCTTTGGTCCGTGTGTGTGTGTGTGTGTGTGTGTGTGTGTGTGTGTGTGTGTGTGTCGGTGAACAGAATGACTCAAAAACTAAGTCGGTCAAATACCAAATTTGGTATTTAAGTTCAGCATCTTCCAAGGATGCGACACCTTTACACGTAAAATTCTTCGAAAAATGATTTTCTCAAAAATAGCTCTAATGATTTGGATTAAATTACTTAAGTTTAAAGTGTTTTCATGCCAAATGAAAACATATATAATTTTCGGGAAATAGCTTCTGAAGTTCCTCTTATTCTATATAACTTTTTGCATAACTATATGGGCCTAAATGACCTCGTTGTCAACGGGCCCTTAAACCCCACTCACTGTACAACTATAAAACCGTAAGAGATACACAAAATCTTACTACACTAAAACTGTAGATCTCGTTAAAATACTCAAAATAATTTCTTTTACTTTTTGTAGAGCTAACCATTTTCGAGATATTCGTTGTTATTGGTTTGCATTTAAGTCGCTATTCTATTTTGTCTCTTGGCATACAAGGAAAACGAATTTCAAAGCCAACACATAGCAACCAGCTCTTTAAAGATTTGATTATTGCTGAAAGTGCACTCTATTCCCACATTTCCTTCGTATCTACAAGAAAATCAGAAATAAATTAGTTTCTGCAAATGTTTATCTCCATTAACATGAAGTAGATAGAGGAATAATTATTTGTAAGAATAGTCTATACAAGAGTGATCAGAGAAACTCATGTGAGTCCATACAGTAGATTTTTAAAAGCGTTTCTCTACAGCTCTAATGACGGAAGTACGAAAGTACGTAATGAAAACAATATTAATATTTACAAAATGACCGCGTACCTACTACATTAGGTCTGTGCAAGGTGACATTGCGTGTGCAGTGCATTCTGCGAGCGTGACTTGCAAAATGGAAATGTTTTGGCTGGGCCGGAATATTGTCAACTAGCACACGGCATGACTTGGCGGAATTTCAGCCGCAGCAGTTACACGATAGCCGCGGACGCTGTTACGCCCATGATTCAGCACTTCTTCAACAGCTGACCTTCATGTGCATTCCAACACTGGGGCGGGGTGTCTGGATCAGACACTGCAGCCTTATGTACGTTTGTTACAGACTCCACGTGTTAAATTACTTAGCCTACATGCTGTCACGCTATTGACCCCAGTTCGAATCTTGATTGCGTCAGTTTGTCTCCTACAGGTTTTTATTTGCGTTCTTCCCTAGTCTACTATAAGGTTGAATTTCAGAGAGCTTTTACTCTTAAGTGCAGGAGCAATTCTGAGTAATCACTTCTCTCATGCACTCAAAGCATTATAGGATATCCTCGGAATTATAGGTTATAATTAAACAGCCTTCTGTATCGACCATAATATACTTTCATCTCTATTCGGCAAATACTCGAAAAAGAGGTATTTTATACAGAATTATGGGTGGAAAGCAATACAATGGAACTCGAATAATTCCAACGTTGTTAGTTCGAAGATTTTTTACGGGCCGTTGAATTTTTTTTAAAAAAATCACACGTAATTCGAATTTCATATTCCTGAATTAGAAGTGTTTGTTGTCTATTATTTAACACGTGTCCAGTCCAAGACCTTAACTTTTGCGGAAAAAGTCACCATCATTCGAGAAGTTGACAAGGGTTTGAAGAAAATATCTCAAATCCGAAAGAATAAGAAGAAAATTTAAAGCGGGGCCTCGGGCGAAAATCGAAAGGGTCGAAAAAGAGTGAGACAATCGGAGAATTCTGATGACTGTAATTACCTGTATTGCTAAAATGTCAATTTTAGAACTAACTTCTGTAAATAATTCGAATTGCTTAATATTTCGAATTTTTACTTACTCTACTCTTAAGTAGAGGAAGTATTGTATTCCACCCAAAAATTCTATGTCGAGATTTCAGCGGAAATATATGTTTTGAGGCCCCCTGAATCCCCCCCCCCCCGCCAAAAAAAAAAACAAAAAAAAAACCATCTTTAGAAAAAGGTCCGCACGCGCGCGTGAGTGTCAGTCTATGGACAGCAAAACCCAAAAACGAAAAGTCGCTTAAAAACCAAAATTTGTATTTAAGTTTAATGTCTTTCAAGGATGCGGCACGAAGATTTTGAAGAAAATAGCCCCACCCTAAACTACCCTTTTACATGGAAAATTTTTCGAAAATTTTGTTTTTCTTGAAAATGGCTAACGATTTTGATTAAAATGTCATATGTTTAATATATTTGTATGACAAAAATGTATATTTGGAATTTTCTGGCTATAGCCTATGTAGCCTGTTTACTCTGGATGACTTTTGAATAACTCCTAAACCATAAGAGATAGACAAAATCTTACTGTACAAAAAATGTAGGTCTCGCTAAAACACACAATTTATGTCCAAATAAACTTTGTTGTAGAGTGAACCATTTCGGAGATATTCCTTGTTATTTGTGTCAGTTTCGGAAAACTTGAAACTTTCGTGAAATGGAACATCGTTGTTCATTTTTTTTATGTCAAGCGTGCAAAGAGAACGGGAAAGTTTAAAATATTTGACTGTCGCACAAAGCCTACTGTATTCTAACATTCCCCTTGCACCTACAAGGAAATAAGCAATAAGATAATTTGTACTAATGTTTATCTCAACTAACACGAAGAAGATATTGGAATAAGAGTTTGTAAGAATGGTTAGTACAGGAGTAGAGAAAGTCATGTGAGTGCAATACATCAGATTTTTAGAAAAAGGTCTGCTCGTGTGTGTGTGTGTGGGGGGGGGGGGATGGGGGTATTGTCTTCTGTCTGTCTGAATAGTATAACCCCAAAAACGAAAAATGGGTTATATTCTCAGATTATTCTGATGTTTATACTTTGAAATATTTGATTATCATTAGGATCAAAAACGTCTTTCATTGCCCTAATTATATTTATTTTCATTTTATAATAAAGTATAAAATTAGGAAGTATTTTAAGGAGGCTTCAGTTGAAAATGTTTTTGTTTGAAGAAAGTTAGGGACCATATTTAGTTGGACAGAGTTTAGCGTCTCTCAAGGATACGACATGAAGATTTTCAAGAAAATCCTTCCACCCTTAACTACCCATTATTTATTTTTCCCCCAAAATGGTTCTAACGATTTCAATTAAATACCTTCATTTTCCTCTCCCAAACCTTGATGCCATTAGACACTGGGTTAGCCCCGCCCCGCCCCGCCCCGACCAGACCCTCCAAGCCTTCCGGTCCCTACGCATTTTCCTCATTTCTATTAGTTTTCCCCCTCATACTTCCCAATCTTTCAATTTATCTTCCCAGTTTATCCTCGGTTATCCCTTACTCCTTTTTTCTTCTTCTTCACAAGTCCCATAATCTCTATTTTACGTTCCTTAATTTCATGAACCAATTTCTCTTTCTTTTCCTACTAATTTTATATATTTCAATTTCCAAATCTCACAGTCGTTTCCATTCCAGTTGTCTTTTTTCCTCGAGTTTTCCTTTCATTCTTCAGTTCTTGAGGCGGAGTCAGGGCAACCTCCCTGGGTTGCTATGGTTTTCCTGCCATTCCTCGGGTAGTTGACTGCAGTGCTTTTCTTCTGGGCGATGGCAATTCAAATACCGTATATTTAAAATATTTTCATTAAAAAGTCTTTTGTCTTCAATTTTTTGCGAATAACTTGCGAAGATCTTTTCGTTCTGAAGGACGTTTTGTATAACTAGTAACTTGTAAGAGGTACAGAGAATCTTTTTACCAAAAAATGCAGATATCGTTAAAGCCTTTTGTGGCGCAAATCAATTCCGAGATATTCCTTGTTAATTATTTGAATTTCCAAATATATGCACCGTGGCCCATATAAAGTGTTATATTTCTTAAACGAAAATAAAACACAAATGCCAAGAATTCCAAATATTATAGGAGCAAGGGGTCTTCTAAATTGATACGGAACAATATTTTCATGGGGTCCCACGGGAACCTACCTCAGAATTTCAAATGAAACCTTTGTAAGCTTTTGTATATTTTGGTTTCCCACATCATACTAAGCAACCTTTATAAAACAATTTTTTTTCTAAAATGAATTGTTGAGCTCTTTAGGGTGTTTTCTTTTGAGCACCTATAAGTTAGTAAAAAATATTACTAAACAAATAAGTCAGTAATAATTCAGCTTACTACTTTAAATTACTATATTAAATGCTCAAAGTGCCTCCATTTGGCAATTCTTTTGGAAACGTTTTCCTTAACTGTTAACATACAGGCGCATTCCAATCCCCATACTTCTCATATACAAGTTGACGTGTGCATATTGCAAAATGTCGTGGTGCCAGGGTTGCCAATGTTCAAAAGTAAAATTATTGTACCGGCCACACAAAATTATAGACTAGGATTCAGAATTATCGCACATCAGAAACCAAATGCTACAATAATAAATTTATCGGCATAACACTTATGCAAATATAATAGTATTGATGTTTATGGTATCCATTTACAAGATTGATGACCTCAGTCACTATTACAACTAGCACTTATGTTTCTCCCACTATTCATCTCAAAGTGCATCATCTTTCTACATTTTTTGCACCATTATACAAATTTATTGTTGAGATGAACTCTAACATCTCGATGACTTGCAAGATTTCCGTACTCACCAGATTCTTTCATAAGCTGAGACGACAGAACAAGTGCATTTACCATATCTAGCGCCAATCTGTTTCTAATTTTGGTTCTTATTAAACCTAGTTTGGAAAAAAACTCTTTCACAAGAAGTGTTTCTGTGGGGCAGCGAAATCAACTTCCGCCAGTTCTTTGAAATCAGTATTTCCACCAAAGTGACATGTGTTTAACAGCACTCCAGAAACTGTCAGGTCCAGGCATGTTCTTTCACAAGGAATATCACGTATTCCGAGTTTTCTCCATTGATCATTAACTTTCTGAACAGTACCTTCTTCATTGAGATTACCAGATCTGGGCACACTGGCAATAAGAGGATAAAGGGTTGAAGGATTGGTAGGATATGAAATGGTTGCCTTAGAGGGGTGGAAACAGGCCATGAAGTGGTGTCGCTATTTGTAATTAATTTCATTTCGCTGGTGTGACAAACAAGTCAAAATGATATTTTGCCAGTATCGAAATTATGGTACACCCCCATAATTATCGTACGGGTTGACAACCATGAGTACAAACATTCAAATTATCGTATGCCCCGATAATTGTCGTACGGGTAATGCACCATCCTGCTGATACAATATTTCTCTTCTCACACTGAAGGACACGTTTCCCAAGAAGGAAGCTAATTCATGGTTGTATGATTCACCAGTAATAATTGTGCCTTCAAAGAAGTAAGAGCCAATGATAAGGTTATCAAGAAATTCACACCAAACAGTGATGTTGAAAACGCCTACCGCACAGCCACTGCGTCCCCCATCCACCTCTGCCCACCACAGGATGGAGTGGGGTGCAGCACTGGAGGGTGGTACGTGGTCAGCGGCCCGATCCCTCACGGCTGGCTATGCGACCAGGACAGCCACTTTTCAAGCAAGCAGCTCCTCAATTGGCCCCTCAGCAACCTAACCAGCGAATGAGTGACCGGTTTAAGGGCCCGTCGACAACTTGGTCATTAGGGTCCCGCAACCTAACTCGCTGAGTGCATCCCACACCAGACCTCCTAGCGGCACCGGGAATCGAGCAAGGGTCTTCCGCTGCTTGGTAAACAGCAGCGCTACCACCGTGCTAAATAGACGACCACCAACTATTACAATCAGTTATAGTTTTCTCCCATTTCTAATAGCAAGAAACCTAATACCACTAGGCTAGTATTGGCATTCTGCAATTATTGGATACTGAAAATGAAAACTGTGAAATCACAAACAAAATGTATTAGATATAGCTGAATTTCGCAGAAAACTATTAATTCGCTAATTTATTATCATCATCATCATTATTATCATTATTAGGGCTCGGAAGTTCATGCCCTAAAAACACTGAAATATGCTCTTAAAAACTTGAAAATATGCCAAGAAATATGCACTATTTAATTAAAACAATGTCCCTTTGCAGTAGACAAGACGAGTTAGTATAAATAATAAATAAAGTTACCTTATTCTTTAGAGGTTGAAGTAGTAGTCCCGCTGCTAGTATTAACTGCTAAATTGCAGTTCACAACCAACACTTTGCACAAATTTTCAACTGTAAAGCATCGTCTGTTGTCTCGCAAAACACTTTTGTAACGTGAAAAACTTCTCTCCACGTCACAAGATGTTATCGGGGCATATTTAAATGATGCTAACTGCTACACACGCACGCACGCACGCACACACACAGACACACACACACACAGAGGGAGAGAGAGACTCAAGTCTCTTGGTGAGGCATGGTTTCCTATTGAGGATGTCTCGAATACCGCACATCTGTTTATAACCAGAATTTTTTGAAATTACATAATTCACTTTCTCTTTCACTTTTTGTCCTATGCTACCAGGAACCAAACTTAGATCACATTTTTTTTTTCAAAGACATTGATTCATGCAAAGGAGATCCCACAGCTTCCAATGCCATTATGGCTGTTGGTAAGAAAGAAAAATGGGCAGATATGAAACCAAGATCCTCTTTTAACCCAGTGCCTGACAGAATATTTTGCACAGTTTGTATTGATGAAACATCTTTCAAGTCCAATGAATTAACAACCTCTTCGGCTATTTCTATGTGCTCGGCATAATATAGAACTGCATCGATCCATGTTCCCCATCGATTAACACTGGTGCAGGAAGAAGACAGATATTATGTGCTGTTGATCTAAACAACTTAACTCTTTTAGGAGATTTAGATTTAACAAACATTATCTTCGTACTGGACACAAATCTATCTACCAATGGGAAAGAACCATTGTCTCAGAAATGCTACCAATATGAAGAATATTATACAGGTGAAAAAAATAAAAAAAGCATAAAATCATTAAAATATGCAATATAGGGGTAATAATATTGAAATCTTCGTGAATTGCATCATCATGTGCAGTACTGCCAATATGAAAAATATTATCCAGATGGAAAACAATAATAAAAACCCATAAAAATCATTAAAATATGCAATATAGGGGCTATAGTATTGAAATAATATGTATTTATCAAAAATCAAGAAAGTATGCAGTTATATGCACCATAAAATCATGTCCAAATAACTGAAAATTCCGTAATTCGTGCACATAATGTAAAAGCATACATTTTTAACCCCTATGAAAAAACATGCAAATGCATGAACTTCCTAGCCCTAATAATTATTATCATTATTATCATTATTATTATTACGATAAATGAAATTAATATAATAATAATAATTGATATTAGACCAATAATCATCTTAAACATAATATAAGAGCGATAACTTCTCGAAAGGAGCAAGAGAATTTATCTGGGAAGGCCAGATGTTAAATTCTATAAAAAAATAACCTAAAATATATTCGTTTCGATTAGTGCAGTTCGACTTACTCAGCTCTGCCAGCTGAGGAAAGCGAAACCCCAGAATTAGATGTATTTCGATCTTCTCTTGTTATAACAGAAAACCTGTTTATAATGCAAATAAATCTCTGTTTATTTGTAACATTAACAGATAACCTTTCTTCTAAGAGAGAGGGGAAAAAAAAAACATTATTAAAAGAACAAGTGTTATAAACTGAGTTGTCATGTGGGATACAGTTGCCGAAACTGGCTAAACAAAAAATGGCCTAGGGATAATTTGTACAAAACAAAAGAATGACCAGGTTATAATTCGTATATGATAATTTAATGTCTCTATGTATGAAATACTCATTATCATTATTTTTGTTACTGTTGCTTCCGTTTTCTGCGTATAAGAAATCTTTGCTGTCAATGACGTATATACATAAACAAAAGACTCTGGAAAGCCGAGTTTTGTTTCTCACATAACCATTGTTTACATATCCAAGACGCACTTCCGTTATGGATTTATGATGAGCAGCGAATTTTCTGTATCGAAATTCATCACCGGAAGTAAACACCGACTTGCGTAGTACTACGGCGCAGCAGTACAAAGTTCAGCACGTGCTGAGAACATAGCGCAAGTGAAGTAAACAAAAGTGCTACGTGCCTCTAAGCCACGCCTTATACAACCGCTTTACAGCTACAAACAAAGCGATAAATCTCTTGTCTCACCTGATGAAATTCCGCATATTGCCAGACGGCGTGGATGGATCCAAAGCACTCTCAACCATAAACAAATCTTAATCAACTTAAACAACTGCTTATTTATGCTAGATTTAATCAGTTAAGAAAATGCTGTGAAATAGTAGAAAATCTAGTAACATTTTCTGGATCATACTTTTTCTATATTACTTTAAACATGAGCAGGGTTTATTTATATTATAAACCTTTTATTGATTGATGCCACTGCGCATCACTGGAACATAACAGCCATTCATTATCTAGGTAAAGATGAAAAGTAGAAATTTATATTCTTCTGTACTTCAAATATTTCAGCGATAACTTATCTTGTATCGCCTTATGTAATAATTAACTATATACTATTAATTTTTTATTATTGGAGTGCATTATTAAACATTTTACTTCTCTTGCTAAAGTGACATTTTAACAGCTAATGGAATAAGATTAATTTGAAATTCTCTACACTTAAACTGTTTTTATAAGGATGGGTGTTCGCTCTTTCGACCTTCAGAAGTCTAATATTTCTATCGTTTACATAACTTGCATATACATAATTTATTTATTTATTTGTTTTTCACAAGTGGGCTCAAGGTCAATCCTCTCACATCACCAGTTGTTAGGCAATGTGTGACAATGTCCGCTAAGAACAAAGGCCCTTTTCAGACAGTTTGAGTGCCGGCTTGTTACGGGAAGCTTTGCTTTCACAGAGAAAACCCCGGTACCTAATTCTCGGCTATATAAGTGAGTCGGCACGGACAGAGAAAGCGGTTTTTAGTGAGTTTATCGTCACAGTTTTAGTGAGCTAGGGGGTGAGTAGAATTGTCGGAGGAGATGTAGGCCCTTAAAAACAGTTCATGGTAAAAGTCAGATATAAACTTGAAAAAAAAATTACTGGTAAAAAGGAAAATAAACATACAAAATAGAGAGGCAAAAACCAGAACTAAAATAAGGTGACAAAGATGTCAAAAGAGCGTAAAAAATTAAATATCTAAAGTTTCAAATTCTCAAGCTTACGCTAATCCCCACTAAAAACCCTTTCGACCGCTTGCTAATCGTCCACAAGGACCTCTACAAGCTGACAGGCAGCTGCAGAGGTAACCATGCGAAAAATTGCAATGGCCAATGTCCAACCGAGCCAAATTAACCTCCTCGCGAGGAGATATGCGAAAGGAAGTTACCCAGTTTATCGGACGTTCTTTCACTTATAACCGCGGAGAGCTGACCACTTTTCGTGCCAGCATGATAGCACCGCTCTCCGCACTTCAAGCCCAAAGTCTTCCGAGGTAATACGAGAGATGGTACTACTGGGTTCTCTGGTTGCCACCTTTGCTGCCAAATTCACCATCTCATTCCCCAGTAAACCTACGTGACCAGGGACCCATGCGCGCACCAACGCTAGAAGCGCGTAAAACATGGAGGGTATCCTGGATATGTTGTACAATAGAATTGTCAGAGCGAGCTGCAGACAGTTGACTAATGTTTGCGTCAAGGTTACGATACAACAGAATAGCTGTGAACTGCAAGGTCATGAAGTCAGTTTTAAAAGAAATAAAGTATCTTTTTCTATTTTTTATTTTTATTTTGTTTTTTATTCAGGGTCTCAAAATAAGTATTTCCGGTGAAATCTCGGAATCGAGCTTCTGGGTGGAATAAATACTTACTGTAAGAACGCAGTAAAAAAGTACTAATTTTAATCAGCTTTTTAATCAAAGACAGAACGGAGACATAGATGTCGGTGAAGATCTGAGAAGACAATACAAGTATTTAATATGTTTCTGGTCCCAAAGGTGGGGCATCCATCTTGAAGTGTGGTTTGTCCACGCGCTGAAATCAGTGTAAGAGGGAACTAAAGAGTTAGAAACTTTTACTTTATGGCGAATCAGTACAACGTGAGGCAATGACCATACACGTGTCTCATTTTCGAAGTACGTCATACAAAAATTGTCGATGTGACCTTTATCAACAGTTTGTGTTTCATAACTGGTTATATGGCTACCTAAATAATAAATGCATATTGAAATATCTTCTACTTTTGCTGCTTATGAATTACGGATATGTAATGATTTACTCATTCATTGTCAGTTTCGTTTCATTCCATGTGAGAAAATGGGGTGACATTATTTTTTGGAAGTAATGTGACAGAAGTCCTTGACAGGAATGTATTCCCTTATCTGTTTGGAAACAGTGCGACAAGGACAGTGTATGTGTGTGACGCAGAACACGTGTTAGACATTACTATTTGGTACTCCTGCAAATACAGGCTCGCTCAGTGTATACATGCAAACTCGCTTGGCACACTATTCTTCACAAAAGTAGAAGGTGCCAGATATTGGCCATTATGTTTTGAATGGGCTGTAACTGAGCTGTTCTGTGTATCATAAACAAGGGTAGGCAGGGTATAGGACCCGCGTCTAATCAGCAATCTCTCCCCTCCCCCGCGCGCCTCATTCCATCAGGGACTGTCTTTGCTGTAGAAAACAGTGTGAACTTTCGGGCCCAATTTGCGATTCCTAGCTAAGTGGGGTCTGTTTAATAGGAGAGTTTCCTCGTCCTGAAAAGCTGAAAATGAGTTTAATTATAAGCCTCTGAATCTGAGATCATCTGCGCCATTAGAAGTCACCCAAAGCATTAGCCGCAGAACTATCTTCGGAAAAAGATTGCGAATGCTGAATAAATAACAAACAAAAAATCCCCAAGAAAATTAACAATCAGTTTTCTTGAAGGAATTGCATCACTTTCTTGATGGATGCCAGTCTTCAGTTGCTGGAAGCTGTTCTTTTCATGTTCTGTGTTAGTCCTCTGGACAAATGGTGTGCCATTTGTGTATTTTTAAGCTTTGTAAAGATAAGATCAGATCATTCCTAACCATTGTAATTGACTCATAGTGAAGGCTTTTGAAAGATAACTCTTGAAAGACTTACTTCATTGTAAGGACAGTTAACTTCATGCATTGTCTACATTCTGTTAATGTGATTATTACGTTGGACTACATTGTCATTAAGGGTACCGAGTGTCACCTATTCTCGGAGCAAAGAGCAGTTTTAGCAGTAATTGCTTACATGGGATAAAAAAATGATGTATATATTCCGAAGAAAACACTAGAATGACGTCATCCAGTAACTCCCATAAAGTTGGGAAACGATACAAGATATAGCTAGATATTAATTTAAGGACTTATGTTAGATGTTCTCTCTGGCAGAACATTTTGCGTTTCTTTAAATCGTTATATGCTAACTTTTATTCAGAAAATATAAATGGTTAACTACTTTTGAAGTGTTTAAGTGATATCAGAAAGTTCTCAGATACAATGTTGTTACACTTGTAGGGTTCCGACCTCCACGACCAGTTAAGCTGGCATGGGCTGATCGGCGCCCTCCAGAGCATGCAGCACCCCAACCTCCCGGAGTAGAAGTGATAGCCCGCCGTCTCCCAGGACAGCCCCGGCCGTCACCTAATACGTCCACTAGCAACAAACCACGCAACAACTTGCCTTCCATCGACAAGGACTCGATTCTGTACACTCGACAACAGCTTGCCGAGAGACTTCGCCGAGCATGGAAGGAGCGAGAACAGAGTCGTCCCAACCTGGACATTTTCTTGGCTCATCATCACAGTGTGGAGGCAGCTCAGGAAGATACCTCGATTATACATGAACCCACTCCTCGCGATTGTCCAACACCCTTTTCAACTTCCCCTTCAACTTTACGTTTGACCATTTCTTCTCCGTCATTAGAAGTACATTCTGAACAGGCTCACCCTAAGAAATCTACTGATAGCGCATCCTTATGCTCAACTCCCAGCACTGCACGTGTTGAGGATTCTGCTGAACCTCAATACAACTACAGTTCACCGACTGTCCATAACTTTGCTCCTTTTCCCAAAAGTTCCACTGCAAATCCTGAAGCTCATTCTCAGGCAGTAAACAGCCCAAGTATAGGTGAACGACTGACAATTTCTATTACAAATGGAGACAGCAATACTACGATTACGGATCCTCCCCGAAATACACTGGGAAAGCAGCATGATGGAGAGGAAGAAAAAACAGCTTTGGAAGCAAGCACCAGAAAAAAAGAGAATACGTGTCCCAATAAAGACTCGACAATTGAATTGAACATCACTGGTGTCGCTAAAGAAGTTAGCGAAGAAAAACAGAATGAAAGCAAAACCAGTACTGCAGCAGCTAAAAGAGTGAGCTTCCGCAATAGCAGGTCCACTACAATCAGCAACAGCTTTTGTGTAGATGAACCACCGCCTACACCACCTCCCGTGCCTTCAACGCCTATGCCACCTCCTAGAGCCATGTCTGCACCATCAAACCGAGGCATTCTCATGAATAGAGAGGTCAAGAAAGAAGTGGCCGGTAGCCCCTCCGAAGTAGCTGCCAACTCTTTGGCACGAAATATCAGGTGAGCATTCTGGGTTAAAAAAAGCATGATTGTAAACCTTTTGGAACGTTTTACCTTTTCAGCAATATTGGTCCACTAAGCAAAGGGTAGATCCATTTGTAGTATACAGCGCCATCAAACGGCCGTTCATCTCTCAAATGAGAACCCGCTCAAACGTTTGCCTACAGAGCGAGACGTTGATAAACCTTTTAACTCAACCTTACAGAATTCTCATTTAAATTATAATTATTTACAGTAATCATCTAGATTTATCACAGAAATTATTGGAAAATTTAAAATTAGTTTTTAGCAAAATATATTACTTCTTGTGTGAAATATTTCGTTGACTGTCTCTCCAGTAAGGACGAACAAATATTTCCTGTTACATAACATGCTTATAAAAATTACACATGAGTGACATAGGATCATGGGAGTATTTCTCTACAAATTGTCGTTAAGTATGTCAACAAAGGTTAGTTTTCACTTAGGAATCAAACATTTAAATTCTACTTAGTAAACTATATTGGCTATTTGACGCTTAACAAATGACACTAAAACACTCGTCTCCGAAATATATCACCTTAAGAAAGCTCTTAATGCATACGGAAACTCTATACTTACTTTAGAAGGGGACACCGAGGGTCAGAGAAACCGTCAAATGCCGATGTCGCTCTGTTTGAATGCTGGTGCTCCTGCGGATGAAGATCCAAATGATGGCATTGTAGCACGAGTGGGAATCAAGAGTTTGTCTTAGTTCATATCCTATTGCACTGCTAGTAGTAATGAACAAAGCAGCAGCTTATTTTACGCCTATTTCTTTGTGTAAGCCGAAAAAAAGACATAGAAATCGTTAGAAAATGCATAAAGAAATTATGAGATGATACCACCCCAATTTTGCCTGAAAAGAAAAGAATCCTAAAGCTGCACAAAATGTTAATTTGCGACGCATTTGATAATGGGTTAATATAATAGACATAAGAAGGTTTGCAGATACGGACTATTACATCAGAAAATAGAATCCTGCAAAGGCAGAACAGAAATGTGAGTACGGAGATATCATTTTAATTTTTATGAAACAAATGCTTTATTTTTGGAAGGATATTTCTTAATACAGCACGATACGATCTACAAAACAGATAGCTGTATCAGTTTGCTTACCTGCATAGGACATTATAGGTAGAAAACATGCAAATCTAGAATGAAAACGTGATCAATACATATTTACGAGATTTTTCCCAGCAGACACATTTCCTGCAGATAGACTTGTAATAATTTTCCAGAAAACTTTTGCATATTAGTGCATATTTTAAAAGGGCAGCAATCAAATTTCAAATTCTTAGGCCGGTCGCCGAAATTTTGGTCGCCTGACAATCCTTCTGCCGATAACTGGAAGGTGTGAAAGTTTACAGATTGATGAAACGGTCTCTGTATGTTAGATTAAAGCACACCTCTTATAATACATTTAACATTTTGAAACCTACTCTTCTGTTGTAGTGATCAATCTTCTCAACCAGAGGTTCCGGGTTTAATTTCCGGCCTGGGCGGGGTATTCTTTAATTGGAATTATTTCCTTAACTCCGCACTGCAAATATGTGTAGTATAGTTTTTCATGATAAAAACGAATAAACAGATGTAAAAAGATGTTGCTCAACGAATGATGACATCAGCAGGTGTTTTTCAAATCACAGCCCCGGATATGATCGTAGAAATTCAAGGGTGTTGTACAAATTATACAAAAGTTTTGAAGTCGACGAAAGTTGAAGCTCAGTAGGGTTTGTTCTTAGCATCTTGTACTATGTAATTAATATACTCTCGTTTTATTCTCTGTACAACACTATTTCTATTTTCTAAACATACTTTTGGGAAGATAACCTTGAACTGAAAGTTCTTCTATTGTTGCAGAACGTACAAACATCTTCAAACCTGATAGAGTCGTATTTTAAGTTTTTTTGAAGCAGAGGTATTGGATTATGTAATTCGTTGTGGTCTTATTTCATGGAATTCACAAACTATGAGACTGGATTGATTTGGTACTAAGATAAAGGAAGATGTCCTTATTCTTTGGAAGGAATATTTGTAATTTCGGTATCTTCATCCATGGGGCTACCTGCACTACCAGAAAACATTGAGCTGATATTATTCAACATTTCTGGTGTACTTGGGAATTAATATTGGGTGCTTAGGTTTATTCGGCAGTCTGTTTAAATGAATGATGTCATTATTAGTTGAGCGAGCCCCTTGTCTCAAAAGAGAGGTTCGGAAGTGAACCTCGGACTGCTTGCGTTTCGACTTCAGCAGGTTGCAGTATTATTTTTCACCAGGAAATTTTGTGCGTTACTTGCACGCGAGTTGTAAGTGACCACCGATCACAGAATTTGCGTGGTTGAGTAATACTTTCGAGTGGAAGAATGCGAGGGGCCATTGCGTAAAGTATTTTCTCCGCTCTTGCCCAGAATTTCAAGTCCCGTGATGAAATATGATTAAAAGGAAAGTTTATGAGATTAAACACATCTAAGATTACTAAGCGGATGATATATTTATGTAGTTATATAATGCTACAACTGTTTTGTCTTTACAATACCGTTATTTTGCTTTTCCGCGTTGTTTACTTAATTTACTTTATGTACGCCGGTTTTCATTTACTGCTGTATAAAGCATGGAACAAGTCCTTCTTCTAAATTGTCTGGTGGAAAAGTTGTCCCTAAAACCGAGACAATCGATGCTACAAAAACCTTCCAAGTATTTGAGTTACCTATGGGTGTGCATGCTGAGAATGCGAATTTGCGAGACACATGCGAAAGACGTTCCAAATGTAAACACTGGAAAGATACGATGTAAGTCCTATTTTACTAAGATGACTTCTATTGGCATCCATATCACCCACTCATCTTTCACTAGTCCTCTGTCAGACACTGGTGATAAAGTCGCTTCCAAGTACTGACGTCATGAACATAATATGAACAATCATAGTTAACATGTCATTTAAGAAAAAATTAAGTCATTCTTATATACTCACTCCCCATATACAGTCAAGGAATTCTTCTATCTCAACAGATAAATATTAAATATATGACAGATTATACACGATGGTGATTTATAGTATGCTGTGTAGTTAACTCTTGCAATAGTGGTGGCTTAATACATTTATTTTATTTTCCTCGTTTCTTACAAAGATAGAACGAAATAATAGTTTTATTAATGGTAGGTATTCTACCAGTCATGTTGTATGTTCCAATTGAATGATGTGTTCAACGTCCCTAAGCTCTGCTCGCAGTGGGACCTAACGAACAAACAGACAATTGACCAGCGCTAAAGACCGAATAAATCTGAAGATTCGGCAGTATAATACATGAACAGAAATTATTTTGGAGACGCATGCTGTTGTTTCAATAAAGTTCATATCGCATAGTATGCTTGCGGTTTCTTCTTTTTCTAATTCTTTTTATTTTGTAATATTCTGTGAAAGTAAAATGTACTACGGCTAAGGTCATCGCCATCCTATCTAATGTGGTGACTAGGTTTCTAAGTTCAAGTTAAAGGGAGGGAGCAAGATGCTGATGTTACAGATCTGCACCAGCCAACAAACGCCGCTTGAAGCCGAGCGTGAGTGTGGTGACGGGGAAAGGCATCCGTGCCAAGCCCGGCGTGCGGGGTGCCGGCGAGGAGTCTTCCGGGGGTGAGGAAGGAGGAGGAGACAAAAAGAGACCGGCAGGGAGGCGTGGGGTACCAAGGGGTGCCGAGATCGTCACCATGGTGTCACTCTTGAGTGATGACGACGAGGACGGAAGTAACAACGGCGGGGATGCTGATCGACAGGCGGCACCTGGCTTCCTTCAGTTCCCACAACAGCAGCAGCAGCAACAATCCCAACCAACGGCAACAGCGCCTGTCTCCTTGATGGAGGCAGATACCAGACTTCCAGCCACGCCCCCTCCAGTTCTTGTGCCTCCACGAGTAGTATGCCTCAGGAAGACAGCCAAGACTGGTGAGTATTCCTTTATTTTTCTCTTTTTTTGCTTCTCTAAACTGTAAGCTACTAGTAACCATATTTATTGTTTGTGAATTTACTACTTGAATTTTTCTTTCCCCAAAGAAACAAACACTTGACTCAGAGACCAAGAATCTGCGAAGTCAATGCAACCTTTCACAGGTGCTAAAGAAGTACACTGATATAGCAAACTGGGAGCGAAGATACGCTGTTACGACATAACAAAAATATCGGTCGGCTTGCACTACCGTTCATTTAGGGCACCTAGGTTCACGAATCTCTCTCCAATAAATATTTACTAAGGAAAGCATAATCCATTCATGAGTCACAAATGAACATAGAAACAGAACTTAGTAGTTTTATCCGGCGAGGGGAACATTATTTTTTCCTCCAATATTCTGCATTATCTGGTATACCGTAAATGACCCGCCATGTTATTATTACAAGTAGTTCAGTAGAAATTTTAAATCAGTATAATTTTGCTTTTTTCTGCCGCTGAGTAACGGCATTTTGAGGAGGTAAGATATTAAGATTTTATTAGACACATACTGCACTCGCTCCTAACGCTCCATGCTAGGAGGTGGAGGACGCAGCGGTCCGGCTGTAGGCATTGGCCCGTTATTGGAATGAAGTTTAGTTTAGTTTATTAGAAATACATGGTTTGCAAATCTTGGAATATATAAAAAATGTAAAAATTAAAAAGTATAATTAGTAAACAGTCCCTGTGCATGTGAGTCTATATCTGTTTGTCTGTATACAACTTAGTTCAAGAACAAACATTTTAAGGCATAATTAACGGGAGTCATTGGGAGGTTTCAACACAATTCCCAACTCAAATAACATTTACGTGAAAAAACATATATTTTCAGTTTTTCAAAATGTCTGTAACAATTTTGATTAAAATATAAGTTTGACACTTCTGGTGAAAAGCTAGTTTCATTCTGAAGGGTTTTATATAACTGATAAACCATAATAAATTGGCAAGAACTTAGGCACTATGAACTATGAGCACTAGCAAGTAATTTATAAAATATTCGCCAGAATATTTTTTTAAATTTTCCCGAGTGGAAAGCATATTTGAAACTGTAGATTGTTTTTTTTTCTTTGCTTGGGCTCATCAGTAACAAAAACTGACTTGATAAAAGCTTGTTTTGTGTCTGCAACCACGCCCCCTATTCTGAAACATACCTATATACACAAATATTGCACAAGTGTATCCTGTAATGTAAGAATAAATTATATTTAAGTAGTATTATATATAAGGGATACTTGGTAATCGATAGCGAAAACAATATCCTTCAAAATCTTCGTCTTTCATCCTTGAAATATATTGAATTTAAATACAAACTTTGGGTTGTAATGGACTTTTCGTTTTTGGGTTATGCTGTTCACAGGCAGGCAGGCAGACAGACGGACAGACGGATACACACACATAACGCGTACCTTTTTTAAAAATTTCTGTTTTGGATTCAGGGGGCCTCAAAACATATATTTCCAGTTAAATCCTGACAACCAATTTTTGGACTGAATACAATAGTTTCCCTATTTAATATACGTAGTAGAGAAACTAAAAAGCATTTTTAGAACGTCTGTGTCTGCGCGTGTCTGTCTGTACATCTGTGCGTCTGTCTGTCAGTCGGTTAAATACCAAACTTGTTATTTAAGAATCCCAAGAATGCGACACGAAGATTTCTAAGAAAATACCCCCTTCTGAAACTATCCTTTGGATGGAAGATTTTAGAAAACTTTATTTGCTCAAAAAAGTGAAAAAGAAAAGAAAGACAAGTGACTTCTCAATGCGAAATATGGGCCTATTCCTGTTGCCGTTAGTGGGCTGTTGTGAACCAAAATTCTCGTGCTATTCCCGCTGTCGTCGTCTTCACTGGGTGGTTATGAACCAGCCTTAAGAGAAAAATTCGTGGCATTAAATCTAACCCAACATTCGCTTAACAACCAGGGAAAATCTCGAAAATCTCAAGTTTAGAATGGCCGAGAATCGAACCCAGGATCTCTTGAATGCGAGCCTCGTACGTTACCACGGAAGCATGTCGCTGGGTTGTCCAAGAACATTCACGAAATTGCCTGAGTGATGCAGCACGCCATATCGAGTTTGCGATGACTTAGTAGTTTACTGGCCCGGTTTCCGATCTGTAACTTAAAGGATACTTTATCGAAGCAATAGGTCATATTTGCAAAAGCATCGCTGCTATGAGGCGTTTATCGAACCAACAGTACTGATTTAATCAACAACTGCGTTCTTGCAAGGAAATATAAAATAAACAATAAATGTAGCATTCCCATTTCTCAGTTTCGACGAATGGATCTTGACAGACACATGCATGTACTACGTCTGTCAGGTAAAGTTCCACTTGAACGGAAATACCCAAACAATCGATTGCGAACACATTGATATCTAGAGGGAGATCGGCACAACTTGAGGGTATATTTAGACGGTAGGGCAATCCGTCATCGGCCCCCCAGGATACCACAACTTTTTCCTGCTCCACCCAACCCGAGACATTCCCATAACGTTTCATCAAAGAAGTATGACGTAGATAACAAATGTTACAGTAAGCAATACGTACTACCTCTCTCGGTCATTTACGTCACTACCTTTATATATCTGAGCAAGGGTACCAGCAGAACTCAGTTATTTACTGCAATAGGAAGCTACTAGAGTAAAAGCAGAGCAAATATTCCATAGCTGCTATCAAACCTTGGCGTCCAATAGGATGACAGACACAGTGAAAGCAAGGATGAAGTAATTAACAGCCATCGCAGTTTAGGACAAATGTCTTGTTTTGTTCCTTTTGCATTAAGGAAAAAAGAGTGCGTTACACGAAAACTGAAAGCTATTGTTGGTGTTTTAGCGACTTAGGTGCCATATGATAATTATTTAGGTCTAATTTGTTGTTCCATTATGTTACATGGTCATAATACAGCCTGTTAGAGGTATAAGTTCAGATATTTCGGTACCTTCAAGTAGGCGTGCCACAGAAAACATAACGCAGAGTGGGCGGAACGAATGCTTTATTGCATTAACGAATGCTACATCGGAGCTGCATCCGAACGCTTTCTGCAAGGTGAATGGCCTCACATTGTCTGGGCTAGTGGGTCGCGCATTGAGGTGTTAAGCAACACGGATAGTCTATCTAACAGGCGTTGTTCATTTCGCGGCAAAGATACGCACATACAAAACACACCAGGAAGTAAACTATGTGATTTACTTGTGGGAAAACTGTTACACCAAGAGAGAGAGAGAGAGAGAGAGAGAGAGAGAGAGAGGGGGGGGAGGAAAAAAAACCAGCTCACCGAAAGGGATACATATTAAGGTACCATTAATCAAACTATCTGCACTTATACCCTCAATATCCTGTATAAAAACACTCACGGTCATTTATGAATTAATACTACTTCCACAATGAGTGGAAGGCTGATATTTCGTCTAATAGAATTTCAGCAACAAACCTGTGGAACGCTTAGTTGCAATATGTACACCTAGCTGTCTCTCTTCGCCCTCCGTATTTGTGCTGAGAAGTTGTGATTGATAGTTGATAATCTTGTGCAGTGAATAATGCCAGTTATAGCTCGTGAGGGAAGACAAGAACAATTCCCTTAGCTGCGCAGTGGCAGCTCTTCACCTGAATGGCTGATGGTGGGGAAGTTGCGCAATAATGTACGCGCAGAAGTCATAACGTTTCCGTCCACGAAGGAGTGAAGTTCCCTAACATAGCTTTAGTGTATTGCAAAAGACATATGTATAAAAATTAGCTTTATAACGAGCAAAGTGATTTCGCTATAACTATGGTTATGTGCCAACAATTACTTTCAAGTCAACTACAATTGTTTCAGCTGCACGTCGTTGTGGTAGTGTTTATTCGTTCGCAGGAAAGTGCCCGGTATATTCCCCCTTCCAGTCGTTGCAGAGAGGGAGTGAAGGAAAGGAGCTTCCCCTATGCGCAAGAACTGTTAATGTCTCACCGCATTTACGATAGAAAAATAACACTATGCCAGATTTGTAACAAACAGGTGTATAACAATAGTTAAATACACATTATATCCGTGACCATTTAATAATTACTACTTCTCCAGTCATATCACCATGGTGTCCCAGTTTACAATCGGGCAACTGGGGATTTGCCCAAAGCTCCAGTTTTTGAGGGGCAGAGAATTTGAGGTGCGTAATAACAGGACAAAAATTTGAGGGACAAGCAAAATACATTTTTAAAGTACAATAATGATGTGATTTTCAAAAATATATGTCAAAAACATCGTAACAAAAAAACAATGAAAATGTCTGTTGCGGCGGCCGCTCGCGGAGAGATATCAATGGTTAGTTACCTCAGCACACCATTGCTTTTGTAACCGCCGGCCGGCAAACAAGACAAACAACGGCAGCTCAAAGCAAACGCCGTTGCACGCACTTTTAGAAGCTTTCGAAGTGTAGGACTTATTTACAACAACCGACGAACTTTTGACTCCCGAGAATTCACCGGTAATTAAAAAACTACTGGCTTGTGTAGTGGAGTTAGTTAATGATCAGAGCTGCGAACAATGGAGTTGTTTGTGAGAAAGCTTTGTTACCGTAGCAGTGTCAAGGTTGCAGTTAAATAGAATAGCTGGTTGTGAAAAGTGATTCGGTATGTGCAACAATGGGTTTGTGTAATGGAGTTAGCACTTCGCTAACATTGGTAAAGTGATATAAGAAGTAACCAGACTTGTAATTTTTCAGAGTAGTTTTTGTGGTGTAATTTTTTATATTAACGTCCTCCAATGTAATGTCATATCCGACGATGAGTGAATAAAATGGGTGAATTGATGTTCAAATTAGCCCGAGCTCCACAGAGCTATAAGTTACCTGATTTTGGCCCTCTAAGGATAAGGGAAAAATGCCTTATCACGAAGATTAGTTACCTGATGTTCGTAACTATGGCGCCAAATGTACAGCGCCTGTGGTTTGCTTCGCACCAGAGGCGTGAACTACTGGCCTAGGAAGCGCCAGATCACTGGCCTTGCAGAAAGCGTTGAAACTTGTTGCAGTACACCATTCGTCATCACGAGACCATCATGTATTCTGTACCACGCCTACTAAGAAGTACTAACCAACCTGAAAACATACTACACTTAATAAGTAAAATTATTATAAGACTGAAAATGAAGCGAATATAGTATTGTCCATTACACTGTCCTCAATTACTAGCAAAAATATCTACACTTATACTCCTAATACCTTTATATATAACAATACATTATATATTATATATCGCAACTTTAATACATCTCTACAACAGTAGTAACAGTTGTATTCACTATGTCCGTACTTAATATTACATAAATTGCATAAAACAGATGGATCTAAAGACCGTCCATGCTAACTAGGAAAATGCATGGTTTGTTACATATATACATGCTCAAATATAAAATATGTTCAAACAATGGTTAATATTTTATCTCTTAGTACACTTGTATCCATTATGTCCCCAAACTTGGCTTGTTTTGACTGTTTAGGATAAAGTCCCAGCATGCTGTCCTCCATCTGTTGGGAGCCAAAAATACCTCCGGTAATTTTTTTTTTTTTTCCTAAATTGTTTTCATCTCTACGCATATTGCTGAAATATGTGTCCATCCTTCTTATTCCCTGAATAATGGGCAAATACTCCGTCAACAATCTTACGAGCTTTCCACCCTTCTAACCTAAGATCTACTACTTCCGAATATTTCTTGGACAGAAGTTTAGTTTGTTACATTGTCTTCAGTGGGGAATTGTGGATAAGCTTCTTCGAACTGAGGTGCCAAGGGTGTTTCTGTTGGTGGCGGCTTCCGTTGAGATTGTTAAAAAATACTGAGAGAGTACGTTAGTAAATAATTTTGGATCAGAAGAGAGATGTCATGCGTAGCCCAGGGGTAACATGTCGCTCTCTAGTTGCTGAGATAGCGGCTTTAAAACTGGCTGAGGGACATGGATTTTTTCGGTGATAAAAATTCCAGCATGGCTTCCTTCGAAAGGGAAGTACAACCAGTGGTCCCATATCATAGATTCTTCTTTCTTCTTCTCCTTAGCTGATTACTCTCCCCTTATGCAGGACTTACACCCCCTAGGACTAAGGTCAGAAGCCTGTCGGGGAGCAGAGGAACTTATGGACTAGACAGAGTGAAAACCTGGAAGCGGGTGGTCAGCCCAGCACCAAGTATGATAGAAAGAGGATGATGTGAAGTGCAGACGAAATCGATTAATGGAAAGAGCAATTGATGGAATGAGTGGCGGAGGAAACCGGACAACCCGGAGAAAACCCACTCAGGCCGCTTTGTCCACTGCGAATACCACAAGCGTGTCCCTGGGATCCAACCCGGGCCGTCTAGGTGGTAGGGGAACGGTCTAACCGCTCGGCCACGGTGCCGAAATATCGTAGATTCACGGCTCGTAAAAGAACAAGTCGAATAAAAATACTTCTGAGTAAAATTAAACAGTGTTTCACGCCTAGCCCGTAAATAAAACTCAATTTCACTTTCCCATTCACAGATGAGAGCTGATACACTGGAAAGCGCACTGGCCATCCGTCCATCAAAGAAAAAAGAAATGCAGCTGCCTAGCACTAAGGTCATGTTGAAGCCTTCACAGAGCAGATATAAAGTTGCCTAGCAGTAAGCTCTCTGTGGACAGGTGTGGAAGCCTCCATCAGCCCGTAACAGAAGCAGAGGTTCAGTTGCCTAGCACAAAGGCCTTTGCAGTACTTGGACTATGGGATGGGGATGAGAACTGAAAGGCCTACTAGCCACAAGATATCTCCGAAAGCATCGTCGCGAAATCACCCCGTAGTTAAAGCTATGTAAAATGAATAGAGAATAAGTTTGTTGCAAGTTAACCGGTGCTTTTTATTTATCACAGTATTACGTGTTTAGGTAGAATGCAAAAAGTATCTCTTCTGTCTGCTAAGAAGGTGCTAGGGAAAGTAATTATTCACCTGCGATGTCTGCACTCCTAGAAAGGCGTCGCTGTTAATTTGTGACTGTTGGTTTCTGAATGTAGTTTCAATTCTCATTTCTGGCATTCATTTAGTGTCTTTTGAGTGCCTACGGATTCCATTTCATTTGCGACTTTGTTAATTAATTTGGTGGGCATGGTAAGAATGAAAGGAATCGTAAACATTTAGGTGCAATGTTTCGTGAGCTGAGAAAATGAGTCACAGCCAAACTATTATAAAGAAGAAATTGTTTGCGTGACACTCGACAGGGGCGGCGGCGGCGGCGGCGCCTGCGTGTATCCTCCCAACGCCCAAGCTCGCCGCCAATGACTCCATACAAACGTTTCCTGACACAGTAATGATCGAGTGTGAGAGATCGCCAACACGGAATCTCAACAAAATGATACCTTTACACAAGGAAAAACTTCTAACATTGCTCTACTGTATTTTGCGCTGACTTTACTGGACTGGAATAACTTTAAGAACAAGTTCTTTATACTTTACATTGATTGAACACGAAGACCATTAAAAAGCTAATCTATCACAGAGACTTTTTATTTCTTAGACTTGGAAAAGAAGATAGATTTTATTAGCTAAATCATAGAGTTGGGTTTATTGCTTATGGCATTTAAAACATTCTTTTTATTTGCCTTTTATATATAAGATGATCCACTCCGTACCTGGTGAATGAGAATCACACAAGGACAGACAATATTTGATATTACAATAAATTCAGTTACCTTTTTATATAAAGGGGATTAAAATAATTAACATAAAATTATAAATATATCATAGGTTGCCTCTGTTGTCTAATGGTCTCTCTCTCTCTTTCTCTCTCACATACACAAATAGGCACCCACAGAGAGAGAGAGAGAGAGAAGTATTTTTTCTAAATATGCATATATTGGATCCAGAGGATCTTAAAACGTGTATTTGCGGTAAAAAGGTTTTACAGAATGTTTGGATGTCATACAATGGTAAGAGGGCATTATACAGAGTGTTAGCAATATGATGCGCACATTTCACGTGATGGTAGATTCAAATATAACAAATAAAAACGTTCAATAACAAATTGACCAATCGTGAAAGTTAAAGGAGATAATTGAACATTATTGAATACATTATCTGTACAATCTGGCCAGCGAGTAGGACTGAAGAAGCGAATGTTTTGTTTACTAATAAGGCCACTGCTATCGTGTATGCGTTCACACCTAAGGCAAATGAAAGTCCAAATCAGGTCATGCCTAGTAAACTGATTACGCTACGGGTCTGAGTGTTTGTTATCAGCTGCTGCAATTAGCGAGGGGTGGAGTGGTACTCTTTCAAGCTTTCCGAGCACTATTAATGAGACCTGAGCAGTGTCAATGTTCCCAACCTTCCACTTTGAGCGTTGCCAAACGTATGTTCATGAATGTACTCCAACAGACCCGCTGGAATCCAATTATTTAATGCCACTGTGTGGCTAAGCGACTCATTTTAGCGACGATGAAAAAGACACGAATAACCCGTCTTTTAAAGCTGTACCTCTATGCTAATTGCAGAAACAAGCGATAAAGGAGTTGTTTGTTACATATTGACAAACATTCGAGCAATTTTATCTCTTATTATGCGACCATTCACTATAGAAGAAAATGGTAGAAATGTTCCAGCTTAACGTCAATAAGTCTGTGCTTTAGACTTGTCTATTTTAGTGTCAATAATTGGAACTCGGGAAGACGGACATTATTAATTAATGAAGCTTTATTGAATTTAATACCAAAAATAGCACTATAATTATTTTTACTTTCATCTTTCCATAAAACAGCTCCTTTATCAGGGTAGAAAAATTTAGATGAATAGCAGGAAAAGTAAATATCAGTAGAAGTCAGTCGAACCGAACTAAAGGGACCAGGAGCTACATATTTCGGATAACTTATTCTTCGGGTAGTCGGTGGCAAGTATTTTAAGTAGGAAAAGGAAGAAAATAATAGAATTCTAGATGCATATAATAATGTTTAATAAAAGCGACTATCTTTATACAGCATTCGATGTATATTATAGTATTTACAAACAGTATTATTCTAAAAAAATCAGTAATTTTTTTCTGAACTTTGTTCTACGTAGCAACGTTTGCAAGGAGCTACATCTGTTGATAATGATTCACTGCTTTATTACAACTATCGCAAGACGACTTAAAATTTTTTTAATATTATTGATAGTACTTCCGTTAAGGTTTGAATATCAATTTGTGTATATATATACACCACACTAACCAACAGCCCACCTCGGTAGCGTGATGGTTAGCGTGTCTGCCTCATGTTCAAGAGGTCGCGAGTTCGAATCTCGATTAGGGTAAGTTATCTGGGTAAGGTTTTTTCCGAGGTTTTCCCTACCCTGAGAAGACGAATGTCGGGTAACTTAAAGTTCCATGGACCTCGGGCTCATTTGAGCATCATTTCACCCATTTCATTTCATTCATTCGTCCGATATGACACAATGTTGGAGGACGTTAATTAAAAAAAAAAAAAAAAAAAAACTAACCAACACCAACAGTAAAAAACAGTGGGCCTCCGCACTGAATGCTTGAGCAAGTAGTATAAGGATACAGTATGTGAGTTAGAGGGTGAATATGAGCTAGGGGTTGGACTAACGGTATGCAATACCAACTACTGATATTGGAATTTCGGGTTGGGACAAAACAACGTTTGGAAGTTTCACAGCAAAGTTGCCAGTGCGAATTTGAATGTCTCGTACTTTTTCGCTCATTCTTTGTTAATTTTTCCCCTCCAGGTTTGGCTGTTAGGTTTACCTAAGATCCAATTAAGCGGATTTTTTCTGTACATATAGAGACATCGATCTCCAGCATAATCTAATCCACACGAGTAATCGTATTATCCTAGTTTTGTAACCACCAAATTTATCAGAAACGTTCTTATGATATACCTTTCTTTTACAACTCAATAGTAAAAGAGATATTTAGATACTCTGACAACTTCTTCTTACAACTTCATACAACGTGTCCTTACAACTGCTATTTTAATGGGCAATAAACAAAGTCATGGAGCCAATTACCCAACTGGTGTCACCTAATTGTCATTCTTCAGATTCCATAGTGTTCACGTTGTTATTTTTTGAACTGCAAATACACGCCCGTATGTTATCCACTATACTCACAAGGAATATTAAGACTGAATTTTCACTTACAATCACTCAAAAATAAGAACAGTTTTATCTCTAAAAATCGATTTCTTGGATCTTGCACAAATCTTTTTTTTTTTTTCCCTTTCCCTTTGATTTAGCTGCCCTTAGAGCCGCTGGCAACTATGTTGAATGACCTGCGCTAGAAATGTGGGCATTTAAATTCTTGCTGAAATGCCTCTCCAAGTGGCCTCTAGAAAATGGCATGTTTACATACGCAAATGTTTAATATTATACATCCTCTAAAAGTGATGCAATTTGAAATAAATAACCACAAATATACTGTCTAGAAACTAACATAAAGGAACTTAAACTAAATTAGAGTTTCAATTAATAAAAAAAATAATAATTAAAAAAAGATAATATTTTTAAACAAGTTAAGAGCCTGAACTCGAACAATATTATAATTAAGTAAAATATATTTTTAGCGATGTTTCTGTGTAAAAATGCTACTGTGTTTTTTGGAGCATGCTTGAAAAACATAATGAATGTCCGTTCTTAAATTTAATGCGCGAGGAGAAATACAATTTTCAATTATTTTGCATATTGATTTTCGTCAAACAGTCAACTTCAAAAATGATCATGTCTTCACGGATGATCAACTGTGTCAAATTTATAAATGTGGAGCTTTCGGCTATATTAAATTTCTTGGCCATTATCCAGAACTGAATAATAAATAAACGTCATCTCAAACTCATGGTCTTCATCAGGAAATCCATGGCTTCTTCAGGGAACATTACGTTTATAAACGCCGAGCTTTCGTGTCCTTCCGGAACTGAATTTCAGAAATAAACCTCGATCTCAAAATCCATGGCCTTCTTCAGGAAGTGAATGATTCATCTGTTCCGTGCGGTCCGTCGTCCTACTCTGCAGATGTGTTTAAGGCTGGTATCCAACTGGATTCAGTGGAAGTCCCCAATCTCTATTGTAATTCCACGGCTGTAATTTAATTTGAATTGCCTTATGATGACTCCATCATAGTTTTCCGAAACGACTATGTTTATTTGTTTTTCAACCCTTGGTGATGGTCATGGATCTGATATGGCCGAAAGCTCGAAATTTTTAAATTTACATGGCTGATCACCCATGGAGCCATAATTAATAACCCTCGTCGTGAAGCTTTAAGGCTTAAATGAAAAATTATCATCTAATTTAATTCAAATTTGGTAGTTTTCTTATGAGTAAAACACGTACGCAACACTTAAGTTTTGAAAGTAAGCCAATTAAAAGGGTGGAATTTCGAAAATTCAGTCCCGATGTTCCTTAAATATTGACAATTTATCCTCCACCACCACCACCACCACCACCACCACCACCACCACCACCACCACCACCACCACCACCACCACCACCACCACCACCACCACCACCACCACCACCACCACCACCACCACCACCACCACCACCACCACCACCACCACCACCACCACCACCACCACCACCACCACCACCACCACCACCACCACCACCACCACCACCACCACCACCACCACCACCACCACCACCACCACCACCACCACCACCACCACCACCACCACCACCACCACCACCACCACCACCACCACCACCACCACCACCACCACCACCACCACCACCACCACCACCACCACCACCACCACCACCACCACCACCACCACCACCACCACCACCACCACCACCACCACCACCACCACCACCACCACCACCACCACCACCACCACCACCACCACCACCACCACCACCACCACCACCACCACCACCACCACCACCACCACCACCACCACCACCACCACCACCACCACCACCACCACCACCACCACCACCACCACCACCACCACCACCACCACCACCACCACCACCACCACCACCACCACCACCACCACCACCACCACCACCACCACCACCACCACCACCACCACCACCACCACCACCACCACCACCACCACCACCACCACCACCACCACCACCACCACCACCACCACCACCACCACCACCACCACCACCACCACCACCACCACCACCACCACCACCACCACCACCACCACCACCACCACCACCACCACCACCACCACCACCACCACCACCACCACCACCACCACCACCACCACCACCACCACCACCACCACCACCACCACCACCACCACCACCACCACCACCACCACCACCACCACCACCACCACCACCACCACCACCACCACCACCACCACCACCACCACCACCACCACCTTCATGACTTGCGCCTCTTGACTCGTTCCGTTTCCCAGTGGAAATTTATAGCAGAATATTTCTCCAGCGTTGTTTAGGTCTTCCAAAACTTCTAAGGCCTAAACATAATTTAACATATTTTTGGAAATCTATCTTCGTTCATTCTTACTACATGCTGAAACGAATTTATCCAAACTAGAATTACATTGGGAAAATATTGGAAGGGTTCTATTGTATATATATATGTATTTGACCGATGAGTTTTTACCTTACTTTCCAAAGCCGTGTTCATTTCCTTAACATACAAGATTAGAACAGAACATATTATATTTTCCATTTATTCTAGCATGTTCAAAATACCAGTGTTAATTTTTGTGCACCCTTAGTGTTTCTTTATGGGTTACAACTCACACTAACTAAGCAAACGCCTGGATGCTAAACACCGGGATTTAAAGCTTATTTAAGGGGGAAAAACATACACATTATACAAATTTCCCTTGAGTGGTGTCATTTTGCGGGAAAGTCTGCCAAGTTTCACGCTATTAGGCACGCAGAGTTATTCTCTCTCTGCACTAATTAGTGTTATAATGTTGGTGTATACTCTCTTAACACGCAACGTTGCCACCTTTACAACATAGACCTCTTTCTCTTGCAGTTCTCTCCTTTTAGCTTCGATATAGCCACCTCTCCTTCCCTGCTCGTTCGTCTTCACGTTTGGGATCTTATATACACGAGGGATGATTATTATTTTTGCCCTAGTTTGTCGAATGAAAGAAGTTTGTTAACGAAGCAAAAACTAAAGACAAAGGTAATACAATAAAACCTGCCTTAAGCGAAAGTCGATCGCTTCAGCATTTCCTTTACTTTTCTTTCTCTTTTTTTCGTTTTATAGGTTTTCTTCTAAGGGTTGTATTTTAATAAAACAAAGTATAAAACAGGGGAAGACAGGTATCGCTGCTGTGACGTCAGCTCACTCAGCACACATGCTCCCAGAGCAAGCCAGTTGAACGTGTGACGTCACAGCGGGCAAGAGGAAATGGCATACGGGACATCGTAATTTTAATGCTGACTGTTTCAATTACGGAATAGTCACAGATTATAAATAATTACATTTCGGCTTTATGCCACACACATATATATTCTAGTTTATGTGAACAGTCATGTTATAACGCCAATAGAACAGAAATTATAACTATTTTGCCTGAGCTGGAGGAGAGCTATACAGAAAAACTAGGTGGACATTTTCCGACATTTGCGTTTCGCTTTTCTTTAACTAGTTTGTCAATGTTAGGGCGTAATGAATTGTTCCGCACACATACGTAGAACCAAACATACATAATATCCGTGCAACAAGGGCATACAACCTCCGAAATCTGGTTTGAGGAACATTCTTATAACAATCAGCCAAGTTTTCCTTGTGCTTATATTTCTCCTTCAGCAAATCGTCGCACTGTAAATTTATCAATTCAATTTGCTACCTGCTAGAAACATTGACATCCAATGAATACGGGGTCGCAAAAACCTGAAACGTAGTTGACAATGTTTCTACATCTTGAAGCCTGGTCTCAAACTAGTGTGAAACACGGGGAATTGAACACATGCGCCGCTGATCTAGGCAGCATAGCAATACACTGCTCTCGCCTGACGTCACACGAACGTACAAGCTGGCTCTTCGTTTAAATACGTCACACGGCCCGAAGTTGTCTTCCCCTGGTATGAAAGATCTGGTACATATGGTATGCTAATCAAAATAGTTAAAGCTGTTTTTGAGAAAATTAAAATTTTCTATTTTTTTTTCTCCCATATAAAGTGTAGTTTGTATTTGGACAGTTTTCTTGAAAACCCTTGTGTCGTATCCTTGGAGGACGCTGAACTTGAATACCATACCGTTTTAGAGTTATGCTGTCCACAGAAACATAAGACAGATATCAACACACACGCCCACCCACGGAACTTTTAAATGTTTTCTTTTGGGGAGCGTTCAGGAATTCTCAAAATCTGTACATATTTTCGGTAAAATCTAGATGCCGAATTTTTGGGTGGAATACAATACTTCCTCTGCTTACCCTAAGCAGTAGGTGTGACTCGCATTCGAGAGGTCGTGGATTGATTCTCGCAGTCGGCCTACCTGACCTTTGGGTTTTTTCGGGGGCTGTCCCTGGTCGATTACATTCATCCCCCGAATTTCCTCTCTCTCGTTTCACTTCATTAATCGATTCGTTCATCCTTTCATCTGCTTGGACAATTTCAGGGTAGAAAGTGTCAGGGAAGTACGGTACAGCACGGAGGGGAAGATGCTCTGAGTAATTCTATCCCTGTCACGAAAACCGGGCTCCGAGTCGCTATCATGCAAGAGATGAGGGCCCTGGGCCTCTAAGGGTCTCCTGCGGATGGTGCTCTGCGCGACCCGGCGGGGGCTCAGTGTACTGTCTGGTGTCGGGGACTTCACACCTGGGAAAATCTAGGGACCCTATCCTCTGTGTTGCCTGCGCTCCTGTAGTCTGGCGGCCCTTTGTCTCCTCTCGCCTTACTCCTCCCTCATGGGGAACCCCCTACGGGGCACAGGCACAAAAGATCTCTGAGGTCGAAGTGCGGAAGCCTCTCCCCGTGTCTACCCTACTCCTACTACTGTAAGTTGATACCGAAATTTATAGCTACTTTAAAAAGATTAATTAATTAAAATAAAGGAGAAATCAAGCATTTAATAATAATAATAATAATAATAATAATAATAATAATAATAATAATAATAATAATAATAATAATAATAATAATAATAAACTATTGTAATGATTTTAAATAAATACTAATAAATATAGAGAGAAAATTAACAAAAAGCGGGTAGCCTCATAAATGGGAATAACGAAAGCAACGTATTTTTCTGACAGTTTCGCGTCTGTCTCTGCATCAAAGGACACTTTAGTCCATCGAAGGTGACGCACGTGCATGTTATTACATCAAGGACTTAAAATTCAATGGGTAAAGAGAAAAGTCTTAAAAGTTTATTTGTATCTACAATTAGTGTTGATTACTGAAGTAATTCTGCGATAATACATATATTGGTCGGCAATATCACTTGGGAAAGGAGTTTAAAAATTGATGCTTCATTAAAAGCCGTTAAATTCGAAATCAGTATAATCCTTTCGAAAACATCCACGAAAACCCAGAGACAGAGTACTCATCGCTCCATCAACGACAAAAGGGTAGGTACTCTACAAGAATCTTCTATACATTGTTAAGCGTCAGAGATCATTGTTGGTTCAAATAGTTTCACCGACAACGGTGTAACGACGTAAGGAATATTTCTGCTTCAAAGTAGCAGTAGTGGAGTTAAAAATGTGATCGCATAGAATTATAATGAAGAAATAATTTAAAATAAATATCTATCAATTAAAAAATAGGTTCAAAGGTACATTTTGGTGTATTAAATTTACATATAATAATGCAGTTACTGTAACAGTTTCTCTTTCCCACGAAACTACAAGACAATTTCGATTAAAACAAAGAGAAAATAAAAACCTAATGTATTGTGACTCAGCGTCTTATGTCCAAGCTTATTCGGAGTTGGTGCTGACCGACCGGATTGAAAATTGAATTTGTATTCTTCAATAAAAATTGAAGTATCAGTGAAACCCTTGAAAGATCAGATGGTCTAAAGAAAGAAGGGTGAAAAGGTTTTGAGGTTTGATTTCTAATCTTGACGTCCTAATGCTTCCCTTTAGTAACGTGTCCTCGTTGTGTCATAGATAATTGTGAATTGATAACTTTTGGTACGTTTTTAAACAGAGGAGTAAATGCAAAGGTAAAAATACTGACTAACCGAAGGGGCTCGGTCAACCGGGACAACGGCCTTTCTTGTTTCTGCTAATGACCCCTGGGAGGGAGGGATGAGGGGAGATGCCCTAAGGGCAACCAGATCTGAATGACGACGGGTATGTGTGGACGGGATCCCTAACGTTTCCAGTCCAAAACATCCTACGGAGCTCTAGCGCTGCCCACGTTCTCCCACCCTGGGGGGGGGGGTGTCAGACGTGAGTTCCTAAACGATGCCAGGGAAGAAACCTCACAAAACATATATCCATCGCCCAACCGCAACCTGCAAAATACCGTCGCCTAGTCCTACAACCTAGAGATAAATAGCAATGAAGGAAATCATAGGTAGGAAATTCATGAACCATCTATTGACTTGGAAAAACCATGACTCATGGGTAGAGGCACTTTTTTTTCGCATCATTTTTTTTTTTTTTTTTTTTTCGAATTTCGCGAAATGATATCTAATTTTCGTCTTATTGGTACTATACACAGTACTCTGATACATTGAGCACATGCATTGCAGAATCATTACACACTTTTACTTTGCGGAAAACAACATAATACATGTTACAATATTGCTTTCTTTCATCAATCACCTTCGATCGTTAACAATTAAATTGTACCTCGAGAAACACCTGCCTACATCAACTGATGAACAGAGAACCCAAATAGATTTTAATGCAGCATTTGAAAAATCTAAATAAATCATTTTCAGAAACGTTTAGTGGCTGCATAATATCGAATTGCTGGTTAGAATTCTCATTGATAGGTATGCTATACAATTAAATCTTTCAAAGCTAAATGGCCTGCAATAATATTGCATTCTTTAAGTTGAAGTGAGGAAGTTGTTGCACTTTTCTACTAACGGTTAAAACATTTTGAGTACTTATTTGCACAATATTACTTGGATGAAATAAAGATCAATTGCCAAGAATATTAATCTGTCCTTGACTATCCTTGACCATCATTTCACTAATGACAGAATGTTCAACTTCCAAGAATGTTAAACCGTCCATAATCATCAGTCATTACTTCATTATTTTTGAATTGAAAGTTTCCGTTTATCCTTTCTTGTAATTTAACAATTCACAGGAATGAACTTAAAATGAAGTGAGAACTAACTTTTATATTTAAAATCGCTGGAATTTCATGTTTTTTCGCAAAATAAGGCAATTTTGCTTCAATCTGCACTTATCGCTAAAATAATAATAATAATAATAATAATAATAATAATAATAATAATAATAATAATAATAATAATAATAATAATAATAATAATAATAATAATAATAATAATAATAATGATTTACTGATCAAGATCACGTAGTGATAATGGGAAATCGCTATAATATGTTTGTCGCTTTCATCGTTAATGCGAAAAAAGAGTGCCCCTACTCATGGGTTACAATAGATAGTCGCCAGGGATCGAACCCGGGATCTCCCGAATGTAAGTCGCACACCTTGCCGCGGCATCACCTCGTTGGATAGAGAGAGACAACGAGAGTCCCTAGTGCTATAGCTTTCTCTTTCTAATCCTTGCAGAGTAAGTGACAACCAGTAGCCCCAAGAGCAATACTTTAGAAACAGCTTGGCATGCATAAAGTACCTCTATTTGCGACACACCAATTATTGTGCATTCATTTGTATGTTTTCTTTTCTTCTTTCGCATCACTCCAAATGTTTCTGAAAGTACTAAGTAATTTTGTTGTCCTGCCCCAGTAACCTTTCAGCAGCCACCAGCAACAACATGGAAGGTGGCCTCCTCGGGTACATCGACTCCTGCAGCACCTCGGCGAGTGACCCCCATCATCGTTCCGGCCTCCAGAAGGAACTCTGTTAGCACCCTCAGACCTTCTAGTGCTCCCGCCGCAGCGACTAAGTGAGTAATAACAATGCATTTTAAGTGAAGTTAAAATTGTCCGTCTTATTCATTGACTTTGCCAAGTTCATGTCTCAATTTGTCTGGAACTAATCAACGTATTGCTCAATACAGGAACAATTTTCAGCAAACGAAAAACAAACTATCTTCTAGATTAGGGCTTCACGGGTGATCCGTGTCAAATCTATAAATGTCGAGCTTTGGGCCATATCATACTCCTGGCAATCACCAGGAACAGGATAATAAATAAACGGCCACCACAAAATCATGCCCTTCTTCAGGAACATTGTGTTTATAAACGTTGAGCTTATATGGATCTTCTGGAATTTAATATTAAAAGTAAACGGCCGTTTCAAAATCCATGGCCTTCCTCAGGAACCGAATGAACCATCCGTCCGGTCCGTCATCCTCCTCTGGTAGGTGTATTTATTATTCGTTCCCGGTGATAACCGAAAGCTCGACATTTATAAATTTGACACTTCCATGCAAAGAGTGGAATTTCAAATCTAGCATATATAAGGATACTTTTTAAAACTTGACTATAGTTTCAATTTCCTGTATACCCTTTACGTCAACGTCGAAATGCATATTGCAATTTCTGCAAACGTGTATTTCTATTTACAGGAAATAAATAAAACAATACACACACTAAATACAGACTAACCGAGTGGGATGGCTCAGACGGAAGTGTCTCTGGCCCGAATTCCAGAAGTCGAGGGTTCGATCCCCGTGGCCGACCTTCCTGACCCATGGGTTTTTCCGGAGGTTTCCCCGGGTCGCTAGGCGAATGTTGGGAAGGATTTCCAGACCCTCCGTATTACCTGTCCCTCAATTTCGTTGCATAAGAATCATTTCATTTCATCCTGCATACCGTTAGGCTTTTTTTAAGGGTTGGAAGCGACGGCGAGCGTCGCGGCAGCTGCATAGCAGGAGGACCATATGCGCTCAGGAAATCTCGTCCCCGGGATTGGAAGCCGAGCCACTGTTTTCCGGGCCTTCCAGGGATGGTACAAGCCCGAGGGGGGAGGGAGGGTGCTTTTACCTGGCAAAATGTAGGGACCCTGCCACCGGCTCTGTCGTGGCAACGTTCCGGCCGCTCTTAGGATCCGCTGG
Organism: Tenodera sinensis; assembly: GCA_030765045.1. NCBI lineage: Eukaryota > Metazoa > Arthropoda > Insecta > Mantodea > Mantidae > Tenodera > Tenodera sinensis. Next base: position 166,233,837 of record CM060966.1, read on the forward strand.
CCTCATCCATCCTCCCGGGGGCTGCTCCGCCAGAGATATGCACAAAAGATCGCCTTTAGTCGAGGTGCTAAATACCCCTCCGCAAGTTGCCATTGAGTCAAATACACTCAAGTAGGCAGTAAGTTGGTAAATTGAAGCAGACTTGAAGATCCATGATTCGATTGAAATGTTCAAGTCTTCTGATTCAGTTATTTTCTAATATTGCTGTGAAATTGTATTCTTAGAAATAAGGGGTAAAATAATTACATACAGAGACGCAATCAAGCCAAGAAATCTAGGCTATGTACATGTAACCTTAAGTAATTTCGCGGCGCTTTTCTGTTTTGAGTTATACAGTTCTCTCACACGTATACAAGGAGCGCTCCTTAAAATACCTCTAGGAGTGAACCTTAAGAATAGTACAAAGCGTGCATTTTTTATGAAATCTTGATGTCGAAAGTTTTAAAATACTTACGTCCTAGGGCCTGCTGGACATACGTATTACACGGCTACATTCAATAATAGCTCCGCGGCTAAGATATAGATGCAAATATTTCGATAATTGGTACCCTAATATGTATCCACTTCAGTTTGTGTTTCTTGCATCGCGAAATAAAAAACGCCTGTTGTATAGACTATCCGTTTTGCTACACATCTATATGTGTAACCTACTGACCTAGGTATTGTGAGGTCATTGACCATAAAGAAATCATTTGAACTCAGACCCGGTACACCATTCATTATCACAAGACTACTCTGCGTCATGGCTTCTACACCGTGCCTACTTAGAGCTAGTAAATAACCTGAAAACATTCAACTCTGAATAAATAAAATTATAAGTTTGCAAATGAAGCAAATATTGATGTGATATTTTTCATTACACCGTCCTCAATTACCAGTACAAGGAACTTAGTGTATTCCCTTTTCTTTTTCGAATCCAGCAGTTCAGATGTTTCTTATTTACCAGATGTCGACACGATCTAGGTTTAACATCGGCTGTCGAAAGGCGGGGGTGTGAACAAGTGAAGGCGCGATAATCAACAAAGAGGTAAACAAGGGAATGTCTTGCCTTGACGGGAATGAGGAAGTAAGTGTCTGCGAGGGTTGCCGACCTAGTCGGCGTGGCAGCACGAGACGTCGCGAACAGGGTGAGCAACCTGTCAGGCGTCCTTGGTTCGATATTAGGTCGATATTAACGTTTGCAATATCGCTTGGCAACTATAGGAAGTATACTTCATATCGAGATGTCTCGAACGAGATCTTCGTCATTTTAATTTCTCTACTACATATGGTAAATAGGAGATTTAATATCTTCCACCCAAAAATAGTTCTGTGTGTGTGTGTGTGTGTGTGTGTGTGTGTGTGTGTGTGTGTGTGTGTGTGCGCGCGCGCGCGCGCGCGTGTAAATGTTACAGAAAGTAAAACAAAGAGAGCATGTGATAGAACAAACATGGCTGCTGGTTTCACAATAAATTATTTGCTACTTCACTTAGGTATTTGTTTTCGTGGAAGGATTTTGACAAATAAAGTCACCGTTCCAGTTTTCTTTCCACTTCAAGAACAGACTTTAAAGCATGTCCGCCTCAAACGCCATCCTTCCATGGCAATCTTGGTCTTCCTAATGAACTTCTACCCCTTGGAGTATAAAGAAACGCATGTTTTGTTATTCTATTGATACCCGTTCTTTTAGTATGGCCATACAACTTACTTCATAAATTCAAAAGGGTTCATTGCCTTAAATACGGTAGTTGAAGAGCACAGATCTGAGATAGCCAAGTAATCATTCTTATTGCAAGCCAACAATGAGCGAGGAATGGACCGAGTGAATTAAAAGCGGGGCATCCTGGTGTGTAAGACAATAGAGAACATTATAATGCCCGAGACAACCACGGGAAGCTACCAAATCGATCCTTTTCCGCACACAACCCCCGCTCTCCGCCCCGATACAATAAAATTCCCAGGGCCTTCAACCCTTTAGCCGACAGGAACGCGGAAGTTCACGCAAAATGCAACCATATTCCCTCAGTGGCCTACTTTATCGTTCCTGAAGTCAAGTCGTACACAGTATATCTACCGGCCTCACAAAGTAGGTCAACAGCTGCCTGCCTATTCCAGTGGATGTGTCTGAAAGCATATGGGGGCCTAATAACAGGGCAACTTGTTTACTTTCTATACTGCGTACCTATAATAAATAGGGCAAGTAGCAAAAACCTGATATGGAAGTTTCACTGGAAACACACGTTTTAAGATTGCTGAATTGAGGGGGTTCAGAATGGTCATAAATGTTCAAGTTTTCAAAATTTAGATTTTAATTTCTTCTTGTTCTCCAGATTTTAATGATTAAAATGGTATATAACACTTTACATTTACGATATGTTAGAGTATATAATTTTCAGTTTTTAATACGTATTGCAACTGTCTAAAAACTCAAAATGACAGCAAAGAGACATAAAAAGTGTAACATTCAAACGTTCACACCTTTTTTTCTACGAGGGATACCTAAATGAAACATTCGATAGCTTTAGGGATGTTTATTCCTCTTTGGGAAATTTTTGCGTTGGCCAACCTGCTACATAATGGCTGTCGGCGATTCATACTTTTTTGTGTAGCAGCACATTGTTTCTTTGTCTTACAGTTTTTGTATTTTTTGGTGAAAAAGCGAGAGGTTTGCGTATCTCTGTGCTTATCAATTAATATTTAATATGCCTAGAAGTACGAGATTATTCAAGAAACGGAAAAATGTCGTAAGGCGAAATAAATAAATAGATGTGATGCCCCTAACCTCAATACAGTGTAATAATGTACATATTTTATCTCACAAAACGATAAAACCTGTACTGGAACTTTATGAAGAAATGTTAGAAAATGAAAGTGTTGATTTTCACTGTGAATTAATTAATATATCTTCATTACAAGCTGGAGTAGGCGAGTTTATCGGTTGCAAAAGATACCAGGGTGCAGTTACCATCTCTGTGAAGAAATATGTACGTTTAGCAAGTGAAATGACATTCTACTTTGTCACTAATTTCTTAAAAACTACATTTTCTCATATAGGTAAATATACCTTTTTCTCCGCTCCTATGAAATATATATGCGTAAATGTTTTACTACATGCTCCTTGTATATGTTTACTGCTTTAGACATGCGGATTTATTCCCATCTTATTTTGTTATCAAAATAAAAAAGTATTCCATATTTTAATTTGTTTTTAAGTGCTTTGTTTAAAAAATATTTCTTAATGACACAACAGATTAGAGACAAACTCTTCTGTTAAAATCATCACAACATATTCAATATTAAGTAGTAATAATTTCAACTGTCTACTCCATATGGTTTATGAGAAAAAGGAACATGAATGTAGCAAATTTAACGTTGGTTAAATAGGCTTTTCCGAGCTCCCTTAAGAAGCACTTTTTCAGAAGAATATCCGTGTGTGTGTGTTTGGAAGAGGGAGAAAGGGTGAGAGAGAGAGGGAGGGAGAGAGGGGAAGAGAGAGGGCGAGAGAGAATTAGCGAAACTTAAAAGCAATACTAAACTTGATATTTAATTTCAGGGTGCCACAAAGATCTTCAACAAAATCCCCCAACCAAAACGAACCTTTATATACAAAAATTGTACTAACGATTTTTATTAAAATGCCATATGTTTAAGAAGTTTGCAAAACCCCACTTCCTGTCATAAAAGTGGTTAGGCCCTGAAAGGGCAGGTACACGTATGACACACCTCGGGCTGCTCTCAGCCTGCCGACATATTGATGATGATGACGATGATGATGATTGTATGGGGTTTAACGGCCCGTCAACGAGGTCATTTGGGCCCATGATGATGATGGCGGTGGCGGTGGCGGTGGTGGTGGTGGTGGTGGTGGTGGCGGTGGAGTCACATAATATAACCACGGTTGCTTCTGTGACATCTGTTTCATGTTAACCTTTGCGTTACAGCTCCTGTCTGTTCTACCATCTTGGAATCTGCTAACCCAAACTCCAGCTTCCCTTCATCACCAATAACCCTACCGGAACACAGTTTAAAAACATACATGTACAAATATTAGCATTCTAAGAATATGAATGTGGATAGGAATACATAATTACTCTTATTATATCTAGATTAATATAGGCTTCAACATGATTATACTTTATACTTTTATACTTTATATTTATGTGATATTAGACAGAGGCAATTGTTTGTTTTAATATAGGCAACGGTTGACTTAGCAAATGTTTATAACTTCAGAAATACTAACACAGCACCAATGATCAAAGCAGAAATTTGTACACCTACAATTATTATGTATTTCACCGCATTGCTGTAAAATCTCGATATCGAATGCAATGTTTCTTTCTACCCTTATCGCCGAGTAGAAAAAGGCCTATATGAGGGGTATATGATTTATTTTCGTAGAACTTGGAACAAACCCGTTAAGTACAAGTAAAGTATCTTGTTAACAAGTGCTAAAGCGAAGAGAGGTGATGGTAAATCGAAGACCTCTCGACGGCAGCCACATCGGGTGAAAGTAATTTGCAAGAACGGCCTCAATTCCAGACCAGACAGACAGAAGAACAACGGGAAGTTCCTCGAGGGAGGGGGTTTTATCCATCATTTTGCTTCCCACCCCTTTCGGCACCTGGCACCAATGCAACATTCAATAACAGAGCTCTCCCCTTCGGCTAGGTCACTTCTCGTATCAAAAATGCTAACCCCATGCACGTAAGGTCTTAGCTTCGAGGGCCTTTTTAAAATAAAATGGAAAATGTTTACTGTGTCATCAGACATTATATGTCAAGTACAAGGTATTTCTAAAACCTGTCCAATTCTTAAACTTTTAATGTTACAAGTTGTGGCTTTGTACACGCATGTATACATAAAGTACAGTGTGCAATGCAGATGTAAAAGTCTACAGACGGGAATGGGTTTCGCGTTCTGAACATCTTTAGAAACCGCCGCCTGCTGTCCTATTAGTACAGCTACGGATTCCAAGCTAGAGCAGCAACCTAACAGAATAATACAATTCACAGAAAATTCAATAATAATTCCGGCGTAAGGAAGCTACTTAATATCCACACCGCTAATGTATTATTCCGCGCAGCATGTGGGCAAGCGCGTGAGACTTCGCGCGCTGTCAGTAGCGAGAGATATTTGTCGTTTATGTGTTACGCGAGATTGTAGATGTCTGATTCATGCTACCTGGCAAAGCCATGACGCGTATCGTAAAAAATCTGATGTGTCGCACTTACATGACTTTCTCTACTCTTGTACTAACCATTCTAACAAACTCTTATTCCTATATCTTCATGTTAGTTAAGATAAACATTCGTACAAATTATCTTACTGCTTATGTCCTTGTAGGGGCAAGGGAGATATTACAATACAGAAGGCTTTGTGCGACAGTCAAATCTTTTTGACCTTTGATATTCCGTTCTCTTTGCACGATTAACATATAAAAAATTAACAACGTTGTTGTATTTCGCTAAAGTTCTAAGTTTTCCGAAACTCACACACATAACAACGAATATCTCCGAAATGGTTCACCCTACAAGAAAATTTATTGAGACATAAATTGTGTATTTTAGCAAGATCTGCATATTTTGTATAGTATGATTTGGTCTATCTCTAACGGTTTACCAGTTATGCAAAAGTCGTCCAGAGTAAATACGACTACAGGGGCTATAGCCAGAAAATTCAAGATATACATTTCATTTGTCATCAAAATATCTCAAACATATGACATTTTAATCAAAATCGCTAGAGCCATTTTCAATAAAGTCAAAATTTTCGAACAATTTTCCATGTAAAGGGTAGTTTAGGGTGGGGCTATTTTCTTCAAAATCTTCGTGTCGCATCCTTGAAAGACATTAAACTTAAATACCAACTTTGGTTTTTAACCTAATTTTCGTTTTTGAGTTATGCTGTCCACAGACTGACAGATTGACACACAGACACACACACGGACCTTTTTCTAAAAATGCTTTTTTTTTTTTTTTTTTTTTTGGATTCAGGGGGCCTCAAAACATATGTTTCCGGTGAAATCTCGACATCGAACTTATGGGTGGAATACAATACTTCCCCTACTTACCAGTAGAGAAAATAATAATGTGAAACTGCTGCCGAGTTGTTTACGCGAGCTTATTGCACATACACGGCGAGACAGTGTATGTACACTCTGTTCAGATGCAACCATATCTTCAGGACAGCAACGTCTCAAATATCGCCAGGCGCGAGAAATCGTCTATTTGCACGGCGTTACTGACTATACCAAATTACTGTATTACACTAACAAACAAGATTACAAGCGATCGCAGCGCTCGACGGAATATTACCTTAGTGTTCATTCCACAACATTGTCAGACTATGCCAAGTATTCTATTAGGTTAGATTGATGTGACAATCAAAGATAAATACTAGTACACCAAATACACTTGCCTCTTACACGGTGTCAGTGTTAGCAATACCTGAGCAATTTTAAATAAAATAACTACTTAACACAGAAGCAATTAGTCTATGCAATGTAACTTTATAATCCCTGTTGTTGAGTTGTTCATTCGAACAAAGTAGACGTATATTTGGGAATACGGTGCGCAAATTGAAAAGAGTGAGTCATAAGCAGCAAAATATCTAAGACTTGGGGAGAAAATATTTGGAAATATATATTAAGTGTTTATTAAGCAAATAAACAACCATTTTTATAAAACGGGCTCATGATTGAATTTAAATCCTTTGATTCCGTTTAACAATTTTAATAGTGCTTTGTAATGGACGATATTTCACAGGTTTTGGCTGTTTTTTGTAAAGTAGTTTTTATTTCTGGCTTTCGTCATGATTAGTTCTGTATATTGAGCAAAGTTTTTTTACTTTATCTAGGACTTTTAATTTTCTATTGATCTTTACATCTGACTTTTGCCATGATTAATTTTATAATGCCACTGGTGATTCATGGAATGAATATGCAGCACCGGTGGAATGAGATGGCGGGGGAAACCGGAGAACCCAGAGGAAACCCGCCCCAGCGCCGCTTCGTCCATCGTGAAGCGTTGCCTGGGATCGAACCAGGGCCGCTTTGGTGGGAAGCGAATGGTCTAACCACTCGGCTACGGCGCGACTGCAAAGGCGCTGTTGACCTAGTAGTTGAGTGCCCCTATCTCATCATCATCATCATCATCATCATTATCTTAAATTCTATGCTCTCAGAGTCGTTTTTAGAAACATCACTCTGTATTTGTTATGCCTGGTCCTCCTTTTGTCCATAATTGAGTCCTCGCAACCCTATAAGGGTGTGTTGTCCAAAAATACATGCTGTGTTGCTCAATTCAATCTGTTATGCAATGTCTCAGAAAACAGCACAACCTGTGCTATATACCAGACTTTCAACAGGATTAGCAAGACTTGTATAATTCAAACGTTCAGCATGAGATCAAGCTCCCTCGTGAGGCTTCTCCATAGTATATGTCCAAATGTACTCATACATGTTATACATTGGATGAATAAAAACATAATTAATATGGCCCGGAAGCTCATGCCCTAAAAAAACACTGAAATATGCATGCAAATATGCTCTTAAAAACTTGAAAATATGCCAAGAAATATGCAGTATTTAATTTAAACGATTAATGCCCTTTTGCAGTAGATAAGACGAGTTAGTATAAATAATAAAGTTACCTTATTCCCCAGACGTTGAAGCAGAAGTGGTCCGGCTGCTAGTATTAACTGCTAAATTGCAGTTCACAACCAACACTTTGCACAAATTTTCAACTGTAAAACATCGTCTGTTGTCTCGCAAAACACTTTTGTAACGTGAAAAACTCTCTACGTGACAAGATGTTATCGGGGCATATTTAAATGATGTTAACTGCTTCACAGAGAGAGAGAGTCAAGTCTCTTGGTGTGACAGATGGTTTTCTTTTGAGGATGTCTCGAATATCGCACATCTGTTTATAACCAGAATTTTTTTGCAATTACATAATTCACTTTCTCTTTCACTTTTTGTCCTATGCTACAAGGAACCGAACTTGGGTCACATATTCATAGACAGTAAGTGATTCATGCAAAGGAGATCCTACAGCTTCCAGTGCCGTTGTGGCTGTTGGTAAGAAAGAAAAATGGGCAGATATGAAACTAAGATCCTCTTTTAACCCAGTGCCTGACAGAATATTTTGCACAGTTTCTATTGATGAAGCATCTTTCAAGTCCAATGAATTAATAGCCTCTTCGGCTATTTCTATGTGCTCAGCATAATATAAAACTGCATCGATCCATGTTCCCCATCGATTAACACTGGTGCAGGAAGAAGTGAGATATTAGGTGCTGTTGATCTAAACAACTTAACTCTTTTAGGAGATTTAACAAAAATTCTCTTTTTACTGGACACAAATCTATCTACCAACGGGAAAGAATCACGTATTATATATACATACCTCTCAGATAACGCACCGATTATTCTCTACGCACATACGTATAAAGAATGGATGGAAACAGGGGATTCACTGTATGACAACATGACTCACCTCGCGGATTGCATCATCATGTGCAATACTACCAATGTGAAAAATATTATACAGATGGAAAAAATAATTAAAAACCATAAAAACCATTAAAATATGCAATATAGAGGCTATAATATTGAAATAAATGCATTTATCAAAAATCAAGAAAATATGCAGTTATATGCACCATAAAATCATGCCCAAATAACTGAAAATTCCGTAATTCGTGCACATAATGTAAAAGCATACATTTTTAACCCCTATGAAAAAACATGCAAATGCATGAACTTCCTAGCCCTAATAATTACGCTGTCATTACTGTTTTCTTTCCCGTAGTTACTTTACCTAACATGATTTTAGGGATGTACATCCAGAGTCTACATTTCATCTTCATTCGCTGTTGAGACCATCAAGCGCGAATTCCTAGAAAAGTGCAGTTATTTTAAACTAAAAAAAGCATTAAAGAAATTCTTTGTGGATATATGAAGGCAATGCCCGAGTTCTGTCAGGTTACAGAACGTGAACTGCAAAGGTAATCAGCTTCGGAACGAAGGAAATGAAAGCAAAAACTCAATTAGAAATTTTAAAGTCTTGCTAAACTTTCTCCATCGCGGAACGTATTTCGACAGCCAAGAGTAGAGAAACTTTGAAGGTCGTTAAAGAAGTTCTTCGTTCGCGTTTTTAATTGGGAAGCGGTGGCATACAAATGAATTTGATTACAAGTTTGGCAGGTCAATCATAATAAAACCTCTTTTACTTAGGGCAACTTCCGCAAACAAACCCAGACTCTTCACGTTTCTGCAGAATTGGATTTCTGTGGCTAGACGTGTTGAAAAACTTAGAGCAATTATTCTTCTGTCAATCCAGCTTCATACATTTTAATGAATTCAGCGTCTCATTTTGCAGCAATCAAGGGAATTAAATCGTCGCATTACTTTACGCTGTAAGTAGTTTTATTTAAACACAGTGTTTCTTAATATATGTAATGCATTCCAGTACCTGAAGTAGATACAATTTATTATTGCAAACAAATCAGAACGCCGTGGAAAGCTTTGCTGCAATTAGCTGTTGTGTATATGCACTGTACATCCCGAGCTAGAGATGCTTGCAGAGTAAACGGGTTCTTTTCAAAAGTCATCAAGTTGGAAAGCACAACTTGAGACAGAAAGTTACAGCAGAAATAACCTATGTCTCATAAATACGTGCAGTTCATGGCTAAGGTTTGTAAATCTTAATTTAGTCAGATACTAAGAACTCTGGGAAGGATTCAGCTTGGAGTCAGGGTTCGTATGAATGGCTTCTACTTCTTCTTTATCTAATTATCCTCCCCATATGTAGGACTTACACCCCCTAGGACTTACAAGCCAGTTCCTAGGGTCAGACACCTGTCGGGGAACAGACGAACCTTTGAACCGGACAGAGTGAAGACCTGCAAGCGGGTGATCAGCCCAGCACCAGGTATGAGAATGAAGAAGAGGATGATATGAAATGTAGATAAAATGGATTATTGGAAAGGTGATTATGGAGCAGTTGGTGGAATGAGTTGCGGGGGAAACAGGAGAACTCGGAGATAACTCGCCCAGACGCCGCTTCGCTTATGAATAGCTATCATTCAAAACTAAAACTGTACGTACTGTCTTCAACACTGATGCAAATGTTCAAGGTTTTACGTTGCTAAAATACAATAGGAAGAAAATAATTACTTCACAATGCTTTAATTATAAAGATGTAATATTCTATGGATACAATGTCCTTAAAAATATTAAATAAAAGTATCTGAAACTTTGCATAATTTTTTGGATGCCCTTAGGATAATTTTGCCTCGATGCTATGTTAATAAATCTCACTTGTGTATTTAAAGACTATAAACTTTTCATTTGTTAGCAAGGAAGTATTTAAAGTTCCAATAAAATGTGCTTTAATACAAGCTAAAACAGCTGCTTGTCGGACTATCTTGGACACCTTTATCGGCGTAAGAAACAAACTCCAGGTGACAGTGACCAAAACTTAGGGAACCATGAGTGTATTTGATTTATCAGTATCACATCTCCGTTCACAAGTATGTTCCTTCTCATACTGCTGTCGAGATTTTGTTGGCAGCAGCTCCGATTCAATCTTCCTGGCTTTGATCAAAATTTCCTCGCGATTTTCAACCATATTTTCGGTCACGAGCTTGTTCCTCAGATGCGAACGTTCAGAATAAGCACTGCCATCTACATCCGCATCTTGTATTGTTAGAGTCAACGCTTCTTCGGCCAATAAATGGCTGACTATGCCTTTCATAGTTATATTTATTTGTTAATTTAATTCAATTTAGAGAGATTTTCTAAAACCTATTGTATACACCCTGTACTGAAAACTTTAGCAGCCTTATTTTGTGTATTTAATGCACAAATATTACGAGACAGAATTGGAGACAATTTCAGTCATCATAAAAGTCTTTCACCATTCTATAGAAAATATTCAAGTACTGTGTGTGTATGTGTGTGTGCGTGTGCGCGCCCTGAGATTATTTATGCTGCAGTTTCTATAGTCTCGTATAACTCAAACAATTGCAGGATAAACAAACGCTATCATATTTTCATTGTTATTCAGCAACACGTTCAGCCTTTCTCTGTTTCGTGAACCGTACACAGAAAAGCGAAGCGCGAATCGATTTAAAGTTGTTAGATTGAGGATATACTGACACGGTTTAATTTGTTTCTTCTTTCATGCAAACCACTTTCACTTATAATTGAGAAGGTAATAACACCAGAAAGAAAAGGATAAGTTTAGATCAAGTAAGTCAGGTCAAGATTGTCTTCCTTCTGTCAGAATAGCTTTTTTGTGTCATTTCCCCTCACGCTAGGACCCTCACTGCGTATTTCTATTCCTGCTCACAGGATTGGATGATGTTCTCGAACTTCCCTTCATTTCCGTAAAACATTCTGTAACAAGTTTTCTACTCTTGACATTTTAGTGAGGGGAGGTGACATATCTATTGACTTTGTCACTCCCAAAGACCTGAAGATTCGAATCCCGATTGGACTTCAGATGAATAAATGAATAAACAATATATTTGTACTCAAAAACAATACAGTCTTAACCTACCAAAATCAAAAATAAATGAAACAAGTATAATTAAATCTAATTATTTCCTACAATTATCTCAGCTATTGGGAGCCAGCTAGAATTTACACACCTTAGCTACTGGAAGCCAACAGCTATTCTAAAATTCTTTTACCCACTTTTACAAAATTTTATTTTATCTTGCATTATATACACTTTCTTTACTATCAGAGCTATCTAAGCTTTCACCCTGTTCTTTGCTCTGCCCGGTAGCTCTTATCAGTCATTCCTTTTATTTATTTTCCCTTTCGTTTCTTACATTTTTCACATTTCTTTCCCGTTTTTCTTTTAGTTTCTGTAAAAACCCTGCTATACCTGCAGCCTTCTTTTCCTGTTAACGTCTTTATTGCTACTATATTCCTCTTTGCTGTTTCCCATCTCTCTCCCCAAAGCGCTTCCTGTTTACACTGTCATATAATGCGCTATACTTTCTCTCTCACCGCACAATTCACATATTCCCTTTCCTCTACCTCTTAATCCTCTTAAAAATATTGTATCTATTCATTTCTTTTAACAAGGTAACAGCAAGATCTGTCGGTATGTCCAGAGCCTGTGTTTGTGTATAATAACCAGTATTTCAGGATCGCAGTGTGGCTAACTTACGAGTACGTGTGCCAAGTCATAATTATACACTATATAATAATCTACAATCAGCACAACCAAAGGGTACCTGTAAGTGCCGCAAAAGCTAACAATTCACTCACATGAGTTTATTCACTCTTGTACAAACTATCCTTACAAATACTTTTTCTTCTATCTACTTCATGTTAATCGACATAAATACACATTTGTAGAAATTGTTAATTACATACTTCCTTGCAGTTACAACAGGATTATGAAACTAAGCAATAGTGAAATCTTTTAAGAGTGGACAGCTATGTATTGGCTTTGAAATTCTGTTCCCCTTGCCTGGCCAACAGAGAAGGAAGAAAACCAATAATGACTTCTACTTTTAAAACTCAAACCAATACATAAATATCTTGGAAATGGTTAACAAAGACAAAAAAGAAAAAAATATTTCACATAATTACGAATATTCATTGTCATGTAGTAAGATTTTGTCTGTTTCTTACGGTTTGCCGGTTATGCAACAGTGATTCAAAATGAATAGAACTTCAAACGGTATTCCCAAAAATTTAAGATTTATACATTCATTATTTAGGGAAATATCGTAAACATATGGTGCTTTGATCAAAATTATTATTCGAAACGGTTTCCATGTTGAGGACTCTCTTGAAAACTCTTGTGTCGCATTCTTGGAAAATGTGGAATTTAAATTCCAAGTTTGGTTTCTAACCGACTTTTCACTTTGCAGTTGTGCTGTTCAGAGACAAACACAGACGCATACAAGGACGTTATTCTAATAATTCTTTTTGTGGAATTTAGGGGGAGATGCTTGAAAAACACAGTTATGTTGAATTCTGATTTCGAATTTTTGAGTGGAATACAATACTTCCGCTATTGCCAACAATCAAAACCGAAGGTTGATTCCGTGCCATCTGACGTAAATGTAATGTCAGTCACGTCCAGAAAACAATCACATTTGACTCAGATCTCAATATACGTATGCAAAAGTTCTTGTGAGCATTAGAGTCTAACACACGAGTTCACAAAGATATACATATAGCTGTACACAGTCATTTAAATGTCAATGAATCGCGTGACAATAAACCTGTAGCACTTGATTCTCAACGTTTCATGAAATTGTCGCGTCTGGGGTTTAACGTTCGTAGCTAATAAGCAATCTTAAACGATGAAAAAACAAAATATGTTCTATAAAATGTGGTGTTAGTAATCCAATTTCCACAAGGTGCCAATGAGAGTATCTAATGTGTCTTATTATTTTGTAGAGAAAGGACTCCAGAAACTCAAGCACCAAAAGAGGTACAGACTGAGAAAAAACAATTGGAGCTGGACTCCAGCACTGAAGTAACTCAAGTCCCAGATGCCACTCAACAAAAATCACCACTGCCCCCGCCAACCCCTTCCGACAGCGTGGTCCTAGAAAACTCTTCTCCAGGTAATGTGCAAACCAATCTGTATATTTTATTTACTTTACAACACAATTAAAATAGAATGTAATATCTCATCTAATCTTTACATACCAGGTGAGTCAGCTGCCCCTTATTCTCGAGTTTTATGCAATCCGCATTTTATAGTCCAACATGAAAACATCGACCCCATTACCAGGTTCTACCCACGTATTTAACATGGATGTTAAACACTCGATGAAATTAGTACTAATATAGATGTTATCACATCGCTTTTTAATATATTCGTAATTAGACAGCTGACGTTTGCAGTTCTGCAAATGTTCACTGGAACCAGCGAATATTGCATCTTAAACGGAATGTTTAGCTCACACGTTACTAGGTAGCTCAGTTGGAGCGGGCGCAAGACTCCGAAGTAATCTGTCTGCTGTGAAGGTGGTTCGAATTACCTGCATGTACTAATTTTTTTTTAACCATGCAATCCTCACAATTTACAAACTATTATTCTGAAAACTGTTATTATATTCATTTTTATTGTTTTATTTATGTTTTATGACATTGTTTGATGTTTCTTTATTGGTGAACTACAATTATGTAGTTGTTTAAACACACCTATAGGTAGGTGCAATTGAAATAAGGATCATTCATGCACATTTGAACACAGAAAGCAAGGAAATTTACATTGTCAAAGTTTAACATAGAAGTTAAACTCAATTTAGCACACAATGAATTATTGTGCTATTAAAAATGCAGACAACCAAAAACGATTTAAATGATAATGGCCTAAACCCTCAGGGACTTCATAATTAGATTATTGTGAATTCGGTTTCCAAGTTTTGATGAACATAAAAAAAATATTTACAATGTTGAGACTCGAACCTGTGTCATTGGGGATTAAGCGCAGAGGACACGTCACAATCCTATTCAGCTATTTCGAGATTTCCTGAAAGCACCTACCACGTCCAATAGTAGAACTTGTATGCCTGGCGCTATGCCATTGCAACCTCGCAAGTTTTCGGGCTTGATTTAGCCTTTTAAGACAGTTTTAATCACTTACTGGGCGTTTTAATATTATTACTTAAATGGCAAAAGCTGTTATGCATATTAATTGAGATGCACGAGGCGTAGTTCACGCAAAAATACAAATAAACTGTTGTTTAATAATATGTCCGTTTTGACTGTACGGGTCCATGATGGATGAGGAGTGTCTAAATTTTTCCTAATTTTTGGCAGCCTATCCCTGCTCTAAGTACAAGAATCCACCATTTTCTGTTTAGCTGACGTTGTTAGTGTACTCATATGATAAGTTCATTTTTTCCGAGCCGTTTACTGAATTACGTTGCTATGTATACTCTAAAGTTTGTAAAATCGGCTGGAAACCGGAATTCGCTCTCAGTAAACGAGTCGTATGCTTTTGAGGTGTACTTTAGCGAGGAGTACCTACGTTCTGTCCCTTAAAGCACTGTTGCTCTCAATTTTGCGCATTCCTCTCTTTAAGAACGTCAAACAATACACTTTAGTAAGCGCAAAACTGGACTAAGGTGCACATGCCGTTAGATGGGTGGCCTACCTTCCAAAAAATAAGGCGCGACTGACTCACCTGGTATATTAATATTAATGACATCACCTAGAAATGTAAAAGTGCTCTTAAAATACCTATTATAATCCTTGAATCCTATTTTATGGTTTTAGGAGCTAAAAGAGTATATTTTAATATTTTATTGCTTCACAATTTGTTTCCATGCAGAATAAAACTAAAGCATTTATATGGAGTTGGTTTGATTCAAAGGTTGTATAATAGTTTGGTTATAATAATAAGACATTTCAGAAAAATGATTACTTTATTTTTCCACTTTAGCAGTAGATTCACTGGTTCTAGAGAAATAGAAAGCATTTTTGCCACCTTTAGGCCTCGTTATCATCCTTTGATATTGGTCGGTGACTAGTGCGGCAGAAATCCCACCCAAAGGGCAAGCTTTGCAAGTTATTTATTCATAATATACATATTCATTAATATAAATAAATGCCAATCAGTCAATATCAGGGGCATAATGAACGCGATATGGGCCCACCTGAAAAAAAAAAAAATTCGGCCTCCCTAAAATAAAATGTTTAACCTTAACATTTCCATCCATCTATATCTTCAAAAGCTTATTTATTGTCTTTTAAGTCTAATGAAAAGAAATTTTACAAAAATTCTGACATTCATAATTACAATACTCTAATGTATATTTAGTATCCATTGAGAATCATAAGCTGGCTAAATATGAAGTCACCAGGTCATTGCAGTTACAAACACTGCCTTATAACAAATGTAAGATAAAAATGGAGAACATGTTAATTGATCGATGTTTTTACTCAGTAAGAGACTTTTTAAATTATATTATTTTAAAAAAAGCTTTTCAATGTATATAGTTCTAATTTTTATAATGACGTGTACATCCCTTTATATATAGTAATTGTTACGAATAAATACATCATATCATACTATATATTATTTATATTCGTGTCTATAGGAGTGACAGTCTCTTCACCACCACCCCCCCCCCCTCTCTCTCTCTCTCTCTCTAATCTTTATTTGTATTACATAGAATAAAGGGCTACAAGTACAATTAGTTCTAATCAACACTTACAGTAGAAGTGGAGAGAACAGAGACAGCGAGGGTTGAGTGACACAGGTCTCCTTCGACCCATGACCAAACGGGTAAAGGGCAAGAAAGATAATAAAATTGCGTACGCTTTCACGGCCGGTGTCATAACACAGAAAATTACCCGGGCTTGTGGGCTGTGGTCTAGTGGATAATCTCCTTCCAGACGTTTCGTTCGAAGCTGCATTGAACATCCTCAGTGGTGTGACCGTAGTACTCTGCTAACCTAGGCGATGACCTTCTTTTGCTCATCACTAGCAGCCACAGATAAGTAACAATCCTGTTGCAGGTGTTGGCGTGATGGTGGCGCGGATCCTGAAGCCTGCGGGACAGGGTCAGGAATTCTGTGTGCGTCAGGAACAGCAGCAGCAGCAGGAACCACAGTTCCAGACGCCCAAGGAGCGGGAGTGCTGGCAACTCTACCGCAAGATGCTCGAGAAGGGTGTCACCGTCTCCTATGACACTGTGCTCAGGTATATCCTCAGTTTCTGTGACACACCTGTGTACGCCAGCGGATTCTTACCTTAGGCACTTCTGAAGCATTATACTATTTACAGTCAGGTCGAGAAGACCGCATAACTGGCCGGGAGAGCTCTGGGCGCTGACCACGTCCCACTCTCCAGTATTGCACCCCACCAATGACGCACGTAGTGGGCAGAGGTGGGGACGCAGCGGCTGGGTGGTAGGATTTGGCCCTTCATGGGGTTTAGTTAGTTTATACTATTTACAGTACTTCATTGTGGAAACTAAGCTATTAACATGCATCAAATCCCCCCAGCAGTATGGCTCGGCGGTAACATGTGTGGTGCAAACGCGGGAGGTCGAGGGTTCGATCCTCATGGACCCCTCTGACTTGGGCTTTTTCCGTGGCTTCTCTCTTTGTAGCTAGGCGAAGATTGATACATAAGTTAAAATAGAGAAAATATTATGGAAATTTAATAAAATTATATCAAATAAATAGTTATGTAAATATGTAGTACCTGGGTGAGCGAGCTTCGCTCGACTTTTCTTTTCTTTTCCTTTTTTTAATCGTGGTTTTTCGGGGGGGGGGGGGGGTGGGGGGAGAAGATACTTATTTAGATAAACTTGTAAAGCAAAATGTTAACTAAATATAAATGTTCATCCTAATTGTTGGAGCCGTTTCCGTGACGAGACCTTTAATATCCTGGCTTATTTGTTGAAATTGGCCCATTAACAGATACATTATGGCCAAAATAAGGTTGAGAGTAATTGTGACTTACGCGTAAAATCGCGTTTTTTGATCGAAATCGTTAGAGCCGTTTCCAAGTTGCGAGGAATATATATAAAGGAAATTAAAAATTGTTACACATCAAATAAAAAATAGAGTAAATAATATGGACATTAAGAATGATAAAGTTAAATGTAAATTTATATATAAAGAAATATCAATAAAGTTATTAAAATGAGCAATAATTTAGTCATAGTTTTGTGCTGGCTGCCATGCTCTTTTCGCTGGTATCCAGTGAATGCAGTTTAACAGGAGTAGACAGTAGCTGATTACCAGTTAGTAAGCTTTGCTGGTTTCCGGTAAGTGTAGATAAAAAATTTAGAATTCAGAAATGAATTATTTTATACTTTTAGTCTAATCTTATAATTTCTATTATCTTTCTGTCTTTATTTTCCATTTTTATTTATTAATTATTTTGAAGACTTTGTGTAATGTTATTCTATCTGAAGAATTTTATGCAATTAAAGAAAAGGATATAACTATGGTATGTGAAGAAATGTAAAGTTTGACTGTATGTCCTGGCGTAGTAATCTAGGTGCCAGTAGAGTATGCTCAAATTTCTGGGTGGCTTCTTTAATTCACAGAATCCTTATGCACATTATTTTTTTTTCACGATTGAGCCTATTAGAGAGGACTACTATATAACTAATGGTATTCGAGTACACTTATCTAAAATATTCCCGAAAAGATCTATCTCTATAACTGAGCTGTAGTGGAACCCACTGTTTAGCTAGATTGCTCGAAATGAAAAAGCGGATGTCCTAGCAAAGAAAGGAGCGCGTATCCACTTTTAGAACTAGAACTGTCTGTGGCATAAGCAATTTATTTACATTGAGTTTAAAATGGAATGGGAAACAATTTCCTCAAGTAAACTACACGCAAATAGTTTCTGAGCCTTTTGAAAAACTAAGTAGCTCACTTATCAGGCTTAACTAGCCTATAGTTAGACGAATTATTAGTTTCATAATATTATTGGACATGGTAAATTGAGAAAACATGTGAAAACTATAGGGTACATAGTGCCCTCTGTGTTTAGGAACCGAGGAAACAGCGAAATATATTTTACTAGAATGTGAAGCCATAAAACGGAAGAAGAACCAGATTCTAGAAGCCTAAACGAAAGTAGAAACAGGTGCTAATCTGGTAAGACAGGTATTATACTTAATTAAAAAGTATATATCAGTCCCCAGATTAGGTAATAGAAAGCGCACAAAGAGTATTTTTAGCCTGAGGTGCTTTAGAGAAACCTGTTTCCAAAGCTAGTCATGCCCATAGCTGCAATCTATGTAATCTACTCCATTTGCAAGAAGCTGAGGGTGATACTGTATTTACCTGTTCACTTAGAAGACCAAAGTTCCCGGTATTCGAGGAAAGGCATCAGCAAACATAAAGAATGCTTAGGGTGCAAATAAATTTTTACATTAAGCATCACATTTAATAGGGCTGAACATGTTTCTCCACTGTATAGCATATCTCACAAGGTACAAATATCTGCGTTATAGTAACAATTTGTTGTTTCTGTTTTCAGGGGAATGCTAACACCCACTGAGTACAGGTTGCGTCGTGGGGCTCTTCTGTCTAGCTGCTGAACCGGCAGGTCCGGTTCAGACCCAAGATCAGATTCCGGAAACGGTCATCCTCAACTTTGGTTTCAGCTACACCATATTACCATAAATAGACTACACTTCCCACAATATGTACCAAGTGTTTAACGTAAACATTACTCAACCAAACCACAGTTCACTGTACTTGCTGGTTGCTGCACAAAATTTGAAAACAGTAGAGCTGCATTTCAAGAAGTCTGAAACTGCCAAAGGAACTGACCGTTTCATCAGGAGCCTGAATCATATTCTTCCCGAGGAAATATTCAAGCTGGACTTGTGGCCTCCAGAAAGCGCACTGTTTTTAAGTTTGTTGCTAGGCTGGACTTAGCGGCAATAACATATTTTGTAGTGCTGGGTTGCACGAGAAGACATTTGGCAAAGAACCCCTGAAGATGCAGGTCATCAGGTTCTTTCAAAATACAGTAGATATTTTATTAGGTTGGTTCATTTATTGATACCGACTAAGCTTTTGTAAAGCTCATGTAACCCAGCTGAGTTGCTGCTCAGAAATAAACCACTGTGTGTTGCACCACTAGATATTTGTATGAATGATATTTGAAAATTTGGTTTCGCTAATAGTTTCTGGATTCATGCATTCATATCATCTAGTCAGGTACGTTACCATTAAATCCTAAATTACACGTAATATTTAGGATATCCATTCAAATAAAACCAGAAGATTTGCAACGTTTGAGAGTACAAAGTCATTCGATGAAAACTGCTCAAAGTTCCAATGTGGTTTGACCCAGTTCTACACGACCAACATGTGCAATCAGTGACCAGATCTGATAATAGTGAGATTCCCTGGAATTCTCAATTTTCCTCCCGAGTGATCAGTGGGCAGCTGGAGCTTATAGAATAAAACTGGTCTACCACAGATCCTTATACTCTTCTTTATGTTCTTGAAGCTGGAAGTACTCATAGACTACGTTCAGTTATATACGAATAAAGATGTGGCCAGAAACGCACGCGTGGCAACTTTTTAAAAACCTAACTGCCCTCTCTGCTTATATTAAACGGGATCTCAGTGAGTTCCATGGTCCTTGTGATGGTGCGAACAAAGAAACTCAAACATAACATAAAACTGACTACATGACTTCAGAAATGCAGACTTTCCAAATATGGAGGATGGTACATTGTCATTAAAATATCATTAGACATGAACCCTTTCGGAAACATTTCCAACTATGAAGTCAAACTTCATTGCAACGCTATGAAGGGCTACTGACATATCTTGATAGAATTAATTCAATAAACCTCCGAGATACTCGACCTTCAGACCCACAAATTAAGGCATCTATGTAAAAGCCGCCTAACCTTGTCGTGGTAGAAGAGTTCAGTAGCCTATGAACCAGACAGTCATACCAGTGAAGTCTAGTTTACTAGCTCACTGGTTGGCAAGAGGAGAGAAGATTGACTCACAACGGGTGGACACGACTCGACGTTTGTGGTGAAAGCAACGTGTCTAGGATGATACTCCGAAGAATGTATCCTGCACGTTTACAGGCAGGAATATGGCAGCCCCATCACTAAGCCTGCGCAGCGTTTGTACCTCGGCCAGGGGAATATGTAATTGCTGATCAGCGCCAAATGAAACAATGGATAAATCATGAATTAAACATTAGGAGCACGCAGCAAGCCTCAAGAAAGTTTTAATGCTTGGTGGACGAAAAGAAGAAGGTAAAAGCCCGTAAGGTTTTGAGTTATATGTAGGGAAGCAACAAAATTCATATAAAAATGACAGAAGCAAGGCCATGCACAAAACACGCTGCAGTTCCGTAACTACGTTGAGACATTTTTGAACAGAAGATGAGAAAGTTAAAAGTACCATTATTTTTTCAAAACTAAGGAATTTTATTCGGAGGAAGAGAATTGGACTAGAATCCGAAATCCTATACGGTAACAACGGTGAGCCATCATTGAATGAGAACAATAGAAGAACTTAAGAATGTTATTCGAAGAGACCTGAGGTACTCTACAATCCGAAGTCCCATACGGCAACAACGATGAACCACTTTACTATCATCGGATGAGAACATTTGAACCACACTGCTTAAAATCCAGGCCTCCGAGTCAGACACTTCTTCCATACTTTGAAGCAGACTTTCTGAATATGAATTTTATGGCTATTGCAAAACCAATTTTACCTGTAGTCGGAAAACAAAAAATTGCCGAGAAACGTATTTCCCACGGAAATCCATTATGAAGAACAATTTGGGAAGGGATCTATGACAGCTTCCAGGTTTAACAACTAGATTTACAGTCTAAGTAGCTAAGTGGTTGAAGATGCAGAAGTTTGAAATCTACATTCCTCTTCCTCTGACTCCAAAAATGTCCTTTTATTCAGAATCAATACACATATTGCCCACATGAAGAAAACTGGGATCTTCTCCAAATATTTTCAAGTGTACTGAACACCAATAAGACTGAACGTTACTTTGATACCCACATTTACATCAACATGCAACATGTTTTCCTTTTCAGTTGATCGAAGTATCTATCTTTAGACTTTGTAATGAAGTAATATATTAGTCATAGAGTCTGAATGGAGCTAAACTCAATGGATCAACATGGCATTACTGATGATCGTGTAAACAGCCTTGTTGCTTTGGATACATTTATTCAAAGAAATACTCCATATGGGTATTATGGTTGAGATTTTAGTAACAGTGGTTTAATTTATAGCGTCTGTGAGTGTCTCACTACACATGACACAAGATAACAAATTGTTGCCCTTGAAGAATCACGAATTTTAATTTATGTCTGTAAGAAACTAGTTTGGTTCCTAAACTTTATGTAGAGTTGTAAAGTGACTCCAATTAGGAGAAAACAGCGATGGAGAGTTCCTGCGGTATACCAGTATTTTGGATAGTTTTAATGTCTTGATTCGTAGGCCAGTCCAATATAAAGCGATTTAAGCTGTTTCAGGCCTACTATGAGAAACGCAGGTGAATTCGTCGAAGTGCTCAGCTATTCTAAGTATAATTGCTGCGTGCGCTTAGGCTGAAATTAGTTCAACATGGGGAACCCCTATCATAAAATGCCCCGAGGGTTGCAACCCCAGTTTTTGTACGCACTGCCTGACGCCATTCTCCCCTCAGCACGCGATGCACCTCGATGACGAATCCGTTTGACCCATTACTACAGCTTTAATTGTACTGCGTGGGTTTCAACCTCTTGGCTTTTATAATGTACGTATTATTGGAATCTGTTATTAAACGATTAACTTGAACTCCGGTATAAGTTATATTATTTTAGCTTTCTAAATGCTGATTTTTTTTTTTTAAGCAATTCAAGAAAGCTCAACAAGCAACTAAACTTGCCTTCTACAAAGCCATATTGTAGAAAGAATATTTTTAAATAAATATCTACTTAATATACTGAAATTCTTTTCTTGAAAAGCTGCGTTTTGCATATTGAAGCATATAATATAATTTATGAATAAATCAGAACGTATGAAAGCATTATTTATCTTTTAGTCGTACTAAACCGAGCGAGATGGCGCCGCGGCAACGCTTCTCTCTTGTCCCTTAGGTGAATGCTGGGGTGCTGAATTTCATATCACAGTTTCCTTTTCATCATTTTCCTTGATTTCATTTCGTTATCATCTTTTAAATGTGCTTTCAGGCGAGTGGTGTTGGTGGTGCCGGGCAGATGGTGCAAATGCTTGCGCATGGTAACTGCTGTTCTCGGCGCTAAGTGGCGTTTGGGCGGCCACTGTTCTCCGTCGGGGGGGGGGGGGCGCTTGTACGACACCGGAACCGCAGCGTGTCATTTATTCGAGGAACACAGTAATATCCATGGTCATTAACCTGAGCAGAGGGACATCTTTAGTAAGGGAACGCTACGTGGTTGTTAGGACAAAACAAAAATGTTGGTAGCAATTTCAGGGATGTACAGTTTACCTGGTATCGAGAAACACCTCACAAGTCCGGTTGAGGGTTAAAATTGCATCCTTACTTAGAATGAAGTCAGGCTGCTCGGTGGGGCCTGGCGCCGGGATGAAGACATCTCAGCACTTGTTAGGGACTTCCGCGCATCTCTGTAGTCCATCTGGCTGCGGCCCTGCAGCCCCCTGAGGTCCCCATATTTCATCCCTGCCTCCTGGGGGTATTAGCCACAATAAATCTGCATAGGTCGAGATGCACGAGGTGTCCCCCTCCGTATATAACCTTTACTTTCATAGTCATCCTATTGTTTCAACAAAACATTGAAATGTTTTCAGAAATTAACAAGACTTAGCGTTTTGTAGAAATGTATTTATTACTGTAACTGTTCGTTCTAAATCAGAGTTATTGTTGATATTAAGAAAACTCGCAGTTCCGCTTTTTGGATTAATCGCATGAATAATTTTCTCTGCGTCTGCCTCGTACCTCTCTCTCTCTCTCTCTCTCTCTCTCTCTCTCTCTCTCTCTCTCTCTCTCTCTCTCTCTCTCTCTCTCTCTGCTTTTTTCCCCTCCATCTATCCCTCTTGCTGTTCCGCTCTCGCTCCCTCCTGTTTCCTATCTCAATCTGTTTTCCCTCCTTCAGTCTCCGTTTATTTATCTCTGTCGTTTTCTCCCCCTCTGATTCTTTGCTACCCCTAGTGTTTTGGTCGCTCTATCCCCCTGTCTAATATGTTCATAAGAAGTTTCCGAAGCTTATTCTGAGGTATTTACTACACATTGAAATATGACAATATTAAACATGGCAGTTCAATATTTCAAACATTTGAGTGCATTGCTTAGGATTGTACTGTTTCTGGGATTTGCCCCAAAAGTCAATAAAATATACATAACTATAATATAATAGGCTTTAGCCCACATAATAGTCTTGAGAAGCGTGTCGGCCTCACGCTCAAGAGGTCCTGGTTTTGCATCTCGGATAAGGTGTTTTGGAGTTTTGCCGTAAGCTCAAAACGCAAACATCGATAGCCATGGGTATCCTGAGCTAATTTGGGCATCGTTTCATCCATTTCAACCATTTTCCCTCCGATATGCCCTACTTAGTTAAAGGAGGCTAAAATCACAAATATACGGGATAAAAGATTGATTCAATCCAGAAGTAACAGAAATAGGTTGATATAATTCCTTTAGCACAAATCTTTTTGGGATTTGACAGAGTGTAACAAAAATTGTTAGCCAAAATAACCAATAGAGCTTTGTTACATTGCATTATTCACAATATTAAAGATAGTTCTTTATTTTGCTTCCGTGTCCCATTATAATTCTTGTTTTGGAAGGATTAAGATGTCATAGAGTTTGTAATTTAAGCAGGACTTAACATGCTCTGTATACTGCCATGCCAACACATGAAGGGAAAAAAGGAACAATTTTTGAAGCTGATCTTTTTGCTTCACAGTAGCCCCTTATCTACGGTAACACCAATCATTCATGCATCAGCCAAAGATTATCAGAAACAGCTTCGTTACAGTTTTATTACATATGTGTATACATTTCAAACATTTCAAGTTCCTCATTGCTTATTCTAATAGCTTAATCTTCTTAAATCTTTAAGTGTTTATAGAAACCTGATTCGAAAACAGTACAGTAAATCTAAAATTACGAAACTTAGAGCCAACTTTGCAAAAAGCACCCTCAAATGTAACAAAATGTATACATGTTTTAACCATGTCGCATACTACCGTCTAATTAGAGGTCAAGAACAAGAGTATTCGGGCATAAAATTGTTTAAGGGTATTTTAAGTTATACTAAAGCTTACACTTAAACTTAGTGCAATAGCCAATTTGTTTCAAGCATGTTGCATGTGTAATTTCAGGCGGTTATTTAAATGTTTTATCTTCAGGGTCTCTGGTTTGAAGAAAGGGGGCCTTCTGAGCAAATTAGAACTCCAAGGTGAGAAATAACCTTTGTTTTAATTATGGAAGCAAAGTTATAATCACATATGTCAACTTTCACATTATTATTGAATTTCCACTTTATGTGAAGACTCTAAAAGTTTCTTAATATGTATCATAATTTTTCAATCACTCCATTCTTGTAACTGTACATAGTTACCACCCTCCCTTTAAAAAACTCAAAGCCATGCAAAGTAGTTGCTTTTATACAAACCTCTGCTTTTTTCATATTTAACGCGCATTTTTATTTCTAATAATGCTGGAAATGAATTGTATAGTTATTTTTATATATTTATTTAGAAATTGTATTGTATTATCATTGTGTAGAATGAAATGTTATTGTTTACTA
The DNA here is from genome assembly GCA_030765045.1 of Tenodera sinensis. Classification (NCBI taxonomy): domain Eukaryota; kingdom Metazoa; phylum Arthropoda; class Insecta; order Mantodea; family Mantidae; genus Tenodera; species Tenodera sinensis. The sequence goes on from CM060966.1 coordinate 166,259,079, forward strand.
GTATTTATTTTTCTTTTTGAGAGCGATTATGTGTGAAATATAATTTGTGTTTTTGTTTTTTGTATTGAGGAGGTAATTTTTGTAAAATTTTGTCCATGTTTTATTTGTTTCGCTTCTTTTCCTTTGTGATATATTAATTTTTAAAATATTATTATACTCTTTATTTTCCCCCTTATTTTATAATTTATATATAATATTATATTAAACTGTATTTTTATTTATATAATTTTATCAGTAAAGTATGCTGTATGTATGAATGTGTAGAATAAATAAATGTTAAAAATCTGGCATATTAGCCCTGGTTTAAGTAAACAGTTACCAGGGTTATTATGCAGATTTTTATTTTATTTTGTTAATGGTATGATAGGAAGCTCGTCTCTCAAAACTAAGTTATCTATACATATGTGTAACTTGTCTCTGTCGAGAAACGGATTTGGCTCGCAAGTTTGAGGTCATATATATGTCAATGTGATGGATGATATATACACATCTGACACTAAAATGACAGTATTGGACTTTGGAATCATCATTCCTTTTGCATTAACATAGGTTTCCCTGTTCGAGAGATTATGCAGTGGAGTTTGGACTTTGAACGGCCTTTGGTTGCGTAATTCATGTATAGTAACACTGGCAACCTTAACTCAGCAATCACATTCTTCTTTGTCTTCTGTTGTCGTCAATGCCGAGTACCAGTTCCAAAGTCCACAGCATCCTTATCCATTCATCAGTTAGGATGCATTAATATCGAGTTTCCAGACTTTTATGTTTGTTGATTTACTGATGCTTATATCAGTGCATGTTATAAAAAACATGTTGCATTTGAAACTGATGGGATGACTAATTCTGAATAAGCTGGGGCGACAAATTAACCATTGGTCCAATGTAAATTACATCTCAGACTTTTAGGCCCTTAAAAATCAGCTTTTATGCACCTAAACTAAGCTCTAAAATGATGAAAATGGGCGAAGATACAGTTTTAGAACCTATAAATACAATTTTCAGAGACAAGCATTTGATTTTGTAATTATTATTTATTTATGCCAACAAACTTACTGTTGCTGTTTTTAAACACACAAGCCGTGTGTGGGCAAAGTTTAAGAGGTAGAACTGGAACTTAAAAATTCAATGCCACAACTGGGATTTGAACCACAGACCTTCCAGGAGAAATACGAACTGTTGAGAATTTAATGCCATTCTGGCAGTTTGTCACAATAGCTCAGTGGTTAGAGCGTCCGCCCGGCAAGCGGAAGGTCTGTGGTTCAAATCCCAGTTGTGGCATTGAATTTTTAAGTTCCAGTTCTACCTCTTAAAATTTGATTTTGTGTTTATATTAAAAACATGTACTACGATTTTCTTGAGACTTCTTTCCACGACAGCTTCTTTATCGACTATTCTTGTTTTTTAGCACCTTATTTATTGTCTTTTTTTCAAACTCAGGCCCAGTGGGTTTAAAGATTCTAAAAACCTATAAATTGTGGGTTTGGTACTAACGTGATGCCAGGGAGTGCTACACCATACAGAATTAGACTGAACTGTAATTGCTGTAGGCTACGTAGCCGTATGAGCTAGAATACTAGTGATGGGAGTATTCGAATGCAAAATGTCGATGTATTCGATTCTTGAAACTTCTCGAGATATCCTCAAATCCTTATACTGTATTCGAATACTTCACTCGGTTCTCGGTTTTCGTTTGTTAATTACTACTTTGCTGTTATCGAATAGTTCACTCGGTTCTCGTTTATTAATTACTACTCTGCTGTTATCGAATACTCTCGGCTTGTTCTCGGTTCTCGTTTGCGTATGTTATGAATGCAGAATTCGAATGTTTCACTCGGCTTGTTCCCGGTTTATGGAATAACGGAACGCACATTACGGGATCAGTTAACTAGAACGTATGGACGTCAATGTTATAAATTTGACACTAAATTCATATTTATAGCGCTGACATATTATTGATTTCCAAGTCAGCGTATCATAAAATGGTGTATCTGCATGTAAACTACTGTTTAACAATGAAAATAATGTATTATTGTGTCATATCTTACTTCACAATATTTATAATATATATTATAATTATAATTTATTATTATTATTATTATTATTATTATTATTATTATTATTATTATTATTATTATTATTATTATTATTATTATTATTATTATTATTATTATTATTATTATTATTATTATTATTATTATTATTATTATTATTATTATTATTATTATTATTATTATTATTATTATTATTATTCGCTTCTTACTTTCTCTCTTTCTTTCTTTTTTTTTACCAACAGCTGGGTAGTTTGCAAAAATGTGAGAATAAATTAGTTGTCACCAAAAAATGTGAATTGAATTATTTTAGTGATTGAAAGTGCATTGCCCATAAGTCACGATACAAATTGTTAATTTACAATTTAACATTGGGACTAACCGTTGTATTTTCGTGGATCATTTTAATGCTTTATTCGAGAACAACCATGGCGAGAACTGAATAGCATTGCCCTAGTGACAATATCATAGTATCCGAGAACTTGCATTCGAATGAAACATTCGATTCTTAAAAGTATTCGAATATAGAGTATTCGATTCTTGAAAGGATTCGATTCTGACCATCACTATAGAATACCACAGAGCGAGTCAAATTCGGTAACTGCCAGTCACCTCATCCAAGGCACATTAAAATCAAGCTAAATAAAATGTCTGTAGACAAATGCCTAAATGTTTCATGGTTAGTCAAAGAGTACAGATTTCTTAGAGCCAACATCCTTTAATAAAACATGCCAAAAATAAGTGAAATATGAAAGAGATAGGACTTAAGATCAAGCAGAAGGCCTGGTCTCGATTCCGGGTACCCCCTGGAATACCTGGTTCGGGATGCACTCAGCCTCATGATGTCTCTGGAGTGGGGGCAATTGAGGAGCTACTTGAGGGAACAATAGCGGCTCCGGTTGCGAAGACCGATCCACCGGCTGGGAGAGACTCGGGGTGCTAACAATGCCCCAGCCTCCAGTACTGCTCCCACTCAGAACGCCCGTTGAGGGCAGAGGTGGGAGACGCAGTGGTCGGGCGGTAGGTCTTGGCTCGATACCAGCTGTTAGTTTACTTTTAGGACTTCAGAATTTTCAAATAAATAGGTGTTCGGAGCAGCATTACTACGGATGCCGGATAATTTCTTTGAATTCGCTCAAATCCGGATTTGTGGCAATTATAATATTTGAAGATAAATCTCCCCCCCCCCCCTTCCCAACAATGATGTACATATTGTGTGCCCTTTTTAACCAAACATGTCGGAAACTGAGACACAACTGGTTGAGATTTTTATAGTCCTTAGTCATATGGATAATCTTCAGGACGTTTGTCATTCCATAATTATATTTCATTCTGTTTTTATTAGGTTCTGCAGGAATTTATAATTTGAAAGGGCCATCCGGGCGCCAATGTTTTCCAACGTTAAGTTCGCCATTAATATTCTAAAGCATCCGGTCTTGTGAAATATAGCGTTGTTTACATCCTGTAGTTGAAAAACACATTTGAAAAATGAAGGGAAAATGGCAGAAGAAGAGGTCAAGTAACGTGGGCACGTTATCTTGCTATTTTTATGCATATTTATGGGCGTTGCTATTTTTTGGAGATCAAGTTTGTTATTGCAGGGTCAAGGGTCATAAGGAAACTGCCGAATGAAAATATTTATAGCTTAAGTGCATAGATACGGGTTTGGTAATCAACTCATCATGTCACTACTGAAAAGAAAGGGGAAAAAATTGGAATCGCGCCACTTGATCCTCCAGCACAACTAAGATAACAGAATGTCAATTAAGATCTTTCAATATTAAGAAACAAAATACACGCAATCTAACGCAACATTTATATGATTACGTTATTGTTTGTTGAGCACGAACTTGCAGCATTTATAGCTTGATAGTGCGAAAATATTTTCATGCTTATACAACTGAGTTAAATTGCATCATATTCCTTAAACACAAGTTATTGTTAACTAATCTGTCCTTTTTATCTTCGCAAGTTTACAATCGTTTGGGCGATTTTTTTCATTAACCTATAATTCCTCATGGCATGTCTGGGGAGCGGGCCAACCAAACCCAATCACGTCTTTTGCTGTTTTTGCAAAAATGTACCAGATATACCAGTCATAATATTTTCATATTTTAATTTCTATTATAGACAGGAATAAAGTCATATTTTGGTAGATTGGTCTGGGTGAGTCATTTGGTTAGGCCTTACTGATCCTAAGGCCACGGGTTCACAACCGGCCCAGATCGAAGGAATTAAATGTGCTTAAAAGGGAAGTCCAATTTTTTGTTGGCACAGTGGTAGCGCTGATATAGTCCTGGTCATTGACAGCGTCGTTAACAAATAAAATATTTGTGTTTTGGTTAAACATTTACCATTTCAGTCTTGCTCCTGTCTTCATTTGTGTTTTTATTTATTAATAATGCATTTAATTTGCACGTCATTTTAAAGCTTACATTATATCCCCCGCGAAACTAACCTAATGTCTATTTTTATTTACTGCCTTGAGCCCAACAAGGTCCATACATAAGCATTCCCAATTTTATTTTAAACGTACACTATACCTATCTGAAATCTGTGGAGAGATATCAAGTCATAACTCACAGCACGCATGGATTAAATCTATAAAATGGAGCTTTGTTCAATCTAACACTGTGATTTTCTGCTATTACACATTTTCCAAATGTGGCCAACTACACAAAAGTTAGTTTTCTTTGGTGTCTCAACTCCAATCGATCTGGTGCTTGTTTGGAAATAAAGTTGGTGATGGACCTCGCATTCATATGCAGTATTTTTAGGTTGGTACTGGCCAGCGATGTTGATATTTCAATCACTGTTAATGAGCAACTAATTAGATAACACTATATCGTATTCTCAAACTTTTCCTCGATTCAGCTATACACTATTTACCACCTTTACGTCGCAATATATCTACTTTATCACATTTAATAAAACGATAAAAAGTTGGAAGTAAAATGTCCCTTTAATTTTACAAATGACCTATAGCGAGGTAATCTACAGTAAACATTAAGTTTATATTGTTTTTTGTGAGAATGTACATGTTTGTATGTATAACTGAACTGGGTACCACGAAATGTGAGTTAAGTCCCGCATTTGTTGCCATAATTATTTCACGTCATGTCAAACGTTTGAGAAGAAAATCCAATTAAAGGTTTTTAAAATAATTTGCTAACACATTTTTAAAATTTCGAAAGTCGAACTTAAGAGACAGTTAAAGTTTCGTAATTTACCTATAGCTATAGGCCTTATCCTAAGACACCAGCTTATGTATTTGCTCTACTATAAGAGTGGAAATAAGACAGTTTTATTAATGACATTACCAACTCCCAGGATCATATCAGTGCCGCCAGTGAGCCGGAATTTCGTCTCGTAGGAGTTCTTTTACATACCAGTGAATCCACGGATATTGGACTATCGCATTTAAGCACACTTAAACCCCATCGGTCTGGACTGGATTTGAGCCCACGACCTTAGGATCTATAGGCCAACGTCTAACCAACTACAAGAGCGAAGCAGTGAAATAAAACATGAGAGAGTGGGAGGGAGGAGGTAGGGAGGAAAATATGTGCCTTAAAGCATCAAAAATGAAAATATCTAAGAGAGAATGTTTTCCAGAACATTTTCTGGAAAATTCAATAATAAGCGAGAGATTCAATATTTGTGTTTTTACTCTTTGGGGAAAATAATTAAAATGCCATATCTCCTATGTTCTAAGTACGACCTTATGTATGTTTATCAAGTAAATGATCATTCTTGAGTGAAAAGATAATATACCTACATGCATTTAAAAGAATATATAAATGCAATTTTTGGCATTACACATGTTCATTTATCATTTTCATCCAAAATCGAAAATTCTCAGAAAAATTTCGGTTATATGTTTAAGTTGTGTAAAATATAAATAACTATGGCTGACAAAATTTAATGGCGGGTGGCAGGAGGAGTTTATCAACACAAAAACCAATCAAAGGTTTGTCACGCCTGTTGCAAAGTTAAACACCTTGTAAAATCACGCAGTTAAGCCGGTGATATCATTTGCGCCCACAAAAGGGAATAGTAGTAGTCACATATCAGCCACCATTAAATGTTGTGTATGCCACAGATACATTGCACGCATAAACAGAGAATTACTAATAATGCGCGCGCCTGTACAGTTTCAGCTAATATGTCATAAGAGGGCATCTTCTATAAGCACAAACGTATGTATCATAATTCAAAGCAAAGGTATAAGTTGATTATTGAATTCCAGGAATGTGCTTCTCCATCAAAGCCGCTGTGTGAAGTTGAGGAACCAAATATATATTAGTGCACGTGTGGTAACACTGGGCCTTTTCTAGTAGTTTGGTAATAATGTAGTGACGCATAGAAACACGTGCCAGCTGGTCTGGTACTGTAAAACTGTAACTTTATTGTGTACAATACAGAAAGTGGTATAATATACTCTGTTATATAACAATGTCAATCAACATTATAGTTATGCTGCGGTGAGTATGAAATTCAGAGAACTGAACATGAATTTCAAGATTTGCTGAGGAGGCGCACCAATTTAAACGAGGTACTTGAGAATAAAAACCTGGAATCCTTAAAATGTCTAAATACAAATGTTCACTAGTCTCTCTAGGGTGTAGTTTTATGTGTAACATTTGTTCATTTACTTCGTTATCAAGATTTAATTACGTTTTTAGTTATATGCACGCAAGATTTAATAGATCCTATAAATAATTGAAAATTTCTTTTGTTATAATTTTTCCCACCAGAAATCTTCAGTATCAAGTTACTTTCCCAAGTACTAAGGTTGAAATTTAATCTTATTATATTTAATAGTGAATGCTTACTTATAGATCTAAGTAATAACAACGAACAATAGTAATTCTAAATTCAAAACGAGAATATTCCACTAAACCCTCGGAAAAAAACATATTTCGAAATAACACTTAACTGGGATCCACCACTGGTTTAATATTTATACAAGTGCACAGGCACCTGGTGTACTAGCAATTGTTTTAGATTTGTTTACGGCGGTAGTATCTTATCTCGTGGGTCTCTGAACACTGCGAGAGAGTAAGGGCAGAGAATGCGTACCGGTAAACAAAACAAGACAACTACTTACAACAGGTGCCGGACCCGAACTTCTAAATCTATATAACATGTTCGGAAACCAAAAAGCAGCACCGGAATATGCAAATAAATCGTGCCAATGCTTCCGCTTGCTATTAATGATGGGTTACATGAAGTAATTGTTGGCGATACATGTTGGCTGAAAACTATCCAGAGATTCGCTGGCTACTAATGCATTCATTTCGTTGCAGCTCGATTCACTGAAATAGGCCAATTGTTAAAAATGTGTGGTCTATCTGTAATTATGTGTATTTCATTATACAGGTGTCAGGGGTATAAATGCAGATCTTCTCTTGTAATTGAGGACAGTGTAATTAACAATATTACTAAAATATTTGCTTCATTTGCGAACTTATAATTTCACCTATACAGTAGTATGTTTTAAGGTTGCTGCGCAGAAGGCAAGGCGGTCTCGTAATGACGAATGGTATAACGGAACCAAGTTCTAACGCCTTCTGCAAGGCCAATGGTCTCGTGCTACCTACGCCAGTAGTTCACACCTCGATATGTGAAGTAAAACGGATAGTATATACGGCAAGCGTTGTTCATTTCGCGACGCAGTTACGATCGTGCAAAAGCATCATGAGAAACAGAATAGGCTTTTACCTATAATGCGAGGCCTGGTGATTAGTTTGTGGGAAAAGCCTTAGACGAAGAGGAAAAATAACTAATGTACCAAACTGGATACGTACTAAGATACCAAATCTCAAAGTATCTGCACGTATACTCCTAACAATCTGCATATGGGCGGTGTTCGTGTGTTCATTGCAGATCATCATTGCTCCATTTGGGTAGTGTCAAAGGAAATAGTATACCTGGGGATGCTGCTACAGCTCTTTTGGAATTGTGTGCATCCCATACATATGCGTTATCCAAACAAGGTATTTTATTGGTCACGTGGTAGTCCACATTGCAAACGTTTGTTCCCAGTGTATCACCCTTGACGCTCTCACTTTACCCGTTTCGTTACCAAAAGAACTCAAGTCAATGGACGCTGTGGCCCACTTTATTTGCACGTTTCTTGCTATCTGAATACAATGAAATATGATGTGATATAGAGTTTGAAGTTCTGAAGTGTTACTTGTGATATACGACCTGCCAAGTAAAGTAGTCTCTGCTATAACAAATGCTTAGTCCTAAAGGTCCTTCATCTGCACAAGAATGCTTACTGAAGCTTTTCTGTTTTGCTTAATGTTTGTTTTTCATCTTCAAATTATTTCTATTCATTTTAAATCACTTATTATACCACAACTTAGGCATCACAAGGGCATTAAATTAAAACACTTCATATAGTATTATTTAATTATGTTTCCCCCAAAAAGCATACAGTATAATTGTACTTTTTAAGCGACTAATATAATTTTCTAATCAGACAATATATAGTACTAGCCCTTCATACGAAGCTTGCGAACTTTCCCTAGGGACCTATGGGATTTTCTACAGATATAAATATTTTCGAGTTATGAACACTCTTTACAGCTCTAATCAAATGGATCTGTATAGACACCAAGGATGCATAGGATAGCTACATAGTCCGACCAATTTTTGACAAAAGACTCATCGATATAAGCGATTTATATCGACTTAGAAGTTCTTTTAAATGATATGGTTTTATCAACATTGATTGACATTTTTATATCCTTGAAATATGTATACATTTGTGAAACATATATTGTAATAATGAAAAGCAATTTAGTAAATAAAATGGATATGTAAAGAAATGTTGATGGTCTGTGGTGTTGCATTTATGGGTACTTTTTCTATTGCTGCATTGTAACAATGCTAGAAAACTTTGAACATCAATTCATTTATCAATGTTATAAAAACGTTTATACATTAAAATGAATCCCGTTTGTGTCCATAATGTAGTTTATCCATAATATTCAGTTATTAACTATATGAAAACAAATTCATGTGTGTTTCTTTTAGAAATAAAATAAACACAAGAGGTCAAAAGAAGACTTCTAAGGCCAGAATCATGTTAGGAAAGTGTATAAGAATTAAAATATTATTTTAAAAGGAGTTCTCTAATGCTAGTGCATGTTAGTATATTTTATTTATTTAGTTATTTGTTTGTTTGTTTGTTTGTTTATTTATTTTGCTTAAACTGATAAGGCTAAGTTGAGATAGGACACACACATTAGCATAATAGATAATATGGTACAAATTCACACATTAAGCAATAAAACCACACCTACAAAGATAAAACACACAACCAAATACATCTGAAATATAATTTCACATTAGAATTATTAATTACAAAACTAAATTTACTATTTACTAAAAATATGCGCACTTTTAAAACTGAAATCGAAAATTGCGATCTAATAGGTATATCGTCCAATCCATCTGCAATTAATATAACAAGATAACTATAGACTATTCAAACACGAATAAGTTTGCACACATTATGAGCCACTAGTGCAGCCGCTTCCAAATGTTTTCCGACGCACGCGGGACACGCTGTGGAGACGGAAAGGGTAAAGGTTACCGAATAGTCAGTCCAGGCCAGAGCCGTCTCAAGTTGTTTACCTGTCTCATGAGTTTGATAGCTGTAATGCTAACATTTTCCTGTTTCAACAAAGGAAACTATTCTGATGAATGGCTTCCTTGGGAGCTTGCTGTATTAAAATCAACACAAGAAAAAGGGAACATATAGGATACATGAAATTCTCTCAACCAGAAAAGTCTGCCATCGTGGAACATGCAGAAAACACCAGCCACCACTTCGACAATTTAAAGAGGTTAGCAATTTGTAACAATTTCTCTCAAAGAATAGTGAGGGAAAGCATAGAAATATTTAAAGAAAAGAGCAGCCTGAACCGCGACACGGGCAAACCACTCAACACAATATGGCTGACCCTATTAGCAGGACGATTTCCTATTGGAGGAGAAAGAACCAATAGGATTACGAGTGGGACGGTACAGGAAGGCCAGTCAGAGTAGGCAGTGACTAACTGGATGAGTTTTGCAGACGCCCATTGAAGAAGCCTAGCATAGTTTGCGGTGAAACATCGGCATAAAATTTAACTTTTTAATAGCTTTAATTTCTTAAAAAAAAAAAAAAAAAAAAAAAAAAAAAAAGCCAACAAGACGCGACCCATACCGGAAACCAAGAAAGACTTTTGGACAAGGCCGTGGAAGTCCACATAATCATTTAGCGAAGAACGATGGGGTTTTAGATCACTGAAGATAGGAATGTGACATAAACGTGTCTATAAAAATATTATCGAGAGTAGAGGCACAATAAACACTTCATATTATTATAAACAATGTCTTACACGATATTAGGCAACGTTCAGATACACACACAATAATAATAATAATAATAATAATAATAATAATAATAATAATAATAATAATAATAATAATAATAATAATAATAATAATAATAATAATAATAATAATAATAATAATAATAATAATAATAATAATAATAATAATAATAATAATAATAATAATAATGATGATGATGATGATGATAAAAAGGAGAAGAAGTGGAAGAATTGTCAATGGAAAAAGTGTATATCCACCAAAATAAATAAATCTCTTTTGGTATCCGATTTTTCGTGAAATAGTCCAGTGTTATACTCATCAAATATCATCATTAGTATCAACGAAAAATTGATTATATTCATTATCTTTTTTAAAAACATTTGTTTAGAATATTTCTAAAGCAGCAATACCACGAAATGTTAACATTAATTTGTTTAAACACCTGGGTAAAAGATGCGCAGATTTTTTTTTTTTTTTTTTTTTGTTTTTTTTTTGTTTGGACAGAAAATTAAGTATGGAAAAACTATTTCGTTTCTTGTTTCCTCAACAGAAACTACTCCCCTTGCCTCACCTTAGACGACTACATGCGAATGTAAATAAACACGTGCAATAACCCGCCCCAGGACAGGCTGAACTACCCGATAAGAAAATTCTCCTTCCGTTTCCCCTCAACATCTCTCATACATCGGAAAACAATTGGAGCCGGCTGTACACAACATATGTGCAGGTATGATGGATCTTTGTGTAGTGGCGAACCTTCCCTGACCAATGTTGCTGCACCTGCAATTTGGATGTCATGTAATACGATTATGACTTATGCCTCATTATATGGAGCAAAATATCACATAATTATAATACAACTTTATAAATATGTTTTAATGAAGAAATATATCTAAATAATACAACTTCAATTGGGAAAATAGTAGTCCCCAAGAAGCAGAACTTGGCTCACTATACATTTTAGCTTACATAAACGATTTCTCCTTAGTACTCAGAAACAAAGCAACCCACGTTGACTTCTTTGACGATACCAATGCGAAAATGTTTACAGCTGTCAACATTGCTTATGCACTTAACGCTTTATACCAGACATGGGGAAGAGGGGTGACAGGAATGACCCCCTCCACATATCTCATCACTAAATGCAGGCCACCTCACGTTTCCGGTTCCGTTTGTGTGTGTATACACCCGCCTTTACAAACAAGGTACATAAGTTTCAAGCCGAAACTGAATAGAAACATGTATTAGTTTTGTGATTACGTTACGTACATTTTCTTTTGGCATAGCAAACACAAAGCTTTATTTTCACTAGGAACCCAAAATACTTATATTCTCATTCGACTTTGAAGTATTCTTCTGCCTTGTTATGCGTGTGACCTTCTGCTCCCTAAGATGAAAACCCCACTAGGAGGGTTAAGTTTTCGCACCAGAGAGGCCATACTTCGAGCTACAGAGCGCTCTATTGTAGACATCAACAAAGAGCTGCTGGTGTCCTGCGACTTCCCCATATCTGGCAATGGGTGCAACACGTGGCAGGGATGACGTTGGAGGCCTGTAAAAGTATCATGTTTGTACCATAAATAGTTCACTCAGATTTGCATGTTGCCATTTATTTGTTTCCAGTCCTCGTATATTATTATGGGTCCTCCATTAATAAACTTGATAAAACAAATGGACTGTTATCTACATGTCCAAAAAACTCAACCTTACTGAGAATTTCGTTAGCCAGAGCGAATAACAGAATAATAATTCTTATCCGAAAGTGATGTACAGCTCAACGTGCTTCATCCAAGCAAGCCTAAATTCTTGGTTTATAATCCAGCCTGTCTGTTCATGGATTAAATACGAGACTTCCTTTGCCAGTCTGCTTTTAGGAAGTAATTAATATTAAACTTGTTATGACATTCACAAAATATATAAATCGCATGCGAATATGTCGTTGATGCGACAACAGGATGTTTTGGAAAGTTAAACGCTAATAAAATTTATGATGTCGGGCGAATTCCAAACCTCGCAATAAAATGGGCGGGGTGGTCCCTAGGCACAGCGTAAACAAAATGACATATTGCTATCCCCTACAGAATACAGCGGAAGTAATGTCACGGGAGTCAACGTATCATTTGATTTTCACTCATATTTATGAAACTGCAATGACCCAGCGACTCCCAGCAGGAAGGATGTGCGAGAAAAAATGTTAAATATTGGTGTTACAAATAGGCGATGGTTATGATCACAGGAAAACAATTCGAATACAGTTAGTGACCAAAGGGCCTAATGCAATTGTATATTTTGTAAAAAGTATTCTTTCTATCTTAAAGTGTGAACAAAGGTAAAGTTTAGGGTTCTTGTTTTTACCCCCTGAGTCCTGAAATCGCAACATTAGAGTGAAAATTATTTCGCTTGATGAGTTTCTATGGGTCAAAATGAAATAAAATTTGTTTTTTTTCAAAATTTTTGGGGGGTGGCTTTTTGGGTGGGGGACCTAATATGACATTTAGACAGCTACAAATATACTGTGGACCAATATGAGCTATTAAATATCAAAAACCAAGAATATTCAAAATATAAAATTTTGCTTTTGGGGGGTTTGCGGTTCAAGGTTTTTTTTAGGAGTAGTATCATATATAATACCTCGTAACTATATTCGGTTTTTATGGGTTTTTTAATCCTACGATCGATAAAAAGTAGACAAGAGAAAAAAAATCTGATGTGCTGCACTCACATGACTTTCTCTACTCTTGTACAAACTATTTGTACACATTCTTATTCGTATATCTTCTTCGTGTTAGTTGAGATAAACATTTGTATAACTTATCTTATTGCTTATTTCCTTGTAGGTACAAGGGGAAAGTTAGAATACAAAAGGCTTTGAGCGATAGTCAAATGTTTTAAAGCTTTGAGATTCTCTTCTCTTTGCACACTTAACATATAAAAAATGAACAACGATGATCCATTTCACTAAAGTTCTAAGTTTTCCGAAACTCACATACATAACAAAGAATATCTCCGAAATGGTTAACCCTACAAGAAAATTCATTGAGACATAAGTTGTGTATTTTAGCAAGATCTACATTTTTGTATATTATGATTTGGTCTATCTCTAACGGTTTATCAGTTATGCAAAAGTCGTCCAGAGTAAATACAACTACAGGGGCTATAGCCAGAAAATTCAAGATATACATTTCATTTGTCATAAAAATATCTCAAACATATGACATTTTAATCAAAATCGTTAGAGCCATTTTCAAGAAAATGAAAATTTTCGAAAAATGTTCCACGTAAAGGGTAGTTTAGGGTGGGACTATTTTCTTCAAAATCTTCATGTCGCATCCTTGAAAGACATTAAACTTAAATACTAACTTTGGTTTTTAACCGACTTTTCGTTTTTGAGTTATGCTGTCCACAGACTGTCACACAGACACACACACACACACGGACCTTTTTCTTAAAATGCTTTTTTTGGATTCAGGGGGTCTTAAAACATATATTTCCGGTGAAATCTCGACATCGAATTTTTGAGTGGAATACAATACTTCCCCTACATACCAGTAGAGAAAGTAAAAATATGAGCGTAGAGTGCAGAAGATGTCAAACATCGTACCACCAGCTGTCATGATACCAAAGGAAGCAGGAGGGTATGACTTTATTTTTTCTGTTGCCTAGCTACAATAAGTAGGGAAAATATTGCATTTCACCGAGATTTTACACAAACAAACGCTTTTGAGACATCATGAATTGAACAAAAGAACTTTTAGAAAAATATATAAGTTTCTGTATGTGTGTATGTGTGCTCTGTTGTTCTGTGCGAGTGTGTGTGCATGTTCGTCTGTATGTGAACAGCATAACCCAGCGGGGTCAGCTGTCTATCTCTCACGGTTTACCTGTTATACAATGACTCAATGACAACTTGCGGAGGGAGACCTAAGGCGATCTTTCGTACCTCTGTCCCCAACGGGGCACACCCGGAAAGATGGATGAGGCAAATGGATCCCAAGGGCGGCCGGAACGTTGCCACGACGGAGCAGAGGACAGGGTCCCAACACTTTCTCAGAAGCACGCCAGCGGAGGCTGGCTCAGTCCGGTTCCTCTCCCACCCCTTAGGGTGCGTGCTCCCAAGGGGGCGCGGGACTAGGAAACCGGCTCCCTCCCCTTGGGCTTGTACACCCACTGGGGACCGGAAACCAGTAGGCTCACCTTCTAACCTGGGGGTCGAGATTTTCAGATTGCATTTGTTCTCCCTGCGGTGCTGTTGCCGCTCACCGACGCTTCCAACCCTGAAAGAAACCTACTGGAATGAAGGGCGAAATGAAATGATTAGTGTGATATGGAAATCCTTACACAGGATTCTCCTGGTGACCCGGAGAAACCTCCGAAAAAGCCCATGGGTCACCAATATCGGCTACGGAGATCGAATCCTCGGCCTCCCAAATGCGGGCCACAGACGTTACCGACTGAGCCATCGCGCTTGGTTACGTCTATGTAAAAGTCATCCAGAATGAAGAGGAATTCTGAGGAAATTCCCAGAAAATTCAAGATATACATTTCATTTGTTGTGAAAGTATCTTAAATATGTTTTTTGAATAAAAATAGTTAGAGCCAATTTTGATGAAATCAAAATTTTCAAAAAGAGTTTAATGTAAAGGGTAGTGTGGGGTGGGAAGATATTCTTGAAGATCTTTGTACCACATCAATGGAAGACGCTGAACTTGAATACTTCGTTTAGTATTTAACCGACTTTCCGTTTTTGAGTCGCACACATACACAACCCCGTACATAAGCCTTTCTGTAAAAATGCTCTTTTTTGTATTCAAAACGTGTATTTCCGGTGACATCTCAATATCTAATTTTCAGGTGGAATGCAATTACTAACTGAGCAGTGACAGCATTTAAAAATGACAAAGTATTGAAAAAATTCCAACTAATAAAAAGGAACTTCTCGGAAATTGTCATTGCCATAAAAAGATACTTGAAATAAATTGTTTTTACAGAGATGTAGAATGTTTGCGTATACGTTTTTGTTATGGTTAATCAGTTACACAAATTATACAGACTTCTGAATTTAGAGGACGTCACAGTTATTCCCAGGAAATTTAAAATATGCCTTTTATTTGTGCATATATATTAATGTTATTTTAATATAAAGTAATGTAAACAATTCCACGTGAACGGAAGTTTGAAATGTGCGTATTTTCTTTGAAGTCTTAGCTTCCCATCTTTGGAAGATAGCTAACTTTTGGTATGCATCCGACATTTTGTTTTTGTGTTGTTTATGCAAAGACACATCCACACACGGACCTTTGTTTACAAAGGCCAGTTCTATTTTTATTATTTTTTTTATTTATTTTTTTATTTTTTTTTTTTTTTTTTTTTTTTTTTTTTTTTTTATTTTTGCTTTGGGCACTCCGACGACCGAGCCACTTCCAAGGAAGACGAACTCGATATCTGTAATAAAAATTGGCATTAAACACTAGTACATAAGCTAACGACTGGCAGGTGCAACTCTAGAGATAACATCGCTAAAGCAATACGTGAATCTCGCTTGGTCCTATTCGGGTTTCATGGACGCTATAGGAAGTAACACTTGACGCGCTCGCATGCAATGCATGCCAGCTTAGTACCTTTGATATACTAACCGGGGTGCCATGCGGGACCGACTATGGTATGAAATTGTACTTAACACACAAAAATGCACGTATTAACACGTGGAGGGTTCCTTAGTGGGTACAACTCCCCCTTCAGGACGCAGGGACCCCCACACTGTTGACCCTCGCACGTGAGCCTCCACCTGTAACCGGGGTTTTCCTCTCCGGTAAAAAGATATTTTTAGAGAGCTTCAAAACATGTATTCCCAGTAAAATAATGATGTAAACATTTTGGCCGGATGCTATACTTCCTCTAACTACCACGTGAGTGCCAGTCCCGTGGCCTGGGTCTTACACTGTGCTCAGTTTTAGGCAAAGATCAGTAGCTGTAAATAGTGCTGCAGCTTGTTGCCAATATTAGTTTTTGTAAGTAGGTGTATTTTATTTCGGGAGTTTTGGGATTTTAGGGTGTTGTACTTTTTTGGTTTTCAACCTTTTAATTCTTCCGTTTTAACTGTTTTAACTTTTAGGAATTTTAAGTTTCATCTTTTAGTTTTTTTAAACTGGAAGCTTCAATGGTTGAATTTCGCTGTTTTTATCTATTTTAACTTTCACCTTTTAGCCTTTTAAGGGTGCAGTTTTAGCATTTGAACTTCCTAATGACCAAGTTGTCGACGGGCCCTTAAACACACATTCACTCTACCAGGTAAGTTAGTGCATTAACTAATATACGCTCTGTTCCTTCAGATATATTCTACAATTAATTGTTTATACACCTCACAACATAAACCCTGGAGCTTTATTTTTGCACTGTGCAAGCAAATAAATTCTTACTTGTTAATTTGAAACCATTGTTATCCAAACACGTGCCGTGATTTGCGTAAAGATGATATACAAATTACTTGTTATACAAACAATACAAACACTACAATGTTATACCAGGGGAATATATACACGTAAGTAAAAACAATAGCTTAGGCGCCGAAGAGTGAAAAGAGATAATTGTGATTTTTTTTATTGTTCTTGTTTTTGTTAAAATAGAAAACAATGCTTTGTTAACATATAGTAATGTATTCTTTGGACATACTAAATCAGCCAGTACTCAAGGCAGGCTTTATTCCTTAACCTTTTAACCTTTATGTGTTTTTAAACTTAACAACACTAGTTGGGCGAATACTTTTTGAGTGATTGTACCTTCCCAAATACATATGAAATTAGCATTGTGTTTATGGAGGTTGCGTTCACAGAGTACTCAATGCACCTATTAAAAGTAGTGTACGAAAGTTCTGGATACAAAATGTGAGCAGGAAATGTAAACAATGTCAGTACATGTTTATAAGGCCACGTGACCTTGAGTGTAATACAGTGCCTATTACCTTGTTTACGGAAGTGACATTACAGTTTCAGACCCAGTCGTCGCGTCCAGTCTCGTCGCTTGCGAAAGTTTCTCAAGGTTTGCCAATAACGTAGTATTCAAATAGGCTCCTAATTTAAGTTGCAAATAACACCTGGTGTATTTATATCTGTCTATGTATAGGATGTCTAGCAACATTATCACAATACTGCAGACAATTCACAAGCACAGGCATTCGAGTTGTACGTATTTATTAGGACTATTTAACGAATAAAATAAGACTTCAAATAATTATTCGGCTCACAAAACAATAACCACAATAATGATGATGATCATAATAATAATAATAATAATAATAATAATAATAATAATAATAATAATAATAATAATAATAATAATAATAATAATAATAATAATAATAATAATAATAATAATAATAATAATAATAATAATAATAATAATAATAATAATAATAATAATAATAATAATAATAATAATAATAATAATAATAATAATAATAATAATAATAATAATAATTTATTTATCAACAGGTTTACAATGTGAGATCACATCTTCCTGTATCCAAAGTGTTTAAGTACGTATCTTCTTCCTCCATTCTTCTCTTATTTCCCAATCCCGCTCTTCTAAATTCTTCTCCTTCATACTACTCCTTATATCATCTATCCAAGTTTTCCGCGGTCTTCCCCTCTTTCCTCTCCCTGGTGGAATCCATTCCAAAACTTGTCTCGTTTCCGTCATTCTACGTGTATGACGATACCATTCCAATTGTTTGTATTTTACAAAATCTAATAAT
The DNA here is from genome assembly GCA_030765045.1 of Tenodera sinensis. Taxonomy (NCBI): domain Eukaryota; kingdom Metazoa; phylum Arthropoda; class Insecta; order Mantodea; family Mantidae; genus Tenodera; species Tenodera sinensis. Next base: position 166,277,271 of record CM060966.1, read on the forward strand.
GTATCATTAACATTCATTTTTTGTCTAATAGTTGTATTTCTAATTTTCTCTAATTTAGAATGCCTAGTGGATCTTCTAAAACAATCCATTTCAGTAGAAAGCAATTTTAATTTCAGGTTTGTGTTTCGGTGCCATGTTTCCGCCCCATAAGTTATAGTGCTTCTTATTATAGATTTGTAATTTTGTATCCACTGCTAATGCCTTATCCCACACAATTTAATAGCGAGATAGTAGGTCCACATGGGGAAGAGATTTTGAATGATAATGGAGGAAGATTGATTGAGTTATGTGAACAACATGCATTGAAAATATTAAACGGCTTCTATCAACACAAAGACGTCCATAAATAATTAATAATAATAAATAATAATAATAATAATAATAATAATAATAATAATAATAATAATAATAATAATAATAATAATAATAATAATAATAATAATAATAATAATAATAATAATAATAATAATAATAATAATAAGAATAATAATAAATAATAAATAATAAAAATAATAAATAATAAAAATAATAAATAATAAAAATAATAATAATAAATAATAATAATAAATAATAATAAATAATAATAAATAATAATAATAATAATAAAAATAATAATAAAAAAATAATAATAAAAATAATAATAATAATAAAAATAATAAAAATAATAATAATAATAACAATAATAATAATTGTATTACAAATATTCTACTTTATGAAGCCATTTTGGAACAGACGAGTGTCGATAAATTTAAGACAGAAATAGAAAACATTGTGAGGACGTTTTCATAAATTCACCTTGTGACTGAGTTGTGAGCCAGTTGTGATCAAAAGTTAATGTTACTTTTGGTGGAAATGTTTTGTCCTCGTTAATACTGTGAGTTTGGAATTATTTTACTTGTTTTCTCGGCCACTGGATGCCTCGCTCTTCCTCAGCGGTAGTAAAACTCTGCAGAGCTAAGGAGAGTTAAGGAATCTACGAGATATTTTCTACACATAACAATCACTATTAATGAATACCGTTAACATTTATTTAACTTTACTTTTACGAAGAATAACATTTTGATGCCCTTCTTTGATAATGATAATTTACTCCGGTTAGCAAATATATGGCTTTATGCTTCTTCACGCTCGCAAAGTCTTTTTTTTTTTTTTTTCCACAGTCTCTATAGCAACCTCAATTTTTGGGATCGCATCTTTGTTGCAGTTCGCAATCAGCAAATATCGCTAGCAAATTCTTTCTTCGTAATTCAATATTTTATATATAATTTAACTTATTAATTTTAAAATAATTTCTTTGACCATTAATTATATTCTAAATAATGAAATAAAACGAATTTTTAGGTTTCTAGTTCCCCTTTGAATGAATTAACAAAATTAAACAGGAATTAAACAAAGATTCGCCTGAAGGCTTCAATATTAACATCCATTCAAATGCATGCCGTGGCGGTAGTGGGATTGGGTAATTGGGTCCATTTTCTGATGCCACATAAATAGTCACTGAAATGCAGTGAAGGAAATATAGTTTAGCAACATTTAAATGCCCTTGCACGGGGGAGTGTACTTTCTAAATTAAGGTGACCATCGTCTTGCTGATTCAGAACAGTTCTGTATTTGGATGTAATGCCCACCCTTTTACTTACTCTACTACTTGCCTCTAGTAAATATAGGAAGTACTGCATTCCACCCAAATTTTCGATAACAAGATTTCACAGGAGACACAACTTTTGAGGTCCCCTGAACACAACAACGTGGAGGATCAGAATTTACGCTCAGGGTTTATTCCCCTAGTCAGGTTTATACGTGGCTTTGGAGTCCTGACTACCCCACCCTTACAGGTTTGCTACCCTCCGAGGCAGAGCGAACCTGGAGCTCGCGTGGGCAAGGTCGTTCAACAGAGCTTCTACAACTGCTTTCCTTATTTATTCAGGGGACCACAAAATATGTACTGCCACTGAGACCTCAGTATCGAATTTTTGGGCGGAATGTAATAGTTCGTCCATATACCATACTCAGTAGGGGTTAGAGAAAGTAAAAAGACTGGAATCTTATAACAATGCCATCACTTATCATGTTTTCCCTTTTCTACGGCAGTGAAAAAGTACGACTTCAGCTAGATCCAGTGATCAGAAAAGCAATTTCCGAAAGTGTTTAAACGAATTTACGAAGAAGTTATATTATAAGATATGCAGTAGCGAAGGATGAACTCAAAATGACACCCACAACCAAATTATAAAGGGCAGTTGAATGAGCACATTTAAACATGGGCAGTAGTACGCTGGATTAATTTCAAACCATTGTGAAAACAACAGCGATTATGAGTTACGGATGGGCAGGTAAACATGGTGTGGTGAACTCTGCCTGCAAACGCTAACAGAGTGTACTAGTAGGAAAGGCGGGGGTTGTTTGAAACCTGTGACGTCACTGCGTAACAGTTCAACTTCATTTCATCCTGGCTTAAACGCCAGGATATTTTTGTCTGGTAATGTGTCTGTAGAAATAGCATAGGATTACTGCAGACAAGAGGACGCCGAGGTCATCAAGAAAACCACTCTTTCGTACTACATATGACACCACAGGTGATGAACTAAAATGATATTTGGGAACAAATTTTGGGAAGGAAACGTTCCAGACCTAAGTTCAACGTACTTCCTAGCATTTGCCAGTTATGAGGATTGAGGAAAATCTGAAAAAGGAAACAAAGAGAAAGATCCTGGTGTATTTGAATTATGGGCCTCACAAGTTACCTTGGAGTCATCTCGCTCGGTAACAGTAGGAATGGATCAATCTGTGCTGTCCCATGAAGAGCTAGGGCCTCATAAAAGGCGCTCAATTTAAAACCCATACGGAGAGCTAGATCATATGAGTAATCTAATATGTTTGTTTAGTTCATCGTACACAACACTTTTTACACTTAATCCGTATGACATTTTTCCCTTTACTTTAAAGTCTTGCTTTCTGCAGGACACTGTTCGCTCCGGATTTTTGCTGTCACCAACCAATTTCTTTGAATGAATCAGCCCATCTGGTTAGGATTCCACACGGTATATATCTGCGCCAAACTGTTGCTCTGAAGTCTAGCAAGTGCCCTCCTTGATCTACCTACATGCTGGGCCACGTCTACCATATTTGCCAGTTGTTTGAAGTTTGAAGTTTGTCTCCGAGGGTTACACCAAGGATTTTCCGTTCCATTTTCCTCTGAACGACTTGGATGCATTTCTTTTGAGTTTCCATCAAGACCCGAGTTTGGTAGCCGTAAAGGTTGGCTAAACGCATGAATTAAGTGTTTCAAATTTTATTTTTCTATTCAAGGTTTTGCATAATTAAATGAATAATAAAGACCTTTCGGCGCTAGCGACATTCTTCTCTTTTTTATATTACGCGGAAAGGAAACTAGTTGACCCACATAGACGTACTCCTCTATGTACGGTAGTCCGACAGGATTAACCCTGACTGGTAAATGTCAACTGTATTAAGTTTTGTGCATATTCTTTTGAAGTACCCACCTTTGTTGTGGTCGCTTATTTATTGAAATATTGTGAGGTTTAGCATTTCTTGCAAATAGCACTACATTATCTACAAACCCAGATTTTGTGAGTCTGCTACCATTCATGACAATTACAGGTCTTTTTCTGTTTCTTTCTTTCTTCAAAAAGCCTTGTGCTCATATAGAATACCAATTTAATATTATTTATTTGGATTGTTATTTATTTACGTGCATTTTTCTTCTTCGAAACTTCTTATTTATCTGATTACCCTGCCTATATGGAGGACTGACGTCCTCTAGCGTTTACAAGCCTGTGCCTAGGGTCAGACGCCTGTCAGGGAGCAGACGAACCTATAGACCGGGCAGAGTGAACACCTGGAAGCGTGTGGTCAGCCCAGCTCCAGGTATGAGATGAAGAGAAGGATGATATGAAATGCAGGCGAAATGGATGAATAGAAAGGTGATGCTGGAGCAGTTGGTGGAATGAGTGGCGGAGGAAACTGGAAAAAACCCGCCCAGATGCCGCTTCGTCCACCACGAATACCACATGCAGATCCTTGGGATCGAGCCTTGGTGATAGACGAAAGGTCTAACCGTTCTGTCTCGAAACAAGTGCCTATGTAAAATAAGTGAACAAAATACATTTGAAACTGAACTTCCCGACCCAAAAATTAAATAAGTTAGAAAACAATAACACACTGAATGCTGATTTCAGAATTAACACAATTTTCTCCATCTTAGTGCTCCTCACAAGGCAAGCAGTGATCAATTATCCAAGGAAAGATTGATTTGTAATGGGAGGATCGCTCGCTAGGAGCTCTGTATGTCAGTCATACAGATTTGGCAATGCAAAATGCCAAAGTTATCAACGTGCCTTGCTTAAATTCGTACTCTGGGTAAGTGAGTTGCATGATAAGTTTTTCTCCACTTTTACTCACCTCGAGAAGGCAAATATGGAACTCGAACACCTTAGGGCATGGCCGCCCAAACTTTATAACGGTTCAAGCCAATGACATATTATGCGATTGACAGCGCACCAGAATAAAGATACTAGCACTAACCCTACCATTATACTAACTAAAAATAAAATGACAATCATGGAGCAAACAGTTCTAATTTGCTTAATTAAAATTCTAAAACGAATGTTACTATAATATTAAAACATATAAGCAATTGAGAAGAGTTGAACTGGCTTTACGAAGATAAAAAAAAAATTAGTTTCGTAACCAACGTTTTTGTCTTACACCACCACCCTAATTAATAACTGCTATTGAGCCGACAATTTCTACACTTTGCTTTCACAGTATACCCATCCCAAAAAAGATATCAAAATCGCTGGCATGTTTTTTTAAGGTTATATTCCTTCGTTATAAATCATTACAAATGACACATAGTACTTTGCTTCCATGCTCCTTTACAGATTACTTACTGATCCAGGACTCATTAAATCTTCTACACTAATTACAATAATTGTACTCCTTGAAAACATGTTTCCATAATCGATATGACTACACTGTTGCGAAAACTATTGTCTGATAATAGGACAAGCTAAACAAGTGATTGTTAAAGTGAGAGGGCTAGAAAACTTTAAGGGTAGGTTGTATGTTGGTTTGGGTCAAAATATCAATTTTCTGTGTGTTTTGTTCTGATTTCCCAATTGATTTTAAATTCTTATAATAAACCCTGAAAGCAATAAACTTAAATGTCCAATGATGTATGTGGGTTAAAAATTAGTATATTCATTGTATTTTTCAAAAAATAAGGAAATAATATATATTAATATAAAATGCCAGTAAAATCAGAAGGTGTTGATTTATAGGTATACGAAATTTCACACTTCTAGAGCAAATAGTTTCCTTGAAAAGTGCAGTTAAACTTCTTAAAACTAACATTGCAAGCGTTGGGCTAGAGCCTCCCCTATAAGGTGAATGACTTCTGCCTGTATTTCATCAGATATGTCCCAACTCTATTAGATGTTCAAACTACTCGTAAATGTTAAATTCTAAGTTTAAAAAGTAACAATAATATATTAATCTAAGCAACTTATTTGGGCATACAACTACGGATGTGGCCGCAGTTTGGCCACTTGCTTGTATTTATACATATTACCCATTAATTCATAAACTCTCCCCCTGGGGCCATTGCATTGCAACACTATTTCATTGTTCTTTGAACTACACCTTTGATCAGTGATTGTTTCGACATATGAGCATTCAAATAAATGATCATATCAGATTACCACATATAACAAATGAATAACTTGTACACTTGATCCTAAAAGGTCGAAACCTCTTGTCAGAAAACTGGCAGGGCCTATCCAAGTATAAGAGCACTGCTAGTTTGTGTAGAATTGTAGATTACGAACTCTGTTGCCATGCAAAATGCACTATGATTTCCCGAAGTTGTAGATGAGGCAAATTTTAAACATAGGTACTCGTAATACACAAAAATCTTATGTCATGCACTCTATACCAGTGTTTCTCAACTGGTGGGCCGCGGGCAGTAGATTGAGGGATCGCCTGGGTCCTTCAAATGTTATGTTTACTTACTGAAAAGTAAATAAACTTCATAATTTCATAAACCTTCACTAAATAATACACATAAAATATATAAGGAATATTTTATTTTGTTTCGTATCTATCATTAAAGTTAGTTTGACATTTGGCAATGTTTTGTTTCAAAAAAACTAATTTTATAATTGTTATGAACTAACCTCAAACTGTTTTTCTCTGTCATGTAACACGCCGATCACATACGCGGCTTAACTATGCTTTTGTTTACCACGAATAAATACAATAATCACACAACAGCTATTAATTCTAGTCCAGTTTTCTTCAACATCTAAACAGATATGCCAACACGTGTACAACTGTTTACATCTCCAAATTTACGACATTCAGAACAGGCAATGTAAATGTATAGAGCACACCTTCATAGTTCACTTCCTTCCTTTCTTTGCAGGCTGAGAAGGTAAAACACTGGATTAAAAGTTGAACTTTCCTCGGTGTGTAAGGAAAACCTTTCATATAATCAGTAATAGGGGTTATAAAACCCACGAAATGTCATTATAATTGCGTCATCAACAATGGAAGACCGTGTTGCGCACACTACTGCCAATAATTGGTGGGGTGGGATCTCATTCTTAAGTTCAAGAAAAGGAGGTCGTTGTATTAAAAATGCTGCTCTATATTAATAGGAAATTCACATAGTACCTTTCACAAAAGTAAATAATACCCAGCTTCAGTGAGACCTGCACGAAGGGTCACCTAATTCTCAGGCGTGCTTGCATAGATGGTAAGAGAATTAAATTAGTCATATGCTTCCCTTGCTGTTCAGAGGACAAGGCAGCCATGGACTCGCCTTGCAGTTTTGAAAAGCAATATTACAGCAATCTTTCTACATTAACGGTCAGACATTGCAAATTTAACTTCAGTGTACCTGCAGAAAGTAAGTTCTTACGGTGTTTCTATTAAGTTGTGCACTGGAACTAAAAATGATCCAATGATTGGGTGCCAGGCTTACAGACGTAAGTTAAAAGTAGTACAAAGTAATGGAATCTATTTCTGATAAAGCTCCTCCTTTAGGTATTTTTATTGCGCATAACGTTATAGCTTTTCCCGCTGTCTTATGAATGCTGCCGTACGACTGCATTTTACAACTGAATGCCTTTAAGATATTAATTACAATTGCTGAAAATAAAGCGGGGAACATGCCTACCTCAATTGTCAATCATTCCTTCCGAAATTAATATTCCCTTTAAATATAGACATTCAAAGGCATGTCTATACAAATTTTTATTTGTTAACACGTTAACAATAGATGACGTAATTGTTTATTGGATACATATTAAATAAAGAAACAAATAGTGCGATGGAACATTTCAATAACTTTAATATTTAGAAGACTGCTTGATCGAAACTAAAAACTTGAATGTACATGATCAAAGTATTAATTATTGGAATTATAACATCTTATGATACTTTGCAATAAATTAGAAGAATTCATGCATCATGTAGTGATTGATTTAAACCCTTACCCTCTAAAATAGACGTCTCATATATGGAAAACATCATATTGGCAGTTCCCAAGAGTTCAACATGACCAACATTACACTACACTACAGACGTCAGTGCCCCAAAATGCAGTGCCTACTGGCAACGTACATAATAAAAGCATTATTTCTAACCTCAAATGTCGCAGGGTTAAAGTAACATGCTTTCAATGATAAAAATGCTTGAACATCGTTACCACACAACACAAGAACCTACTCACCTTCGGCAAATCTTGTTCTGCAATAACACTTTTGGATTAAATCGCTTCCGAACGCTAAATATCATAATACATATTTAATGCACTACTTTGTTGCGAACACAAAAATAACAACAGTAACTATAAGTGCATATACCACTTTAAAACAATTCAGGACAAAATCACGCAAACACGGGTAATACAATGGCATTGATAGATTAATTAATTAGTTAATATGGCGTCTAAACAGAATCTTGTTTTAAAATCTATCGGTTGGTCTCTCTGTAACGGGTTCAAAAACAAGGGCTTCTGTGGCAACATAACGGATGCAATAACATCAACTATGGCCGTAGCTTTACCATGGTTATATTTTCCAACAGTTGGCGGTACCAATGCAACCTAACAGATGTAATATCAACAAATATAACCAGACCGCGCTGTAATGGGGGCAGGGGATGTCACAGTCGATTTTTGGAGCAGGTATCCCAATAAACTACTTGCTCATAGCTCTCCAACTGGCGCATTGAGCTAAATAATCCGTGGTATTACAACGGGGCGCCTCGACTTGTGGTAGATCAGCGTAAACTTATATGACAATTATTGCACTTATATAATATTTAATTACAACGTGGTCGGGGGGGGGGGTGGTGTTTAACGCCCACTTTTACTTCTACGGCACCGCAGGCGATAACACTGATGATACATGGAATGAAGATGGACCCGGAGGAAAACCGCGCCAGCGCCGCTTCGTCCACCACAAATCCCACATGTACAACGTGGTGCTGCAACGTGTGGCTTAATCAAGAGTGCCACGTGTGATAATTTCTTATAATACTAACGTTCATATTTAACTGACTTTTGGTGTTTTCAGATCACAGACAACCACACTAATGCATGAGATGACGGTTTCTTAAAAATTATTGTTTAGGTTCATATATTTCTGTTGAAATTTCGGTATCAAATTTTTGGATGGAATACAATACCTGCTCTACTGCAAATACGTAGTAGATAAAGAAAAATACACGCAAAAACACACTCTCTCCCTTTCCCTTTCTAATTAATGGGCCATAAATTACAGCTGTAGCCAATCACCTTGGGAGCACGGCCCGCCTGCATAAACACAACAACCGGTTCATGAGAACTTTTGTTACGACCTGAAAAAAAAAGAACCCTTGTTTACATTAAGCAAAAGAGTTTAAGCAGAACTACGTAGACCTATAATTCTTTCAGATTTCAATCATGTAATGTAAACAACGCCTTCTGTGGCATAACAATGAGTTGCTTGTCTAACTGAAATGTAAACACTAATAATATTGCCAGGAAAGTGTTTTGTCCGGAACGCAGCAAATTAAATTTGCTGTTCGAACATATCCACACATTACTAGAGCTCGGCATTCCCCTATTTATTTTATTCCTTTGTTTAAAATTGTAGGCTTTATGTTCATGCTTACTGGTTTAATTATATTGTAGTTTTGTATTGCCTATAACTGAGCGATGTGAACCGCGGCAACATGTGCGACTCAAATTCGGGAGATCCCTGTTTAGATCCCCGTGACCCCGCACTCTTGGGTTTTTCCGTGGTTTCCCTTCGTCACTTCTAAGTTGAATGCTTGAATACTTGATTTCATTCCGTGGTAGCTGTGTGCTGCTGCCCGGGTTGCTGAAGTGCATGCCAGGTAAGTAGCATTCACATACTAACCCGACAACAGCACAAAACTTGCACGCAAAATACAGAAATGCACGTAGTAACACGTGGAGGGTTTTAGTGGGTACATCTCCTCTTCAGGGCGCAGAGACCCCTACACTGTTGGCCATAGCACGCGGGCCTCCACCTATAACCGGAGTTTACCCCTCTACGGTAAAGAAAGAAGCGGGCTGTAAGGATCCCATCGCCGTCCTCTCAGGGCAGCGATGAGGAATATCAGGTGGTGTACCCGGTAGCTCATTGTCAACTCTTAGAGACTTCCGCATGTCCCTGCTGCGCTGACTTCGCCGCCCTAGTGGCAGGGTTATGGTACCCTTCACCCTTCCAGGGAGGTATTAGCCCGCAATAGATGCACAGCAGATCTCAGTAGGAAAGATATCCCCTCCGTTCCAATTCCTCATACCTGTCTATTAAAAATTGCCCACTCTCAGTTCATTTCAACTCGAATAATACCCGTGATTAAATTGTCTCAATTCAGCTGACTCCTTGTGGCGATTGTTGCCGTCTTATATAGGCCCCAAAACTAAGCAAGCCTTCTGAAAGACAAAACTGCTAGAAATGGCCCGAGCGAATCTTCTGGAGCAGAGAGGCGCGCTACTGTTCTGCCTGCCCTATTGTTCAGTCAAGAGGACCGGCCAGTAGCGGCAGGTAACACTGGTCAACAGGAGAATTGCGACATGAGTGGTGTATACAATTTTTAATTAATTGAGCACCCCTTATTATTAAAAATAATTACTGAAAGTTGCCAGTTGCTTCTTATGTTTACAGTATGGCACATTACTGATGACAGAAAATTGTAAGTAGATAAGAATGTAAATCCTGACTTCGCATCTGATGTTAAATCTGAACATCACAAAATAGCCAGAGTGGATTAAATAATTTAGTCAGAGACCTGGAACTTTATACACCCGAGGCAGAGCTGTTAGCCTCCAGATTGCAACAATGGAACTACTTTGCCAAAAATGTGAAACTGACATTTTTTCGTGATCGTGGAAAACATATTGAGAAACAATTGAGGAAGGCGATTTAATGTTCTGCAGTGAAGTTAGTGGCTTATTGAGTGCTCTGAACATTAACCACATCTCGGATAAGTGGCGGTTATTTATAGATACTTCAAAATTAAATCTCAAAGTTGTATTACTCCATAATAGAAAATTCCAATTGGTTATTCCGTGCATATGAAGGAATCATAGGGCAGCCTGAAACTCCTTATTGATTCAATTCATTACAAGTTATAAATGGAAAATGTGTGCAGACTTCAAATTAATTTCAATATTAATTTGACTCCAATTACACTACACTAAACTCTGTTGTTTCATGTGTGAATGGGACAGTAGAGAGAGAGCTTCTCATTTCATAAAAAAAAAAGGAATGGCCTTTACGTCAAGGTATGGAAAGTGGAAAAATTAATGTAAACACGCACCTCTGGTGGAATCTGAGAACATTTTAATTCCTCCACTACATATAAAACTTAGTTTCATCAAAAACTTTGCTGAAAATTTGAACCGAAATGCACTGGCATTCAAATACCTTATTTTAAAATGTCCTAGAATTAATGAATCTAAGTGGGGTTCTTGTTGGACCACAGAATCATCAACTTCACCAAGATGAAACGTTTGAACCCCTTTTAAATGATGCTGAGAAAGAGACATGGATTTCTTTCAGAGAAGTCGTAAACAATTTTTGGAGGAAACAAACGAGCTGGAAGCTATGAGGACTTTCTTACACATTTGCTGTTATCTTATCAAAAAATGTCCCTTAAATTTACACTTTTTACACTTTGAATTGTTTTCCTGAAAGTTGTGGGGAAGTAAGCAATGAACATGAACGTTTCCACCGACAAATATCATTAATGCAAAAACTTACCAGGGAAAGTGGAGTGCAACAATGCTTGCTGACTACTACTGGACAGTCATCAGGGATACTCCTCAACTCGACTACAAGGGGAAAGCAAAGAGAAAGCATATATTTAGTAAAGGTAAGCGAACATGAATATGCTTTATAATACATCAGCCAAATTTTCATACAAAAAATTACTATTGTATTTTTCCTCAATATTATTCTCAAACCAGAACCAATCTAGCATTCTTGTTGTCATATTCGTGTTCAGCATAGTGTAATCCTTAATAAAAGTGAGGTTTCATTCATGTCGTAAACAAAAAGACAAAATTGTGTAGTTCAGTGATTAGCTTGCGAAGACAGTATTAATATATTTTATTAATGTGATGTTAACCTTAATAATGCAATTATATCTTAGGGTGTAAGATTAAGGAAATAATGTTTATAGTTTGCACTCCATTAAGAAAATAGAGAAATTTAGTCAATTTAATACATGGTATATGGAATATGGTTATTTAATATCCCTATACAGTTCAGTCATGTCAAAATGTGTTTTTAAGTGTTAAATGAAATGGTTGTGCATGCTTCAAGGTTTATTGTTACTGATGTTGCCTTTTTCGGTACCTATTTTGAACATGTAATGTCTATTTGCCTGCCTATTTAAAGTTTATTGCGCCCACCTCTGTTTATTACTTTCTCTGCAGCTTAATATAGTAAAAAGAGGATGTATTGCATTCCACCCAACAACTCGATAGCGATATTTCACTTGAAATACACGTTTGGAGGCTCCTTGAATCCAAAAAGGGCATGTTTAGAAAAAAGATTTGTGTGTGTATGGTGTATGTCTGACTGTGTGTGAACACCATAACTCAAAAACGCAAGTCGGTAAAACACGAAAGTTGGTATTTTATTTCCATATTTTCCAAGGATGCAACTTGAAGATTTTCAAGAAAATCCTCTTATTTCAAACTATCCCTTACATGGGAAAGTCTTCATTATTTTTTATTTTATCAAAATAAGTTTTGATTCAAATACAATACGTTTAAGATATTAGCATGACAAATGAAATGAAATACTTATCTTCGTTCTTTGAGGAATATACTGTGAAGTGCTCTTAATTTTGAATGACTTTTGTATAGGTAACTGATAAACTGTAAGAGATAAGAAAAAATCTTACCACACTAAAAATTGCATCTTGTTCAAACACACAATTCATGAACAAATAAAAATGTTTGTGCCAAAAATGTACCTATATCTTGAATTTTCTGAGAACAGCCTCTGAAGAGCCATTCATTCTGAAGACCTTTTTTATAAAATTGATAAACTGTGAGGTACATACAAACACTCTGAACAAATAAGTATTTTATTATTAGCTAATGCTGGATTTCTGACAATGAAGTCATTAATCCTCTTGCTCTCCAATATTTTTCACTGGATATTGAAGAGAGCAATAGCAGTAATAGTAACCGCTTTGTAGAGAGCACCATATTTTTATGTTTTGGCAGTCACGTCTCTCTCTCACAACCCCCAGAATGTCTGGAGGACCACACCTGTCGTTGGTTTACGGGTCTCACCAACCTGACCGGGAGAGTTATCAAAATAAATTCACCGACCATATCCTCTGATTACCAATCAGAGGACGTATTACATGCCATGACAAGTCAGCATGTTAGGGGTTAAGATTTTACAGAGAAATGGAGAGGTTGGAAAAATAAAGACTCCCTAGCCCTCAGGAACCCTAATAGCATCGGGGTCGGAAGAGAACAAGAGATGACCAAGGTAAGGTCAGATAGAAAAGTTACAGTGAGGAGCAAAACACCAGTAAGTGGAAGTAATGTTCTGCTCAGCTTGGGTACCTTGTGGTCGCTATTCACATATCCCCTAGATGGAGACCCCTGTTTGGAACAGAATTAAAGTCACAAAAGTATTTAGAAATCTGTAATAGATGGGAAAGAGAAGTGATAGCATGGTACAGATTAGGGGTATGGAAATTGAGAGGGCTAAGGGGCAATATGCAGCAAGGTTACTGTCTGATATGTCCGTACAAAGAAGATGGAGTGCATATTACATGGGAGTGCAGAGGAACGATGAATAGAGGAAAAAGTTGATAAGGGAAAAATGGCTGAGAAATAAAAGTATTGTAACAATAAAGAAAATGTTTACAGATCAGTCAGATAAGACAATTAGGAGAACTTTTATGGAATGTTACAACAAAATGGAAATGGTCAATTGACAGAAGTTTAAGGTGAGAGACCAACAATGTAAATTATAAATATAATATTAGCAGAATGATGTGTAAGGATTTGCAGTATTTGACATCTATTGGTGAAGAGGTTAGAGTCAATTCCAATAGATGCCACTATGTAACTGTTTGTCACAAAATAAACAAAAATATATAAATATATTACATTTACTTTGCATTCTCTTGTTCTCCAGCTGGTCTTGAGTTAATATACAACTAAAGAAAAGCATTAAGTATACAATCAACAATAATGTAAATAATTTCAAATGAAAACTCACAGAAGTGAGTGTAGATCTCTATAAACACACAACATATTTTAAATAACTTTTTGTGACATCCATCATTTCCGAAATACATGTCAAATTATTGGCATTGTTTTGTATGTGTCACTACTCTTGTCATTTTTGAAGTGCTGTCACTATTCGTTATGTGATGGAAAGAGTATGAAATTTCGAAGCTAGCACATAGCGACCTGAACGTTTGACTATCGTTTCGATCTCCTCTATGTTCCTTTTGCCTGTAACATGAAACTTTTTCTGAAAAAGTTTATCTCCATTAACATCAAATATACAGAAGAATCAGCTTATGTTATTATAGTTTGTAGAAGTTACGTAAAATTAAACGATAATGGATGGAGAAATTCATGTGAATGTAACAAGACTTTTGCGGAAACTATCCGGAGATGTTTTTCTTCTCTTCGACGTCGAACCAAAAAGGGCCTATGAAAAATTATACTCCTACAGAATGTCCTTCATTGCTGCTTTTATTATGTATATTGACGTCCTGCAACGTAATGTCATATTGGATGATGGATGAGTGAAATTAATGAAATTGTGCTTAAATGAGCCCGAGGTCCGTAGAGCTTGAAGTTGCCCGATATTCGTCTTCTCGAAATAAGGGAAAACCTCGGAAAAAGACCTTATCTGAATAACTCACCCTATCCGAGATTCAACTCAGGACCTCCCGAATGTGAAGCAGACACGCTACCACCACACTACCGAGGTGGGTGTCTTAATTGCCGTTACATACATCTAGGACTCCTAGTGGGAACGGAAACGCACCGAGCGGGGTGGCGCTGCGATAACGTGTGTGACTCGCGTTCGGAAGATGATGGTTTCGATCTTCGCGGTCAATCCTCTGGCTTGGATTTTATTTCTGTGGTTTTCCCTTGTCGTTAGGTGAATACTCGGGTGGCTTCTACTCCATGTTTTCCTTTCTTTCTTCATTTCATTTCTCTTGTCATCTCTCAGGTCTGGTTGTCGCTGCGGTGGGTGCAGATGATGCGGTTATTTGCGCTCTGTAAGCCTTCCTCCCTAGCCCGCTCTCTACCGGCCTGCATCTCCCTTCGCCTCATCTCTTCCTCCCGGGGACACCATAGATCCGTTCCAATTCTCTGAGTGTGAGGTTTCCTCTCCGTTACATTCTCATCACATCACCGAGTAGTTATAATTTTAAACAGGAATGTTTGAAGACGTGCTGTTTTCCTCGCTATAAGCAAAACACCATCACAATCCCATGGATGCTGCGTCAATGACTGGAGAGAACACCGTAGTTATTTTTACATTGCTTCCTCTACCGATCGAGTGGCAACCACCCACTTAAATGCAGACATTGCACCCACCTACCGACACTTGGTAATACAATCATCGTGATGTCATAATTCCCGCAAGCAAATCTGTCTCTACCAGACTCGTAAATCCGAATCTTCACTTCTCTTCCTAGAAAATAACCCAGCGGAGTCAAATCCTGCCGATGTGCAGGCCATTCCATTGGGCCATCACATCCTATCCACTTCGCCTGAATCCTTCTAGATGAACTTAAGTATTGGAACCGTATGGTCTGTCGAATGTTCAACTGCACATTCCCCAAGAACTCGTGAACTCTCCTCAACACAGTAGGTAAAATCGAAAAGTTGAGGTATTGAATAGACATACCAATTTCACCCAATGTCGTATATTCATTACCAGTTCTGATAAAATAGGGCAGGGTAGAAAGGTGGGGGCAATCTTTATATTGCGGAAGGTTGTCGGAAAGTCAGTGCCGGGCAGTTGGAATGGTAAACAAGATAGGCTGCGAGCCTGCCCAGGTTAAACACGAAAAGGCTATCGCCAGAGAACTGGAACCTTCCGGATGTTCTGACACCTCAAATGTTCTGCAAAGTTCGTAAGTAAGCAAGCGTTCTCGCGAAGCGAGTGAATTTTGTGGTGTTTGAGAGTCTACGTCAGTGGCTATGTTACTCAGCGAGCGAGTTAGCGAGTGTGACTCAAAGAGCTGTTCTCCGAGTGAGTTTGTGACGACCGTAACGAAGTGCAGTAACTACTATTACTGCAAGAGATTAGAGACGTCTTGTGTACAAGTCCCCAGCGAGTGAACCGTCCAGAAGAAGAGGCGTATTTCGTTACGCCGCTACGTCATGTAAGAAAGTGAAGTGACAGTGATCAGCTGAACTAGTTTACATTACTGAAGTGACAGAGTAACTTAAGCGAAATCTCAGGAAATGTTGAACTAGGTTTAATAAGTAATAGTGAAAGGTGAGTGAAGTAACAGTTTTAAAAACTGAACTAAGTTACAATACTGTAATTATTTATCACCCATCATGCCCTGCAGGTATTTTCCGGAAGTTCACTAACAAAGAAGGTCGCACTGAGCTGGAACTTCCTCTACCCGCCACACCTTTATGCAAAACTGGCGTAGGTGCTGATGACCGCTTCTGTCATTTTATTCGCGTATACGGAGGAACTAACTTTGTCAATTAAGATTTTGAAATAGTCGTGAGTATGTACACTGGAACAATATATTATTGGAAATAATTCTTCCCCAGCCAGAATAATATGGTACAACTGCTCCAGTATAGATACATTTTGGGAGAAACAAAGCATTCCTATTAAAAAATACTGTTCAAAGATTTTCCCCGAAGCACAACTTGTACAAAAATGGATTTTACAAGTTGATGGAAATCTTTTCAATTTCTGTATCACATGAGAAAGTTTCCTGGTACAAAATTACAACTTGCCCTAAAATTTGCAACTACATTACCAATTTCCTAATTAAATGTTTCTTAAAATTTAGAAGAATTTTCCTGATAAACAGGGCGACATTTCTGTTTCTGGGAAGTGACGACAACTGATGATATTGGAAAGTTGTGAAGCAAGAGCTGTGTGAATGTTCAGCCATATCGTCTCCCAGGGAATACGCATCACCCAAGTTCTCACGTGTTTTACCAATTATGTCATGCCTTTATGAGCTTGTTTTGATAAACAACTAGACGAACTAACACATATTTTTCAACGAAAAAGCTCTGTAACAGTGATGCGCTTATTCCAAATATTTCATCATACAAGTGACAGCGCAGTTCAGAAATCTGTAATGAATCAAACGATTAAGATGGTCAACTGAAGATTTTCCTTTAATCGATATAGATAATTCAAATGAAACAATCTCGCAGTTTGGGAATATAATTGGAAGAATGATAATATATATATATGATTTGCACTAGAAGCCTCCTAATTTATCTCAAATTATTTATTATTAGAAAAAGATCCAGTTCTTCTGGGACAAATTGTATCCATTTAACTGTTAGGAGATAAACAAAATAAGATACTCAGTTAGAAATGAAGAAAACATTTGGATTACTGTGGATGCCATGGACTATTTTGAAACGATACCAAGATACCAAATGCAAATGAGACAACTGTGGCAGTTTTAATTAGACAAGTGTACCAATGAGCTTATAGCTGAATTATAAAGAGGTGCCAACTTTGTACACGCACACAAATAAAACCCCGAAATTCTATCTTAGAAGGTTTCAGTGGCACCAGGACATTGGAAGGTACAACATTGTGGCACTTGTGAGATTAATTATTTTTTCCAGAAAAGCAGATTTCACGATTTCTCTTCTTGAGAAGCCGAATCCTAAAGCATGAATTTGTCAATGTACTCTTCAAGTGTAGATTCCTATACGAATACTACATTACTACTCGTCCTTTTTTTTATTTTCCTGCCACGTGCTTTGGTAAGTTGAGTAAGTATTGTGTTCTACTCAAAAATTCGTTTTCTATATTTCACGTGTCTTAAAGTCCCCTAAATATAATTTATTTAGAAAATCTTCCGTGTGTGTGTGTGTGTGTGTGTGTGTGTGTGTGTGTGTGTGTGTGTGTGTGTGTGTGTGTGTGTGAGAGAGAGAGAGAGAGAGAGAGAGAGAACCACATAACTCCAAAAAAAAAGTCAGATAAATCCAAATTTGACATTTAAGCCCATTACCATCCACGGACACAAATCGAAGAGTTTATGGAAAACTCCGACATCCCAAACCATTCTTTACATGGAAAATGGTTCGCTGTTTTTGATTCTGCCAAATATGACTATAAAAGTTTGAATAAAGTACCTAATATTTGAGATATTTGCATGACTAAATCAATGTATTTTATTTATTTATTCAATGCAGGATTCACCATAATCATGAGTTCAATACATATAAGTACCCATCAGAAGCAACAAATGAACAGGTGAACAAAGAAATAGCAACACATACCGTGGCGTTACATTATGCTTTCAATATGAGGCCAAATTCTATGAATGGCGGGTCCGGTGTCGTACACACGTCCGTTCCCCTTGAGAGGACAGCAACCACCCCAAGTCACCTAGTACCGAGAACAGCAGTCATAATGTGGAAGCATCCGCGCCATCTGTCCGACACCGCCACATAACACTCGCCTGAAAGCACACCTGAAAGATGTTAAGGAATTGGAATGAAGGGCAATGATGGAAAGGTAATCGTGGTATGAAATTAAGTACCCCAGCATTCGCCTAAGTGACAAGGTCAAACCAAGGAAAACCTAAGTCGGAGCGCGGTTGTCGAGGATCGAACCCGGGACTTCACGTTGCCGCAGCGTCACCTCGCTCGGTTAGTGATGACAGTAGTGGTACTAGCAGTAATTAAAGGTGTTTTTTAATCGATAGGGGGAAAATCTTTCTTTATGGTGAGCTGGATTTCCAGCAACTAAAACACCCCTACCATCTACTCATACCATCTTGGAGCCACATAAATACGCATACCTGTCAATCTTACACTCCATTTATTCTATCTTCTTCCTCTTTTGTCTCCAAAATTGACTACATTCCATGACATCTGATTCTTAATATTATTTTGTACCTTTAAGTTGATCTCCCAAATTTAATTTGTATGTATCCTTCTCTTTGGTTTCCATTATAGACCTAGCCAGTTGTTCCACTATGTCCCAAGCATTTTCGCTCTGCATCATGATGGTCCTTTCCTGGATCCTTGCAACTTGGAGTTATTGCTGGAAGCCCAGTGACTTGTTTCTTCAGATGCTGCATATTATTGCAGTTCGCTTTGGAAACTGGCACTGCTCCAGAAGGTATAATTCGTGTAAATGTTGACAAACCTTGCTGTTTATACTTTTGGAAGGTAGCCACACGCTTCGCAGCCACTAAACACTCCAGAATAAGTTCACGTTGGTAAACAAGATTCGACTTTTGTGCGTACATGTGGGTGTCTCCATACTCAATTGGACAACAACCCTTCCTTAAATCATGCAATTACTTAATTGGCTTTATTCAACATTTATCTATGATGTGAGAGTGAAGTTCTGAAGGCCAATTTTAAAAGCAACTTTTAATATGTACTGCTCGAGTCCTTGACGGTTTAACACAATCATTTTTATTGTTGTCTAATAAATAGCAGGCTAATTGTTGAACTTCTTTCTGGACACTGCCATGTTAGAGATCATCTCTTTAAGATGGGCAAAAGTAACCTAAAACTTTTTCGATTCTGTGGCCTCGAAGATGAAACAGCGATTGTGAAGCTATTGCTCGCTATAGCCTGTGGCATCTGAAAAATCTCTTTTGTTCACTGGAAGAAGTTCAAAATACTCCCTAAGGCAACTTGTTGGCTTCCTAAAGAGGAAGAAGTTGAACTGGGATTGGATAGTATTAGGGTCAGTGCAATAGATGTTCTAACTCAGTGGTATTCATCCTGGGGTACGCGAAGACTTCTTAGGGGGTACGTAACATTTAATTTAATACGTATTTATGTAGTATTAAATAAATTATAAACATTATAATCTATTTTAGACATAGTTATGTATAATTTGAATTAAGAATAACTCTAGGGTTAGGCCTAGGGGTACAAGCTGAAATGGAAAATTGTCTTTGGGAGTTTGCGGAGAAAAAAGGTTGAATATACCTAAAGGACTCCTCAAAAATCTAAACTAACCCACCCTTAACAGCCTGAATATAAATATGTATGTAGGGAGATTTAAAAATGTAACTTGGCCTTTAGAAATAGCCAATCATTAAACAATTTACGGCAGAAAGATTCATAGAGACATTTATATCTAAAAATCTCAGATCAAATATTTTATAATTTGCCCCTTTCATTTGATTACGAAGAATATTCAAGATCTACTTGATGAGTTGAATGACCGAGCCATAAAACTGACAGTAAGGTAGGCCCAAGAGTGTCTAATGCTGAGACAGTTAATTTGGCCATCAGTTTAGCCTACTTGTTGCTAAACTCCCGTCAACTGTTCCCGATTACAGGGCAGTCGGCCAAATGCAGCCCCCAGTACAGTTGTTGCAACTTGACAACATACACTTTAAGCTTTGTAATCTTAACGTATTGCATCCTAAGATAGAAGCATTTAAAGTGTTACATTCACATGACTTTCTGCAACCATTGTCCTTTATTTGTATGCATCTTCTACAAACAATTCGTGCAAACATTATTTTTGGGAACTACTTCATGTTAATCGAGGTAAACTTTGCAGAAATAATTTCATTATAAATTTAATTGTAGTACTAGAGAATTGCAGACGACTGACGCTATGGTCAAAGGTCACAAAATAACAAAATTACTGAACATTTCAAACCAATAACAAAGAAATTCTCGGAAATAACTTAGACCACTAAATTAAATTATTTGAAATAAATTGTGTGTTTTAAAGAGATCTATATGTTTTGTGTAGCAAGTTTCTGTCACTCTTACGGTTTACCAGTTACACAAAATTATAAAAATGCATTCCGAATGAAGATGACTTCACAAGCTATTTATAGAAAATTCAAGATATATATATTTAATTAGTCATATAAATATCTTAAATATGCACTGTTTTATTCAAAATCGTTAAAGCTATTTTGAAAAGATAAAAAAATTAACAAATCTTTCCGGGGATATAGTTGATAATGTTCCGATCGCATCTTTGGAAGATAATGAATTTAAATACCAGATTTGGAATGTAGGGCGACTCCGTGGCCAAGTGGTTAGACCGCTCCCCTACCACCTAGGCGGCCCGCATTCGATCCCAGGGAACCGCATGTGGAGTTCGCGGTGGACGAAGCGGCGTCTGGGACTTTTTCTCCGGGTTCTCCGGTTTCCTCAGTCACTCATTCCACCAATTGCTCCGTATTCACCTTCCCATTCAACGATTTCGCCTGCATTTCATATCTCTTCCTCACTCTCATAACTGGTACTTGACTGACCACCCGCTTCCAGGTGTTCACTCGGTCTGGCCCATAGGTTCCTGTGCTCCCTAACAGGCGTCTGAACCTAGACACTGGCTTGTAAGTCCTACATAAGAGGAGGGTAATCAGATGGAGATAGAAAAAAATTGGAATGTATCCAACTTTTCGTTTTTGAGTTATGCTATTCATACTCACTCACACACTCACACACACACACACACACACACACACACACACACACACACACACACACACACACACACACACAATCCTTTTTCTAAAACGGCCTTTTTTTAATTCAGGAGGCGTCAAACATATACTTCCGGTGAAATCTCGACGTCGAATTTTCCGGTGGAATAAAATACTTCCCCTACTTATAGGTAGTAGAGAGAGTGAAAAACTAAACTAAATTAAAATGCATTTCTCGGCATCATATCTCTGAACCAGAGACAATTTCCGGGTTATTTGACCAGAAAATGCGTTCTTTCACCGTTACCCAAATGTAAGAAGGCATCTGGGACCGTGAGTTCCTAGGAATATGGGAATTCCGTTCCACGGGAAATCAAGTTATTTCCCAAATATTATTGCAGAAAAGCAAGTGATCCTTTTTGCGGTGTGGTCTTAGATTTGCTGCAGCATCTTCTAGGAAATATGGGCTCATCATGTCGTATCGGGGCAACAAATATCCGCGCCCCCTGTAGTAGTTTCTAAGCGATGTCATCAGGCCGTTCAAACCTTAAAAAATGGTTATTTGTTGGTTGCTGCGTCCATCAAAATAAACTGAATTACATTTTTAAATCAAAAGAGTATTTTGCAGAATTCTGAGTCCTCATATGCCACGGCCAACACTAATGCTCGGGCGCGACCGTCCGTTTGTGTTGAACGTTGTATGACTTTATGCCGTATGTAAATCTGTTCATCACTTTAAGGATACTGGTACGTGTGCCAAACTCAATATGGTGTTAAACTGTATACATTTAAAAATCAGAAACTCGTCATAAAGCAACGAAAATTGCACCATCTATCCAATAAATGTCTTTTGACATGCTGATAATACAACATTTTTAATATCACTTCATAATTTTTTCAATAGGGCTTTTAAGCGAGGTCTATAAATGAAATGTTAAAAACCGATGTTATTACATAGATACACATACCTGCCACAATTTTGTTAACAGATCTTCCAATTTTCAGCAGACCTAAAGTACTTAATGGTGAACAATATAAGTGGATTAGTTCTCATATCCAGTGAAATATAAGCTCTAAAAGTTATGCATAGAAAAAATACTATTCCACTTATAATGCACAATTTTTTAAATTTCAATATATTGTAGATAAAAATTATTCTTCCGCTCAATTTGTTAAACCAGATGGTTTGTAACCTCACAAAAAATTTTAACCCTCTTACTTTCTGAGAAAAGCGTACCCAAAGCTTTAAACTTGAGAGAAAAATGCAAAAAACTAAATTAGCTCGCCAAAAATTAAAAGTATTCCCGCATCATAATCTCCTTGTTCCAATGCTTCTTGATCCTCACTCTTCCTCTTCAAGCTCCTTTTCTTAATTCTAGCCTCTCTGGTCAAATCTGGAGCAAATGTTTGTGCAGTTATAAAGTCATGGCAAATTTAATATAAGTGGTGATACGGTATTTAAAATGGCTGAGACCCAGTAGATGTCATATTTAAATCCCCATTTAAACAGCTTAAAGTTTGAGAAGACCAATATTGTAACATGTTATTGGATTCGTAAACCTTCGTAGATTTTTATAAGACACAAAGCAAAAAATCGATTTTTTTAGCCATTTACACATATTACTGTCTTTAAACATCCGTCGAAGAGACCGACCATTCACACCAAGTTTCGAGGATATTCATACTTTGGGGATAAACGATTCTCATTTGTCCTCGGAGCCCATGACAGAGGACTGACTGATAACCCGTATCACGGAATTTCTGTCGTGTTACTTAATAGTCCTGGCCATTTCACTAATTTCATTCATTCAGTCCGATATGACATTACATTGTAAGACGTTAACATACAAAAAGGTCAGTATTGTTTTGATTCACGCTTTACATGTCCTGATGTTAAAGATACTTTTTCCCTTGAGGTTGAAAATTGCAAGAACATTTATTTAAACATAATTTTCCTTATGAGTTTACCTGTCATTAATAGAGCTGGTCAAACCGTGTTCAAGAGCCGCAGGCGGTTCATGCGTCCTTCATCTGAGGCTGTTAGTCCGAAAATGTTTCCTCCAAAGCATCAAGTAGTTACCGCATTGTTAAAAATTTAAATTAAAATTAAAATAAAAACCTGCATTAAACATACATATTATCAGGATAAAATTAAATATAAAACAAATTCGGTTGAGAACCAAACATTACTAAACCTCTGATTGATATAACGTGAATGAAAAAACAAAATGTGTTTTGAAATGTGTTAGGTATTAAGAATGCAAGAAGCATTTTTAAGGAAATTTGCCCGTTTCATACGAAGCTATACATGGAAAAATATTGGTAGTTTTTCTTGCTCAAAACATGGTCCGGATGATTTGTTTTCAATATCACATGGTTGAGTTTCTGGAATGAAAAATAAAATATGTATTTTGACTAGAATTATTCTCGTTTAAGTTTATATAACTACAAAACTTGTCAGATGAACAGAAATTTTCTTCAGCAACAATTTGAAGCTGGAAAATAAACACAACTATAACCACTTTCAGAATATTCCTTGCTGCTCATTTGATGTTAACAAGACCATTTTAAAACTTTAATCGGTTCTTCCTTTGATTCTCATGAGTTCATGCAAAGTTTATGTAATATCAAAGTTAGCATAACATCGATATTTTTTAAACAGTT
The DNA here is from genome assembly GCA_030765045.1 of Tenodera sinensis. Classification (NCBI taxonomy): domain Eukaryota; kingdom Metazoa; phylum Arthropoda; class Insecta; order Mantodea; family Mantidae; genus Tenodera; species Tenodera sinensis. The sequence continues at coordinate 166,301,124 of CM060966.1, forward strand.
GACTATCGCGTCGGCCTCGTCTATCTTCTTGTGTTGCTAATAATTTCTGCAAATGATGAGCGAATGTGACGTGGATAAAAAAAATATGTTTGTGAAAAATCTATAGAAAATCTACAAAACCACATTGATATAATGGGTAGATGAAGTAATGTGATTTTTGCCCACGGTATACACTTTTATTTGGCTCTCTTGGTTTAATACGTCAGGCCAATACGCAGGTTTTAGAGTATTTAATTGATAAAATTCGCCCCTAGCAACAGTTGGGAGAATCTGAGGACTTGCTACAGATGATGACCACGTGTTGGTGGGCAGCTGGCCTCTGGACATTCGCCTACATTTCCATGGTTTTCTCTGTCGCTAATAAGGCACATCCGGGGACTCCATTCTCAAAGAGATTGTGTGGAGGTCAAAGAGCGGCTTGTGCTGAACCCACGTGCTTCAGGATGCGGTTCATTAGAGTACTATTCTGTTAGCACTGGTTCAGCATCAGTGCTGGCCAATGCTACAGAAGCACATGGTGGTGAGAAAATGCCTACTTTCCTTGAAAGGTGTTTTGTAATATGTTTTCTCTAGCATCTATTTATTGTAAACAGAGGATATGTTGCATTACAGAAATTCTGTATGGAAATTTCACCATAAATATATGTAACTGGGTCAACCGTTTCAGTTTACAGCATTACGACAATTGTGAATACTTGAAAAATGAAATGAAATCTTTCTTGAGGAAAAGTTGCACAAGCAAAAAGTGAACGGCATTTAGAATAGGTTGGATGTATATATCTAAGAAGTCTAAAATGTCACAAAACAGCAAGCTATTCAATTTAATTTTATAAGCATCACTTATACTTCAGCTATACCAGGGATGTCAAACAGCACTCCCAAACTGTGAACTTGTGACGCGTGGACTCTTGCTACCGGTCTCACCTGTGTTGTATACGCAGCTAGAAGAGTAGGGGTGAGCTGGTGCCAAACAACAACAAACAGTAGCGGCTGGTACCATGCTTCATGTTTGTACAATTTACAAATGGAAATACACTGTTGAATTAGTCACTCATCCTTTTTTATTGTTTGTTGTTTATTGTCTTTTGGATGCTTGGCAATGTTTCCTGCTCACAAGTTTGTCAACTTCAGGTTCCATCTCCGAAGAACATAGGCGTAAGACTGACACTAAATGTCTGTGAGTAATATTAGTACGTCTGAGCGTTTTATTGCTATTCAGTTTAGAAAAAAACTGTTTACAAATGTATGTCGACGCAAACACTGCCATCAAACGACGCGCAGATTGACGAAGATTGGGAAATTTATTTTCAGGTAATGAAATATACAATTTGACATCTAAATTTCCTGAATTGCGCAATGGTGTGTTGTTTTGCATGTCAATTAATTCTAATTGCAAATCATGTGAGAAATCACGAGGATGGACATTGAAAGGGTTGTTGAAGAGTCTCCATTCGGGATCCATAGAGTTAACTTCTCCAAATCTGTTCTTGAATTCCTTGAGTAGATCCTCTAACAATGCTTTGTAGTTTGGTATCAAATGCTTAGAGCCATCATTGAATACACTTTGCAAACAAGGAAAGTGATACACATCCCCATTATCAACTTGTGTTATCCACAATTCAAGCTTCTGCATAAATGCTTTCAAGTCGTCAAACATGTTGATTATGAATCTGTCCTTACCTTGTAATTTCAAATTAAGGGAATTGAGATAGGAAGTCAAATCCGCCAAGAACGCCAAATCACAAATCCAGTCTTCACTATAGAGTTCTGGAGTTTGTAAATTGTGAGTTTCTAAGAATATTTTTATTTCACTTCGAAGATTAAAGAACCTAGTCAGCATATTACCACGACTAAGTCACCTTACTTGACAGTAATACGAAACATCCGAAAAATCAGAGTTCACATCTTCAAGAAATTGCTGGAACTGTCGATGACGTAAAGCATGTGAGGGAATAATATTGACTATTCTTACAACGGCCGTCATAACATTCTTTACAGTAACAGACTGAGCACAAAGATTTGCACGATGAATAAGACAATGAATGAATTTAACTTTGTCTGCATCGAGTTCTTCTTGAGTCAGAAATCTTCGTACTCTTCCTACAAGTCCTGTTTCTTGTCCCGTCATACAAGGTGCGCCATCTGTTGCTATGCAAACTAATTTGTTCCATGGAAGTTTAAATTTAGCAATAGTTTTTATTACACCATCAAACATATCTTGTCCTCCAGTCCGATCTTTTAACGAAACAACATCGAGAAGATCTTCAAAAACATTGTAATCTAAATCGACGCCCCTAATGAATATAGCCAGTTGTGCCGTGTCTTTGCGGTCCGTACTCTCATCAAGAGCTAATGAATAACAAGTAAATGTGTTCATTCTTTCTATTAGTTGTTCCTCCAAGTTATCTCCCATTTCTGATATACGTTCCGCAACAGTATTACGAGACAGACTTATACAATGAAACGCATTAACAAGTTCCAGACATATTTCTTCTGCAGCAGTAATAAGACAGCTTTTAACAAATTCTCCATCCGTGAATGGTTTTGAAGCAGACGCAATGTGTTTGCTGATTATGTAGCTAACACGAACCAAACTTTTTCTACTAATGCCTGAAGATGATGATGGAATATTTTCGAAATTCACTCTTGACTGAAATTCCTCTATAGCCTTTTCACGAGAAACACCTGATAATTTGTCCGGGCCATAAATTGCAGCATGTTGAGAGCTAAAATGTTTTTTAATATTGTAATGACTTATATATCCAATTTCTGCTCTACATATTAAACAACGTGCTTTGCCGTCATTTAAAATAAAGAAGTATTGATCAGTCCTCTCACGTTGAAAACACCGTTCTCTGTCCATACTAACTGCCACAGTATATTTGTCAAAAAACCAGTTAGGGCACACCACTCAGACTGACTGGCTGTCGTTGGAGCACAACTGCGACTGAAGCAAGCACTCGCTCATTTCACAGCTTGGTAGCGCTGTTCGACATCCCTGTTACCTGAAACTACATTTCCCAATTTTCGTCAATCTGCGCGTCGTTTGATGGCAGTGTTTGCGTCGACATACATTTGTGAACAGTTTTTTTTCTAAATTGAATAGCAATAAAACGCTCAGACGTACTAATATTACTGACAGACATTTAGTGTCAGTGTTACGCCTATGTTCTTCGGAGATGGAACCTGAAATTGACAAACTCGTGAGCAGGAAACATTGCCAAGCATCCAAAAGACAATAAACAACAAACAATAAAAAAGGATGAGTGACTAATTCAACAGTGTATTTCCATTTGTAAATTGTACAAACATGAAGCATGGTACCAGCCGCCACTGTTTGTTGTTGTTTGGCACCAGCTCACCCCTACTCTTCTAGCTGCGTATACAACACAGGTGAGACCGGTAGCAAGAGTCCACGCGTCACAAGTTCACAGTTTGGGAGTGCTGTTTGACATCCCTGAGCTATACTGATGACTGATGAGGTAGGAAGATGTGAAGGCAATGTTTATGATTGTAATTTATGTTCTTCCACACAATAGCCTGTGTAGGACTGGATTAGAAAGGGTAGAATGGGACCGAAAAATGCAATGCCATGGCCGGGAGTTGAACCACGGATCTACCGTCCGGCTGTTCTAACCACTAGGCTATCATGGCCAATATGCCGACACGACATTAAACTCTCCAACTCACTCGCATTTTTTTGATTGACCTTATAGTTGGTTAAGCTAGAAGCCCGGGACTTAAGTACTTGCAATAGATTATCTATTCACGGCTTTCATAATCTAATTTGCAAAAACAAAAATTATCACGACCCAACCACAACGTGTGCGTGTACGATGATTGTGAACGATATCACACAGAACTGTGCAGTAAAAGAGTGAAATCTATAAATGAATATGCAAAAATGTTGTTTTTAAAAAGATTATTACTTTGCGTTGAGCTATGGGACTCTTTTCTTTCTCTCCGAGCGTGGTGCTGGGTGAAATGAATGAACACTTGATGTAACTTCACTATATATCACTTTATTAACACTTTTTTCGTCCCTTATTATTGTTTTCAGAGATTAGTGATTAAAATGAACATCTGTAGCTTTGGTAACAAATTTGTTTGTATAGCTTTGAGAATGAGTTGGAGTCAACTCGAAACTTTAGTCAGCTTTGCACCAACAACTTGCAATATTACTAAGATAAGTGAAGTTTTTAGTTTCTAATTTGTTCTTACTTTAGAAGTATATGTGGCTATTTGGCTGCAATTTTATTAAATAAAAATAATATTGCAAGTCGCCGTTAAGGTATGTTATCTGATACAAATTGAGATCTCTTTGTGTGGTTTACCGGGAACAATGCAAGTGCTTATGATGGTAATGAGTAATCGACTGAGCCAAGAATTGTCCAGGGGAGTTTTTAAATTACTTATTCCAGTCTCCTATGAGAAGGTGCATAATTACTAAGCAGACCACAAACATTACCCAAACCCAGTAGAACTTAAAACGGTGTTTAAGGCAATAACTTATCACTCCATGGATCTTGGGGTCGTTCTTGCTAATCCTAACCTCAAATCAGTGGACCAAGTTAATGCTTTTATTACAATCGCAGGTGACAAGAAGTTAAAGATTGGCTATTGCCTGTTGCATTAAGTACGTTGTCTCAAGCCAAAAACTTAAAAACTTTTCTTTAAGCGAAGAAATAAGAAACCCCATTTATATTGTTAAAAAATATGAACGATTTATAAGATTTCAGAACGAGAACTATATAGGCTGGGCGGGAAGTAACCAGGTATTGAAATTGACCTTAAAGTTTACGTTTGCAGAATTTGAAATTAATACAGTGTGTACACTTTTTATGGGAATGATTGCACACCTTAAAATTCTATTAAATTTCGATGTGGCATCGACCAATCTCCTCAAGATCTGGAATAGCATCCACATTTTTCTGGAGGAAGTTGTGTGGAAGTTGCGAAGAAGTTCCCGAATCCGTGCTTCCAATTCCCAATTCACGGGTCGGTGAGACCCGTAAACCAACGACACGTGTGGTCCTCCAGACATTCTGGGGGTTGTGAGAGAGCGATGTGACCGCCAAAACATAAAAATATGGTGCCCTCTAAAAAACGGTTACTATTACTCTCTTTACATGGGCATCGCGAAGGGGGGGCAAGGGGGGGGGGCCTGGCCCCTCCCTGGAAGTTGGGCAACTTAATGTGCAATCAATTACTGACTATTAAACTACTATTTTAAAAGATCAATTTCTACTTAACACAAATTAATATGGTTATATGCAACGAATATTATAAATTTTGACAATAAAATAGTGAATTGATATTATCTGATTGCAAATTTCAAACATGTGCCCCCCCCCCCCCGGAAAAATGTCTGCCGACGCTCATGTCTCTTTTACCCAGCCACATAAAAAATGGTACAGGTTGGCACACCTCATAGCGTAAGGCAATCTGCTCGCTCTCTTGCTGTAAAGCGATCGGCCATCTTTGTTATTGTTGAGTGTATCGCCTCTTGCGGCCTTCGTCGGTACTACGCGGCATGAAAAATCATAATCCTGTTTAATATTCTGCATGTTTGCGCTATTTCGACTATTACTCCATCAATATTAAAAACTTAGCGGCCATTTAATAATACCAAGTCCATCCTGTAGATGACAGTATGACAGTAGACATTTCAAATCTTTATTTGTTTGTTTGTTTGTCTATTTATTTATTTTCAAATTTTTCCTGCTAAACTTTTTCTTACTTTTAGTTTTCTCAAAACGAATTAAGCGTACCAGTTCTTGACTTGATCGATTTAATTAATACATACTCGCAATATTTGCTAGACGTTAAAATATTCTATAAACTCTTTTCTACATCAAACGCTGAATAATTACATTTTCTACGCAGCTCTCAGAAGTCTCCACTGGAACTCCTTTCCTCCTTGATCCTATTTATCTGCAATATGCACGTACGTTGTGGTCTGGCAAGTCAATTGAAGCACGATAATATACGTACTTTTGGATGTGCACTTTGCACCATTGACACGGTAATAGCTCGCATTTCCGTTTCCGCACGGAAACAATATGAGCAACTATACGAACTATTTTTATTGATACACACAATTGGCTCAACCTTCAAGTGCTCGCCAAAAATAACATCTCCCTTGAGGCGAGAATGTCGTCATAGGAATACAATGAGTTCAAAGTGCATTTACAAGAATGTAACTGCAGTTACATGAACTGGTGTGTTCAGGATGCTCACATACCGAACGAGCAAAGTCCATTACGTTCTTGATCAAGTTAGAGAATGACTTCATCGACATCATAGGACATGAACCGACAGCGGAAAGTGATAAAGGTGCTTCCCCTTGAACCAGAGGCTATCTGCATCTAACAGAAAAAAGAAAAGCTGGTGAAGTAAAGAAATGTTAATCAAAACTCACAATCGCACAAAGAAACAATAGCTTGACAGATGAAGTTCAGGGTCATTGTTTGATACAGCTGTTGCCATGTTGCCTAACCAGTAACATTTTAACAATTTTACATATTACAGTAGATCTCATATAATTTGTTAAAAACTTCATTACCCTTAACACACATCTGGACCTCCTAGATGACCTTTGCTCTGGATCAAAGCAATGAAAGCTTTACACTTCACTATTTTTTCGAATACTGGGTTGTTTCATGAGCAGTCTTCAGAATTCAAAGATTACGAATTTAGTTGCTGAAATTCTATTTCCATAAATCATTAGTATCAATAACTGAATTGCCCTTGACTGATTTTGGGTGTTCTCTTTACGTGCCATCTTGCACGACAAGGTATCAAAAGTGTTACAAACTCCATCGGTCTAAGAATTGCGAGCAAGAAGTTCTAAACTCTGCACATCAAACACTGATAACAGATTGATAGGAGATGGCATTATAACACCTTTCGTCAATATTTACTGTTCACACTATCAATGATACCAGTTCAAGGTTCCTTCATCATCCACAACAGCAGACGTCTTGGCGCCCAAGCTTTCTCATAATAATTCTTCCCACAGGTTTGTAAAAAGGGGTTCATATACAGTTTCAGCTTGAGGTCCTTTATAAAGATTTTGAACTTAACTATTCATCATCTTCAAGGGTTTAAGACTACACATCTTTGCAAAATTCATGTTCATCTTTTCCATGATCTTCCCTTCCTTTATTTCCTTTTGGGATTATAATTTTAGTTGTTCTTTCTTTGTCTATACTTTTAATATCTTAGACTCAGGGGTCTCCGTCTAGGGGATATGTGAATGGCGACCACAAGGTACCCAAGCTGTTACTTCCACTTATTGGTGTTTTGCTCCTCACTGTAACTTTTCTATCTGACCTTAACTTGGTCATCTCTTGTTCTCTTCCGACCCCGATGCTATTAGGCTTCCCGAGGGCTAGGGAGTCTTTGTTTTTCCAACCTCTCCATTTCTCTATAAAACCTTAACCCCTAACATGCTTACCTGTCATGGCAAGTAATACGTCCTCTGATTGGTGATCAGAGGATATGGTCGGTGAATTTATTTTGATAATTCTCCCGGTCAGGTCGGTGAGACCCGTAAACCAACGACAGGTGTGGTCCTCCAGACATTCTGGGGGTTGTGAGAGAGCGATGTGACCGCCAAAACATAAAAATATGGTGCTCTCTAAAAAACGGTTACTATTACTGCTATTGCTCTCTTCAATATCATCAGTGAAAAATATTGGAGAGCAAGAGGATTAATGACTTCATTGTCAGAAATCCGGCATTGGCTAACAACAACTTTTAATATATATGTCTTCTTTATATACTTCTTGTTTATCAGTTAAATTATAAATGCATACTTGACTCTTGTATAACAGCTTCGTTTCTTATATGGTCGTTTCTAGTTCATCCTTTTATGTTTCTTAAAAATCGAATTACAACTGTATGTACGTTGCTTTTATATTTTTCTTTAATAACCTAGGATTTAATTGTATAAGTTATGACTGTACTGCCATTATCTTATAGAACTTTACTGAATATCTTGTTTGATAAAGTTATTGAAAATAAACTAAATACATACCAGCCAACATATGCACAGTCAACAGAACAGCGAAGTTAATTATTTTTCAACTAATATGCGACAGTTTCCTGAAAATTATGAGCGTGTAGTGTACTGATGTTTCCCCAGCAGTACAGTGCCTGTAAATTGTCATTCGTCCATAAGAGCGCACCCATGACTAAAAGTATGGCACTTGCAGACCCCCGAAACAAAGGAGTATCGTAAGCAAGTGTTTTCAGTCAGTCGTATCCTTCTGTAGACATATTATGAACCATAACATTTCTCATATAACCTTAATATTTTCAGTTTCATTAGACATTCTTCCAGAAGCACAAGACGTGAAATATCTAGGGATGTACATTGACAGACGACTCACCTGGAAAAAACACATATGCACCAAACGCAAACAGCTAAATTTAAAATATTCCAAAATGCATTGGCTTCTTGGACCTAAATCACAACTCTCAGTGACAAGCAAACTAATCATCTACAAAACTATACTGAAACCAATTTGGACATATGGAATTCAACTATGGGGTACAGCAAGCAACTCAAACATCGAAATACTAGAACGTTTTCAATCGAAAACTCTGCGAACCATTGGTAAGATCCCCTGGTACATCGGTAATAAGTACATCTACAATGATTTTAAACTCCCAACAATCAAACAGGAAATCGCAGCATACAGCCTGTCCTACCAACAGTCATCCCAATACACTGGCAATAAATCTACTTGACAACAGCAGCAGCACAACAAGCCGACTACAGAGAAACCAAGTGTTGGAATTGCAGTACAGATTTGCACCCAAATTATAAGCAAATTTATGGCCAATGGGCCATGGTTTGTAAAAGTAATATGTTATCATTGTTACTTATTGTTCAACTATTGAACAGATTGTAATTTTGCAAGTGTATAAAAAAATTAGACATTCTGTTTCTGGAACACTCCGGTTTACGTGCCGTCACAATAAATTGCAAAGACCTCCACGAACTTGGCTGTTTCTGTTGCATTGAAAGTGCGTTGTTTACACTCTAAACAAACAAGAAAAGCCTCTGGGAACTTGGCTACGGATGAGCAGCCTTGATCCGGCTGTGTAATTTGTTACAAATTCGTGCATTTCCGACCGTGAACTTCCTAACCATCTATTTTCACTCGTCCGCAACCCTGAGCGGCCAGACAGCAACCTTTCCAACAGAGGACGTGACGTGAATACCAGGGGCATTCGCTCTATTGGCAATAAGCTGTTCTTTCTTCATTAATTTGCAAAGTTGAGCTGTTAATGTCCTATAAAGAAAACAAGTGGGATTATTCCAGTCCTAAAGTACCTAACATGTGTAACTCTCTGTGCCAAATTAAAAATCTGATGTGTTGCACTCACATGACCTTTTCTTCTCACTTTGGTACAGACTACTCTTACAAACACTTATTCTTCTATCTACTTCATCTTAACCGAGATAAAGGTTTGCATAGATATAAAGTGATTAGGGGAATAGAGTAGGCTTTAACCGTAATCAAATATCTTAAGAGAGGGCTTTGAATTTTCGCCCTCTTTGCATGGACGAGAGAGAGAGAGAATAACGATTTCCCCATTAGAAAAGTGGAAGTATTTGCAAATTCAAATAAATAATTATTGAAATGGCTTCACAAAAAAAGAGAGAAAGAAAAACCTTATATGTTTTAAAACAAGATGTACGCGTATTGTGCAGTAAGATTTTGTCTATGTCTGAAGCTTTACCAGTTGTGCAAAGGTCATCAGAATAAAAATGACTGTAACTCAAAAACGGAAACTTGGCTAAAAACCAAAACTGGTATTTAAGTTTAGCAACTGCCACGGATGCAATACGAAGATGTTCAAACCCCTTTATATGGAAAATATTTCGAAAATTTTTATTTCCTCAAAAATGTCTAACGATTTTGATTAAAATACCATATGTTTAAGATATTTTCATGACAAATGAAACGTATATATATTAAATTTGCTAGGAACAGCTTTTTAAGTCTTCTTTATTCCACATAACTTTTGTGTAACTGATAAGGAGTAAGGAACAGATAAGAGTCTTAACTAAAAAAAAATGTGTATCTCATTAAACCTCAAAATGTATATCCAATACAATTTTTGTAGAGACAAACACTTTCGAGATGTAGTTGCTATTGGTCTGAATTTTGAAATACTTTTAGCTACTTCTCTCAAATAGGAAGTCGCTATTCTATTTTTTAATGTCCTGACCATGCAACCAGAAAGGAATGTCAAAGCCATCACATAGCGACCAGCTCTTAAAAAATCTATCACTTAAAGCCAACTGTTTTCCCTTACCTACATGGGAATGTGTAATAAAACCATTACTACAAACATTTATGTTGATTAAGATGAATAAGTTATCCAAGATTCAGCAGAGAATATAAGATAATGTATTTATTCACCAAAAGAATTAGAAAAATTATTCAAAGGCTTCGTCAAATAGCAACATACATTTTCCCAGCTTACAATTAGTATGAACAATTTAACAGAAACTTAAAACTACTTTAGGAAAAAGGAATAATCGTGAATTCATTAATACCGTCGAACAAGTGAGTTAAGAGGGGATTTTTAATTTTTTGTTTAAACTGTTTCTGCTTTAAGAATTGGCAGTTATCAGTTAGCCTGTTGTAGAGAGATAATCCTTGATGTGACACACTTTAAAGGCAGATTTTATTGCTTTGGTGATTAAGATAAACATTTTATGATCTCCTGTATTATACGAATGGTAGTCCAAATTCCTGCTAAGGTATGATAGATTCTGTGAGTGAAAACAAGACTCAAACATGTAAATACAAGTTAATGGTAGTATACAGATAATATAATATTATAATAGTGTAATTCAACAGCTGATTTAGTTGTTGAATTTATAGGAACACGTTTCATGATTTTCACGATGCGCTTTTGCTGTATTTGCTGATTTAGTTGAAGATTCCCAGAAGTTTATGCCGAGAGAAAGTTATGTGAATGCACCCATCAGATTTGTATGTGTTTAACCACACATGAATTTCTCATTTTATGTCTATTTTTGGATACCTATTGAGTTAGTACTATTGCTTACATTGCAAGTCTAGAATATGATAAAATAACAGTGTTTTTGCACATATTTAAGACGAGTGCAGATTGCATCAATTTCCCTACCAACGTGTAAAAGAACAAAATCTGACACGTGCCTTCTGGTCCAGTTCCATCATCATCATCATCATCATCATCATCATCATCATCATCATCATGTTTTTAAACTAAAAATGTTAGAAATATGCAAGCGCTTATGACTGAAAAAAAATTAGAAAATATGACCTAAGATTTTTTGGGCACATTTTCGAAATATTCCAAATTTAATGCTGTTTAATTAAAGTTATATTGAAAATCTAGTTTAAAAATCTAGCACAATATCAATAATCAATAAATCATATTAATTTTACTGTTACATTTTGAATTTATTTATTTGCTCAATTCAGAGCTAACCCTCCGCTCTGCACAGAATGAAATAAATGTCACATTTTAAAGGGCGATCAGAAAGAAGTATAATAGCAAATTACATGCAGCTTACCCTACAAATTTGCGGAAACATACATTTCTAAGAAAAATAATTGTAAGAAATATTACAGATAAGAATTAGGAGATGTGAAAAATCGGTCTTTGGGACGACTGCGAGCACATATGCGAAACTGGAATAGAAATATTAAAATGTGACGAAAATGTAAGAGAAAAAATGACTATAATATGAAAGTGACAGGAAAATGACAAAAAATGTTAAAAAAAAAAAAGCCAAAATATGACTTTATATAACCAATGATAATTGCGTTAATTTTAATCGCCATTGATAAAATCATGCTTCGCTTATAGTTTTGATGAAAAAAAAAACACAAACACTATTACATGTCATAAACAGTAGATATCAGTATTATTGTATACACGCCCATTCTCCTTCAGGATATTAAATTTTCAGTGTTTCTAATGCTTTCATTTTTGCAATATTTCAACTTATTGTTTCTTTCTCGAATATTTCACAAAAACCTAAATGTTATTTTATTTCAAACCTTTCTTTTGTGTTCATGAGATATAACAGACATTCTTTAGTAATACGCATGTGTATATTTTCGTTTAGTTTTTCACTTCTTGCAAACATTTTTTTTTGGGATTTTAATGTACATTTAAAATGCTGATGTTCGTTCAGTTTAGCAAAATTTGCAACTCTTCATAAATTTCTAGATTTTTTCCCTAAGTGTAGGGTTATTAAATGCTACAAAAGAAGGGTCTATACTGGATGGTTTTAATTGGGTCTATTATTGTGCATAAAGCCTAATTTTGAGTGTTTTTAAATTCTTTTTTACACGTACATTTTACTCGTGTATATCAAAATATGTTAACGTCATTTTAAGGAAAAAGACAGAAATTTTTTTCCATATAAAGAGTAACTTGGTGTGAGGAAATTTGTTTGAAAAAGTTTTAAGTCGATTCCTGAAAACTTAAAAATGATATTTGGTTGTTTATCTGGCTTTTCGTTTCTGAGCTATTCTGCCCTGTGTCACTCCCCCTCCCTCCCTCTCCCTCTCTCTCTCTCTCTCTCTCACACACACACACACACACACACACGAACACACCAAAAATTCCATTTTTGGATGCAGGAAACCTCAAAATTTGTACTTCTGGACAAAGCAAATCCTGATATCGATTTTTTAGTGGAATTCAATTATCCCTCTAGCTACCATAAGTTATCTAAAAGATAAAAATAAAATGAAAGAACACTTTCTGAAAGTGGATTAATTGTACTTTTATATATCCCAAGTCAATGTAAAGTTTCATCATAAAAAGTACGACACAGATTCAGTTCATTATCAAGTCACGTATGTTTATTTTTTCGCCACTGTGAAACCAGTTATATGATGCAATGCTAAGCCAATCTTCTCTCATTCACTAAACGGCCAACTTTAAAATTAACTTCGGAACCCGCTCAGTTCACTCCAGAGCAATGTCGCTTCCAAGAGTTTGTTTTAATCGATACTAAAATGTTTGGACTCCTACCTATACATACGGAGACGCATCATGATTTGCATTTGTTCGCTACACACGTATAAATTTAGTACATTCACCGCAATCACACCGAAAAGAAATTTTGTAGAAGAATCAGACATAGTTTTCTTCACTGCACGTTTAATCCACAAGCAGCTTTGTATACAAGCTGGCCTCGTGGCACTAAAAGGCTCTACATAAATTTTGAAAATTCATTTGTATACCACCTCTTAAAGTGGCTTTATATGAGTTTGTATCCTTGTTATTACGAAAGTTTATTTTTAATTATTTCTGTTTTACCCTGTTGTGCAACTATTTTTATGTGTGTTAAGAAATCAATTTGTTATTGGTATTCTCTGTCATTTAGGTATTTAGTTATTTACTAAATAAACAACATTTTATAGTGTCCTTAATAGCTATTAAAGGCACTATAAAAATTGTGGAAAATCACAATTTTAAGGTTAGAACAAAACACTAACAGAGCTTAGAAACTAAAAGTGTAGTGCAGCGAAAAAAAATTGTGGAAAATAGAGAGACACTATTTTAGGCTTAGAATAGAGTACAAGCAATAAACAATAACTAATGCAAAGTGAAAACACTCGAAGTTTGAGTTAAGCGCACACGGAATAGCTCATCCCGTGTGTAAAACTGAGCTGACCCTACCGGGGACAGGAGACCCTTGCCTCCAAAAGATTTAGTGACTTTTCTAATTCATTTACCAGAAATTTGATGCTCATAATTCCAACCTATTAGTGAGTGGCTTCAATTTCTACACTCACTGTTTTCTGTCATTGCAATCTTCTTCTTTTTGGTTCCATTTTATGCCACCTTACTTTTGCAACAATTGCCCTACAACAATGGTGTTCCCTCGCTCACAGTGATGTTAACCGTTCAGTTGTATTGCTTATAGTTACTGCATTAAACATTCATATACACACATCACACACTCTCTCATTCATACTTCCAAACTCTGGGGAGGTTGAGGAATAACTCTGGCTAAAGAAAAATTCCAACCCTCCAGCCGAGAATAGAACCCGAGACCTCTGGATTGTAATTTTATCATGGGTAATTACAGGAAACTTTGAGGTTATATGTTGGAATAAGTTGTCACGTGTGTAGTGCAATACAAAGAAAAATTTACGAAGCTTCGTCTTTATGAAAGTGATGAGCTGGTCACTTTCCTGTCTGCCAGCTGCATTATGTTAGCCTCATCACAACACCACAAGAAGTGACGAGCTGGTTACTTTCCTGTCTGCCAGCTGCATTATGTTATAGTCTCATCAGAACACCACAAGAAGTGACGAGCTGGTTACTTTCCTGTCTGCCAGCTGCATTATGTTAGCCTCATCACAACACCACAAGAAGTGACGAGCTGGTTACTTTCCTGTCTGCCAGCTGCATTATGTTAGCCTCATCACAACACCACAAGAAGTGACGAGCTGGTTACTTTCCTGTCTGCCAGCTGCATTATGTTAGCCTCATCACAACACCACAAGAAGTGATGAGCTGGTTACTTTCCTGTCTGCCAGCTGCATTATGTTAGCCTCATCACATCACCACAAGAAGTGATGAGCTGGTTACTTTCCTGTCTGCCAGCTGCATTATGTTAGCCTCATCACAACACCACAAGAAGTGACGAGCTGGTTACTTTCCTGTCTGCCAGCTGCATTATGTTAGCCTCATCACATCACCACAAGAAGTGATGAGCTGGTTACTTTCCTGTCTGCCAGCTGCATTATGTTAGCCTCATCACAACACCACAAGAAGTGATGAGCTGGTTACTTTCCTGTCTGCCAGCTGCATTATGTTAGCCTCATCACATCACCACAAGAAGTGATGAGCTGGTTACTTTCCTGTCTGCCAGCTGCATTATGTTAGCCTCATCACAACACCACAAGAAGTGACGAGCTGGTTACTTTCCTGTCTGCCAGCTGCATTATGTTAGCCTCATCACATCACCACAAGAAGTGATGAGCTGGTTACTTTCCTGTCTGCCAGCTGCATTATGTTAGCCTCATCACAACACCACAAGAAGTGATGAGCTGGTTACTTTCCTGTCTGCCAGCTGCATTATGTTATATAGCCTCATCACACCACCACAAGAAGCGATGAGCTGGTTACTTTCCTGTCTGCCAGCTGCATTATGTTATAGCCTCATCACATTACCACAAGAAGTGATGAGCTGGTTACTTTCCTGTCTGCCAGCTGCATTATGTTATATAGCCTCATCACACCACCACAAGAAGTGATGAGCTGGTTACTTTCCTGTCTGCCAGCTGCATTATGTTAGCCTCATCACATTACCACAAGAAGTGATGAGCTGGTTACTTTCCTGTCTGCCAGCTGCATTATGTTATAGCCTCATCACACCACCACAAGAAGTGACGAGCTGGTTACTTTCCTGTCTGCCAGCTGCATTATGTTATAGCCTCATCACACCACCACAAGTGACGAGCTGGTTACTTTCCTGTCTGCCAGCTGCATTATGTTATAGCCTCATCACACCACCACAAGAAGTGACGAGCTGGTTACTTTCCTGTCTGCCAGCTGCATTATGTTATAGCCTCATCACAGCACCACAAGAAGTGACGAGCTGGTTACTTTCCTGTCTGCCAGCTGCATTATGTTATAGCCTCATCACAGCACCACAAGAAGTGATGAGCTGGTTACTTTCCTGTCTGCCAGCTGCATTATGTTATAGCCTCATCACAGCACCACAAGAAGTGACGAGCTAGTTACTTTCCTGTCTGCCAGCTGCATTATGTTATAACCTCATCACATTACCACAAGAAGTGATGAAGTTTAACATAATGCAGCTGGCAGAGAAGAAAACAACACAACATGCCATTACAATCCCTAGATCCTGTTTCGCCAACTCGAAAAGGAGATTGCATCACAAGCCTCGCACATGCGTTACCTACATGTGATGAAAACACACGTATTTACAAAGTTGCACTTATGTGCAGAGTTGACTCTCTGACAAGGTTCGAAAAGGGGACTAGCACCTCCACCTATACAAGACCTTTGTGCCTATGGTCTTGACGGTGCGACCCTCCCCCGGGAGGAAGGGATGAGGTGAGAGGAAGCTAAGGGTGGCCGGACCTGAGGAAAGACTGCAGCTTACATGGCCCATGACAGTTTCAGATTGAAGCTTCCCGGTGGTGCCTCGTACAACCGGCCACGCTCACTCCCTGCGGCCTTACACCTTACCTGGTGGACCCGGAGACCTCCCCCAATCCAGAGGACTACCATGCACACTGAAACCCCCGCCGACACTTAGAACCCTCAAAATAGCCGAACATTAAGAAATGTGAAGTGAAATGGAAGAACAGGAAGTTCGGGGAATGTAATTACCCTTCCCAGCACTTGCCTTGTGAGGCGGGGAACTCCCGAAAATACCCATGATTCAGGAATCGAACCCACGACCTCTCGAATGCGGCCCACATGGGCCATCCCGCTCGGCCTGGTATACTGTCTGCAGTTTGATATGATAATTTTTACATAATTTGAATTATTATTAAAGCTTAAAAATTTATACAACACTGGTAATTTGTGTGACTTATATTTATAATATGTAACATACATGTTAAATTTACATTGCTTCCTTAACTATTATCGTTTATACTTATGCAGTTTCTACAAAGACTTGTTTTTCTATTTCACAAATCAAGATAAACGTTTCCAGAATTATTTTGTAGATACAAGGGGATACAAGAGACCCAAGCGTTCGTAAAAAAATGAAAAAGTATTGTAAAATTCAAACCAATAACAACGAATATCTCAGAAAGAGCTAATTCCACAGTAAAAATTATTGCATATAAACTATGTGTTTTAAAGAGAGCTACATATTTAATGAAGTAATTTTTTCTATCTCTTATGGTTAACCAGTTACATAATATTTCTGAATGAAGAGGACTCCACTGGCGGCTTTCTCAGAAAGTTCAAGATATACATTTTATTAGACACATATACATTTTAATTATACGGTTTTAATTAAAAATTGTTAGAGCTATTTTGAGAAAATTACAAATAATGAAAATCTTTGCCATCTAAGTAGTATTTTGATTTGCGATGATTTTCTTGAAAACCTATCACATCTCTGAAAGGTACTGGGTTTAAATACCAAGGTTTCATATTCGCACAGCACACACATACACACACGTTTTTCTATTTTTAATACCAATTTCCGAAGAAATTTCTTTCTCTTTTGGAGAAAGTAAAACTGGTAAAGGTGTTTGTGTTTAATGTATTTACAAAACTGAATTAATCTATCCTCTTTGTTCCTACAAGGAAATTAGTAATGAAACCATCCAGCAAATATTTATCATAATTGACCTGAAGTAGTTAAAAATACGCATTTCTAGGAGTAGTTTGTAGAAGAGAATAATAATAAAATTAACGACTATAATAAGTCGTATCATTGTAACAAATCAGAATGTTTTATTTTATTTTCTTGAAAAGTTAGGTACAACGAAAATGCTTTTCTGTTAAAACTAGGTAGAAAAATGTGATAAAATGTTCCAATAAATTGACTGAAAGTTTCATAAATTAGTAATTTGAGGCGCAAGTATCATTAATGTTTCCTCCCCCTGGCCCCGAAAAAACGCTATACGTATACTGTGTGTAATTTTAAGATATTGGCAGATAATTTTAAAAAGCCCTTGGTATACACTGTTATTTTTGAATCCTTGAATGTTTGAGGCCATGTGGACGAGCGCAGGATCACGTCGGCAACAAGAAATTGAGTTTAAAATGTAATTATTTATTAGTGAGTGAGAGCGAGTGAGTGAGTGAGGGAGCGAGAGAGCGGTGTGCACGCCTTAATGTGGTCACGTGAAGAGCAAGTGATCGGACCGAGGCAGCCCGTTTTAACAGCAGCGCGGACCCAGCTCGCGAGCAGTGTGCAAGTGGAAGTTGATCAGTGCAAAGCTAGCTATCTGTCGATCTAACATGTTGCTGAGGACATTGGCAGTTGTAGTGCTTCTGGTGTTGTACCTTCAGGACGCCCTGGGGGTACTCACTCTGGGCATGAAGCTCTTGGGTAGGGCTAGGGTCACAGGCAGAGGACTCACGATGAAGGCAGATTCTCTCAAGCAATGCATGGCGTTTTGCCACAAGAAACCAAAGGAGTGCGATGCCGTCAACTACAATGTCTTGGACCAAAAATGTAGGCTGTTCAGACCTTGTGCCCAGCTGGACATCGCCCACAACTCCACCAACTACTACTTCTACAGCAGGAGGCGTCAAGGTAAGCCTTCCTTCCTTTGTTTGTTTACGTCAGCTGTTAGCGCTCTCTGCCATCTGCAATGTCAATCTGTTTCAGGGAAACAATTCATATAAGAATGAATTATCCCGAACAAAATTGGCATTTTAAATGTCTTTATCTCAATTGGTGCACAAATTAAAGTTTAATATTAAATTAATCTTTCTAGCCACCATTTAGAATTCCCCTGAAGCATAAAAAATACCTCCCTGTTACTTTTGGTGTTTTCTGTAAACTTCGTCACTCTTAAAACATTTTCTAACACTTTTATTTGCTAGATAATACATATTCCCAAAGTATTTTGTTTGCTGCCGATAATTTAAAAATTTCGGAGCTGCAACAGTTTCATGCAACTTTCTCAGATCAGGCACCAGCTGTGTTTTTGTTTATGGTGTTAAATTGTTATTTATTCCATTAAAACTCACAAACTCATCAAATCAAAGTCCCTCAATTATTACACATATCTTTGTGAGAAAATGCATAGAGTTTACAAGGACGGTTCCCATGAATAATGGAAGGGGGAATTTCCCTCGCGTCAAGAAGTAATCCATATGGGAAATTTTCATTCCTACAAGAAATAATTTTCTTCCCTTTTGAACTGAGTTCAGAAAAAAGTAATGTTTCAAGTTAGAGTTTATTCATAAAATGTTGACTGAATGCATGATTAATGTTTCATCATCATCATCATCATCATCAGCAGCAGCAGCAGCAGCACCACCACCACCACCACCACCACCACCACCACCACCACCACCACCACCACTACCATAATCATCATTATTAAAGTTACCACATAACGCCATTGTTGCCGTTGAAATTGCTATAGGAAAAACTGCAGTCCTAAACTCAAAACAGGGAAAAATTTTGTTTTTAAGTTAAAGTAATTGTTGATATTTTTAATTGTTTTATTTGTATGATCTTAATTTCTGTGGCCAAATGTGGAGCTTTGACTTGAAAACAACTCACTGACTGTTGGGCTTTAATAACTTTTATCTTGAAACACACATCCACTCCACATGCATACTTCCAGATTCTAAGTGGGATAGGGAAATATCGCAATTAAAAATTTGCCCGCCTTAATAGGGAATCGAACCCGGGAACTCTGAGTTGGGAAGTCAAAATGCTAACCACAGAGGCAATCAATTTTATTTTGTTCCTTTTTGATATTTTTTCTCCTCAACAGCATGAAAGTATTAAGTTTCAAGATGTTGCAGTTTGAAGAGATTTAGAGTTTTGTTTGTATGATTTTTCTTTTCTTTGCACAGCTACTGCAAAATAAATATCTATATTTCATTAAATTTGTTTTCTTCCACCTTCTCTTTTGGTTTTGTTCTGTGTTTACTGTGTGTTGATTAAGTTTGTGTATATTTTCTTTCACTTAATATTGGAAGGTGCCAGAGAAAGAAGGAGACAGAGACAGAGAGAGAGAGAGAGAGAGAGAGAGAAGAGAGGAAACTCATCATCCAAGAAAAATGCGAAAAACGAGGATGCAGTTCTGCTAATACATTGTAATTCAGTCTTTTTTTCTAATGGGCGTTTTTGAACATGTCCACATAATTCTAGAATTTATCTGTAGATCTGTCTTAAACTTTCGTCAGTCATTTAACGTATGAAAATAATATAAAATACCAAAGTCTTTAACATATTTTGGAAGACAAAGCTGCAAGTGCTGCCCCAAGTATGCAATTTTAAGAATCGATTTATGGGACATTAACACTTCTGCTGATTATAATCCAGATATTGCTCAAGTGAGAAGTTTCATAGCTGCAGTACTCCAAATGTATTGAGTGAGGTTTGTGCAGTTACATTCATTATTCAGTTGTATCTATATTTAATTATGGCACTCTTCTCCTAGTAATGAAATGAGACTTTTTGGGGGGTGTGCTTCATCATAAGTTTAAGTAACCTTTAGATGTAATTATTATTTACTTATGCTAACAAAATTACTGCCCGGGACAAAAGTTCTTACTATAAGTCGTCCTTGGGGTATTTATCTCTGATGTGAGATTCCCTTGTGGTCTAACCGGGAAAGTACGAATCGGCTGGGGAATTTAATGCCTACTGGCAAATTGGCCATGGTAGCTTAGTGGTTACAGCAGCCGCTGGATAAGCGGAAGATCCGTGCTTCAAATCCCGGTTATGGCATTGAAGTTTTCAGTCCTGATTCCACCTCTTAAATATGTTAAACACTTTTATCAAAATCGTTAGTCATATTTGAGCAAATCAACATATCGAAACATTTTCCATGTAAAGGGTAGTTTAGGGTAGAAGAATTTTCTTCAAAATCTGTGTGTCACATCCTGGAAAGATATTAAACTTAAATACTAACTTTGGTTTTTAACCGACTTTTTGTTTTTCAGTTACACATACTGTCTACAGACACCATGCACACATGGAACTTTTTCAAAAAAATGCTTCTTTTGGATTCAGGGGTTCTCAAAACATATTTCCAGTGAAATCTGACATCGAATTTTTGAGTCGAATACAGTACTTCCCCTATTTACTGTACGTAGTGGAGAAAGTAAAAAAAAATGTTTTCAGAAAGTGCAATAAAAAACTGAAGAGTCAACAATAAGGTTTGATAACAAAAGATATGAAAGCACAAACTAACAGGAACTGAGACCATTTCATAAAACGTTTCTAATGTATTTCCTCTTAATTTGAGATTAAACTCCAGAATTATAAAGTCAACAATTTCCAAAATATTAGTTTTTACGTTAAGTAAGGTAACTCGTAATGTAAAGTTTGCAGTAATGTAATCAAAATGTAATAACAATGCCTATAATTTATAAAAACTAATGATAATACCTTAAACTAATTAGTGCAGTCAAAATATCAATCACACACAACAAATAAGCGTGTATTTTACTTCACTTAAAGTAGATTTCTGAAGTCCAGAACCGTTTCCGAGATGAAATTGCAGTAATTTTCGAGCTTTAAAAACAAAACGAGTAATTCAGGCCTGGAGAAAGAACTCAGGACTTGGTCCTTGTTCTGCAATGGCTAACTACTGCGTAGAACACGATGAGAGAAAATCCAAATACGTTGTGTTGACATGTTTAATGGCTGCAGACAATGCTACTCGTATTAAACAGCTGTTTGCAGTTCGTGTGAACCAACCGAGCATTTCCGTCTTGTAATGCGTTTACCTCTGTTATTTATTGGCAAATACAGCTGCCATCTAGTCCCCCAGAGCGCATTCTACGCCTTTCTTTTGGTCTGCAAACATGCCTCCTGTTTGTGGTATGCTAATCAAATATTTCTGTAATTATTGTTTTGAATAACTTGTTTTGGTTAGTCCAAGGAGTGGCGACAGCAAAAAAGTTTCTTAAAAGGGAACCGCCCCAAGATATATACAGGGTGACTCCTGCCTACCGCCAACATTTGGATTAATCGTTGCCAACAAGGTATGCAGAATTATGAAGTAATAATGGTTCTGAAGCAAAGAGAAACTGAAAGGAACTTTGTTTCATTAGTTAGAAATTGGCTGTTCTGTCATTACACTACAACAATGACATAAAACAAAATGGCGACACCGCACTTTTTTAGAGACGAAACCAATTACAGTTTAAAGATAAATAAAGAAATTACAGTAAAGAATATAAAGGAGACACACCTAATGTGAAAACTATTTATCCGCCTGTCTGCCCCGACTGCCCAAAAGGTAACGTTTGGTGCGATCTGATGAAGAACAAGATTATCGGTCCTTTTTACTCCCATGAGAACTCCTCAACTGGCCCGGTGTACCAAGACATGTAGCTGAACTGCAACGTGGTGCAACCTTTTAACGAGACACCATTCACACTGGAGCCAGGATCTTCGGGATTCCCTTAAATAAGCCTTCCCAGATCACTGGATTGGACACGGTGGACCAATTTGATGGCCATCACGTTCAAAAAGACAGGCTTCTTCTGGGGCTGTGTGTTTTCAACTCCAGTATGTAAGTTTGTGCAGGTTGCCGTGGAGTCGCCATTTTATATCATGCCATTCATTGTTGGAGCGTAGTGACAGAGCAGCCAGTTTCTCACTAATGAAACGAAAATTCTTTGAGTTTCTGTTTGTTTTAGTGCCACCCTCGTTTCATAATTCCACATACTTAAAACTAAAACTAAACCCCGGCGCAACAGTCCATGAAGGGCCAAGGCCTACCGCCCAGCCGCTGCGTCCCCCACCTCTGCCCACTACAGGCGTCATTGGTGAGGTGCAGTACTGGAGGGTGGGACGTGGTCAGCGCCCCGAGCCCTCCCGGCCAGTTATGCGGTCTTCTAGACCTGGGGCCGCTACTTCATCAAGTAGCTCCTCAATTGGTCCCCCCGGGACCTAACGAGGCTGAGTGCACCCCGTGCCACACCTCCCAGAGGGGATAAAATCCCCATGCTGGCACCGGGGATCGAACCCGGGTCCTCCGCGCCAGAGGCAAGCGCACTACCGACTGCGCTACGGAGGCGGTCAATTCCACATACTTGCTTAGCAATAATTAATTAAAATGCTATTAAAGTTACGAATATAGAATAATATAAAACCTAAGTATCTCAATCTATCCAGATTCTCCTCTGATCTGAATGAAATGTGCCATCAGAGTCGCTAGTACATTTTAACTTGCGCACGTTTTTAGGAGCTTTTGCGCATGCGCAACTGATATATAATAAACCTTATTAACCCAAAACATACGGGTCGTGCTCACTCGCGGGCGAAAGATTTCTCGCCCTCTGTTTTGATACTACCACAATTTTAGGTCAATGCCACTAAGTGAAAACACACTACGGCATAAGTTAAGATTCACTGTACCAGAAGTAGGGAACGTACACAAGCGCGGAGACGCCTCCCGCTTTCTCCATATAATGAAATCCATAATCTCAACCACAATTTAATTTACACCTTACTTTGTTCTTGGCTTAACATAATGTACTTAATTAAAAAATATTTTTTCGCCAGAGAAGCTATGCATTATTATTATTGTTGTTGTTATTGTTATTGTTATTATTATTATTATTATTATTATTATTATTATTATTATTATTATTATTATTATTATTATTATTATTATTATTATTATTATTATTATTATTATTATTATTATTATTATTACTATTACTATTAATATTATTATTAGCGGCTGCAGTTGCATCAGGTTGTTCATAATCATAAGTATTATGCTTCTTCTTTATCTGATTACTTTACACCCCCTAGGACTTACAAGTCTAGGCATTTCTGACTAACAGTTTGTAAACACCCAAAATGTGCATACACTCAGGAGCCGCTACTGATCACAGCCCATTAGGCAGAGGAAGTATTGCATTCCATAATATGTATGCGTGTGTCTGACTATACCAGACATGGGGAAGAGGGGTGACAGCAGTGCAATCGAGTATTTACCCTCTCCAGTTACTGACACGATTTGAAGTACTGACCGGTTCTCTGCGGTAGACAGACAATAGCGAGAGGCGTGGCCTGGTAGCTAACCGCTGTGAGGCAGTGGAAGGGGTTAAAACTACGATGTAGGAGAAGTGACTCATTGAGTCAGTTCACCCCATCTATGGTCTATGTTTACGGAAGAACATGAGTCAAAAACGAAAAGTGGTATAAATACCAAACTTCTTACTTAAGTTCAACATCTTCTAAGCATTTCAAGAAAAAACCCCACAGTGAATCACCATTGGGTAGCCGAGGACGCTAAGGCACAAACTTGTGAACGAGAGGTCTGCGGTTCAAATCCCCCTGGTATTATTTTTCTCAGATTTTCCTTAGTTGTAATACAGGGCACATGTCGGGAACGTACCATAAATCTAATTCTGTAAAATTTGCTTCCCAAATTTCCTTTTTCGGTTATCACTTCATTTTACATAGCCAATATGCACCTCTGTGGTGTCATATGTAGTAAGAATGGGTCAATCACTAATGATGAAGATGATGATAGAAGAAGGAGGAATGGATAGGTAAAAATTTGCTACTAAATACAGAAATGGGTTCCCTTTGAACGTTTTAATGACTTCCTCTGATTTGTATAGCCCCTGCGCACAAAATTCGCTCAGAATTTGATTTGAATGTATATTTTATTAGCATCTTCCGGAGCGTTAGCCGTTATAATGTTCATTCAGTGCCGATTCACACTAATAAAGATGTATGTTCCCATCACAAAGCGATCAATTCGCTCGTGTCCTTAAGGGAATGAAGTACATGAACGGCATACATACAAACATATAATTAATTATCCTACTGTGGTTGACAAGAGTGTAACAAATAACTGCCATTGGCCTATGCACACATAACTTAGCTTCTATCAAGCGTTTATAGCACTGGAGTTCCAAGAATGGTGCGTCCCCTTGTTATTAGGCATCACGCTCGGCTACATTTAATTGCATACAGTTCTGTTTACAAAGATGCAGAAGAAACAAAGCTACCACTCATATTCGTTTCACAAAAAGATGAAACATCCTGTAAACACAGTGCACGTGAACACTTGGCAATGTGTATTTGTCTTCTGTTTTTTGTGAGCAGCTGTTTACATTTTTACTCTGTGCTAACAGAAGCAGCTGATTCAGCCAGATGCAATTCGCTTTGTGAGATTATTACTCAAAACAAAGTTCAAGAGGTTGCGATGATTTCGTGCCACAAACACGTCAACTTTTACATATTATTTTAGCCCTTGGTGTGTACTTTTAAAGAATAAACATAAATCTTAGCAAGTAATATATAAATATGCAAATTACACATTTTCAGTGAAACATCCATTAATAACTATGCTTTACCAAATCAATTGGGCTCATAAAGAGTTGATACCAAAAAAAGAGAAGTATAATATATTAAAAATGACACATCAAAGTAAACTAGAGACTATAGCAAAGCTAAAGCTACAAAAATTATTTGCCATAACTAATATTTTATACACAGGTCGTTAGGAGTGCAAGTGCAGATATTTGTATATTTGGGACCTTGATGTCTATCCATTTCAGTGTGTTAGCTGTTATTTTCTCTTCGTCTAACAGTTTTCCCGCAATCACAAAGTTTGGTACCAGTGCTTTTGCATGCGCCGCAAAATGAACAACGCCTGTGAGATAGACACCTCAATGCCTGTCCCACCGGTCTAGATAACATGAGGTCACTGGCCTTGCCGAAATCATTCGAACTCAGTTGCGATACAGCATTGGTTACCGAGTTACATCGTTCCTCCCGCCCATGCTGCATCATGTTTTCTGTGGCATGCCTACTTGAAGGTGCTAACCAACGTGAAAACATACTACTTTTAATAAGTAAAATTATAAGTTCGCAAATTAAGTAAATATTAATGTAATATTGTGCATTATCCTGTCCTCAATTGCCAATACAAATATTTGAACTTAAACCTCTAACAGCCTATATGGTAATTTCTCTATTGCATTATTTTACTACTTATGCCTCTTTTCTTCTAATTCCTAAACCAGTTTAGGTATTTCTTCCACAGGCACATTAATGCAAGTTCGATTACTCATGATCGTGAAGGCGACATAAAATGGATTGGCCATCCGTCCAAAACCAAAAGTGTGAGTTAAATCCCACAGATTGCAGTGTAAAGTACGGGTATCTTATCCTAAAGAATGGGGAGGGCCCACGTAAAATAACGGTGTCATGGGTGAGGTAGCAGGCGATGAGGTCAAGCTTACATTTAACTGTAGTTGTATAATTATATATATTTTGTCAAAACAGTGGTAATACTGAAATAAGTTAATACATTTATGGTATATGATACAGCAGCAACAAATGATTTTGTTTTGCCGTTAACTATCAATACAATGTGAAAATAACAACCGGGGGGAGGCGTATCCGCCCCGGGAATGAAAAGTCCCCCTCCCCCCCGAGAAATACATATCTGTTTGTATAAATTATTAACAGTCTCTCCCACTCGTTAAAGCTTAATAACCCCCCCCCCCCCGGAGGAAAGTGGCTGTATTCATCACTGACTTTGACTAAACATATTTATTGCCAAATGGCAACACTATACGTTAGTTAGTTAATGCGAATAAAAAGAACTTTTCAGGTTACTTACAGAAAATCTGGTATACCTATACATTTTATACGAGATGCCAATATGACATTCTAACCAAAACCATTAAAGCTATTTTTCAGAAAGTTAAAGTGTGCGTGGGAAAATTACTGAAAACCTTTGCCTTGAATCATTTAATGATGCCTAACTTAAGTATAAAATTTGATGCCAATCCAACTTTTCACATGAAATATCGCCGTGGCCGAGCGGTTAGAGCGTTTGCCTACCACCTAGGTGGCCCGGGTTCGATCCCAGGGACCCTAATGTGGTATTTGTGGTGGACAAAGCGGCGTCAGAGCGGGTTCTCCGGTTTCCCCGGCCACTCATTCCATCAATTGCTCCATTATCATCTTTCCAATCATCGATTTTGCCTGTATTTCATACCATCCTCTTCCTCATTCTCATACCTGGTGCTTGGCTGAACCACCCGCTTCCAGATCTTCACTCTGTCCGGTCCATAGGTTCCTGTGCTCACCGACAGGCGTCTGACCCTAGGCACTGGCTTGTAAGTCCTACATAAGGGGAGGATAATCAGGTAAAGAAGAAGAAATTGACCTCTTCAGATTTCAGCATGCAGATTTCAGCGAAGGCTGATATCGAGCATTTTTAGAACAATGCAATTGCTGTTGAAGATACAAGGTGTAAAGGTCCTAACTAGCAAAACAGGCTTGTTGATCTTTGAAACCACTTGTTTGACAAGTTATCTCATCCAACCTTGTTTGGCAGCTGTATTTGGAAGTATGTACTTGTTGGTCGCATTTTTATCTGCGTCGCGAAATCTTTTTATTGCTTTGTTTATCAACATCCATTGCCTTACCCACAGCCAAGCCCCTTTTGTTTATCTGCAAAAGGAGCTATTCTTATATTTTAAACTGAGCGAAATGAGATCAAGGAAATTAGTATTATCACACAGATCATTTTTGAACTTTGATCTTTCATGTGTACTTTTGACTTATCTTTATCTGGAGTCAACAAACTGACACTCAAGGTGCACTGATAGTGTGTACACTAGAGTAAAGTAGCGTTGTTAACCTATAAGGTAGGCCACAACGATGGCAATAGTTGCAGTCACCTCCCGATATCATCTAATTGATTTCTGTTCATTTAATCAAAATGTCATGACTTTTTATGGTCCTGGGGCTGTTTGCTGTTCTGTGGATATGTACACATGCTCGTTACGATGCTAGACAATGTTTAGTTGTGCAGACTCCTTCCTGCACAGCATATTTTGTCAGTTTTAATCTGCAGATCGAATCCTGGTTAATAAAACTTCACAAAGTTACTAGTATATTACTATTAAACGTTTTAATAAGCTATCTACTGACTTCATGCGATTGTGTAACTGTATAATAACAGTAGAATCGATTGTTTGATTGATTAATGCTAAAAGTTGGCCACTGTGGTAGTGTAAAGAAAGCCTTTTGCCTCCCGTTGCGGACGTAGTTTCGAATACAGGTTAGGTTAAGTTGAAAGGATTCCGCCAGTTCAGTAACTCATTCATTTGTTTAACAATTTGTCTTGGTGTCTGATAAGTACATTTATTTAGGTGCTTAAAATATGTAAACACGGACATGGTTTTGTTTAAATCTTCTGTTCAGAACTCAAAGCCCGAGAAAACTTGCCAGGATTTCATGATAATCAGAACAAAGATGCGAAACGTCTTTGTCTGCGAAACAAAAGCAGGAATTTTTCAATGCTCCGTTGGAAACCAGAAAGCATTTCTCTTTGAAGGCCAATCCTTAGTGAGGTAATATTCAAAACCTTGGCCTTCACGTGACGTCCATGAGCTAGACCACTGCAGGGCCGCGTGCTTTTCGATCTGCGGGTAATTAAATAAACGCCCAAGTGTGCTCGATCTGTCAAAGTTCAATTAAATAGAGCAATTGAGACAAAACGCTGCATCACGCTCACGAGCAGCAAAGGTCAGGCCTCTGGTGTCATCCATACAGATGGTGCATTTGCCCCAAGCGGTTCTCCAGCACGCGCTACCTTCGTGGTGCACTCGACCAGTCCACTAAAGTAAATTACTGGTTGCTTGCTAACGCCATAGTATTACATCATATAAACAGGTTATTCATTTCATACTGACAAACTCAATCTAAAAACGGCTGCAATAACTATCACGGCCGTGTATCTCTTATAAAAACCGATACGGGCAGCCGAGATCGCTAAGTTCATGAACGGAAGGTCTGCGGTTCAAATTATTCCGTCAGGACCATCCTCCCTGATCGAGGATTTACCAGGTTCTCTTCAGCCCCCATAACCGGCAAACGTCGGGGAGGTACCTAAACACAGGCCTGGAGTTTCCCTCCCACATTATTGTGGTTCCCTGCAGTAACAGCGGGTATTAACAATCTTAAAAAAAAAATATCTGTAAATGATTGAAATGAGATTATCATATATGATAACTCTCCATGAAATTTCACATTTGGGTGTTTTTATTGCTGTATCCTGCTGATATGTGTATTTCTTAAGTGGTTCTGTCTTGTACACCCTTTAACCGATCTCAGTTGCTTGTATTTTGATGTAATTGGTATTTTCCAAAGTCCATGCCTCACTGCCACACATTAAGAAAGGGAGTGCCATGACGGAATGAAATTTTAGTTGCGTGTCTTTAGTAGTTTTTCCTTTTAATGTTCTCTGAATTGTTCCACAAATTGTTTGATATTTTATACACTTATTCCTTATGTCTTGATCAATTTCATAAGTGACATCACAACCCAGGTAGTTAAAGTGTGAACTTGCTCAATTGTTTTATTTGCTATGCATATTTTTGTTCTGACTGGAAATTTGCCTTGGCTTTTTTTCTCCCAGAGATTTTCCTTTTGTACAGTTTACTAATGTTATTTAATTCGTGTGCTTTCTGCAGCCTATCTTCTCTATCAAACATTAAAACAGTGTCATCAGCAAAAATGTGCATGTCTATTGAGCTTCGTCCAGTATTTATACCACTATGTACTTTCGATATCCCCTCTCCAAGAATGCCGTATAAATATATACTAAATAGAGTTGGATATGAATATTTTAAGAACATTAATTAGAAAAGTAGAGTTCAAAAGTGTAAAAAAAATGTTGACATTGTTAACCCAAAACATTAGGAACAAAAAAGTCGATAGTTCTGGAAAGATTGAATCAGACTGACAAATTCAATGCTTCTAGGTCTTCATAATAAGCATCTCACCCGTAAGTAAATGTCACTTTATTTTGCAGTTGCATAATATATAAACCTAATTCCGCAAAAGCCTTTTTGCATGTACGAAAGCTTTGGAGAACCTTGAAAGTGAATGGTGCTCGTGTGTGTTGCAGTGATTGGTCACGGCTGGATGATGGAGCCAGAGAGCCATTCCTGTCTCAAAGTGGTCCAGGAACAAGAGGACTACGCCAAGGCTGACGGACTCTGTGCCGATTATAATGCTCGTCTCATCACGTTGAGCACGCCCAAACTGAATGACTTCGCCACCACCCTCCTGAAGTCATCGCGTGCTCAGCGGGCCTGGATAGGACTCCGGGACGCAGACGGCATCGAGGGAGACCCAGTACACAGTGATGGTGAGTACCATTCATACTCACAATAAACGTCTCCCTACTGCTGCAGACAATAATTAAATGTATCCCAAAGCACACAATCACTTAGGTAAAAATCTTTATATTCGGCTACTCTAAAATCTCGTGCAATAGCAATAATTTTCTGGTTTTCTTTCTTGTTTCATTTCTCTACTACCCCTCCTCTTAATTTCTGTGGTCACATCGGAGGCTTTGACCATGATGGTCGATGAACTATGGGGTTTAACATTGATATTCATATGCTTTTGCTATGAAACACATTCGCATTCATTTCCCCTTGTACTTTTCCAAACTCGGTGTACAGTAAAGAATTTATTTTAATTAAAGAAAAATTCTTCCAAGGAATCGAACCCGGTTTGAGAAACCATACTGCTGACCACTCTACTACAGAAGCAGCTAATTATTATTCTTTATTGTTTTAATTGGCGTCATTTGTATAGCCCCTTTAACTTCTGTTGTGATATGGAGGGCTTCAATTTGAAAAACAAGTCGTTGACTGTAGATCCTTTAACGTTTGTTTTCAATCAGTTCTATTGATACACACTCACGTTCATTCCCACATACATAGCTTCAAACTCTGGGAAGGGGAAATTGACACCTTTGCGTTCATAAGCCAGAACGCTGACTACTAGACCACAGAGACAGTATTGGTTTTCCTTGTAATAAAACAGGCGATGTTTTGTGGTGGACAAGCTGTTGAATGCATCGAACAGTTTATAAATCAAACGTTGATACTGTGCAACGATCAATTATAGACACTGGCCAAGGTCGTTAAGATGGGATCGTGAACGGCAGATCCGCAGTTCAAACCCTGTCAAGACCACATTCCTTAAGTGAGAGTTCTTTTTTCGTTCTTTTCTAGAATTTTCCAACAAATGCTGGAGAGACGATCTAAATCTGAAACGTTTCTTTCCCAACTTATTTTTGCACTTATAATTTTATTGCATAGTGTCTACCGCCTGTGGTGTTCGTTGCACTCGTTCTCAGGTGACTTCTATGCGGATGGCAATGGCAAACCGTCCCACACTGAACTTGCATACGTCTTTGGGCGAGTGGTGGCTTCACTCAAAACCTCTTATAATCTTAAGAGCCTGCCTTGGACAGAACACGCATCATCAGTAACATCACGAGTGTCCCGAAATGCTTCATTATCGAACTTTAGATTCTTCAGGAGTCCGGAGTAAGTTCAAGTCGCCTGGGTTAACCCAGGCGGATGGTAAAGGGGCCACGGTACCTATCCGTTTAGTAGAACAGCATTCGATCTCTTATAGTATTAGTACACCCAATATATATCGCAAAGAACTGCCCCTTGAGACTTTACTCTTGTCCCTGTCTCGTAAATCTGTTGCATTAAAACCCAAAATAATGATTCCCATGTAGTTCAAAATCCAGGACAAGTTTCTCTCGTTTAAGGATGTTAACTTGGGATGTCTGTCTTCCATAAGAACCCGGTTGCTATCTCGTTACAAGCATGTCTGCCCATGGCTCATAATCGTTAATGTCCAGATAGCAAGGACGGCTATCGTGGGAACAAAGCCTTTCACATAGGGAATTGCATCACCCAACAGTTTCCCTCTGTGTGCATTAAGGCACCTGTTCCACATGCTTTCAAACATACCGCTCGGTGACCTAACAGCACAGCAAAAACAGCACTCAAGCAGGGAGCGCAGGACAGTAGTCATTTTTTAGCAGTCCCAGCCTAGACACATGGACGTCATTATGGGAACAGCTGGAAAGCTGGAAGAAGATAAACGACTGTCATTTAATCGCTAACGAAAAAGCTAGCTTTATGGGAAATACAATCCTGCAAAGCGCCAGCCGTTTCCTAGGCTGTGTTTCAGTGGAAAACTGTTGCAAGTGAACTGAATCACGTGGTTATTTTCGCGTGTATTGTACTGCAGAAATGTTACCCATAACAAAACACTATGAAGAGGAATATTTACAATAAACAGGGCTTGTACTGATTTCCTCTTGGAACCAAATTCATTCACCAAATTCCCAACTTCTCGGAAGTATACCACAATAATAGTCAATTACATTCATAATCCAATACGCTCACCCAAAACTCTTGTGATATTTTCAGCAACTCTGATAATAGTTCAAGCAGTTCTGTGCATCACTGCCTCAAAAATGGCTGTGCAATGACTGATTCGTTCTCTGAGTACAATAATACATGCATAAAATCCACTTAAAAATGTAGCACGTCTATATACGAAATCCTCTGGCTGTAAATATGGAAAAAAGCTACTACTGTACCTCTCCATTTTCCAAATTGGACCCTCCCCCTTATTCCTTCGATTCTAAATGTGCTGCACTTATTTCTGCCAAAGTAGATTAACAGTGCTGAATTATAATACAATTAATTGAGTACCTGGTCCTCTCGTAGTAAGACATTCAATAAAATTACATATAAAACCACCCTGGCTCACGCAGCTATAAACTCAGGTCATATAATAGGCTCCTTGCCCAAATATTTTTTATCCTTTCTAAAATGTTCGTTTCATTGTAACTTTTCTGCTCTTATATCTGCCAGTAGTTTAATTGCTACTATATCTCTAGTTAAATTATCACGTTTTTCAGTTCATATATCCCCCCATCGTTTAGCCATTTCACACTATTCTACAAAAGAAATACCACTAAATGTTGAGACAAATATTTTTGTACATATCTCTTGTTTCTCTACATCTTCCATCGTTTATCCCTTTCTATTCTTTTAACTTATTGGAAAAATCTTTTTTACCGTTTTCTTCTAACATGCTTTCCACTTCCCCAAAGAATTGTCTCTTCCATTACATCTTATTGATACTTTCACTCAAGTTTTCTTCATCTCTTCACGAACAATAGGCACCATAATGTCACTATTTTGAACTTGAAGTACTCTGATAAGGTAGTACCTACGATAATATTGGACATTTCCAACCCCACGTCATGAAGCCTTGATTAATAACGTCCGTTTAGTTCACAGATGAGAAGAATGCTCTCCTGAGGTATGGAAATGCGGAGAGTTTATCTACTCATGTTGATAGTTCGTGTATTATTGCGTGTCGTATCACCAACTGTAAATGAATTCTGCTGTGCCAAAGATCGTCTTTCTTTCTTTTTTCTGTATAATTGCAGTCCTCTGACTTATTCTGTTGGTAATCCTGACTGTCTGTGCATGTGTTTGCAGAGTAGGAAATGATAAAATCTCAAAATGCAAATCTTAAAAATAAAAAAGACCACGACAATATCCTAATATTGTACATTATTACGTTCCATTTTTACTTTCTCTACTGGTAACTAGGGGAAGTATTGTATTCCACCCAAAAATTCGATGTCGAGATTTCACCGGAAATATATGTTTTGAGACCCCTGAATCCAAAAAAAGCATTTTTAGAAAAAGGTCCGTGTGTGTGTGTGTCAGTCTGTCAGTCGTCAGTCTGTCAGTCTGTGGACAGCATAACTCAAAAACGAAAATTAGGTTAAAAACCAAAGTTGGTATTTAAGTTTAATGTCGTTCAAGGATGTGACACGAAGATTTTGAAGAAAATAGCCCCACCCTGAACTACCCTTTACATGGAAAATTTTTCGAAAATGTTGATTTTCTTGAAAATGGCTCTAACGATTTTGATTAAAATGTCATATGTTTGAGATATTTTTATGACAAATGAAATGTATATCTTGAATTTTCTGGTTATAGCCCCTGTAGTCGTATTTACTCTGGACGACTTTTGCATAACTCGTAAACCGTTAGAGATAGACCAAATCATACTATACAAAAAATGTAGATCTTGGTAAAATACACAATTTATGCCTCAATAAATTTTCTTGTAGGGTGAACCATTTCGGAGATATTCCTTGTTATATGTGTGAGTTTCGGAAAACTTTGAACTTTAGCGAAATGCAACAATGTTGTTCATTTTTTTATATGTTAATTGTGCAAAGAGAACGGAATCTCAAAGGTCAAAAAGATTTGACTATCGCACAAAGCCTTCTGTATTCTAATATTCCCCTTGTACCTACAAGGAAATAAGCAATAAGATAATTTGTACGAATGTTTATCTTAACTAACATGGAGATATAGGAATAAGAGTTTGTAAGAATGGTTAGTATAAGAGTAGAGAAAGTCATGTGAGTGCAACACGTCAGATTTTTTAGTTAATTGATGTTTAACTGCACCAAGATTCAATTATAAAAATGTAAGAAATGTAGAATGGTTTCATTTAGCACTGTCTCTTTATTAACCTTTGTTACTTTTGCTTGGGAGTGGTTCACAATTACAGTGTAACAGTTTTTCTTTTCTGCTTGTTCCAGGTACAAAGGTGTCAAAGCACAAGTTCTTCAGGCCAGGGCCGCAGCACTATCGGAAATCCGGAAGACATAATTGTTGGGCGTTAGAAGATACCGGAATGTGGACTGAACTCTCGTGTAAAAAGAACTATCTCTACGGGATCTGCGAGATTCCTCTCTTTTAATTCCATCCCATCTCATGCTCATCCTTTTCTATATTTATATTTTGTACTGTGTTAATATATTTTTGTACTTTAAATTAAAGGCTATGACTAGTTTATTTATATATGCATTTATTAGCAGTATTAAGACATAAGTGAAATAAACTTTTGTATTTAAATGAATAGCTTAGTTTTCTTTTTATTCCCTTTTCATCACTGAAGTAGTTATAAAAAACCTTAAAAACATCAATTAAACCAGAGAGCATTTACTCATCTTGGAACAAGACGAGCTAGTAGAAGTTCTCTACGTAAGATGATATGTTCAATCAAATTTTCTTTTGTCTTCATAAATAGATATTGATCTTCGTTTTGACTACTGTTGGCTTCAATTACGGCAGACACAGAATTTAATGGTGGCTGATAGCTGATGATTACTATCCTCTTTTCTGTTGTACAAATAAATTTTGTGGCCGCAAATGATGTTTATATCACTAACTTTTCAACATGATTGCACAGCATGTTTAACTGTACAACATCGCAAGGCGTGGCAAGCCTCTGGTTGGATGTTGTGATGAGCTACCCGCCATTAAATGTTGTGTCAGACAGTTTTGCATAAACGTGTGTTTTCGTACTCTCAGAAGCATAGGTTTACAAACTCCATGCAGGATCTAAATAAATATAAGTTACAAAAGTCAGTGGTGGGTAGATGGATACTGTGCGCTCATATTTTGTTAATTAACCCATGTCCAGAAAAGCTTTGTTCAGGTTAGGATCTCTGAAATATGGATGACATAGACACAACAGGTCACAAAAGGTATAAAAGAAAACATGTGTACTCTAAGTAAACACATTTTAATCAATTAACAATTCAAACACTTCCGCTGATTTCGATACAATTTGTGTATCATCTAGCTATGTGTTTCGAGCTTCTGGAAAGAGTTGAAACTCTGGTGAATGACTTGTCCGCAGCCATCCACAGGGGTATTTGTTAGGAAGTAATATTTCATTTGAACGCCTCTCCGATCTTGGAAACAGGTGTGGGCTGGGTGACGCCTGTTGGCGTAATGTTAGGTTACAACCGGCAAGGTCTCGTGTATCCTCTAGGGCTTCCCCGTACATTAGAAGTGCTTCACTGTATTTTGCATTTCTTTACAAAGAAATTGTTATTCCCACTTGACGACAGTCACACAAATACGTACTGTAAACAGAATGTTCATGTAATGTGAGTGTAAGTATGGAAGTATTTCTGTGCATCATGTAACAGAAGATCCATTAAGTACCATTGTTGAGCTATTAATGTGATGCCTGCTGCTTGTCGCGGAGTCTAGGATTTGTTTACCATTTTCGTTTCAGAGACTTCAGCATGCAAAGACTTCCTGACCTGGGTTAATTAAAAAATATCATCAGTGGTAGCACACATCTGCCACCGAGCCTTGTGACATATATTTGTATACCCTGTATAAAACCCACTGGCTTCCGGCTTACGATATTACAATATCGCATAAATTGTCACGGTTTGTAATCTAAATTGCTACCTTCTGGGTATGCTATTAATTATCATAGCCTTTGGAATGACTCCACCCATTTGAATATATGGGCTCAATTTACATTGATAATGGAGGCTATTCGTTACACAACTGTTCCCATTAGGCCAAGCTAGATTTAGCATTTCACTATTTTATAGTTTCACATATACCAACTACAAAAAATCTGATGTGTCGCACTCACATGACTTTCTCTACTCTTATACTGACCATTCTTACAAACTCTTATTGCTGTATCTTCTTCGTGTTAGTTGAGATAAATATTTGTACAAATTATCTTATTGCTTATTTCCTTGTAGCTGCAAGGAGAATATGGGAATACAGTAGACTTTGAGCGATCGCCAAATCTTTTAAAGTTTTCAAATTCCGTTATCTTTGCACGGTGAACATAAAAAATGAATAACGATGTTCCATTTGACAGAAGTATAAGTTCTCCAAAACCCACACAAATAACGAGGCATATCTCCTAAATGGTTCCCTCTATTTAGACATAAATTGTGTATCTTAGCAAATCTGTATTTTTTTGTATAGTAAGATTTGATCTATCTCTAACGGTTTACCAGTTGTGCAAAAGTCATTCAGAGTGAATAGGACTACGTGGGCTTATAGCCAGAAAATTCAAGATATACATTTCATTTGTCTTAAACATATGGCATTTTAATCAAAATCGTTAGAGCCATTTTCAAGAAAATCAAAATGTTCCATGTATCTAAAAGGTAGTTTCGGTTAGAAAACTTTCTGGTATAGGTAATATGCTACAAGTTCGGCGTGAGCTATTCACCAAGTAGATGTTTCCAAATGAACAAGTTCATTCAACAGTTTACTTATCTAACCACACATAGTCGGCTCGATGTTGGGTTATCTACCATGGTTAGAATACTCGTGAATGTACTAAAACTATTGTTGGGTTTTCTTTCTTTCTTTCCCTGATTACCCTCCCCTTATGTAGGACTTAAAAGAAACTGTGCCTAGGGTCAGACGCCTGTCGGGGAGCACAGGAACCTCTGGACCAGACAAAATGAAGACCTGGAAGTAGGTGGTCAGTCAAGCACCAGGTATGATAGTTATATGAAATGCAGGTGAAATGGATGATTGGAAAGTTGATAATGCAGCAGTTGGTGAAATGAGTGGCGGGGGAAACTGGAGAACCCGGAGAAAACCTGCCCAGACGCCGCTTCGTCCACCACGAATACCACATGCGGATAACCTAGGTGGTAGGCGAGCGGTCTAACCACTCAGCCATGGCGCCGCCATTATACTTCCAGACTCAGAGAAGGATGAGGAATAATTTTGGCTGGAGAAAAATTCCTAACCCCCTGCCAGGAATCGAACCCGGGACCCCTTGCACAGCAACTACTTGTAATTGGTAAACTAAAATCATGGAAACCCTGCCCTCGCTCATGGTAGTAAGTTGTCTGTGGTATTACTATGGGCATGATGGCAAGTTCTCCGTGTCTGTTTTCTTGTAAACATGTTCAGTTAAACTTGGAAAAGAACAGTGTTCTGCCATCTAAAGCAGCAAATACCAGTACAAGCAATTATTTATTCATGACAACAAACTATTGCTGGTGTTTTTAAACACACAATCCTTGAGTGGGCAATGTTTGAGAAGTAGAATCGGAAGCGAAAAATTCAATTCCACAGCTGGGATATGAACCACAGACCCTCTGAATTTTTCACTTCCGATTCTTCCTCTCAAACCAGTGTAAATAATTCATTTTACATACTTGCTAGGACAGCATGATGGGTAATGAGATTTTTACGAGGAAAAAATGCCAATCGTGCACCATAATTTCATGGAAACTGAAATCGATTTCAGTCCAATCCAATTTCCAATACGATCCACGTTTCCATGTTGAATTCAATCCGTAATGAGATCGATTTGGATACGCAAGGCTCAAGCATAAATTCGTAATTCAAACTTTTATGTTGCTCACTTGATTTTTGTTGGCAAACCTGTAAAAAATCTGTTTTCTGCGTATTTTAAGTATGGTTTGAGGCTAATGAACGTTTTCTCGTATTACAAAATTATAGAAACAATGAAAGTGGCTTTGTTCTTCTATTACACCACTTTCGTTAAAAAAAAATGATTTTGAAAGTTTTATTCGACGATCAAGCTTCGTTTTCGTTTTGCCTGTGTTAGGTTGGGTTTAGTGTGTGTGGTAACAGGGTCCTGTGTTATGGAAGTTTTGCCCCTGTTAGGTTAGTGTGTGTATACGAGTGTGGTAACATGGTCCTGTGTTATCGAAATATTTACAATTTGGACAGGGTTTATGCAACAATTTTAACGTAAATGCATTAATCAAACAT
Source organism: Tenodera sinensis (assembly GCA_030765045.1). Taxonomy (NCBI): domain Eukaryota; kingdom Metazoa; phylum Arthropoda; class Insecta; order Mantodea; family Mantidae; genus Tenodera; species Tenodera sinensis. The sequence goes on from CM060966.1 coordinate 166,339,308, forward strand.
TCTAGCATATATTATGCTCGTTTATACACATTTGCCGCATAAGCGAAATAAAACCACTGCATCGCACGTACGAAATTTGTTCATAAATCAAAAACGAAGTTTGAGTGCCAAATAGAACTTTCAAAATCGTAATCAGCAATAAAAACTGCATCCATTGCACTATGTTTCATTCGTTTTCTCGAGCGGCCGATTTTGTAAACATTTACCATTCCTTATATGTGTGAATTTTGAAATACTTTCACCAAATGGAATATCGATATTCATTTTTTTATGTTAGCCGTGCAAAGAGAACGGGATCTCAAAGCTTTAAAACATTTGACTATCGCTCAAAACCTACTGTATTCTAATATTCCCCTTGTACCTACAAGGAAATGAACAATAAGATAATTTGTATAAATGTTTATCTTAACTAACACGAAGAGTGAGTGAGTGAGTGAGTGAGTGAGTGAGTGAGTGAGTAGTGGGGTTTACGGGCCCGTCGACAACTAGGTCATTAGGGCCCCCCACTAACACGAAGATGATATGGGCCAAGAGTTTGCAAGAATGGTTAGTACAAGAGGAGAAAGTTGTGTGAGTGTAACACATCAGATTTTTAGAAAAAGTTCCCTGTGTGCGTTAAAATATTTTTATGACAAATGTAATGTATATTTTCAATTTTCTGGCTATAGCCCATATTGTCCTGTTTATTCTGGATGACCTTTACATATCTGGTAAACCGTAAGAGATAGACCAAACCTTACTATATAAAAAATGAAGATCTTGCTAGAACACAATTTATGTCCAAATAAAAATTTTGTAGCGTGAACCATTTCGGAGATATTCCTTGTTACTTGTGTCAAGTTTTGGAAAACTGAAACTTTCGTCAAATGGAACATCGTTCTCTCTCTCTCTCTCTTTTTTTTTTTTAAATACATGTTAACCGTGCAAAAAGATACCTTTAAACGATTTGACTATCGCTCAAAGCCTAATGTATTCCCATATTCCCCTTGCACCTACAAGAAAATACGCAAGAAGATAATTTCTGCAAATGTTTATCTCAACTAACACGAAGAAGATATAGGAATAAGAGTTTGTAAGAATGGTTAGTACAAGAGTAGAGAAAGTCATGTGAGTGCAACACATCACATTTTTTTAGGGCCAGCTTTACATGTACGTATAATGCAGCACAAACCTGTCCTCTCTTATTTTGACTTGGTAAACTTGACAGTATAATGACTGTATCCATAAACAAGCCTATTGTAAGAATTCGAAAACAAAATTGAAACTAATAGTTGTTATAACAACTTCTAGTCATCTTAAGAACGTACTTCGTGGAATAAGTAACTGATTACGTAAAACTTTTAGTTCTGCTACCAATATCATTTGGATACTTCTAGAACCACAAAATGCTGCACATTATTGCATAACAGCGTACTTACAATGTTATTACCAACACATTACTACAGCGGTATACTCATTTTTGAATGTTACGCAATGCAGTCAAAAGTTATTTACTAAATTCCCAATGACTGACAAATACCTTTTGGTCGCTTCAGGCGTAAAATTGCTGCTGGTTCAGGATGCAACTGGATAATTCCTGTGACACGGTTATGGTACATTGAACAGTTTTACGAGGAGAAAGTTTTAGCACTTACGTGTACGTAACCACAAAAGCCTTCTTTGCACACATTGACAAAGAAGTAACGAAAGGGTTCCACAGGCGCCTCAAACACTTGACTAACACACCGCTTGCCTCTGGCAGAACCGAGCAATACTGTCACTTACTCAAGAGAATGTCTTTGTCCTTGAATGCGCAATCACGCTGTGAACGTAGTACACGTATTTACAGGAGCTCTTCAATACTGAAAAATATTGATCGACAATATTTATTACCAATTACGAAATTACAAACTGGTCACACAAATCACTCGTTATCTTTTTTAATTACGTCTTTTTTTTTTTTTTTTTTTTTTTTTTTCAACGTTCAATTTTTATTTGGTATTGCCAACTTCATTAACTTAAATAACTTTTACAGGAGCTTCTAGGTACGATATAGAGTAACACCAGTAGTTAAAAATTCCTGTCTACAAGACAATTGAACTGCAAGTAGTGCCAGTGTTGCTACAGTATTATATCGTGTGGTTCTTGCGTACAGTTGCCAGGTTTTGTTTACGAAAATACGGAAGATTTTCTTTTTGGGGGAAAAAAGGACGATGTTTTTACCAACACAAATAAACGCTCATTTAGGTTATGAAGTTTTATTGTTGGTGTTTATTTTTAAAATTTTGCTTTTCTTTTAACAATTATGCATATGTTGTAATTTCAAAAAAAATTGTTTCATAAATATGGAAATTTTACCACCACCAGTAAGTTAAATTCAATCTATTCCTTGCATGTTTCTCACATCAGTGAAAACGCATTCATTTTGCAAATGAAACGACTGGAATGAAAATGTAAATACAATATTAACCCGGTTTGATAAAATAATGTATTCGTAAATGTTTAATAACTTTACTACTCACTAAAACACTTCTATTCTAAGCAAATACTTATTACTTACCTTAACCTTACCTATATTAGAAATGTAGTTTTGTTATTCAGTTAAGGGTTTGCTTGGTTTTACGGTCTGTGCTGTAAATAAACACGCCCATCTTCCAGCTATATCAAACAAATACAAGGACGAGAATGAACCATCATGCCGCATATGTATTCTCGCGGTATAGAATTGTTAGTTGTACTTTATTGCTGTTACCAACATTCTCGTCGACATCAGTGCAATCTATCCGAACATTGCTAATTGTAGTTTACGGTCAAAAATTAATTTCCCTCCCCGAAAAGTAGATAAATGGAAGAAACCGTCTTACGGGAGGGAAAAATGCGTAAAATGTAAGATTAATAAAATAAAAAATAAATAAAAACTACCTACAACTTACGGGAAAACGTAAGACCTTGCAACCCTATTCTTGAGTCTCCAATAAACACAATTTATTAGTGGTATTATTCAAAGTATGATGATAATTGCTTTGCTTGATGCGGTAATATAATGTATTAGAATAGCCGTCAGGAACGATGGCGGTAAATGACATAACGCACAGGTAAGGGTAAAGAGGAAGTGCTGCGGTGAACTGTTTATCTTTCCTGGAGGTATTTGTAAACATTATAAATCTTTCTCGTTGCGCGATATCTCAGGTTTACTCGTGTCGACCACGAAGTCATAGCTAAACTCCTGAGACAAATACAGTAGCTCCGCTGTAATGTGTGAGGCTCGCATTCAGGAGATTCCGAGTTCGATTCCTGTTCACCACCCACTCTGCTCTAGAGTTTTTCTGGTTTTACTGAGAGGTTTCTCATCTACAACAATTTCCTTTCCATTATTTCTCTTTCATTCCGTTTCCTTTGTCTCTTTCAGGCGTTTTTTATGTTTGGACGCTCTTTAACTGCTATAGTTCTCAGCCCCCCCCCCCCGCCCCATTCTATATTGGGTGTAAAAGACCGCTTAGTTTTGTTGATTCGAGGTTCTTTTACGTGCCGTAAATCTACATACGGCTTTACTTCCCTTCCAAGAAAACCATGCTAAGGATTTTTACGCCCGAAAAAAAAATTAATTCCTCTCTGTGGGGGCTTATTACCCCCAGGCCATGGAAGACATTTTCGCAGGTATGCTTCTAGGTTTTCGTGACGTATTACGGTGTCGGATAGATGCTAGCGCAAAGAACAACTCCTCGCGGACACTAGAGGGCTGCTTGGTTGACTGATCGTCCATTACCCATTCCTATAGCTGAGGCAGAATTGCATTCATCCCAAAACTTCCATAATATGCATTCTAAATCTGTGAGCGCATAACATTCATAGAACTCAAAATCTGACGTATTACAGGAATGAGTAAGTGAGGTTTAAGAGCCCGTGGACAACTAGGTCATTTAGGTCAGATGTATTGCATTGACATAGCGTTCTCTAACCATATCATTTTTTATGTAGCTTCTACAAATTGTTTCATTATAAATTTCGTTGTAGACATGAAGGAATGCAGGACCCTAAGCGAAACTCAAATGTTTAAAAAGCGAGTCACCATATACTTTTATTTTTCCATTATATTGAGAAAAAAACTGAATGATGGCACTTCATAGACAATGATAAAGTATTGGAAAGTTAAAAGCAGTAAGATAACATAAGATAATTTGCACGGACGGGAACATCGCACCGCGGCCTTTTGTACCCGTGACCCCTGAAGGGAGCGTTCCGGGAGGAAGGTATGAGGGCGATCGATCCAGGAACTGCGATACAGCAGAGGGCAGGGTCCCTACCTTTATAGATTGAATCTCCCCGGTAGCGCCTAGTTCTACCGGAAGCAGTTCCGAGGACCAACCGGATCAAGGGTGAAGTGAAATGAATGGAGGTGAAATGGAGCAAGAGAAAATTCGGGAAATGTAATTAACCTTACCAACATTAGCCTAGCGATCCGGGAAAACCCCCGAAAAACCCGTGTCAGGAAGGTCGGCCACGGGAATTGAACCCAAGATCTTGCGGTTTACGAGTTATTCAAAAGTCATCCAAACTAAACAGGACTACATAGGCTGTAGCCAGAAAATTCAAAATATACATTTCATTTGTCATATAAATATCTTCAACATATGGCATTTTAATCAAAATCATTTTCAAGAAAATCAAAATTTTTGAAAATGTTCCATGTAAAGGGTAGTTTAGGGTGTGTCTATTTTCTTCAAAATCTTTGTGTCACATCCTTGAAAGACATTAAACTTAAATATTAACTTTGGTTTTTAACCGACTTTTCGTTTTTGAGTTATACTGTCCACAAACTGACACACACATACAGACCTTTTTCTACAAATGCTTTTTTTGGATTCAGGGGGTCTCAAAATATATATTTCTGGTGAAATCTCGACATTGAATTTTTGGGTAGAATACAATACTTCCCCTACTTACCAGTAGAGAAAGTAAACAAGCTAAGAAAAAAACTAAAACAAAATTTGCAAATATCTTGAACTTTAAGAGTAAAGCCTGAAACAAAACACTTACTTTTTAAATCTCATAAACATGTTTCATAAGCTACTTTTCTACATTGTAAATCAAACATCACTAATTTTGGGTCGTGAAAATGATCCACTGTAGACTGCTCTGAAAACTTATATAATACATTGCTTTGGGGAATATCAATATTTTACTGTTCTTGTTGTTCTTCCAGATGAAAGAAGGTGCAATTTTCAAAGTAAACATAAAAAAAAGAAGAAAAAAACAGTGCAAAATAGCATAAAAACCTATGCAATAGGTATCTCATTAGTTATGTCTGGTGCACTTGATAATTTGTGGTGGCCACAATATTTCAGTAGACTGAGAAAAAAAATTATTTCAGTAACATTTATAAAACTTTAAAAGATTACTGTACAAATAGGGAAGTATTTATAAATGGAATAAACGACATGATTAGGAAGAATATCACAAAGGATTGCCCCCAGAGTTCTATTCTGGAGCCCCTTTTTACTTTCTCTACTGGTAAGTAGGGGAAGTATTGTATTCCACCCAAAAATTCTATGTCGAGATTTCACCGGAAATACATGTTTTGAGGCCCCCTGAATCTAAAAAAGCATTTTTAGAAAAAGGTCCGTCTGTGTGTGTGTGTATGTGTGTGTGTGTGTGTGTGTGTGTGTGTGTGTGTGTGTGTGTGTGTGTGTGTGTGTGTGTGTGTGTGTGTCTCAGTCTGTCAGTCTGTGGACAGCATAACTCAAAAACGAAAAGTCGGTTAAAAACTAAAGTTGGTATTTAAGTTTAATGTCTCTCAAGGATGCGACACGAAGATTTTGAAGAAAATAGCCCCACCCTAAACTACCCTTTACATGGAAAATTTTGATTTTCTTGAAAATGGCTCTAACGATTTTTATTAAAATGTCATATGTTTGAGATATTTTGATGACAAATGAAATGCATATCTTGAATTTTCTGACTATAGCACCTGTATCGTATTTACTCTGGACGACTTTTGCATAACTGGTAAACCGTTAGAGATAGACCAAATCATAGTATACAAAAATGTAGATCTTGCTAAAATACACAACTTATGTCTCAATAAATTTTCTTGTAGGGTGAACCATTTCGGAGATATTCCTTGTTATGTGTGTGAGTTTCGGAAAACTTAGAACTTTTGTGAAATGGGTCATTGTTATTCATTTTTTTATATGTTACGTGTGCAAAGACAACAGAATCTCAAAGCTTTAAAAGATTTGACTATCGCACAAAGCCTACTGTATTCCAATATTCCCCTTGCACCTACAAGGAAATAATCAATAAGACAATTTGTACAAATGTTTATTTTAACTAACACAAAGAAGATATAGAAATAAGAGTTTCTAAGAATGGTTAGCACAAAAGTAGAGAAAGTCATGTGAGGCAACATATCAGATTTTCTGGGATATTGTGGCTGAAGAACTGGAACATGATATACAAATTCTTAATATTATAGCATATGTGGACAATGTAATATTTATGGTAGAAGGTCAAAGCAGAGCAGAATTAGAAATAAAGCTAAAGATATTATCTCTAAACTAAATGATTGGTGTAAAAGAACTAAACTAAACAGTGCTCCACATAAGCCTTTTATATTTTATTTAAAGGGAAATTACAAAGAGATCTTATAATAAAAATAAATAATTAAACTCTAAGGAGGAAAAAGGAAGGTAAATATTTGGGTATAATGATGGACGTTTACATATGTCAAAAATCTAAAAAAAAAAAAAGTTATGTTAAAATTGACATGATTAACATAACCAAATGTAAGCATACCCCTGAATACAATTTAAATATATCATAACACCATTTTTGCTTCAATAATCATATGCAACAACCATATGGGCAATGAAAATGGAAGATGTAATTAAGATATTATGGAGAACTCAATGGATGATATTAAAGTTTACAGGAGCAGTAAACACAACACCAATAGCATAGGGCCATATGGCCAACCGATTATTTAATTTGCTTAACCGTTTTACTGCTGAGATATTTTGCTATATATGCCGTTCATCTTCTAATTCCTAAACCGGTTTTCATATCCCTTTTCAGCCCAGGTTGAATCCCAGGCAACCGCATGTAGGATTTGTGGTGGACGAAGCGGCACTGGGGCAGGTTTCCTTCGGTTCTCCAGTTTCCCCCACCATCTCATTCCACCTGTACTCCATCTTCATTCCAAGTATCATCGAGTGACACCGCCTGTGGTGCCATAGAAATAAAAGCAGGCTTAACACTACAAAAAAAAAATCCCTTTCCAAGGCACGTCAGCTGAAGCAATTCGGATGGCGGTGACTTAAGACAATGCGCAATGAACTGGCCATTCATTCACAGCCAAATATCGCGAGTTCAAATCCCAGCAACTGCAGTCAAATGTGCCTGTGGTGAAGGAAGGGGAGGGCCCAAGCAAAATAATCGGTATAATGGCACACTTGGATCAACATCATGGGGTTCAAAATTTATGAGGAGGCATCTGCTTTGTATGCAGACCAAGACAAAAATATCACAGAAGCTACAGACGAGTACAAAGAACAAATTGTTGACTTTTACTGATTTGTCATTAATGCAAGGAAAAGAGAGGACAAATTATAAAGGCAAACACTTTTTCCTACTTATATTGCCTAGATATTGTTTGTACATGCACATGTCACAATTATTATGCAGTAGATGTATAAGGTGAGAGACTGCCTCTCTGGGTTTCATCCCCAGTACTAGCGAGGGAATTTTGCACCCGTGGGGAGGTCTGGCACAGGGTGCACTCAGTCTCGTTAGGTCCCTAAAGGGGCCAACTGAGGAGCTACATGTTAAAGAAGTAGCAACCCCAGGTCGTGAGGGCCGCATTACAGCAGAGAGGGCTCAGGGCACTAACTATATCCCACCCTCCAGTTCTGCACCCCACTCATGACACCTGGCAACCGAGTAAGAAACCTTGGCCCACAAAGGGCTGTTGCACTAGGGGAGGGGTATAAGGTGAGAAATGTTTTCCCTAAATAAAAGTCTTAAAAAGTGGGGTACATCATTAAATAAATCAATGCACTTCAAATCCTGGCTATAGTATTGAAATTTTCAGACTCATTCTACCCTTTACAACCTTGTCCTACACACAGCTATTGTGTGGAAGAACAATTAATGACCTAGATGTGAGAAGATTGCATACTGTCAAATCTCTTTCAAAGAAATAAATAAATTAATAATAAATAAATAATTTTAAATACATTTATAATCGAGAGTTCTCAGAGTAATCCATAAATCTTCCATAATTGATTTACAATTTTCATGTCTGAAATTACAGAATAGAAAACTATGGCCAAAATTTGTTTTAGGAATCCATCCAAATGCATTTTGTTTGTTCCAAACCTCATTTGTTTTAACAACTATTTTTTTCTGTCATTATACTTATGCCTAGAGACACAATCACATGGGAATAAAAACTGTGAATGTCAGTATAAAAAGAAGGCTCAAAGCGGGATAAAAGCGGTGAAATAAAGTATCAATTATTACGGTTATCATTTACATTTCAAATGTTATATGTAGCATGTACATTGAAATAACAAGCACGCATGGTTTCTAAGTTCCCTGCAAAATATTGTACACAGAGAGAGCTACTTCTCAGTCACCATTAGAAATTGAAATATAGGTACATAGACCTTGGTTCTCAGTTCCCTGTTCTATGTTGGGTATGAAAGATCACTTAACTTTGCTCTATTAAGCTTGAGGTTCTTTTACATGCCATAAATCTGACACGGGTCCACCAGCTTTACTTCCCTTCTGAAGGAAGCCACACTAAGGATTTTTTTACGCCCGTAAAAATTCACTGCCCTATGCTGGGTTTGAGCCGATAACCTAAGGAACCAGAGGCTAGCATGTTACACCTAGAGAAGCGGAGAACGTTTTTTGCCATGTAAACACTTTCAAGCGCATGTGTGCACCTAGCTGTCAGAATGGACTTGTTTTAATGTAACTGTACAATTGTGTGCCTTGGCTCTACAGTTCTCTTTTTTTATGTTATTTAACGATGCTGTCAATTGCCAGGATCATATCAGTGTCGCCAATATGCCAGAATTTCGTCCCACAGGAGTTCTTTTACATGCCAATAAACCTATTGACTTGGAGCTGTCGTTTTAAGCACACTTAAAAACCATGGTCTTGGTCGTATTTGAACCTGCAACCTTGGGGTCAGTAGGCCAGCGTCTAAACAACTGAGCCACCCAGACCAACTTGGCTCTACAGGGCATCAATCCATGAAACAAACTCGGTGTTAAACTCCCACCATTTTTGGCATTAAACTCATGCTCCCTGTTGTCTATTGCAGCCATCCATAAACTAAGCATGAAATTATCATTCGAGTCTAAGCTATGTGTGCAAAGTATGGGAAAACCAGTAGAGGGGTGCAGAGGGTGTTGTCTCTGGCACTTTACTCCAGTGGTAGTGCTGGAGCATGGAATATATATTATTCTATACATTCATTAAACACTCACGTACGCCACTGGTTATCTGTTAACCTACTTTCCCTGCTACTCTCATGTACCTTTCCTGCTTATTATAAACAATTACTACGCTTCCACGACAAATTCCATACATATTGAGTACATTCCCACTTCTACGTTTCCATGTTGAATTCAATCCAGAAATAGATCACTTTGGATATTAACGGTTCAAACAGAAATAACTCAAACTTTTATGTTGGACACTTGGTTTATGTTGGCAAACCTGTAAAAGTACATTCTCTGCATATTTTAACAAGGTTTTGAGGTTAGTGAATGCTTTTGAGAAGAACATATTGTGAGATTATAGAAACAATAAAAGTGGCTTTGTTATTTTCTTTTATTATGCCACTTTCACCAAGAAAACCAAACAATGAGTGTGTAGCATGTTATGAGTACAGCAGAAGTTAGTATCTTTAACATATTCAAATCGATCTGTTTCCATGCAAGCAATTTCAATATGATTCCACAAAATGAGTGGATCGGATCCAGTGGTTGACTTATTTCAATCCGTGTCTCCATGGGATATTCAGTCCAGTAAGACAACTCAATACATATTGAATTCACCATGGAAACATATAGTTGCATTTCTTCCAGCCACACTGTGCTTGAACTCTTGACCTTGACTTTACATCTGGCTTTATGTGTTGCAAAAAGTGAAACAAATTTCATTTTATACCCAAAATAAATATTTCAAGGTCAGTCTCACAGAAACATCGCAATGAAATGTTAATTTCATGTTAAATCGTAAATAAACATACATTTCATGAGTAAATATCACAATAAATTATTAATTTTGCAGCAAATTGTAAATAAACTCTCATTTCGCAAAGTTGCATTAACCTCTTGAGGGATATCGACGTGAAATCACGTCAATTTAAAATGACGGATGAGCGATATGGGCGTCCTGTGCGTTTAAGCATTTAACCCTTATTTATCCCTTATCCAACTCAACTTATTATAACTTTCCCTTTGTGAAACATTTTAGTAAGGTCTATATACTTTATTGGCTTACCTTAATATGTTCATTCTGCAGTGATTTACCTCAAAACAGGGATAAACACACAAGGGTATGTACATCTCCACATTCGCGAATTCCCTTCTTGCGGCACACGAAACACTTTCGAAATGGGCGGGACTTCTTTGCTGTTGGTGGTATCCTTTTAGGATAATGTTTTCCTTGAAGTCTGAGGGGTGCAGGGGTTTTGGATTTTCAACCCCCAACGTGGTATTGTTCAATTAGGCTGCGAGCTATTTATAGTCGGCAGCCAAGGTCGGTCATTGTCCTGTGTGGGTTTAGAGAGCTGTCCAAATCCCCAAACAATTGTATATGGTTACATCCAGTTGGTGCAAAAACACCTTTTTATACCACTTCTCCCTTCAGCTACAAGCAGGAAAGTATATGTATGTATTTCAACAAAGAAAGACATGGACTCTACTCAGTTACGAAACTCGCGTAAGCAAAAGTGTAATGTTGATCTATTCTGATGACTCAAGAGACCACGCATGCAGTAGTGCTTTATTACACAGTATGCTGACGCATAAGGCACACATACAATGGGTGTTTCTTTACTGTATCTTTCCGAGAACTTATATTAGATGCGTTCGACAGAGCAAAGTTGACTTTTCACCACAGTGAAACAAAATTGTGCCATTTCAACGTTTTGTAAATACAACTCAACTTTGCTGATGACGTACATTTATACTGCAAATAACAAGTTTTATACCAGTTTTTGTTTCATTAAAATAACTTAATATTTACACAAAATACAGCTGTGTATATACGAAATTCACTTAACAATTTAAATGCTAGCAGTTCTCGGCTCGCGGACGTTTTAAATGGCCATCGCTCAAGAGGTTAAAATTCACATTTAATCGTGAGAATAAACATTGGTAATTATGTGGACAATCACAATAGAATTGATTCTGAAACATTTTTATTCCGTAATGACATATTTTGTGTCAATTTTCTACCAAAAAATTGTGTCTCAAGTTATGGCTATTCTAGGTACATCTACCACTTTTTACAAATGACATTTGAGTTCATAGTCTCTATATATATGGCCTATTAAGTGAGTATATCACAGGCACTGTAGTTTATTATGAAGTTGATTTGTAACAAGAATCTTTCATCTGTTAACACACAGTTGAAGTTTGTTTATCACACGCATTATGGCCTCTCTTGAGGTTTGTGTCAGACTGTTACTTTCACAGAAACCTGCAATTGTGTCAGCATTCTGCCCTAGTCTTTCTATTGCCTGTGTTGCATCCTCTTGTGTAATATTTAATTTTATTTTCTTTGATGGATTGTCCACATCTTGAACAATCACATCTTCTGTATTATCCTTTGTCAGTTGAAATGATAACGCAGCTTGAGTTTTCACTTCACAAGTTCTAGCTTTCTTGCAAGTATGAGTGAAAGCTACCTTAGACTGACGCCTCAGATAGTCTTCATATGTCAAACGTCCTTCACTTGGAGGTTCAATTGCTATTTTCTGCAGAAACCTTGTCACTTCTTGCTGTAATAGAGGACTATCTCTCACCGTAAGCACCAGAATTTCCTCATGCACATTGACATGAGCAAAATATGCAAATGTCTGAAATGCTGTTTGCTGCACCAAAGGATTTCCATCTTGCATTAAAAGTGAAAACAATGAACCTATTAATTGGAATGTCCTCTGTTGATTAACATCAGCATTGATCACTTTAGATGAAAGTGCATATAGTAGCTCTATTGCTCCAAGTTTTACAGAGGAATCACAAGACCCAATGAGCTGCTTTAAAGTTTGCAGAATCTGTAAAGAAAATGTGCTTTACATTTATTAGTCCAGCAATTTTTTACATTAAAGATTAAATCATCAGTTAAAGTTTACAGTAACTCCAACTGTACTGTTTAATGTGAGTGGAATAGATATTTATGTGTTACAAATATATTCAAGTAACAAAACCTAGAATAAATTTCTTAATGGTCATAACACTCTTAATTTACATATAACAGATGCTTCAGGAATAAATAGAAATTTCTAGATACATTAAAAAGATTTATTTTATACCAATATACAAACAAAAAGGAAGCACATTCAATACAGAAAATTATAGATCATTCAAACCATGCTCAGTGATATTAGAAGTAATGAAATGAGTATATTGAAGTTTAAACAAAAATATTTTGAAAAATAAAATATGTATCAGAGGTGCAATATGGTTTTCAGAAACATAAATCCATAACAGATGAAATAAATAAATAAAATGATATAATTAGTAATGCTTTCCATAACTGTAAAATTGTGTTACTGTATTTTCAGATTTGCTGAAGGGCATTTGACAATGTTAATATAAACATCCTTGCAACTGAATTAGACGTACATGGGATTCAAGGAGTTCCACAAAAGTGGATTGTAATGTGTCTATAAAATAGAAGCAGTGTATGGAAATAAATTATAAAAGCTGTCCACGTCTACAAGAGCTGTCCATGTGGGAACAAATCTTCATTTTCAAAAGTGGAAGCAGAGTATTCAATTTCGACATCTCTGAGAAGGATATTTTCAACAGGTTCCTTGAACCACCACCAGAGGAGACCTCAGAGGAAACATCACCATCCACACAGGGAGAACCAGTCAACATACGGTAGATAATGGAGAAAAGTTAGCCTCCGAAGCATGTTCTGATTAAAGCAAGTGTTGTCTAGTGTTACTAATTGACTTACCTTTTTGATTTAAAACAAATGTGAAATTTCCCTGAAAGTCGTAAAAAGGGGGGTTCTACTGCATGTTGTTGCTATCCTGGCTCTCAAAAACCCTTAATCTTAATTATTGCTTCCACAAATAGTGGTGCTATTCTATTATGAATAATAATTCAAATTACCTGTATGAGCTGAATATTATTAAAGTGCTTCACTGCTGCAGCTGTAAGCAAGATAAGTATTGCAATAAAGTGACGCAGCCATTGAGAGCCTTGCAAACTTGTTTCTTCTTTCGAAAATACTTCTGGTATGTTCACACATTGCCATAATGTAACCAAATTACTGATGAGCTGACTGCCACTTTGGATTTCATCCACGCACCCTGCTACAGCAGATAAAACATTTACCTGAAACATCCAAAGTAGACCATACTGCATTAAGGTATAGACGAATATATACAGGTTACTCAAAATGATTATTATTGGAGTTACAAAAATCATAGTACACAGTACACTTAGTGTTGAGGGATCTACCCAGAAGCCAAAACTATCCCCCTAAAAGCAAGGAAGGTGGCAATCAAGTGCTCACTCCTTCTGTGGGGAGGGCAATAGCTGGTTTCCTAAAAATCACCCCCCCCCCCCCCCTGCTGTTACATAGAGGACAGAAGTGGATATGTCACTTAAGCATGTCAACCCATCCAGGAAGATTACTAATAAACCTTGATCGAACTGCCGGACGTCTAGCTTACCAGCTACTAGCAGGTTAGTGTCCAAGTACACAGGGCAGTTGATGTAGAAAGACAAATCTCACTTTACTGTTTACTGTAAGTCAAAGTTGTTTTACATACATTACAGACGCTCTATATGTGTGCCTCTACATACATCTAATTGACAATCCATCTCTTCCCACACATGCACCAGCATGTCAACAGTGGTAGTTGGAAGGCGTCTTGGGTGTACTGTGATATGGCCTGCTACCTTCAGACACCTTTGAAACACATGCCATAATGTGGTTTGAGGTACATTCAGTTTTCTGCTGTTTCCGCTAATCAACTTCTTAGGGCTACACAGAAAAGCGTCCAATCCGATTCGCTTCTGCTAGCAGGATGCACACAGTTTTTCCCCTTACACAAGCAGCCTGTTCCCTCAAATTGAGCACATCATTTGCAAATACAGTTGTCAGAGGGAGGGTATTCCCTTATTTTGTTTAAAAGTGGTGCTGGACTATGGTAACACATTGATGGTGCCGGTATTCAAAAACACAAAATGCTTTCTCCTTGCTGACTGACATTTTGTAAGCACTGTTGTAACTGCCATGTGGTGACTGATGTCACTATTGTTGACACAGAACAAAACTTTGAGAATGTCTAACCATAACTGCAATGATAATATTAGCATGTTTTCCTCTGCTACTAAAATGAAAAATCATGAAATCCACACAATCATTTTGAATAACCATGTACAAGGAATATCTCAAAGAATATTAGAAAATGTATTGTAAAATCTTCCAGTTTCAATTTGAACCAGGACAATTTTAGACGAATTCTCAAGCACAGTCAGGATGTCTGTCCATTCATCTATATGCCTATCTGTCTGTACACAAATACCACATTCATATTATATAAGAGTTTGAAGATTTTATTGAGATAAGTATCAAATTAAGGAGTAATTCCTGAAGTATCCCACTAATCCAAATTAATTGGGTGTGTGGTGTTTGGATTTGGAAATGTCTGGATTATCCGAAAAAGGAAAAGAAAAGGTATATAAATTCAACTAAAGGATTAGCAACCTACAAGGTAATGTAGCACAACGATATGAGGAAGTGACAATGTTGCAATTACCACACACAACATGACAATGTATTCAACATAACACTAGTGAACTCTTCTGACCTGTAGACATAGCCAATCACATGCGATAGTGGTGGTTCATAGGTGGCTCATAGGTCGCTATTGTTAACTGTCATTCTACAGCAATTTATGCTTTTAGCTTATAAATTAATACAGAACAGGTGCTTCTGTGTGTTATACAGTACAATACGATGTCCTTTCGTTTCACAATAGGTTTGGGACATAGAATAAAAAATACAATTTTGATAATCACAGTGGTATACAACATTTACATGTGTTATGTCTAAACAACTTGATCTATTCAATATTCGCATTAATATTTTCTCCAATGCATTTCAACATACAATTTCTGCCACAGTGCTAACAAATTGGCAATTGAATTTGGTGTTGGAAAAGTCGCTCTCAGTGACCGGAAAAAATAAAATTGGGGGAAAATTGAGGCTTCTGCAGCACAACTAGTGTTAAAACATTGGAACATTGTAGTTTCATTAGTTTGTCAGTTCTATGATAAAAATGCTTTCTCTACACTACAAATAAGCTTTTTATTGTTTTTTAAATTATGGATTTTGTGTTCGGATTAGCGGGGTTCTACTTATGTATGGAAGTAAATTTTATTTCTGCTAACATACTAATTCTGTCACTAAACAAATGCATCAGCTATTGTTTTGGGTCAACTAAATTAATAATTAAATTGCTTTTCATGCAAATTAGAGCAACATAGAGCTATTTAGCTAAAGCTTTGGAGCCTAAAAATAAAAATGCATAACATACCATTTGCTTGTAATCTCTGATGTCTGGTGCTGACTGAGAAAGGAAGTTGTCTGTTGCTGACACTGCAGTAGAGATAATAATGTTTGTGACTTTTGTCCTCAGCTCTTCTGGAATCATCTGAACTCCTATCACCTCCCAAACAGATAGGTTTAGGTCAGGAGGAAACATCTCAACCATCTTTATTTTATGAGCACTGGCCAGAAGTTGGTAAAGTCTGGCAAGTAACTCGTTTATAAACACTTTCTCTGGCCGCCCATAATACTCTGCAACATTTTTACACAGTTCTGCAACGAAGCAAGTATGCTGAAAACATAGCTCAGCACTGCCAAATCTGTGGATCAAGTAGATACATAAACAGAACTATTAGTTTGCTTGTTTAGTTATTATACTCCTTAAAAATTTTGGGTGATATGTAAATTTACAATGTCTTTCTTGGGTATCGCTAATTTTTAATTTGCTGACATCCTTGATAGTTTTTAATCTTCTATCATTTTTTTAACAATCCAGTTCAGTTACAAAATTGGGTTTAAATCCATTCAAATTTACAAGTTTAATATACCTAAGTTCTTCATTGTGATATTGATCAATCTGTGAATTATGGAAAATTGTATGCTGATGTGCTTTTGGGTTGAAATTATTGTTTTTGATGTAGCTGTGTGTTTGTTTCCTATATATGTCAAATTCCAGTCTGACCATGTTTCTTATAATTTTTAAATCAAGGAACGGTAGCCATCCAATCCTTAAAATATGTTACAAACTTAAATACCAACTCTGGTTTTAACCGACTTTTCGTTTGAAATTATGCTGTCCACAGACTGGTGGACACACACACACAGAGACTCCACCTTCCACCCCCCCCCCCCACAGACCTTTTTCTAAAAATGCTTTTTTTGGATTCAGGGGGCCTCTAAAACATATTTCCAGTGAAATCTTGGCATCAAATTTTTAGTGGAATACAATACTTCCTTTAATTTACTATATGTAGTAGAGAAAGTAAAAATACTTTTTTTTTAATTCAGAAAACTTCAAAATGCATATTTTCAGGGAAATTTGACATCAAATTTAGGAGTAGAGTACAATACTTCCTCTACTTTTAAAAGGTAAGTGGTAGATTAATTAAAAATATGTCATAAGGAAAAGACTACCAAGGAAAAGCAAATTAAAATTACAGATTTTTAACTAAGATTGTATGTAAACATATTGAGACTTCATGTGAAAATATCACATATCTAACACATTTTCCAAGCCCCCGTTAAAAATAATGCTGCCACATAAACAAGTGATTTTGAACGTTTCAATGGTTTGGTGCTGTTTTTATAATTTAAGGTGATGTGGATGAGATTTTGACTCTTTCGTTATCTCGGGTCGTGGTACTGGATGGAATGAACATACACTCGGGGTTAACTTTAGTGAAATATTTTATTCGCACCATCTTGTTCACAGTATTTAAATCGTATTACAGTAGTCAGTCTTTTATTTCAGTGGATCGACTTCCCTAGCATCGCCGAGATTTAATGTCTGAAAATTTAGCGATATTTTGCTAAATGTGTTTTCTATCACTTTACACTTCATCTATTTTACGTCCTTTTATTTAATTGCACACTTCGTATTGACTAACTTGTTAAAGTTAGCTAATGTTTCACTTATTTTACACAAATTAATGGTCTTTTAAACACTTAGTAAATTTACTTTCACTATTTTATGACGCGCACACATAAAAATGCGTCCATCTAAACCAAAGCCACAGACGCTAATAACTAGACAATTGGTGCCGCAATACACTTCTTTTTGTGTACATCTGCGTATGCGTTCATCAAATAGTTCCCGCATTGTTAGGGAAGCGATCCTTAGCCATTCTACCTTCGCTTTCAGTATTGAACACATATAATTCTTTTATTTATACATATATATTAAAATTAAATATGGAAATATTTATGACGTCTTTAAACAAACTTAATTGTTTGTAACAATGAACATTAGTAACCCATTTTCGTCATTTAACCAACTCATACCAACATCAAAAACAAATTACACTCTTAACAAATATTCACATAAACGATTTTCTTTTGGGGTCTTACAATATCCTGTCTCAGGTTCATCGCCTTAAAAGTGGGAAGCTCAAAATGATGCAACTATAAATGTGAAATATAGGCAAATACATGATGAAAGTGAAGGATGAATGTAAAAGTCAGGGTCTAGCATATAGTAAACTAACAAAGAAACTTCCATTCTCAGTACCTTGCCACAAGGCACCATAGGTCCATGGCTAATACAGCTCTCCATGGTGAGGTCTGCATTAGGTTTTCCAACAACAGTTCCTCTACCATTGCAAAATCCTTAGCAGGCATAGCAAGTATAAAAGCTGCTATGTGTGTCAGGAGAGTCTCGTACAGATCAGTTTTCCTTACAGGTTCTCCCTGATACGTTACTCCTGGAAGTGTAACGTCACCATTCAGCTCTGCATGACCTACAAATGTTCAGATTTGAATTTCAATGATCATATTTTGAAGTTTTCACACATTTACTTCTTTTCTAATGTAAGTGCATATTGTTAAATTTCAAAAATATTCATTTTATGCCTGAAATAATAAGGTTATCTTGAGAAGTAAATTTAAAAGTTTTAAGTATTTTAGGCCTTCAATATGAACTATTGTGAACTGTTCATCAATTTGAAATGTATTGATGTCTTCAATTTCTTAAATATAATTAGATAGAATAGATTATTTTGCAAACAGGTACTGGGATTACCTATGTCAGCACCAAATGGTGCAATAATGATGGAAATGGGAACGTTGGGTAGTAAGGGAATAACTGTGGAAAGGATATTAAAATATTGGTATAGAATAAGATTAATGCAAGATCAAAATATTTTGAGGCAGTGTTAAATAATACAGGAATGGGCTCCTAGTGGGATGAATTGGATTCAGGGATTGAAGAGAACTCTACAGAAAATTGGAATGGGGAATATATGGGAGGAGAGAGAGCGATTAGCAAGAGGTTTTTGGAAAGAAGTAAGGAATAGGGTGGAGGATATAGGGAGACAGGAATTATTTCAAAGTCTTAGAGAAAAGAAAACTTTAGCTTTATATAGTCAACTAAAGGAGGGGTGTGGTAGAGAGAAGTATGGGGATGTATGTAACAGGGTGGGAAGGGATGACTGGGCATGAACTAATTATGTATACATAGATTAAGAGAAGTGAGAAAGGGAGTAAGCTTAGATATATGCCCTTTGTGTGGAGAACAGGATAATGATTTTCACTATATAACAGAATGTGAAGAAATAAGGTTGTGGACAGAACAGCTTTTGCCAAAAAATGGCAGAGAAATAATAAAATTAAGATAATGAAGTTATAAAAGGAAGACAATATAAAGCTATTAGGTGTGAATTTATGGCAGGAATAAGGGAAAAATGGTGTAGGAAACTAAATAGAAATAATATGGACCAGGGTGGGCCCAACCATGCATAAATAACCACAGAGTTCAAATATACCACTCCCCTATCACCTAGGCGGGAGCCACATGTGGTATTCGTGGTGGACGAAGCGGCGTCTGAGCAGGTTTTCTCTGGATTCTCCAGTTTCCCCCACCATTCATTCCACCAATTGCTCCGTTATCACCCTTCCAATCATCCATTCCGTCTGTATTTCATATCATCCTCTTCCTCACTATCATACCTGCTTCCAGGTCTTCACTCTGTCTGGTCCAGAGGTTCCTCTGCTCCCCGACAGGCGTCTGACCCTAGGCACTGGCTTGTAAGTCCTACATAAGAGGAGGGTAATCAGGGAAAGAAGAAGAGTTCAAATATATGGTGGGACAAAGAATAAAATTAGCAACTAACATAATGTAGGAAATATTGTATAAACAAACCAACTTACAATAGGACAGCTACATATGTGGGCATAGAATCAAAGTGATATAAAGAATACTACAAAGTAGCATCCAAAAGCTATTTAATTAAAATATATCTAATAATTATAAAATGGTTAAAAATGATTTCATACGTACAATGATCCAGAGTTCTCATTATGATGTAGAGAAAATTAGCTGAAGGGTCACTCTGCAACCATAAGCTTCTTGTGGCATGGTCAGAGGATGTCAGTTTCCTAAGGACAGATATGCTCAGGAGCAAGAAGCTCAAACGTTCATGCTCACACTCTGCTATCTTATTTCCAAAGCGGCAGTAGCTCTGCAGGATAAGAGTACATTTTATTGGAGGTCTTATGTGTTACATTCACATAACTTTCTCTACCCACTATCATTTACATATATAGATACACACTCACAGCTTCTACAAACTATTCCTCAAAATGTTGCAAGTCGAGTTTTGGGACACTTTTGCTTCATTTCTACCTACTAGATCAGGGGAAGACAACTTCGGGCCATGTGACGTATTTAAACGAAGAGCCAGCTTGTACGCTCGTGTGACGTCAGGCGAGAGCGGTGTATTGCTGTGCTGCATAGATCAGCAGCGCTACTTGCACGAAACTGAATGAATATGAAAGATGTTATTTGGGCATGTTTACAACTTGCCCGGGCTGTTTAGGGAGAACCCTCTTCAGCCTAGTCTGAGGGTGTTTATTTGTTGTTTGAGGGATCTTAACAGTGTTAGTGCAAATTTTGTTTTTATTTTGTGTTTTTGTTGACGTTGTGTAGTGTTGTGTGTAGTGGTTTTATGTTTGTGTTCAGTTCCCTGTGTTTCACACCAGTTTGAGACCAGGCTTCAAAATGTAGAAAGATTTTCAAATACGTTTCAGATCTTTGCGACCCCATATTCATTGGATGTTAACTATGTTTCTAGCAGGTAGCAAATTGAATTGATAAATTTACAGTGCGACGATTTGCTAAAGGATAAGTATAAACGCGAGGAAGACTTGGCTGATTTTTATAAGAATGTTCCTCAAACCAGATTTCTGAGGTTATATGCCCTTGTTACACAGATATTATGTATGTTTGGTTCTATGTATGTGCGCGAACAATTCTTTTCTGTTATGAACCTTTCTAAGTCAAAATCCCAAAGCATATTGTCAGATCACAATCTAACATGCAGTCATCGGTTACAAATGTGCCGTACATTACGCCCTAACATTGACAAACTAGTTAAAGAAAGGCGAAATGGCGAATGTCGGAAAATGTCCAATGTTCTGTATAGCTCTCCTCTAGCTCAGGCAAAATAGTTATAATTTCTGTTCTATTTGCGGTATAACATGACTGTTCACATAAACTAGAATTTATATATATATATATATGGCATAAAGCCGAAATGTAATTATTTATAATCTGTGACTATTCCGTAATTGAAACAGTCAGCATTAAAATTGTGATGTCACGCATGCCTTTCCTCTTGCCCGCTGTGACATCACACGTTCAACTGGCCATTGTTACGGACATGTGAGCTGAGTGAGCTGACGTCACAGCAGCGTTACCTGTCTTCCCCTGTACTAGATACATGGTAGAGAAAGTAAAAAAAAACTATAACAAAGTCTCCTGGAAACAGATGCACTTCTACACTTTTTCCAATATGTAAAAATCAAACCTTTTTACAATATTTCTTATGCAATTCTGTTAATAAGCCCTTTTCTCTATTTTCAATTACTCTGAATACAGGATTTACTTCTGTAGCAAAATGAAGGTTCTAACAATGTAAGCATTAGGATTTCGTCTTACAAATGACTTCAAAAATTACATAAAATAAGACCAGCATTACCTGCAATAATTTTGTATAGCCCTTACCTCGATGAATTCAACTTCAGAAGTTAGCTGTGCCAGCAAAGGACCTGCTCCAATGACAATGTGTTGTTCGACACGTACAGCTCTATCTTGTGTAACATTCTTTTGTTGCAAGCACACAGCTGAATTACTGAAAAAGAATAAAATTATATTTTTAATAACAGCTACAGACCTCTACACTAATTTCTCCAAAATATAATGGACTAGCAACTTACCTATGAAGAGAAAGCAGTAATTCAAATAATTCTTTATGACAAGAACCCATATACCCTTTGTACTGCCCACACAATTTGATGATGATCTTGAGCGTAAAACTTCCAACTTTCAATTTGCGCATCAACAGCTTTTCATCAAGGGAATCCTAGATAAGACAAAATACTACAATGTAGCACACTAAGTATTATTTGAAAATGTGGCCATAATCACAAATTTTTTGTTTCTCTTTGCACAAACTTAAGACTGACTTGCTCTTAAATTCGATAAAATTAACGTAATGAGGTACATCATGTATGACTTACCAAATTCAAATATGAACAAATGAAATAACAGGAGTATACAAAAAATTGTATGCTTTATGTACACCTAATTTTGTGTAACCCTACTATTATTTTTAAATATATACTGCAATCTATTCTTACAAAAGCTTATTTTGCCATTTACTTCATGTTAATCAAGATAAGCTTTTCTAGACTTAGTTCCACCATACATTTTGTTGTAGATCAAAGGGAATATGGGAAACCAAACTGATAGTCAGATGGTAATTATTATTTATTTATGCCAACAAACTTACTGTTGGTGTTTGCAAACACACAAGCCGTGTGTAGGCAATGTTTGAGAGGTAGAACTGGAACTTAAAAATTCAATGCCATAGCTGGGATTTGAACCACAGACCCTGATAGTCAGATGTTTAAAAGCAACATGCAATATGTTAGCTTTAAAATTCTATACTCTTTCCATAACATTGCGAGAAATTACAGAAAAACTATAAAACTTCTAAAATATTATGAATATTAAAATATTCAAAATCAATAATAGCAGATATCTTGGAAAAGGCTGATATCACAACAAAAAAGTTATTTGAAATAAATTGTATGCCTTAAAGATTTCTGCATTAACTTTTTTATCTCATACTCCTTGTACATGATCAAATGTTTGTGAAATTTAATGCTTTACAAGACTTTCCAAGAGTTCTCACTCACAACTTCCAATACTTGGGTTCAAATCTGGCCCAGACCAATGGTTTTTAAGTGTGCTTAAAAATGACAGCTTCATGTCAGTAGATTTACTGGCATATAAAAGAACTCCTGTGGGATGAAACTTTGGCACACTGTCGACACTGATGTGATCCTGGCAATTGACAGCGTCGTTAAACAATAAAATAATTTAATTTAAAGCTCTGCAAAATAGGTATTATACTATACCTGGCTTTAACAAGCTCTATCCATTTTATTGCTCTAGCTATAATTTGAAGCTTTACAACATATATGTTTAGGTTACAAGGTCAACTCACATTACTGTCACCGCGCCCGCCGCATCTAATTGCCGACAGCAGCAGTGTCACCCATCGCATTATTGTCGGCGCTACCGCAAAGGAGCCGAAGGAAAGAGACAGAGAATGGCCGCATTGTTGGGGTGCTTGCCGAAAGAGAGAAAAGGATAGAGGCTACTGAAATCTTCTACTTTGTACTCCAGCGCAATAAGCGAACGTTCCTGAAGCTTCCAGAATAGTGCCTGGGAGATATAAATAGCGGTAAAGTGTGAGAAGAGGCAGTCAGACGTATGTGAAGGTTGAGTAGTCGTGCCGACGGAGACGGACAGACGATGTGAAGCGTTGTGCCGACGGAGAAGAGTTAGTTCTTTGTGTTACGAATTCGGAGTCGTGCTGTTGGAGAATCGGAAAAGACTTTCTTGCTGTTGCAACGAGTGTACAAGTTACTGTTTACGGAAATAAAAGTGTTTCTTTATCTAGACTACATCTGTCTACTTTACTTCACACCCGCAACCAAAAGTTACATTACATTAAAATCATTGTAATCTTGCCTTTAAAGCGGCACTGTGGCTGAGTAGTTAGACCATTCACCTATCACTTAGGTGACCTGGGTTCAATCCCAGGGACCTGCATGTTGTATTCATGGTGGATGAAGTGGTGTCTGGACAGGTTTTCTTCAAGTTCTCCAGTTTTCCCCACCACTCATTCCACCAATTGCACCATTATCACCTTTCCATTAATCAATTTCACCTGCATTTCATATCATCCTCTTCCTCACTATTAAACCAGGTGCTTGGCTGACCACTCCCTTTCAGGTCTTCACTCTGTCCGGTCCATAGGTTTTTGTGCTCCCAGATAGGCATCTGACCCTAGGAACCAGCTTGTCAGTCCTAGAGGGTGTAAGTTCTACATAAGAGGAGGATAATCAGATAAAGAAGTAGTAATCTTGCATTTACTATGACTACTACAAAATTAAGACACATTGAAATGAAAGCAGTGCACAATATACTGCAAATGAAAATACCAAATGGTTACAGTAATAAAATAGCTCTAGATACTAGTCTGTAAGGATAGCATACTAACCCAATCCACTTCCAGGCTGGAAGATAGGTCCTTGGCCAAAAATTGCAGTGTATCTGCCAAATTAAGATGTTGCTTCACTTGCTCATAATACTGCACAGCTAAACGTGCATAAGCCTTCCATTGTTCTGCCATGGTTT
This sequence comes from Tenodera sinensis, assembly GCA_030765045.1. NCBI lineage: Eukaryota > Metazoa > Arthropoda > Insecta > Mantodea > Mantidae > Tenodera > Tenodera sinensis. Next base: position 166,363,528 of record CM060966.1, read on the forward strand.
TCACATCAAGTCCCATTAGCACCTGGCCAATCTTTCCCACCATCTCCAGCACTATAGGAAATTATACAAAAGTTAACACTGTACTCAGGGATAGAGGTGACCATATCAAGAACAATGTACCAGGTTTATGCCACTAGATTTAACTACTTCCCTTCATCAATAATGGTATACTGAAATAATAATGAGAGGCCTTTAGAAAATAAGCAAACTTTCCATCTGGGAAAAATTATTCATACACAAAGATAAACACAATTTGTTTAACTTTGATGTCCCACGAGAGGAAGCTCATGGTGCGGTATGTTTAACTAAAATGCCATCTACAAGTCACAGGAGGAAGTGTGGCAGTGAAGATGAAAACAATAGTTCATACTTAAATGCAATAGCATTACTTTGCTTCTATGATCTTATTAACAAGAACATGAAAGCTTGGAGATTGCAAAATTTGGTATTAGCAGTTTGCACTAGTGTTTTTGTTAGTACGAGGGGCATCTCAAAAGTAAGTTACACTATTTTTTAAAAAATAAAAAAATGTTTAAATAATGTAAAGAGGGTATATTTTGAAAGCTACATTCGGTACCTATTTTTCCACATAATTTCCTTAAACCTCAATACAGTTTTGGTACCATGGTAACAGTTTTTTTAACCCAGTATCAAACCACTCTCCTGCCAAATTGGCTAACCACCATTCCACTTCTTGTTTTAGGTCCTCAACATTTACAAAGCGCCTTGCTGCAGCTCCGGAAAAAGATGGTAATCACTCGGTGCAAGGTCAGCTGAATAAGGTGGATGACCGAAAACCATCTCCCTCATCCTCAAAAAATTGCAAAAATTGCAATGCGGCGTCAACTCTCTACTTTTTATGTTGTTCTGGAAGCATGCGAGGAAGGCATCTTGCACACGCTTTCGACAGACACAGATCTTGAGAAATCATCCTGTGAAGTGATGCACGGCTTATTTCATATAAGGAGGAAGTTCAAACAAAACTGCATCAAGTGTATGGTGCCAATCAGTGTCCATAACTCCTCGAACCTCGTCAACAATATCCAGAGTGCGGGAAGTGGAGGGTCGGCCGCTTTGTTGCTCATCGTGTAATGCTGTTCTCCTTTCAATGAATGATTGGCACCAACGAGAAACCATTGGTCTTGACATAAAGTCTTTACCATACACACTGCACAACTCGCGATGAATTTCAGTCACACATATATTTTTTCCCATCAAAAGACGGATTGCCGTGCGAACTTTGCAATCAGCGGTAGGAACGAGTGGAGTGTCCATTGTACTGCAGTTTTAATGTCCAAGCAGTATTAGTAGGTGCCTAGGAATTTTACAGTGCTGCTACTACACCCATACCTACATTTCCAGGGACTTTCGGACTTTTCCTGCCTACCACGTGGATTTGAAAAAATAGTGCAACTTACTTTTGAGACACTATAATTGAGGCATTGCATCAGAGATAGTCACAAATTCACAATTTTACACGAAAGCATTTTAAACTTTAGGAGCAATCCTAAAATCAGAATAGTCTAATACATGGTACAATGTTAATACAGCATATTCTATGTTTTTGAAGCATTTTACACAAGAACATATTATTTTATCTAATCCATTTTTTTATTATTTACTTTAAAATATTCAAAGCATGCAAGCAATTTTAGTTGTGACATTACTTTCTCTCTGGAAAAACATCAAGTATTAGGTTTTCATTGCTTTATTAGTTTCTTTTCATCAAATATCATAAGAATAAAGAATATGTATTAAATGTTCATCATGTTCATCCTAATCAACAACTTCAACGTACAAGTCTGTCTCAGCTACAAGGGCACGAAAGACGGGCTGATTTGCCACTGGGACATAGTCCATTCTTGACAGTACATCCCAGAGTTTCTTTTTGTTTATACTGAATATGTATTGTATAATAACTGGATATGTTGTGTAATAACTGAATGTGCTGTACAATAACTGAATATGTATTGTATAATAACTGAATATGTATTGTATAATAACAGAACATATGTGGTATGATAACTGGATATATTGTACAATAACTGAACATGTATTGTATAATAACTGGATATGTTGTGTAATAACTGAATGTTGAAGCTGAATAGTCGTTCTTCGCTTCTTGATGTTTCACCGTTGATGCTTAAATGTCGTTGGTGACGTGGTGTTGCCCTTTGATGTGGTTTTGCTCCGGCTAGTCAGCTTGAGATCTCTTACTTTTATCTCGGGTTTGCGTAGGTTTGATGGACAACCCAAGAAATCCTTTGCATATTATTTATTGCATTTTAGATATTTTCAGGAGCTATGCCGATTGTATATGTAGAGGAATCACACTCACGTCCGCACAGCACAACCTGCCGTACTGGTCTCTGGTTGAGTAGTGACTAGACACTTTCTCTCTTACCCACGCTAAGAAAACCGTTCTCTTCCAATTTGAATGTCATGACGTCATCCAAGAAAGCCTCGTATCCAAAATGCTATTTCCTTTTCCCGCAATTTAGAAATGTCCCTTTCTATTATAACATGTTCTTTTATGAATTTCAAATATATAATTACCTTTTTAGGATTAAACGATGTTTATTTTATATTTTATTAAATATATCGCGCGACTTTTAAGGTTTTCAGACCTGACTTTCGAACGTGTATTTAAACTATGTAGTATGACGTCATGACTCGTTAATTTCAAACCAATAATGCGTTTATACTACAAATTTAACGACTATCATTTACTTATATCTTGCTCACCTTACAACACTTGCTACTCTATTATCTACATATGTTATTACTTAACACTTATCGCAAATCTCACATCCGGCAATTAAATTAAAACGTGTCTTTTTCAAAAGCCCATTCGATCGGAAATCTAAATTTCGGTATCAAATGCCCCCATTTATGTTATTTTATTATTTCATAATAAAATAATGTAAATGTCTTGCCCGAAAGAAAAATTAAAAATTACTCCTGTATTTTGAATAATCGGCAACACTCCCATTATATACAATTTTCAATTACACTGTTTTGAAATTGGTTATTAACATATTTTCTCATTAATCTTTCTAACATGACAAACAATTATGCACTTGACTTAACATTAATCCTTAAATACTAATTACAATATGTTATGGTTTCTTCTGTGAAGCTTTTATATAAAGGTTAAATTTCAAGAGTCTTTCTTTATACTTCCTTCTTTTAGTTCATGTTTGCTCACTTCGCTCTCACTGTCACTTGCACTGTGATTTTTCATTTTTGTTATTGTAACACATATCTGTACTATATCCTTTAAGCACTAAAATGTACATATATTTATATAAATCCATTACACTCTTCAGACAAGTTTTTTTTTTTTTTTTTTTTTTTGTCTTGCTTTGATAACTATCTATACATCTAAATATTTTAACAAATGTTTACAAAGTAAATATTCTATTTTCTCTCTATGCGGAGATGAACATTTTAACAATCTTTCTGAAGCTGTTATTGTGAGCTCTATACAATATATTTAAGCTCTTTGTAGTAGATAGCAATTCACATTCTGCATTTTTCATGAATATGTAAGTACCTGACCAATATATGATTTTCAAGTAAGCTAACATTTACATTTTATCTCAAAGCTGATTGGGCGCCAATAGACAAATGACACTTCCAATTTTTTTTTTTTTACATTAAATCAAGGTTGCAAGGCACCACACGGTTTCTTGTATGGTCGAAGGAGTTGTTTATGCCATCTTCCCAGACATTTTTCATTTTTAACATCTTTTAATTCATAGGTATGATAACCAAATTTTGATATAATTTCTGCAGGACCTTTATATAACAATTCCATCCTTTTGTTCCTACCTCGCAAGGCACTTGATAACTTATGGTCTTTAACTAGTACCCAATCGCCTATCTTAGGTTCCCATTTATGTTTTCTACTCTTTTTCTTTAATTTTCGCTTCTCTGCCTTTTTCTTGATTCGTTCAAAAGCAATTTTCGCTCTTTCTTCCTCACTTAACTGAATGTCATTAATTTTCAATGTTTTTGGTACCCCGATCAATATTGGTTCTGGTTCAATTCCTAACATTAATTTTATTGGTGCAAACCCAGTAGTTACATTAATGGTGTGATTGATAATCTTTTCTATCAATGGACAATATTTCACCCAATCCTTGTGATTATGATGTGTAAGTACACGTAAATAAATTCCTACATCTCGGAGGACACGTTCTGTTGGATTCCCTGATGGAAAGTATGATGAACAATAATTTAGTTTTCTCGCGTCTAATGTCACCTTAATCTTTCATTGGCCTTATTTACAATACATAGGGGATTCACAAATTCTGAATTAGAAATCTCAATAACCTCATCTTCTAACATTGACTTTATAACTGCATCTACCTCTTCTCTTATTGTACTAGGGATATCTCTCGCTTTATGTGTAAAAGGTTTGATGGGTATCATCTCAAACGAATGAGTATAAATATTACATTTACCAGGTTTCTCAGAGAATACTTCTTTATTTCGGATTAATATTTCAAACAGTTTATCCCTCTGTTGTTCATTTAGTTGATCAGCCTGAGTTACTTTTTCCCTCAACAATTCTTCTAAGTCTTCACTACTCTCCCTATCATAGTACCTAGTTGCGTCAGAAAACCTCAAATTGTCTATGAAATCATTTTTATCCCATTCTACATTTTCTTTATTATCGATACTGTACTCTTTGACATTTACTTCAGTTAATTCCATAGCTCCTACTTTAACATATTCTACAAAGAATGTATCCCCTTGGATTTCTTCTTCCTCTTTTTCTCGTACAATAGTTTCTGAGCTACTATCTTCCACAAAAGGCACTATAATGGTCTCATCTTCAACTTTCATTTCTAGAATCATGTTTTTAAAATTCACCACAGCTTCCCAGGCATAAAGACAATCACAACCTATTATAATATCTGTCACAAGTCTTCCTACAATCAGAAATAAAATTCCTAGTATTCTCCCATTTATTTCAATATTTATCATTGCTTGAAATTTTACTCTCTCTTTTCGTTTTCCCACAGCTAGCGAGCAGTATATCCCATTAACTGGTAAAGACATTACTTTAAAACCACTACTTTGTAAATTATCATAAAAATTTTGTGAGCATACTGTGCTATTTGATCCCGTATCTATAATTGCATTGTATTGTTTTCCATTTACTCCAATTTTGATTTTAGGTGGATCTCCTACTTTTTCGTTTTCGTCGATTCTATTTTTACATTCTCTTTTCTTTTGTATCATCATTTGCCTTCCAGGACTATTTATTTCCGAGTACTTATCACAATCATTACTAGGATACCCAGTTCTCACTGAAGGCGCGTTTGACCGGGTCTAGCGTTTCCCTGATTTTTATGTATTGCTCCTGTACTATTTCCCGAATTGTTACTTCTGTTTTCCTGCATTAAATCGGGGTTACTTCCTACCATGTTTTTGACCGTGTTAATGGCCTCTACCATTTCAGCGTTTTCGGGGGAATTTCGTCCATTTGAATACCTTTCTCCCTGTCTTGGTGACCTCGGTCTAAACTCATTATCTCCGTTTGTCCAATACCCATCATTTGAATTTCTACTATGTCCAAAATAACGTCCCCGTCTACCTCGATCAAATCTATTTGTATTCATATAATTCACCCTTATATTTCTTCCCCTTTGATTACCATTTTGGTTCTATTTTGGTGACGCCCTTCCTGGTTATATCTACCTTGATTTTCCCACCGGAATGATTCCATCCTTGGTACTGGTCCTTTATATCTTTCCCTAATCTCACTTCTATTCTGATAATACTGTGCCCCTTGCCCGAAAGAATTTACAGTTTCTTTTTCTTCATATTTATTTCCAAATACGTGTTTTGGCTTATTGACTTCTAAGGCTGATAATAATTCTATCATAGCTGCAATGCTATCGGGTCGGGCTATGATTAGGTAGTGTTGAAGCGTTTCCGGAAAATGTGGAGTAACTATATTTATTAGATCTTTTTCATCTAAGGGAGGATCCAACATCTTCGATTTTCTCGCTATTCTCATAAAATAGTTTACCATCGATTCCTCCGATCTAGGATTAAACTTTCCATTGCTTAATTCAACTCTAATATTAGCCTGCCTACTTGCTCCCCAATATCTGGTTAAAAAGATGTTCCTAAAGGTCCTGTAATCATTATTGTTACCCATAGAAAGGCCTAGCCAATTGGCAGCATTACCCTTTAGGCATTTTCTTACTATCACCATCTTGTACTCCTCTGGTATACGTTTCACCGTGAAGTACTCTTGTAACCCTTCTAAAAAGGCTTTAGGATCATCTGAATCTTCATTTTCAAAAACTGGAGGTGTCATTTCATTTAAGACATGGTTAGGCCAATGTAAATTTGAATTGTCACCTGTCCCTGAACTATTTCCGAGATCAGAATGGGAATTACTGTTACCCCTATTTTGCATTGAAATGTCAGCTGATACACCTGGTATTGCCTCGTTTCTTGCAACTTCATTACTAAGATTGTTGTGATTACATGCATTTTCATTTAATTTCAAATTTTCTAAGGCCTCTTTTACCTGAGTAATTTCTGTTACTACCCCTTTTATTTGGTCTGTAACATCCTCCAAATTTCTAGCCTGCCTTTCACTTTCTACATCAGATCTTTCTATTCTAACTTTACACCCCTGTAACTCTTCTCTAATTTCTTCCCTTTGTTTGTCTAATCTATATGTTACTTTTTCCCTTTCTTTATCTAATTTTTCACTCACTTGTTGACCTAATTTCTTTTCAGAATTCTTTACTTCTTGCCTTATTGTCTCTAATTCTCCCTTAACCTGTTCTCTATTTTCTTTCACTTCACTACTAACTTTATTAATTTCCTCCCTAACTTCTTCCCTAAAGGTTTCGAAAGCTCTCTTCTGATTTTCCAATTGCATTCCCAATTCCTGTTGTCCCTTTTCTAATTTCTGTCCTAACTCTATTCTTAATTCTTTACTATTTTCATCTATCTTACTCATCTTTTCCATTATCTTTTGAAACATATTCTCTATTTCTGACATAATCGCTGGCCTTTCTGAATTAGTACTAAACATTTCTGAGCTACCTCTAGGTGTTTCTCTAACGTTCTGATCTTCTAATTCTTGGCATATTCTGCTACCAATTACATTCTGACTATATTCTTCCATCCTACTTACACTTTTCTCAATTTCCGGACTCTCAAAACCTAGAAAATCGCTATCACTGTCTTCCATTTCTAAGCTATTTACATGTGTTTTTCTACTCACCAAAATTTTCAATATTTTCACTATTTCATTTTAACTGCACTTAAACTTGTTCACTACACGTTTCATAGATGTTGACACGCTGGGCACCTTCTTGTCTGCTGGCTCGATGCTGGCCTAGTCGTCTTGGGGTTGGTCCATTCTTTCGACGCCCCACGTTGGGCGCCATTTGAAGCTGAATAGTCGTTCTTCGCTTCTTGATGTTTCACCGTTGATGCTTAAATGTCGTTGGTGACGTGGTGTTGCCCTTTGATGTGGTTTTGCTCCGGCTAGTCAGCTTGAGATCTCTTACTTTTATCTCGGGTTTGCGTAGGTTTGATGGACAACCCAAGAAATCCTTTGCATATTATTTATTGCATTTTAGATATTTTCAGGAGCTATGCCGATTGTATATGTAGAGGAATCACACTCACGTCCGCACAGCACAACCTGCCGTACTGGTCTCTGGTTGAGTAGTGACTAGACGCTTTCTCTCTTACCCACGCTAAGAAAACCGTTCTCTTCCAATTTGAATGTCATGACGTCATCCAAGAAAGCCTCGTATCCAAAATGCTATTTCCTTTTCCCGCAATTTAGAAATGTCCCTTTCTATTATAACATGTTCTTTTATGAATTTCAAAAATATAATTACCTTTTTAGGATTAAACGATGTTTATTTTATATTTTATTAAATATATCGCGCGACTTTTAAGGTTTTCAGACCTGACTTTCGAACGTGTATTTAAACTATGTAGTATGACGTCATGACTCGTTAATTTCAAACCAATAATGCGTTTATACTACAAATTTAACGACTATCATTTACTTATATCTTGCTCACCTTACAACACTTGCTACTCTATTATCTACATATGTTATTACTTAACACTTATCGCAAATCTCACATCCGGCAATTAAATTAAAACGTGTCTTTTTCAAAAGCCCATTCGATCGGAAATCTAAATTTCGGTATCAATGTGTTGTACAATAACTGAATATGTATTGTATAATAACTGAATATGTGATGTATAACAACTGAACATATATTGTGTAGCAATTGAATATGTGAAATTTATAAAGACATGCTGTATCATGCCAAAACAAAAGACAAAGACAAACAGCGAAGAAGACTGTAAAGAAAAGAAAAAAAATATTGTACAAAGTGATTGCATCAGAGGAGTAAGGAGAAGGATTGTATTGTGTTTCAAGATTGTAAATATAGGTGACAACTTGAAAAACAAAACAAGGGGCATATGAGACAGAATATTAGAAGACCCCAATAGAAAATCATTCATGTAAATGTTTGTTAAAAGTGTATAAATATTAGAATTGTTTGTGTTCCATAATAAAAATAGGAGACGATAATTGGGATCACTTCCCTAACGAGAAAGAACTATTTGCGCGGATGAAAACAAAAATGGTGGTGTGTCGTGTCAAAAAGCGACGCCAAGAAACAGTTTAGTAGCGTCTATATGTTCAAGGTGATAAGACGTGTTTTGGTAGCATGTGAACAATAGAGACTAAAGGAACATTTCAGAAATACTAAATATAAACAGATTGATAAATCAGCTGTGGCAGATCATTTTTGGTCATTTAATCATGAAATAAATCCGGAGGTTAAACTTTAAACAATTAAATGGACCCATAGATTTGATGGTTTGGAAAAAGATATTCATTTTAAAAAATGAGGACAGCGTAGTGAATTTTGAAATACCGCTGATTGACTCTATTAACTATTGATTTGTTTTCAATGGTTGCTAATGGAAATATTAAGTGATTTAGTGTTTGTTACAATAGCGAATAGTATAAACAAGAGCAGTACTGATGATGCAATGGAACTATTGTGAAACTACATAGCCTGCTTTTAATTTCAAGAACTTGCAGCAGCTTTTAAGATAAGTGAAGCTTATAGTCCCTAAGATATTTGTTATACTTGTAGAAACCATGTTTACTTTGGTGACTGAGGAAAACCATGAAAAAACTCCAGCCGGATAGGTCAGCTCACAGGATATGAACCAGGGGACCTCCCAAATGCTGGCTACAGATATTACTGTCTGAACTGTCCTCCTTGGTTCAAGTAATGTAAAATAAATATACAAATGATTTTGGAGTCCCAGAACTGTCCGATGTTAATTCTAAGGACTAAAGGAAAGCTCCAATTTTAAACTTTTGATACCTTGACTCTGCTGCCATCCAAACTTGGGAGTGTACTGAGCAGCATGAGAGAAAAGATTATTCCTATAGCACCATGGGCAATCTATTGATTTTAGCATAAAGATGAAGCTTGAACTTTACAGGTTTCTATATTTATAATATGTCAAGATGGTCATAAAGTACCTCAGATGGTTATAAAGATGGTCAAGTTGGTATAATGTGCTTTATTTAAAACAGTAAGAAAGAAGTACTTAATGTTAAATATTACCTTTATAAACATGACAACATATAATACCAAATTTTAAAATAAACTTGTTTTAAAAATCGCTCAGACATTTTCTTAGCAGTGGTGGTCATAAAGTACTCCCCCCATTGGTAGTATAAGTTCTGTAATGACAGTTGGCATAATAGTTAATGTGATTCATGTAAAAAAGTAAAAAAGGAATAGTTAAACAGTGTTCAATATTACCTTTATATGGCCTCAGGGGTCTCCGTCTAGGGGACATGTGAATGGCGACCACAAGGTACCCAAGCTGAGTAGAACATTACTTCCACTTACTGGTGTTTTGCTCCTCACTGTAACTTTTCCATCTGACCTTACCTTGGTTATCTCTTGTTCTCTTCCGACCCCGATGCTATTAGGGTTCCCGAGGGCTAGGGAGTCTTTATTTTTCCAACCTCTCCATTTCTCTAATTTTTCTATAAAATCTTAACCCCTAACATGCTGACCTGTCATGGCATGTAATACGTCCTCTGATTGGTGATCAGAGGATATGGTCGGTGAATTTATTTTGATAACTCTCCCGGTCAGGTCGGTGAGACCCGTAAACCAACGACAGGTGTGGCCCTCCAGACATTCTGGGGGTTGTGAGAGAGCGATGTGACCGCCAAAACATAAAAATATGATGCTCTCTAAAAAGCGGTTACTATTACTGCTATTGCTCTCTTCAATTGGAGAGCAAGAGGATTAATGACTTCATTGTCAGAAATCCAGCATTAGCTAACAAAAACTTTTGAGACGCTAATGGCTTCATTGCCAGATGCAAGGCACTAGAAAACAACAACTTTTGAGACGCCCCTCGTAAAAATCATTGTGAATGGCCCCATTTATTAACCTGGCCACAAGCTTTCAAACTGGTGTTGCATTTGCATTAACTTTTGTATGTGAATGTGCCCTTGTATAATTCACTAGGTACCTATCACATTGCCAATGTGCAGTAAACGCCATTCAATCAATATTGATTTCTGTAAACTCCTTTGCTGGAAGATTTGTTTACAGTGCTGCATAATAATATCTAGATAGTAAAGTGAATTGGATTTACTGACACTGTATCACTTATTAAAAATGGAACATGAACTCTGGAAACATGTCCCACTTTGAATGAGATGTAGTGTCAGTAAATCCGATTTGCTTTAGTATCTAGATATTGATTTCTGCAGTTTAAATGGGTTAATTATTAAATTATTTTGTTTGTTAAAGGTGCTATCAATTGCCACGATCACATCAGTGCCCCAGCGTCCTGCAGTTCTTTTACATGCTGGTACATCTACTGACATGGGACTGTGCCTTTTAAGCACACTTAAAAATCATAAGTCTGGGCCAGGTTTGAACCTGCAACCTTGGGACCAGTAGGTCACAACCTAACCAGACTGATAGTTTAAATGAGTGACTTATTGCTTAATTTTGCAACTTCAAATTGAACTGGCAGCATGCTTTTCCGCGCTACCTTTTAAAGTTGGCGAGAACTAACCTGGCACTTGACAGCTACATGATTCACTTACTTGTAGACGAGGCTAGCCCTAATATTAAAAATAGAAGCACTAATAATAGTGAAGTATTCTTGAAGTTTGAGGTCATTTTGAGTCACTTTTTTTACACTCACCTTCACTTAAATTGTTTTCAAAAACTGGAAACAATTTAAGTGAAGGTAAGTGTAAAAATGTAAAATGTAAAAATGTGACTCAAAATGACCTCAAACTTGAGGCTAGCCCTATCTTGTCCAATCATGTTACAAGCGCATTACGCAACGATTAATCGATTGGACGAGATAGCGCTAGCCCCGTTCACAGGTGAGTAAATCAGCTGGCTGTCAAGTGACAGGTTAGCTCTCATCAACTTTGGTTACAAATCACTCTTGTGACCAAAATTTTGAGGCTTGGTGAGGATCTTGTACCTCTTCCCTTGTCCATACAAAAAGTTAAGTTTTGTGACGGTTTCGATGGGTTCATATCTGCAGGGTCTTAATGGTTTGTAAAAAGGGGCTTACATCTAGCAAATGAGAACTCTAACTAAAAAATAACTTCCGTTTAACTATCACAAATCAATTATAAAGATGTAACACACCAGCTTTTGCAAGAATTTCAAAGTTCATGTATCCTAAATTATATTTCACGTCCTCTTGTGAGTTTTATCTATGAGAACTTGTAGCTCCCTCTGGAGCTTGAAAAAATGTTTCTGCATTCTTGAGTTTACACATAGTTACCAAAGACACAATACACCTATCTATGCCTCTCCAAGGCAGATCATGTATATTTACAATATGGCTTTATCTTTCTTTTTTGTATCCTTATCGTAAGTCACAAATATTGCTATCACCAAATAGGCAAATGCAACACTTGACATTAAGTCCAACACAAAAATAAATATAAAATATACTTCAAACATTTTGTAATTATTTCCACAAATATATCAATTCTTTAAATATGTTGTTGTTAGCTAATGCTGGATTTCTGACAATGAAGTCATTAATCCTAATTCTTTAAATATAAACTCATTCAAACTTACTCTACAGTGTGAAATGTATACCTTCAACTAGCAGCGTTAATTCATCCTCAAATAGGCAGTTGTAGCTCAGATGCTCTGTAATCAATGTAAGGTAATGCTGCTGCACTTCATGGCTCTTCTGGAAGAATGCTGTGAGCTCCTCAGCAAGTGGTTTGAAAAATGAGCCATATATTTGCTCACTAAAGCAAAGATAAAAGCACCAATATAAAAGGTGTAGGGGAAGAAGCAGAAATGTTAAAACAAGGAAACTATTCTTAAAACTTTGATTGCTCATAATATAAATTTGTTTTACACATATAAAGCACCTTCCAAAAATTCGTTATTTTATTTTCCCTCACTTATAAGATTAAGAGTGCATGAAGTGAAAACACAAATGCAATATATACAGAATTACGTATTCTACACATATAATACAACTAAGTATTTGTCTATACATTGCATAGACCAAAGTACATCAGAGCACATTCAGAGGCCTAGTTTGGTCACCACCTTCCTGAAAGCCAGTGTCTTTGACAGTAACAAAATGTTAGCTAACAATTTGCTGCAAAAGCTTGATGAAATGAAAGAGTTTTACCATTATGTTACATTTCTACCATAATGTTACCCAACAAGATGTTAAGAGTTATTTTTAATATTGGTTGGTGAAACCGGCTGTAGAAGCATTAAATTGAAATGGTACGCTGATATATAATCATATATACATGTACATGTCTTGCATTAATGAAGAGAATGCACAATCCCTTACCACTTTTTTTCTGTTGAGCCATTCAGTTATAATTAATTTTTCTTTATTTTCTGTATTTGCCTAGTCTCTGTATAATGTATATGGCAAGAAATATTGTAATGTTGACCACAAAGCAATTATTTCTGTGCTTAAAGATATGAATCCTCTTTTTTCTATCTGCATGGAATGGTATTGGAAGATAATGTGTATCATGATTAAAACAGCATTGCAACAACAGATTTTTGGGTGTTGATCTGACGCAAAAAATAATTATGTGTTGGCAACACTGTTCATTTGTTATACTTTGATGTCTCTCATGTCACTTATTGTAAATTGAAGTCTTGTACTAGACATAATAATAGTTGTAGGTGAATAACGCACTTCCATAATTGCCCACCTTATTCATGCACATATAACCACAAATACATATAACATATAACTGACTCAGGGGTCTCCGTCTAGGGAATATGTGAATAGCGACCACAAGGTACCCAAGCTGAGCAGAACATTACTTCCACTTACTGGTGTTTTGCTCCTCACTGTAACTTTTCTATCTGACCTTATGACCTTATCTTGGTCATCTCTTGTTCTCTTCCGACCCCGATGCTATTAGGGTTCCCGAGGGCTAGGGAGTCTTTATTTTTCCAACCTCTCCATTTCTCTATAAAATCTTAACCCTTAACATGCTGACCTGTCATGGCATGTAATACGCCCTGTGATTGGTGATCAGAGGATGTGGTCGGTGAATTTATTTTGTTAATTCTCCCGATCAGGTCGGTGAGACCCGTAAACCAACAACAGGTGTGGTCCTCCAGACATTCTGGGGGTTGTGAGAGAGCGATGTGACCGCCAAAACATAAAAATATGGTGCTCTCTAAAAAGTGGTTACTATTACTGCTATTGCTCTCTTCAATATCATTACTATTGGAGAGCAAGAGGATTAATGACTTCATTGTCAGAAATCCAGCATTAGCTAACAACATAATTATATAAAAAATAAAAAGGTTTAAACAAAGCTTTGAAAATGTGTTGAAAGCACCTTGAAACTAGTCAGTAGGATTTGAAAAACTTGCAGCGATCACTAAGATAAGTGAAGCTTTTCACTGTTAATAGCTTGTTTTTTTTTAATATAACAATACATTAATTAGGGATTCACAACACATCTATTAAGATCTAATCTAGTGACAATGGCAATGTAAAGAGAGAACCTATGGTTTTTACTATGAGCTGGGCAAATCACGTGCACCCTTGGGGTACTTAGCACGAGCTACTGAGGGGCATGGTGTGGAATAGGGCCAACCCTGAAGCAGGGAATCCAGCCATGTACCCTCAGTATGAGAGTCATAAAGAAAACCACTGAGCTAATCAAGAACTATCCCTCACTTGTGAAATTTCTTAAACAACTGCATGGTTGTGAGGTGTGGTAACATGGAGGTGCTCCTAACTATGAAGGATTGGAAGTTTCGCAATCAGACCTATAACAGCAGCCAGCAAGAATATCCATCACACCATAGGTTCCCTAACATCACTGCTTTTAGAAACATTACAGCACAAAGTATTACTTAGACCATTGCTCTTTCATACTACGTGAAACTTGGTAAGCTGATTCAGAGTTGAAAAATACAAATCCACAACTGAAACTTGAACATCAGATTTGTGGTTCTTTATGCACTCTAATGATTTAAGTTCAAGTTGTGGCAATGTCTGATTCAATTTTCCAAAATAACTCCACATTGCTACGAACCACCAAATATTACTGAACATCTATGCTAACAATGCTTACCTTTCTTTGCAATGTCTGAAAGCATCCATAAGAACATGTGCAGTTTCCTTAGGGAGACTGGGAAGTGATACAGCTTCTAGCTTTCCGTTTGATATAGCATACTGAACAGCACCATCCACACAACTTAGGAGTTCAATACACACCTAAGAAAGAAATAACAGTATGCACAGCGTAACTTGGAAGCAAATAAAATGCCTGCAGTCTAAATGTTCAAAGCTCAGTCAGTCAATAACCAATTTTCATTAAATATTAAAAATCATGGACCGCTTCTGTAGTGTACCTGCCTCTGGCATGGGATGCACTAAGCCTCATTAGGTTCCACAGGAGCCAACTGAGAAGCTACTTGATGGAGAAGTAGCAACCCCAGGTCGTGAAGGCTGCATAACTGGCCGAGAGGGTTCAGGGCACTGACCACGTCCCACTCTTCAGTACTGCATCCTACTTATGATACCTGTAGTAGGTAGAGGTGGGGTGCACAGTGGCCGGGTGGCAAACCTTGGCCCTTCATGGGCTGTTGTGCTGTGGCAATTTCTTGGCTGATATTGTTTTAATTTTTCCAGGGTGTGTCGGTTGTCTTGTACACTTTATGTTTTAAGTTACTCCAGAGATAGAAAACACTTATTGGAGCTCTGAGAAACTTTTCTCCGCTAATGGCACACCATACACCAATTTTTTCGTCATGAAGGGGTACTTCATGAACAATATTAGGTTCTGAGTTATAAAGCCAATTTTTCTCAAGTCAATAGTTGACCCCCATTCACACATGAATACAATTTTGCCCCTTTTTTTCAAGAAATGACAGGGAGCATGATTTTGGCTTTTTTCAACAAATCTCTGCAACAGCTCATATGACCAATCTTTCAATGAGAACAACTGAAAGTGTAATAATAAATACTGGAAGTTGATGACAGTGTTGTTGGATTACATTAAAATATGAACTTTTACACTGGTGCGGTTTTTAAAAATGTTTGTCATCACATATAGCAGCAAAAATAATGTTCTTGCTGAAAGATGAAATACTGTGATAGCAGACGCGATTCCTATCTACAGGGTCGTGGTAACAGAATGGAATGCATAAATCAATGTTCCTTTATCACAACCTATTTATTTATTAACACTTCGTTATTTTACACTCCCAGCACCATATTAAATATTTAAAAACCTTCACAATTAAATGATTTGGTAGAATCTACACTGGATAAAAGTTTGGTGAAAGTTCCATGTTCACACGCTACCAAAAACACGTCTTATCACCTTGAGCATACAGACGCTAACGATTATGATCATTGCTTGGCATCGCTTTGGTACGACACACCGCCATTTTGTATTCATCCGTGCAAATAGTTTTTTTTATTGCACACAACAGACTATCTAGTAACAAGAAAACATTGGCTATCCTGAATATTAAAAATAAGTTCCTGATACACCCAAACAAGAACTAGAAATTTATACACTTTTAACAAACATTTATATGAACGATTTAATATTGGGGTCTAATATTCTGTCTCAACACTAAACAACACTCACTTTTAAAATTTCCCAGTACATGTTTCGGAGGCTAGCTTTCCTCCATTATCAACCAAACATTGACTGAACTGTAGACGCTGGTTCCCAGGGCTGGTATCTCCTGTAAATTGCTCAGATGCCGGCCCTGTGAACCAGCCTTTACAGTTCAGTCAATGTTTGGTTGATAATGGAGAAAAGCTAGCCCCCGAAACATGTACCAGGAAATTTTAAAAATGAATGTTATTTAGTGTTATTAATCGACTCAAAATTCATATTTTAACTGAAAGAGTATTTCAGGACAGAATTGTTAGTAGAGGTCTGTGGCCCCCTCAGTTCCTCAATCTAACCCCATGTGATTTCTATCTCTGGAGTAACTTAAAATATAAAGTGTACAACAAACCACACACCCTGGAAGAGCTAAAACAAAATATCCGCCAGCATTTCTCAACGTGAAGTGTAGTGAATGATGGATAGTTTCCTAAGCAGGTGAAAAAACTGTATAGACAACAATGGTGGCCAGTTTCAGCATCTCTTTTCATAAAGTTGGTAAATAACTTTAAAATAGTTTTAAAAATGTATGGTTTCATCCATGGTTTCCATGATAGCAGCAGATGGTAATGAGTGCCAAGGACAAAACAGTGTGCAGCTGATTCATAATTTTTTTATTCTCTTGATAGAAGCACTATTAACCTCTTGAGGGATATCGACGTGAAATCACGTCCATTTAAAATGGCGGATGAGCAATATGGGCGTCCTGTGCGTTTAAGCATTTAACCCTTATTTATCCCTTATCCAACTCAACTTATTATAATTTTCCCTTTATGAAACATTTTAGTAAGGTCTATATACTTTATTGGCTTACCTTAATATGTTCGTTCTGCAGTGATTTACCTTAAAACAGGGATAAACACACAAGGGTACGTACATCTCCACATTCGCGAATTCCCTTCTTGCGGCACACGAAACACTTTCGAAATGGGCGGGACTTCTTTGCTGTTGGTGGTATCCTTTTAGGATAATGTTTTCCTTGAAGTCTGAGGGGTGCAGAGGTTTTGGATTTTCAACCCCCAACATGGTATTGTTCAATTAGGCTGCGAGTTATTTATAGTCGGTAGTCAAGGTCGGTCATTGTCCTGTGTGGATTTAGAGAGCTGTCCAAATCCCCAAACAATTGTATATGGTTATATCCAGTTGGTGCAAAAACACCTTTTTATACCACTTCTCCCTTCAGCTACAAGCAGGAACGAATATGTATGTATTTCAACAAAGAAAGACACGGACTCTACTCAGTTACGAAACTCGCGTAAGCAAAAGTTGTAATGTTGATCTATTCTGGTGACTCAATAAGCCACGCATGCAGTAGCGATTTGTTTCACAGGATGCTGACGCATTAGCCACACATACAATGGGTGTTTCTTTACTGAATCTTTCCGAGAACTAATATTAGATGCGTTCGAAAGAGCAAAGTTGACTTCTCACCACAGTGAAGCAAAATTGTGCCATTTCAACGTTTTGTAAATACAACTCAACTTTGCTGATGACGTACATTTATACTGCAAATAACGAGTTTTATACCAGTTTTTGTTTCATTAAAATAACTTAATATTTACACAAAATACAGCTGTGTATATACGAAGCGCATTTAAGAATTTAAATGCTAGCCGTTCTCGGCTCGCACACATTTAAATGGCCATCGCTCAAGAGGTTAACAATGAAGTATTCACGCTTGACCTTTTTAGTACTTTTACTTTTAAACTGTTGGAGAATTTGTTTTCTAAGTCATTTAAACTAACACCAGATGGCAACAGGATCGTTACAGCAGGAAGAGGAAGCAAGAGGGAGTGAGTTTCAGTCACCCAACAACTGAAGAAGAGGTCGGATGACCTCAAAAATGTTACAAATTTTCTAAAATTTTAAAAGTGAAGTGAGTTAAAAAAGTGACTCATAAAAAAAACCCAAACCAATTTTCATATTGTTTGCCAGTTATCTTCTTCCGTATACTAATGACACTGTAACATTTCTCTGCTTTTAACTTTGGGAATAATAGCATAAATACTCCAAATGTCTCACAATTTCTCCTGGTAAAGCACAAGGAAATCTCAAATTTGTATGAGATAAAATACCCTAATGACGACTACAATGCTATCAGTAATTAAGTCCTGGGCTTCATAGTTTAAACAACTATAAGGTCATCAATGGCTATTAATTGTTCATGTGCACTAGCCATGTGTAGGACAAAGACCCTTAAGGTAAAATCAGACTGAAAAATTCAACGCCACAGCTAGGATTTGAACTACAGATCTTTCAGTCTCCATTCAGTTGCTCTAATGTTGCACTGGCATGTTGCCATGGTGGCTCAGTGGTTAGAGCAACCGGATGGAGACAGAAAAATCTGTGGTTCAAATCCTTGTTATGGCGTTGCAGTTATCAGTCTGATTTACCTTTCCAATTTTAAATTTAAAAGTTAATTTCACTTTTGAGGGGGAAGCGGTGAAAACATTTATTATGTTATTCCCCCAGAAAGCATAAAGTACAAGAGGAACATTACAGTTGATATGCAAGGGAATCAACTGGGATAACAATACACCATAACAATACTATAAGAATATACAACAGCAGATCGAAAAGTAACACACAATAATTTTTAACTTTTTCTGCCTTGGTATTGTAGCTGAAATGTTGACATTTCACGTAGATATAATTTGATGTTTTCACTACAGAGGGTATCTTTTTTTATTTTTTTCTCTCTAGCGAGAGAAGCATCAACTATGCAACAAAGATGGCATGGATGTTACTGTCATCCATGTCTGAAGAGCAGTGAGATGTAGTACTTTCATAAGCAGGTGTATGAGATTCAATATCCTGCGATATACCCACAGGGTGAAATGCAGGTTGTAAAAAGAATTAAACCAAATAAAAAAATGGGCCAAAGTGCATAAACTGGGTGAAATTTACAGGGACACGCATGGCATGTATGGGGATGATTGTATGGACTATAGCAATGAGTCCAGGTGGGGGTTCACTCTTCTAAAAGGGCCAGTGTGAATCTCAGTGATTCGTCATGCTCTGGGTGGCTGGTAACAGCTGCAACCCAGCGGAATATCAGAGCCTGTGGTTCCAGCAACAAGTGCGTCGAAGTCAAGTGTGAGCAAAACGCAAGGTAGGGATATGGTAGGATGCTGAGCACGAAAGAAACAGGGGAAAGAGCCAAGGTGGGGGATGACAACAGTGGATAATCGGGAGGAAGCAAAAAACGTGTGAATTCAAGAACAGATACAGAAAAAATGTCAAATGAAATATATAAGAAATCAATGAGAGTGATGGGGAAAGGGAGAACTACGCAGGAGAGAAAGAAAGAATGGGATTTTTTTTGCCAAGAGTAACAAGGTTAAAAAAATGGTTGGTAATCCACAAATGAGGTAGTAAAGGGTTTTTAAACATGGTGAAAGTGAGGTTATAGTGAAGTAGTGTAATTAAGATAATGAAGATTAGCAGTGTACAATGTAAACTCATTAATAAAAGTTATAAGAGTGAAGCTGATAAGAAAAGTTGAGAAAGAGAGAAAATAAATAGGTTTGGGAGATGAAATAAACAGAAATAAAAATTAAAGGTTAAGATTAGTGAAAAGATAAATATGTGTAATGTGTATGTAAAAGGCAATTATACTGAAGAGCTATCCTAAAAGCAAAGGGGGCCAGGGCCCAGCTTAGGGGTACCCAAGGTGTGTAAGATTTGGTGCTCAATAAATCATTTATTCATGTCAGAGCCATTGAGGCAGCAATTTTGGACGACTGGCATGTGCAACTGTGAATCTTATCACAGCAGTTGAACATTTCCTATGGTGCAGTGTGCGATATTGTTCATGACACATTGACATTTTGTAAAATTAGTGCCCCCTGGATGCTTAAGAACCTGACAACCACAAGGGCCAGTAAATGATGACAAGCTACAGCCTACATTAAAACTTTGATGAAGTTGAGTTGTACCCTTCGTGACAAATGCCACAACATTAATTCTGACAATGTCAACCTTCTTCATGAGAATGCTTGGCCCCATATAGTTGCTGTCTTTTGTCACAAAATCACCAAAGTTGGTTGGCAGGAGCTCCAACACCCACCACACAGTCCGGAGCTTGAACCATTGGAATTTAATCTGTATGGTCTCATGAAGCAATTCCTGGCCACCAACTCTTTGGGACAGAAGTGAAATCAGCAGTGCACAGATGGCTATACTCCAAACGGACTTCTATAAACAGGGCATATTGAAACCGGTACCACAGCAGAAGAAATGTGTTGAGAAAGTTTGTGACTATGTTGAAAAGTAGGTGAAAGGTGTAAGTTTATTTGCGAACTTTTTTGTTTTCTTAACTATTAAACTAATTCTGTAAAATACTATTGTGGTTTAGTTTTCAATCTACCCTCATACTAATTTTTTGTCATATGTAAGTTAGCTCTGCATCCTTTTTGTTACATCTCTCCCTCAAGTTAATATTTAGATAGAAAAACCCATATTAATATTACCTGCAGTAAGCCACTAAGACATTCTAAGACATCACCAGCATCACTTTGCTGTAAACTTGAGTGAATATGCTCCAGAACCTGAAAACAACACAAAAAAATTGAAGTTTCATTATCACTTAATTTTCAGCTTAACAGTCTTCAATTTCCTTTGATTTTTAAACCTAATATAATTCAAATTTACGAACATATTAGGAATCTTTTAAAAAACTTCTGTTTTTCAATAAAATAAAAGTGTCTTCTAAAAAACGTTGTTTATGTTTTAAGAAATTAAATACCTTTCAAAATTCGACACACTTTCTATTAAAAAATCTAATGTGTCTATATTCTCTACTCACTCTTCTATTTATTGCTAATGGAGATAAAGTTTCATTACAAATTTCATTGCAGATTTAAGAATACAGAGAGCTAATGTGATAGTTTTTGAAAAGTACGTTGCGATGTGATGACTTTCCAGATGTGTAGAAAGCTTCTATTACCTCATTGAACAGTCGACGTGTTGCTGGTAGCACATGTTGAAGCAATCTTTCCTCTGCAGAGTTGATGGGCACAAAGGGTAAGCAGATTCCCAGCAAACACTGTATGGACTTCACCGTTTGGGTTATTTGTTCTGGGTGCTCCAAAGAACTGTATTCATAATTAAGGACATGTACCACACATATCAAAAGCCAGAACTAAATATGCAGAATAAACAGCAAATGCCAAAAAATTAACTGGAAATCTCCATTCTTCATCTTATTCTAAAGCTGTAGTATAGCTATTCGATACTAGTACAGAAATCATACCCAATCCAGCCCAAGCAGCTGGCTCCCTTTGTGCAATGCTCAAACACTTGTTCCTCTGCTCTATCACCCCACCTATACATCAGCTAATTGATTCTCTCAATAAATGTTTTACTTCCAGTAGTTGGCAATACAATAGAAAAGAATCCATCAGCTAGTGGCAGTAACATTAGCAAGAAAACAATCGTTCTAGCTGAACATGCAAACAACTGATTTGTGAAACTTAGTCCTGTTGGATTTTACAAGGTTATAAAAGATAACTGAAGTTTTAGTCACTAATATTCATTAATATTTGATAATTTAATTTCCTTCCCTGCCAATAGCTTCAGTTTTTTAACTTTATGTAGTATTTTAATCAAAATTGTTAGGGCCATTACTGATAAATCAATTTTTTTGAAAAATGTTCCATGTAAAGAGTGGTCTTGAAAATCATGTCACATCCTTGGAAGACGGTGAACTTAAACACCAAAATTGGTATTTAACTGACTTTTGAGTTATGCTATTCACAGGCAGACACAAAAGCGCATGCACGTGCGCACACACTCTCTCTGAAAAGAAAGACTACTTAAAAACTTTAAAAGGAACTTCTCAGAATTCATAAACTCAGTCCAATTTGACCGGGTTTAGGAAGTAAGGCAAACACACAGGGGCACAAAATAATATTATATTAAATATTATCATTAAGCTATAATAAACTAACCATCTAGAAATGAAAAGGAAGATAACCATGTACAATAAGTGTAATAAATTAAGTGTAAAACAAGACAAAGTAAACACTGTATATATTATAATGAAAAGTATAATGAAAACTGAGTCGGATAAAATTTATTGTATATATTATTTGTTAATTGTCATTTGTATATACATATGTAATTGATAATGATGAATAAAGAAAGATATGAATTGCTACTCAAGTTGGTGAACAGGGCACGTAGTGCTCAGAAGTGGAACATGCCACTTAAAGAAACAACCACACACATCGTAGCAATGGAACACACCCCACACAACACACCAACCTCCTGCCCACCCGCATGCACGCACCCCCCACACAAATGGACCATTATCAAAAAAATCTGTTTTTTACTTTCTCTACTGGTAAGTAGAGAAAGTATTGTATTCCACTCAAAAATTCAATGTTGAGATTTCACTTGAAATATATGTTTTGAGACCCCCTGAATCCAGAAAAAGCATTTTTAGAAAAAGGTCCATGTGTGTGTCTGTCAGTCTGTGGACAACATAACTCAAAAACGAAAATTCGGTTAAAAACCAAAATTGGTATTTAAGTTCAATGTCTTTTAAATGTTTTAGCAGGACCCGGCAGAATGCTAGTGAACTTGTTAGAAGCAAGTTGTGAGAGTGCCATGACTCGCTTCATTAGCATAGTAGATTTAGCACCTTCGTGCTATAATGAGGAAGGATATATGCAATTCCTCTATGATGAGGGCCTGCTGAGAACCCGAATGCTATGTAGGGAATGTGATGCCGTGCTACACCCCCATTCATTACAAATGGCTTCAATGGGTTTTATTGCTCCCTTACAAAAAGGGGTCGAAAATTCCAGCACTTTTCCTTCAGGCGGGGTGATCCTGAGCAGTTTTCGGAGTCATGCTCCGAGATTTCGGGCAGGAGCCAAGGAAAAGGGGTAGGTATGGGCCGGCAAGTGCTACAGGACACTTTCTAAAGATGAGCCGCTATCTTGATCTATAGCAGTACTAAACCAAGCTGTTGAATGAACAGCTGAAAAGTGAAAATTATTGTTTTATTTTGAATATAATTAGTTCAGTATAACCAATTTATCAAACATTAAAATTTATGAGCGGACTCACGCTTCGCTAATGATGCAATGGTGACCGCATTTTTTTCTAGTTCTACATTGTCCAAAAGAATGGAACATAACCTCTGCACTTTCATAACAAATTGTCATACTCTGTGTACATTATCAACAGTTTGTAAGATCTAAAATAAACATCTCAAAGAGGATATCCATTGATACACAAACACTATAATTTCATAATGCAATGGAAAAGGATATCAGTAAAACAGGTAAAGTGTCATCCAGTCTATCCTTTACTTCTTGGCTTGAGCATTCTGGTAACTTCTCAAGCAGCTCCGACACCCGATTTTCATTCTGAGATGTCATTATTCCAGTTTAGGCTTTTAATAAGTTAATACACTGCCTTCACCTACGCTTCATCTCCATTCGATTCATTTCCAGAGAATATATGCCGCCATTCCTTCTTCGAAAATCAAAACAACATTGCTACCAAAGTAACCAAAACACACCATCCAAGTTTCCACCAACCCACCAATCAGAATATCATGCAAAAGCGGGTCATTTAAAACCAATAACCTTTTCGTCCGTCCAATAAAATCTAGAAGAACAGCGTTGAAATACAGTGGCGTCTTGTCCTTTGCAGAAAATTGGATTCGTTATTAACATCATTTATTATAAGCCCTAAGTTTATAATGAATTATACGATGTTATACTATATTACAAAAATATACACTGTATTTCCGACTCTCTACAAAGATGGCATTTTTATTGTCTTCTCTGCAGTATAAGTACACACTAGGAGAAAAGGTCACCATTTCACCCATTTCATTCATTCAACGTCCGATATGACAGTATGTTGGAGGAGATTAATAAAGTAAAAGCTCCAGGTTAATTTATTATTAAATATTATTCCCAAATACTTAGCTTCATTCGTTTTTGACAGAATGTCGTCATATTGAATGTTGAAAATCTTAATTTTTGTACCCAAAAGAGAGTATTTGATAATTAATTTTATCAATATTTACAGTCATTAAATTTTACGTGTTCCAATATTTTAATTTTTTTTGTACTGTATTAGCTACACTTTGGATATTGGTTTTATGCGTTGGTTCTCATCCATATTATTGAGTCATCTGCGAATAGTGCAGTTGTCAGTTTTGATACTTATACATTTTCAGCTAACCATTAATGTAACCATTAAATAAGGTAGTACTGAGTACTGCTCCTTGAAGAACATTATGCTGAGTTTGTTTGAAATTTGACGGTATATTATGGTATCTATAATCTTTGGGATATGAAATCTTTAATCCAATTCAACACGTTGCTTTGAACTCCTATTGTTTGAACTTTCAATTCGAATTTGTTCTCTCATATAGAATTATATGTTGTATGTACATCAGTATTACCTGCCAAAGCAACTTTTTTTTATTAAAACTCCATGTCCGTGCCCGAATGTGACCGTGTCCGTATCGTTGTCCGTGTCCGTGTACGTGTCCGTGCCCGTGTACTTGTCCGTACCCGTGTCCGTAGCCGTGGCCGTGTCCGTGCACGTGTCGGCTCTTTAATGAATCCCTCAGACAATCGATACTACCCTCTGCGTGGAAGAAAGCAATATAATCATCATCATCATCATCATCATCAAGAAAGGTTCGGACAAAGTGGCGACTGACCCAAACTCATACCGGCCAATTGCACTACTTAACACACTTAGCAAGCTTCAAGAGAGACTGCTGTGCAACAGATTGGAGGAATTTAGGACAAGAACCGTCCTAGCAGCTACACAGTACGCCTTCAGGAAGCGACGATCGGCGGAAGATGCAATTAACGCATCCATAGATAACATCACCAATGCCTCCTGTAAATATGTTATAGGAAAATTTCGAGATATAAAAAGGGCTTTCAACAACCTATGGTGGTCCTCTCTTTTCCAGCAGTTAAGAGAGTTAAATTGTCCTGCAGACCTGAATGGAACACTCAGGAGCTATTGTGAGGAACGCCAGGTGTCTCTCCTAGTCAGCGGCCGACGAATCACCAAAACCACAACCACAACCAAGGGCTGCCCACAGGGTTCAGTGTGCAGCCCCATCTTCTGGAACGTACACATTGACCCTCTGCTAAAAAGGATCACCACCAATCAAAACCTACTGGGACACACAGTTTATGCGGATGAGTTGCTGTTGGTGATTGCTGGCCAGTATAGAAGAGAGCTTGAAGCTAAAAGCAGCCAGTCCATGAACTAATACAACAGAGCAAACAGGAGATATGGTCCAACAAACCAAATATGTGGTCCTAAGCGGAAAGCTTAGTCGAGATCCCACCATACATATGGCAAGCCACCGAATCAGCCGGCCTGAAAAATGAGGTACCTAGGAGTCGCCTTAGATGAGGGTCTCCTCTTTAAAGAACAAGTACAAGACCGTACCAATAAAGCTTCCACCATAATGCATAAAATAGCGAGACTGGCACGAAACCATGGAACTGTACCATACAAAACCGTCCGAATGTACAACATGGTGCTAGCCCCAGTTGCAGGCTTCGCAGCTAGCGTTTGGGCGCATAGACTTTTCCTCTCATCTGCCCAGAAACTCATGAGACGGGCGCAACGGAAAACCCTTATCCATCTATCCGGAGCCCACTCAACAACTCCCACAGATGCCCTGCTGGTGACACTTGGCATTATGCCAATAGATCTAGAAATAAGAAGAAGAACAGCTGTTTTTTGGCTGCGTAAATCAAACCCTGTAAGAGCAGCCCAAATGACCGGTGCACCAGTTTGGGATGAACAAGAGACCCTGAGAGTGGAACGGCAAGGTGAATGGGACGCCAGTCATACAGGAAGGACATATGACATTCTACCCAGCATAGAGGAACGAGTTAAGGACCTTAGATCCCTAAAGCCATCAAAGGGGCTTATTCATTACATGACTGGCCGCGGCCCATACGCGACCTACCTCTATCTCTTCGGATTTGACACTGATGATTGCCCTTGCGCAGTGTTGCCAATAGAGGTTCAAGAAAAATAACCAGACAAAAATGAGAGATCCACTAAATTTATGTGTTGCCAATGTTAAAAACATTTCTGTCCAACCAAATGCAGTTTATGAAACAACTAAATCCCTATACTAGTAATGTTAAATTTCGCCAACTAAAGATCTTCCCAGAAAGACCAGATTTAGTTTAAAACCAACTAAATTGGCATCACTGCCCTTGCGGAGTAAAGGAAACGCCTGAACACGTAGTTTGGGGATGCCCCTTCACTGCCAATACAAGAACCACGGCAGTACCATATCTTGAAGGCAGACAGATTGGAGAAGTCCTGCGCAACAAACGCCTATGGACTTGGCTAGACAGGCTTACCAACATGGTATCCCTAAGAGCCTCTACGGTCTACAGAAGACGCAGAGTTAACTGATACCAAACCTAGAAGATTAGATTACTTCAATTCCCGATTTTGCCGTCCAGTACTGATTGAAAACTTGTGAAAGAAAACCTAGACTCTCAGAGCACAGTAAAATTGAATAATATAAGTTACTTGTATAAAAATATGTAACAAAACAACGTATGAGAAATTCATAAAGAATGAATAAAAGAAACTGACTGACCTAGAGAACTTGACTACCCGACAGTGACATCCCAATTATGACATCTCACTGATAGAGGACCTTCATTTATTTAACCTAGATATAGTAATTAGTTTAGCAATAAGAATCACTTCTAAAACAAAATAGAAATAAGATAAATATTATATATAGAATAAAAGAGAAACTTTAAACTGCTAAAGCATTGTTGGAGTGAATAATGTAATTTAGATTAGTCACTCCAAAAAAGCAATATTAACAAAATAATAAATGAAAAGAAATAAAGAACGAATATAAGAGCCTGAGATATAAAAAAGGACTCAGGTAAAAAGATACAGGAGGCCGAGGTCTTGCTGATGAGCAAGACCTCGGCCTTTTTTTTTTTTTTTGCCCGTGACCGTGTCTGTGTGCGTGCGTGTGAGCCTGTCGGTGCCCGTGTCCGAGGCTATGGCCGTCATCGTCTCCGTGTCCGTGCCCGTGTCCGAGGCCATGGCCGTCATCGTCTCCGTGTCCGTGCCCGTGTCCGAGGCCATGGCCGTCATCGTCTCCGTGGCCGTGTCCATGTCCATGACCATCATCGTCTCCGTGTCCGTCGCCGTGTCCGTGGTCATGCCCATGTCCGTGCCCGTGTCCCCATGTCCGTTACGGTGCCCGTAGCCGTTCCGATGCACGTGCCCGTGTCTGTGCCCAAGTCGGTACCCGTGTCCTTTCCGTGCACTTGTCCGTGCCCGTGTCCGTGGCCTTGGCCGTGATCGTGTCCGTGTCCTTTGCGCGCGCGCACGCACACACACACACACACACACACACACACACACACACACACACACACACACATGGCGGCGCATGGGCATGTCTCCATTTTCCACACTATAACCTCAATTTGCTGTAACTTCCTTTTTTAACACTTCTTGTGCACGTTCTCAAAGAATCTTAAATATATTGACTTGAAATGTTTACTGTACCTATATGGTCATGTATTTTCACTACTGAGAGCCTTGTTTAAAAATATTAAATTTAATGAAATTAAAAATAAAAGTAACTTAAACATATATAACTTGTGTCATTACATATGCAACATTTTCCTCCTCCTCATTTGTATTGCGTTTATATTTCCTTAGATCCACATATCAAATTATCCATTAACTACCACAGAAAAATATAAGATGGCTGCAGAGTCAAAGCTTATGGAGAAAACTGCACAAGAAGTATAAGGCAGAAAATTTTTTGTTAGAAAACATGGTCACACTTATACCACTTTTGTACAAAATCTATTAAATTTAACCTAAATATTATATATTTATTAAATGTAGAAACATTTGTTCTCTAAACACCCCAAATTTCATTTAAATCGGGCTAATTTTGACAGCAAAAACTGAAATTGAAATAATCACATAACTTGAGTGTGGCAAAAGAAAAATCAGTTCCTGGTGTCCTTAAACACCAAATTAGGTATTTAATTTCCTTCTCGTTTTTAAGTTATACTGTTCACAGATACGCGCGCGCACACACACACACACACACACACACACACACACACACACACACACACACACACACACACACACACACACGGGCGCGTTTTTCAAAATTGTTGATGGTTGTACTTACAGAATGTCTCCACTCTTGCAAACTGTCTTTACAAACACTTATTCCTCTAGCTGCTTCATATTAATAGAGATAGAAATTATCTTACTGTAAATTTTCTTGTGGGTGCAATGGGAATATGGGTTTAAGCGATAGTCAAATCTTTTAAGAGCCGGTCGCTACGCGAGGCTATAAAATTTTCTTTGCTTGGCCAAGGGATAAAGAAGATTGACATATTTCTACTCGATAAAAGCATAGGTACAGGAAAATTCAAGTGAATTAATCATTAACACTCCTCAAAAGAATCCAATGTGTTGCACTCACATGGCTTTCTCTACTCTTGTACTAACCATTCTTACAAACTCTTATTCCTACATCTTCTTTGTGTCAGTTGAGATAAACATTTGCAGAAATTGTCTTATTTCCTTGTAGGTGCAAGGTAAATATGGGAATACAATAGACTTTGAGCGATAGTCAAATCTTTTAGATTTCAAATTCCGTTCTGTTTACACGGTTAACATGTAAAAAATAATTACGATGTTCCATTTGACAGAAGTATAAGTTATCCAAAACTTACACAGATAACAAGGAATAACTCCGAAATGGTTCCCTCTACAAAGAAATTTATCTGGACATAAATTATGTGTTTTAGCAAGATCTACATTTTTATATAGTAAGATTTGGTCTTTCTCCTACGGTATACTTACCAGTTATGCAAAAGTCATTCAAAGTAAATAGGACTACATGGGCTATAGCCAGAAAATTCAAAATATACATTTCATTTGCCATAAACATATCTCAAACATACGACATTTTAATCAAAATCGTTGGAGCCATTTTTATGAAAAATTTTCCATGTAAAGGATACGTTAGGGTGGAGCAATTTTCTTTAAAATCTTCCTGTCGTATCCTTGAAAGACTTAAATTTAAATACCAACTTTGGCTTTTAACTGACTTTTCGTTTTTGAGTTAAGCTGTGCACAGACTGAAAGACACACAGGCAGGCAGGCAGACAGACAGACCGCCCGCGGACCTTTTTCTCCTTTTTTTTTTTTTTTTTTTTTTTTTTTTTTTTTTTTTTTTTTTTTTTTTAAATTCAGAGGTCTTAAAACATGTATTCCCGGTGAAATCTCGACAATGAAGTTTTGAGTGGAGTACAATACTTTCTCTACTTACTAGTAGAGAAAGTAAAAAACGTTCACGAAAAGCATTTAACTGTGGTTTTAAAACAAATGTGATAAATGTAATACGGATAACCACAGTGAGGAATCACAGTGTAAACTAAATGAAGGTACCTTGGTTTTTGTTAGGTTATGCCTTGATTCGCTTTATCAAGTTACTCGCATATAAGATAAGAACTTTATTAAGGTCGTAAAGATGATCTGAGTTGTTTTTACGGTTTATCGTAAAACAAAAGCAGATATTTAATGCCATAACTTGAATTCAACGTAATATTAAGAACTGACCCTTGCATAGTGATCTAGCTAACACCAGCGGAAGATAACAAACAAATCCTCAACAAAGACGTCATGATGTTCAAATTTGTGCTAGCACTCTTCATAGTTTTTAGTTTTCTTGAGGAGGTGCACTTGGAAAGGAAAACGTACCATGGGTGAGAAACATATTTTATCCAAGGTTATGTGAAAACCACTCCGAAATTTATCTTGTGAGACTATAAAACTTGACCTATGTTTAATCTAATGTTTCATGAATAAAATAAAATAGATCAAACAATATGTCTATATAATTTTCTTATAAAATATTCACTATAAAATAATCGGATGTGTTGCACTCACATGAATTTCTCCACCCACTCTTTTACAAATTATTTTACGAAAACGTATTCTTCTATTTACTTCTTAATGTACATAAACCTTCATTAACCCACGTCTTTTGGGTGCATGCCATCTGTGCAAAGCTGACCAGGGATACCGTTACACAACAGCAAAAATGCAAATTACAGTACCGCAAAAATTAGGTTACAGTACGCCAAACAAATTAATCATACAATGAAAGCGACTACATAACTTTAGGGAATCTGCTTTGTCACAATATTTTTAAATAAATGTCTCTAAGCTCTAACTATGGCACATAAATCGTTCGTGAAAAGGAAGATTGAGTATATCACACATTTGTCAAGCCGTCTTTTATTTTCTAAATTTACGAAATTAGTATTGCATCTGTTCATGTGCTGTTGCAATATTTAAGGAATTCCAGAGTGAAATATACATCTGTTACATCTTTTCAGAACAGGAAAGTTAGGAAACATCATACAGAAATACACATACTTTTCAGAACAGAAAAGTTAGGAAATATCATACAGAAATACACATACTTTTCAGAACAGGAAAGTTAGGAAATATCATACAGAAACACGCATACTTTTCAGAACAGGAAAGTTAGGAAATATCATACAGAAACACGCATACTTTTCAGAACAGGAAAGTTAGGAAACATCATACAGAAATAGGCATACTTTTCAGAACAGGAAAGTTAGGAAACATCATACAGAAATAGGCATACTTTTCAGAACAAGAAAGATGGGAAACATCATACAAACAACATGGATCTGTGTACAAGTTATTCGACTGACGCAATATCGTCAGTGAAGTACCCCAATACTTTGAGACATAT
Organism: Tenodera sinensis; assembly: GCA_030765045.1. Taxonomy (NCBI): domain Eukaryota; kingdom Metazoa; phylum Arthropoda; class Insecta; order Mantodea; family Mantidae; genus Tenodera; species Tenodera sinensis. The sequence continues at coordinate 166,394,589 of CM060966.1, forward strand.
TACAAGCCAAAACAGCTCTGAAGGAAATGAGGGCAATGAGTAATCTTTTGGAGGTTGCAGTGGTCACCACACTTCTAGTGTAAGGTACGCCTTAATAACTCATTTGCGCGAACGATGTCACCTATTGCAGTACTGCAGCAATGTGCATTTACGTAAATATAACATACTTTTGCGCAAAAATACTGCACCACATATTTCGTTGTTGGTAGGTATAAAGTGAATACAGTAATCTAGAGCGATATACAAATCTTTTCAAAGCCGGTTTTTATGTGATGGCTTTGGTGCCGCCTGCTACAGTGGTGAACTGTGTGATCTTTATCTCAAGATATGCGCGAATGGTATAGAAATAGACAACACCAGTTAGTTGACTGATAGGTTTTTTAGGGTGTAATCATTGCCGACTTAAAACTGTTCCTGAATCTTGGCACTAGAAACTGTAACTACTAAAGTATTATACCTGCTAAGTTGCGAAGTATCAATACTTTATTATTTAAAATAAGTTTCCACTATAATAATGAAAAGCATAAGTTGCCGTGGGTCGTTGGAATTCTTATCGGAGATTCCTCTTGGGACAACCGCCAAGTATGGATAACGCGAGCGCGGTCTTTGGCGCTACGGACTGCCGAAAACAGTAAAATACTTCTGTAAGATTGTAAGAACGAAAAACCCCAAGCAAAGAAACGCGAATTTTAGAAATACGTGCTCTTGTATCAACATAAATTCCTTCTACCAAACTTTCTAATTATATGTTGCCAAATGTTTTTTATTCGTATCTGAAGCATTATTTTTATTCTGTGACTTGCTAAATTCTAAGAAATATTTTGCCATGCTAATTGTTTAGAACTGGCCTACGTGTGTATTTGAACGTCCTGAGTTCCACGTAGCCGAACCATGGGCTAATGGATTAACGTCTAATTGCTTCAGCAGCTCTGACTTACAACTAATATTTTAACCTCAACACAGAACTTATAAATTAGAGAGAAGGGGGCGGATATCTTAAAGGAGCTTTTAATGCCCGAAAATACATCCACCGAAATGTACCGAATTATGCAATATTTTCTTGGTAACCCTTAACTTTAGTACATGTACATATACGCTACTGGACTTCAAATAACAGTTAAATAACGTGGCCTATGGTAGCATGTGACACAGCGATTTTATGTGTATTACTGGCGTAATTTCGATGGACAGAAAATCGGACATTCTGCTGAAAGTCTGTTTTTCTGACTGCTTCTTGTTTTTAATTGCAGCACAAAAACGTGAAACTCAATATTTTTCTTACAGTGTTTTAGAGAATGTGAAAAGTTAACGTTTTAAACATGTATAATCTAATTTAATATAAATACGTTTATGGATATTTTAGATAGTGTTGGTTTTGTTCCTTATCTGATTACCCTCCCCTTATGTAGGAGTTACAAGCCAGTGCTTGGGATCAGATGCCTGTCAGGGAGCAGACGAACATGTGGATCGGACAGAGTGAAGATCTGGAAGCGGGTGATCAGCCAAACACCAGGTATGAGAGTGAGGAAGAAGCTGATATGAAATACAGGCGAAATGGATGAATGGAAATGTGATAATGGAACGTTGGTGGAAAGAGTGGCGGGGAAACCGGAGAACCCGGAGAAAACCCGCCCAGACGCGCTTCGTCCACCACGAATACTACATACGAGTCCCTGGGATCGAACCCAGGCCACCTTGGTGATAGGCAAGTGGTCTAACCGCTCGCCTTCGGTTGGGTTTGTTCAATGTATTTAATTACTTGAGAATACACAATTATAACATTTATTTAAATATGTTATAAGCAGGCATAGCCATTTCTAAGTATTAAAACCAGGACAGAAGGAAATAAAGTTGAACTGTTTGACCAGTGCAGTCTAACCTTGTCTCTTAAGAGCTAATGATGTCACCATGTCCTTCAACTTCATCTTCTTCTTTCTGTACATGAAGCATTTCACTCATTCAGGTAACCAAGTATTAGATAGGTTTGTTTTTCAGTCCTATGAATACGTCTTAGCTCGGAGAAAGGTAGGTGGAGGCAAATACTCCCCTGTTTCGTATAAGGTTGGGTACCACCGTGTTAGACTAAAGGAGGACATCGCAAAAAACAAACCACCCCCAACCTTCGTGCAGTCTTTTTGCGTTAGCAGACGACACTCAGACCGTGTTTACCTGTCTGTCAGTGATCCTTGGTCTTTGTTGTTTACGATCTTTGTAGTGATAATGGCTTGAGCTGAAGCCAGCGGGTTATGCCCGTGTATATTTTCTCAAAATAGACTCATTTGAATTAAGAATGCTTTCTTGTTTCAGACATGCAGTATATCGCCTTTTTCCAAACGACACTGAGGCAAGGATGTTATTGGATGATTTTGAATCCCATCCCAACATTGACATCTGGAGGCCTTCTACCGGACAAGGTGATCCACTAGATGTCATGTTTTCCCCAAATATCATTCCTGGACTCAACTTGTTTTTGAAAGAGTCCAAAATTCCCCACTATGTTTTAGCTGAAAACGTTGGAAGGTAAGTATGCGTGTAAAATCTGTGTACAGAGGTATTTTTAGAGGTGGCGTGTGTCGTAATGTTGCGCAGTAGTTCATGGTCGAGTCCACTTGTCTATTGCAAGATAAAAGGGATGTCTGGTTAGTATGTCTTCGACTTCCAGCGTACTAGCCAGCTGGCTGCTGGTGGAAACTTACCCCCACCATCGCTTTGCGTGATGCTCGGATATGCGCGAGTGACAAGGTCACGCGCCACCTCTAAAAAATATCACTGTAGTTATTTTCTTATGAGCATCCGCAATACATGTTACACTGGAAAGGGTAGAGTGAGACTGTCTCTACCCTTTGGTAATCCTGTCCTACACATGGCTACATTAACTACATTACTAAATGAATGCATGTAACCCAAATATTCCTTCTTTCTGCGTCTGTTTAATACAGAAAAGATTGACTTTTGTAACTACTTAAAAACAGATGTTTCGTTCGAAACTATTAACAAGAATAATTTGTATAAAATAATAAAGAGAGATTGTGGGAGAGAAGGTTACTTTGACATAGGTAGCAGACAGGATAGGGAAGGAGTAACGAATGAAAATAGGGAAATATTCATAGGAGGGCTAAGAGGGAGAAAAACGGGAGCATGTGTCATGCGCTGAGTAAATGAAAGTAAAATATATTATAATTATATTAAAATATATTACTCTGTAGAATGCAAAGAGTAGAGACAGTATATTTAGATTCCAAGTGGGACAAAATGGCGAGGAAACGTTAAGTTAAACCTCTATGGCATGGATTATTTTGCTACATATGCCATTTTTCTTCTAATTCCTGTCAAAGGCGCCTTAATGGAAGTAATTCGAATAGAAATCGTTAAAAGGCAGACGATATGTACTTGCCATCCATTCAAAGCAGAACACTATGAGCAAAGGCCGGAGGTGTGTGAGTTTTTCCATGGATATACTGCACATGGACTTTACTGTTATCGCTCGCGCATGTAAACAACTGCAGGTAGGTACAGCCTGACCATGAAAACCGCCTCACCGCAGCACAACCTACAAGCATCATAAACTGTGCATTCTGGAATTGCTTATACATACTACTATTTATTAACTACAATATCGTCACAGAGTGCATTACATTGGGTTGCAATGTACATCGGTAAATTATCAAATGTGAAATTTCGACGCTTATCTCTGAAGCAGTTTTTAAACAGTCAAATTCTTCTTTCTACGTCACACGATGTCAGAGATACAAATGTAAAGGATTCCACTCCGTCGTTTGGCGTGTTTCCCTTCTTACTCAAAATTTCACACATAGCTTGATAAAAATATTTTTAGAACTTTCTGGAATTTAGCTTTCATCTTTTCGACACCTGGCACAAGAGGTATCCTATTAATTGAACTAGCTAAGTCTTCTATTATGCTTATATTCTTGGACGTTTCCAAACCCGATTTTTCTAGTTGTTTAATAGCTTTGGGCAACACTGCAAAATTGTTGGATGTGAACTGAAGATTTTCAGATAGTTCATGCGATGTCAGAGACTTTGCAGTAACACTAGCAGGCGAATCTGCATCACATAAAGCACTAATAACATTTACACTTTCATTGCAATGCACCGCATAATACGTGTCCAAGTATCCCATCTTGTAATTATTGGCGTCTGCATACACTTGCAAGGCAATGCTTCACTAGTTTGCAGAGTACTACGTTACGTTGTTTTCGACTCGTGCTACTAGTGGCAGTTGTTTACACATTTTATGGACGTGACGTCGTTCATACTCTGCGTGCAGCTAACCTGTACCGCATGCGAGCGCACATCCCTCCGGCCTTTAATCACGACTGCAATCCAATGTGACTGTAGTAAAGGATGGGGAGAGCCCACATAAAATAACCAGTTAGATGGTACGCGTGAATGACGACAGGGTGATATGGAAACTACAATTGTGTGGATTTTGATTTTTGAAAAAGAAATAACAGAAACTACAGTAATACGGAAATAAATTGATACATGTATAATATAACTAGCCACCAATATATTTTATTGTTAAATGCCAATATAATAAAAAAATAACAACAAAAAAAAACACTGTTACAATGTTTCTAAAACTTTGAGTAAACATTTTTGCCAAATGAAAACACTGTGCATTAGAGGGTTAAGGGAAAAACAGAAGCAAGACTATGGTGGAGTTTACAAGGAAGACTAAGGAACATGGTTAAAGAAAGGGGAATAAAGCGAGAGGAAAGGAGAAGAAGTGCTAGGTAAAAATCAGAGAAGCAGGAAAGGAAAGAATAAGGGTTAAACGAAAGTCAAAGGGCCAAAATGCCAAGGACAGCGTCGACCTATTTAGGTAACTTTGAGATATAAACTAAAATAAACCCCGGCGCGACAGCCCACAAAGGGCCAAGGTCTACCGCCCAGCCGCTGCGTCCCCCACCTCTGCCCACTACAGGCGTCATTGGTGAGGTGCAGTATTGGAGGGTGGGACGTGGTCAGCACCCCGAGCCCTCCCGGCCGGTTATGCGGTCTTCTAGACCTGGGGCCGCTACTTCTCTATCAAGTAGCTTCTCAAGCGAGGCTGAGTGCACCCCGTGCCAGACTTCCCAGAGGGGATAAAATCCCCATGCTGGTACCGGGGATCGAACCCGGGTCCTCCGCGCCAGAGGCAAGCGCGCTACCAACTGCGCTACGGAGGCGGTCTTTGAGATATAATATATACTTAAAAAATCTGATGTTTTGCACTCACGTGACTTTCTCTACTCTTGCACTGACCATTCTTACAAACTTCTATTCCTACATCTTCTTCATGTTAGTTGAGACAAGCATTTGTAGAAACTATCTTATATGGGAGTACAGTAGGCTTGAGCGATAGTCAAATCTTCAAAGCTTCCGTTCACTTTGCACGGCTAAGATATAAAAATGAAAAACGATCTTCCATTTGACGAAGGTTTAAGTATTCTAAAACTCACACAAAAACAATGAATATCTCTGAAATGGTTTACTCTACAAAAAGAAATGCATTTGGATATAAAATGTGTTTTAACAAGATCTATATTTTTGTATAGTAAGATTTGGTCTTTCTCTTACGGTTTACCAGTTATGCAAAAGTCATCAAGAGTAAACAGGATTATGTGGGCTATAACCAGAAAATTCAAGACATACATTTCATTTGCCATAAAAATATCTTAAACATGTGCAATTTTAATCAAAATTTTAGAACGATTTTTGAGAAAACCAACATTTCGAAAAATTTTCCTTTTAAATGGTAGTTTGACGGGGAGGAATCTTCTTTAAAATGTTCGTGTCGCATCCTTGAAATATATTAAACTTAAATACCTAATTTGGTTTTTAACAAACTTTTCGTTTTTGAGTTACGTTGTTCACAGGCCTGCGCGCGGACCTTTTTCTAAAAATAGTTTCTTTTTATTCAGGGGGCCTCAAAACATATATTTCCGGTGAAATCTCGACATTGAATTTTTGGGTGCAATACAAAACTTTCTGTACTTACTAAACGTAGTAGAGAAAGTAAATATTCAATCCTGTTAAGCACAAATAAATATTCTATTGTAAGAAGAAACAATGCACGTGCCGCAAGCATTATATACCAACATAAAACTGATAAATACTTTCTTACACCATAAAATAATTATCTGTTTTTAATGATTATGATATCGGTTCAGTTTGTTGTAGGGCAAAACGTCACTGTTACTCAGTGATTCCTTTCCCCTCCCTCCCCCTCTGCAGACAGTTTCAAGGACAGGCCTGAGTGACAGTGATGCCAATTTAGTTGTTTTTAAACTAAATCTGGTCTTTCTGGGAAGATCTTTAGTTGTCAAAATTTATAAATTTAACGTTGCTAGCATAGGGATTTAGTTGTTTGATAAACTGCATTTGGTTAGACAGAAATGTTTTTAACATTGACAACACAGAAATTTAGTGGATTTCTTATTTTTGTCTGGTTATTTTTCTTGATCCTCTATTGGCAACACTGCTGAGTGAGCGGGCAGCTTGCTATGCAACATATTGATACTCACTGTTATATGCTGTTAATCCTGCACGATTTAAAGTTAATAAATATAATTGTATTGTTGTGTATTATTTCAGAATTTTGGATAAGGAAGTAATTGAAACGCGTATTCTACCTCTTAAACGCGGCGTTGCTTTTGACCGTTACATGAGATATGCGGAGGTAAGGACCATAGTTCTATATTTATTGCGGCTAACGAGAAAGACAGGCTATGGCGCGAAACGGAGTTACGTAGTGATGGTAGTCTGTTACATGGCTAACACCGTATACCATCGTGATAAAACTATCTTTGTACGAATTCAACGAACAATTGTTTTGGTTGTTTAAAATGTGGATGTGTTAAGCGATTGTGGTTTTACTTCATTGGGCCATGACGTCACTGCAGTTCGCGCCGTAGCCTGTCTTTTTCGTTAGCCATGCATATCACATGATTACATTACGTTTATGTTCTCTAACACTCTCTAAATTTATACGAAAAACACAAATAAGGGTTTTATTAAGATATACGTGAGCGACTAGCACTTCACCCATGGCATTGTTAGTTGCTCTGGGCATATGGTGAATAGATTGTTATTAAACTGCTGAGAGTGCAAGCGTGTGAGTGAGTGGGTGGATGCGTGAATGGGTGGGTGAATGAGTGAGAGAGTGAATGAGTGAGTGGGTGAATGAGTGAGAGGGTCAATGAGTGAGTGGGTGGGTAGGTGAATGAGTGAGTGAGTGAGTGGGTGGGTGGGTGAGTGAGTGGGTAGGTGAATGAGTGAGTGAATGAGTGAGTGAGTGAGTGAGTGAGTGAGTGAGTGAGTGGCTGGGTGGGTGAGTGAGTGGGTAGGTGAATGAGTGAGTGAGTGGCTGGGTGGGTGAGTGAGTGGCTGGGTGGGTGAGTGAGTGGCTGGGTGGGTGAGTGAGTGGGTAGGTGTGTGAGTGAGTGGGTGGGTGGATGGGTGTGTGGATGGTTGGGTGGGTGGGTGGTTGAGTAGGGTAAGTAAGTAGGTGAGTGGGTGGATGGGTGTGTGAGTGGGTGAGTGAATGAGCGAGTGAGTGAGGAGGTGAGTGGATGAGTGAGTGAGGAGGTGAGTGGATGAGTGAGTGAGTCAGTGTGTGAGAGTGAGTGAGTGAGTGAGGAGGTGAGTGGATGAGTGAGTGAGTGAGGAGGTGAGTGGATGAGTGAGTGAGTGAGGAGGTGAGTGGATGAGTGAGTGAGTGAATGGTGTTTAAGGGCCCGTTGACAACTTGGTCATCAGGACCCAGAGTCCAAAGATAAAATCATGGAAGCTCAAATGTTAAAACCTCACCCTTAAAAAGCTTAAAAGCGAAAGTTAAAATAGAATAAAAACAGGGAAACTCAACTATTGAAACTTCATAGTTAAAAATCTGAAAAATTGAGACTTCAAACTGCTAAAATTTAAAACAGTTTAAACGTAACAGAAAAAACTGAAGAATGAAAACTTTAGAAAAGCAAAAAAGTAAAACATCCTAAAATGTTAAAAGCTCCGAAATAAAATACATCTTACACTTGCTTACAAAAGTCAATATTGGCAACAAACCGCAACACTGTATTGACAGCTACTGGGTCGTTGCCCAAAACTGAGCACAGTGTAAGACCCAGGCCAAGGGACTGGCGCTCACGAGCGTATCGCGGACTTTCAATAAGCACATGTGCGACGGAGAGTGGAATGTTGCATATAGCACAGACAGGCGCCGAATCACCATGCAAAAGATGTCCAGGGGTGGCTCGGGTGTGGCCTATACTGTTAAACGATAAAGTACATAAAGTTATATTAAAAAGATAATGGCAAAACGAATGGAAAAATATCGAGGTGGGAAGAACTTTCCATTTTTTTAGTAAGATCTTGGAAAGATTACAACTGAGACATATTCAACCAACCAAGGGAATTAACGTTTAAATATTATTACTTAAATGTTATCTTTAACATACAGGCATGATGAGAAGCACAGGCATAAAACTAATCGTAATATACGTGCAATAAAACTCCTAATTACACAACTGTTAACGAAGAAGAAACAAAAGCAATATAATGTACAATGACCGTTATTGTATACATACTTTATTAACATCATGAAAACTGACAATGACAAATAATACCGACATTACTTTTTCCTTTTAAATTGATTTATTGCATCATTTACAACTTGGCAACAAAAGGAGAGGAAGAATAGGCGACCGAGGGAGTTTGGAAAAGCAGAAGAAAGGACTAAGAGGTATCATGGGACAAAAGTGAAGAACGACAAACAGCGTTAGTGGGGAGAAAGTGAAACTGAAGAGATGTTTTGGTGAGGTGTTATGCCAGACTACAAAATGGAGGTAGCCAACACCGGACGCAATATGGCGGTTGAAATAGTGCAAGTAGTATAGTAAAATTTTAACTTCAAATGAAGTGAGTGTTAGTGTAAAGATTAAATAAAAGTGTTTAAACATAAATGAGTAATTGGAGCAAAAGTAGATGAATATTTTATACGTATGGAAAGTGTTGTGATACATATGAGTTATATAGTTAAATAACAGTTTTTGAAATAAATATAGTTATTATTTTAAATTAGGAATTAGTTGAGTAGTTAGTTACTAAAATACTTCTTAATGTAGTCTAAAAAATATTTATGTTAGATGGAGTATATAGTAGGGATTTTTCCTCAATTTCCTAGCCGTTTAGGTTTATCAGTCACATAATTTAAAACAGATGCCAGAAGTTAATTACCCTCTTTAGCATAGACTTTTATTTACAACGTGCTCCACCATGCCCAAAATGCACCCATGTGACATAGTACCTATTAGCATAACCTCATTTTTCAAATTCTTATGTTAAACAGATTGAACGCTACCTGAAGGAAGTGGAAACGAAATACCCAGATCTGGTCAAGGTGTTTGTGATAGGCAAAAGCTACGAAGGAAGAGACATGTTCCTCGTGAAGATCAACGCCAGGCGGCGCAAACGTCAACCTATTATACTGATAGATGCCGGGATCCATGCTCGCGAGTGGATCAGTATTTCCACGGCTCTGTACATCATCCAGCAGCTGACAGATAACCGGAAACAGAACGCACATATGCTCGACGGTTTGGAGTGGCATATCGTGCCTATGATGAACCCTGATGGATATGAATATTCCCACACACATGTAAGTAACACTTAGAGCAAACAGTGTTTGATTTACGACTTCCTGTACTGTGGTTTACTCAGGAGAATGCCTTTGTCCTTGAAGCGCAATGGCGCTGTGGAGTGCGGAGCTTCTTGGTACGACGTAAATAGAGTAACGCCAGCAGTTCAAAATGACTACAAGGCAGTTGGACTGTAAGCAGTGTCAGTGTTGCTACAATATCATATTGTACGGTTTCTTGAGCCTCCAGTAAACAATTCATTAGTGTTAGAGATGCTCTTTCGTGTAATATTTATTGTACCGAGAAAGAAAGGATAAGTTAATTTTGAAACAGGGTGTAAAACGTATGAGCGAGAATAAACAATGGTGCGTTATCTCAGGTTCATTTGTGTCAAACCACAAGGTAGCTAGGGAGCGAACCTTCATACAGGAAACAAAAGGTTGCGGAGTTTGGACTATAGGAAGTGGGAGGTGGTCAGTCTGTCACATAATCACAGCACAGCACACGCTTCCCACACTGCTATGTACTGGTGATGGCTGAGATGGTTGGTAAAATGCCCCGTGAAGTAGCAGGGATGACATATGGAACCATGAATGGACATGTTCGTTCAATATTGTCTCAGCTAATTTTATTTTCAGTGCGAAAATAGACGGTAAACTTAATAAACAACATTCTGAATACAAAATTGGATCGAAATCATCAGGGCCGTTTGCAAGTTGCGCGATATATATATACAAGAATTGCTCGTTTAAATAAAAAAGATGTATCATGAACAATGGGTACCATGCGGTTAATTCGGGTGATTTGGCAACCCTGATATGGAAAAGCACCGTCCACCATCGTGTGTGCAGAAGTGTTTGTCTTGATCAGGGGAAGACAGTTATCGCTGCTGTGACGTCAGCTCACTGAGCTAATATGCCCGCAACGACGGCCAGTTGGACGTGTGACGTCACAGCGGGCAAGAGGAAAGGCGTGCGCGACATCGCAATTTTATGTGAACAGTCATGTTATACAGAACAGAAATTATAACTATTTTGCCTGAGCTAGAGGAGAGCTATACAGAACAATTAGGTGGACATTTTCCGACATTCGGCGTTTCGCTTTTCTTTAACTTGTTTATCAATGTTAGGACGTAAGGTACGGCACATTTGTAACCGAAGACTACATGTTAGATTGTGATCTGACAATGTGCTTCGGGATTTTGACTTAGAAAGGTTCATTTGTTCGCACACATACGTAGAACCAAACATACATAATATTCGTGCAACAAGGGCATACAACCTCAGAAATCTGGTTTGAGGAACATTCTTATAAAAGTCAGCCAAGTCTTCCTCGTGTTTATACTTGTCCTTCAGCAAATCGTCGCACTGTAAATTTACCAATACAATTTGCTACCTGCTAGAAACATACTTAACATCCAATAAATATGGGGTCGCAAAGACCTGAAACGTATTTGACAGTCTTTCTACATCTGGAAGCCTGGTCTCAAACTGGTGTGAAACACGGGAAACTGAACACAAACATAAAACCACTACACAACGTCATCAGAAACGCAAAATAAAAACAAAATTCGCACTAACGCCGTTAAGATCCCTCACACAACAAATAAACACCCTCAGACTAGGCTGAAGAGGGTTCTTCCTAAATAGCCCGGGCGTGTTGTAAACATGCCCAAATAACGTTTTTCATATTCATTAATTTTCGTGCAGGTAGCGCCGCTGATCTATGCAGCACAGCAATACACCACCCTCGCCTGACGTCACACGAGCGTACAAGCTGGCTCTTCGTTTAAATGCGTCACACGGCCCGAAGTTGTCTTCCCCTGGTCTTGATGATCTCAATAAATAAACACTATGAAACATAAACTTACCGCTTCTGCTGCTAGATGAACGAGAGAGAAAAAGGTTTAATCGTAGACTGACAATTTGATGCAGCACTCTTCGAGTTTTTTTTTCATAAACTGATTTTCGATCTGCTCCTGAAAGTTAGCACCAGGAGTACATCACAGTTAGGACAATTATACGCACCTATATGATAGCACACGTGATTCATTAGAAACCATCCTCATTTTTACGAATCTGGCGCGGTTTCAAAACACGATTAAGTTAACTGCGCAACTATCACAAATCCCGCACTCGCTGTCATTTGACATGTTCAGCTGCACATGGGGACGGAAGTCAATCCAGACATCGAACACGTGTTCTCTCCTTGACCTTCTGACGTAGGTGCGTATAAGCTATAGCCAATGAATCACGGTGCACTGTAGCGTAAATAAAATTGGGATCAAACTTCCCACCCTTATTGTAGCGTGGGCAAGCGTATTTATATTTAATACGTATAACTTTGTTTAGCTGTTTTATTATCATCATAATCACCATCATCATTACTATTATTACTGCTAATATTATTATTACTATTAATACTATTACTACTATTATTGTTGTTTTTGTTACTACTATTATTACTTCAAAAAGTATGACAGAACCGTGGATAGAGTGATAATTTATGAAACAAAAGATTCCTGGATTGAATCTCGATTGAGAAACCAGACTTTATGAAAATAAGTGTAAGAAGATGTACAAAATGTTGAATGTTCATTAACCAGGTAGTTCATATTGGACACCAAGCTAGATGGCTCCGCGGTAACGTGTGAACCTTGCATTCGGGAGGTCGTGGGTTCGATTTCCTAGGCCAATCTTCCTGACCCATGTATTTTTTCGGGGTTTCCCCGGGTTACATCCCCCGAATTTCCGGTCTTTCCATTTCTTTTCATTGATAATTTAATTCATCCTTCATCCCGTTTATTCTTCCAGAATCACAAGTGTCACCGAAGGTGTAAAGTTCAGCTTAGCAGGGATAATATGCACTCAGGAACTATTTCCGTCCCTCATCCGTGGGATCCGGGTGGAAAATGGGACGGCATCTGGGGGCGCTGGATCCCGCGGCGAGATCTCCCTCACTTCGAGGTGTCCTGAAACTTGGCATATCATAGAGATCTTTGTCGAAGTCCGTGCCGTTAGTCTGGATCTGGCCGCCTTGTGTCTCCTCTCACCTCACCCATCCTTCCGGGGCTGCTCCCTTGGGGGCAAAGGTGCAATTAGCCTGGCTTCAGTACCGAACCCCTTCCGTATCTCTCCTACTCCTCTTCGTATTGGATGGTGAATAAACGAAATGCTTAAAATGACGCTCAAATGAGCCCCGGGGTCTCTACAGCTTAATTACCGACATTTGTCTCCTCAGGATAAAGAAAACCCTGGATAAAATCTTATCGAGATTCGAACTCGGGACCTTTTATGAAGATCTTGTTTGAAGCATACAATTCATGCCAAATAACCTTTTGAGGCATTACCATTTCCGATAAATTCTTTGTTATTAGTTTGAATTTTCAAGTATTGCTCCGGACAGATCGCATTGCATTTGTTTATTTGCGACCAGCGAAGGAATCACGCGTGACCTGCATAACAGATGTACAGGATATGTAGGTAAACACGATAACAGTGCTACCAATCCATGCGCAGTGCCAAAATGTCCCAAGTAATATTAGATACTTATACGTAAATTTCACATTCTGAGGTCCCCTGAACCGAAAAAAAAATGTGTGAGAGAGAGATTATCTCCAAAAGAATGGAAAAAAAACTGTCTTTTTATTTAACAAAAATATTGACAAACAGACTCATTTATGAGCATTCGGAAGCTTTCACGGCTGGAGTCAGAATTTTACCTAGAGGTTTCTTCCGGGCTGTAACTGAACCTTCACCGAGAAGACCAAGACCACGCCACCGATGATGTCCACTGCAGGTGTGGACGAAACATCTGGGCCTCTAAACACCAACAGACCACGGCTTTTAAGCCCAGAAGAAACCTCTACCTATAATTCAAACTCATTTGTGCTGAAAAACATCAACACTGAACTATTGCTGTAACATTTCCCACCCATCTCCACCTCCCTTTTTCAGACAGCATCCCTAAAAGAATGAACAAAATAACTTGGTATTTTTACAAGTATTTATCAAATACAGCCCGTCCAGTTCGTCGTGACATTCCCCCACTCCTGGAGCATAGATGCGCCATTTGCATAATAGGAGAGATGATTAGTATGTCACTTGCTCTGGCTGTGATAGCTACACAATATCTGTGTAGCCGAATGGTTAGGCCGTTCGCCTACCACCTAGGCGGTCTGGGCTTGATCCCAGGGACCCGCATGTGATATTGGTGGTGGATGAAGAGGCGTCTGGGCGGGTTTTCTCCGGGTGCTCTTCTTTTCCCTGTCACTCATTCCACTAATAACTCCATCACCACCTATTCATCCATCGATTTCGCCTGCATTTCATATCATCTTCTCTCTAACTCTCATACCTGATGCTTGGCTGATCACCCGCTTCCGGTCCATAGGTTCCTGTGCTCCCTGACAGGCGTCTGACCCTATGCTTGTAAGTCCTAAGAGGTGTCCTGCATAATGGGAGGGTAACCAGGTAAAGAAGAAGAAGAAGAAGAAACAGACACTATTTTGTGTATCTGACTGCCTGAGTTGTGATATCATCCCTTATTCCCCACCACTCCAGTTACTTCTAATTTCTTTTCTCTTGCACATATGAAGTGTCAGGACAATCTGGACGAACTGTAGTTTCAGAAAATAGGCCAGTTCATACGAGTATTTACAAAGCTTCCAAATGGCCTCTCTCCAAACAGTTTTCAACCCCTTGCCCATTAAGGGTACTACTTTGTGGTATTTATTTATTTATTTTCTATTTAGTACATAAATTCTTAAAGTATTCTTCTGTACATATCCCACAGGATCGTCTTTGGAGGAAAACGCGTTCTCTCGTCCCAGGTTCTCAATGCATCGGTGTTGATGGAAACAGAAACTTTGATTACTACTGGAATGGTGCGTAGAATTTGTTTGAATTGAATGTATTATCTTCAGGGGCATAGCATCAATGGATGTGGGTGATAACTTGCATACCTTGCCAGTTTTCCTTAGTTAACTTTTTCTATTATGTATACATACACTAATCCAATTGGCGTAATGCTTGCTGAGGAGTATGTTTTGAACAATCTGCTATGAATTAGTGTTGTTAGCGTATCATGCTAAGCATTGAAACAGAATGGCTGGTGATTGTGCTTGCCTCGCGCTAGTCCCACCAAACAATGTGCGCACACAATGGATGCAACACAGAAAAGTGCATCTTGCTTGTTAATGTTAAAGGGGTTTAAAGCTAAGTATTTGAGTATTTTGTTTGGCAGTTAAGGTTAATTTTATATTCTTAACTTCTTCTGTATGTATCAGAGTACAACAAGCAACATTTTGAATTGTACTGTGTGTGAACGTGTAAGAGAAAAATATGTCAGGAAACTGAAAGCATTTGCAGAAATGGTTTTATTATATATTTCTATATAGGCACCCCCGTGGACAAAAAAATGTGTCATGTCTGGATCACATACATACTTACAGACATGCCTACATACGTACCAAGAGACATACATACACACATACATGAGAGACAGATGGGCAGGCGGCATACCTACCTACTTGCTGAAAACTGCAAGTTATTTCGTGTTCGTGGAGTTGTTCTCTGCTGTTAAAGTAGCCTGGCATTCCAGACATGACTCTTTTTTTGTCCACAGGTGTACATACATTGTCCACAGGTGAAAGAGAAAAAAGAAATCCTTAACCAACCTACAAAAGTGGACCAAAGAAAATTTATAATGACTGTTAATACAACAAAATCAAACTACCAAATCTTTTCACTAAGAAAAAAACCACTAAAATAAAATTAAATTTTGAGGTTCAACAATTACCAGAAACAAAGGAAGTAAAGTATTTAGGAGTTACATTTGATACCAAACTTACATGGACCAAACAAATAGAAAATGTAATACAAAGAGCAGAGAGGCGTCTTTCACTGTTAAAACGTCTAACAGGAATGAAGTGGGGATGTTCCAGAGCAACTCTTAACACAACATACAATGTATATATAAAGCCATTATTTACTTACTGCAGTGAAGTTCTTGTAACAGCAAATACAAAAAAAATTCAAATCTTTCAAAACCAAAGTCTGAGACTACTTACAGGTGCTATCAAAACCACACCAATAGCAGCTATGGAAATACTAACCAACCAATACCCCACTGAATATGAAATAGAAAAAGCAGCTCTTATTCAACACGAAAAGTTGATCAGACTCCCATTCAATACATGGCACAAGAGAAATTTTACACATACACTAAAGACTCAGGAGAGCTTTCTTTCCAAAATTTAAGACATCAAGAAGAATGTATACATTCCTAATTCAAAGGAAATCTTCATATCTAAAGTCAATCCAACACAAACATTAGACATCACATATTATTATTATTATTTACACCTGACAGAAGAAGTTAAGAAAAGTGATACTCCAAATAGTATTCTAAAATTATTGGCGTTAGAGACAATCCATACTAGATTTCCAGAACAAGAATGGCTCCACAATTATACTGATGGATCATTGATATCAAACCGAAATGGAGCAGAGGCTGGAGTCACTTGTTACCTCTTTTCGTATTACAAATCTTTAAGTTATGGAACTACAAACTTTGATGGAGAAATTGAAGCAATTCGAATGGCCCTATAAAATCTTTTGTATAGAATTTCACATTTTCAGCAAGCAGTTATTCTCTCAGATTCCAGGACGGCAATTATAGCAATTACTTCCAAGTTGTCACCAAAAAACCAAACAATTATAGAATGTTGGAAAATCCTTACCCGTCTAAAAGCACTTCAAAAACACCTAGTCTTCCAATGGATACCAGCTCACTGTGGACTGAGTGGTAATGAGAAAGCTGATTTTCTTGCAAAAAAGGGTACCAGCAGTGTACAGAAATCTATAGCTACTGTAGCATTTTATGCAGCTAAAAGATTAGTCAACTCTGAATTCAAAACAATTATTACAAAATATTACTATGAAAAATCAAAAAATAAAAGATGAGAACTACCAAAAATTCAAACTGTAATTCCTGAGTATCCTCGAAAAATGGTAGTTGCAACCTTCAGGTTGATTAAAGGACATGATTGTCTGACCATTTAAACAGAATTGGGATATATTCTTCACCATTCTGTCCTCTATGTGATCTGCAAGAGGAAATGGACCAAGACTACCTTCAAATATGCCCGGCCACTTCTAGTGCCCCATCCATCAGTGAAAAATATTGGAGAGCAAGAGGATTAATGACTTCATTGTCAGAAATCCAGCATTAGCTAACAACAACATTGAGAATAGGGGAATCGGTAGGCTTAAGGAATAGTCAAATGTTTTAAGAATGGGTCGCTATATAATGGGTTTAAAATTCCATTCTCTTTACAAGAGAAGAAAAACATAAATAATGACTTCTGAATTAAGAAATGTATAAGTATTTTAAAATGCATGCTCATGGGGGAAACATATTCACCTCTGGTTTCTGAGGTTACAGTTTTCCAAACCCAGTAGAGGACAATGGATGTATTTGGACGTAAAAATTCATAGCATGGCTTCCTTCAGAAGAGAAGTGAAGTCAGTGGTTTTGCGTCATAGATTTATGGCATGTAAGTATAGAATGGGGGTGGTGCCATGGGCAAGTGGCTAGACCTATCACCAAGGTGGCCCGGATTTGATCCCAGGTACCCGAATGTGGTATTTGTAGTGGATGAAGCAGCATCTGGATGGGTATTCTCCAAGTTCTCCAGTTTCCCTCACCATTCATTCCACCAATTGCTCCATCATCACCTTATCACCTTTCATTCCTCAATTTCACTTGTATTTCATATCATCCTCTTCCTCGCTTTCATACCTGGTGCTGGGCTGGCCATCCCCTTCAGGTCTTCATTCTGTGCGGTCAATAATTTCGTCTGTTCCCGACAGGCGTCTGACCCTAGGCAATGGCTTGTAAGTCCTAGGGGGTGTAAGTCCTACATAAGGGGAAGGTAATCAGGTAAAGAAAGAAAGAAAGAACCTTTCAATGTTAGAAGTTTAAGATTGGAGTATAAGGTTTAGATTATTCACACCAAGAGAAGGAAATCCTCTGCCTGCTATCTCTTATTTCCATGCTCAACCTTCTCCTTGCCTGCTTTGCTCTGAAGCACGTGCTCTAGTTTTATTCATACAGTCTAGTGTGTGAAATCAGGCACACAACAAGCTTTGCCTGGAGACAAACTGTAGATTGGAAACTTAAGGACATGTATTTATTTACACTGATCGATGAAAACAGTGAATAATTTTTATTATTTATTTCTACAGATGGTGGAACTTCCCGTAGCGCATGTGGACAAACCTATGCTGGAAATGTACCCTTCTCAGAATCAGAAACAAGAGCACTGAGAGACCATGTACTTTCAATGAATGGTCGTGTGAAAATGTACTTAAGCCTTCACAGTTACGGAGGTGTAAGTGTGGTGTATAAGCCTTAATTGATTAATACAGTTCACAGTATGTAAGTTGTCTCCTCTGCTGTATAAACTAGAAAGACCATTGCGCTATATTAAAAAATTTGATAAATTTTCACTAGAAATACAAGTTTTGAGGCCTAGTGCATAAATAATATTAAAAAATCTGATTTATTGCACTCACATGACTTTCTTTTTTGTGTTAGTTAAGATAATCATTTGCAGAAATTGTTTTATTGCTTATTTTCTTAGAGGTGCACGGAAAATATGGGAGCTTTGAGCTATAATCAAATTTTTTAAAGCTTTGAGATTCTGTTTTCTTTGCATGGCTAAGATATAAAAAAATGAATAAGGATCTCGTACTTGATAAAGGTTTAAGTATTCCAAAACTCACACAAATAACAAGGAATATCTTTAAAATGGTTCACTCCACAAAAAAAATTCATTCAGACCTAAATTTGTGTTTTAACAAGATTTACATTTTTTGTAGAGTAAGATTTGGTCTATCTCTTATGGTTTACCAGTTATGCAAAAGTTGTCAAGAGTAAACAGGACTGGATGAGCTGTAGCCAGAAAATTTAAAATATACATTTCATTTATAAAAATATCTTAAATGCGGCATTTTAATCAAATCATAGAGCCATTTTCAAGAAAATCAAAGTTTTCAAAAAATTTTCCTTTTAAAGGGTAGTTGAGGTTGGAGAAATTTTCTTCAAAATCTTCGTGTTGCATCCTTGAAAGAATTAAACCTAAATACCAAATTAGGTTTTTAGCCTACTTTTCATTTTTGAGTTACATTGTTCACAGACACAAATTTTGACATTCAAACACAATCAGTTTGTGAGAGAAATGAATTCATAGAAGGAAGGCGTGAAACATGTTTTCTTCCTGACTGTTGATATTAATAATACTAAAGATGATGATGATGATGATGATGATGATGATGATGAGGATGATGATGATGATGATGACGACAACGATGATGATGAGGATGATGAAGCACTTATTTATAAATAGTGAACACCATCAAAGAGCATGATTATGATTTTTTTCTGCCCTTTAGAATATTTGTCTGTCAGACTTCTTCTGCATGGATTTACACTTATTGACAGCTTTCTTGCAAATATTTATAATGATTAATGGATAGAGAAAATATAGTCAGCTTTACAAATCAGATCTTTTTAATATTATTGTTTTTATTTTCAGATGATTCTGCATCCATGGGGTTATATAAAAGCACTTCCCCCAAATGGAAAGGAAATGGTTAGTAAAAATACATTTATTTTTCAAGTACTGTACAGCATGAATACATAAGTACTACTAAGGTTTTATGGTTATGAAATAATGAAATTAACATAAAATTTGGTTCAGCAGCCTAGAACAGGGACCTCATATTTATCCTAGGACATGAAAGTAAGGTTGAATGTCAACTTCAATCTGGTAAGATGAAGTGCAGAAGTTAGATATTGTGACAAATGAAAAACCAGTTATGTTTTTATTTCACTTTATTTCTGATTCACAACTCATGACCTAGCAATTCACAGGTGTTCTGTTGTCTTGTAACCTTGACAAAAATAAACAGCACACAACTGTTTGCAGCTTGCCTTGAGAATTAACTACTGACTGGCTTAGTAACTAAAAACTGACTGTGACAATAAACTTACTAAAACTGATTTCTCTGTCCATAGTGACACACTTACAAAGCTGAGAATTAAGTAAAATAGAGCCATGGTTATCCAAGCCCTAATTGAACAAGTTTCAGGTTAACCAACATGACGTTTTACAAAGTATGTTATGCAAATTTGAGTTTTTTATTTTGAGTCACTTATTTACACACACCTTCACTACTAACTGCTTTTTTAAGCGGAAACGTTTTCAGGACCATTCGATCCCATCATCAGCCGTTGGGTGACTGACATTATCCTCTTGTTCCTTTTCTCTGTTGTCTCTATTCTGCTGCCATCTGGTGTTAGGGTTGCAGAGCTTTAACACTTCATTCAATGCTGGTATTTCGAAATTAATAACTTTATTACTGTTTTTGATTATGTACATTTTTTCCCAAATATTCAGTTCTATTGGTGAATTAATAGATTTTAACAGTTTTATATTAAGGCCGATGTTGTGGTTTTCAGTCCAAAAATGATGTGCCACAGCAGATTTTTCAATTTGTTTTAATTTTATGTTTCTTTGGTGTTCCTTAAGTCTTATATCCAAATTTCTCTTTGTTTTCCCTATGTAGCTTTTGTCACAACTATTACAGTTGATCTGGTAAATCCCCGATTTTTTATTGTATGGGATGGTATTGTTTAGTGGCTTATTAAGCAGGTTTTTTAAACTGTATTGATTTTGCGGTGCTAGTTTTATGTTTAGTTTCTTGAAGATTTTTTCAAATTTTCTGAAGGCCCAGGGATGGTACGTGAATTTCTTAAATCACCACTCACAAACAACTGGAAATTAAAAAAGCAGTTAGTAGTGAAGGTGTGTGTAAATAAGTGACTCAAAATAAAAAACTCAAACTTGAAGAATACTTCACTGTCAATAGTGCTTCTATTTTTAATATTCATTATGTTATGCAAAGTTATTAAATGTCATGGAAAATCAAGAAACTTTGCCCATAGAGCATAACAACCTTAGCCATGCACAGCTAGCTCAAAGATTGACAGATGAAACAATTACTGAAAACAACGCAGTCAAGTGGATCAATGCAGACAAACAATTGGAAGTGATTGATGAGGTGATAGCAGAGGCAGTGAATGTAGTGGCTGAAGAAAATGAAAGTGAAAGTGACAACGAAGACATTGAAATGGAAAATGAGAAAATCAGCCAAGGTGAATGATGCAAAGTGATAGAAAAGACCATGGAGTACCTAGAACAACAGTCAGAGACAACTTCAACAGACCTTCTGCTACTAGAACAATGGCGTGAAATGATGGCAAAGAAGTGAGCAATATACTGAAGTGTACATAGATTCATTAACTGTTATAATTTCAATCAGGCGCTTAACTCAGCTGAACTAGGGTCCATAATGTGAGAGGAAAACAGTATTCTTTCAGTTGCCATGGTGACAGCTTTAAGTTACAGGTTATGGCAGTAAAATATTAATTTTACTATCACAGTTTGGCTGCTGTATGTGAATAAAACAAATACATTAAAACATTGAATCCAACTTGAAACCTTCAATAGCATAATTAGGATTTGAATCATGGATTTTTAGCTTTCTGTCAGTACTCTACCACTGAACTGCCATTGCATGCATGAAACCTTCTCATATGATGCAAGTGTCCTACTAACCTTTAAGGTGACCTCAATATACAGGTTGCTCTTTAAGTTCCTCCACAGTAGTGGAATATGCAATAGTGGATATCGGAATGTGGTGGTAACCTTAACTCGATGCTTTTATGATAGTACAGTGGTGGGTTAGTTGGAGTAAATTTGGAGAAAGCAATGGAAAGAGAAAACGAGTACGGGGTGGTGCACAAAATGTTGTACCATTTGTTTTACACATTAGTTTGTATTAAACTAACACAGCAATGGTACAAGCTGCTAAGTAAATAAGTGAATTGTTATGGTAAACAGATCTTTATCTTCTCAGATAGCCAGTCAGCACTTAGGCTCTAAGTAGCCATAAGGTAATATCAGGCAGTGGCGGCTCGCAGTCAAAATTTTAGGGTAGGCAAAGTGTAACAGTAACAACAAACAACAACAATAACAATAACAACAACAACAACAACAATAATAATAATAATAATAATAATAATAATAATAATAATAATAATAAACAACCCCGTTTATCCAAATATAGGGGGCGAAGTCATTGCGGATAATGCAAACAATATATTGTTTGGTTGTTTAATAAGAGCAGAGTGAATGAGTGTGACTTACGGACCAATTACCGCCAAAACTAAAATCACGAGTGTCGGCAGACTTTTTTCCAGGGGGGGGGGGGGGGGCACATGTTGGAAATTGGCAATCATATAATATTAAATCATTATTTTACTGTCAAAATTTATAGTATTTGTTGCAGATAACCGTATTAATTTGTGCTAAACAAAAATTGTTCTTTACATCAAAATTAAAATAATAGTTTAAAAGTCAGTAACTGACTGCACATTAAGTTCACCAACTTCCAAGGGGGGGCCGTGGCCCCCCTTGCCCCCGTTTCGCTACACCCATGACTAAAATAGATTAAGAAATTGAAAAATTGCCTGACTGCAGCTTTGTGTTAAATAGCTAAAACACTCCTCTTTTCATTGAAAGTGCGCCGCGAAAGCGAAATTTGTAATAGTTCACTAATTAAGTCGGCCATACTGGTATTACACAGAGATAACGACAGATTCAGATCTCTGAGATCTTCGTTCGTGGAGTATGGCTGTTCGGAAAATGTCGCATAAATTTGGATTTGGGCCGGCAAGTGTTCGGACTGCTGGCAGACGCGTCTACGCATGCTCGGAGTGCATATACAGACCAAATGTTTCCTTATCCATGTTCAAGGGCCTCGTACTGAGGAAATGGGGCCGGGCAGGCAGAGGTCAAGCTAGCTGGCTCTTCACTACCCAGGTTCCATGCGTACCATTTCTGCCGCGCGTTTCAAACACGCAGCGCAGTTTTGATGTATCGGAATTGAGATTAAAGGATTTGACCATGCGCTGGTCATTATAACCGAGAAAACTTTTCTTGAACTGCAATTTAGGGGAAAATGACGGTTCAAATGATAAAATGCACAATCATAGTTAAACATTATTTGTTGATGTATTACGATAGGGTAGGCAGTGCCTACCCTGCCTACCCTGAGGAGCCGCGCCTGATATCAGGATGGTTTTAAATTGCTTAAACATGATCACAAGCCTGGAGAACAGAACAAGGTTAACTCATCTGGGTTCCAAGCCATAGTGGCATAGAGGGAAATGAAAAGTCTGATGAACTTGCAAGACAAGAAGCCGCTTCAAAATTTATTGAACCAGAACCAGCTCTAGATGCATCTCCATGTTTGGTAAGAGAAGCTATTAAGAACTGGTCCAAAGAAGAACACTATAAAACCTGGCTCAAAACTGCAGGAAATAAGACATGGTAAACTATTTCTTAGAAAACCATGTAAGGAAATGGCTGGAAGTTTACTTATATATAATAGACTTCAGCTTAGAGCAGTTACTGCTTTTGTCACAGGATATGCTTCTGTGAAGCAACATCTAAACACAGTAGGAGTTCTTCATGGTAACGTAGATTGCAGATTGTGCAAGAAAGAAACTGAAGGATCCCAGCATATTTTCTGTTCCTGTGAGGCCTTGACTTACAGGTGATACATTACTTTTGGGAGAATGTTTTTAGAACCAGAAGAATTTAACATTATACCAGTTCTAAGACTGTGTGAGGCAGCTGTAATGAACTGGATATAATATTATACAGTAGCACAATAAGCCCACAGCTGAAGTGTGTCCAGAAAAATGAAGGAAATCTGTATGAAATAAGACAAGACAAGTAAGTTGTTAAGCATTTAGATATTCTTATTTGCCAAATCTTTAATTCCATATTATACTAACCTTTAATAATAAAATAAACATATTTTTATATTAATTGTCTCTGATGTGAGACTGCCTTTGTGGTTTACCAGGAAAAAATACGAACTAACTTGAGAATTTAATGCCATTCTGGCAGTTTGTCACAATAGCTCAGTGGTAGAGCGTCCGCCCGGCAAGCGGAAGGTCTGTGGTTCAAATCCCAGTTGTGGCATTGAATTTTTAAGTTCCAGTTCTACCTCTTATATTTTTATATTGTTTATATTGTAAAAGTAATAAATTGTAGCATATTTTTCTAAGAAAAGGAAATAAAATCCATGCAACTACAGTCAAATGTAATCCTAGCAGCATCTGTGTGCCATGACACCACTTATTTTACTTTGGCCCTCCCTTTCCTTTACCATAGGCACACTTGGCTGTGGTTGCTCAATTCGAACCACTGATATTTGTCTTTGGCTGGATGGCCAGTCCAATATGTCTTGCTTTAATGCTCACAACTATTCAAATCACTCCAGCCATATAAAATTATGAACATTATTGATCAAATCTTAAAATGTTTAAAACCAGGCAGGGGACCTTGATACTGTGGATACCTTGGTACTCTCGATACTTGGTGGTATGAAATTATGCCCAGTACTTGGAGGTGGTAGCACTGCTACTTGCCAAGCGGGGGATCTGGATTTGACTCCTGGTACTGGTGTGGGAATTTTCTCCTGCTGAGAGACCTGGTGCTAGGTGTACTCAGCCTCGTTGGATCCCTGAGGGACCAATTGAGGAGCTACTTGATTGAAAACTAGCAGCCCCTGGTCAAGAAGACCATATAACCAGCCTGAAGGGACCATAACTAAAAATATGCCTATATTCCATTTCTATAACAATTTTAAAAACATTAAAAGCATAAGTTATATAACTAGTATTTATATAGGATGCAAAAGAGATGTTAGCTTGCCTGCAATACTTGCAGGAAAACTGATTCTCCAGAATCTCATGAGTGATGGTAAAGTTATGAAAGAACGCCCTGAAAATATATTTTGTTGATTTACTAACTTGTATGTAATCATGGAAATACAAAGAGGATATTACGAGTATTTGAGCATTTTCATTAAAATATCTGTTCTTTTCTTTGTAGACTAAAGTTGGCCTGCAAGCTTCCAAAATCAGCGTAGAGAATGGAGGACCAAGTTACAAAGTTGGAGGTTCTGCTACGGTGCTTTGTAAGTAATCATTTAATTATAAATTTAAATATAACAAGTTTGAGGCATTGTTATAAAGATTAAACAAATATGTATTGAATTTTCTGTAAATAGTCAATGAATTTCTCTTCATTTTTATTGTGTTTTACATAAATAATTCATAAGATATGGACAAAATCTTCAGGGTTCATTAAAATGTAGTTTGTGCAAAAAAGTTGTTTGTAGCATTAACCATTGCTGAAATGTTCACTTAGTTATTCCAGAGTAAGGTTTATTTTTTAGAAAATGTACGATTCCTCATTTTTGCCTTCTCTATTAACTGAATGCCCTGTCGCTCAATTACATAGAACAACAGTGCAGTCACATGTATCTACAGAATTGGATTCTATATGACATAATTAGAAACAGAAAAATGTGGATTTGGCTAGATCGCCTGACTACTAACAGTACTTCTCTCTGAGCTCTAACCAACTATAGAAAACATCAGCAAAGAAGTACAAAACACAGACTGGAACATATGAGCATGGATGAGACCTATTTATTTATTATTTATTTTCATTTTAGGATTATTTACAGTCAATTGTTAAACAACATTATGTTATATTTTATATATGTATATGTCATGTCCTATTTAATCCTTCATTGTTAAATTATGTTGTTCATTATCTCCTAGTAAATTTGTTCAGTTTTCTATATATATATATATATATATATATATATGTGTAAACGAACATATTGGAAACAAAATAGATATTAATACAGTCTGCTTTATAAAATAGGTATCAGATTTCCTAAATAAAGAGTAATATTTTGACTATGAAGTTATGAAGACTTAAATAATATAAGGCAGCCAAAAAACACACCTATTCTTGTAATCACATAATATGCAAAAAAAGACTAAAAATGTTTGGGATAGTTCCAGAAATAGAATTTGCATTGAATAATCAGTATAAGCTCTCAGTTGGACAGCACAACAATGAAGTGGAAAAGAACAGAGCTTTACTTTCTCATTTTGAACGGGCTGTGTGTTTTCTAAGAAAATAGGCATTTGCTTTTCACGGTCACAATGAGAATGAAGGAGCTTTAAACTGAGGCAGTTATATTGAATATTTAAATAAATGAGCAATATATGATGCCTCTCTTAACCCTGGAACACTAACCCTATTCCTATAGTACATAAACACTAAGCCTCGTAAAATTTACTACTGTTTATTTCTATTGCAAAATACATTACTATTATCTCACAAATGTTTATGCCTGCCTCATAAAATATTATCTTGACTCATTTAAATTGTTATGAGACAACAAAGACAGTCCTATCTCGCCTCACTTACATCAATTTGTGCAGAGATTTGCCCCATGTTCTTTGCAGTATCCATGGCGGCATTCTTTGCCTAGTTAGAGGAGAATTTTCATCATTGCTCATACACATATCAATATTTCGTCCTGCCATATCTTCACCATCTGTATCAGTCATCATTACATCATCAGACTCCACATTATCAATTTCTTCGTCGTAGCTAAAATCAATTTGGGGGCTACTATCTTCTTCAAGAAGCATTGCCATAATCTTTTTTTCCAAAATTTGGGTCACCTGCACGCAGAATACTCATCAGAAATGATTGACAGCAATGATTCAACTGCTTTCCTGAATTCATATTATTACAAAAATAAATCTGCTTCCTTATGAAATTCTGGATACGTGAACACTAATCGTCGTAAAATTTACGACAAAGCACTTACTAACAGTGCACTGTTGCACCCGATTTCAACAATGCACACCCACTGACCAAGCTCTTCAAAAGCTAGGAAGCTACTGAAAAGGAAATAATTGTGGCGCGAAAACTATAGGAGTAAAAGCAGGATTGCCAATCATGCGTCGTAAAAATAACGAGGCTTAGCATTCTAGGGTTAAAGTGCACTTAGAAAAATAGACTATTTTTCGTGCAACTTCCCCTGATGTTCAGAATACCTTAATTTCAAATGTAAGTGCCATCATGACAAATGGAATTAAGAAAGACATTTCTGATGCCTTCTTTGTTTACTTAATATTAGATGAAACTCCGGACATTAATACTGGGAAACAACTCTGTACCGTTCGTTACATAAATGTTAACGGAAATGTTGAAGAGAGGTTTACTTGATTTACAGATGTCAGTTCTGACAGAAAAGCAGATTATCTTTTGAATCATGCTCACAGTATTATTGAAGATTTCCTTCAGACAATGATGAAAGATGAAAACTCTGAAAGGCAATTTTGTTTAGGCTGGGTCATATTTTAATGAATTTTACAATATTTGTTGGGTTACATAACTGAATCTGATAGTCACGCTATGCCACTGGATTCCTCAATTACTTTTTCCAGGTTAGCCAAAAACCTCAATAAAAGATTAACTAAATGGCTCCTTCTGTTATTATTTACAGAAGTCTTTAGTGTCAATGCTGGCCCTACTTCAAGCATTTAGCACTTAAAGTTACTGTTTGAGTTGGTTAAACACAAAAGTAAACCGGTATGATAACACTAGAGAACAGTAACAAAGATAACGCAATGCAGTTAAGTGCAGAAGTAGTAACAGTGGAGTATGGACAACAATGCTCAGTTGTTACTTAGGGAAAGCACAGACCCTCTTGACTCAGACCATTCATAGCACTAGATTCCAGAGCTCAAGATAAAGTGTGTGAGTAGTGTACCTACATGTCTGCAATCATTTTCTTCACTTAACTTCATGTAGGTTAAAAAATAAGCTTTTGCAAGACAAAATTGCAGAGGGGTTAGAAAGAGCAGTGAATAGAAACACTCATGTAAATGGAACAATTCAGATTTTTGACATAAATTTTACAGATGTGGCAGCTGGAGGAAGTGATGACTGGATGCTAGGAAGAGCCAAGGTTCCCATGGCATACACCATAGAGTTAACGAATCACGCTAAAGGATTTGTATTACCAACCTCAAAGATATATAATAGTGTAGCAATTTTTTTTAAAGCCCTGAATGCATTTTCCCAACATACAATAGATAACTGGACAGATTCAATGTAGATGACCAGAAGTATATGCTATGAATGTGTTTGAAATCCACAAAACAATACCAAAAGTTGGATGTCTGTTCCTATCTTAACTATTGTTGATTGCATACTGCATTTCTAATGAGTAATTGGTAGTACACATTGATAAAAAATGTTTATGTTACATCTAAAGTAAGAACAAATTAGAAACTGAAAGCTTCACTTATCTTAGTAATATTGCAAGTTCTTTGGTGCTGACACTGTTTCGAGTTGACTCCAAATGCTCCTTGGACCCTAGTTTATAAGTTATTAGCTTGAAATTTTCAGGAGAGCTTCAGAGATTAAGGTATTAAAATTTGTTATGCACCAGTTAAAAAATATTAATTGAGTTGAAATTAAATATTTTCATAACTCATACTGAAAAAATTGAAAATATTGATAAATTATATACAAAATACTATTTTTCTCTAAAACTAATTAAATCTAAGCAATGGCTATATATTTAACAATTTCTTTATATCTCTATACTGAGCTCAAATTAAAAATTTAGGTGAGATATAATAAACTGTAGGGCAGTTTAGCATATCAAAATGTGACTTATTATTAATAAATATAGGTATTAATAATTTAAAAACGATTTGACATATATAGGTCATTGAAATTTTGTGTATACTATATATTTTACGTTCTGAGTGTGCGGAAAAAAATCAAAGCAATCAGAAGAAAACTAGATTTTTTAAATTTTTATAGTTACATTGCCTTAAGCCGCACCTTGAGCTCATTTGAGCATCATTTCACTCATTCATCATTCGATATGAAATTACATTGGAGGATATTAACATATATATACTGGGTCCCAAAAAACACCAACAATGCACAGTATGTTGTGCAGGATGCCAAACTGATTGGGAATCCCAGTCCGTAAACGCACAGTTTGGATGCTGGATAACATCGAAGTTTGAGAACGAATGGTTGTGACAATTTGTTAAGATTTGTTCTGGTATCTTCATACAGAAGGTATGCAACACTTTAGCCATTTGTGTACTGGGATGAATGACCTGATCATAAGAACAATCTTGCGCATGCACTAAATTCCTCCATAGAGTCATTGGTGTTCATCCTACTGCATTACTTGTGTAGTTTCCAATATAGTAATATAACAGCAATGCAACATGTAACAGTATGCAGCTGCGGAAATGGCCAACATGAGCTCCAGCACACTCTGATGAAAATGTGTGGAATCATCTCAACATCACATACTCAAATCAATGTATTGGTTCAGGTGGACCAGTTTTATGGCCAGACGGTTACCAGATCTGACACCTCTCAACTATTTTCTGTGGAGTTGTATGAAGAGTATGGTGTATAACACTCCTGTAACGTCAGTAGATGACCTTATTTCTTGAGTCCATAGAGCGATTGAAAATCTTTAAAGACAACTGCACATATTGGGTCATGTGCATGAGGCCCAGCACTGCTGATATGGGCTCTACAATGACATAGGAGGAACAGGGTTCGAAGCCCATTTGTAATGTAGGCAGCTCGATGTTGGGTTTATTGATGAAATGTGAACATACACCAATTGCACACTTGAATACACTACAGCATCCAAATTGTGCATTTCCAGACATGGGTTCCTATTTGAAAACTGATCAGTTTGACATCCCACACAACATATTAAGCATTGTCAGTGTTTTTGGGACATCCTGTATATATACAGGTGTAAATGAATAACACCGCATGAATTTTACTGGTGATAGGCAATCAATTTGAGATAGGAAACCTATGGTCTAGGATTACACATTACAGAACTGTGCCTTAAACTTGTTTGAGAGTTTTCATGCCACTGCAGCTATAACGTATGATGAGGAAACAAGCGGACGCATTTCGTAGCCTGTCTATTTAGCGCAATAGTTATGGTGCCCAGACACAAAGGCACAAACGTATTAAAAGTGCAGGTTCAAATACTCATAACCCCATATTTTTTATGCTCTTTTTTCTTTCCTTCTTCATAAGCGCATACTTAATCTAATTTGATTTACACAAATCATTTGTGTTGCTGTAATTTTTCATTTTAACTAATGTTTAAACTTTTTGTTTCAAGTTTAGCTATTATTTAAGCTTGTATGACCTAAGTAGTAGGTACACACTGAGAATTTTGTTTTCACTTAAATGAGATGGTTCAAGCCTAACGCAATGTTGTTGTGTGCTGAAGGAAATAGGAAATGAGACGTGGGTGACTCAAGCCACCATATGGTGGTGTTAGTGTCTTCCAGAGTTATAAATATACCTATTGGCAGTATTAGACATTTGTCATCTAACAGATAGGTATTCAGTGTTTCTTTCGGGAGTTGTACTTTGTGCTATTACTTGCTTCAACGTTTTATGAACTGTTTACAGCAGGCCAACTGTTGGAAGGAACATTTCTGTTATTGACATGGACAAATAGGCTAGTCAGCTTCAGACAGATGGCAATACATAAACCTCCAGCTTAAGTCATCAGATGTGAGAAGCAAAAGTAAACAATACTCTGTGCATTGCATATCATGGCCGTATTTTGCTATTTTAAACCAAACGTACAACATTTCTCTCAAAATGGAAAAGAAAGGAGAAAAAAAAAGTACTTATGTATCACCTCTTCAGGTTTGAACTTGATTTTTCAATTTCATGAGGTCCACAGACAGTCGGCTTAACCACATGGCCAAAGCACACACTTTAGAATGGCCCTATATTTGTGTAGTCGTTTGCCACAACCTTTTATCCATTGCAGTGGTGTGCAGACACATGTTAATTGTCCAATTTAAGCGCTTTTCATAGCGCTACAATTTAAAAGTGCTCCTTCAGAAAGACAGCAGACAGGTTTCACTAAGTTCCTAATAAGCATTATTTTGATTCCATTAAATCACATTGATATATTTCTTTCTGGTTATGATTTATTGGTCACAATCTTGAATTACTTTGAATATGTATAACTTATTAACTTGACGTCATAGACCATTGGTTTCCTGCCTCAAATTGATTGTCTATGAACACTCTATTACTAGAAAAGTTCATGCAGTGTTATTTATTTACATCCTGCATATATATAAAGCAAACAATCATTACACTTTATATTTAAAAACAAGTTTGCTACGTGCCTCAGTTTAATTTACCGACCAGATCTATTTCTTCTTACTCTAATTAAGAGCTATCCTAAATTACTAATTTGAGATTGTTTACAAAATAGTTTTTGAATTACTGCTATCTTTGGTGTCTTCAACCATTTGTTTTGGATAAACTATTCCCACAACTTTGCCTACAATTTAAAATTGTGCTCTATTGTGCCAAAATCTATGTCACAAAAACTATAATCCACAACACCTTGCTCATTAGAATTCACCAGTGTGTATCCTCCTTGTGTATCTTCTCAACATCCACTTAATATGATAAAATCATTATTCTCACAAAAATATATTAACTTCAGTCCTTCCTCATTTATCACTTCATCTTTACTATTCCTCTCAAAATCTCTAGTTTCACTTTCATGTATTTTATATCTCTTGCTTATAAATGCCCTGTTTTTCCATTAGAATCCTCTACCATCATAAATTCTACCATTGGGTATTCATTCCTTACTTAATTCATTTTAAAGTCTGTTTGATGGAAGAGATTCAGATTATGAAACTGAAAGCTTCTTGACAGATTGTGTACTATTGTTAAACATAGTGATTTATTATTTATTGCACAAGAAAAAACTGATTTCACTCTCTAACTTCACCATTTTAAAAATTATTTACTTCAAACACAAGCATTCTTTAGATGTGGCGAATGACCTTGCTAGGATCTGCATGAGTGATGTCATGCAAATTAATGGCAAGGGTAACATCTCTGTTTCCTTCCTTGAAATAAACAAAACACAGCTGATAATGCAAGTAGGCACTGTACTTAATGATACACTATTCTGTGATGTTGATTACATGGAAGGTGAAGACATACTAGTCTAACATCCCTATGGTTTTGTAAATACAGAAGTGAACTTGACAATAAACCACTTCACCACTTCCAGCCATTCACCAAATCTAAAAAATATCCTCTAGTTGCTTGTACATGCTCCTTTGTAGGGCAGAAAAAATTTGAGATGAGATTGTGTGTAGTAGATTAAAATATATGACTTTTTTGTATTAGCTATTTAGGAAAATGTATTAACATAAAAAGGGATGTCTTCAATTGGTGTCATAAATAATTTTTTGATCATGTAAATAAAACATGAAAAACTACTTTGTAAATGAAATGTATCAATCTGTTGGCCTATCCCACTTTTTCTGCACAAAAAGTTAGCTGTATATTGGCTAATCTCAGCTTATTCCTGTGTATTAGTTAAAAGTACACTCCTAACATATTAGGCCATGCTAGCCTAGACTACTTATTTTTCTCTACAGAAAACTGCTAGCATCTCAGCCTGTGCTAACCTATACAAGAATTTTTCATATACAAAGCTGCCTACATGTTTACCTTTGATAATTTATAGTATGAATACTTTTGTTTTTTTAGTTTACCTTTAGTTCATCTAGTTTTATGTCCATTTTTCTATCAATTCTTCATTCATTTTTTTTTCAACAAGCTCTTTATATTCTGTTCCAAAGATCAAGGTCCCAGGTTCATTTCTATCCCCTCCAATTTTAAGCAGTATGTCTGCTTTTATTAACAACCATACCATTGATGCACCTCCTTCCATTTTCTTCTTCTGGTAGTTTAAATTAAATGCACCAATTCTTGCTCTGTACATTTCTGTAGCTGCCTTTGTATCATGTATACAGAGCTATTTACTGACATGTCCATTCAAATGCGACTCAATTAAAAAACTAAAATTATAAGCAATTTTAATAGATTATAGATATTTAAGAAGAGAATGGGGAAGAGAAAAATACTGTGACAAATGACAAGTCTAGTTATTATCTTATGTCTCTTTATTTCCTCTAAAACGAATCACAATTCACAACTTGTGACCTTGCAACCCACAGTTCTGTTTTATCATATCCTTGCACAAACGCAGCTCAACTGTAGACAACTCTCTCTGACAAGTAACTATTATAAGATTTGAAGCTTTAATATCTATACAATTTTTTGAGTTTTGGCCATACTAAACTCCATGATCATCATCAGGAAATTAATAATTAATAAATGGCCATCTCAATTCATGGCCTTCATTGGGAACTGCATAAGAAATAAACGGCCATCTCAAAATCATGGCCTTCTTTTAAGTATTCCTGTCCAAGCTCTGCTCAATCATAGACCATCGTCCCTACTAAAATTATTTGGCTCTAATTTAATTTCAATCCCCTCTTTTACTAGTTTTCATAATGTCAGCTACTGCAGTGTAAATGTTACTGATGTTGGCCATGGAGTTTAGTAATGACAAAAGCTTGAAAAATTTTATACATATTACACAGCTGGTAACTTGAGAAGTGCTAATTAACCTCTTGAGCACTATGGACGTGAAATCACGTCCATTTAAAATGATGGATTAGCGTTATGGGTGTGCGTTTGTGCAGTTAATCCTTACTTATCCCTTATCTAACTCAACTTATTTTAATTTTCCCTTAATGAAACATTTAAGTAAAGTCTATATACTTTACTGACTTACCTTTATATGTTCCTTCTGCAGTGATATGCCTCAAAACAGGGATAAACACACAAGGGCACATTTCCACATTTGCGAATTCCCTTCTTGCAGCACACGAAACACTTTCGAAATGGGCGGGACTTCTTTGCTGTTGGTGGCATCCTTTTAGGATAATGTTTTCCTTGAAGTCTGAGGGGTACAGGGGTTCAGGATTTTCTACCCCCAGTATGAAGAGGCCTCTCAACGTGGTATTGTTCAATTAAGCTGCGAGCTATTGATAGTCGGAAGTCCAGGTAGGTCATTGTCTTGTGTGGGTTTAGAGCTCTCCAAATTACCAAACAATTGTATATAGTTATATCCAGTTGGTGCAAAAATACCTTTTTATACCACTTCTCACTTCAGCTACAAGCAGGAAAGTATATGTATGTATTTCAAGAAAGAAACAAACGGAGCCTGCTATCCAAGTTACGAAACACGCGTAAGCAAAAGTTGCAAACATGCTTTATTCTGATGACTCATAGACCACGCATACAATGAGTTGACTACTGTTTCTTTCAGAGAACTTATATTAGATGCGTTTGAGAGAGGAAAGTTAACTTCACCACAGTAAAGCAAAATAGTGCCATTTTAATGATTTGTTAAAGCAGCTCTACTTTGCTGATAACGTACATGTATACTGCATATAATGAGTGTTATACCAGTTTTTGTTTCATTAAAATAACTTAATATTTACGCAAAACACAGCTGTGTATTTACGAAGCACTTTTAGCACATTTAACAATTTAAATGCCCGGCGTTGGATATTGGTTAGCAGTTCTCGACCTGCAGAGGCTTTAAATGGCCAGCGCTCAAGAGGTTAATAATTAACTCACTAAACTGTCCTTGCTGGCTATATAATCAAGAACTACTAGCAGCTTTTCTGGAAATAGACATTTCTTGAAGTTTCTTGTAAACAGTGTCTGCACATTAAAAGCTTCCAGAAAAGTGTGCAATGGCATTTGTCCTAAGCCACCTATTGTTGCATTGCATAGTGGTGTGAGGTAGCTGACCTTGAGCCTTCTATGAGGCACAGAGCTGTCGAGACAATTCACTGAAATATGCAACAAAGAGATTGTAATGGAATATGCAAGGATACAGACAGATATAATGAATATATGGGGCCTAGAAGGGAGAATGGGGAAGAGGTGTACTAAATATAGTAGACTGTGTTATAATTGGATTATATTCTGAAATGTGATGATGTGGGTAAAGAAAGATTAGAATTTAATACTAGAGAAATGGGAAAATTTTCCAGTTTAGCTAAAAGTTAAGTAGATTTTTAACTCAAGGTTAAGTGAATAAATGCAGAGGGTAGGTAAACATTTAGGAAAAACTAAAGTTTAAAATGGTTAAAAGAAATGAGAAGCTTCTTATTCTTTACCTGATTACCCTCCCCTTATGTAGGACTTACAAGCCAGTGCCTAGCATCAGAAGCCTGAAGGGGAACACAGGAACCTATGGACTGGACAGAGTGAAGACCTAGAAACGGATGGTCAGCCAAACATCAGGTATGAGAGTGAGGAACAGGATAATATGAAATGTAGGTGAAGCAGATGATTGGAAAGGTGATGATGGAGCAATTTGTGGAATGAGTGGCAGGGGAAACCGGAGAACTTAGAGAAAACCCACCCAGACACCATTTAGTTCACAACGCCACCTCTAAATGAGAAGCTATGTGGAGTAAATATGGAAAAAAGGTAATGAGGTCATATTAGGTAAATTTTATGTAACGTTTAAAAAAGATAATAAAAAATCATTCACCATCGCCATCACTATCACCATGTCGGTCTGGGTGGCTCAATTGGTTGGACACTGGCCTACTGAACCCAAGGTCACAGGTTCAACTCTGGCCCAGACTGGTGGTTTTTAAGTATGCTTAAATATGACAGATCCTTGTCAAAAGATTTACTACCATGTAAAAGAACTCCTACAGGATGAAATTCTGGCACACCAGTGATGCTGATATGATCCTGGCCACTGACAACATCATTAAACAACAAAATAAATAAATAACTACCATCATCATCAACTTATACTATAATTTTTCTGTATACAAATATGCCTGAATGTTAGCCTGTCTCAGCCTTTGCTAACCTAAATCCTCATGGTAGCCACAAAGTTTAAAGGCGACTGATAGTTGACTATTACTATTCTTTTTCCTGTTGTACAAATAAATTTTGTGGGTGCAAATGATATTTATACTACTGACTGTACAGCTTGATTTTACAGCGTGTCTAACTACACAATACTGCAAGGCATGGAAAGTCTCTGATTGGATTATGTGTTGAGCCAGCTGCCATTAAATTTTACAACCGCTTTAGTATGGCTTCCTTTGAAAGAGAAATAAAGCTGGTGGTCCATGTCATAGATTTACAGCACATAAAAGAACCTCAAGCCTGATAAACAGGTCTCTGAGCAAAATTAATACCCTGTCTTTATCACCCAATATAGTCAGATGCTCAGAACCATAGCTGTTAAATGAAACTCAATTTTAATTTCTCATCCCATTATTTATATTTATGGAGTAGGAGTGGGACAGACATAGAGGGGGACTCCAGCACCTTGACCTTAGAAATCTTTTGTGTCTATGCCCCAAAGAGATACCTCTGGAAGGGAAGGATGAGGCGAGAGGAGACAGAGGCGGCCCACAGGAGTGTAGACACAGCAGAGGGTAGAAGTCCCTACACTTTCCCAGCTGTAAACTCTCTGACACCAGCCAATACACCAGTGCCCTGCCGGTCTGCACAGAGTGGCACCTGCAGGGGCACCTCTGTAGCACAAGGGCCTCAGTGAGGATATGATCCAGAGCATGGCTTTTGTGACAAGGAACGGAGTTACTCAGAGCATTTCTCCCCCACAATTTTGTACCAAGCTCCTGCTAGTGCTTTCTACCCTGAAATAAACCAAATGGATGAAAGGATGAATTATTAAAGCGTGCTCCACCCTTAAAAGACAGTACACGTTAAATGGAGCGCAGTGTTGCAACATGTACTAGTTGTGAATCTTTCTCCGCGAGCGACTCGAGGTGGCCTGAGTCCTGTACTTACTCCTTCAATTGCTGCTTGACGAGATGGGCACTTTTAACTTTGGTATCCCTCCACGCCTTTGTTACTGTATGACCTAAATTTACAAATGACTCGTCTGTATAAACAATTGACTTCCCCTGGTCCCTAAACCTTTTTATCTTTTTTAGATATTTATGTCGCCATCTGATGATATCGATATCATCTCTTTCTATTAATATGCACTTGTTACCCTTTCTTTCATATTCGAACCCCAACTAAGAGTGGCCCTTGAGAAATTTGGCAGGGTCTCATCACTGTTGAACTGTGACAAAATTATATTCAGCGTGGGTGGAATATTTGCAAACTGTAAAGAATGAACAATTCGCCGCACTCCACCTTGCACTATTCAATCATATTGCGTTAACCTAGCGTTTTGTGTAGTCCAGCCCTTTTTGCTTTCTTTTTCGATGGCGTTCTTAGAGATCCTTTCAATTAGTTCCTTTTTAATCATACACACTACTGCTTCTGAACACCCGATAGCCTTAGCTGTTTCTTTTACTGCCTTACACGCATTTTACTTCAAAAATAATCTAACACATTCATAATTATTTGCAGTTCCTTACTTTATTTACCAACATATCGTCTCTTCCTAGCTTCCCCCTCCATAACTACAAATATTTACAAAAATATTAAACAAATAACGCAATAACAGCTCACAGTTACACACACGACTTCTTTCGAGCTAATGTTAGTGCTGCTCCTTATACTATCTTCTGTGTCAGGCCTGACGCTGAATAGATGAATACCTTTTGTTTGCCTTACTGGATAAAAGAAAGAGATTACTGCCTTTTGGTTTATTTTAAAAACTTTCTCCAACCTTCCTCAACATTTGTTCTCGCTGGTTCCCTGATGTAAACTCAGTAACAAAAAAGTTTCACACTGCGTAACTTTTGCAGTGCACAGATATAAAGTTTTCCGAAAACATTTAATTTAAAAAATTATAACACTTAACTGGATAAACATAGAGAATTCAAAGTAGGCAGGTAGTAGCACTATGGTTTACTCTACCTAAGAAAAAATATAGATGCATTCTAGCAGTTAGTTTGTTAGTTAGTGCGTGATGAGTATAGAAACAGCAAATATCGGACTTCTATTGAAAAAAACGTTTTCTGAAGAAATTTGGACCTATAGAAATGTATAATGACTCTGAAAAGGATATAACCTGATGGATAAAAAAAATTCTGCATAGGATAATGTGTTCAAACCTGAAATTTATAACAAATGAATATTTATACCATGCTATTAGTAATCTGACAACAGCGCGAGGGTAGAAAAGGACGTGGCTATTGGCAACTTGTATGCGCTAGATAGAGACAGAGATGTCCCATTTAACTCCATACTGTCTTCTAAGAGTGGAACGCTATATAGTTATGTAAAATGGAGGGAGAGGAAATTTGGGGGTGAAAAGTAACCTATCTAACGTTCGCCTGGAAATCTGGGAAAACCCCCTCAAAAAAACCATGGGTCAGGTAGGCCAGCCATGGGGATCCAATTAGCAACCTCCCAAATGCGAGCCTCACACATTACCACAAAGCCATCTCGCTTACTAATGAAACTTGGATAAATTAAAACCAGTCTAAAAATTCTGACAGGATTCTAAAAGAAACAGTGGTCCTAAGATTCCATTAGGTAAAGTATTGCACCTGTTAATCTGTCATGCTGTATGGGTCAAACATGTTTCATAGGAGGGGCAGATTTGGTGTTAAAGCAGCAGTGATTATCATTAAGAAATGAATAATGCAATGTCTAGGGAATGGAGGCTGGAAGAAGGGTGTATGATAGTAATGGACACTGTGAGCTATCACTCTGAATTTAAAGAAAAAATCCCCAATACAAACTCTGGGAAAGCTGGTATTTTTTCATGGCTTCAAAGCAAAAGTACACCTTATAATTCTAAATACACAGAAAAAGCTTATTTTTGCTAGTGACTCATTGTTAGTGCACACAAGAGCTCTGACCAGTTGACTGCGCTTGCACCGGAGGGGAAAGTATGTAGAGTGGGGAGAAGGCAATATGTTCTTGTCATGCCAGATGGAAGTGAAAACATGATACAATATAGGTTACAGAAAAATAAATAAGAGTGATTCCAGGTTACTATACTTTCACTGTATGTCTTCCCAAGTATATAATTTAAACAGGAAAGGTTATAATCATGTATGGCAGCCCAAATGATATGGGTTAGGAATTTGTAATGCTACACTGTAAATTCACACAGCACATCAATATTTAGATTCAGTATATCCCACCACAAATGCATAAAACTTCCTTATACAAATTGTTAGGGATATAAGATATTTGATAGTTAATACCTTAATATGCATCCACTTCAGGTGTTAGTTGTTGTTTCTCTTCATGTAACAGTTTTCCCACAGACCAATTTTAAAGTTAACTGCCCGATGCTGTTTGCATGGTTATAACTGTACACAGCACCTGGGAGATAGATTAACCATTTTGCTGCACATCTCAATACACGACCCATCAGCCTAGAAATGTGAGGTCATTCACCTTGTAGAAAGCATTCAAATTCAGTTGCGAATACAGCATTGGTTACTGCATTACAGTATTTGTGCTGCCCACTCTGCATCATGTTTTCTGTGGCATCCCTACTTGAAGTTACCAATCAATGTGAAAACATACTACTCTTAATGAATAAAATTATATGTCCACAAATAAAGCAAATATTGATGTAGTAGTGTTTATTACCTGTCTTCAACTACCACTACATATATCTAACTTACACGCCTAACAGCCTGTATACTCTGTATTCCCTTTTGGTATTCTTGCACTTCAACATAATGGGAAGTCATACACAAGAAAAGAATAAACATTTGCAATAATTAAAGCTAACATAAGCTTATTTATGTTTATTTTTGACTTGATATACATTTTACATCCAAGACAGATTTTATTACAGTAAAATATATATATCAACTTTTCATCTTGCGTGTTCATTTGTTTGAACAGCCTAAATATATACAGTGCTTTAGTTGGGAAGAAGTAAATGTTCTTGAAACTGAAATATAAATACCAAATTAAAGATACTAACATTTTTATTTATTCAATTTTCAGTCTTTAAACTTATGTTCACAGTAATCATTTATTAGATCAAAAATTAAATTTCATGTTGCATTTTCAGAGAGAAAATTTAAACTAGGGCAGCATAGTTTTATAAGGTTTGCAAAAGTATAACATAGTATTACAGAAATTCAAATGAAGGCCCTGTCAAATGGTAAAATATCCAAAAGTAAAGTTCAGAAAAAAGTAAAAATATGCTTTATTGAATAGTCAATTTGTGCATCAATAGGAAAATATATAAAAAGATAATTCTTTCTAAAAATGAATTAATATATTACTCCTGTTCACTAAGTTCAGACTTTGTCCGCTGCTTATTTCATCAGATGATGTAAAAGAATTTCCACAAAATGTTATTTTCATTAAACATAAGGGGAGCTAAATTTGAAAATTTGATACAGTTAGCTTAAATACTTGTATTTGTACAATTTTGTCTAAAAAGCTGCTTACCATAAAAGTGAAACTGAAAACTCATTATAAAGTATGGCATGATTGGAAATTTTTTTGTGAAAAATAAAAAGGATAAAAGAAACACTAATTTTTCATAAATTATTATCCGTGTAGAAAAACGGGGGAGACAAGAAAAGCAGGGGTTTAAACCAAACTTCCAATTCTAAAATCAAATAAAATTGTAAAAGCTAGAAATTAAAAGATATCCAGCCTTGTTCTAGTATTGCATATGGATTAATATTTGCATTAAAATTTAAAAAAAAAATCCTACAGCAGGAATACATCTACAAGAAAATTATGTAAATGTCTGTAACAGCCAAAAAACTGAACAGAAAATAATTCCCCTCCCCCCTTTGTTTTCTTCTTCAAAGTTAAACTTCTGATAAACCCAGAAATTATTACAACATTGTATATGATTGATGGCAGACACAAATTGTTGTTGTTTGCTCAATTACATGCCTTAAGAGTTCCCAAATTTTATTAATACTTATCCTAAGAGCACATTCCATTGATTAAAAAATTATTTAAAGTAATTTTGTGAAAATTGGCTCATTATTTCAATACAAAATTGAACAAATATCACATCAGAAAGAAATATTTATATGCTTGGAAATACCTTTGGGGTTATAATAGCATATATAGTAAATCTTTATTTAAGATCAACTTTTTCTGATTTTAACAGCATGTTTCAAGATATCTTTCTTTCATAGAAGTTTGAAAACAGTGTTGTTGTAATTAATTTAATTTAAAAGGTGAGTTAAATGTTTCAAGATACCTATTTTTTATTTTATTTCAGAATTAACGGGAAATAATACAAAAGTTGGGTTATGTTCAATATGAGATAGTATTCATTATTATTCATTATATTGGATGATACTGTTAGAAGTAACTCGCCTCTCACTTGAATGCAAATGTGATATTTTGACTGTTTGAAATCCCATTATGATAGTCTTGCAAATTGAGGAAACAGCTACAACATTGAATAGTTTTATGAAAATAATCCATCAGACATTCTTCTGTCAGTATTTAATTTTATTTCATCTGTCAAATTACATGTCTCATTTGCATTCTGCAAACTTACTTGGCCAATACAAAAATGTGAGAATTGTGGAAGAATATGTGAAAACAGATTCATTTAAGGAAAGTTGGGGAAATTTTCATGAACAAGTTTGGAGACAGAGGACAACTGCAGAGAGAACTACACATGCTTTGGTTAAAAAGTTCCATGCTGTGGGATCAGTGCAAAATGCCAAAAGACAGAGCTTTTTGCTTCATATAACTTGCTGATCTTTCAATAATTCGTGCCCAAATTGCTCAAGTTTCTCATTGAAAATGTGCCAGGAAATCCAAGAGTTATCTGCCAACAAACATTCTTTATCTTTACAAGACCATAAATTATAGTAAAGGTCCAGGGAGACTGAAAGTTAATTGTTGCTAGTGTTTGACTTGTTAAAAACATATCCCTGTTACTTTCTTCTACTTTGTGGTTGTACTACGGTTAACTGTGGACAATGCAGGATTGCAAGGAAGGGAGGAACAGCAGCAGGTAGATCTTTAGTCAGGTGACCAGGCCAGCCCACATGGGTGTTATCAACAGCAGGCTGGAAGTATGTAGTCATTGCAATTATTGATTAATTTACTTTTTATGGCTGTAACATTTGAAGTTAGAAAATACATGCTATAAACCTTTTATCTTTAGTTTGTCTGTGGGATAGGATTCTGGATAGTTAGTGTGTGTGATTTGGTGAACTTCCGTATAGTTACAAAAAAGGACAAAGACTAAAGTCACTAGGAAAAAAAAAATAGAAATATAAACCTGTGAATTCAAGGTACAGAAATGGAGCAAATGTACACCTTCCATGTATTTGGGAGTAAGGTTGTCAGGTCTTCATATTTTCAGGCTTTTCTAGTTATTCACCTGCTACTTTCTTCAGTGTCCTGGCCAAGGTATATTATTCCAATAGTTTACATTATGTCTGCCTCTGTCACATAATGATTAATATTATAAGATATAAGTATGCAATGAGTTCAAATTTTCCTAATTGTCCCTAAAATAATAATGCTCAAATGTCAGTAGGTTATGCCATGTCCTGATGTGTTATCAATGAAAATAAATACATATGGAATGTGATACCAAAAAAAAAAAAGAGTTCCTACAAACTTTTCTTCCAAATAAAGCACTGTTACTAGCCTCATTTATAGAAAGTATCTCTGTACATTTAGTCACAATAATACATTGTTTCTTTAACATTTCTATGTACAATAATGGAAGCTCTTAAGTATTGTCTTGTTTTACCACAGAACTTTTACTAAAACATTGTTTTCAACAAGTTTATACTTACGCTGTTTGCTGTACCATTACCCAAAATATTTAACATCAACAACAAACACATATTTACATATTGCCAAATACACACTGATGCTCGGAGCAGTAATGTGGGAAATTAAATTTTTAATAAGTTTCTTGTCACTAGAACAAGCTTTAAAACACTTACAGTAATATTTAAAGAATTTCACAATCAATAGTAAGTAATATTTGTATCTGGCCCCCTTTCTGCATTATTAATAATTGAATGGGGTAGAGATCAATTTTTGAAAACTGAAGTAATGATTTTAAATAACAGAATAACCCAATGCAATGATGACGAAATGTTGGAAAGTAATAACAGTAAAAGTTGAAAGTTATATGCTTTGACAATTATTGTGGATCAACATTTTTCGTAAATATTTGATAACTAAAAATATATATAAACTTTATGAAATATTTTCCTTTTAAATCTCAGATGGAGCTTGAAGTAAATGTCACATATAATTTTTGAAGTTCTGATATGTGTACAATAAAGGAAAACATTACAAGTAATAAAACTTATCTATTCTGACAAAAATTATTCTGTTTAACAATCAATTATTGTTAAAAATCACGAAGTGGGTACCCATTTCTTTTCATTAATTTCATGAGAAGATCCAAAAACTCACGGTTTTCTTATAACTGCTTTGACTGTTCTACCAGATACTCACAAAATAAAATATGTAGTACACACCAAATGTTAATGACAATGCCACACTGTTGTTAAGATATTATTTTTTTTTATTCATAATCTCTTTTTTGTGTAGTAATATGAAGCGCTCCTTAGATCCTGCAGTTTATTGTATCACTTCCAAATTTTTCATTTGAGCTTATTATACAAAGAAATTGCTGTGCAAGAATTTCTACATTTTTATTTTTGATTTTTTTTATGAGTCACTTATTTTACACTCCCTTCACTTTTAAAATGTTGGAAAATATATAACATTTTCGAGGTGATTCGACCTCATCCTTAGCTGTTGGGTGGGTGTCAATCCTGAAAATCTTACAAATTTTCCATTTTAAAAGTGAAGGTAAATGTAAAAAAGGAAGTGACTCATAAAAAAACTTACAGTTAATAGTGCTTCTGTTTTTAAGATTTTATACACTTTTATTAATTAGATTTGTTGAAATTTACTTAAGAAAATAATTGTTCACAAATGTCAAATATTGCAATTGACCACAGGAAAAATGAAGGAGAGTGAAGGAAAGGAAATTCTTTTGAGTGTGCTGTGATGGGTTGAGGAGTAAGTATCAGGTGGGGAGAGGGAAGGTTTGTGCGCCACAGACTGGGCCAGTAGGAGAGTCATAGTGCCACATCAATCATGGCGTTTCCTTCCCAAAATTCCTTTCCAGTTATCATTTCATTGCATATATCATGTGCCCACTGCCTATGGTGTCATATATTGTCAGAATGGATGCTAAATACAAACAAATGTGAGTGACACAGTTAATATTATTAATTAGAGCACTACAAGTTTTAAACTTGATAATTTCAAGCTAATAAGCTACAAATTGCAGTCCAAGGAGTATTCTGAATAGTAAAAAATACTGCAAAGAAGGACTGAGAAAAATGGAATTTAAAGTTGCATGCAATGCTTTATCTAAGAGCTAAAGGACCAATTAAATACTTATTTATGGCTCTGAAATTGTTAATATTAAACAACCAATTGTGTAGTATTAAAGTACAGTTGATAAGTATTCTGATGCTAGATGCAGCACAAAACAAAGGACTGTCAGGGCTAAGCTACTTCACACTACATACCAAGCAAACAAAGGTGCCCAAGATTAGGCTGCCTCATGCAACTGTCTGTGTGC
The DNA here is from genome assembly GCA_030765045.1 of Tenodera sinensis. Lineage (NCBI taxonomy): Eukaryota > Metazoa > Arthropoda > Insecta > Mantodea > Mantidae > Tenodera > Tenodera sinensis. The sequence continues at coordinate 166,438,723 of CM060966.1, forward strand.
ACATGACTAACAAAATCAGAGCAGAACAACCAAAGGGTTTTTTTCCGGAACCTTCACAAAGATCTGGCTACATCAACACTGATGTGTTTGAAGAAGTTTGTGAAAGATCCATGTGATGTCGTCCCCACTATATCAGGAGATGAAACAGCAGAGAGTGAGTGACAGTTATGGACATAGTTGGTCAGTGTATCAGTGAGTGTGAAACAGCTGTGCATGTAATGGTGCATGGTAAAGGAGATTTAATGAATGTCGAGTGATTGTATCATAGTGTATGAGGGACAGAGAACATGAAGAAAGACACTGAAAGGACTGAATCAAGGTTACAAGTAAATAGCTGTGATATCACAAAAGACTATAGACTATATTAATGACAAGAAGAAAACTGTGTTTGTGCAAAAGTTTAGAAGACAAAGTGTTGTAAAAGTGACTGGATTTTGCCATTTTGTCACAGTATAATAAAAATGCAAAATGTTCACATTTTTTACTAAACTTCACTGATGCATTGCCTTAAGAGTAACCTTAAAACCACCAATTTCCAAATGGGAAGCCTGGATTTGCTCCCACTACAAGAGCTGATCCAGGGTGGACTCAGCCTTTTTTTTTTTTTTTTATTTTAATATTCTTCTTTAATATCTATTTTGGTTTCCATTTCACTTTCTTTTATCATTTCATTAAATCTCATTAGATAGTGTTCATCATTCTGTGAACAACATGTGGAATCTTCTTCATTTGGTTTGGTATCATTGCTACTTGTAACACTTTCAATCTTAGCTTTCTTTACAAGGTCTTGAGTATCTCTCTCATTCTTTCAACAAAAGTCCACAAAACAAGATTCTTCTTTGTTATCCATTTTATTATAGTTGCTGCATGTGAACAGTTCTGTTCTTAAACTTCAATAGCAAGTAGTAGTTATTGCTAGGAATTATTTAATAATTTAAACTACAGGCAAGTATTCTCACATGTACTCTGAACCACACGATGCCTGATTGACTGGAAAGCATGTGACTGTGACATTGTCGGATATTTGTCTTCTGCGCAACTGCCTCCATTGGTGATGGTAACTATAGTACATGAAGTCAGAAAAAAAACATGTTTTGAGACAATTTATGTCTTATCAGCACACTCATGTTAACATTTGACAGGAGTTTGATTCCATTGCCTGTTATATATTTAACCTGGGCTATAATCATTTTCCTGTATCAGTATTTTCTAATGATTGCTGTTTGCATTTATGGTCGACAGTAAACCAGGAACAACACCTAATATCAGTGAGATGGACAGAGGAAAAAGCAACCATACACACCTATTTTAAAATGTTAAGATTAACAATTAAGAGAAAGTTTGCCCTAGCCCAAGAATGGTAGCAGTAGAGTTGTAAATTTAAATTCAGTTATTCATATTCTCAGTTACAATGTAGTGTATACCTGTTATGCATTGCAGCTTTTTAAGAATGTTCTGGCACATTCTAAACGACAATAGCAAGATGTGCATTTCTACCCTGGATTAACTAACAATCATCTTAAATATATAATAATTTAACATGATGTATACTGAAGATGAAACACATTATTTTAATTGTTTAAGTTCTGAATATATACAGCTAGTATAGTGTTTCAAAAGTCACTTCAAACTTTAAAGTATTATATTGAATTAGGTAAATTAAGATTGTAAGGAAACAGAAGCTTCATTATTTTGGGCAAAAGGGGGATTTCATTTAATTTAAAAGGTGAGTTATCATCCATGGGCCTTTGATAAATTTAAAAAGGTGTTCAAGGAATACAACATTCAGCTAGCAGCAGTAAACCATTACTCCATAAAAAACCTACTACTTTCAAACATCAAAGATGCTATTCCACCTAACAAAAAATCTGGCATATACCAAATTGAATGCAGTGATTGTAATGAAATATACATAGGAAAAACCAAAAGAAATTTAGAAATTAGATCCAAGGAACACGTTAGAAACATTAAGAGTAAACAATTAGAAAAATCAGCGGTTGCATTTCACTTTTGGACAAAAAATCATGACATAAAGCTAGAACCGAAACTTCTTAACCACATAACCGGAAAACAAGAACTGTCCACATGGGAACAAATCTTTATTTTAAAAAATAGAAACAGAGTATTTAATTTCGACATTCCTCAGAGAGACATTTTCAGTAAGTTCATCGAACCGCCACCAGAAGAAACACCAGAAGAAGCATCACCATCTGCACCATCAAGCACCATGGAAACCCAGTTATTGTCCGGTTGACAATGGAGGAAAGTTACCTTCGAAACGCGTCCCGGAAAAATATGTTGTAAGTGTTGTTCAGTGTTATTAATTAACTCACCTTTTAAATTAAATTAATTACAACAACACTGTTTTCAAACTTCTATGAAAGGAAGATAGGGGGATTTGATTTTTATAAAACTTTGGAAATTTGTCTACCATTCTTTCCACAACACCTAGCACATTATTTTGCAGATAATTTATTAGAATATTGAAATTTCTTGTGATATAGCATTTTTCAATTCTAACATCCTTTTCCTTGCAAAGAAAACACTTTAAGGCAACCCAACCAAAAATCTGTCTGGCGATTATGGAGAAAATATTGTTGGAAAATGCCAACTAACCAATAACCCAAGCTCTGTTCCTCAAACTTTCTGGTTTGATCTCCATAATTAAGAACTGAGTATGGATACACTCTAAAATTTTTGATACACTCCAAAATTTTTAAGTTCTAAATTGGTTTAGATAACAACAACAACAACAACAACAACAACAACAACAACAATAATAATAATAATAATAATAATAATAATAATAATAATAATAATAATAATAATAATAATAATAATAATAATAATAATAATAATAATAATATCATAAGAAAAAAAAAAAAAACGATTGCTCTTATAAAAGTGTTGTACCAGCTGTGTTCGAACATTTATTGATACAGCCATAGCTTGCAAATCAAAAATTATTAATATTTTATTCAACAAAATGGTAAGTATAGTAACAATGGAATGTAAAAAGAATCAAATTAAAATTAAACCACACTAACCAACATAGTGAGATTTGCACTTTCTTTTTTCTTCTAAACTCAAATATCACAATATTTATAATGATTTAAAGTTTGGAGTTACTTTTATAAGGCGCAATATACATATAACTTCATCTTCATTGTTTTTAACTAACCCAGAAACCCTAAGATCATTAAATCTGAGGTTAGAATCACACGTGTTTACATATGAATCAAATATAATTGTCATGAAACTTTTAGTTTATTAATATGCACTATACTGGCTGAATTGCAAGCATATTGGATCAAAGTGTTTTAAACTGACACACCATATTATTTTCTGTATAAATACAAGACTGCAGCACAATCAACTTGTTTCACTACCTTTTTACTTTAAAATTAAAAGCAGCCTTGGGTATACAACAAATGGCTTTGGATACATGTCTCCTTCATGATAGGGAGTATCTAAACTCCTGAGAAGGTACTGTGCAACATTTTTAAGTAGGCTGATATTTAAGCAGAGAGATGCACCAGTAAAAGCACAGAGTTCTGTACAAAGTTAGAACTGAAAGCAAAACATATACTATTTCTTTAAATACAAGACAATATTTTTCCCCAACCACAGACTGTCTTGTATTAAAGACATATACTTCATGAAAGTGCACAAAATGAATAAGCTTCAAACTTTACAGGTATGGTTCGAAGGGAATGAGGTACATGCAGCAAATGCTGAAGGTTATCATGAACTTATGGCAGGCATACTAATTTTTTCATGCTTCGTTTTGTCTATAAGCAAAAGGCCAGTGAATTTTGGACAGTACTTGTGAACTATTAAGATTCCTTCTCAACTGCACTAAAATTTCCTTTACATTGTCAAGGTAGAAATTACAAGATTTCCTTTTCTAATCAGTGATTTGGCATCCAAAAGTCATATAGAAAAAGATAAAATTTGGTGTGTACTCCTTTCACCATCTAATTTTGCCCATTTTTGTGTGAATTCTATTAGAGCTTTGTAATTATTACAGTTGTTGTTCTCTACATCATAATTCTGATACTGAAAGACTTCCAAACACCTTTGTAAGATGAGAAATGGCTGCATCTCAAATATACAAAAACCATCTGTTTTAAATGTCAGTTTAAAAAATGTGTTTATGATTTGCTACTTACTCTACCCTATAGCTAGTAGGTAGAGGAAGTATTGCATTCCCACCAAAATTCAATATTGAGATTTCGCCAGATATATGTTTTAAGCCCTCAAAATCCCAGAAAATGCTCTTCTAGGGAAAGGTGTGGGAGCAGGCATGCAGTGGTGCGTATGTGCATGTGTGTGTGTCTGCATGGAAACAACATTACTCGAAATGCTGGATAAACACCAAACTTAGTAGTTTGTATTTTTGTAGCTGAGAATTTTACTTTATTCTCTTTTGTAATTTAACAATTGATAGGAATGAACTTAAAAAGAAAGTGAGAACTAATTTTTATATTCCAAATTGCTGGAATTTTGCATTTTTTTCACCGCAAAACAAGGCGGCAACTTCGCTTCAGTCTGCACTGTGCTAAAATTCGCTAAAACAATAATATTGATTTATTGATCATCACATAATTCGAAAAGATAATGGGAAATCGTTTTAATATGTCTGTCACCTTTATCGCTAATGCGAAAAAAAGAGTGCCCCCTGTTACACTGTTTCTGTTTCTTTATTTCACGCTATGCCACCGTTATCTTTAAGTACATAAAAGAAAGTTTTGGTTGTAAAATACGCATTAAAGTAAGCAAGTGGTTAGAGAATGTAACATCAGATTTTTACTTTCTCTACTGGTAAATAGGGGAAGTATTGTATTCCACCCAAAAGTTTGATGTCGAGATTTCACTGGAAATATATGTTTTGAGACCCCCTGAATCCAAAAGAAGCATTTTTAGAAAAAGGTCTGTGCGTGTCTGTGGACAGCATAACTCAAAAACGAAAAGTCGGTTAAAAACCAAAGTTGGTATTTAAGTTTAATGTCTTTCAAGGATGCAACACGAAGATTTTGAAGAAAATAGTCGCACCCTAAACTACCCTTTACATGGAACATTTTTCGAAAATTCTGATTTTCTTGAAAATGGCTCTAACAATTTTGATTAAAATGTTATGTTTGAGATATTTTTATGACAAATGAAATGTATATCTTGAATTTTCTGGCTATAGCCCCTGTAGTCGTATTTACTCTGGACGACTTTTGCACAACTGGTAAACCGTTATAGACCAAATCATACTATACAAAAATGTAGATCTTGCTAAAATACACAATTTATGTCCAAATTAATTTTCTTGTAGGGTGAACCATTTCGGAGATATTCCTTATTATGTGTGTGAGTTTTGCAAAACTTAGAACTTTCGTGAAATGGATCATCGTTCATTTTTTTATATGCTAAGTGTGCAAAGAGAACAGAATCTCAAAGCTTTAAAACATTTGACTATCACACAAAGTCTACTGTATTCTAATATTCACCTTGCACCTTCAAGGAAATAAGCAATAACATAATTTGTACAAATGTTTATCTCAACTAACACGAAGAAGATATAGGAATAAGAGTTTGTAAGAATGGATAGTACAAGAGTAGAGAAAGTCATGTGAGTGCAACACATCAGATTTTTTTAATATAAAATACTAAATTCCATGTTCGGTAAAAAGGGAGGCTATCTTGCATTTGGGATGTCATGTATTCAGAGAAATGTGGTGGCTATTGTTTGTAAAAAGTGCAAATAACCAAAAACTTCATAAGTTGATTTTAATTATTTGTCACAATATACACACACACACTCACATTTTCAGTTTACTGTGAGCCAAGTGCTTCATATTTATCATTTCCACACTATTGTTGCTCTGGTTACCATCTCCAGTTTGTATCAACCAGGCTTTTATCCTCTGCACATAGTTATATCCTCGGACTTTCCAATAATCTTTAGATATGAGCAATAAGCATGGTTTGAAGTACTGAAGTTAACTTAATGAACATGGTGATAAGTCAGTTGATTTATAGAAGATTATAGTAGTTTTATATAGAGGGGAAAGAGGAAATGGTGATAACTAGAGGAAAATCTAGAGAAAGAGAGAACTTTGCTACTGAAGATATCCCATTTAGGAAACCAGTGTCTTCTTGTTTACAGAGCTTATTCATAAATGATATGAGTGCAATCCCACTAAACTCAATACAAACTTCCATAGAAGAAAAGGAAAGGATGGTAAAGGAAAGAGGAGGAAATTATCTGCTGCACTTACATGCATATAGCACCACTAAAATAAATTCAAGTAGAAGTCACTGTACAAAAATTAAAAGAGTGTGTGTGAGATAATATAACATGTGTCCAAGACAATTTTCATAAGCAAAATTCTGAAAATATAAAAACAAAATTTTTTAAATACCTTTTTGATCTTCTCTCTCATTCTGAAAACTCTCCTAAAATTCTCCAGCCTTTATCTATGCTTCAGTATTATTATAGCATTACTAACCACATTACTCTAACTCCTAAAGAATAACAAGTTAGTTTCACACATATACTACCATTTAACCATATCATCAAGCCCATTCCATGTAAAAGAACATAGTAGTACACAGCTGAAATTTCTCTGTATGACATTTGTTTTAGTTAATGCCAAAGTTCAAGTTATTTTCAAGCAACTGGTGATTCTGTAAAGCACCAACTTTTATCAAATGTTACATAAAAGAAACTGCATCTAATATTTACAATAATTACCGAAGATGTGATCTGAATTAACCAAAAATTATTTTCTGAAATTCTTTACTCATGAGGAATTTTAATCTTATTTGCAGCTAATGTGTGGGGCTATTATTTACAAACTGGAACATCATTTAACAATTTTTAGCTAAACTTTATCATTAATGCTTAAATATTTTGTCTATAAATGCAACGCAAGTTACTGAAGTTAGTTGAGGTTTATGCAATGCATATAAGAGGTATTTCTGCAAATATAATTAGATTTAAGATAAACTTCTAAACAAAGCACTGGTTTGCTGTTTGTTAGCCAATTCTAATGTAATTTTGCAAATGCAAGCTATCATGGAATGGCCCACCACCAATTTGTGCTTGAAATACCCAGTCATACAACAATATAGGAATGTATGTCTGTTTCCTCGAAAATTAATATGTAACCACATAAAATGCCATGTCAAGCTAACTCTTATTCTACTTTTAAGCATTATCACATCATCAGACACCATTTTTTAAGCTTTTGTTTCCATTACACAGTTGAAACAAACTCACCAGCCAAAAGATAATTGTTTAAAAAACAGTATTTGGCCCGGAATCCTTGCTTATCACTTTAGAAATTGGACACTAAGGTTAACATCATTGCTTTTGCCATAACGCGTCATATACTCTTGACATAAAAAGTTCTCCTTTACTTAAATAAATAAATTTGGTATTTCAATTTCACTATGCAATTTTGTCACTAAGATAAGTAATTGCATACCAAAATAGTTTTAGTTTTGCTAATGTTGTAGAAATAATCTCAAAATATATCTCATATCAATTCACCATATACAAGTAAAATTCAAACATAACCTTGAAACATATCCCAGATTCATTCTTTAGGCCTTTCCAGGATACACTCCTGTAATTACAGCTACATCAGATACATAAGATACAACTACACATTAGTCTGTCCTGTAGATTAAAACAAACAACTTGTCAAAATATGACAAGTAATGGTAATCTCGATTATACTCACCAATTAACAATGATTGCACACTCAATAACTTCTCACTAAAGCTGACTGCCTCCTTTTTCTGCCTGTAATCTATAGCATTATTATTTTTAATACCATTTTATACTTTGTTTTTGAGCAATTCCAGGGTATAAGAGACATTTTTTGATGGAAATGTACTTATGCTTTAAAAATTGTGCATAGTAAAACTAATAAACAGTAAGGAAACAATTGAGGCTATGTGAGAGAGGCATAATGAAAATTAGGTGCTCTTTTTACGCAGAAGTTTCCATTTACTTTCGTGGTTTTGAACTAAATTTCTTTTAAAAGTTTTGAAAAGTGTTGTTGCTACTCCTGTTGTTACTTTCTCTGCTTATTTGAGACATTTAGCAATAGTGCTAGATTTGTGATGCATGTAAACATAATACCAGCAAGTAAATAGTGCTAGAGATACATGTCCTGAGTAGTACTCACAGTAAGTAGAGGAAGTATTACACTGCATTAAAAATTATTGTGAAAAAGTCATAATTAATTTTGTCCAGCTGTTCAAGCTAATTACTCACTACTCAAGTCCATGTACAAATGCTTGAGGTGTATTGTTCTTTCTTGTTTGGGTTTTTTCTCTCTAAGCCACTTACTAAGTACCACTCATGTCATATTATGTCACCCTTAAGTTGTGTTACCTGAAATGTTACAATTGTGTACCTTAGCAATAAAATCAAATTGGTTCACATTAATCAAGTATTGTATGTATAATAAATTACAACATTACAAGAACAGAGAGAATTTCAACTTGTAAAATAATACACATTAGACTCTCGATTATCCATGGCTATTTTACAATCTTTTCCTTTTTCCCCCAATTCCATTACCATACATACTAATCTAGTTTGCATTCCAAAGTTATTTCTTAGTACTATGTAGGGATCTATAAACGTGTCTTGGTGGATTGTGATTTGCTAAGGACTGTGCTGTAGCTCTCACCGAGTAAGCTTTCAGTTTTATGGTCCTTTATTGTTCTCTATCCATTCACCCTTCAAATCGGAATACCTTGGTCCGCATAAGTAAAGGAACAGAAGTATTTAACTTCAGCTTGTACTCAATTGCAAAAATATAAACAGTGCAGGTGTTAACAGATGGATAAATTTTTATGCATGCACAGAATGAATAATTTGGATAAATGCTGATTCTTCACATGTCCCAGAAAACTCTGTCATTTAGTAATTCTTGTGTGCTTGTTTAAAACAAAAGTTAATTAAAGAAGGGTTTTTCAGATCAAGGATTTGAAAGATCTTACTGATGTGTTTGTCTATATTTAGAGCAGAATATACAGAATAGCTTTCACAAAGTGCAAATATCTTATACAGGGAAGTGAAATAATCTGCCGGACTTTAAGAGTGAATTTCTATTATTTCATAGGAGTTATGACAATTTTTGGATAAACTGCTGTTTTTCTTTATCTGCCTTGGTCTTATCCTCCATTAATGTAAATAATCGAGGTTCTATTGTATCAATCACCCTGTCCAATTCTTAACTCTGGAATTGCTCTTTTATCTTTGGAGAAAAGGGATATCTAGTAATATTAATACAATCTCACTGTAACGATTCAATTACGATTAATGCACTATACATACCATCTGAGCCTCCATAAGATAAAGAAATACTCCACATTAAATTCTTTTGTAATTTATTAATCCGACATATTTTTTAATTTATACAGTTTAACAGCAGTTTATATTCTTAAATATATGAGAACACGTAATGTACATCAACATTCTGTTCAAAGAAGTTCAACTTAAAATTGCAAAATGTTGAATTTACATAAACATTGTTCAGATACTTTTAAATTACACTTATAAATTTCAATATACAATATAACTGTTTACATTAGTTCATAGTGTTCTCACAGCTTGGCCATGTAAAGTCTGTAGGATCATTAAAGAATAGTGCCACGAATAATATATGTGCTCAAGCTTCAGATTCATAAACGATCAAGTAACAAAGATTTCACACAAATATTGGTAAAATGCATAGCTAAGTTTTGGCAACATTTGCCACAGTATTTTATAATAGTAAAAATTATTTGCGCAATGAACTGGTGATCATCACCTATGTAAAATATGATAGAATACTATTTAATAAACAGTTTTAAATAATTAAATAGCATAGAACTTTCTTTTGCTTATGCTTTCCTAAGCATAATAATAAAGCTACCATTTTTGAGATTACATAAACATGTGCAACTCTGCTAATGTAAGTCATCAAAATGAAGTACAGTACAGTGGTTTGAAATGAACCACAAAAATCAGCACTGTTGCTGCTGATATTGCATACTAGATTCTTCATTTAGGCCGTCTTACCCCTTCTGACTACCAGTCAATACTGTAATAACTCCTCCTGGACCAGGAAGAGTGGAAGATCCTGATAGGAATGCATCAATCTCACGAGCTGCCTGTCGACCTTCAGAGATTGCCCACACGACCAGGGACTGCCCTCGACGACAGTCTGTAACAACCAAAGCAAACATTTCACATCTGGCATCCTTAAATGAGTAAAGAAACCATATTACGAAGGGACATTATATAATTGGTGAATTATGCTTGAGGTGATATTTCTATGTAAGCCCTCTAAAATAGTTTAATACAAAATTATAGAGGTGGCAGAAAGGCCTTCTAAACTTAAGAATGGTAATTCTAGCTGGTAAAGTATAGATTCAATTGTCTTCTTTCCATGGCTTTGGTAGGTGACACACCGAAAAGACGAAGTCTGCATAAATTTAATGATTTGTTTGTATGAAGTGTTATTTTAGACAAACATTTTTGGTGCCAAAAGAAAGAAAAATACAATGCATAGAACAAGTGTATAATCAGTGAAGCGGCATAAAAAAAGAAAGAAGAATATGACCTTACAAAAATATAGATAGTCCGTGTTTGTGGAAGTGTGAACCCCGTAGCGTGATGTAGAAAAGGATGCCAAGCCATGAAACTATGTAATTTGTGAGCTTATATATTAAAATAAAAACAAATATTTAACATGGATCTATAGAATAATAATTTTAATTAATTGTTGACCCATACCGCGCCTGAGATACATTGAGAATGTTAGTAAATACTGAGTTTCATCGTAAAATGGTGCTTACGCAGGGCTAATGGACAAATATTTTAAATAATTGTCCTGGATATTGGAACCCCCAGCTTTTTAAACGTTACACAAGCTTCTCAATACTGCTAGTTGGTGTGAAACTGGGTTGCAACTATTTTTCTTTATGTAATTATCCACATGTGTGGACTTACTATATATTACAAATTTTGTACCATCTATATCTCTAGTAATTTTGAGGTCCAGGAAAGGTAATGTGTTGTCTTCTATTTCAATTGTAAACTTCATATGGTTGTCCTGTAGGTTTGGTAATTTCCGAGAGTCTTCTTTCTGTTTCTGGGGATTTAAGGCGAAGATATCGTCTCCAAAATTTGAACATATGTGGAAAGGTATTTACTATGCAAGTTTCAAAAAAGCTCATGTACATGTCTGCTAAAAACGGTGATAGACTCCCCATTGTTAAACCTTGGGATTGTCTGTAGAATTTATTGTCAAATGTGAAGTAATTATTCTTTGTGCACATTTCTGTAAGGTTAAAGATGCCGCTTATTTCTGTGGGATCTATTGTAGTCTGAGTCAACTATCTCCTGATGAGTGTAGGTATTTTTTCCACCAGGATGCTGGTAAAAAGATTTAATGTTGAAAGAAACCATTATGTGGCCTTCAGGGATATTATAGTTCTGTGGGTATTTTATGAGTTCCAAGGAGTTCTCAATTCTTAAACTTTCAAATTTTGTGTAAGATTTTAGCTTGTTTACTAGCCATTTAGCGATGTGGTAAGTGGTGAATTAATGCCATTGATGAGGAGTCTCATGCTATTGTTTGTGTACTTTGGTAGACAATATAATCATAGTAGTATGGGATTAGATGGTTTTAGGTTAAATTTTTTTTGTTGCTGATGATGTTTTTGTAACTTGTAAAGCTTTATTGGTTGATGTGGTATATGTGGTTAGAGGATTTTTCGGGATTTATTCATATTTTGCACAATCTAGCATAAGGTTAACTCTATGGTAGTATTCTTCTTTATCTACAATAACATGGGAATTGCCTTTGTCTGCTTTTAAATACACCACTGGTTTCTCGTTTAGGTTTTCTATTGTTTTTTGTTGTTGTTGTAGTTGTTCAGTTTTGGGTGTAATTGTTTTAAAACTCTAGGCATTCAATTTTGGCTTTTAAGGTGTCACAAAATACAAATAACCACTGAATACTAAAGTAAGAACAAATTAGAAACTAAAAACTTCACTTATCTTAGTATGATTTGCTGACCCTGGGTTTCAAGCTGTGTCCAGCTCATTCTCAAAGCCATATAAACAAACTCGTTGCCAAGCTACAATCTTTTATTTTTTCTGAAAAACAATTACTCTTATTCAATTTTTATTTACCATGATTTGCTGACCCTGGGTTTCAAGCTGTGTCCAGCTCATTCTCAAAGCCATATAAACAAACTCGTTGCCAAGCTACAATCTTTTATTTTTTCTGAAAAACAATTACTCTTATTCAATTTTTATTTACCATGATTTGCTGACCCTGGGCTTCAAGCTGTGTCCAGCTCATTCTCAAAGCCATATAAACAAACTTGTTGCCAAGCTACAATCTTTTATTTTTTCTGAAAAACAATTACTCTTATTCGATTTTTATTTACCAATACAAATTTATCATACTAAGATAAGTGAAGTTTTTAGTTTCTAATTTGTTCTTACTTTAGAATCTTGTTGCTTCACTGTTAATAGCTTCAATTTTTCCTTATTTAACCACTGAATATTTTGGGGAGGAATTTTAATTGATTAGTAACCAAATTATTAAACTGCACCATTGTCCCTTATCTCCTAAAAAGAAGAATATTTTGTTCACTCACCTCCAGCAGCAAATACTCTTGGAACCGATGTGCAGTATTTACCACCTGGAGTTTGTACATTGCTGCGTGGATCCAGAGCAAGGTCCAATTCTGAGGCTATGTATCGTTCTGGACCCAAGAATCCCATTGCAAGAAGTACCAAATCACATTTATAAGTCTAAATAGGGAAACAGAAAAATGTTAAATTATTAGTGCAGTAATCCATAGGTGTAACAAACACTGTATTTATTTTGTTTCAATCCTTAACTGTAAGAAGTATTTCTAAAAGCTGGACTATTTAAACATTATGAGACAGATTCACTTTTTGTGAGCTTAATTTACTCAGTACATAAAACTTTCTCATTAAATGCTAAATATTGCATTAGTAAACTGACCATGTGTAATACAGAGTAAATATTAATTCTGCTGACAAATTTTCTGAAGTTCTCTAGGGGAATTATTATTTGTTTATGCCAACAAACTTACTGTTGGTGTTTTTAAACACACAAGCCGTGTGTAGGCAAAGTTTGAGAGGTAGAACTGGAACTTAAAAATTCAATGCCACAACTGGGATTTGAACCACAGACCTTCCACTTACCAGGTGGCTGCTCTACCACTGAGCTATTGTGACAAACTGCCAGAATGGCATTAAATTCTCAAACCAGTTCATATTTCTCCTGGTAAACCACAAAGGCAGTCTCACATCGGAGACAAATTACCCCAATGGTGACTTACTATTGAAAGTACTTTATGTCCCAGGATTAAATAACCTTCAGATGGTAATTATTATTTATTTATGCCAACAAACTTACTGTTGGTTAAATAAGGAAAAATTGAAGCTATTAACAGTGAAGCAACAAGATTCTAAAGTAAGAACAATAAGATAAGTGAAGTTTTTAGTTTCTAATTTGTTCTTACTTTAGAATCTTACTGTTGGTGTTTTTAAACCAGGAGAAATATGAACTGGTTTGAGAATTTAATGCCATTCTGGCAGTTTGTCACAATAGCTCAGTGGTAGAGCAGCCGCCCGGTAAGCGGAAGGTCTGTGGTTCAAATCCCAGTTGTGGCACTGAATTTTTAAGTTCCAGTCCTACCTCCCAGTTGTGGCATTGAATTTTTAAGTTCCAGTTCTACCTCTCAAATATTCCATGTATTTTGCTCATTTAGCTTCTTGTTATTCTGGTATGTCTGAATATAAACACACAACAAAAGATGTACCTACCTTTTCTGTTCCAGGAACTTCATCCATTTTCCATCGTCCAGTATCATCCTTAGTCCAGCTCACAGTCACTGTTTTAATTCCACTCACATGTCCATTACCATCATCAATGAACTCCTATAAGGAAGTACATTTTATGTATCAGTAATTGTAGTTCAAGTGCTCTTTAAAAAACAATCTCATGTGTTGCATTTATATGACTTTTTCTACTCACTCCTCTATAAACTATTCATACAAATGATTGTTCTTGTTAATAGAGTTAGACCTTCATTGCACATTTCATGTACTATCTATTCATTCTAAGGTTGATCCGCGCGAAATTGAACCCAGGTGGCCAGTGCACAGTTGTAATGTATCCTTCCGCCATTCACGCCAGAAATAGTCACAACACAACCATGTGGCGAGTGCATGCGGTACGTAATAGAAAGGAAATTATACCTTATTCTGTCAATTTAAAGAGTGACTAACATGTAACTAGAGGCAATAAAATTGATACAACAAAATAAACGATGCACATGTCATAATTATAATAATTAACTTTAATTAAAGGTGGTTCTTCTAAAATTAGGCAAGTCTGGATCAGCATTAACCTGTTGTAGCACTTTGTCATTTGTTGGCGGTTCATTTTTAAAAAAGAAATTGTGCACTGTGACATGAATTGCATTTTTAACAAACTCGTCACATTCTTGCATGGCATATTTTACATGCTTTCGTTTTCCCTGGGTGTAACCACTTTTCCCGTTTCAGCTTTTTCTTTACGAGCACTTATATACTGGTACTCGAAACACCGGTGAACTCAGAAGGTAATTTCACTACTTCTTTGATGGGAACAGTTGGATATTTCTCACAAAACTTATAATACACGTTAAACACTATTGTTTTTTCACCACTAGTCAATGGTTTTCCCACCTTATGCTTTACATAAGTCGACGAAGACACAAGAGCAAATTCACCGCGACCATCCGCCATGATTCTAAATAGAAACTGCTGCTGTAAACAATACTCTGATATCAGGTAATTCACACGAGTTGCATGTTGGGACTTGTAGCTCTGTTTATCAGTATACAACAGCGTTAATCAACCTCTCAGGTATTTGTGTAGAATATTATATCATTTAACGATAAATTCATTCTAAAACTCAGATTACTAGGATGGGACTACTTCCCTGCACGCATTGCTACCGTGTTGTACAACGGTGCACTGATCACGTGGGTTTGTTTTGACGCGGACAAACCTAAGACTGAACTTGGTATAGGTATTCAAGGAATACTGTAAACTACAGCAATAGAGAAAAATATTTTAAAAGTGGATCACTGTGTGATGCCTTTCATTTTAATGATCATGAAAAAAATATCCTGATGTTACATTCAAGTTACTTCTTCTATCTACTATTTATTTTTATAGTTTCTACAATATTCCACTATATTGGAGAGCAAGAGGATTAGCGACTTCATTGTCACAAATCCAGCATTAGCTAACAACAATAACAATCTAACAATTCTAATTACACAAATACAACCTTGATCTACTAAAATAAAATAAAACAAACAATAAATTCTAACAATATTGCTTTAGCTACTGGACAGTTTCTACAAACTGTTTTTGCAAAAGATTTTCTATTAGGTTCACATTAAGATAAACTTTGCAGAAACAGTTTCACTACACTCCTTTGTTGTAGATAAAAAGGGGATAGAGGAAATTAAAATCGATATTCAGATGTTTAAAAGCATGTTGCTATAAGCAGGCCTTAAAATTCTAAAATGCCTTCTTTTAAATCCAGATTTCAAAACATGGTTTTTGTGAAATCTCTACCCTACTATGTGTGTGGTAGAGAAAGTAAAAAAGTAATCTTAAGTATTTATTCTACTTTTTCTCTTCCTCTTGTGTTTTTCTTTTTGTTTATTTTTTATTTTTGCTGGAGTTTGTTTACTTTTGTTTGAGGAAGACGATTTGTACCCTCCACTCAAAAAGAAACATGAAACTTTAGTCTCCTGCAGTAGCAACACTCACTGCATGTTACAGTAGTTGTCACAAACTCGCTCGGACAACAGCACCCTGCCACACCAGAAATGCACTCACTAGCTCACTTACTGTCCAACAAAAGACAACGCTTGCTTGTATAGCTGCTGGAAATTGTCACAGAGCAGTATACAATGTTGGAAGAGGGAGAGGGCAAACTTCTAGATAGATCTAATTATCTGTCAATAGCACTCCTGGTGTTAACGTAGACGAGAATGCTACTTATATCTGTATATCTATCTAACAGCCCAGTGCCAACCTCCCACTAATCTTAGCACTCCTGGTGTTAACGTAGGCGAGAGTGCTACTTATATCTGTATATCTATCTAACAGCCCAGTGCCAACCTCCCACTAATCTTAGCACTCCTGGTGTTAACGTAGGCGAGAATGCAACTTATGTCTGTATATCTATCTAACAGCCCAGTGCCAACCTCCCACTAATCTTAGCACTCCTGGTGTTAACGTAGACGAGAATGCTACTTATATCTGTATATCTATCTAACAGCCCAGTGCCAACCTCCCACTAATCTTAGCACTCCTGGTGTTAACGTAGGCGAGAATGCAACTTATATCTGTATATCTATCTAACAGCCCAGTGCCAACCTCCCACTAATCTTAGCACTCCTGGTGTTAACGTAGACGAGAATGCTACTTATATCTGTATATCTTTGGGATATATTCTTCACCACTCTGTCCTCTATGTGATCTGCAAGAGGAAATGGATCGAGACCACCTTCAAATATGCCCGGCCACTTCTAGTGCCCCATCCATCAGTGAAAAATATTGGAGAGCAAGAGGATTAATGACTTCATTGTCAGAAATCCAGCATTAGCTAACAACAACATATCTGTATATCTATCTAACATCCCAGTGCCAACCTCCCACTAATCTTAGCACTCCTGGTGTTAACGTAGGCGAGAATGCTACTTATATCTGTATATCTATCTAACAGCCCAGTGCCAACCTCCCACTAATCTTAGCACTCCTGGTGTTAACGTAGACGAGAATGCTACTTATATCTGTATATCTATCTAACAGCCCAGTGCCAACTTCCCACTAATCTTAGCACTCCTGGTGTTAACGTAGACGAGAATGCTACTTATATCTGTATATCTATCTAACAGCCCAGTGCCAACCTCCCACTAATCTTAGCACTCCTGGTGTTAACGTAGGCGAGAATGCAACTTATATCTGTATATCTATCTAACAGCCCAGTGCCAACCTCCCACTAATCTTAGCACTCCTGGTGTTAACGTAGGCGAGAATGCTACTTATATCTGTATATCTATCTAACAGCCCAGTACCAACCTCCCACTAATCTTAGCACTCCTGGTGTTAACGTAGGCGAGAATGCAACTTATATCTGTATATCTATCTAACAGCCCAGTGCCAACCTCCCACTAATCTTAGCACTCCTGGTGTTAACGTAGACGAGAATGCTACTTATATCTGTATATCTATCTAACAGCCCAGTGCCAACCTCCCACTAATCTTAGCACTCCTGGTGTTAACGTAGGCGAGAATGCTACTTATATCTGTATATCTATCTAACAGCCCAGTGCCAACCTCCCACTAATCTTAGCACTCCTGGTGTTAACGTAGGCGAGAATGCAACTTATATCTGT
The DNA here is from genome assembly GCA_030765045.1 of Tenodera sinensis. Lineage (NCBI taxonomy): Eukaryota > Metazoa > Arthropoda > Insecta > Mantodea > Mantidae > Tenodera > Tenodera sinensis. The sequence goes on from CM060966.1 coordinate 166,456,234, forward strand.
ATATCTATCTAACAGCCCAGTGCCAACCTCCCACTAATCTTAGCACTCCTGGTGTTAACGTAGGCGAGAATGCAACTTATATCTGTATATCTAACAGCCCAGTGCCAACCTCCCACTAATCTTAGCACTCCTGGTGTTAACGTAGACGAGAATGCTACTTATATCTGTATATCTATCTAACAGCCCAGTGCCAACTTCCCACTAATCTTAGCACTCCTGGTGTTAACGTAGGCGAGAATGCAACTTATATCTGTATATCTATCTAACAGCCCAGTGCCAACCTCCCACTAATCTTAGCACTCCTGGTGTTAATGTAGGCGAGAATGCTACTTATATCTGTATATCTATCTAACAGCCCAGTGCCAACCTCCCACTAATCTTAGCACTCCTGGTGTTAACGTAGGCGAGAATGCTACTTATATCTGTATATCTATCTAACAGCCCAATGCCAACCTCCCACTAATCTTAGCACTCCTGGTGTTAACGTAGGCGAGAATGCTACTTATATCTGTATATCTATCTAACAGCCCAGTGCCAACCTCCCACTAATCTTGAACCATAGCAGCTGCAGCACAATATGCAGGAGAACAGGAAAATTGTCATTACAGGGACTATGAAAGTAGCCTCTATAGTTAAACCAATATTTTTTTTCTCTTTGACTGTGTTTCTAAGGAAGGAAAACTAAAAGGTAGGAGAGAAGGTATTTTAAATCTGGTACAAACCTGCTCATGCATTGTGGGTATACCAAAATTAATTATTATGCGAGTTACATTTCAACATACCTTACTCAAAGTGCTGAACTGCCTTGGATCTCTACCAAATTTCAATTGTACTTCTTCATGACCATAGTCTACCTTGAAAACTCGAGGATATTGTGGCCAAGGGTTATCCTTGGCTCTTCTTGTTGGTGGCTCTGGCAGGATCTCAAATGTTGTTATGCTCTTTGCTCCCTAAAAATCACAGAACATAGTAGTATTAATTACAAAACCTTTCATTATCATAATAATGCATGAAAATACTGCAAAGTAATGTGAATTCACAGCAATATGAGCCAAGTTATTAAGGAAACCATAATGCTGCACAAAGACAATCAGTTTACTTCATTCCCTTTTTACAAGGATAGACTTGGTGTTGATTATGACAGAGATGGCATTGGCTGCACAACTCCATCATATTCCTTTTAAGAGATCAAGAAAAGTCTATGCACTGTTTATTTACTGCTTTAGTAATTAATTAAAATTTAAGGTTTCTGAGTTTGTGCAACACATGTCATAACCCCTTTTAAATAACTGTTTATCCTAGCTTCATTTCCTTTGCTTTTGACACAAAAATGTTGAGAATTTTGGCATTACTTACTTAGAAAGTAACATTAACTTACTGTTTGTTTACAAGAACAAATACATGGTTATAATTGAAACTGATTTTCTGCTGCTAAGCGATTCATTTTGCCCCAGTTTTTCATTTTACAAAAGTAAAGAGAAGTATTGGGCAGCACAGTGGCCAAGTGGTTAGACCACTTGCCCACCACCTAGGCAGCCTGGATTCAATCCCAAGGACCCACATGTGGTATTCACTGTGGACAAAGCAGCGTCTGGGCGGGCTTTAAGACCTAGAGGGTGTAAGTCCTACACAACGGGAGGGTAATCAGGCAAAGAAGAAAAGTATTGTAAATAATACTAAAAGGGGATCTTTTTTACCAGTTTCTGTTTATTAAACATCTTAAAAAGCCTGGGAGTCACCATTGGGGTGTCTCGACATTTACTTGCAGTCTACTCGGAAAATGTGAATCAGGTGAATTTAAGGTTATGCCGACATGTTGCCATGGTAGCTCAGTGATTAGGAGTAGCTGCACGTATAGCAAAGATCCATGGTTCAAATCCCACCTATGGCATTGAATTTTTCCATTTCTGATTCTACCTTACAAAGTTACGATTTCATGTTTCTACTCTTCTGTTGAAATGAACATACCTGTCGTAAGGAAGTAGCAATGCAATCACAGCCGGTATCTCCTCCACCTATTATAATCACATCCTTGTCCTTGGCCAAGAGATGCGGATGATCCACCTGGTTACCCATCTGCTTTTTCTGCCAACTCTCAAGGAATGACATGGCATAATGAATACCCTCCAGCTGACGTCCTGGAATGGGCAAGTCACGTGGCCATGTAGCTCCAGTGCACAGCAGCAGAATATCATATTCCTCGTACAGATCCTGTCAGAGAATTCAACATTTCAAATTACTTTCTATTTCTCCAACATCAAATGTTAGACTTGAGCTGTGCAGTACTACCCAGTTTTGAAATGAATTCTCACACAAACATATTTATTATTGATAATTGTTCTTTTTTACTAGCCATGTGTGGCAGTTAGAAATTAATCCAAATAGAAGTTGATTATAAAGCCCGGAAATGAAAAGAACTTGCCACATTATAAATAACTTTTAAAAATTTAAATTAAAAAGCATATGATTGGAGCAACCACAGTGAAGCAAATTTGCAAATTAATACACTGAAATTAGTATGAGTTGACACATTACTCTGAGCTCCACTTACATTAATCCCTTTCATGGACATCACCATCATAACAGGTGAAGGGCATCTGCATATTATGTGAAACTACTTCGTTTGTTATGGCAAAGGGGCCATGAGCATTGGCAGGCATTTTTCCAGGAGGGGGGGGCACATGTTTGAAATTTGCAATCAGATAATATTAATTCATTATTTTACTGTCAAAATTTATATTTGTTGCATATAACCATATTAATTTGTGCTAAATAAAAATTGATCTTTACATTAAAATAGTAGTTCAATAGTCAGTAATTGATTGCACACTTAAATAAGCATTAAATTCTATATACATACCTTTGCAGATATATCCTTTCCAACATTTATGTTGGTTTTGAACTCTATTCCTTCCTTAGCCAAGAGGTTAACCCTTCTTTGCACTACTTCTTTGGACAACTTCATTGTTGGAATGCCATACTGGAGCAAACCTCCAACTCTGTCATTGCGCTCGAATACTGTTACTGAATGGCCAATCTATAAGACACAAGAGTACATTCATCAGCATATACTTTCTTTTTAACTATTGATTGTTAAAATATAAAACCACACGAGTGACCTTTACTAACACTATTGCTCCACAAACTTTGTTTTTTATTACAGTCAGTAATCAGCTGAGGATGAGAACAAGTGTTCTCAAAACATGTTTCAAGTAACTAAGACTTTATTCCTCATCTATATAAATGGTCTACCAACTTACATGCATCCAAATGTTATCACTATTTGCAGATGATATGACAGTAAACATCAAATGCAATGACAAGAAAGATATTGATATAAACTTTTCATTGGTAACAAAAAATGCAAGAATGGTTTGAACAAAGCAAATTACTAACTAATACTGACAAGTCTGTAGCTATTTCCTTCTGTCATAGACAACAGCCAAATCCATACAAGTCCCAAATATCACTTAATGACCTTATTCACTACGCTACATATTAACCTCTGTGCAACACAGGCTTTGCATCAACTAATTAACCAGCACAAGAAAGGAGGGAAAGTGGTGGGGGAATAGAGCCAGTTACAAACAGCATAGTACGAGGCAATACAGTGACGTGTCCAAATGAAGACCATGAAGGACCAAGGCTTGCCACCCAGATGCTGCGTCCCCACCTCTGCCCATTACAGGCATCATTGGTGGGGTGCAGTACTGGGGGGTGGGACGTGATCAGCACCCCGAGCCCTCCCGGCCAGTTATACGGCCTTCTCGACCTGGGGCCGCTACCTCTCCATCAAGTAGCTTCTCAATTGGTTCCCCCGGGACCTAACGAGGCTGAGTGCACCCCATGTATTTTTTCTCTTTATCAGACTTTATTGGAAACTACTATAGTATAACAGAATTAGCAGTTACTTTGTTTAGTTGATGAGCTGCAGCTAGTCCTGATGGTCCTGAGCCCACAATGGCGATCTTCTTGCCTGTTCTGTGTAGCGGTGGCTCAGCACGTATCCAGTTCTGCTCAAAAGCATGGTCAATAATGGCACATTCTATATTCTTGATAGTGACAGGTGGTTCACTGATTCCCAACACACAAGCACCTTCGCAAGGAGCTGGACACACTCTACCTGTGAACTCTAATCAAATAAAAATGGAAGTTAGTATGCCATCAAAATAAAACAAAATCAGTGCTATCCTCATTTATGTTTCAAAATATTTTCAAATTGAATTTAAAATGGGAGGTAGAATTGGAACTTAAAAATTCAATGCCACAGCTGGGATTTGAACCACAGACCTTCCGCTTACCAGGCGGGTGCTCTAACCATTAAGCTACTTCATGTTCAAGCAGTAAAACTTTACCTCATCTAAAAAGCATAATAATTTTGCAATGTGGACCTAATGGAACTTAGTTATATATGAAAAAATATCCAGTGAAGTGGCTTTAAAATACATTGGTAACATGTATGAGAGATGATCAGAAAGTCAATGACATTTTCCTCTGTAGCAACAATGGGTGAAGCAGTCACGGCCATCTTGGTCTAACATTTGTGCGTTCAGTTAGCATCCAACTGTGCCAGAATGAAGTTCATGTCATTTACTGTTACTTCACAATAAAAGTTTTAAATATGTGCTACAATTGAAAATCTTGCAATTTGTGAGGTGCGATAAGTAATAAGGTTTCTGTTGACAGAAAGCTATAAACTAATTGACATTTATCGGCTATGTGAAGTGTATGGAAATAATGTAATCACTGAAGGTGAAGTGCGCCTTGGTGCATTTGGTTTAAAAATGGTCGAATTAATATTCATGATGAAAAGCGTAGTGGATGACCAAGCATTGTGGCTGATGAACTGGCCACAAAAGCTGATGAGAAGATTCAAGAAAATTGCCAATTCACAATAACACAGCTCTGGTACAGTTTTCCACAAATTTCAGGAAGTTTGAAACCAGTGATTACCATATGTTCCCAAAGATGAACTGGCTTGCAACACAGCACTTTGATGACCCGGAACTGCGGGAAGGTGTGATTAACTGGTTGAAGTCTCAGGCAGAAGAGTTTTATGATAATGAAATTTCAAAGCTTGTTTGCTTCTATGATAAGGGCCTAAATTTGTATGGAGACTATGTTGAAAAGTAGTACTGAAGTGTCGTTTTCAAATGAATATAACTTCTAAATTAAGAACAAATTAGAAACTAAAATCTTTTAGTTTCTAATTTATACTTAATTTAAATTCTGTTGCTTCACTGTTATTATCTTCAATTTTTCCTTAATGAAACTTCATTTTTTCCCTGATATCCCTTTTTTAAAATATCAAAATGAAATGGATTTCTGGATAGCCCTCATACATAATGCACTTCTTAAACATATTTTCTTGAAAGTAGGATCTGCTAAGCTAAAAATCGCTTAAATCTTACAAATTAAGTTTTAAACAAAGAATAACACAAACATGCTAAACTCCCAGAAGTTTTCTTTTGTAGCAGTAATTTTTTAGTCAATGGTATGTGCTGGAGAAAATTTAAACAGCTCCTACAATTTTAACAAAAAAGAGCATACAACTCTAATAGTGGTTTAAGGACTTACCTGGGAAGTTGTTGGTCTGCAGCAGCTGATGAAGGGCTTCTTTCCAACTGTTGTGGAACACCAGATCATTCCATTTAGGAATAATGTTACCCAGTGGACAGCCATGAGAACTCTGACAGAATGGTACTCCACATTCCATACATCTTGCTGCCTGCACTCTCAGACCTTTCCTCACATGCCCAAAGTTGTATATTTCATCCCAGTCTTTTACCCGTTTCTCAGCAGGTCGATACAACCCAGTTTCTCTCTTGTACTTAACAAAGCCTCTGCAACAAATGAGAAATACCCAAAGTTTAGATAAAAGTGAACCCCAACAGAAGTAAAAACAATAACCTTATTTAATCCATACTACGTAATATATGAAAGAGAAAGTTGTGTGTCTGTGTCTGCCTGTCTGCGTTTTTATCTGTGGGGAGGGAGTAACCCCAGAAAGCACTCAAATGATTTTGAAAATTCTTTCACCATTGACAACCCCTATTCTTTCTAACATACATGTCTATATAACACCTAATTTCAATACATAAATTACTGAAGAACTGAAAAGCCTTTACAAAGCCTTTGTGGCAAATGCCATGGAGTAGAAAATAATTGCTGTACTCCATGCACAATATGTATGGAAACAAAAGCTGGTTAATTGTTGTATCCTGCCAAGAATGCATGTAAATACATACATTGGTTACCTTTTATTGCAAGCAATATACAAGGATGGCCATGATGTAACACCTGAGCACATGTCAATTATGTGGTAGAGTTTCTTCAGGAATGATTTGCAAATGATCTGTATGGCACATTTAAGGAGAGTACACTCAAAAGAGAAAGATCACTTTTTCCACAATTGACCACATACTGGCAAACAGTTGAACATTTGTGACCAATTACAATTGCAAACACACCCTCATCCAGCTTACTATACTCTTATGGGTATTAATTATCAGACAACATACCAGGTACTAAAGCCAGGACTAAAAGTAATAAGGTTTATCTGTTACTGGACTTTATGCTGTGACACTGCAGATGACAAATCATCCATATCCCTATACAGTCTGTTGGCATTTGCAGACAACACTTAGTCACTCATGTCAGTGTGTTCTACCCATTGCCTGAGTCCCTTAGTCACTGCTAAGTATGTTTTTGTTTAGATAGTAACTTCTTAAAAATTCCTATGCCTTGTTATTCTCTTTCAGAAACTGAAACACCCATTTCAGGGTTACTGTTGTATAATGCTAAATTCCTGAATACAGTGGTGACACAACTCACCTGAAAATTAAACTTCGAAACAAAATTAAATTGTCTCCAGCAGCTAGCCTAATGTTGGAAAGCAGTTATTAGACTCTAAGACAATTATTTTGAATATAATTGTGTACAAGCAGATCAAGGAAAAATGTATGAATACTACTAAGTGCCATATTATAGAGATTTTTCTGCAATCCCAGTCATGTTGGTGATGAAGTGCAGATTCATAAAACTTAGATGTACTAAACATACATCAGTACTGCTCCTGTACAAGCTAAACAAGGTTCTTGGATAGTACAACATACCTGGTTTTATCCAGAATCTTTTCCAGTCTTTTTTTCTCCAATACACCATCTGTTATTGACTCTTCAATGTCTCTAACTTGTTCAGATGTCTTTACACCATTAGTACCATTAACGACAGGCTGCTCTGGAACTCCATTAGCCTTTTCTTTGGCTGCCTCTTCAGCCAGCTGACGCAGAGCACGCTGATATTCATACGGAAAGACCTGTCAAAAATAACATACATGCATTAAATTCAATGGAAAAAGGAAGCTATTTAAAACAGTTATGGTAACTGTCACATCATGAAACATATGTCTGTCTAATATTTCAAGAACTTGCAGCAAATACTACAATAAGTGAAGCTTTTAGTCTCTAAATTTGTTTTTATTTTAGATACATGCATTAGTTAACATAATTATGTAAAGGGCAGTCAGTGACCACATACAGCTAATTCTAAGTACATTAATATTGAAATGTATAAAACATAAAAGGTTTAAATGTCAGCATATAACTGTGGTTGCCACTGGAGGGGATGAGAAATTTAACCAATCCCCTGTTTTGGCTATTCGGTTTGCCTACCATTCAAGGAGCTAATACAAATCTGGTGTATTATAATCACATGTCTTTCTTCACCCACTAAAACTTATAAATTAAATTATACTATAAATTATACATACAATAATTAATTATTTTATCTACTTCCTATTAATCTTGATAAATATTTTAAATACTCATTGTACATAATTAGGGGTGTAAGACGAGCAACAGTACAAATACATGTTTAGGCAGCACTTAGCTATGGTATGAATAAGGGGAAAACATGGAAATATACCAGGTGAGAATCTAAAGGTTTTTAAAGGAAGAAAATTTTCAAAAGAAGCAGACAGTAAAATGGTGACCAAAGAACAGTTATGGCTCGCAGCAAATATTAGTCATATTGCTGATAATTGGAACTGAATTGAATCCAGGGTCCGAGGATATGAATCAAGTGTTAGCAATGCTAAAAATATCGGCAGACCTAATTGAGTCATAGAAAATGCAGGAGATTGGAAGAGTAGATAATGGGATGGAACAGCTTAAAGAAGCTTTGCAGAATTTAAGAACAGAAGTGAATAATGAATTTATGGCATGAAGGAAAAGATTGGAAAGGATGGAAGAAAGAATATTTAGACTTCGAGGGGACAAAGAGAAGTGGCTAATTCAGTTGGCGGAAGAAATATTTGAAAGTAAGCTGGAATTGAAATTAGCCGGATGGGAGATAGTTGATTGTTTTAGGATAGGAAGAAGGGGAGAACAATATAGGTTCTATAATTGTAATGATGGGTGCAATAGACAATGTGAGATGGGAGAGGAAACAAAAATGTTATATGGAATGGAGATTTGAGGTCCTTCAAAGGATTGGGAGACAATCAATAATACATAGAATGTTTTGAGCAGTCAGTCAAAGCTTCACAAATGGAGCAGCATTGACAGAGTTAGGGAGGAAAGGTTTGGTATGGAAAGAATTTTAAAATATTGGTATAGAGCACAGGTTCCAAAAGAGTGTATGAGGTACCAAATGGAAGTAATTGCATTTTAACTCTTGGTCAGGCAAAGTAAAAGAAATCTTACATGAAATTGAGGAGGAGCTCTGGAAAATGGGAGTTCAAAATAGAGCACATTTTGGAAAGAAGGTACATAGAGTTGAAGATAGAGATGCAAGAGATTTGGGATAGTTTTTGAGTCACTTGTGTCACTTAAGCCACTTTCAAAATCCTACCATTGAACAAAGTGTTAACACTTTGTACCCCTAACATCAGATGGCAACTGGACCATAGCAGCAGAGAAAGGGAGCAGGAGGAAGGTAGCGTTAGTCATCCAAAGGCCGGGGATGAGATCAAATGATCTTGAAAACATTTCAGTATTTACATCTTAGTCAAGTGACTCAAAAACATGAACACTTCATTGTTCATAGTGCTTCTATTTTTAACATTTATACAGAATAATTAAAAAAGAATGGGGCAAGAGAAATACATGGATTTTTGTAGTACACTTGATAGGGAAGAGCTGGCTTGGATGTGATCAAGAGCCTAGGTTGCTGAAGTTTAATTTTGCAGACTTTTACAGACTGGAGCATGTACTAAACAAGGATATAACTACAGAAATGAGTAAGGTAGTAACAAAAAAGAAATACTGGTACACACCTTGACAAATCTTGATGCAGGTTCAGGCCAACTTTTAAGTAGTTCTCCAGCTATAAGAGAGCCAGTCTTCTCTGTGAATTCCTTCAGAAGAGATTGCACATACTTCTGATCATCCTCCAAATCCAAGGGTAGAAGCTCAACCATCTCCATATTGCATTTGCTGCAGCAATGAAATCAACGTTGTTAACTTATTCACTGTGCTCAATTTTAAGTATATTTGCTTTCTGGCTGAAATTATGCTACAGTACCAATAAATATATTGGGAAATTATTCAGGGGTGTAAATTATTCAGAGCAGCTGGTGGTTCTGCTTGCTTTAGGCCAGTCAAGTCAAACAATGTGCATACGCATTGGATGCGACTCAGAGAAGCTTGTTAATGAAGTTTAAAGCTAAGTTTTTCAGTATTCTGTTTGGCTGTGAAGGTTAATTTCATACTTTTAATTTCTTCTGTGCCTATCAGAGTACAACAAGCAGCATTTTGAATAGTAATTGTGTGAATGTGTAAGAGAGAAATATGTCGGGAAACCAAAGTCAGGGTATGCACTTTGCTCATGTGCTTCCATGTGGTTCACCACAAAGAAAACATGTATTGTAGGGAAAACGCTGCATTTCCTGGAAACTTACTACTCCAAATATGCAATCTGAGTGCTTTTAATCAACAAACTGAGAATGCAGAAATAAATAATGGGAGTGATTTTTCTGTAATTTTAATATTTGGCAGTAGGTGAATTCTAAGGTTCCATGAAAATTATAAAAATTGTGAAAAAAATATTTTCCAAAGTTAATAACTTTTATTTAATAAACCAAGGCATTACAAAATTTTTGGTTCCCAACATTTTTTTAAGAATACTTATTTATAACAGAATAATATTTCAAATTATCAAAATTTTGAAATCTCCATCATGTGAAGCATTTCAGGTATGGTGCTGAAAATAGCTGAAAAAATTAATAAATATACGTGTTACAGATATAGCAATGAAAATTTGTAGGTATATTATTCCTTATGTGTATTACTTATATGTCTGATAGGAATTTGAACAAAATCCACTAATATTTGTGGAATTTAGCAATTTCACCTATATGTTATCTTCCTTTCACCTATATGTACCCTTAACATGAGTTAAAAGTGCATACTCAAGTCCACACACCACGCTATGCCACTGAAATTATCCGGAGGCTCACATGTAAACTACCTACAAATTTTGTATGAATTATAGCTATTAATGAAATGTGTTAAAAATTGTTTTAAAATAATGATTTTGCTAGTTGAAATTAAATGAAAAATGAAACAATCATAACCCATTATAAAGTAATAATTACTCCCTTTAAGGCATACAAAAGACAAAATGTTTTGTCCAAGTTAATATAAAAAAATAATAAAATGGATGTATAAAATACATGTGGATAAATTAAGTGAGTAAATATGGTAATACTGTACAATGCTATTACAAAGCTAAATCATTCTGCAATAAACTGATAGAAAACATTTGACAAGTGAATGTAAAATTATCCTTGATTTTGATTGTTACTTTACCTCCTGAATGAGCCATCCACATCCAAGACATAGGCAATGCCACCAGACATACCAGCAGCAAAGTTGCGGCCAGTTAAACCCAAAATAACAGCACAGCCCCCAGTCATGTATTCACAGCCATGGTCACCAACACCCTGAAATTTATATTTCATGTGAAATACAGCCAAAAACAAACAAACAGAATCAGTAATGGCTTATGAATTTTGGACTGTGAAAATTAATAGTGTCCTATGTAATTCAGCTGTGCTAATTTTGTCCAGCAGCAATTCATTTTAATCTCTAGCATTATTTCCATCTGCACTCTCCTACATGAAAAGTAATGTTTACAAAGGACTAATTAACAAGTTATTTACATTAATTTATGCCAACAAACATACTGTTGGTGTTTAAAAACACCAACAGTATGTTTGTTGGCATAAATAAATAATAATTACCATCTGAAGGTTATTTAATCCCAGGACACAATGTACTAGCAATAGTAAGTCACCATTGTGGTAATTGTCTCTGATGTGAGACTGCCTTTGTGGTTTACCGGATATAATACGAACTGGTATGAGATTTCAATGTCATTCTGGCAGTTTGTCACAGTAGTTTAATGGTTAGAGGACCCGCCTGGTAAGCGGAGGATCTGTGGTTCAAATCCCAGCTGAGGCATTGAATTTTTAAGTTCCAGTTCTACCTCTCAAGTTATTTACAATTAATTATTCATTAAATTAAAAGTTATCTACAGTTTTGGTTCAATCTGTTTAAAATTTGCATTATTTAAAAGCCCTCAAGAAAATGTGTATTTGTTTTTATTCTCACAAATATTTATGAATAAAATAACAGGACAGTTATGCAGGGAAATTTGCAAGATTCAACCAAAAATTATTAGTAAAAGCAACTTTCGAGCTTTCGGACACTACGCCATTGTAGACGTATGATGTTATTTCCAACGATTAATTTACTACCATTAAGCTTTAAAAAGTTTAACTTCTTTTGGCTATGGAGTCAAAGTCTTCCCGAGAGACCCAATGAGAAGATTGAAAAATTTGTCGGAAGGCAGAAAATTACGTAGGCAGTCACAACGCTATATAAGCGAATTTTGGGACTTCTAAAATAGAGTTCAACTTAATCATTGGTAGAATAACCATGTAATATATTGGGATCAAAAATAGAAACCCATAAGTGGATACGAATAGCGACGCAAAGTGAAGATTACAAAACCTAAATCGTGTGATACAAAAATAACAGAGCATATACATCAAAATAGTGGGACTTGCAGAATTTGATGGTGATGGGACCGCTGTTAATGTTGTAATTTTGTATAATAATTTCTAAAAAGTAGTGAACCCTATAGAAAACCTCATTCCATGCTCCTTCCCCATAAAATTATCTACATTCTCTTCAGAACCCCATTAACCGACGTATAAGCAGACCCTGAGGAGAAGTGGCCACCTAGACTTTCAATAAATTCATCGCAGGACATCACTGGGTTCCAAGAGTGGAACCTCAAGTGGAAACATTACGATCTGCACCCCTTCTGCTTTTTCTTTGCAACATTCCAAATTCTTACAGCAGTCTTCATTCATTGTGCTTCTAATGAATTCTCTGGTGATAGCAGTTTTTATTGTGCAATGATATAAATGGAATGATGCAGTAGAGTGATATTCAGCATTTAGTGATTTATGCAAGATAGAATACTTGCAAATTTTATTGTGGCATCCTCTGACACACAAAAATGTAAGTTACTGCATGTAAAGCATTGCTTTATACCATTCAATTTATTCGTTAGTCTAGAATTACTTAATTTGCTGTTTGAATATTCCTACTAAATTATTAACTTTGTGAGTAATTTTCTTTTCTTCCCATTTAATTATTTTCATGTAATCAATTATATATACCAGCACATTTATATGCCATACAGATCCTGACTACCTGAGGACTTTAAGTTCAGTCCTTTCAAACTACCTTTTCCTTTAATCACACAAGAGCCAAGGGAAATGACATCACACTTTGTTTAAAATATTATATGCTTTCATTGTTATAAAGCATCAATTACACAAATGAATATTTCATGCATTGCTATACTATAATTTCCAATAAGGTTATACCAGGAGAGCAAGAGTTTGAGTGGGCTTCACGGTGTGTTGCATGTCCACATCCTCAGCGCTGGTTACCGCCTGCCACTATCATAGAAAGGCACAGATGAAACCACACAACGTTTTTAGAACTACTTTTAAAGGCTTTACTTACCAACTTTATGAAAGGGAATGCTGAAACTGGCCACTGCCATTGTCCATACATTTTTGGCACCTCTTTAGGAAATTGTCCTTTACTAGCTGTGGTTCACACTGAGAAATGCTGACAATTTCCTGGTGGATATTTTATTTTAATTCTTCCAGGGTGTGTAGCAAAATGCTATGCAGCCCATTCAAACTGTTTTTTCCTCCCAGTATATTGCAATGTTACATCCATTGCAATACCCTACATTTACTGGAGTGAAAGTTTAAATTTTGCTCCTTAACTGCTACATTGAAATATTTAATTATACTTTACTGACGAATCAATTTTGAAGTTCAAGACTATCACATTTTTTCTCCTCTTTCTTTTTTATCTTTCCCAAAAAAATTTCAATTTCAAATACAATTTGCAGCAGTGCTCCTCAAGTCATGTACTTTATGGCTTGTCGCCAGTGGTCTCCGAGAATACATACATCAATTATCATCACATTAGAAAGGACCTACTGGGACACTATTGGGAAGCAAAAGGACTCATGGTATAAACCAAGCTCCAGCCATTTGAAAACATCAAGAACTTTTAAATTGTAAAACTTACCTCAACAACTGCCACTGCCCCAGAGTTCCTTACGGAGAATCTTTCTGCGGCTATGCCACGGAAGAAAGCTTTCCCACTCGTGGCACCATACAGGCACACATTACCAACAATAACATTAAGCTCTGATTTAAAATCAGGAGTAGAGTCTTTTGGGGGGTAAATCACAATTTCTCCACCACACAAACCCTGGAACATTTACAAAAATAGTATGTTTCAAATAATAAAGCAACCAAATAATGAAACAGTTCTAATTGCACCTTCTAAGTGAAAGTAGTACAGTAGTTAAGATTAAAATTCAGCTGAATTTTTCTAAAAAGGATATAATTCCCAGTTATAAAAAAATCTGACCTTTATAAACTTAGCTGATTGGATTGTGACAGGGTTTATATCGGTAAAACCAAACATCATTTGGAAACCATAATAAAGGTGCAGTTTAGAAATACTAAACATAAACAGATTGATAAATAAGCTGTGGTAGATCATTTTTGGTCATTTAATCATGAAATAAATCCAAAGGTTAAATTATTAAAACAATTAAATGGACCCATACATTTAATGGTTTGAGAAAAGATATTCTCATTTTGAAATACTATTGATTGATTCTATTAACAAATTCATTTTGTTTTCAGTGGTTGGTAATATAGAAATACTAAGTGATTTAGCATTTGCTATGATAGCAACAAATAAATAAGGGTGGCACCGATGATGTAATAAATATATTGTGAAACTAGTTTTCTTTTAATTTCAAGAACTTGCAGCAAATACTAAAATGAGTGAAACTTATAGTGTCTAAGGTATTAATTTGTTATATTTATGGAATTAATTAAGTACAAAATGCTTAAAGCATATCCATCATCGACTCTGCAAACTCCTGTCAATAGTAAAAAGAAGCAGCCATGTGTTTAGCGTATTAATTATTTTAGCTGTTGGCTAACCTGGAAAATACAATTGGGAAAGTTACAACTTGTAGCCTTTATGACATAATTTAAAGTATACAGCATAAAAACATGAAAAGTCCTGTTGCCATCTTTGACGTCATCTGAGAGCTGAAGATAAAGTGTGCAAGTAGTACACATTTGAAATACATTCTGCATCAATGCCATTAACTGATATTTTAGTATCATTTGTTTTGGTACATACTGTAGTTAAAATAAAATGTTCATACCTTGCCAACATAATCATTGGCATCCCCTTCCAGCGTAACATGAACTCCTTTAGTCATGAAAGCACAGAAGCTCTGTCCTGCTGAACCTCTCAGTGATACATTGATGCTATTTTCAGGCAAACCAACATCGCCATATTTCCTATCAAACAAAAGTAAGCCAGTAAAAAGAAAGCATAATTATTTTAACAACTTGAACATCATATACATTTATTTTCTACCACTTTCCATGGCAGAATTTTCTCAGAAATGCCTCTAACAATTTTGATTTGAGTACTATAAATTTAATATATCTGCATGACTAATAACCACTGGGTATAACCGGAAGCATTGTCAACAAATTCACCAACCATATCCCCTCTTCATCACAGATCAGTGGGTAAAAATGGCATTTCCCCTGTTTTAGTTATGAAAATTATACTGCTATGAATCAGTCAGAATATTAGAGAGATGACACAGAAAATTTTTCTTTTTGTTAAGTACTTACATTGAAATATAGTAACTTAAAGTAGATGCAAATGCTCTATCTTCATTGTTAATCTTCATCTTTATGTCTATGCGAGGTTTAATTCCTTGCAGCACTGGAGAAGCTGCTTCAATCAGTTTATTGTCAAGTCTTTTCTCCAATTGAAAGTCCTAAAAGAAAGATACAAGTTAAATTTATGAAAACACAATGAAACTTAGCTGATTTTTAACATAACAGTTTTGTGAGAAAGACTTTATTGAAAGCTACTTAAATCTTATGTTTCACATTAATGTTTTCATACCATCCATAAGGAATGTTAGAGATTTGACAGAAAAGACTATTGCATCTACCACCTAACATGAAAGGTTAAAGGTTAGGTACTTACTTGTCTCTCAGATCCACCAATAATGTTCACTCCAGGTCTCATATGCAAGGCATTCTTCAGAATAAGACTGAAATTCAGTGTCTTTGCTTTGGGATTTCCAGAATCACACACTTTAAGTAGATCAGTACGCCCAACAAGATCCTGAAACTTTCTTATACCTAATTTTGCCATGTAACCCCTGATCTGTAAAACAAAAACAAAAGTAGATCAATATCTTAAACCAGTATGTCTTCTGGACAGCAAGTAAAGCAGCATACATTCAAATTTATGATAAAGGTTACTTAGTTTCTCGACACAGAAAGAGGCCTATGATTTTCACTCAAATTAGTATTCAGAATTATTTATTTATGGTAACAAGCTTACTACTGGTGTTTTTAAACACACGAGCCGTGTGTGGGCAATGTTTAAGAGGTGGAATCAGGACTGAAAAATTTAGTGCCATAGCCAGGATTTGAACCACGGATCTTCCTCTTATCGAGTGGCTGCTTTAACCACTAAGCTACCATGGCCAACTTGTCAGTGCGACATTAAATTCCCCAGCTGATTCGTACTTCTGGTTAGACCACAAGGGAACCTCACATCAGAGATAAGTACCCCAAGGGTGACTTACAATTGTAAGTACTTTGTCCCGGGTTTAAGTAACCTTTACATACATACATACATACATTTATTTGCAATAGTAATTATTATTAATTATTTTTATAATAATTACCATCTAAAGCTTAAAGGTTACTTAAACCTGGGACATAAAGTACTTACAATTGTAAGTGGCCCTTGGGGTACTTATCTCTGATGTGAAGTTCCCTTGTTGTCTAACCTGTAAAAGTACAAATCAGCTGGGGAATTTAATGTCCTACTGGTAAGTTGGCCATGGCAGCTTAGTGGTTAAAGCAGCCACTCGATAAGCGGAAGATCTGTGGTTCAAATCCTGGCTATGGCACTAAATTTTTCAGTCCTGATTCCACCTCTTTAGCATTCAGAAGTTATTTTCTTTCATTAGTTAGTTTATACAACCATCCATATTCATTTTGAAAAACAAGGACCATGTTATGAATTCTGAAATACCACCAATTGATTCTGTTAAATTTATTTTACTTTCAGTGGTTGATAATATGATAGAAACAATTATGTCACTTAGCATCCCTAATGATGGTAATGTGATAAATAGTAATGGTCTGAAGATGTGACTGATAGCTCATGAAACTGCATTTACCTGTATATAAACAACTTAAATCTAAGATAAGTGAATCTTAATCTCTAGATATAATATACGAGTATTTATTGATTTATATTGCTTCGCTGTTAATAGCTTCAGGTTTTCATTGAATAGAATAATTTAATTTCAATGTTAATTGCTTCATTTATTTTAATTACATAATTTAGCAATGAAAGGTCTCTGCTTTCAAGAAGCTTACAGAAATATCCTATGTTCACAGAAAGCATGTCTAGGAAAACTAATTCTTTTACCTCTTCTGCAAGCATGAACAGATAGTTGATAACATGTTCAGGCTTTCCTTCAAACTTTTTCCTCAGAACTGGATCTTGGGTTGCAATTCCAACAGGACAAGTATTAAGATGGCACTTGCGCATCATAGTACACCCCATAACTATAAGTGGGGCAGTGCTGAACCCAAACTCATCTGCTCCCAACAGAGCAGCAACAATTACATCAAAACCTGCAAAGATATTAAAAAAACAAAAATATCAAGTAAGATGACAAAGTTTATTGCAAAACCAAATGCAATTGCTGGAAAGCTAACTTTACAGGATTCATTATCTTTATGTAACTCAATAGCTTGATTAACCTTCAAGCAGTCATATACTGCTTTGATATCAGTGGTTATGTAGGGTGTTGCTAATACCTCAAAGAAAATCAGATCCAGGAGCACTTGATACCTCATCAAAATACTGGAGTGCAAAAGAGTAAAGCATTTCCTGCCGAAACTACCATCAAAAAATACTGAAGAATGAAGGTGTTAATGGCTTCATTGCCAACTGCCAGATACCCAACAAACCATTCAAACACATTTGATATGTTCCTTTATTAGACATAGGTGTCTTTGTTGCTTACCATTTGTTCACTTGTTTATTCATTCATTCACTTGAGAGTTCTCAATTATGCTAACCACCACACCACAGAAAGTCACAGTAAAGTTCTTTTGTTCTTATTGTTATTAGTTCTCTGTCCAATGCTTAATGAATCTGAGGAAGACAGAATGCAATTTCCTGCAATTCCTTTCAGTTTTATTTTACCAGCTTACAACTCAAGAGAGGGCTAATGGTTGTTAAAGGTCACTGCTTCCTCGATTAATTTCTACAGTGAAGAATTCAATAAACCATTCCCAAGAACAGGTTAAAACTTGACCACATTCTTTCCTCTTTGGGACCGAGTAAAGCTTCCCATAATTTTAAGAGGTAGAACTGGAACTTAAAAATTCAATGCCACAAGCGGAAGGTCTGTGGTTCAAATCCCAGTTGTGGCATTGAAATTTTAAGTTCCAGTTCTACCTCTTAAACTTTGCCCACACACGGCTTGTGTGTTTAAAAACACCAACTGTAAGTTTGTTGGCATAAATAAATAATAATTCCCATAATTGTTAAAGCTCACATTATATATATGTATTTTAACTTCACCCTGGTACCGGCATGGATTTTTCCCCTACCTCATGCTAATGCACGCCGGGGAACTATCAGAATACCTAAGTTATGTTAAGGCAAGTATAAGAAGAGACCTTATTTCCTCATCTACAATACTCACCTGATTTAGCTCTTTGTAACATCTTTATAGCACTGAGTTTAACTAAATAACATTACAATATAATTCAAATTTTCAGTTATTTTTATTCAATAAACAGTTCTAGCATACAAATAGTCATGTTAAATTGATTGTAATTAACATCTGATGTATTATCTAACATGTATTTCATGTAAATACTACGTCATGACAAAAACAACAAAAATGTTATCAATTTCAATAGTTAATAAATAAAAAAGATAATAAAATAAAGTTGAAAAGGGTGAATATTGTACCCAATAAAGAAGATTTAAACTTAATAACTGAAGATGCTAAACATATTAACAAAAGGCAAATTCTGAAACATTCCATTCCCAGCAGCACTGATGAGGACAGCAAAGGCACTCCCAGAACAATAGTAGCAGATAACATTTTATTATAGTTCATTTATTAATTATGCTGAGAACTTTTGACTGCACCTCATAGAAACAATTATTTTAGTAATTATTATTTATTTATGCCAACAAACTTACTGTTGGTGTTTTTAAACACACAAGCCGTGTGTGGGCAAAGTAATAATTACCATGTGAAGGTTATTTAATCCTGGGATATAAAGTACTTGCAATAGTAAGTCACCATTGGGGTAATTGTCTCTGATGTGAGACTGCCTTTGTGGTTTACCAGGAGAAATACGAACTGGCTTGAGAATTTAATGCCATTCTGGCAGTTTGTCACAATAGCTCAGTGGTTAAAGCATCCGCCCGGCAAGCGGAAGGTCTGTGGTTCAAATCCCAGTTGTGGCATTGAATTTTTAAGTTCCAGTTCTACCTCTTAATTATTTTAGTATTTATTTCTACATCAACAAGTGAAGTTTTCTCTATAATGGATTTACCTGTTCTTATTTGGCCATCAGCTTGTACCACAACTCGAGAACGAAGATTATTAAGGACAAGTACTTGATGGGTTTCGGCAATACCAAGTTCCCATGGCAGCCCCGCATTCTTAATACCTGTCCATGAACTAGCGCCTGTGCCACCATCATGTCCAGAGATAACAATGTGCTCAGCCTTGCCCTGAAGAAAAAAAAACAAGTGACATACCCTCTGTTAATTCTATCTCAGGTTATCTCTCCCTCTTCCTCACTTGCTCCCCTAGGAAACATTTGATTATAACATTGTTTTTGCTACCATACAACCACCTTAAGGGGGCAGGTACATGAGGGATAAGAATTAGTGATATTCAATAATTCATTTCTCTGTATGGATCGACATACAAAGTTGTTAGTCAAGTCTTAAAATATAATACTTTTTAATGCAAGATGAACATAATTTCAATATCACAAAATTAATTTACATGCATAATTTAATTATTCAAAATGGCACCACTTTGCTATGCTGGAATCAAGAGGTATACAATTTTTAAAAATATTTCAATTGTTTTTCATTTTTTATTTTGAAGTTTAAGCTTTGTTTTAGGGAATGACCAGAACTAGACTTCTACCAGCATAAACAATAATACAAATGCATTTTTAAATTAGTGGAGCAATTTTTCTGGATTATTTAATCATAATTGTTTTCCAAGAAAAAATAAAATAGTTGACCATAATTCTGGCCAACTCCCATGAATATGTGTGCAGTGATATGCATAAGAAATTTCAAATAAATTCCTTTTATAGTTTTTGAATCATCAAGGAAAAGGTTTGGAAAAATGCACTTTGTGGGAAATTAGCTTTAAACCTTTGATATAAAATTGTGGGTAACTTTTTAATATCTATAACATGGTGCAGCATCATGCCTTTTAAATCATTACTCTGAAACTCGAGCAGATACGTAAACAACTCTTTCTACAAAAGACACCTAATGCTTGCTGCATTCAATTGCATATATTTTTAAAAATCTATTTTTTGAAAATTTTAAGCTACATCTGCCCTGATTTGAGGGGTAGAATCAGGACTGAAAAACTCAATGCCATAGCCATGGGCATTGTGAAGGGAGGGCAAGGGTGGCTGCAGGCCACCCCCCCTTGGAAATTAGTAAATGTAATGTGCAATCAATTACTATTAGACTTGCTTTATTGTTCATACAAACAACAGATTTTATTTAGCATAAATTAATACACTGATCTGCAACAAATACTATAACTCATCTTTTACAGTTTTTGGCAATAGAATAATTAATTAATATTGTTTAATTTGTAAACTTTCAACATGCGGCACCCTGCTCATGGCCATAGTCGGCATTTGAAACATAGATCTTCTGTAGTAAGTTGGTTGGCATACAAAAATAATTATATCTGCCCCTTAATACACAATAGGAGACAAAAAGAATGTCTTTCTGCAAAACTTCCTCTTGCCCAGAAAGATCAATACTTGCTACTTTTTCAGCTGCACCATAATTAAGATTACAATACACAAAAATAAAATGAAATTCAGTCAGTACTCCTATGGTATTAAATCTTACAGCCAGCTTGTAGATTTCCATATTACAGAGAGCATTTTCTTCAGTTTACATACAAATCAGATGTTACATTAAAAAGCCCATTTCTCCAATTTATATTCTCCATTTAATACAATTTTTGCTGGAATTTTGAAAAATGCAAAGGAGAGACTATTCTACTGTAACATTTGCATAATAGGATTGACTCACCTTGGCCACTCCTGAAGCAACAACACCCACACCAACTTCTGACACCAGTTTAACTGAGATTCGGGCATTAGGATTGGCACATTTTAAGTCATAAATCAGCTCTGCCAAGTCCTCAATAGAGTAAATGTCATGATGAGGTGGAGGAGATATCAGACCTACTCCTGCAACCGAATGCCTGGTTTTTGCTATGTCTTTTGTGACCTGCAGAAATAAGAGATTATATTAACACATAGTACAACATAAAACTTTCAGTGTAGCTTTATTCACCCAGACTTATGTAATACAAGATCCTGGATGTCTAAAAATAGTACAGTAATTATCTCTTAAAATTAACCACTTAAAAACATTAATACAATATATATTATTTACAAATTACATAGTAGTATTTAAAGAATGACTTGTCAGAACTCTTTCATTAACGTTTGAGATTCCCTGCTAAATTGCTTTACTTCTAGGTAATCTGACCTCCTCTCAGTGGTAGCTGAAGCATGAATGCACTGGTAGTGCCAGCATTACCTTACTGATTTTTTTTAAGATGTTTAATTTATGTCCCTTAACAACTGGTAGGGGATATCCAATGGTGACAAATGCCAGAAATGGCTGAAATGAGGCTAAGTTATCAAAGCAATATATACCACCGCCACTGGTAGTAACTTTCTTTCACTGCACATCGACAGCACTAAGCACTACCTACACTAACAATGCAGAACTAATCATGTCTGTGGGACTCATTAAATTCAACATTGTTTTTTCTCAAGCAAATGTTAAGCTACCACAAAATTTAGAAATAGATTACCAAGCAGCATTTCAGCTGAAGTTACTTGTGGTTATTGTCCCCAAACAAAGTACATGAAAAGCAGAATAAAGCACAGATTAAAAATATGTTGACATATCAACATGTTTTTCTATCTCTTAATATGCTCCACTAGTTTAAACACCATTCTCATCAGTTTTATAGAATAAAGCATGTTTGACTTCACATTTACAGAACCATTTATTTTTCGTATACATGTTTTTAGTTCCTATGGGTTAAAACTGCTACCATTTTTGTTCTACATTTAAGTGCAGATCAGGAGTAGCTCTTCCCATGTGTTTCAATTTCACTGTCTTCCAACGATAATGCAGAAAATGTACTACTTAGTAAAAAACGTTATTTATTTGTGTTGCTTACATAAAGAGAAGATCACATCAAAGCAGGACCAAAAGTGGAGAGCTATGGCTGATTTGTTTCTTTCTATTTGATGTTTCTGATGTGTTCTTTCATTCTGGTTTCCAAATTTATTTTTGTTTTCACATAAGATATATATCAGCAAAAAAATCAATTGAAAAGATTGCATACTTGTGTATTTAACAGTTTTCCTAGCAGAAGAAGAAGACTTCTTCAGTTGTCTGCTGTAATAGTATTGGTGGTAATGCATGTAACGCTATTAGAAAACAATGATTCATTTAATTTTATGTACAAACAATGGGAAATGAGTGACGAATGTGATACTGGAAAACACAATTTTCTGCTATCTTTTACACTGCAAAGTACTGAAAAGTGCCTATTTCTCACTTCTCAGTACTTTGTCTCATGTTATGTATGAAGTGGTACGTTTGATTGGCATGTGCTACCAATGATAGCTGTGACAGAAACTAAGTGGTACAGATTTTGCCCATCTCCATACATCTCCACTTGTCGCTAGTGTAATGAGTGAATGTCCGCACTGTTGTCTATTCGTGCCAAAAAGGAGGTGGCACAGATCCATAGAATAGTAACATAATAGTGTTGCAAACTCAGAACAAGCAGTCCCTTCTGTGGCTTTCTGTTGTTAGACAAGACATTTCATTGTGCCTTGAAGAATATTAAGCCTAAACTACATTTAGAATACACAAACAATTTAAAATACATAGATTTCCCTTTTTTAAGGTAATGTCATGGCACAGAGGTACTATCCCGGAGCTGTCCCTCCTTCCTCTTAATCCTCACCTTGTAACCTGGAAGTTCTCCTCCTTCCCCTGGTTTTGCACCTTGGGCCATCTTAATTTGCAGGTCATCAGCATGTGCAAGATAAGAACTAGTCACACCAAACCTTCCACTAGCAACCTGCTTTATAGCTGATCGCTTGTTATTTTGTGGATCCTGGTTTAGATATCTATCTGGGTTTTCACCTTAAAACAGATTCAACTTTATTAGGATGTAGAATAATTATTGCACGATGTCAATTATTATGCTCAAGTTAGCACAACTTTAGTAGGATACTTTACTGTTAAAACAAAGAAACCAAAGCTACTGACAGTAAAGTAATATAAATTAACAAATAATAAATATCAGTGACTAAAATTTCACTTATCTTTTAGTTATGTATTTTCCAATATGTCTAGCTTTGCAAATCATTAATTTGTTACTTTATAGTTGTTGATAAATCATTCTTACCTCCTTCACCAGTGTTAGATTTTGCTCCTACTTTGTTCATTGCTAAAGCCAGAGTTGTATGAGCCTCCAGTGAAATACTGCCAAAACTCATAGCACCTGAAACAATCATAAGTGAGAGGTTTTACAGTATTACAGTCATAACACGAATTAACACAGCAAAGCTACAGTTATTTTTAAAATAACAGTTATGAGTGGACCTTTTAAGTGTGCTTCACTTATGTAGACCATTTCATGACAGATCTCTTGCCTCCTCAGCTGCCAGTTGACTGTTGCAGGTTTGTCCTTGCCAATCTTCTTCCTTAATACTTACTTAGGGCCTCTGTTGGTAGAAACTATAAACTTGGATAGAACCTGACTATTACCCATATCAATAATTTATTTTCCAAGCAATCATTATAATTTGGCAAAATTTACACATTAAAAATTGCAAGAAATTCTACAGAATGGGTATAGATGATCAGCTGATATTCAAATATACACTTTCTACCAACAGCAGTCCTAATCATCACATGAAGGAAGAAGACAAGGATCCACTAGCAAATCAGTTACATCACCTACTTCAACCCCTTACCAGGAATATATCAAAGTAATTGTAACAACGGTGAAAAAACCTACATCACGAAAACTAAAAGAAAAGATAAAAACAAGCAAAAGAACATGTCAAGGACATAAAACAAGAACAGGAAGGAAAATCAGCAGTAGCTTGGCATTTTTGGAGAGACCAACGCATCATAAACAGAAATCTGATAGTACTAAAAAACATCACGGAAAAAACACAACTCAGTTTCAGAAAACACTTACATTTGGAAAAAACAGAAAATGGATTTTCAATTTTGAAATCCTGCCAAGCAACACAATTATGCAGAGGTTCATGGAACCACCACCAGGTACAAGATCAACCACCACGATGTATGATGCAGGCAGTCGACTAGGAACTGACGATAGGAGCAAATAGCTCCTAGAACATGTTATTCATTAAAATTTCCTACTGTTTTTGAAGAAGCATGTTCCATTATAATGAGACAAAAAGAGATGCTATTAAAGTTTGTTACTTGTGCAAAAAAAAAGTCATAACAAAACTAAATAGAAAGCAGAAAATAACTTCCAAATTATTACAATTTTATTACACCACCATTAACAATCATTCTACTTAATACATCTGCACATTGCTAAGAATATCTTGTTGGACAGGATACATATATTAAAACATTACAAATCTTTCAAGCAAATTTAGTAGAAACTGTGCATACATTTAAGTTTTTTTAGACTTGAGCCATCTATGGCACCTATTTCATACATTACATTAAGGAACTGTGGTGCCTGCTAATTCATGACTGGCTTCTTGTTGTACACATATGCAGGGCCACTTCAGTGTACAGCTGCTTTGGCATAACAGAATGTGCTATGTCCATGGTAGTGGAGTGGGGGAATGGCATGCCCTGGTGGCCACATGGGAAAAAGACCTTCCTTCTTAAGTCTATGCCATTAAGCAAGAACACTTCTAGCTATGCACTGTGCTCTGGGCTCTGGGCTAAGGTAAAGCAATGCTTCCATACCTTTTCGTCCTTTCCAAAATTTCAAACCTTTATCTTTCGGCTCTAATTTGAGACAGAATATTAAAAGACCCTAAAAGAAAATCGTTTATGTGAATATTTGTTAAGAGTGTAATTTGTTTTTGATGTTGGTATGAGATGGTTAAATGACGAAAACGTGTTACTAATGTTCATTGTTACGAACAATTAAGTTTGTTTAAAGACGTCATAAATATTTCCATATTTAATTTTAATATATATGTATAAATAAAAGAATGATATGTGTTCAATATTAAAAGCAAAATCAGGATAGCTAAAGATCGCTTCCCTAACAATGCGGGAACTATTTTATGAACGTATACGCGGATGTATACGAGAAAGGTAGTATCACGTGAGGTGACGTTGGACTTCTTTCACTAGCGCCTAAATATTCAAGGTGATAAGACGTATTTTGGTAGCGTGTGAACATTGTAGAACGTTTACCAGACTTTCATCAAGCTTTTGTTCCACTTTTTGAAAAAGTGGAAAGACTTAAATAAACTAAAATGGTGCTAAAAGGATTTATTTAAATGTAAAATAGAGAAAAAGTGTTAATAAAATAATACATTATGGTGAAGAAACATCGTGTGATTTTTCATTCCATCCGTTACCACGCCCTGAGGGAAATAAAAGCCACGTCGCTTCAATAAAAACAGCACCAAATTCAAGTGAAATTTGAACACATGAAGCAAAACTTATTGGCACAGACTGCATTTCATCTGCTCTTGTTCAAGCTATTTGCTTACCTGTGGCAAATCGTTTCACTATTTCTGCAGCTGGCTCAACTTGGCTGATATCTATTGGATTATCTGTTGTAATCAGTTCCAACTGCCCTCGAAGTGTACATGTTCTAACACTCTGCATTGTTGACTCACAGAAGCGTTCATAAGCATTTTTGTTTTTGTTTACTGCTGCTTCCTAAAACATAAAACAAAATGCTTTATGTCAAAGTCATTCTCCTAAAGGTTAATCTCTCATGATACAATAGGCTAATGTCAAATATTACAAATATAAATTACAAAGAGTAATGAATCTAAATTGAAATTTTTGAAGCACATTATATAGTCTACTTGTCTTACTTGTAAACAAATTTAAATAAACATCCTGCACCTTTAACAAAAACTTTTACATGTGTGTATAATGATTAGATCATTTGAATGCTCAATCATTTCTATCATCTCTGATAAAGGTACATTAAATCTCTTAAAACAAACAAGCAAAAAAATAAATAAGAAAAGCTCACATATAAGTTTAATAAAAGAAATGTAACTATTGAGACAGAATATTAGAAGACCCCAAAAGAAAATTGTTCATGTGAATGTTTGTTAAAAGTGTAATTCGTTTTTTGATGTTGGTATGAGATAGTTAAATGACGAAAACATGTTGATAAGGTTCATTGTTACGAACAACTAAGTTTGCCCAAAGACGTCATAAATCTTTCCATATTTGATTTTAATATATATGTATAAATATTAGAATTATATGTGTTCCATAATAAAAGTAGGGGAGGATGATTAGGGATCGCTTCCCTAACGAGAAAGAACTATTTGATGGACGCATACGCGGATGTATATGAAAAAGGCAGTGTGGCGTCAAATGACGCCAAAAACTGTTCACTCGCGTGTGTGTGTTCGAGCTGAAAAGACATATTTAGGTAGTGTGAACATGGAACTTTCACCAAACTTTCATCAAGCATAAGTTCCACTAAGTGAAAAAGTGGAAAGGTTTTTAAGCATTTAGAATGGTGCTGAGAGGAATTATTTAATGTAAAGTATCGATGAAGTGTTAATAAAAGAATACATTGTGGTGAAGAAACATCATGTGATTTTTCATTCCATCCGTTACCAAGCCCTGAGATCACAAAGATCTCATTAGCTTAAAGACATAGCGTCGATAATAATTGCAAAAACCGCACCAAATGGCTTGCCCAACGTGGAACACGAATTTTGGATGGAATGGAAATTACGGGAAATGAACTTATGCGAAATACCAAGTGACGCCATATCATTGCGCCAAAAAGAAAGAAGACGCCATTAGACCATCGTTTGATATCGACATCAGAACACCAACGAACGGATAATCAACGATACATCAGAACACCGATGAACGGATAATCAACACGGGAAAACACCAGAGATCGTCTAGCGAAGCCAACTGCCCAGGAGACGTACATAACTGGACATATCAACGGGAAAAAAAAAGTAGGATCAAAAATTTTTATTTTTACATCCAGTTTATTTTTATTTGTATGTTACTGCGAAGCGGCAAAATAGTGGGACTTTTAAACCAAAGCAAACTGAATAAAGAAACTAAAATGTGGCAAAAAGAGATAGAAACAGGAGTGGGGGGAAGGGGCAGATAGGTCTAGTTATCAAATAGAACCAGAAAGTGAGGAACAGGTAGCAATAGGAAAAGACCAAAGGTTATTAATGATCATGTTTGAAAGACTAGAACAAAAACTAGAACAAAATAAAAAAGAAATAAGTCAGAAAATGGAACAGAATAGGGAAGAGATAGGTCAGAAAATGGAGGGAGTGGGACAGGACATAGAACAAAGTTTAGGCCAGAAAATGGAGGAAGTGAGAAAGGACTTAGAACAGAAAATGGAATTAGGAAGACAGAACTTAGAACAGAAAATGGAATTAGGAAGACAGGAGTGTAAAGAAAATATGAAAGTAATGGAAACTAATTTAAAATTAGTACATAAAAACTTAAATGAGACAAAGGAAGCCTTAGAAGCTAGGATAGAAATCATAGGAGATAGGATGGGAAAAATAGAATCAGAAATGAGAGAAAATAAGATTGTATTAGAAGGAGAAATTGGTAGATGTAGAGATGAAATAACAAAATGTAACATGAGTGTAGACTGTAAGATTACAAATGTAAAAGCAGAAATAACTGAGGAATTAAGGAAAGAGATTGAAGTAGTAAAGAAAGACATTATTAATGTAACTGTAGAACAAATTGTAATTCCTAAAATTAAGGCTATGACTGATGTAGTACATTCGCAACAGGATGCTATAAATGATATGAAACAAAGTCACTTAGAAATAAAGAATGATTTAAAATCAATTTGTGAAGAAATGAAAAAAGGAAAAGAAAATTTGGCTAATGTAAATGATGTTGTGAATGCACTACAAAGACAAGATGATTTAGATGTAAGTAATGTACAAGATGAGAGTTATTTGAATAATGTACAAAATGTTGACTCACCATACAGAGAAAGAGGTTCACAATCAAACAATGACACAACACACAACACATGTTACACCAACAGCATATTACATGAAATCACACCACCTACATTTGATGAGGAGAAGGGAGACGATCCAAAACTCTTTGTTAAAGAGATGGAAGAGTATTTTAAAGTGAAAAGGATACCAAATGAGCTTAGGATGATGATAGTTAAGAAAAGCTTAAAAAACAAGGCATTGGAATGGCTTAGGCTAACACTAGCTGGTCATGAATCGTATAGCTCATTCAGAAATCTATTCCTATCAAGGTATTGGGGCCCAGCTAAGCAAAACCAAACTAGGGTAGAGCTAGCGACAGGTAGATATGATCCAACCAAAGGGTTATCGCTAGTCGATTATTTTATGAAAGTAGCCAACAAAGGAAAGCTGTTAGACCCTAACCTGTCGGAAGCAGAGCTAATTACCAGCATAACAAGACATTTCCCAGACACGGTGAGAACAGGGTTAATTGTTGCGAGGCCAGTAGATTCTATTCACATAAATCCAGGCCCATCCCCAACTCCATCTGGGAGGAAGCTAACAGAGTGATCCAGAAAATGTTGGCAGACGGAATAATAGAACCGTCGGACTCATGTTATGTGAATCCAGTGGTATGGGTCCATAAGAAAGAGGGAAAATTGAGCATGACCATCGACGCAAGGAAAATAAATGTGCATACCTTGCCAGATCATTACAGGCCTGAGGGGGTAGACCAACTGATATCAAAATTGAAGGGAGGTCAACATTTTACTAGTCTTGACCTGACAGCATCATTCTGGCAAATTCCTCTTCATCCAGATGTCAGGAAATATACCTGCTTCCTGCACAAAGGAAAGGTGTACCATTTTTTAAAATGTGCCTTTGGATTATCAACCAGTAGCAGTGCACTACTGAGGGCTCTAGACAAAGTTTTCGGGGATACTATCGAGGCTTTTGTAACGCAATATGTTGACGATTTTTTAATATACAGCAAGAATCTCGAGTCACACTTACATCACATAGATTATGTATTGTCCAAGTTTCAGGAAAGCAACATGACCCTAAACTTGGAAAAGTGTGAATTTTTTGTCAAAGAGGCAGAATTTCTAGGCCACATCATTACACCTGATGGTATACAACCTAATCCGGAGAGGGTCAAGGCCATAGAGTGTATACCACCCCCACATAAATTGAAACAGATGAGAAGGTTTCTGGGCATTTTACAGTACCAGTCAAAATTTGTGATCAACTACGCTAAGGAATTAGTACCCCTTAGAGAACTGTTGAGAAAGGATACTAAGTGGGAATGGAATACCGAACACCAGGTAGCCTTTGAGAAAATCAAAGAACTTTTTAAGCACAGTATTCTCCTGGAACGACCGGATCCAAATTCACCTTTTCTAATATACACCGATGCTAGTGCGCACTCATATGGAGCAATATTAGCACAAGAAGATGCAGATGGCAACAAACATGTGATTGCCACAGCTTCTAGATTTCTAAAACAAGATAGAAGCCAATGCCTGCATAACGGAATTAGAAATAGGTGCAATCCATTTTGCGTTACAAAAATTCAGGCAATATATCTACCATTATAAAATAATTATATATACTGATCACGTAAGCCTGTCCTTCATCCAAAAATGCAAGCTAACCAACTCCAAAATCTCGAGGTACATACACGAAATAACATCGCACGACATAGAGGTCAGACATATCCCGGGCAAGGAGAACATCTTTAGTGACTTATTGTCAAGATTAAGATCGGAGAGTCACATACCTGAGACGATATACAACCCACACCATGAAATTATAATCATGCAGATAAATAGTAAGGAAAGCAACGAAATCTTACAAGACTTCAAAAACATGGCGAAGCTACAGCAAGAAGACCCTGAATTGAAGAGGCTATTCGACAAGGCTCCAGACATAGTACCAAAATTGGAAGCCAAGATAGGGAAATTTAGGAACATCCTATTTAAATTACATGGTCGCGACGTAAGGAAGTGGAAAATGATGGTACCAAATTCCTTACAGGACAGGGTTATTTTGGCATTCCATCACTCGATGCTTCACTCTGGTACTGAGAGAACAATGCTTGCAATTGAGGAAGTACTGTACATCAAACATCTTGGCAAGAAAGTCAGGAAGTTAATTTCCTCATGCGACCTATGTCAGAAGGCCAAGCCAATTAATATAAGATACGATGTCGTTCCATAATCCATCATGAGAAACGAGAAAAATGCATTGGTGTGCATCGACGAACATGGCGAGCTACCAAGGGGGAAAGATGGAAACAGAAACATCTTTGTCATGTTTGATGTTTTCACAAAATTCACTAAGATATACCCCATTAGAAACATTAAAAGCAGAACTTGCCTAAATAAAATCATCAAGGACTACATCCCAAAATATGGGATTATAAAATCTATACTATCAGATAATGCAACAATGCATAAAAGTAAATTATTCCAGGACACCTTAAGAACATTAGGAATAAAATTATACTATTCCTCAACGTATTATCCTCAAGGAAACCCGACAGAAAGAACGATGAGGGATATAAATATATATTTCCGCCTACTTTGCCACAAAGACCACACTTCCTGGACGGAAAAATGCGGGTACATAGAGGAGGTGATTAACCATTCGGTGAACCCCACGACCAAGTTCGCCCCAATCGAATTGATGACCAACACAAAACCCAAGAGATTGACAATTGACATTGACACTACGATGGCTACTCAAAGGGAATTGACAGAGAAAGAAAAATGTCAATTGGCATTCAGAAGGTTACAGCAAAAGGCTGAAAAAGGGAGGAACAAGGTAAAAAGATTCATCAGGAAATGGTCCCCACAAATTGGAGAAAAGGTGCTCTTAAGAAGCCACAAAGCATCCAAGGCATCTGAGAAAAGATCTGGAAAGATGGAACTACTGTACACTGGACCACTGGTCATAACAAAACAGCTGGGTGACCATACATATGAGCTACAGAATACAAATGGCAAGTTGGTAGGAAGATACCATAAAAATAAGTTAAAACCATACAAAGAAAGGACCAAATAGTCTTTGCCAACAACCATGTAAGGCAGGAATAATAGAGATGATGGAAAATAATAATTTTTAATGGGTTACTTATAGAAGATTATGTTCAGATTGGAAAATACACAAAGAGCATTGTCAACAAAGACAGATGAGGACACTGATTGTCATCAAAGAAATGAATTATAGCGACGGAAAATAATGTGTTTTTGACATAAGGATGTCAGGGACAAAAATAAAAAGGAATCAATTGTGATGGCAAAGATAAAATATTTCGACACAAAGATGTCGAGGGTGAATTGAGAAGAAAAATAATACAATTGCAGAATAATTATAAGTGTAGAAGTTTTCTCTTATAGAGATAAGAGACA
This sequence comes from Tenodera sinensis, assembly GCA_030765045.1. Taxonomy (NCBI): domain Eukaryota; kingdom Metazoa; phylum Arthropoda; class Insecta; order Mantodea; family Mantidae; genus Tenodera; species Tenodera sinensis. The sequence continues at coordinate 166,487,866 of CM060966.1, forward strand.
AAGAGGTGACAATTAGTGAAGTAAGAAAAACCATAATCAGAAAAGCAATGCCCATGAATTAAGATGGATATAGCCAATGCTAAGCTTGAAGAAATGTTGAACCAAATAATAATGAATAAGAACCCAATTAAAAAATGGTACCATTAGTAACATCAGAGTTTAAGAATTGACTCAACGACCTGCCTATACATAATAAGCTTACAAGACAAAGAAGGCAAAGAACTGAATAAAATATTGCCATAAATATGATCATAATCATTAGCTCAAGATTTGTATCCTGTTTTTCTCTCCTCATAACAAGGAACATAAGTCAAAAGCAACACAATAAACCATGATACACTTAAATTATATTTGTGTCAATGTCAAATGTGAAATCTTAAGAGTATGTGTTGTACAAGAACTGAATATGTGTTGTATAATAACTGAACATATGTTGTATAATAACTGGATATGTTGTATAATAACTGAATGTGTTGTACAATAACTGAATATGTATTGTATAATAACTGAATATGTGATGTATAATAACTGAACATGTATTGTGTAGTAACTGAATATGTGAAATTTATAAAGACATGCTGTGTCATGCCAAAACAAAAGACAAAGACAAACAGCGAAGAAGACTGTAAAGAAAAAAAAAAAATATTGTACAAAGTGATTGCATCAGAGAAGTAGGGAGAAGTATTGTATTGTGTTTCAAGATTGTAAATATAGGTGACAACTTGAAAAACAAAACAAGGGGCATGTGAGACAGAATATTAGAAGACCCCAAAAGAAAATCGTTCATGTGAATGTTTGTTAAAAGTGTAATTCGTTTCTTGATGTTGGTATGAGATAGTTAAATGACGAAAACATGTTGATAAGGTTCATTGTTACGAACAACTAAGTTTGCCCAAAGATGTCATAAATCTTTCCATATTTGATTTTAATATATATGTATAAATATTAGAATTATATGTGTTCCATAATAAAAGTAGGGGAGGATGATTAGGGATCGCTTCCCTAACGAGAAAGAACTATTTGATGGACGCATACGTGGATGTATATGAAAAAGGCGGTGTCGCGTCAAATGACGCCAAAAACTGTTCACTCACGTGTGTGTGTTCGAGCTGAAAAGACATATTTAGGCAGTGTGAACATGGAACTTTCACCAAACTTTCATCAAGCATAAGTTCCACTAAGTGAAAAAGTGGAAAGGTTTTTAAGCATTTAGAATGGTGCTGAGAGGAATTATTTAATGTAAAGTATCGATGAAGTGTTAATAAAAGAATACATTGTGGTGAAGAAACATCGTGTGATTTTTCATTCCATCCGTTACCAAGCCCTGAGATCACAAAGATCTCATTAGCTTAAAGACACAGCGTCGATAATAATTGCAAAAATCGCACCACTATGAAGAAAAAGTGTATATTATAAACATACATTTTATTTAAAGCTGGATTAAAACCCTTATCCTCAATAAGATCCTTAAATTTTACTTCTTCTCGGGCACTCTTAACTTATTTCTTTTATTATTATTAAAAATTCTGTTTTTAACTTGGTTTCATATTCTTGCCTAAAGCATCTATTATCTGAAAGGAGCACTCCATTCATCTAAGACTGGGATTTTGTTTGGGATGCATGGTCGGCTGAGGTGGGTGCTTCTCAGAAATTTAAATAGTCTCCAAAATACTCATTATTATTCAATGATTACGTAGATTTCCACAGCCTTTAACCATCACTTCTTTCTTGGTTTCCGGTATGGGCCGCATCTTGTTGGTCTTTTTAAAAAATTAAAAATTACGTGGATGTTTTGACGCAAACTACGTTTGGCTTCTTTAATGGGTGTCTGAACCATGATACGGACAAACCACTTAACACGATATGGAAGAGTCTATTAGCACGATGACTGCCTATTGTTGCAGAAGGAACCAATAGGATTGTGAGTGGGATGGGACAGCAAGGCTAGTCAGAGTAGGCAGGGACTACTTGGATGTGGTTTTGCAGTTGCCCTTTGAAGAAGCTGAACTTAGTTTGCGGCAAAACGTCAGCATAACTTAAGTTTTTTAAAAAAGCCACTGAGCCCATACCGGAAACCAAGAAAGAAGTAACTTATTATTATTGGTTTGAATTTTCATTTGTCATCTTTCTTAAAGTTCTGTTACTACTCTGTTGTTTCTCATGTCATGGAAAGAGATGGAATTTCAAGGCTCATTTAATTATCAGACCACTGATTCAATTTCCTCTATCTAAGAAAGGAAGATTCCTCTATCCTATTTGCATCTACAATAAATTGCTGAAATAGTTTCATTACACAAACATTTATTTAGTATGAATTAGATAGAAAAATAAGGCTTCTCAAAAATAGCATGTGGAAGTTATACAACAAAAACTTATAATGGGTAAAGAAAGTCATATGAATGTAACATATGAGAATTTTTTTCTGTGAGAAAATGTAGTAGAATTTAAAACAATTTAAAGTGGAACTCCTGCGTTTTTGGTTGGCAACATTGAATGAGTCTATCTATTAGCAAGTTATTTTCATGCAGATGGTACAGGAAGTTGATATACAACTAATGTCATCTGTATGGCATACACAGAATCATGTGTATCTTAGACTCTGCAAGCAACTGCCACAGCATGACCTCAGTGTTAAGCCTCACATTACATAGAAAGGAACTAAAAATATGAATGAGGTACTTCAAAACTTGACTTTACCTGAAGATTAGCAATGCTTGTTGGATCATTTATGTGATTTTCACCTCCACTTCGCCAGTGATAAATGCCTGGGTTTCTTAAAACCAGCATATCCCTAGAATGGTCACCATAAGACAAATAATGTCTCTCATATGCTTCCTTGGCAAGAAATTCAAAAGTTACTCCTCCAATGCGAGATGGTGTACCCTAAAAATAAATTAAGAGAATTGTAAATATGCACTTCATTACAAATAAAGAAGAAAAAAGCTGCATTATATTCTGATGGACATTATAAACCCCAAATACAACTTAATTTGTATGAAATGAACTATGTTAATTTATATTAATGTTTTTTCTTTGTATGCATTTGGTATTTGTTAATATTATGTTCATTCTGTTTATATTATCACTATGTCCGAAACTATTAGTCCAGATTATATAAAAACATAACCAGTATTAACGTGTGTATGGAATGATGAAAATGAAGAACAAATAACCATCATTGAGGATGGTAACTGGGTGAACATTGAGATAAGCATTAGACAATCCATAAACTATTTCCATGGATAAAAAGCATAAATGAAGTGAAATCTATATCTAGAGAGTGAACAATACACAAGTGACAGCATTTATGAAAGATAATTCATAGTGAAAAGTGAAGTGAGACAAAAGACTATAGATGGAACAAATATAGATGAACAGGACATGCTGTATGCAATATGTATTGTTTTAATGTAGTTGTATATCAATACAGATTGTGCGACTTCCTAATATTAATTTAAGCTGGCCTAACTCATATGATCTACAGATTGATATATTACAATATATGACATGAAGAAATAGATATAGAAGGTGTTATGCAGCAAACTGAGTACAACAGCTCGTGAGACTTATGTGAAAGCAGAGATGAGAGTCTGGATTTGCAGGCAACACAAACTGTTATCAACACCATTACTTCAATACTGACAAGCCCAACCAGATACTGTTTCATATTTTATTAAACAAAGAAAATCTCTTAGATTGAACCTATGACAGAGTAACACCAATGTTTATACAAGGGCTAAATTTTTTCTACCTCCGATACACATAAAATCAAAACCCATCTAAATAGTAAAATGATTTTATTATCAAAAGTTGACTACACCCATAAGCTACTTTTCAACACAATTTCATGAAGACTGAAACCTTTGTCATATTTATACATTGGCTTAATAATGGCAGTGCCATGGCTGAGTGGTTAGGCCATTCACTTTTCACCAAAGCGGCTGGTGTTTGAACCCAGGCGACCGCATGCAAGATTTGTAGTAGACAAGGCGGAGCATGGGTGGGCTACTTTCGGGTTCTCCGGTTTCCCCCACCACCTCATTTCACTGGTGCTCCATCTTCATTCAATACATCACCAGTGTCATCACCTTCAGTACTGCATGCAATAAAGCAGGTGTTAAATACCACCCCCCCAAAAAAAAGTTTAACAATGCCCTCCGCAAAAACACTTGCCGCCTATCTCTTGAGCCAGCATATATGGCCTCCTTATGATTGCTGTGAAAATACTATCCCCCAAGCAGATTTGCAACTGTGAGTATAGATGAAAGGCACTTGGTGCTAGGTCTGGGCTGTACGGAGGGTGAACAAACACTTCCTTCCATCTTCCATGCTTGACAATCTTCATCAACTCTAAATTTCCTGCACCATGCCATCACTAATAAATTTTCACCATACACAGGGATCATTCTGTGGTGGATTTTGATTACGTTATGGCCCTCTTCCTATAGAAACATAATGTAGTATAACTTGCCGCTTTAACTGTCAATAGCCAAGCTTTAACTGATCAGCTTACCATTGTGCTGATAATGGCGAATAGGCAACCAATCACACCATGCAATCCCCACCTCTTATCACTACATGGCTCACATAGTAGCATCATTGGAGATTGAAAAAAAAAATAAAAAAGAATAGTCCTTGTACACATAAAGCTTTCAGCATTCAGATCATTTTGCATCCAAATCTGGGTGAATATTTTCAGTCAGCATAGTAGTTAGGTATAATAACTTAAATTTAAATAGCATAATACATTTAATTTTAGAGTAAGTTTTAAACTTTATTAATCTGGTCCAAATTAATTCCGCATAGGAAGGGTCAAGTAGTATTTCATATTAAATGTCATTTTACCTTAAAGCACTTTTCAATCACTTCATCTGCTAATCCTACAGACTCAAAAATCTGTGCTCCTTTGTAAGACTGCAGTGTAGATATTCCCATTTTTGCCATAACTTTCTGTATACCACGTTCCATAGCATCAGAATAATTCTGTAAGAAACGTACACAAGTTAATTTCAACAGACTAATAAGTACTTAAGTCAAGGTTAATACATTAACCCTCTTCATGATCATCTTCTGTGCTTACCCTGTAAAGAACTTTATCAGTAAGACCTGGATCCAGCACATTTTCATTTCTTAGAGCCTTGGACAGCTCAAACACCAGATAGGGACAGATAGCATCGGCACCATAACCAAGCAACACACATACATGGTGTACCTCCCTGAAACATCATAAATTTCCAAGTAATAACAGTTTGCTATAGTTTGGCAATTATTCAGAATAAAAGCCCCATGAAATGCTTATAATTCAACATTTATCAAAGCAGATATCTTATTTTCCTAAAGTTAACAAACACAGAATTTTAACTTAACATGTACAAAGTGATATAAACAGTGAAACTTTTCAATGACTTTGTAGAAGTATATTAGTCGATCAACAGACACTTAGTTTCACTTAACTTACTTTTTATCCAGATGTGTTTCAAAGACCATTCTTCATTATCAACAGTTTCTCAGCTGGCATTTGAAGAGGAAGAATCTGTTGTGGTTGGGATTGTGCTGCTATCTGGATTATTGGTAGTAAACTTCAGGATGTTGTATGCTTGTGGTATTTCAAAATTCATGGTTAGGTGAACATTCTTCTTTATATATATATATTTCTTTTTTGCCCATCCTGATGTTTACATCCAGCAATCCAGACAGCAGCACAATCACAGTCAATTCTTCCTCTTCAAATGCCGGTCCAGAAACGATGATAATGAAGATAATGGTCTTTGAAATGCATCTGGATAAAAAATAAGTTAAGTGAAACTAAAAGTGTCTATAGGTTGAAAAAATTAAAATTATTTTCTTGTTTAACGACGCTGTCAATTGCCAGGATCACATCAGCGTCGCCGGTGTGCCGGAATTTTGTCCCGCAGGAGTTCTTTTACATGCCAGTAAATCTACTGACATGGAGCTGTCGTTTTTAAGCACACTTAAAAACCATCGGCCTGGGCCGGGTTTGAACCCGCGACCTTGGGATCCGTAGGCCAGCGTCTAACCAACTGAGCCACCCAGACCGACTCTATAGGTTGACTCAAACACAGTTGAACCTGCTTTGTACGTAACCCAGTTCTAAGTAATTCATGTTTATATGTAAATTTTTGTAGGCCCAGGCAAAATGTACTTTAAAAACATCTTAATACAACCTTATTTATACGCAGTTTGCCATTATGCATATTAAATTTCAGTAAAAGACAACCGAGTTTTACGTAATCATAATGAGCATATGGCATATGCTATCTTAAAAGAAACTTGCATATTTTTCTTATCTTTGTTGACAAAGATGCACGCCAAGTGGGCAGGTTTCGGCCATGGAAACAAAAGAAAATATCTAAAATAAGAAAAATTAGAAACTAAAAGCTTCACTTATCTTAGTAATATTGCAAGTTCTTTGGTGCTGTGCTGACACTGTTTCGAGTTAACTCCAACTCATTCTCAATTGTTCTTACTTTAGATTCTTGTTGCTTCACTGTTAATAGCTTCATTATTTCCTTAAAATACAAAGATGTTTGCTGGTAGGGCCAAAGGCATTTAGCGTGACAATGTCATAGCAACAAACGAGAAGTAAAGATAAAAATGTTCGGTATCTCGTGTTTGCTACTGAACAGCAGTTTTGTCTTTCAGTTCTCAATTGCTTTTAATCGACCATGGAGAAAAGAAAAAGGAAATGTTATACAGTAGATCAGAAAGTAAAATTTACAAGAGGTGGAACTTAATCCATACAAAACCGAAACCGAAATTGCTTCAGACTTAGGAATTACTTACACCACACTAGGTACAGTCATCAGCAAAAAAAAAAAAAAATGAGGTGCATGCACTTAATGCAAGAAAAGTGAATCAAGCTAAATTAACTCGTTTTTTTAAAGCAGGACCGAGTTCAAAATAATGTTTTCTTCTATATATGTTTGTTGTTTGTAAAATTTTACACATTTAGGCCCATTATATTGCTCTTTTTTTTTAAAAAAAAAAAAGAAAACATGATGCATTATCAAAATATCACTTGTAAGTAATTCTGAGTTACAAATAATCTTCCCTCTCCCCCTTGCTATATGCTTAAACCAGGTTCAACTGTACTTCTACAAAATCACAGAATTTAAAATTTTGAAATAACGAAATATTGTGAAAATGAATCATACACAAGAAATGGAGTGTTTCTATAAACAAATAGTAAAATATGCATCTCTAACTCCCACTAACATTGGATTCTTCCCAGTGTTGATTTCACATGTAAATTTGAGTTTCATCCATAAAACAGACAGCACCACTCCCTTCAAGAGGACCAGATAAAGTCGCATTAGCGGCTAACTGCTGTGCAAACAAGACATACCGTACAGGAGAACCTGTACGACCTGTTCTCGAATGCTGGAATGCTTCAAGAGAACTAAGAGTTGTTCAACATAGTGCAACAGTTTTACTGCGATTAAAAGGGGGATAAAGCAAAAGAAACAGCTTTCTTGAGTATTTCCATAAGTTAGGTTAGTGCAGTTTCTATTCCCCTTTGATACAAGAGTAAATGTTAATTTATGTTTACATATGTGTGCGAGTCTGCATGCACTGAAATAGTATATGGATTCAAAAAGTGATATTTGTAAAAAATCAATTTTTGTTTTTCCCTAGCAGTAACATCCCCCCTGAAAAGCATTATTTTACTTCATGTTTTGATTCATATAATTATTCAAACTTATTTTAACTACCCACATTCAGTATTAAATTTTGAATCTTTTCTAGTGCAATGCTTTTTGTGTTGATGTGCCTTGCAGTTTGAGGACACTAACCTGGCTTCTCCAGTTTCTAGAATGAGCCCCACTTTCATCCTCTGTCTGGTTTCAATTAGGTAATGATGAGTTGCTCCTAATGCAAGGACCATACTGACTGGTATTCTGCAAAAAGTAAGATCTCATGAAAATACAAAAGTTCAACTCTGATTAAGTATATTAAGATATCAAACATAACCCTTTCTTCTGATGTTTATATCAAAGTGAAAATAGAAGTTATCCATAATTAATAAAAGTTGAGCAAAAGAGCTAAAAAACAAAGCAAAAATTCTCACACCATTTGAGTAAATTATTTATATAAATAATAACCAATCATTTACAAAAAATATTAAAAATGTATAACCTAAAATTAAGTTAGAATATTGCAACTTGGGAGCATTTACGCTTGCCAGGCAAGTAACAGCAGGCCAGAGTATTTTGCCATTACAGTTAAGTCACTGGTGTTCCACAATCCACATTTTTGACCAAACTTTTCATATCCAATGAAATTGCACACAAAAGAAATGGTGTATGTCACACTATGATGCATTTTGGTCCAAAAAAGTGACAGCTCATGCAGCAAGAGTGAAAAATAGACATGGCTGACGCAAATATTAATATAGGTTTGGGATATATTTCCATGGCTCTCAGTAAGGAAGAAAGCATGTATTAAGAGTGAAAAACGTTTGTGGACATGGTCGTGGTTACAAAGAAGAGAACAGTGCACAGGCCAAGATACATTGGGTCTCTTACAAAACAAATTGAGGTTAGAGGACCCAAAAAGTTATCTGAATTTCCTACAAATTAACAAAGATTTATTTCTCAAGCTCTTATATTGTGCTGAAGGCAAAATTACATGTAAAAGATAGCAGGACCACAAACAACTAACTACTGCAACACAAACTCATAAATACACAACAGTTGACTATAAGCTGCATGTGCAATCTGCTATATTGTTAGTTTACTGATGCTGATTGGCTGTTTTCATGATGTTGGGTGAAAAAATTAAAATACAACTCAATTGCATTGGACACCAAGAGGTTCGATACAAAAATTAGGATAGAAATTGTATGCAACAAAATTGTATCTAACTCTCGATGTCTCAGGATGCAGTTTTGTTAATACAAAGATTTTGACCAAAAATTATCAGCATTATTACTTATGGAGAGAGGCTTAAGGTTGGTTCACAATAACCAAAGTAAAAGCACCAGCAACAATTTTGTTGGCATAAATAAATAATAAGACTTAATCAAATTTTAACTTTCCGTTCTCATTCCGCTGGATGACATATTAGATCCCTATGTAATCAAACTCTTCACTGTTGAAATTATTCAAGGCAGCCATGACATGAAATAATCACTGGAGCGCTTTGGTCTCAAGGTAGGGAAAGAATTAAGAAGTTCCAGCAAATGTGTCTCCTGACTCCGTTAAATTCATTTGCAATTAGTTCTAGCAAAAGTGTAACCCATTTTACATTTATATGAAACTTAAAACAGGTATAGCCTCAAAAACAAACTACAAAGAACATCAAAACCATTGGAAATTAACAAATAACAATAAAGAATAGCAAATAACTTAAATGTGCACTATTAAGAAAGGAATGAAGCTTGATATGCCTAGAGGAATTAGAAATCGTAAGGGGTCTATGTTTAGAAAATATTTATCCAAAAGAATTTTGAAAGTTGGAACGGTTATTTGCTCTTCTTTCTTGTCACACGTTGTTGATGCGACGTTTGAGACAGTTATTTACGTTTAATGCAGCTATGAGACTCTAAATACTTTTCGCCGAATTTCTCGACGTACCTCAGGGTGTGGTATAGGTCTACGCCTTACAAGGATGATTAAATTTCCTTTTTATATTTTTAATATACTTATTTATTGTTCCTTTACGTCACAAACAATAATACAAATATTCTGGATTGGCGTCCTTTGTCTCAAGCCCTGCAGGGTTCACACAACCCGAACACGGACTACGTAATTTTGCGAGTTCGTAATCTTCTTCTATTTTCTGATGCAGCCTTACTAATTATATATTAGTTCTCTGCATTGTTACTCCTGTTAACTTTTAAAACACAATGTTCTTCCAATAAACACTATATTTTGATAACTTTTCGAATTATTCGCGGACTTTGCGATTTCCACATGACGCCAATCCCAAAAACACATGAACAAGTTAGTGACAAATCACACCTTTGTAAATAATGCTTACCTAGAGGGTCCAGCTTTTCTGTCTGACAGCACAAGAATCTGGTAACCATCTTGAGCTGCTTTGCATGCTTCCTCGCATACTCTATTCAAGGCCTTTTCCAGTCCTTTAGGACCTTCCTCGACATCAAAAGTGATATCAATTACTTTGCTCTGAAAATTTTAACATCTAATTAGTATACAAGAAAATACCAGGGAGTCAGCTGCCCCTTGGCAACTGCACATTTGCAAGCCATACATTGATCTTAAGTGAAAATTAGCCACATTTACCAAAAGAAAAATATTTTACTCTCCAGCTACACTTTATAACCTATTTATTTGTTCCAATAGTACCTAACCAGCATTAATTATTCACCATTGCACACATGCAAAGAAGTTACAGATAGCTCAAAAAGCAAAAGGTGGACATTGATCTGTTTAATTTCGAAGTGTGAGCTTGTGACAAGTGATAATTTTATTTATTTGCTTATTTGTACCAAGCTCTTCACATGTTTATATTGCCTGGAGCTAAACCAGGTTCTATCCCATGCCACATAAAATAATAAATATTACTACTCTCCCACAACTGTTGATAGCTCATATGTTGCTGTTATCAAACTATGAATATGCTTTATAATTAACTAGTTCACCTTATTTACTTCCATTTATCAATCAGATCCATTTCTTCTTAACACTACATAAGAACTCTTTTGAATTAATAATCTGAATTATTTAATATAAACTTAAATATTCAAAGGTAATTTTCCTTCTGTCTTATATTCTGATATTATGATGCACATTAATTCTCTTTTCTTATCAAAATGTTAATTTTACCTACCTTCCATCCTCTGTGCCTTGTTGCTTTAATGACTTCCAGATCCTCCAGGGAAAGAATAGGATGTGGGAGAAAGATTCTATGGCACTGTTTCTCAGAAGGCTCCAACAGATTGGCCTCTGGACCAATTGGGCACATAAGTGACATCACTATCTTCTCTCGGAATGGATCTATTGGTGGATTTGTCACCTAAATCACACAGAGCTTCATATTATCATCCTTTATAAAACAAACACATTAAGAAGTTCTGGATCAAGTGGATCAGGTGTTACCTGAGCAAAAAGCTGCTTGAAGTAGTCATAGGGTAAGGGCTGGAATGATGACAGGCAAGCCAAAGGGGCATCGTTTCCCATTGAACCCAAGGCTTCCTTCCTGTAAAACACAAAATCGTATGCTTTAAAACCACTGGTCAAGGAAGTTCAAAGAAAAGTTTTTTCCTTTTTAAACAACCAAAGACAAGGCCCAACATAATATTTATTTTGGAGTTGGTGTAGGCTAGAAAATGATGGGGTTTACTTTTCCCTTTGTTTGAGAAAGGAGAAAGAGAAGCGTAAGGAGGAAAAGAATAAAATAAGTACGATGGTGATTCAAATATAAATGGTAATTTTGTTAACAATATTTATTGATTAAATATATACACAAGTTACTACATCAACATTTCTCTATATAGCTTCCTTCACACTGTACACATTTTTGCCAACATTTCAGAAGCTTGAACATTCCTTCTTCAAAAAAGTTTGAGGGCGCGTCACCAACCAATTGTGCACATGCTCCTCAACGTTGTCGTTGCTTTTGAAACGTTTCCCTCCAAGCGATTCTTTCATGGGTGCAAACAAAAAAGTAGTCTGGGGGGGACAAGTCTGGACTATAGGGAGGGTGTTCAAGGGTTTACAATTGCATCTCCGCCATTGTGTCCACTGTCAAATTGGCGGTGTGAGGTGTAGCATTGTCTTGGAGAAGGATGACATCTCTGATGCGCATACGACGTCTTTTGCTTCAGTAGGCAGCTTTTACAGACCTTAACAATTGGCAATAGTAAGCTGCAGTCACTGTACGTTGATCATGAAGAAAATCAACCAACTTCTGATGTGATTTCTTCAACAGTAGAATGGTGATCACCTTCAATAAGCTCTCGAACGGCACGGATGTTGTCATCTATGAGATTTGACCTTGGGCGTCGAGCATGACTTTTGTTTTCCACAAATTCTCGGCCACCCTTAAATTGTCTGACCCAAGTAAACTCTCGATTCTGTGACAGTGTAGTGTCCCCAAACTGTGCCCTTAAACGAGTTAAAACCTCGGAAGGTTTAACCCCTTCATTGGTTAAGAACTTGATAATAATGCATTGCGCAACAGACAAAGGAACCTCATGCTCACTCATGACTGTACTGACACCAGAACCTAGCGAAGTAGCTAACAAAGCTAGTTCCCCCTCCCTAACACACCAACCTTCAAACCCCCCACTCCAATGCCCCGCTCTGAACTGCTTCCTCCATGATATGCAACAGTTACTGTTTATATTTGAATTACCCTCGTAAAAGAAGGAGAACATGGAGGAGTAGTATGACGAGGAGGAGGAAAAATAGGAGCAGAAGAAGTACATGGGTTGTTTTTTTTTTAGTTTTGGCAACAATGTTATAACTGGATAAATAGTTCACCTAGATGGTTCCAAGTTTCACAGGCCCTCTTAATTTATTTACAGGCAAATGAACGATGTTTCTACTTAGAACATGCATGCCAGGAAATTGCCTTACAACTTCCCTACAAGATGATTTAAGCGTACATAAATACTCTTTGTTGCTGTATACTGCAATTGAGGCATTTTGAAAATACTTCAAACAAAACTAAACACACTATGTTATTCACGTGTGAACTGGACTAGAACACAGAACACCTACCTAAAAGAAATAAGAGATGCATGTGTGACAGTTAGCATGTGAAAGCAGGGAAATGTAGTGAAGGTCACATGGGCCGCACACCTGCCAACCAAGTTTTGTAGTAAACATACTGTATAACACAGATGAGCAATACTTACTTGGTCTGAATCATTGGTAACAACAGCATGTTGATGGTCTCTATTGTATAGCTGAACATGGACAGCCTTTTGTCTCCACCCCACATTTTTGCAAGGGCAGCATCACAAATTCCATTTACACTTGCTGTTCCACAAAGGTTATCATTTTCCATAAATGCATCTCCATTTGCTTGAGGTGTTCTTATATTCTCAGGGCGACTGTAATGTTCAGTTCTAAGATCTTCCATGTGAATCTGGCAATCAAAAGTTTCTATTAATACCGAAACTTTTAAAACAAATTAACTCTATATATGCTCTTGCATTTGTTTAAAGGAAATGAGGAAAGTCTATATCTACTTATAAATTTAATGTAATTTGCTACTCACACTCTAAAAATCCCAACAGCAGCAGAAACAAGAAATTGTATACCATTAAGATATAACATACTATTCCATTAAATCAAATGATTCTAATTTCTGATTCTTAAATCAATAATTAATAACTATTGTTCCTATATACTAGACATGTTAGACGTAAGTCAATTTTGGATTTGTTGTGCAGGGAGAAAGGAAATATCTGAATCAGTGCCACAATTACCAGAAGGTTCTAGAACCACTATCAGCAAGTTGGTCCTAAATGTGCCACATTAAAATTTTTCAGAATCTTAATCTTAAAAATATCTGGAAATCCTAGCAGTTGCTACATTGTTACAGTGGGTGACAGGGGTGTTTCTTAAGCGAGACAGTGTGGTCCTCAATTTGAGCTATACAGTGTGACAGGAATTGTATGTCAAAATGAATTAGGGAAAGGATTTACACCAGTATTTAATATGTCAAGCTGTTTCCACATAATATTTGTAAATCTCATATATGCAATGTAATTATCAAAATTATATTTCTCGACTTATGTCCCAAAGTTATTCATGTTGAAAGAAAATATGCCCAAGATCAATTATAACTTCTTATGAACGGCACATTGAAATCAATAACAATAGGAAACCAATGAGCTGCAATTACTATGTCCATAGGAGGGAGAAATAAACCCCAAAAAGGTCGCATATTCATACTGCTGAATGTAAAAAGATTTTTTTGGTACTCCAGTAATGGATTATATTGCCGAAGGACATCTAATTGGATACCGTGTGTGGATATTCATTACTAATTATCTCGTAAATATTCCAAGGTATTTATGAAACTGAAGATTTAACTTATACAAAACCACGAAGGTTTTGAATACAACAGTTTTGGGACCTAAAAGTATTAAACTTTGTAAAAGAGTGAAGATTATTTGTTAATCTGTCCAAAGTTAAAGGCAATAAAGTTGAATTGGTAGAAAATTTGAATATGTATTGGAAATAATAATATCTCGTCGTTATTTATCCACTTGGCCCAAGAACACGCTGAAGATATCATTCATTGCTGCAGTAGCCTCTTCATAAAAACCACTACAACAGAATTACACAAATGAAGGAAAAGCAAGCTACATGGGTAGTTATGAGAGCTATGCCAACTGATCAAAGCTGACACAAATAGGATCAAAATTTAGTAGACCTTTCACAGCAATTTAATTATAGCATTATGATTTACGAAACACTTATCCAAAACTGGTGCATAAAGCAGTAAATCATGCTTCTGATAATTGCTCTCCGAGGACTATTAACTTCTCAGTATTTATGAATGAATGGTAGCTACATATTTTGCATATTCTTAGCCTTTAGTAATGTTGCATTAGTTGAGAATATCTTCCGACAATTAAGATATTTTATTTCTATGGAGAACACAAAAACAGAAAGGTACTGTGGTTTCTTTTTTCAGTTTGCTGAAAAATAACATTTCAGAACTTTTAGTACCAATGGTCATCTGGCCACCCTACTCTTATTACACAGGAATTCCCACATCTAAAATGCTGCATTTACACACAACTAAAAGAACTGCTATTTTTTCATAATTTTGTTTAATCCTTCAGTACCTGGGCACCTAAGGATCCATTGATATATTTTCACAGAAGCTCGAGTACTTATAAAGCTCAATTTTTCTCCATTGTTAGTTCAATCAAAATCATTAATTAAAAAGGGGAATAGATATATGCATATTTGGACACTGACTATTTCAAAACTCGGATCAGATTAAATTAGATGATTTTTGAGTGAGTTTATGCATTAGGATTTAAAATAAGGGTACTAAAATGTCTGCATGATATTACCTGTAGTTATTCAAGACACTTCATTACGCACCTGCTCTTTCAGCCAAATAGAATGTGGCCTACTGGCTGCTATGCTCCTCTTAAGCTCCACATCTTGAATCATTGTTTTTTCCTTTGTGTCGACAAGCAGCATTCTACCTGGCTTCAGTCGACTCTGCAAAAATAACAGCAGTTAACGTGTAAAGAAAATCAAAGTTACAAAATTTATTATATATCAGTTTTGGATTGACTTTATCTGCAAGGAGTCAATAGCTGGAAACCTATAAATGAACACTTTGAATTAAAACATTATTCAGCTTATAATTAAACAAATGCTTTTCCTTAAAACTTTGCTTTTGTATTGCTTTTCTTTTCTTTCAAACTTGATAAATTCTATGACTGCCCACTTTTAAAACTGTTTGCCCTTCTTCAAAGTTCTCCTACAGAGGTCTTGCTTCTTTGAAAGTTTATACAACAATACACTGACAATTTTGGAATTTTAAATGTTTGCTAATTCAGACTTACCTTCAGGATAATGTTACTTGGCTCAGTATCATACACTCCCACTTCCGATGCCATCACCATTATATTGTCTTTCATCATGTAGAATCGCGATGGGCGCAAACCATTCCTGCAAAAATATGCAACTTGTTTCTAAATAACCATCTTGCTTAGAATTTTGATACATCACTTTCTATACTAAGCTTTTGGTACCAATTTTTCAGATGGGACATTTTTAGCACTTTAGTAAGTGCAACTGTTCATGAAAAATTGGGCATCTTATAATTTGATGAAAACAAAAGCCCTGAAAACAAATTATCCACTTTCTTCACGAAGGAAGAAACCATTCCTATTTCATTACAGTTAGTATGGAAAACACATACAAAAGTATGAACCAGAATGTCTAAGAATAATCTTTGATACAAAGATACAGATTACAAAGAATACAGTTTTATTAAATGCAGTATATTAAGCTTTTACACAGTTAAAATTGTTAATATTTCTTCATAATATATACAAGCATCTTGTAAAAGATATTCAATATTCGTGTATTACTTCCCAATTTTTTTCCACCAAATCTTTTTAATAGTGGTAGCTTTCTCGCACCTTTTTTGCATGCATCAACATGTACCTTTGCATGTAAGGATATAATAGTTGAATCTGTTTATACATAATCCAGTTCTAAGTAAGTCATATTTATACGTCAATTTTTGTAGGTCCTGGCAAAATGTAATTTAGAAACGGGTTAACAGAACCCTATTTATACATATATAATTTTACGCTGATGTCCCACAGTCCAGCTTTTTGGTCCAAAGCATTGTATACAACAGAAGTGCATCGTGAGACAATGAGAGTTGGATACAATTTTGTTCCATAAAATTTCTATCCTATTTTTTGTATCCAAACTGTTTGTATCCAATGAAAGAGTTACACCTAATTTTTTTATCCAACAACATGAAAATGGCCACCCAGTGTCAGTAATGTAACAGTAAGGCAGAATGGGCATGCAAAGTGTAGTCAGCTGTTATGTATGTAAGGCTTTGCGTTTATGTGTTGCATTTGTGGTTTTTACAGAACTTCCACCATAGACACAGCAGGCCATAGTGTCGCTCATCGAAACGCTTGAACGCTTCGAGTTTTTATACAATACAAAATTAAAATTGCGATAGTTTTTCAGGTCCTCTAACCTCACTCTCTACTTGCCCACTCACCCATTAGCTTGTAGGCCCAATATACCTCGGCCCGTGCTCTGTTATCTTTCTAACCATGATCGTGTCCACCAATGTCTTTTACTTCTAATACATGTTTTCTTCCTGCTGAGACTCATTGAAATATATCCCAAACCTATATTTAATATAGCAATCACTAAATTAATCTTTGCGTCTGTCATGTTTATTTTCCCCACTTGCTACGTGTTTTGGACCAAAATGCATTATAGTTTGACAGACACTATTTCTTTTGTGTGCAATTCCATTGTATACAAAATGTTTGGTCAAAAAAGTTGGACCATGGGACACCGGCTTTACGTAATTATGAGCATGTGGCGTACACCATCTTAAAAGAAACTCGAGATATATTTTCCTTATTTTCTTTTGACAAAGATGCAGGCTGAGCACATGGCTTTCAGCTGCAGAAACAAAAGACAAAGATGTTTGCTGGTAGAGCTGGCAGCTTTTGGTGCAACAATATCATAGCAACAAATGAGAAGTAAAGATAAAAATGTTCAGTATCTGTTGAATGGCAGTTTGGTCTTTCAGTTCTCAGTTGCTTTCAATAAGCCATGGAGAACAGAAAAAGGAAACATTATACAGATCAGAAAGTAAAGTGGAACTTAATCTGCACAAAACCAAAACCGAAATTGCTTCAGACTTACGAATTGCTTATACCATGCTATATACAGTCAGTCATCAGTAACCAAATTAGGTGTATGCATTTAATGCAAGAAAAGTGAAACAAGCCAAATTTTGCAAAACACGTGCCAGATTCGAGGCATTTCAGCTTGATATATCAAATTCATTTCAGCACAGCCAACTCACAACCTCTCTGAAACAAAATTCCTGGCACGAGTCTAAAATCAAAGCCATTGAATGATTTCTTTAAAGCAGGACCAAGTTCAAAATAATGTTTTCTTCTTACACATCTGTTTCTAAAATTTTACACATTTAGGCCCAGTGTATTGCTTTTTTTTTAAAAAAAGAAAAATAAATATGCATTATCAAAACCTCATTTGTAAGCAATTCTGGGTTACAAATAATCTTCCCTCTTCCTATATATGTGTATATATAAGCAGCTTAAGTGCAAAGATCTCATCATGTCAACTCTAATCATGACAAGATTTGATGTCTCACCTGTCTAGAATGGCACCAACATATCGTCCATCAGTGAATGTTAGAAGTGCAGGACCATCCCATGGCTCCATAGCACATGCTGACCACTGGTAAAAATCCCTCTTATCAGTAGGCATTGTTTTATCATTCTGCCAGGCTTCAGGAACCATAGCCATAACAGCCTGAACAAAACAATAAAGGGGAAAATTTATACCTTGGATTCGTGATCATAGCTTTCTGCTG
Organism: Tenodera sinensis; assembly: GCA_030765045.1. Taxonomy (NCBI): domain Eukaryota; kingdom Metazoa; phylum Arthropoda; class Insecta; order Mantodea; family Mantidae; genus Tenodera; species Tenodera sinensis. Next base: position 166,505,944 of record CM060966.1, read on the forward strand.
AGCTGGACTATATCTTTACATCCTCATCTTAGATTTTCATTTGTGTTTAGCCAATAAACAGATTAGCCAAATAATTATTCAACAACTTATCAAATTAAAAAAACTTTCATTATCTATAGAATCTAAAAATGTAGCACTGTACTAACCTCTGGCAGTGATCTGTTTCCAACTTGAACCAAGAACTCAAGAACACAATCTACAGCTCCAGAGTCAGAAAGGTTAGGTTCTACTACAGGATACAACTTCTTAAGATCTTCACCAAATACTTCACTGCTCATAACTCCTTCTCGAGCCTTCATCAAGTTAACATTTCCTCTGAGTGTGTTGATTTCTCCATTATGTGCAAGGCATCTGAAATATTCAGGATACAATGGCCTCACTTGTTTTGTGGTTTTAAGAATTTCTACACTTGCTGAGTTTTACAAGTACAATCTTGTCTGTGTTAAAATCCTTTTATGCTTTCGATTTCACACTGAGAAGTTAAACTAGTCAATATTTATACTGTACTATGCATCTTGATCAAATGGGTATCTACAGAGGCAGACAGAAGTATTCAAATCTATGGATATGTAACTTTCAATGTTGAATTAATCAACACAGGTGGAATTATTTACTATTTCCTTATTTCACTGATGAGTTATTGTATTTTTCAAACAAATACACAGAACACAAGTTACAAGAGTATGTGTGTATTATCATGTGATTTCCCTTAAAAACATTACGTTTCCTTGCGACACAAGTATTCAAATGCACTCATTAATACAGCAGTAAAACACAGTAAACAATAGAAATGATACATGAATTAAAACTTCTTCGGCAAATGTTACTAATAATTGCTTCTTGGGTGATCAGCCACGTCAAGTCTATAAAACACAAGCTTTTGGCCATTTTACACTCTATGGCCTTTATCAGGAACTAATGCCAGGGTAAAAAATGCGCTAGTATATAAACACCAAGAAAATGGGCGGAGTTAGGCAGGTGTTGGCCAATGAGCATGGAGAGCCCAGTGATTTTACTGCTTGCTTAAGGTGGGGTGGGCCTCCCTGGTTCGAGGTTTTCTGTACTGTCAGCTGCTGATCCGCTTGAATTGTCTATGATGGTATGTTTGATGGTTGGTGCCCAAAACATCCAAAGCATACTGAGTGGGATCCTAAAAATATGGAAGTTATGATTAAACATGGGGTTGGCAGTGTAATGATATGGGGATGTATTGGGTCAAGTGGTGTGGGTAAGCTTGCTTTCATTGATGGCAACATGAACAAGTATGATTATAAAACCACACTATAAAACACCTACAGAGAAGCGCTCATGAATCTTGGAAATAATTTTTATTTCCAACAAGATCACGATCCTAAGCAAACTTCAGAAGTTGCTAGGTTATGGATCATTTATAACACATCCCATATACTCACATCAACTCAATCACACTACTTTAACTTAATTGAGAACATCTGGCAAGAATTGGAGATAGGATCAGAGAACACTGTATCCCAGGCAAAACAACACTGAAAGATATTATTTTGCAGAAATGGAATAAAATTGATTTGAACTTAACTAGCAAGCATGTACATACAATGCCACAGCGTTTGGCAGCTGCTGTTCATAGAAAAGGCATGATAACCATGTACTAGGAGTGCTGTGCTTTGTTCATTTGAATACTCCTGTCCAACTGTTGGGAGAACATTTTCTGGTTTTCATTACAAAAATCTATATCTAATTAAAGTAAATGTGTGCAACATTAAAACTGAAATAAAGGTATATTAAAACCATAGAACAAATTTGCTTATCTTAATGTGTATGTTTTAATAGTTAAATATCCTCTTTTAGTAACATAAAGTTGACATTTGAATACTTCTGTCTGCCTCTGCATTTGCAAAGCTCTTCTGAGATATTGATCTTTCCCCTGTCCCCCCCCCCCCCCCCTTTTTGTACCACATACCTACTCATAGTAGGTATTGGAAGTATTTGTTTCCCACTCTCACAAATTTTATATCAAGATTTCACAGGAAATACTTGTCTTCAGGTCCCATAAATCCAAACTAAGCATTTTTAGAAAAAGGTCCTTGTGTGCCTGTGAACAGCATGAATAAAAAACGAAATGTTGGATGGATATTGAATTTGATCCCATAGATACAACACAAACATTTTCAAGAAAATCAAACTTCAAACTACCCTTTATAATGAAAAAGTTTTGTTATTTTTGATATTCTCAAAAGTAGCTTTAATGATTTTGATTAGAATACCATATATTTAAGATATTTACATAAAAATAAAAAGTAGGCCACCTCTGTGGTGCGGTTTTAGTGTGTGTGCCTCACATTCAAGATATCTCGAGTTTGAATCTCGGTTAGTGTGAGTTATCTGGATAAGGTTTTTACCCAAGGTTTTCCCATATCCTGAGAAGACAAATGTCAGATAACTTTAAGCTCTATGGACCTCAGGCTCATTTGTGCATCATTTCACTTATTTCATTCATTTGTGCAATATGATATATCACAGAGGACATTACTGTGCAATGAAAATAAAAATTATATCTTAAATTTTTTGAGAATAGCCTGTGAGGGCCTCTTCATTCAAAAAGAATTTTGTATCATGGGTAAATCATAAGACATGGACAAAATTTACAACACAAGAAATTCAAATTACTTTAAAACACAATATATTTCAAAATTTGTTGTGATATCAACCATTTTTATTATTTCTTTCGAGACAGGATATTGTAAGATCCCAAAAGAAAATCGTTTATGTGAATATTTGTTAAGAGTGTAATTTGTTTTTGTTGTTGGTATGAGTTGGTTAAATGACGAAAACGTGTTACCAATGTTCATTGTTACAAACAATTAAGTTTGTTTAAAGACGTCATAAATATTTCCATATTTAATTTTAATACATATGTATAAATAAAAGAATTATATGTATTCAATATTGAAAACGAAGGGAGAATAGCTAAGGATCGCTTCCGTAACAATGCGGAACTATTTGATGAACGCATACGCGGATGTACACATGGCAGTCAGAATCCTAGACTCGCAACCAAAAGAATTTGAGAATAGCGTCCGTGTCTTTGGTATAGATGGACGCATTTTTATGTGTGCGCGTCATAAAATAGTGAAAGTAAATTTACTAAGTGTTTAAAGACCGTTAATTTGAGTAAAATAAGTGAAACATTAGCTAACTTTAATAAGTTAGTCAATACGAAATGTGCAATTAAATGAAAGGACGTAAAATAGACGAGTGTAAAGTGATAGAAAACACATTTAGCGAAATATTGCTAAACTTTCAGACATTAAATCTCGGCGATGCTAGGGAAGTCGACCTACTGAAATAAAAGACTTACTACTGTGATACGATTTAAATACTGTGAACAAGAAAGTGCGAATAAAATATTTCACTAAAGTTAACCCAGAGTGTATGTTCATTCCATCCAGTACCACGACCCGAGATAACGAAAGAGTCAAAAGCTCATCAACATCACCTTTGTTTTTATTATAAAAACAGCACCAGTTTGAAGTTTTTAACACTTTGTATTTCTTAAAATGCTGTCATTCAGTTGTTTTTCACATCATGGAAAGAGTAATTATGGCCAATAATAAATTGACAACAAGATTTTAAACATTGACTATAGCTATTCCCTTTGTATCTATAACAAAATGTTCAATGAAATTGTCTATGCAAACAATTATCTTAAAGGAGGTTGAAGAATATGCTTTTGTAAGAGTAGTTTGTAGGCACTACATAAAAACGAACAATAGCAGGTACAGAAAGGCATGTGAATGTAACATTGGATTATTTTTTCTACACAACTCACCATAACCCAACATGTTATCAGCTATCTGATAAACCAGAATTTGCAACAGTTATTGATGATTCTTGCTACTGTGTTTAATTTTTCTGAGGTGCACAGAAAGATTAATGCAAAACTTAACCAAGGATACTAACCTTAATGGATGTGCCCTTTCCCAGCTTGGGAATGTGTTTGTTGAAAAACGTGTATGCACGAGGGCCAAGTATGTATCATAACTTGGAGACTAGAACACACAAAGCAAAAACAAATATGTATAATAATTATAACAACTAATACTCATAAAGTAAAAGAGAAATTAAAGAAGTAAAAACTTCTACTTTGAGAGAAAAGAACTAACAATATTAACTTAGTAACCATTTCTAACAATATGACATTACACAGTGGCTCATAGGATATATCTCTTTAGTGAGTTTCATCCAAAACTTAATAAGCCTTGCAAACTATGGGCCATATTTCCCCAATGCCCCTTATGGGGTGTCAGGGGAGCAACTTCAGCTTGGAAGGGACCTTCCACCAATAAGATTTTGAAAACAAAGCATTCATTTTATCTGTTCATTTAAGAGATATTTGCTTGTAACCGAAATTGGACCATTCTGTATTTTATCATTTGAAGGGAGACTGAAGGGCGAAAGCTCCCCAACAATGACCTTTTAATTTTTAGTGTGGTCTTGGTAAATGGGATTTCTTCTTTGATATATATTTTATCATTGTGTGTATATATTTTTACATATATTTTTAAAAATGGTACTCCATGTGCCACTTTGTACTGTGAATTTTACATCACTTCACAATAAAAATGGTAACTCCTAAAAATTTTGGAATAGAGAAATATACTATAGCCCATTTTTAGAGAAAGCTTTGCTTTATAAATTGGTACTATTGTTAAGTATGGCAGCTTCATGTGCTTAAACCATATGGTTTATTTTTTTGCAAACATAAGCAAGTTTGTTTTCTTCACTTTTGCTTTGAACACTTTTTCTGTGAATGACATTTTCCGATATAAATGGCCTGTCTCTTCAGAAACCATTGATGATAGCCAAGTAAAACTTTAGAATAATAAAAGCAACCTCTAAGTACTATTGTGAATTTACTTTGGCATTAATAACATGGTTGATTACTTTTTAAAAAATTGACTGATAATTTTTAATCTAAAGATGGCATAATTAAAATAATAAAAGTTTCTTTAATGCACAAACTTGGATAAAAATAGAACAGTGAACTGGGAAGGCATCCATCTACTGTCTGACCACCAGAGGAGGGCGAGAAGGAGTTTGAACTTTTATCTCCTCACGTAGTCGATTTGTTTATTATAAAATGTGTGTATGTGAATCACTCATGCTGCCAGTTCTAATATATAACTGTATGATATATAACTGCTATGTTAGGTATGTGACAGCTTTTATAAGCCCTAAATGTTCCCAGTTTGTGACATGGAAATATGTTGATATTGTGTTAAATGAGAAGTGTTGTTTATGCAAATTTTGTTTATTGCCATTATGTATGTCTGAAACTATTAGTCTGATTAAATAATATAATAACATATCATAAAATGAGATTGTATATATAGAAACATAGCATTAATGCCTATGTATAGTACGTCAAAGAAACATAAGAAGAAATGGCTATCACCATGGTCAGTATCAATGTGTGAAATCAATGGTCATTATCATAAATGCTCTGCAAACCTAAGTTTAACAAGAAGCATTCCAAAAATAACTTCCATGAATAGTTGATCACTTGAATAGTTTCCGACATAAAATTAGTATCATGTTATCAAAATGTCAATAATCAAACAAAAACAATTGTAATTAAAAGAGAATATTTTAAAAGAATCTTTGACCACACTATGATGTTAAATTTTATCTGAATCTGATACCATACACCCTGAAAAGATATTGGGCATTTAACCAACACTGTATACTAAATATGATAATTGTGTGCTGCGGTGGTAGAAAATGTTTATGTAGCACATTTCTCTTGCTTGCCTTCTTCAGATAGTACATCTGTCAACATTTGAATCTGATATTTTGCATAGTTTCTGAACTAATGGGATTATGAATTTAATGATAACATTGTTGAGAGAGGGCTTTTAATCTCCCTTTAAGTGACCTCATTTTTAACTATTTTATCCAAACTACATTCCAATGTATTTTGATAGCAAATACCAAAGCTGTGGAAGCAGAACAAGTGGGAGCTTTTTGTTGTCACTTTTACCACATCCCATCCAGTAAATGGACTCTGGCATCAGGCTCATACAGCATGCTCGTAGAGTGAGCTGACGCTAAGCTGACCATGTGGAATACATGGCTCAGTTGGGTTGTCCGAGTGCTAGTGAAGAGGATATGCAAGCTGTTTGTGCACTACTAGACTCTGATCAATGGGAGCCAATACGTGAGTTAGCCCTTGAGGTGGAGAATAACCTGAGACCAGGTTGCAAAGGAAGTGTCCACACATTTTACAGCAGCCTCCCATCATTTTGTAGGATAATGCACACAGTGCATGCGGTACATCCTGTAGCTGATCTGTACCGTCACTCGGGGTGGGAAATACTTCCATCCACCACATTCATCAGACTTAAACCCTTACAGTTACAATTTGATCCCAAAGATGAAGGAACCCTTCATGACATTTGATTCTGAACAGCTCCTGTGATTCTGTGGTACGTCAGAAACACCAACAGAGCCAGGAGCTGCAACAGGGATACTACAACTTCCACATCCTGGCAATGAGTGTAGATAACGCTTGGTACTACATTGAAGAACTGTTGAAGTTTCAGAAAAATACCACTTTTATACTAGTAATAAATAAATAGTAGCCACTATTAATGTTACAGACTAAGTATAATCAATTAGTATATCAAGGCATTTGTATTATGTATTTTTCTGTTTTAGCATTTTTGTTTATATTTCTTACCGTATTACCTTATTAACACTTATCTATGTTCAATCTATTAAGAGTTTTACTTTTAACAATAGTTGTACCTGCAAGTCTTTAAAGTAATACCACAGCTGATCAGAGGTGAGCTGTCCCTTATAAACAACAATGTACAATGACAGCGAACAGATGTAGAATCTTATTCCAGGCTTAGGAATTTCATGTGTGGCTCTCTTGCGCAGGACAAATACCTAAGAATCAGAAGAAAATCTCAATTAACAACTGCTATACATAATTTATAATCAATATATTTGTTTTCAAAAAGTATATCTCAGAATCATGCAATAAGCTATTTCTTTTTTTTCTTTTTTTTTTTTGGTTTTTTGTCTTTTTCTTTTTGTTTATATTTTTTTTACTTTAAATATACTTTTTTCTAGTATATTTATTGAAACAGTTAATTATTGAAGAAAATCACAGTGCCTAATTGTAAGCAGTAATCCTGCCTTTTATTCACATTTATAAGATTTTTACCTGGAAAATGTGGCAATAGAAGAACAGTCACTACTCCATTGTAACCAAAGTTTCTGGTATGATGCTCACGAGTGTACTAATCCTTAAAAGGTTCTAACAGTACATTCATGGCATGCAGCAACAGATGTATTTCAAAATGCCTTCAACTGTTATGTTCATGTGACCATAAGTTTTTATTTCTTACTTATAATGATCACTAAAGCAACAAATAAAATTTGTGAAAGCAATTGCAGAGCATATTTTGATGATTCTAGTTTTTATTTTAAAGGCTGCATAGCTAAGCTTTGCTGATCAAGTAATCTACAAGCTCCATCTTTAAACCAGACCTAGTAAAGATTAAAAAAAATAGAGGTTGTATTATCCATTCCAGAGTTATTTTGGTTGGTGATAAGGTTAGAAAAGCTCATTTCTTCCAATAAGAATTATTAAGTTATTTTCCCAAATGTCATTACTTGACAGTATATTCAGTAAAAATTTCATCCTCTAGTTTAGTTGCACTTCATGCACTTACCCATGAACTTCCAGTAACAAATAACAGACAGGTAGGATATAGATCTACATTACAGATATTGTAAACTGAGTGCATTCTCAACAATTGTAGTTAGTTTTAGGGAATATAAAAATAAAATGTGTGGTTTTCTAGGAGTTTGTATGTAACGTGTTACAGCATTTCATATCAGCCATTTAATCATATAATTCATCTCGCCATCATCCAATGTTACAAAGTGAAGTTGTCCCATACATCAAGAGGCATTTGAAATTGACCTGAAGGAATAAAGAACCTAGATGTATAAGCAGTAAAGGCTAGTTCCAAAGTTCCAGTTTGCCAGTACATGCACTTCAACATCAGTAGCAATTAAATTTTAGTGGCCAGTTAAAATTAGGTTATGGATACTCAAGTCTGAGCAATTACTTCCTGGCAGAATGGCTGAACTAAAACAAAGAAGTAAAACCAAGTCAGAAGATATATGAAAGAAAGGTTCTTTTTTTTACTTGAATAGTATTTTATGCCTGCTCTTACTACATATAGCACCACAGGTGGTGACAGTAGTGACACGAAATGAAATGATAATTTGGGAATGAAATGTCCTAGGGTTAAGTTTAGGGTACCTCCATAGCATGTCAGTTATGAGGGGTGAAGAAAGCCTGAAAAAAACCTTAATTTGTGATAATGGTCCTACATTCACAAGTCTGTGTCTTAACCTCAAGGTACCCATGTTGGTATGCATTAAAGTGGAAGCTATATTTGAATAAGTGAGACAAGCTTATACTTGCATATGTCTTCAGCCTCAGCAATGATGCAGCATCTGTTGTTAGATCCATGACACTTCTTTTTTTTAAAAAAAAAAAAAAAAGATTTTGTTTTGAATACAACAAATTATCAGAGAGACAAAATACAGAAGAACTGAAAACTTAAATTAAGTAGCACCAAGGAGCAAAATTGGGCAAAAAATTGTGAAAAGTTGGAAGCAAAAGAATAAAGGACAGTAAATAGTTGATCAAAGGTATGTCACTCCTAATAAGCAGAGGCTCACGATTGTGCAAAGTCTGTGGTATTCCACCATGGAGAAGATGAGAAGAGGTTAGCAGCCTGCAAAGTGCATGGGGCTGATGTTCTAATGCACCACTTTCCAAAGACATCCTGAGAGAAGAGCTATTCTAAACTAATACTATGATAGGGAATAAGACACTCCTAGAGCAAGATCTGACAAAACAGTCAACACAAAAGACATTATAGAGAAGATTGTCAACAGGATCACTGATGACTGAAGTCCAGGGAGGTGAGAAAGATGCAGTTTTAAGGAGTGCACAGTACCCAGACAGTGGTCTGGAATGAAGACAATACAAATGGAATTCCAAGTTAGAGACACACAGTTTGCTTCATGATTCTAACCGTTTTATCAATGACAGGAACAGCTTTTAATTATGGACATTGTGTTCACCAAGCTTTTCCATTATTTATTTATACTCTCTTGACCTAAACTGTCATACATCTTTTGTTGACTAGTTTCCTGAATTATTAATTTTGATGAGTGAAACGATAAATATAGGTTTCTAAATGTGTGAATCATTGTGTCCTTTACTGCTAAGACCTCTGCCTTTTCTTTGTCAAGGATTTCACAGTATGAAGGAATCCAGAGGAAGTCTAACAACAGCAACATTTACTTTAAAAGGGTTAACAATCTTCTTACCCAACCTTCCTTCTAACCTTAATAATTCTTTCATAATAAACATGGCTGCTATTTGTGTAGTCATTTAACAGCAACACTATTCAGCACCCATATAACAGGACTGACACAACATAGAAACAATCCTACTGAATAAGTCAAACCAACTATGCATATCGCAGAGTATATACAATACTAACAATGCTTATTGTTGCACTTATTATTATTACTAAGCAAACTTTCCTTTGCACCTGGTACAAAATGTTTCAATGGAATTACTAAGACGCCCACTCTGTGATCAGGATAGTAATTGGTATATAATTTTAGAATGCAAGGAAACTTCTTATGGAGAAATTGATACAGAAGTGGTTTGATTTACCAAGAGTAATCGTGAGGAAAAAGATTTTAATATAAATTCATGAAAAAATATATTAGAAATAGGAAACTATTTAGATACAGAAAGCACTAGATGACTAAATAAAGTTAGTAAGCAAGATGATGAAGAAAGTTAAATAGTATTAGGTGCTAAAAGTAAATAAATGGGGCCTAACAGCTTAGCAACCACATTGTTTGAGATTTTAGTGTCCCAGAGGGCCTGCCACTAAGTGTATGATTTTTAAAAGAATAATGAATTATTGCATTCTTGTAATGCAAGTTTATCCAGACTAGGAGGTAATCCAAATTAATGAAAATCTGGGTGAACCAGAAACAAACTCTTAAACAGAATACAAACTCTGACGTACAATAGTGAAATATGTTGTTGTTGTTAGCTAATACTGCATTTCTGACAATGAATTCATTAATCCTCTTGCTCTCCAGTATTTTTCACTGATGGATGGGGCACTAGAAGTGGCCGGGCATATTTGAAGGTGGTCTCAGTGGTCTTGGTCCAATAGTGAAATATGGATCATTGCAATAACCAGAGAGAACTGCAAGCAAGCTGTCCAGGTAAGATGTCTAAAATCACTATCAGGAGTGTCATGAAAACTAATCATTCATAATTTTGCACACTTTAGTTTTGTTGTTCTGTGACACTGACTGCAGTGGCCAGTATTTTTTTACAACTTGAAATATGTACCTTAATAGAAATCTACACTACCTGCAGTACCAACATTCAACGTATTTATCAAAGTTCACACACACTGTCATGGTCAAAAAGCAAGCAAAAATCAATCTGGATGAACCAGAAGTCTGGATTAAGGAGGACTGGATAAACGAGATTCTTGTGTACACTGATTTATAATGTAGCCGAACAACTACCACGTATCCATATCAGTTTAAATAAACCCCTGTCTATACCAATTGTGCTGAAACCAAAACTAAGTTTTACATTGTGAGAACATTAAAATGAAGCACAAAATTTTTGGACAAAAAATCATGACATAAAGCTAGAACCGAAACTTCTCAAACACATAACCAGAAAACAAGAACTGTCCACATGGGAACAAATCTTCATTTTAAAAAATAGAAACTGAGTATTTAATTTTGACATTCCTCAGAGTGACATTTTCAGTAAGTTCATTGAACCGTTACCATAAGAAACATCAGAAGAAGCATCACCATCCGCACCATGAAACACCATGGAAACCCAGTTATTGTCCGGCTGATAATGGAGGAAAGTTAACCTTCGAAACACATCCCAGAAAACTATGTTGTAAGTAAGTTCAGTGTTGTTAATTGACTCACCTTTTAAATTAAACAAAATCAGAAGTTTCAGTGGATATCACCAGAAGACAGAAAATACTACTGATATCATATAACCACTGATATACAGCACAATTCAGCAGCAAGTATTTAGTGTAACAAATTATGGATTTGCAATTCTGTTACCAGCATACAAAGAGCCTACTGATGTGAGTCGTGTGTTCTTGATGGCCCTGATCAAAACAAATCATTCTAAGTAGAAGAGAAGCTTGAAAAAACTGTTTCATCAGTCAGAGCAAAAGGAAAGCATAATCTGCAGTCAGTTGCAGTGAGCAATTTTTCACCAATATGGTGAAAGAAACAACCATATGACTCCAGGAGGAAGACTTCAACACCTCTTGTGACTCATTAGTTTTCCTTTTCATGTGTCATCACTTAGTCATTTGTTTAAAAGTGGGACATTCTACTGAAATACCCTGTATTTGTCAAGTAGTACTCTTGCAAGATAAGGATGGGAATATGAACTAAACACCCAGCTCAACAGCCCATGAAGGGCCAAGGCTTGTCACTCGGCCACTGCGTCCTCACCTCTGCCCACTACAGGCATCATGAGTGGGGTGCAGTACAGGAGAGTGAGATGTGGTCAGCACCCTGAGTCCTCCCGGCCAGTTATGCAGCCTTCACGACCTGGAGTGGCAACTTCTTCATCAAGTAGTACCTCCAGGACATAATGAGGCTGAGTGCACCCCGTGTCAGGCCTTCCAGCAGGGGAAAACTTCTCACGCCGGTACCGGGGGTTAAACCCAGATTCTCCACGCCACAGGCAAGCACGTTTTACCACTACGCTACAGAGGTAGTAAATAATGGATGGACCCATATAAAATAAATGGTGATTGGCAAGAAAAGATGTTGATGGCAATGATAAAACATCTGTTTTGGCATTTTTACTTAAGAACTAACAATATTTCCTATACTTCATGCTAACAAATGTTAACTAGGTATCACAAAGGTGGCAGAAAAATAGAACTTACCAAAGCTAAAAGATTCTTGCAGTTTTAATTGTCTTGCTGCAAGCTGAGGTGTTAGTAAATAGACATGTCAACAAAGGGAGTTAATTGTTGAGCATGGACAAGATATACATAATGTTGCCTCTCTAAAATTTTCATTCTCATTCTACACATATTTGTTAACACATATTCACAAAACATGTACAAAACAAGTTATACTGAAATCCTTCACAAACATTCATTAAGTCCTCATAGAGATGATGAAAGTTCCTCTATTGCCACAGTTTTTCCAGTGAGTAAGAGTTAATGCAGAAAAGTGTGAAGTGCTGGAAATTATTTGTCATTGCAGTACATTTTCTGGATCATCTGTTGTCCAATTTATGAGTAGCTCTTTCCAAATTTTGGAATTAGCTCCTAGAAACCGTCACATGCCCTTTGATATTCAGAAAGTGAAGAGTATAGTCCTACAAATTTGGGCATTTAGGTGAAATTCTGCCTCTACATTATGTTCTTAAACTATAACATTTTATTACATGCTGTAATGGCAATCTTGGTTTTGGGATGATTGGCTTTAGCAGACAAAGGGCTGAAATCTTGTCTGGTAGAACTATTCAGTAAATCTTGTGCCTAAAATAATCCAGTTCTCTCTTTCAAGTAATATCACTATTTTTGTTCTGCAGCCATCTTTAAACCCATAGCAACCATTTTACAATCCTAAAAGTGTCATTTAAATGCAGAAACTTGTCATTTTTCTTCAGTCTTGTGCATTAAGAATTGTGATAAAACCAAAATGGTGAAAGTAAAGCAGAAGCAACAGCAAATTGCTGCAAAATAGTGAAAGGAGAAGGCAGAGCTGTTTTGAGATAAGCACATAATCTTAAACTTTAATTTCTGTTTTATGGCTTTCCTTCTTCCTGATATTTTCACCTTTTAAAATACTCCTTGTGAAATTTTGTCATACAGTTGAACCTGCTTTATACGTAACCCAGTTCTACATAAATCACATTTATATGTAAATTTTTGTAGGTCCTGGCAAAATGTAATTTAGAAATATGTTAATAAAACCTTATTTATATGTAATGCATTTATACATAATTTGCAGTTATATGTATTAAATTTCAGTGAAATACAACTGAGTTTTACGTAACTATAATGAGCATACAGCATACGCTATCTTAAAAGAAACTCCAGGCGTATGTTCCTTATCTGTTGACAAGGACCCAACCTGAGCATGCGGCTTTTGGTACGACAATGTCATAGCAACAAACAAGAAGTAAACAAACATTTTCAGTATCTGGTGCTTACTGTTGAACAGTGGCTTCGTCTTTCAGTTCTCAGTTGCTTTCAATCAGCCTTGGAGAACAGGAAAAGGAAATGGTACACACTAAACCAGAATGTAAAATTCATACAAGGGGTGTAACTTAATCCATACAAAACCAAAACTACTCAGATTTAGGAATTGCTTACACCACCAGTCATCAGTAACAAAACGAGGTGCATGCACTTAATGCAACGAAAGTGAAACAAGCCATATTACCAGATTTCTTTAAAGGAGGATCAAGTAATGCTTTTTTCATACATATCTTTGTTGTTTGTAAAATTTTGCACATGTGGGCCCACTGTAGTGCTTTCTTGTAAAAAAAATATATATATATGCTGCATTATCAAAATCTCAGTTGCAAGTAATTCTGAGTTATAAGTAATCTTACCTGTTCCCCTTAATATATGTATAAATCAGGTTCAACTGTATACATTTTCATACTCTCAAAATGTATTCTTAGACACATAAGCAATGGAACTGCTCTAAGATTGCTTTTGACATGTTATGATACAAAAGTACACAAACTATTTTGCTGAAGTAAATAATTTACAAACAAAAACATTACTCACCAGATTGCAAAAACCTTGAGAACTGTTACTATACAATTTGGCATACCTACACAAAAATATTAGTTCAGGACAAATTTCAACATAATGGATATAGAAAATTAAAATATAATTGATATGATACTACTCGAGTACTATTGGCAAAGCAACAAGGCGTATTGACCTTGGTAGTCAAGTGCTCCAATTGCTTCTTATCTTGTTTATTAAAAGAGTGAAATAATAGTAACTTGGCATATAGTCAGTGATAAAACACAAATGAATGATCTCTTGTGTCTGCCAATATTTGAGACGTTGCTGTCCTGAAGATATGACTGCATCTTAATAGAGTGTACAAACACTGTCTCGCTGTGTTTGTGCAATATGCTCACATAAACGGCTGGGCAGTTTCACATTCTTTCTGATAAACCTCATGGCTTCACCAAGTAGTTTAAGAGCCATTGTTAATGACAAGTTCTATATTGCAAAATTTCAGCCCTCTGTCCTAAGCTATGAAATGCATCAAGTTTCTAATTAAGATTTATTTTCTGCAATTGTATAAGACAACATGGCAAAATTAATGCTTCTCTGGAAGTATGGGATCTTAATTTGAGACTCGATATGTTTCCATCAGAATTTATTACTGGAATATACAGTGTGTTTCAAATCAAGAAAACCTCAGTTTTCTAAGAAGACCAAAAGCATTAACTTAATCATATACAAGTAATATATTAAAATTAATGTTATAAATGATGAAAAAGAAACTTGCATAGAACTTGCTGTTTAAAAGTTGCTCATTTATGTTTAGTTAAGCGATGTATAGTTTAGATCTGTCATGTCAATGTTGGTGCTACAAAGTTGAGTTTAATGTACTGGGAGCATGGGGCAGCAATGGAGAGGGTTTCTTGCACTGCCGCACAAATTATGCGGTTGCAGTGTTGTCACTGAAAACTTTACTTCTTCATTTTCTTCTTTCCATGTGAATCTGCTAATTCTTTTGAATTGGAATGTAGGTTATTGGCAAGACTATTATGCAGATAGATCTGCAACCCATACTGATCTTTCAACACTTCATTATAGAAAATGCCTGCTCGCACATGTAAGTGCTGCCAAACAGCTATTATTTTCACAGTATTATTAACAAGATTTGGAAAATTTAAGATTTAAAGCTTTCACGGCGCACGTTATTTATTACAGTTTGCCGTGAAACTGTAATAAAGATTTGGAAAGTGGGCAGCACTGTGGCCAAGCGACTGGAGCATTTGCCTACCACCTAGTCGGCCCGGGTTTGATCCCAGGGACCCACATATGGTGTTTGTGGTGGACAAAGTGGTGTCAGGGTGGGTTTTCTCTGGGTTCTCCAGTTTCCCCCACCACTCATTCCACCAATTACTCCATAATCACCTTTCCATTCATTGATTTCACCTGCATTTCATATCATCCTCTACCTCACTCTCATACCTGGTGCTTGGCTGATCACCTGTTTCCAGTCTTCACTCTGTCCGGTCGATAGGTTGGTCTGCTCCCCGACAGGCGTCTGACCCTAGGCACTGGCTTATAAGTCCTAGGGGGTGTAAGTCCTACATAAGGGGAGGGTAATCAGGTATAGAAGAAGATTTGGAAAGTGTGAATCAAGAAGGTCTTTGTAGAATTCTACAGTACTGAGTGCATTACATTTTTCAGTAAGTCGATGGTCACATCTAAATTTGATCAGCTCCATTTAAATTGCTGCATCTTCAATTTCATTAACATTTGCTGAAAGCGGTGCATCAAAAATACAAAACTTGTTTTCTAATTTTCGTATATCGAGATAAAAAGTGACAAATGAATTCTACAGATGTTTTAATACATTTATGTAATCTTCAAGGGAATATACTTCAGCCCCATTCATTAATGATTTTAACTTGGGAAAGTGTAATAAATTATCCGAATTCACAAAGGCAATTGAATTTGGAATATCCTTATTAGATCCCATGTAACTGATATCAGCAAGTTTCTCCCTTGCAGTCAACATTAAAGACATCTAAATAGAATACAAGTTCTGTTAGCAAAGCTAAATTAGCTATCCATTGTGGGTTTTCAATTTCTGTGGTACATTTACCCTTTTCTCATAAAAATAATACTAAACTCTCTCTCAAACTAAAAAAATCTTTTCAGTACCTCCCCCCAACTTGACCAATCGACTTTGCAATAATATGGTATACCTGTGTAGTCCACATCAAGAGCAATTAAAAGTTCTCTAAACTGGCAGTGAGTGAGGGCATGAGTTTCATGACCATATCAATTACAGTTTTCATTAGCACACAGTTCTTCCTTGTGTGTATGACAGTGGACTGGATTGAAGTGAGTTACATTAACTGATTTCAATATTGATTTGAACTGTCCTACAAAGCCATTTATGTCTCCAACCATTGCTGGAGCACCATTAGTAACTACAATATAATTTTGTGCAGTGACCACCCTCTCCTATTTATCATTTCTTAAATGCAGTCATATCTTGCCCTGTTTAGGAATTAAGTTCAAAAGTTCAACTACTTGAAATTGCTTTATTACCCCTGGTATAAAATACCCCTTGGGTATATAGGTACTCTTTATGGAAGCAGATAACTGAAATTAAAACTAGAAATTGAGATAAAAATATATGAATATAGCATGTAAATTTTATGTTTAATATTTAATTAAGGCATTCAAGTATGTATAATACATTTTAAGTTACATTATTCCAACATTTCCTAAGCTGAGCTCTGCAGAGTCCAAGTACTCTGTGTGTACCTCACAGGACCTCCTACGCCATGCCAGACAAATTAAATCAATGATTAAGAAAGAGAAAGTAGAAAATCTCTATATGTTTTCCCTCTTCCTCCTCCTCAATAAGAATCAAGATATAGAAGGTGATTCCACAGGCTCCAAGTCCAAAAGTTTTGGAATTATAGCATTCTTCTGTTCTGCATGCATCTTGGATTCTAGTCCTTTATGTGCCTTTTATTAGCATGAAAGCTAGTCATAGATAAGATATGAAACACACTGTATACTTCAGTTATGCAGAAAATTTATCTTTTACATTTCATATTTTCAACCTTGTAGTAAAGCAAAGTTCACAATTCACTAAAAAAAATTCATAACAATGTAAAGCAAATAAATTCAGCTGAATACTTTGTTTATTTCTTAATGTGATTTAGAACTGTGGTGTATAAAACTGTACCTTCATTCTAGAACAGTTGATTCCTTCATTAAACACAGCCCCAAAAACCCCTCTATAATATAGGTTTGTTGATAAAATTAAAATCACCATGTCTATATTTGTTTAAAAGAATTAAATAGTTTTTCCCTTTCAACAAAACAATACTTGATGTTTGTAATTGGCAAGCTTTGAGCATTAGAATTTTCCCATAGAAAGAATTCCACTGGCTGCATTTAACCCATCATCTTGCCATTGAAGGTAATTACCCTAATGCTTATTACACTGGTTAATTTAAGTCCACTAATGATGTTTGTCACAGGAAATGCAGCTACACTTTTACACCCTCACAGATAAACAGATGTGGAAAAATAAATTGTTATTTTACAGCTATTAAAAATGTGGAAGATGTGAGGATTTCAAAGCATATTTTTGTTTTCAGGGCCCCTTATTTATTTAACAAACTTTAGTGCTTATCTGATGTAGTTTTAGTAGTGAAGTTGCAGTTGATTTTTTAAGTTAGGCTGTCGAGAATACATCAGCCTGCAGAGACAAGTGAAAAGGAAAGTAAGAGTGAGGCCATGGGAGGCCTTTAATTTAATAAAATAATGACCAGGACACAAGATGCTCTTGCCAACTGTTTGATGTGAACAATGTATTATTAATACATAACTTATAAATCTTGTGTTCTTTTTAATACTTTAAATGGAATTTTGTGAATGAAATAGAGAATAAAGTAACCAGTGTTTCCTCTTATCATTTTTCCATTCATATAGATCCCTATGTTATAGTAAGAAATTTAGGAAATGGTACAAATACTAGTCATTTTTCCTTTCCTTTTTCACATCGAAGTTTGTAACTATGCATCAGAGAAGGCTTTGGATTCATGGCTACTTTCACTGTTTTGTTTCTGAAGGTGCAGAAATGTTTAGAACCAGAAAGACACCATACTTTGTAACTGTTCTTGAAAGATCCCAATATTTAAAATAGGTTATGCATAAGGCATGCAACGAGTCTGAAATATGGTGCTCATGTGGTCAGTATTTGGATCAGCGACTGCTTGAGAGCACCATGTGAAAGAAGAAACCACGAATCCAATTATTTCTGCTGCTAAATTTGGCCCCCCAAAAAGGGAAGGATAAAGATTACTACTTCATCTAAATATGTGCTTAAGCAAAATTAGCCCCTCCTTTTAGATCTTTTGGGATCTAACACTGACATATTAGATTAGCAGACATGATTTTAACAATCAGCAAAATTAAGTTTCTTTTCTCTGCTTTTTTTAAAGTTTTTCATTTTAAAGAATAATGATGCTGGCCTTTTCATTATTTGCATGAACTAGCATGTAATAAAAATTTAATTGTGTATCAGTGAACAATGAACAGAAAAAGATGGATTAGAAACAAGTTTCAGAAATAATTTTGAAGGAGCAGAAAAGTCCTTTGTAGCCATCCATGTATTGCACCTTAAAAGAAAAGGCAATGTCCAGTTTTAAAAGGCTGTACAAAATTCTGAACAAATGCAACCTAAAATGCTTAAAAATATCCATTGCCAAATATTGAAATTCATTACTCACACAGTCCCATTCACAGCAGTCGTGTTGCTGACATACTAACACAAATGTCTCAAACATTCAAGAGAGTATCAGAAACCAACATTTATTTTCAGTAAAATAAGAGGTAATGCATAACCAACCGCTTATGGTAATAGAAAAAAAAAAAAAAACTTTTCATTTGACTTTGAAATCTTTCTATTCAGAGCAAACTACATCTAGCAGTGATTTAAATTCATCAAAGTCAAATGCTTGTCTTTCTGCAATAACTTCCAGCACATCAACACTTGTAAAAAAAGCTACTCAAAGTCAAGTTCCAGCTCAGAAAACATCTAAGCTTTCCATTTCTTAAATTTTCTTTCTTTTAGACATGAAAAAGTTTTCATGTTTTAAATTAAATTTACAGAAACAGAATGAGCAACTCAACGGATTACTTAAATCCAGGTGAAGAAGAACTCGACAAGATGTTAACACATGGTTTTATTACGTACAACAGCACTTTAAATCTTCAAGCTGAAATGAATGCCACGGTGAAGTCAGATTGGGGCGATCGCCATCTCTCTCCAATTTTTGCAACAGGTGTCCCCTGTCGCTGGCCAAGGCAATCCTATGGCAAATGGTAAAGTACAGACCTACGCCCTACTTCTAAAAATTTGGTGCACAACATCAGTTCAACAGAAGGATTCTTTGGATAAAATCAGAATAATAAAAAATGAGACACAATTCTTTTAAATAATTTAGCAAACAAGGTATACTAATACAGTATAATAACAAGGGCGAACACTGCATCAAAGTTGCATAGATTTGTAACAAAAGAACAAAGATATAACAAAACATCTAAAAAACTTTAAACTTTTGTACAAAAATTAATTTTCACTAGTTAGGGCAAAGTTAAATGAGTAATCTCTCAATTATATTCAACGGTTAGGCTTTCATTGCCATTTTGATCTATGCTTAATTCCAAAAGGAAAAACAAAAACACAAATACCTCCTACTTTAAATTTACAATCATTGGAACTTGCACACAGTGAAGCAAATAGTTAAATAATGGAAAATTATCGATGTTAAACACTCATACTGTTCCACTTTATATCACTGTCAATACATGTTTAAAGGACTGTCCATTGGTTGACTTAATGGTGACTCCTCAATCTTCTTTTTCTCCCCGAGTATTTGTAGTGTCTTCTGGTGTGGGGTTTGTGACTAGGATAAACATAAGTTTAAGAAGTTTACGAATCACTTCTGGACATTTCACAAATTCCAAAAGATCTTTTAAGAGTTTGCATAGTTTTAGTACCATTTAAAAAAATCTAGTTCAGATATAGATGGTATCGCATTATAAAAAGAAACCAGGCACATATAAAACAGACTGTCCAAATAGTAATACTTTGGTAAACTCAAGAAAAATGTAAGCACAAGACTAAAGGAACACGTCTGGAAATATTACCAAGTGAGATGACCTTGTGGTAACGTGTCAGGTTCACATTTTGGAGGTTGTAGGTTTGAATCCTGTCTGAAGCATGTTTATTCTTTTTTTTTGAGGGGGGGACGGTTGCTAGGCGAAGGCTGAGAAGGATCATGTCACTTCCCATTTCAATTCAGCTGACATCTGCTTGGTTGTTTCAGTGTTCTAAGTGTCAGTGGGAGTTTTTGGCTTGCTTGCTTTCTGTAAATCCTTGTCCTCCATATCAGGGGAGGTCTCGTAGTCCTGGGCCTCACCACAGGCCCTAGTCTGCAAGAGGGAGAGGAGCTGGAGTACGAGCTGCCACCAGGGAGTTCAAATCTGCAGTTCTTAGGGACCCTGTCCTCTAATGTCACCTCTCCTCAAGTCTGACCACCCTTTGTATCCTGTCACCTCCCCCTCCCCCCTACAGGGTGTCTGGTCAGGGACATATGCAAAAAAACATCTACAGGTTGAGGTGCTATATCTCCTGAACCTTGTCTATCTATATATCAAACTAAAAATAGTAGATACACACAGAAAAATGAGCTGTACCAAATCACTTCTGAGAAGAAAATCACAAAACACAATAAAAAGTCAAGCTTCTAAAATCAGTACATAAGCCTTTAAAACTGACAAAGATGGAACTGACATTAAAGAAAGGAACATATCAAAAGTTTTAAACATGGGATCAAGAATGAGAGGTAGAACTGGAACTTAAAAATTCAATGCCACAACTGGGATTTGAACCACAGACCTTCCGCTTAGTGAGACTGCCTTTGTGGTTTACCAGGAGAAATACGAACTGGTTTGAGAATTTAATGCCATTCTGGCAGTTTGTCACAATAGCTCAGTGGTAGAGCAGCCGCCCGGTAAGCGGAAGGTCTGTGGTTCAAATCCCAGTTGTGGCACTGAATTTTTAAGTTCCAGTTCTACCTCTCAAACTTTGCCCACACACAGCTTGTGTGTTTAAAAACACCAACAGTAAGTTTGTTGGCATAAATAAATAATAATTACCATCTGAAGGCTATTTAATCCTGGAATATAAAGTACTTACAATAGTAAGTCACCATTGGGGTAATTTGTCTCTGATGTGAGACTGCCTTTGTGGTTTACCAGGAGAAATACGAACTGGTTTGAGAATTTAATGCCATTCTGGCAGTTTGTCACAATAGCTCAGTGGTAGAGCAGCCACCCGGTAAGCGGAAGGTCTGTGGTTCAAATCCCAGTTGTGGCATTGAATTTTTAAGTTCCAGTTCTACCTCTCAAACTTTGCCCACACACGGCTTGTGTGTTTAAAAACACCAACAGTAAGTTTGTTGGCATAAATAAATAATAATGGAATCAAGAATTTTGAAATTCCACCAGATGATAGTTAAACCTCTAAATTCACCAACCCCACACCAGATGCTGTTACAGATATCCAGGTAAGAAGATCAGGGAATCACCATTAAATTGACCAGCAGCCAAGAATAGGGACAATAGGTCCTCATAACATGTTCTGCCTGTAAACTGTTAAGTGGAATATTATGAGTGCTTAAAAACCTCCTATTTTGTTAGTGCAAAACACTGCTTTGTAATTCAATTGTTCTGGAATATCGCCGTTCAGAGATAATTCAAACAGTAACTAGCAACACAAGCAAACATGCAAGGCAAAAAAGTAACCTTTAGCAATTGAATTTCAACTGCAACTATATGAGCAGACTTCATTGATTTATTGATTTGTTTCACACAATGTTGAAATGTACTTGCTACCAACATGGACATCAGCAGACCCTTTTCTGGGGGGGGGTTGCACATGTTGGAAGTTTGCAATTAAACAATATTAATTCATTATTTTATTGTCCAAAGTTATAATATTTGTATTGGATAACCGGATCAAAATTAAAATAATAGTACAATAATAATTGATTGCACATTGAGTGTATTGTCTTCCAAGGGGGGGGGGGGGCTGCAGCCCCCCTCGCCCCCATTCATGATGCCCATGGCTACCAATGTGAAAAATAAAACCTCATACTTCAATAGATATTTTCTGTACTACATTTCTACCAACATATCACAGGGAAAAATCTAAGATTATTACAGTATAATATTTCACAATAATACAAGGACACATATTAAACAACAATATTTTATACTATATCCCATTAAGGTATTTTACATTTTTAAAGAACAAATTCATGATTTAGTGTGACCATAAGGTACATGTACACCAAGTTACTTGTGTAACTTTATTAATAAATACTTGGGTATCTGGTACTTGATTTTAAAAATAATTTCAAAATAGACCGGTTTTTTAAATGTTCATGGGAAAAGAACCTTCAAACATTGCAGAATCAAGATTCAATTGTGTTTTGTACTTGTGAACTTTTAGAACCATACAACTTTACTGTGATCTTGTTTTCTTATGTTTCTATCAAATGCCCATCATTATGCAATTTTGGTCCAACTTTTTATCAAATTTTTATTATGCATTCTTCAAGGATCAATGAGATCTATTCAGTCTTTCCTTTCCTAGATATTAAGTACATTTTTGAATTTAGGAATTTTAGTAATTTAATTTCACGTAATCCTCAAAAGAATTACAGTTGGATAGATAAAAAGATTCTTACTTAGGATATAATACGCTCAGAGGAAATGAGCATCTGGAAATAAAATTAAATAGATTTAAACAAATATGGTTCACAGTAAGAAGAAACCCAAGTACCCAACATCCATCGTCTAAAAAGAACCGAAAATGTGGCGCAAGCAACCAAAATATGAATCCAAAAAGTTATACTTTAGATTGAATGAATAAAAAGAGAAATACAACATTTAGAGAAAAAACTAAATATTTAGATATAGTTTAAAAGAAAAACTTGTACAAAATAGAACTAATTGGAAGGAACATTTACTTAGAATGAAAGACTCAAGAACACCAAGAAAGTTGTCAAACTATAACCTAAGATGGAAAAGAACAATTTGACACCCGTATCAGGGATGGACAAACCAGGGTCTTCAAGAGAATGGAATAATTCAGTGATAAACTAAACCATGAGAACAATTCATTACATGGCTGATGAATAAAATTTAAAATGCTGTCTTTATTATTTTTTTCTAAAAAAGTCTTATGGTCTGACAAAATTTAATTACTGAATGTAAAGCCTCTATTTGTGAAATAATATGCAAAATTTAAAAGTTTATGCCTTTCACTTTTTCATCACAAGGACTTTTTTTACACTAAGATTTTTATTTTTTTAATTTATTTTCTTAACGATGGTGTGTATTAGGCCGTGAAAAGTACTTTAATGCTATAACTGTGTTGAAAACAACAAAACAACATTGTCTAAATAAAAGAAATGATGAAAACCATAATGAAACACTTAATTGAAAATGCATTCTACGGTATAGAGGAATTTAAATATGGAAAAGGTGTGTAGGTACTACTTTATTTGTGTCTCATGTAAATAAGTAAACAGGTTATTTATTCATGTTTCCTTTAAATGTAATTAAAAGCATGAAAATAGAATGAAATGAAAATTAAAAGTGATAAAAATTTCAGGTAAACTGGTTGAAGTTTGTAGAAATTAACAATTTATATTCATAAACCTTTTAGCCATGTTTCTGAACAATCTTTTCAGCTTTTGTGAATAAGACTACTCTTTTCATAGTTATATATAACACTTGGGCTTAGGCACTCTGCCACCACAAGAAATATAATTTACCACGATTTGTTTTCATTTAGCAAAGCAATTCTTATTGCAAGAATTTGACACAGAATTACAAGCAACATTGCCTTGTGATGGTTGATAAATATGCTATAAAGTGGTTTAGCAAAGGAGTTATAGTGATAATCAAGCTTTATTAGATGTATCTCATTGAGGACAGAAACGCAGGAAAGACACATACAGAAATGATCCCTTAATAATAATAGTTACACAGTGAATATCATATTATGATTAAAGTTTTCTCTGTGTTTGTAGTTTAAAGTATGATATATTTTATTTTCCTACTTGCATTCACTTACTAGCCCCTATAAAGGTCAAACCAACACTACAGCTGACCCATAAATTTTCGAACTGGAGTGACATGGGGTACAGCCACGGTAGAATATAGTATTGTTATCTACTGTATGTAGTCTACCTTTTCAGGGACAAGTACAAATCGTAAACATGAGATTGACATTTTCTTCACATTTAACTACCATTATTATGCATCATAGTAACTATTGCTCCATTTACTTCTCTGTGTAATGGTTTCTATCTTGGATAGCAATACCATAATAATTCCTATACAGTAGAAGCCCAAAATAGCACGGTCTGAAATACTGTGGATTCAGATTTAATGCAAGGGAAAGTATGTTCCCAAAAATATATTTAATTTTTATTTACTCCTTATTTTTTATTTTTGAAAGTTAAGTTCAAAATTTTCTTCAAAGAGTGGTACTGGAATATACTTTTTGCTACCTTTAGCATGCACTTTAGCCACTGCATTGCTATGAATTTCCTGAACACATGCACATGGAACAGGATATTCTGCATGTTACTGAAATAATAAGTACCATAAACAAGATGATCCTGTGTATGGAGAAGCAAAATGAGTAACAGTATTCACCTCCATCTTGCTACAATCAAACAATATGCAGAGAAAAAAGACGTGAATTATGCCACCAAACAAAACTTAGCGATTTCTTTCAGACACTGCAAAATTAGGTTAGTGTAAAATGGGTACAGTGTTATTGTAAGTACTGTATAAATTAAGATCGGTTAAAGGACTGGAATACACCCCTAGCATAACTGGTGTGTAATTGCATTTAAAAGTGGTGTACTTTGCCATATATTCCATACTTTACAATGTACTGTAATTTATTATTGCACAAATTCTTCCCACCACTGCAGCAAGATCGATTTTTGTTACTTTTAAGCTCACATTTTGATATACCACAGGGCTAAAGCATGTGCCCCAACAACCACGTTATTTTGGGATTCTACTGTACTTCATTACCACTGCATCATCACTGTCTGCTCTTTAAAGATGCACTTAGGGTTCGTCCTATTTTACCATGCAATTTTAATACAATTCCAATATTTTGATTAAATGTCATTTCTACATAGTGTGAAACAAATCCATACAGCAGCTACAAAGAAAGTGTATTTCCTTACTTGAATCATGGTACCAACCTCAACAAGAATTGAGTTTGGTTGTAAACATCTCACTTGTTAGGAAACACATCCTTCCCTTTGACAGCTACCCAAGTATTTATACCTTAGCATTCAATATCTTCTCACTTTTCCTTCCCCTTGTTCATAATACTTGGTTAACAACCTTCTTGTTGTTTCCTTGTTTTGCTAATGTGTTGGGAATACACCATTTCAGTTTTGTTGTCACAAACAGCAGACGTGCACGTCTTTTGAGATGTGTACTCTAAACAAGCTTGTAAATGTACAACTATTACTTTATAAATGTAGAAACTGAGAATTCAGAATGCATGAAATAAACTGATTTTCACACACAGTATGATGAGCACTTAAAATCCTATTTCTACAAAAAAATGAAAGTAGTTCATAAGAAACAGGACAATATATGGTGCTCAAGCCTGTACTTTCCATTTCATAATTTTCTGGGAAATAGGTTTGGCAATTTTTTTGCTAGATTTGTATTTTCAAAAATGTTTTGTTAACTTCCTGGTACTGCTGTACATAAGAGCAAGTATTTTTATGCAAGTTACTTATTTAAAAACCCCTTCCAAAAATTGCAGCTCTTGTAGATTCCCATCCATGTGCCACAGGAAATTATACTTTGTTTCAAGAGTTATACTAATGAATTGTTTAAGTTTACAACTACTACTGTGCCTGTGGTTTCAGACATTCCTAAAAATATTCAGTATTTTTCAAGCTCTCTGTTGATAGTAATGCAAAACTTGAAAAGGCAGGATAAAAGAGAGGGGAAAAGCATAGGTGCTCCTTCCATAGTACACATACTCAAGGAAAATTGATTTTTTTTTTCCTTCTCAAAATTACTAACCATTTTGATTGTGTTTTAGATATTTACATGGCAAATAAAATATTTATGTTGAATTTTCTGGCAGTAGTTTGTGAAGTTTCCCTTATTTGATTGAACTTTGCATAATTTTTAATTCCAAGGAAACCTTCAGATAAGACTGCAGAAAATATACAGATCATTAAAATAGACATACTGAATGTCGCCTAATGGACTTGTTTGAAAGCTTGCAATAATTCTTCTCCCCACCCCCCTCCTTTTCTTTTCATTGCATGAGCTTGTTCCCACAAACATCTGAATACTGTTTCCATACATTGCAACCATGCACCTCTTGTTTAATTCGAAATCATTTCCAAGCAAAACTATTATCATGAGTAAGGACAAAAGAGTCATATTTTATATGAATACAGTGATGTAAAACGGATATTTATGAATTATAGTTGGTAGATAAAGTCATGTTAATGTATCACATCAGATTTTTTTAAATTATTTATTATAAGTAGATATGATTTAAAGTATAACATTTTCATAAATCATTTGTGTTGGTTTTAATGTAAAGGGAAAAAAATTCAAAATATTGGTTTAGCATATATCTATAAGTTTTATTTTTTATTGTATTGAAAATGAATGATTCCAATGCAAAATTGTTTGACTTTAGGGCTGGGGAAAGTAAACTTACAAGGAAAGGAATGCAAATCCCATGTAAAGCATTATAAGTGCTAGAAAATAAAAACTACCCATTAACTTCGAAATAAACTGAGTTCTACTTTACTTATGATGCACTTAAACTCTTTAGTAACCTACCAAAGGAAGCCTTAAGCTAAGGTTTTCTATGCCTGACAGAAAAAAAATTCATCACCCTGTGCTGGGGCCCACAACTTCTGGGCATTAACCCTAGACCACGAAGATAACCTCCACCCATCAAAACTGCTGCCCAAAATGGGGCAAATAGGGACCTCTACTGAGGTTTTCTGTTATCACGCAACTTTATAGTAGTGTTTGTTATATGCCACTTGAGCTGCAGTGATGAATGGTTAACTCCAAACCCACAGAATGGCAGAAAGGAGAAGCAGGCGTTTCTTGGAGTGTGAAAATGGCTTACAATATTGCTCAAAATAAGAATAAAACTACATGTGAACAAAGGGTCTAATTCCATCCTAACAATGGCATATTAAGGACTTTTACACCTGAAAAATCCATCGTCCTCCGCCAGGTTTAAACCCGCAGTTTCAGAAACTATGAGCTATGCTGCTATAGACTACTCGTTCGTTCTAGACAAATGTCCTTCACCAAAGGTACAGTGAGCTAGCCTACTCTTAATAAACAGGTCAGCAAATAGTTTGTGTTACTAAGTATAACAAACAACTCTGCTTTCCTATGTTAAGTTTCTAGAGTACATAGAGTACAGTGGACTGCAAAGTTTGTGTGGTACAAGTTCATCTCATTGCCACTGTTTTAACAAGAGATAATGAAAATGACAACAATTCAGATGAAGAAGACGAGAGAGAAATGTTGGGAATGGAAGAAATACAAACAATTTAAGGACAAACAGTTATAAATATTGATAAAGTACACATGTAGCTGACATCACTGGACGTGTTATAATTTGCTTTGTAGGTAATGTACTTCTTGAGCGCAGAAACGTGAGAGCAAAGTACACAGCATCCGATTGCCGTTTCTGTTTCTATGTGCCAATGTTCCCGTAAAGGTGACTAAGTGACTCGCATCCAACCTCTCATTTAAAAATTTCATTCAAGAACTAACGCGCGACCTATAAAGCAGCAAGTTCCTAGCCGTGGTAGGGTACGGAAACGCGACGGCTCAGCAGTTTGTGCGTCGGTGTGGCTAAGCAAATATTTGCGACGAGAATCTCGGGCGTGGCCTCCATAATTCAAATCTAACAGTGCCAGCCGCACGGTGGTGGAAAGCGTCGCATTTTTCCGAGAGGGTGGCTTATGACCTTCAGGTTTCACATAGCAGGTCGCATCTGCACTCCCACGCTTGCCAACATCTCGGCGGCTTGCGAATCAATGTTTCTCTCGTCCTGTATCTGGCATTTCCAAGTAGTTTATGACACTCTTGTTTTGGCCGCACCCAGAACATGCGCGTTCAACATAACGCATCATGTTTTTTATGTCCCTTCATCTCTAGAGAGGAAAATGTATGTTATATTCATATGACTTTCTCTAGTATCAATTATATTTACATAACTTGTACAAACTATGCTTACGAAAGTTTATTCTTCTATCTACTTCATGTTAAACAAGATAAAGCGTCGCAGAAATAATTTCATTACATATTTCGTTGTGGAAAGACAAAATCGAATCGATACAGAAGTATTTTACAATGGTGATCTCAAAAATAATGCGCAATTATTTGTCATGCATTTCTTTTTCAATCCATTTACGTCATTATTCAGAACAATAAACTACTCTTGGAATTTAATAACCAATTTCTAGCGTTGCGATAGCCTTTAAATGCTGTTTGGTTTTCGAAATTTCCAAAACGTTGGGACACAGCTGTATTCAAATTATTTAGTGCTGTAAAATGCTGATGCCTATTTTTTCCATTTTGAGGAACAAGACAATTATATTCGCTCTGACTGTCTGCTATTGAGGGAGTGTTTCCCAGATGAAATTGGTGAACACCTAAACGGCTCGTCTTGCTTCATTGTGGTGAAGCAGCGATCCCGTGTTTTGAAGATGTTATTAATGTTGCCCCACATTCCCTTGTTATCTCTTCACAAGCCATCTTCTTCCAAAACATTGACAATTACCTTTGCAGTCTGCTGATATTCTCTATAAATCACAGCGAAATTGTCTTCTACAGTAAGAAGAACTTACACCATCAGCATCTTGGGCGTTTCAGTTATAAGAAGTTATAATGACCATACATACTTTCAAGAAGTTCTGAAAAATACCACTCAGGCAGTGACCACCTCACCAAGATTTGTTAACTCTGAACATTTCAGGGTTTTCAGAACTCCATATACTGTATCGACGCTTTTCGTTTGACTCCCAATATCTTGGAAGATAGATTGATTCTCTCGACGAGAGATCTGCAAATCCAGGAAAACTCAAAATGTTAAAGATCTTTTTGTATTTAGGTAATGGCTTTAATATCGATGTATAAGTTAGTTTTGGTGTTATATACATAATTCTAGACCGAGAAACCGTGGTATGTTGGAAGTTCGCCTTTAAACATTTCCCCCACTTCTGGGTAGCTCAATTGATTTGGCGCTGACCTACTGATCCCAAGGTAGCGGGTTCATATCCAGCCCAGGCCGATGGTTTTTAAGTGTGCTTAAAAGCGTCAACTCCATATCGGTAGATTTAACTGGCACGTAACGGAACCGCTGTGGGAGGAAATTCCGGCACATCGGCTGCGCTAATATGAACTTGGCAGTTAACCGTGTCGTTAACAAACAAAATAAAACTTTTAAAAAATATACTATTTGTGGAGTAATAGGCGGCACTGTAGCCAAGTAGTTAGACCGCTCCCCTCTCATCAAGGCGGCTCGGGTTCGAACCCAGGTGACGTGCGGGATTTGTTCTGGACGAAGCGGCGTCTGGGCGGGGACTCTTCGGGTTCTCCGGTTTCCCTCACCATTTACTCCACCAATTGCTCTACCATCAGCTTTCTTTCCATCAATTTCGCATTCGTTTCATATCTTTCTCGTACTCATGCCAGTCTAAGGAGTTCTCGATCCCGTTCCTAGTTCTGTAGCTCACAACTCCGTTTCCTGGTTGCAACTACCCATTCACCGGCCGGGAGGGATTCAGGTCGCTGACCACGTCCCACCCTCAATTACTGCACCCTCATCACACCCGTTGTGGCCCCTGCATGGGCCGTTGTGCCAAGGAGTTTAGTTTTAGTTTAGTGGGGTAGTACATATCTAGATGAAGGCTCGGCTCATCCTTGTAGTGTTAGCCACTCGTGGGACAGTATGGAGAACTTCTAAATTTCAAGATAACGTTGTACTGGCGTACCAACTGCAGGTAAATGTGCTGTTAATTGCTTTATAAACAGGTGAATCAATCTTTCAGAATAACTTCTAGCTGGAATGTGACCTAAATCAACTTTTCAAATAGGTAGTTCGTTAAATTGAGAATTACCTGAAAGAGGAGCGGACGCAAGGCTAGTGCCCAATCAAACAAGGTGGAGATGCATATTTGAATCATAATTTCTTTATTTGATACAATTATGAACAACAATAGTTCCCAAAGAAGAGAGCAACCCGCATCGGCGTATAGCTACTTAAACAATCTAAAAGCAGTTATAATGTGACATTACTATTCTATGGATCTGTGCTAGGATAGCAGTCTCTCAAGACATGCGCAGAAGAACACTGGGATTCCACTACGTGACTTACGTCTTACGCGGCTTTAGAGAGGTACACATCCGTGTCAATTAGTACCTGACACAATTTCATGTAGCAGCACGTGCAAGCAGAGGTGCCAACTTTACATTAAACAAAAAAGTTGGTGGAATGCGAATTATGGCATTCATCGCTACTTAGCATTGCAAACGTTAGCGCAACATCGTATTTTAATATAACGTTTTGATAAGTGCACTCCGTCTCTCTAATCTTATTTAAAATTAAACAGATGGGAGTGGTGGTAAACCTAGAGGATTTAAAGTGGATAAAGGCAAATAAAGGCACCATTTAATTAACTGTATGCACTTATCTGGAAAGACAAACAGAGTGAATCAGACGACAGTGATAATAGTCATATCTAATTTCCAGTAGGTAAACTCACCCAGAGTGAGGTTACAAATTGATAAACACCTACTTCCTTATCTAGGACTCAGATTATCTTTTCGCACCATGTAATTGAATGAGCGACGGTGTGGGTGTCAAACAACCGTCGCCCAAACAGATCAATAGCCAGACGTGCAAAACCTGTGCTTCGTCTTTGTCACATTTCCAATCTTCAGGCAATTCGCGCTGATCAGAAGATAGCCTTCGTTAAACGAGAACAAATAGCATATTTATTTTCCAAAATGTAAACTTAATAGCATTTCATTAATGAACTCTTCTTTCAGCGCTTAAATCATCACTTGTGATATTTCGAGCAATACAATGAATGTTGAAGGACGAGGAGGTTAGGGCAATAAATCGGTTTAACAGATACATGTTGAACAATAAAGGAAGATGCGCTTTTGAGGGTCATCATCATTATCCTCGTAAGATTTGGAGCCTTTTCCCATGGCAATACGTGGATTGTAGCCAATTTTCAAACTGGACATCCTGCAAGTCAGAAGCATGGTGATACATTTTCGGTTCAATGACCATTGGCCGTTCCCGTTTGCGTGGCGTGAACACTGACCGCGTAGATGAACATCAGTAAGTAGTGAGGCAAAATCGCTATTATAGTAACACGGCGCAGCAACTGTTAAATAAACGGGTTAGTTTTTTTCTTTACGAAGGCTTAAACACGTGAAGGTTTGAAAGACTTCAGGCGCCCGCCTCGGCAGCGTGATGGTTAGCATGTCTGCCTCACGTTCAAGAGGTCGCGAGTTCGAGTCTTAGGGTAAGTTATCCGGGTAAGGTTTTTGCCGAAGTTTTCCCTTATCATGAGAAGACGAATGTCTGGTAACTTACAGCCCCATGGACCTCGGGCTCATTTGAGCATCATTTCACCCGTTTCATTCATTCACCGTCCGATATGACATTACGTTGGAGGACGTTAATGATAATAAAAAAAAAAAAAAACGCTCTTTTTACGTTAGCTAAGGTGTTTCATGGCATGGGCGGTCTGTGTGTGCGGGTGTATTCGTTTATGTGAATTCTATGTCCCCGTAATAGAAGAAATAATTGCTCAAACAGCAAAATGAGAGAAAAGCCAACAAAGAAAAGAAGAAAATGGCATAATTTTAAAAAGAAAACAAAACATGGCGTAATCAATACGATTTTTACATTTGTATGGCCAAGCTTGCTAAAATCTTCGCTCTGGCATATTGCGACGTGAATGACAGGGTTTGAGTCCCGCCTCGGGCATCGGTGCAGTATATGGGGTTTTTCAAAAGTAAGTTAAGCAATACTAATATAAGGTTATATATCACAGCGTTGGGAAAACAGTGGGATTTACAAGACATTGGGAAGATACACAGGCTCTGGTTCAACGTATAGCATTGTCTGCGACATTATGCACAGTATTTTGCAATGTCTTGGAATACTGGCGCTTTTCTGCGAGGTGACCATTCAGTTACAATGGGGTGGCTGGATGTGTCAGGAAAATTCAGTCTTTAAGCTAAACCCCACAACCAAAAGTCGGCCACATTGAGATCTGGAGATCACGGAGGCCACATTGTTGGGAAGCACCTACTGATCAAGAGAACTATTTATCTGTCATATTGGAGTGAGATAGAAACAGGCTAAGGCACAGGGAAGTTGAGAAGGAAGGGCATTTAGCATGCTCATTGTAAACGTGCAACTGAGTTGCCCAGTTAAACGTTGGTTAATAAGCTTTTTCAGGAAAAATATACATAAACTGATTTAGAAATATAACATTTGCTCTCTTTTCATCTGCATAACAAACGGGTTTGTAAGTATAATTGGTTTTAATGAGTTTGATTTACAGCATTTTGATGGAATGAACTTTCAGAAGCTAAAACAATTTCTTTATTAATCATGAATGTAAAAGTTACCACAAAAAACAATATAGTTCTGATTGCATTGCAAGCATATGGAAGAAGCACAACTTTGTGTGTTGTTTAATGTTTACTATATTTTCATTTTTCTCAACAGTTTTGGAGAAAGTTTTATTATCAGGTTTCAAAACATCACAAGACACAAGTTATATAGTGAGGGGAGAGAAATCCACGACTGGATGGAGTGGGAGAAGTATGAGACAGGCAGTGAGGAAAAGAGGAAGGGAAAAAGATGGGGAGTAAGAGAAACAGTAAAAGAGCTGAAGAGAGGCACAGGAGAATCTACATCTTTAACAAAATAATACAAGCAAAGCACATACATAGGTAAACTTGGCACATTTAACTTTTTAAACCTAATTTTGTTCATTAAACAAACTGTTAAAATTATAACAAACATGTACTAATAATAGTAATGTGAAAACAAATCACATCTGTCAGTAGAAGCAGTAGTTTTAAGACCTATTAATGGCACATGGATGGGATAACCTGAAAACTTTGAAGTTCTAATTAAACACTTACAACAAAAATGTAAAATTCAAGAGAGACAAAATGTAACAGCACTTCTGAATCTTTTTCAGTGTACTAAGCATTGAAAGCTTCTCATTCCACAAATAATGCTGGTTACAGAAATATTAAATACCTAAATGTGTCAAATTATATGCCAGGAAGTTCAGTATAAGGATATCATGCACATAAAGTTGATTCTATTAACATTTGTAAATAACAATAGGTACAAAACAGTTAACCAGAGAGTAAGATTAGGAATTGCACCTGGTTTTATGCAGATACAATATGTAATTAAACACCTCTAAAACAGTCAGAACAAGTATGAAAATAAGAAATCTCTCAATATCAATAGTGTCAAAATAAATTATGATAGAGGTAGCTATGAAAACAAGCAATTTAAACCACATTTTGCAACAGTTACAGGAATAGAAACATTCCAAAACATGTCCAGTTATACAGTTCCAAAATAAGAGTCTTCAAACTTTGTACTAACAAGATTGAATGTAATGTAACTGGTACCAAAAGTAACAGTCTTCATAAAAACTACATTGTGTTACAACACAGCAGTTACAAATTGTATATGATATGAGACCTTGAAACTGTCCCAGCTTTCAAGTTTAATGGGGAGCAATGCCCACTAGAAATTGATTGACCAATCAGGTTTAATTATGCTACTGAGCTCTTCTGAGCAATACAACAATAAAAAATAATTTTACACAATGGAATTCACACCATACAACTGACAAATTTTCTCCTTCACTTTATACACTTGAAAGATAAACTGATGAATTTCAAAATGAATGAATCAGGTTTTAAAATGGCCCCCTTGGATGAAATCCACAAAAAATGTACCAACAAAATTCAATGAGCAGATGCTCAATTTTCAAATGAAATTATTTTATGGGAAAAATTGTGTGAAAAGTATATCAGCTAGACTCATGGCAAGTCTCTGATGAGCAGATTCATACAAAAATATTACAAGAGTGTTTATAGCATTTTAGTAGCCACACGATTAATTTTGTGGAACTGTACAGAAGATATGGAATCACAACACAATCCAGAACCAAAAACCAGGTCAAAATAAGGGACAAAAACTAATAGTTTTGTGCCAAAGGAAACAAAACCAGCTTCTGCCAGAGAAATGATTACTGTGTCTATCACATGGAGTTCTACTAGAAATTTTCCTATATATTTTGAAAAGGATATCTGCATCCATTAATAATACTCCAAACATACAAAATTGCAAACACTGTTTGCAAAGGAAAATGCATTTTAAGACAAGGATCTTCTACAGAGAGATTAACAACACATTTTATCAGTAGAGTATATATGGCATTATGTGTAGAAAATTAACTAGAAAGATAAAATACAGGTGATCAATTTTCAGAGTTTGGAAGAACCAAGTTCATTTTGGAATCAACAGAAGATAATTCCTTAAGCAGTAATAAATATTGTGACACAGCTATGAGCCTTGTTCATTGCGATAAAGAACCAACTGATGACAAGTGAATAGAAGTAAAAACATGGAGTAGTGATATCACCCAACAGTACTGTCAAGAGATGATCAGATTCTTTGGGAAGCTTCTTTACTCTCTCTCTCTCTCTCATGAACATCCCAGAAACTTTCTGTTCTATATAAGCGAATGAGCATGTTAACAAGTTGTTCTGTTGCAACAAGGTGCTGGTTTTGGAAGTGGTATTGGTGTAGAAGAGTAAGTGCTGCTTCTGCAAGAGATTAGAGGTCTTGAGTTCGATGACCCCAATCCCAGCAAGTGAAGTGGAAGGAAGACGACACTGCTCTGCTTTCATTACCCCACTGCATCAAAAGCAATAGTGAAGTGACAATGAGAATTGAACTAAGTCACAGTGAAGTAAGTGAGAACTAAACTAGATCACATTAGTGAAGTGACAATGACAACTGAACTAGATCACATTAGTGCAGTGAAAATGAGAACTGAACTAGGTCACATTAGGGAAGCAACAGAACTGAATTAAATCACATTAGTGAAGTTTCAGTGAAAGAAGAACTACTTCACAGTGAAGTGAGAGTGAGAACTGAACTGAATGACATCAGTGAAGTGTCAGTGAAAGAAGAACTAGATCACAGTGAAGTGAGAGTGAGAACTGAACTGAATGACATCAGTGAAGTGTCAGTGAAAGAAGAACTAGATCACAGTGAAGTGAGAGTGAGAACTGAACTGAACTGAATGACATTAGTGAAGTGTCAGTGAAAGGGGAACTAGATCACAGTGAAGTGACACTGAGAATTGGACTATAACATATTAGTGAAGTGGCAGTGAGAACTGAACTAGATCACATTAGTAAAATACACTAATAAAAATTGAACTAAAGCACAATGTGAAGCGACAATAAAACTAGACAAAGTCACAATATGTTTTACCTGAATAAAGCACTCATTTATATTACACAATCACTACATGTATTTTCATATAAGCCATCAAAACTGACAGAGTAATTCTGAAATGCATTAATTTTCTTCACACAAATTTTATAGACTGATTACATTGAACATGATGTAACAGAATGACTGCATGTAGAATCCTGAATATGTTTTACTGAAATGAACTGTTGAACAAATGGAGTGAAAACACAAATTCTGGATAACCTCGTTTCACATAGTGGTTGACAAAGAGGCATTATGCATATCTGTGGAGGAGAATAATTTTACTTGGGTTGAATGTTTATACCTGGAAACTTAATCACCAGATGTACAAACCTATGACCAAGTCGTTATGAAGTACATTACAACATTTTATCATGGAAACAAGTATCCAAAATAGACAATTGGTGTGCACAAACTCACTCAACACAAGACCACAATAGTGTCAGACACCAAGCACAAGGAAACTGTTTCACATTTTCAATTATGTCAATTTGCAATCTAGCATAGACATTAACTAAAATCAATATATTGTGAATCATCTACCTACTGCAATACAGACTACAAAGCAAATGCCTCAGCAAGAGATAAACAAATTGTATCATGTTCCAAGAGGATGAAGAAATTTAGGGATACCTAATGAGCACTGTGGTGAGACCTTAACAGATCCACTACGATCTAATGCATGAAAGAGGACATAAATAATTATAAGCTCTATGGTTTTTCTGCATCATTAATTATATGTAGTATGCATCAAGACTTAAGCAGCAACAATAACCCTAACGTTATAAGTTAAAATATTAGGAAAAGAGACCTACTAAAAGAGAAACCTAATTCTGTGTTTACTAATTGTTTTTAAAAAGTGTTTCATTGAAGCAAACAGTATCACTCAACAGCAAACACATATGGTAGGTATACAAAATATGTAGTGAGATGAGCTATTCATTTCTTATGTCTATGGTAAAAAAGACAATCTATGGACAGTGTTTAATTTTTCCATATAGTACGTGCTTAGATACTTGAAAACAATACATCAATGGCAAATGCACATTCTGCATTTGTATCATCTGCAGTATCAAACTTAGTCAGGTAATAAAGTAATTAGGTGGGACCTTTATTCACTGTTCCTCAAAATGCTTATGGTCTGATGCATACTAGAGTCTTCATTTGTTGCATAAACAATAATTCTCAGAGATAAAAACAAATTAAATGTGTGGAAAAAAGAATAAATGCATGCCAATTATAAATATTTTCTTTGGCTTTAATTTAGTAGTAATTTTCTTCATATATTATGTACTGTAAAAGTAAGCTAGAAATTGTTACCTCTTTCAAAACAGCAGCACATTTTCTCATCAACCATGCACATTAAATGACTAATAATGTGCATAGCTGGCATTTTGCCAACGATTCTACACTGTTCCTACTTCACCTGATACTATTCTAGATTATGTTTCTCATCCACTTTAATATTTTCTTATTAGACTAACAACAAAATTTAGCTGTCATTTTATATCATGCTGTTTCCTAAAAGTTAGACAAATTCTCTAATAAATAGGGGTATGCTGGTAAAACTTCTGACAAAGTGAAAAATGCAGTGAATCATTGGACTAGCAGTAGGTACCTACATTTACAACCAGCCTGACCAATAGCTTAACTGGCACTGATTGCTGCATCCCACAGTAATATCAAGGTAGGAATTAGAGCAATTTACACCTTAAAAACACACCCATATTTAATTGTACAGAAGAACCATTCATATCAGTAATCAATAGGGGAGAAGTGTAGGTTTTTATAACTAGTACCTGAACATGTAGCCATTTTTTATAAGCTTACTCATGCCATTACAGACAGACCAAAAAATAAATTAAAAGTTTGTGGAATGTTATTGGAGAGAGAAACAGAGAATATAGGACTGAAGGTGAATAGTGAAAGAACTAAATTGATGACATATCAGCCTCAGAAGGTGAGAGGATCTAGAAATAAAACAAAGTGTTGGACATTGTATGGCAATACAGAATGAGTAGCACTGTTATAGACCAAGCTTAGGCAGGGAGTAAACCATACTTAGCAAATCAGAGTCTCCTTAAAAGTGAACTCTTAACTGAACAAATAGTGACTGCATGAAAATGTGCTTGCTGAGATTTACACCAAAAGAAAGATGAATAGAAAGAAAAGGGCAGAAGACACCAAATGAGCAGCTTTCTAGAAAGAATGGAGGAGGCTCAATTGGAGGTGAAAGACCTATCCTTGGGCAGAAAATGATTGACTGGTTCATTGAACAATATACTAGGTATTTTAGCGAAGACAAAAGAGGCAGTTCTTTGTATGTCAGCTCATTCCTAAGTGTTTTTCCTAATGGTATTTCTTAGATCTAGAATGCTTGTAATAATAAAACAAACAATGTAGCCTGTATAATGATGGACATGAAGTATAGGACGAAAGATCTTCTTTCAATATGTTGCTCATCTAATCTTTTATTACATAACTGCTAATTATTTAAAATTTTAGCAGTGGCCAGATTGACAGAGCAGAAATTCAGGTTTCCAGATTGCTTATATATTTAAATGTATAGGACAGTCTAATAATTCACAAGATGCATCATAAGTTACTGCTTTAATAGACCAAAAGGTTGGCAGCAATGGAAATAATTTATAAAAATGGTTGACCATTATGACAGCTGAAGTTGGTCAAGATGGCAGATATGAGCAGTTATTCACTTGAGGGTGTGTGTTTGTAAAAGGGTAGGTACAACAATAGCTTGGGGAGGAATAAATATTTGGCTCTGACAGATCAAAGACAGGCCACAAAATCAATAACCAATCATTAATGTTGATGTTACAGATTCAATGTCACCTTGCAAATATACACAAGTTGTAAGCCAAACTCTGGACATACTCAACAATGTGCCATCATACGAAAAACAATTTACAGCAAGACCATTTTACCCATGTTCCATCATTTAATTTAGTGATCCTGATATATGTTTTATTACTTATGAAGTTTCCACCATCCTCTGAACATGTCCTCTTTTCTGATGAGCAGTTTATTGCAAACATATATCACAATAGTTATTTGGGCAAAGAACAATTCCATATTGAAACTGGAACATAATCCACCAGACATGTTGCAGCCAGGTGTTGCTTTTATTTTTTAGAAGGGACTGTTAATGGGAAAAACTATCTACAGATGCTTTGAGACTGGTTAATACCCAAAATACCTGAACTAGGAATTTCACTTACAACAGAACAGCGTGCTGGTTCATTTTGCATTAACTGTTTGTGATTAAATAACAGCCAGGAGTTTCTAGAATCACCATCAACGTTACCAAAGACTTCCTGAAGTCCAAATTTGACAACACCAGACAACTGTCTATGGTGATACATAATCAAAAGTGGCTTCAAGTTGCTACCAAACAAAGGAACCTGTGAGAGAGCTTTCAGCATCATTACACCACAGATGCTGCATAAAATGCCAAATGCCCATTTCTGATGAGATAACAAATGAACTCAGAAATACAGTGACAATATATGTCCTAAAATGATAAAAACATTTGCATCCATTCTGATAAAGCCTTTTAAAACACAAATCACATATAATGAATACTGCCAAACTTAAGGGCAGACTACTGCCTACGCTTATAGACTTACAGGGTCCCAGAATAGCTGTGTCTACATTCATGGCTCTTCTGTTGATGGTCTTTGGTTTTAATCCCGGTCACAGAATGGCAATATTCTACCAAAGCATTTGCGTCTGATTAACTGATATGAAGTATCCAAGGCCCACAGTAAAAGCTGTTGATTCCCTCATTCCATCCAACCATCATGATAATTTGTTAGCTAATGCTGGATTTCTGACAATGAAGTCATTAATCTTCTTGCTCTCCAATATTTTTCACTGGATATTGAAGAGAGCAATAGCAGTAATAGTAACCGCTTTTTAGACAGCACTATATTTTTATGTTTTGGCAGTCACATTGCTCTCTCACAGCCCCCAGAATGTCTGGAGGACCACACCTGTCGTTGGTTTACGGGTCTTACCGACCTGACCGGGAGACTTGTCAAAATAAATTCACCGACCATATCCTCTGATCACCAATAAGAGGATGTATTACATGCCATGACAGATCAGCATGTTAGGGGTTAATGTTTTACAGAGAAATGGAGAGGTTGGAAAAATAAAGAATCCCTACCCCTCGGGAACCCTAATAGTATCAGGGTCGGAAGAGAACAAGAGATGACCAAGGTAAGGTCAGATACTTATGAAGTTTCCACCATCCTCTGAACATGTCCTCTTTTCTGATGAGCAGTTTATTGCAAAAATTATATGTCACAATATAGTTATTTGGGCAAAGAACAATTCCATATTGGAACTGGTACATAATCCACCAGACATGTTGCAGCGAGGTGTTACTTTTATTTTCTAGAGGGTTCTTTTATGGGAAAAACTATCTACAGATGCTTTGAGACTGGTTAATACCCAAAATACCTGAACAAGGAATTTCACTTACAACACAACAGTGTGCTGGTTCATTTTGAATTAACTGTTTGTGATTAAATAACACCCAGGGGTTTCCAGAATCACCATCAATGTTACCAAAGACTTCCTGAAGTCCAAATTTCACAACACCAGACAACTGTCTATGGTGATACATAATCAAAAGTGGCTTCAAGTTGCTACCAAACAAAGGAAGCTGTGAGAGATCTTTCAGAATCATTACACCACAGATGGTGCATAAAATGGCAAATGCCCATTTCTGATGAGATAACAAAGGAACTCAGAAATACAGTGACAATATATATCCTAAAATGGTAAAAACATTCGCATCTATTCTGATAAAGCCTTTTAAAACACAAATCACATATAATGTATACTGCCAAGCTTAAGGCCAGACTACTGCCTACGCTTATAGACTTATAGGGTGCCAGAATAGCTGTGTCTACATTCATGGCTCTTCTATTGATGGTCAATGGTTTTAATCCCGGTCACAGAATGGCAATATTCTACCAAAGCATTTGCCTCTGATTAACTGATATGAAGTATCCAGAGACCACAGTAAAAGCTGCTGATTCCCTCATTCCATCCAACCATCATGATAATTTGTTAGCTAATGCTGGATTTCTGACAATGAAGTCATTAATCCTCTTCCTCTCCAATATTTTTCATTGGATATTGAAGAGAGCAATAGCAGTAATAGTAACCACTTTTTAGAGAGCACCATATTTTTATGTTTTGGCAGTCACATTGCTCTCTCACAAACCCCAGAATGTCTGGAGGACCACACCTGTCGTTTGTTTACAGGTCTTACCGACCTGACCAGGAGAATTATCAAAATAAATTCACCGACCATATCCTCTAAACACCAATCAGAGGACGTATTACATGGCATGACAGATCAGCATGTTAGGGGTTAATGTTTTACAGAGAAATGAAGAGGTTGGAAAAATAAAGACTCCCTACCCCTCGGGAACCCTAATAGTATCAGGGTCGGAAGAGAACAAGAGATGACCAAGGTAAGGTCAG
This sequence comes from Tenodera sinensis, assembly GCA_030765045.1. Lineage (NCBI taxonomy): Eukaryota > Metazoa > Arthropoda > Insecta > Mantodea > Mantidae > Tenodera > Tenodera sinensis. Next base: position 166,547,068 of record CM060966.1, read on the forward strand.
ATAGAAAAGTTACAGTGAGGAGCAAAACACCAGTAAGTGGAAGTAATGTTCCGCTCAGCTTGGGTACCTTGTGGTCGCTATTGACATATCCCCTAGACGGAGACCCCTGAGTCAATTGTAAACTTGCACATGCTCCAGTCTATGAATTTAACCAGCAGTATTATCGTTATTCTTTTAGTACTCGGTCGGCAATTTCTCGACAATTCAAGAAGTTAGTAAACTTGATTTATATTACAAACTGGTGTTGTTGTTATTCACAAACATCCACGCATAAAGAGTAAGAGTGTAAGATTGCTTGAGCTAGGCCTGGGAAACAAGAGGAGATATTGTGTATTGCAAATACGCTGGTGCCCAGAACATCAGATCTTCAGCAAAATGGCGAGTTGCCAACTTACGCAGCAAGGGAACGGATGTTGCTTTAAATTGACAACAACCACGTGGAGCATAATTTATTTGCTTCAAACTGGCACCATAACATGGGGCAATTAACATTAGTTTGCTTCAGATTTTATGTTCAACCATTTAACTGATGTGATCCTAAATGTCTTGATGAACTCGTTTTATTTATGTAGATACATTATTCTGTGTGGAAATTCTTTTATGTTGTTGGGCACATGTTGCATCAAAACGGCAACAGTTAGAAGAGAAATACATTTAGAGCATAGTTCTATGCTCACATTTTTAAATGGATATATTCTGCACAGTCATGAAAAAAATGATTCAGCGCACTAGGAGAGCACAACACTTTCAAGCTCCACATCGTATTGCAGTATGGTTTACACAAGTCAACATTTCAAACATGCAGCCGAGCCTACTGACAGTCTCCGTTCCATGTTATCGTCTGTTGGACACACAAATAGGCTTTGTCTTGAATCACCACTCACATTTGTATCCACACTCGCAAATATGGAACAGAAACCATCAATAAACTCAGCTACCTGTTAGAACACTGAGTTGCTAAACTGCACTGCAACATGACGTGGGACCCACAAACACTGTGCCCTCCCAATACAATCACCCCTTCCATGGTTGCACCAGTAGTATTGCACTAAAAATGTTTGAATTTCAAATTTGTATACTTTGAAGTGTTCTTTACTTAGTGTTGGACAGTAACTACTTTTTATATAATGCAGTTTCATCATCAACTACATCATGATAATTGACACCACCTATTGGACACTACAGGTTACTAATGGACCCAGTCATTGGTGGAGACGAGATTCTCCTGAAGGTGAATCAGTAGATCATAAAGGGAGTTTTGGAAATAACAATATAGACTTATAGTATTACTAATAAAATATTGATATCACATTTTATCACTAAGTTTTGTTCTGTTAAGTCATTTGTCAGGCTTAGTAATTCACTGCAGTGCTTAAACAACAATGTATGGCAAAAAATTTTAATGATATAAATGTTATGTTTTTGTATTCATTCTTTTCTTCTATAAACAGGAAATGGTAATCTTAGCTGAAAGAAGCTGATATAATTATTAAAAGCTGAGTTAAATGCTGCTCAAAAATGTAATTAACACCAATAGAACATCACTCAGCCCAGCTGGAGATTAAAGAAAATGCAGCATAGCATTTCAGTTCAAAGTGCACTGTAAGAACTTTCCAGCATACCCCTGCAAAAAATCTAACTTCAAAAAAAGTTACTGAATAGTCTTAGTCTTAATTACATGTCGAACCAATTATCATTTAGTAATTAATACATATACCACATTAAAATTATGAACAAATTCATGCAGAGCCATTTTCTGTAAACATATCTATGAAGCATATGCCCTGTATCTCAAAAACTTAAATCTGAAGGAGATACATCAATTTTTTTTAAACAAAAAATATATACACAAAAAGAAACAATAATTATAAAAACTCTTAATGCTACAATAAGAATGCAAAAATAAGAATGCAAAAATATAAATGCTAAAAAGTAGGTATAATGCCTCTAAATAAGCCTCATCCTAGAGTTAACACCCAAAATGTCCCTTTCTTACCTGTCTCTTTAATGTTTCCTCGTCTTGATCACCAGTGACAAAAACTTGTCTCATGAAGGGCTCCGCACTTCGAGCCACATCACCAATTCCTGCGTTTTCTGTTGGCACAGTTCGCCAACATAATACCTAGGAAATAAAAAAAACATTAAACCATCTTCTCTAGTGGTAACGTTCAAAGAATGCCACAAAATGATCCAGTTACATCTTTGCTAGGATTACACTAGTCATAAGCCATGCCTTGCTAAGCAACAGTTAAACAGCAAAACCTGGCCAAATCAGACACTCAGTATGCTGGAGTCCTGTCTTATTTCAGAGAAAAGTTTTGGTTCCAATGGAAATCATATAGGTACTTTTTGTAATTTTTTTCCTGAATATGAAAACTGCTCAATGGAAACAGACTGTCTGCAACAGCTTAAAGCAGAAATATGCAGTATTAAAATGCATTTGTTTAGAGATATGCTATGCTTCCAAGGGAACTACGTACATTTTATTACATAGGTACCTTGTTTTGGGACATGGTGTGGTCCTGATGTAATCACTAGGGCCCGGATTCTTAGTTTTTTAACTATTTTATTCCTTGATAGTTAACTGCAGTGATTTAATTTAATTATCTGTTTCAGGATCATCGAAGCCAAATACTTGAATCTTATAAAGCCTAAAAATGGCTAAATGAGACTTTAAAACCTAAAAGAGGCTAAATCTTCTATTTATTTTAAAATGAAAAAAAAAAAAAAAAAAAAAGCTATTTTAAAATGGGAAAATGAAATGTTTATGAAATTATGAATGGACTTTGAGTGTTACATCTTTGCTACGTCTTTTCGCTAATGTATGCTTAGAGGAGTATTGAAAACAATGCAAGAGGCAAGTGACTTGTATTTAGCTGTGTGGGACCAAGCTCTGTATTGTTGCAAGCAAGCAATGTGGGGATTGTTGTCGAGGGGAAAGGAGTCATTAGAAGAACCCGCCATAAACTCAAACCAATCAGTTTAAAAACAGTATCCCTTGTGTTCAGTCAACTATTGTGTATTGTTAATGCATACATTACTACATCGTTAGAAGTTTTTCTTAGATTAGGCAGGTAATTTAAGGAGCCAGTGTCATGCTTAAAGTCAACTCATCTCGAAGGTGCTTGATTCGTCAGTGGATAGAACTTCACCACAGATGTCAAAGTAATATTTTGCCAAATCTGCCAAAAGCGAAAGATACCATGCCGACAGACACAAAAGCTTGAGCACCTTCAATACTACACAGTATTCAGTCGCAATAAGCGGCTAGGTGCTGTGCAGATAAACATACCATACAGGGGAACCTTTACGACCTGTTCTCAAATGCTGGAATGCAGGTAAGGATTAAACACCTGTTATAATGCACATAGCATGTAAACTATAATTTTATTTATGTATTTTCTGGGTGCCCTCTGACCAAAAATCGCATTTTGAGCAGCACAAAGGATCTACAGGACATATCAGCAACATTGCTATAAAAAAGAGGACAATTAATAATCAAATTAATAAACAATAATAGTATAAAAATATTCCAGGAGGTTAAAGAACTAAAAAGAACTTTAAGATACAAAAATAACTAAAACGTTGTTGTTGTTGTTTTCTAGTGCCTTGCATCTGGCAATGAAGCCATTAGCATTCGTGCTTTCCAATACTTTTGAACTGTAGTTTCTTCTGATCTTAATGCTTCACAGGTCTTCAAGTGGTCTTCGTTCATTTCTGCTGGATCGTTACACAGGACACATATTGGTGAAGCTGAGATACCTATTCTGTAGAGATGACTTGCCAAGCAGTCATGATTTGTCAATAGTCGGAAGGCTGCAACAGCTGTTTTCCTTGGTCTCTGGGGGATTATATCTGGATTGGAAAGTAGTGTATTCCATTTTTTATCTTTGGCATTTGTTTCTATTTCTTGTAGGTATGAATGACAAAAATTTTTAATGATCAAGCATTTTATTGAGGAATATGAGAAATTGAATTTAGACTTTTGTGTTATTGTTGTGGCTTTCTTTGCAAGTGAGTCTGCAGCTTCGTTCCCCATGACTCCACAGTGTGCTGGAATCCATTGGAGATGAACAGTCTTATTAACTTTTTGGAGTTGTGTTAACATTTTGTAGCATTCTCTAATTTTTGTTGACTTCTTTGTAGTATTTGAACATATTCCCTGAATTGCAGCTTTAGAATCCGAAAGAATTACTGCCTTGTTAAATTTATTTAAGGGAAGATTTAATAATTGTCGGAGAGAAATGTATATAGCCTCTATTTCTCCATCATAATTTGTTGTGTCTCTGCCAACAGAATGATAAAAGGAAAAATGTGAACATGTAACTCCAGCTCCAGTAAGGTTTTCCTTCGAGGATCCATCAGTATATATGTGCAGCCATTCTTCTGTGGGATACCTAGTATTGATTGTTTCCAGAGCTAGAAGTTTTTGTATTTCTTTTGGTGTGTCTGATTTACTTATTTCCTCTATTAATTCCAAATTGAAGGTAGGTTGCAATAATTCCAATGGATTTTCTCTTATAAGTAGATTTTCTCTGGTGTTAGGAATGTTCAATTTGGATTTAATCTGTGTTACTAAAACGTTAATTTTAAGAACCTAAAAATCCGGGCCCTAGTAATCACAATGTAGCACATTAAGATAAATAAAATTCTTTATACACGCAGAACAGAGACCATGTCGAGGACAAAAAAAGAAATATATTAGTTGCACCATCTGTTAGCATCCACTTTGAGATCAAAAAAATCAATGTCAGAGTTGTCTAACCTGGATAGCTTATTGTATCTGACAGCAGACACAATTTCAGGCAACAGCATGCAAAACACATTCTAGTTACAAGTGGATAAGCAGAGCTGATATTGTGTTGTTGACACTCAAATGTATTACTGAGAATTAACTGTAGTATTTAATTTAGCATTTTCAAGGAGTGCAACTAGAAAATTTTCAGGAAAATCTCCCTCTTCCCCCAAATTTCAAACCATATTGTGACAAGTATCATCAAGCTTCTGTGAAGGAAGCGTCCCAAATTAGATGCTCCTTGGATGAGGTCACATTGCCAAGGAGGCAGAAAGTAACTTTGAGAGTTTGAAAAGCTAATTGACAAAGTTTGTGTAAGAAAAGAAATTTGAGTGTGAATTTGTGTTGAGTGAATGTAAAATTAGAGAAAATAAATAATTGAAAAGTGAAATATTTACAATGTTTTACATTTAATATTTTTAAAGTATTGGAACAATGATGAAATTTGCCTAAAGATGTCCCCACCCGGAGATCCGATTGGGGGACAGTAGGACTCATATTCATGTATGTGGCTTTCATGTAACTGTTTTCTTAACGGGCACCAGTTTTACAATAACATCAATAAACATCAATAAACTTGAACAAATACAAAATCAGGCTCTTCGCCTAATCACTGGAGCAGTTAAATCCACACCTATTGATGCCATGCTTGCCTTAACACGGACCCCATCAATAACAACAAAAATAGAAGAACAAGCATTGCTCCAACACGAGAAAATGTTACGACTGCCAAACTCTAAATGGACAGAAGAGAACCTCCCCCCTTCAATCCTTAAAACTCATAGTAGTTTCCTAGAAAAGGTAACACAGATTAAATCCAAATTGAACATTCCTAACACCAGAGAAAATCTACTTATAAGAGAAAATCCATTGGAATTATTGCAACCTACCTTCAATTTGGAATTAATAGAGGAAATAAGTAAATCAGACACACCAAAAGAAATACAAAAACTTCTAGCTCTGGAAACAATCAATACTAGGTATCCCACAGAAGAATGGCTGCACATATATACTGATGGATCCTCGAAGGAAAACCTTACTGGAGCTGGAGTTACATGTTCACATTTTTCCTTTTATCATTCTGTTGGCAGAGACACAACAAATTATGATGGAGAAATAGAGGCTATATACATTGCTCTCCGACAATTATTAAATCTTCCCTTAAATAAATTTAACAAGGCAGTAATTCTTTCGGATTCTAAAGCTGCAATTCAGGGAATATGTTCAAATACTACAAAGAAGTCAACAAAAATTAGAGAATGCTACAAAATGTTAACACAACTCCAAAAAGTTAATAAGACTGTTCATCTCCAATGGATTCCAGCACACTGTGGAGTCATGGGGAACGAAGCTGCAGACTCACTTGCAAAGAAAGCCACAACAATAACACAAAAGTCTAAATTCAATTTCTCACATTCCTCAATAAAACGCTTGATCATTAAAAATTTTTGTCATTCATACCTACAAGAAATAGAAACAAATGCCAAAGATAAAAAATGGATTACACTACTTTCCAATCCAGATATAATCCCCCAGAGACCAAGGAAAACAGCTGTTGCAGCCTTCCGACTATTGACAAATCATGACTGCTTGGCAAGTCATCTCTACAGAATAGGTATCTCAGCTTCACCAATATGTGTCCTGTGTAACGATCCAGCAGAAATGAACGAAGACCACTTGAAGACCTGTGAAGCATTAAGATCAGAAGAAACTACAGTTCAAAAGTATTGGAAAGCACGAATGCTAATGGCTTCATTGCCAGATGCAAGGCACTAGAAAACAACAACAACAACATTTAATATTTTTTATTATTTGTTTTTTCTCAAAAATGTGCAAGAGTTTTGATTAACACAAGACATATGCAATGTATCTGTAAGACTAACAAACTTTATGTTCTGTGAATATCCTGTGAAGCTCTGTTCAGACTCGTTTTGTTTATATATGAAATCATGAGAGACAAAAACTTATTTCAGTAAAACAGTGTTTCTTAAAACATAAACATAAATAACTTTTTATGACTTTGGCTGTCTGCGTGATATTTTCTATAATGAAGCACTATTCTGTTTTTGTTTTTTATGCAAAAATATAGTTTCTTTTTTTCAAAACATGAAGACCCTGTCCCACTCCTCTGCCAAAGGTGGCATTACTTTGAGGTATGGGCTTACAAGCTTTGTAGTTTGTCATTATAAAGGAACCAGAAGATCAGCTGCATTGCCTCTCACCCTATTTATGGGGATCGCCTTTTATTTGCTAATCGTTACAATCCAATGGCAGGGGAAGCAATCCTCCTTGAGGGTCCTCATGGTTTGCAGAAAAAAAAACTATACCTACAGAATCCAGCATGTATATAATGAACTACTTTTATATACTAGTGTCTTTTATGCTACTATGTAGCATACATTTATCATGGTTAACCAGAAATAAAAAAAGGAATCATTTTTATGATGAATAATTCACAGAATAGATATGAAAATAAATTAAAGATTTTCAAGACTACAACATCCCTCAAAAACCATTTGCATGCAAGAATCCAGTTGTCTCTCAGCACAACAAGTGTTACATGACAATGGTTAGCTCTAATATTTAAACTACTGCTGCATATATGAAGCATTAACAATCATTCATACCTGCAATTGGCATTCTTCTGCAAGTGCAGTGAAGGCTGCCTCACTTTCATGGTGGTGCGTTTTGTCCAAGTACAATATTCCCGTTGCATAGCGACCAAATGGGGGCAGGTCCACATTCTGTTGTTCTCTGCAACAACAATGAGTTTAATACATTAGTGATTACTTATTCTCAATTATATCAAGGGAATCACCTACCATTGGTTATTTCTGCTTTCCTTATTTCATACATACTACATATGTAGAGGTGTTATATCCTATCCAAAAATTTGATATTTAGGTTTTATCAGAAATACCTGTTCTGAGGCCCCCTGAATTAAAAAAAAACAAGCATTTTAGTAAAAGGTCTGTCCAAACGTGTGCATATGTATATTGGATAAATACCACATCTGGGATTTAAGTTTGTTATCTTCCAAAGTTACAACACAACGATTTTCAAGAAAATCCTCCACCCCAAGTACCCTTTACATGCTTTTCTCAGAAATAGAGCTAACGATCTTGATTAAAACATTTTTAATATAAGATATTTACATAATAAAAATGTATATATCTCCAATATCTGGGAATTGCCTGGATGTCTGTGGCATTTCATTTTATTGAGTCTCACCAGAGCTCAACAGCATAATTGAATCTGATGGACTGCAAGATTTCTAGAGGACGTTATCCCCATTGAAACCTGGAGGCACTAAATCGCGCAGTCTCCCACTATACTTACATACAGTGGGTTAGGGGTATGAGTATGTAGATTTCGCATGATGGATTCAAATATGACGAATAAAATAGTTCAATAATAAATTCATCTGTTGTGAGCGGTAAATGGGGATAAATGAACATTATTGAATACATAATATGGCAACAGTAGGACTGAAGAAACGAGTGTTTTGTTTACTAATTGACTTCCGCTACCCCATGCACACGTTCACATCTACGGCGAGTGAAAGTCCAAAATAGGTCAGGGCTCGAAAACTAGTTTCGTCACCATGGGCGTCGACAGACTGTTTCAGGAAGGGGCGCATGTTGGAATCCCTGATATTTTTGATTTTCAGAAAACAATGCTATGATAAATGGCATTCTTAAACTTGATCAAGCAAATACATAATGGTTGAATTCCCTCGAATTTGGAGAAATTGTGAAGAAAATCAAGAAATTGTTCTTTTCATCAAAATTAAAACAATAGTCTAATAGTCAGTAATGGACTGCACATTAAATTAGTTCATTTTTAAGGGGAGGCCGCGGCCCCCCTTCCCCTTCACGATGCCCGTGTTCGTCACGTTTCTGTGTTTGTCATCAGCAGAGAGCGAGGTTTTATTAGATTAACATAGGATGATAGTAACAGCACTGAGTATACAGCCGGCAGCTAGCGTGAGGGTTGAGGAAACGACACGCCCACCCCTACACAACAGCCTGTTTCTTGCGACTGTCGTATGTTATATTTGGTTTTCTTTTTTTCCTTCTCTCTATTGTGTCTGTCCAATAACACAAAATGGTTTACTACTTGTTACAGACGGGACTTCCTATGTGAAAAAAGCTGCCACAGCAATACAGTAGGCATTTCCAAAACTAAAACTTGTCTAGCACATAGTCTCCACCGAGTTGTGGAAGAAATTATATCCTCTTTTCCGGATGTAAATACTTTTATAGCCAACACGAAAAAGATATTTCGCAAAACACCCTCCAAAATCAAGAAACTTTAACAGATGGCACTTGGAATTCCCTTGCCTCCACAACCAAATGTACCTCAGTGGGGGACATGGCTACAGACTGCAGTATATTATACTCAATATTACCACAGAATTGTAAATATAATAAAAGTCTGTGGCGTGCAGAAAAATGTCACAATACGCGCAGTGAAGCAAATAATTACACCAGCCTTGTTTAAAGGTCGTTCATACATTGAGAAGAATTTCAGTAATATAGTAACCGCAGTAACATATTAAGTCATATGCATAAAAATGCTCGAGACTATTAAGACAATAGAACAAGTTTCAGGGACACAGAGTCATGTTTTTGTGCGCTCCTGTTAAGTCTGGAAAGCAGTTTTTCAAAGTACAAAATCTTTCTGCGAGCAAATCGGATGCGACTTATTTTCCATAAATTTAGGAAATGTATTATTGCACATTGCAATAACCGCTCACGATGATGTCTAGCTAAAATTCTTGACTTTAAAACCTTCATAAAAATGAAGTTAATTAGGCGCTTCAAATGGGTAAACATTCATTATTTGCTGCCTAGTAACGCCCCTTAACTCTGGTATTCCTAACTTTGAAGCAGGGTGCACTCTGTGCTGTCTGCCAGTCTACTTGATTGTAAGAGCACTGCAAGGTCGCCGTCCGGCGCTTCAACTTCCCGCTGTAGGTGCACGGTTAACTCGATGGATTTCTTACTAAAACCCCGCTTCCTGGTTATCAGCTACTGTAAGTAAAGAGAGGAGTGTGCTTCTCCTTACGAGTAGCCATCATGAGACCTAAGCAGTAGAGTTCACTGTCAACACTCCTGACCTTCTGCTGTACACAGACGTCGAAATTGCGCGATTACCAAGCACATGCTCACGAATTTATTCCAATAGAGATATGTAATCCAATTACTGAATATAAGTTTGTGGCTAAACAATTAATTTTAGCAACAAATGTAAAATGCACAAATAATTTATCTTTAGAAGCTCTACCTCCCTATGCTAGTTCAGAAATGAACGATATAAAAGTGGTGATACGTTGACAAACATTCGAACAACTTATTGTTTATTTGTGGAACCAAGTACTATATAATTGCTCCACCCTTAGATCCGCATTTGGTGTAAACACAAGCCGTCAACAACTAACCCGTGATACGCAGAAACCAAAGCACACCATAAAATGTAGTACCCTAAATATCGGCGATTATCTGTGAGTTTTCAAGATGTATGATAACCCTCGTAAAGACTACTTGAATGTAACGCGATAGCAGCAATATTCCTAAAACTTCTGAATAAATATCGTTCTGTTGCAACATAAACACGAGGCATGAATCCACGTGGCGTGTTTTGTTTTGTATTAGTCGCAGGTTATCGCGGAGGGATACAAGGGGTGGATCTAAGGCTGGATGGAGTATAGATGTACATGGTAGAGGAAGTGATGTTTCAGTTTAACGTCAGTGCACTCAGCCTAACACAGGGGTGCTGAAGGAGGGGATACGTGTTTTGTTCTTAGGTTTCCCTACCGTCCAAGGATTTGAACAGTTTCTGAGCAGTGGTCTGCAGGCAATGCCAGACGTGTCTTGCGAAAGAAAGAGTAGAAATTCAGTGTTTAAAGCACCCAATAACCACCACTGGTATATAGCGTGCATGTGTAGATGAGAATTGGGGGCGAGGTAACTGGAGGGGCTCAAAGCTGCCCTGGACTGCTACAAACAGGTGCACAAGATGTAGCGTGCATGTGTAGGTGAGAATTGGGGGCGAGGTAACTGGAGGGGTTCAATACTTCACACATCCAGCGCCTTCCAAAGCTGCCCTGGACTGCTACAAACAGGTGCACAAGACATGTACTCATAAGATGTAGCAACTGACCCAACACTAAACAAGTTCATGAAGATTCCATTTAAATATTTCCGATAAACATTGAGCAATGAATGGAAAGCAAATTAAATAATATCCTTGGACAAATGATTCAACAAGTTACAGAGATAAGATCATGATTCAGACATCAGGGACGTCACGAGAAAATTACGAAATGTTGGAATGTTCAATACCGGGAACTTTGTTGCTTGATAACTGTTTGTTCCAAGACCCCTATAGATAACAGTCAAACGCAGACAATAGTTTCCTAACCTCCTTGTGCAGGAGATTACCAGATAAACAAACTACTTGCTTGTCTCTAGGCACCTCGTATAGCAACAGAAAAATTCAACAATAGTCTGCTAAATTATGTCATAGGCATTCAGCAATAGTGTGCTAAATTATGTCATAGGCATTCAGCAATAGTCTGCTAAATTATGTCATAGGCATTCAGCAATAGTCTGTTAAATTGTGCCATAAGTTAAGCAAATTCCTTCACTGTTGAATTTAACATAAGTATCCGGTTGTACTAGCAAAGTCGATCTGGCGATCTTCGATCAAGAACGGTTTGATTTGTCATCAGTTTTATTTGTGCACAACGAGCTATGATGATGCGATTAGAAACAGCTTCAGTCAGATCTGATCAACACATTTTTGCCGATTAGCTGACCGGAGTTTGATCAAATGTACTCGTATGTTTATACATTTGCGAGTATTTCTCCCAGTAAGTGTGACATGGATTCTTCTGGTGAATTATTGGACACATGAACAAATGCAATTATTAAAGATGTATCCACGATGGCAGTGAATTTTAACTGTCACCTAGCCTTAGTAGGTAAGAGAAATCTTCTGCTCGAAAATTCGACATGCGAAGTTTTACCAAGACACGCGCTTTGGAATCTTCTGTAGCTCCCAAAAATATTTTTAGAGGAAAGTCTCTGTGCGTCTGTGAACAGGGGAATACGCAGTGCACTTGGGAGCTCTTAAAACAAGAATGGCTGAAGCATACGCCAGACAACACATCTTCCATGACCACTTTTAGAGTAGCTAGAAAACAAGAATGAACATGGGCCTAGCCAATACAGTTATGCTGTTCTCCCGACCAGTTTTACGAGAAAGGTGGTTTCGGTGTGACAAAGACAGATGTTCATCCTTGTCGCCCGCTCGCTGGGCAACTGACAGCGTCGAGAGAGCAACATCACTGTATTGGCTGGACCCATGTTCACTCTGGTTTTGTAGCTACTATAGACATTTATCCAAGCAAGGGGGTACCAAATGAATCAATAAAATTAAATTGATTTTTATTTAAGGATGCTCTTTAACTATTGTGGTTCTCAGCATCCCATGTTGTATTGAAATATTTCCCAGAGGCTTCTTTGTCAGGCTTGAGGTTCTTTGACGTACCGTAAACCTGCGATACGGCACCACTGCTTTTACTTCCTTCCCGAAAGAAGCTATGCTAAGGATTTTTATGCCCGAAAAAAATAATCGCTCTCCGCCGGGTTTGAAACCGCGACCTTAGGGACCAGAATAGTCACTGAACGGGTATATTGAGTAAAGGATACTTATATAAAAATCTGATGTGTTGCACTCACATGACTTTCTCTACTTTTGTACTAACCAATACAGAAGGCTTTGTGCGACAGTCAAATCTTTTTGACCTTTGAGATTCCGTTCTCTTTGCACGATTAACATATAAGAAAATGAACAACGTTGTTGCATTTCGCCAAAGTTCTAAGTTTTCCGAAACTCACACACATAACAAGGAATATCTCCGAAATGGTTCAGTCTACAAGAAAATTTATTGAGACATAAATTGTGTATTTTAGCAAGATCTACATTTTTTGTATAGTATGATTTGGTCTATCTAACGGTTTACCAGATATGCAAAAGTCGTCCAGAGTAAATACGACTACAGGGACTATAGCCAGAAAATTCAAGATATACATTTCATTTGTCATCAAAATATCTCAAACATATGACATTTTAATCAAAATCGTTATAGCCATTTTCAAGAAAATCAACATTTTCGAAAAATCTTCCATGTAAAGGGTAGTTTAGGGTGGGGCTATTTTCTTCAAAATCTTCGTGTCGCATCCTTGAAAGACATTAAACTTAAATACCAAGTTTGGCTTTTAACAGACTTTTCGTTTTTGAGTTATGCTCTCCACAGACTGACAGACACACAGATGGACCTTTTTCTAAAAATGCTTTTTCTGGATTCAGGTGTTCTCAAAACATATATTTCCGGTGAAATCTCGACATCGAATTTTTGGGTGGAATACAATACTTCCCCTACTTACCAGTAGAGAAAGTAAATATATAAGGCGCAAATGATACAGCGTGTTTAACTATACAACACCGCAAGGCGTGCCGAGCCTCTGTAGGTATGTTGTGCTGCCCAGCTACTCCCCGCCACCTGCTATAGCAACCTGTGGCCAAACGTGTGGGAATAGTACCAAAGCAAGGAATGATACTTCCCCAAAAGAAATACCGAAAACTCGATCAGGTACCAAACTTCGTATTTAGCTTCAGAATCTTCCAAGGACTAAGACAGGGGTGTCCATTGTCACCTACCCTGTTTAATATATATATTAATGACGCAGTTGTACGATGGCAAACTATGCTCAGAACACATTTTAAAATAAAGGGGAGAAATGTTGACACATTGCTGTTCGCTGATGACCAGATTTTAATTGCGGAGACGGAAGATAACTTACAAAGAGCCATACATGAATTAAATAATATTACAAGAGAATATAATCCTCAAATTTCATATGAAAAAACAAAAATAATGGCTTTTATAGGAACAAACCATTTAAGAGCAAAAATTTGCATAAATGATAAACCCATCCAACAACAAAGTGATTTTAATTATCTTGGCTATATTGTGTCATATACCAGCAATAGATATATACAAAACAAAATAAACAAATTCCAAACAATATGTGGCACAATAAAAAAAAACTTTTAAAAATTGTAATCGTCAAACTTTGTTAAAACTGTATAAAATAATGGCGATCCCAACCCTGCTTTATGGGTGTGAAAACTGGGTCTTGACTATCTCACAACAGAAGAAAGTGGAGGCTGCTGAGATGAAATTTCTGAGACAGGTGGCAGGTTATAGACTCATAGACAAGAAAAGAAACGAGGATATTAGAAGAGAATTGGAAATTCAGAGTCTAAATGAAACAATCATTGCATACAGGCAAAAATGGCAAGATCGTGTGCAGAGAATGACCGAAGACCGTACACCACAAATAGTGCACAAGTATAAACCTGTAGAAATGTTGGCAGGCCACGAATGAGGTGGTCCGATCAATTTCCTTGAAGTCGGAACGAGCCACAAGACTTATACCGTGATGATGATGATGATGATGATGATGATCTTCCAAGGATACGACATGAAGAGTTTCAATAATATAGCCATCCCTGTGGCTAACGAAAAAGACAGGCTACGGCGCGAACTGCAGTGGCGTAATTCTCCTAGTCCGATCATGGCTCTATGAAGTAAAGACACAATCGCTATTCATGTTATATTTTAAACCCCCGTCCCCCTCCCCCCCCCCCCAAAAAAAAATTGATCGTTAATATAAAGCGTTCGGAAGTGATTTTATCCAAAAGTGTTATTGTAGAACAAGATTTGCCGTAGACGAGTAGGTTCTTGTGTTTTGTGCTAACGATGTTCAAGTATTATCATCTTTGAACCCAGTGATATTTGGGGTTAGAAATGATGCTTTTATTACGTACGTTGGCAGTACTGTTTTTAGGGGAACTGTCGTCTGTGGTTTAATGTCGGCCATGTTGACCGCTTGAAGTCCTTGGGAACTGCCGATAAGCTTCCCTATATAAGAGGAAGTTTAGAAAGCATTCAGAAATGCAGTTTTATGCTTCCTGTTTGTGCTACACTGCAGAAATGGCTCTAGATTCCCACGTAGCTCAGCAAGTGTTAGAATCCTCACAATTAAAATTTGCAGTTGATTGGTAATCATGGAAAGTATGTTTGGCTCTCTCTGCAAATTTCACCAGCCTAATCGTTGTTCAAAACGGCTCCTAGTCCGGTGCGAGATAGTTACCGAACTGTCAGCCTCACTTCCATCACACATCTCAAAATTATTTAGATGGCTGTGATAATGCAGTGTAAAATAGATCTGAAATGTGTTTGTCTTAATTTGCCCCAACTTCCACTAACACTGCGTTTATTTCAACCATTATGCAGCATATTCACTTTTCGCTTGCAAATATCAAAATAGAATAGAACAGAAAACAGAGTAGGTAGTTAGAAAATACGCATTCCGCTGGACATGACGTTAGTTAATCTCTAATGTAGGCTGAATTGCAAGTAGACCAAAGTATATCACTTGTCAGTAACACACAAATGATGTACTAATAATGAAGCTAGGATTAAAATTTACAGCTGAAGAAATGAAAACTGTAAATATGCTTGGATTTGAAGTCGACGTAAGTTTAATGGAAAGCCTGTGTTCCTAATATGTTGTAAACTGTCACGAGTCACTTATTTTATAAGAAAATTAAAATTTGTATACAACTAAAAGACTGAGAAACATTTACTTCACACGATTTCAAAGTCGTATTACACATTTATGGGGAATAGCCCCCATATCAAAGAAAGATTCTTTTGTCAAAGGAGTTATCAGGATTACGCTGAATAAGAAATCAGATGAACGTTGTAAACTTTTATTTTACCAATTGAGAATACTGTTTTTAATTTGTTTACATATTTATGTTTACACATGTGTAAGCACACGTCTGCATTATTACTTTCTCTACTACGTATAAGTAGAGGAAGTATTGTATTTCACCCAAAAATTCGATGTCGAGATTTCACCGGAAATATATGTTTTGAGGCCCCCTGAATCCAAAAAAAGCATTTTTAGAAAAAGGTCCGTGTGTGTCTGTCAGTCTGTGGACAGCATAACTCAAAAACGAAAAGTCGGTTAAAAGCCAAACTTGGTATTTAAGTTTTATGTCTTTCAAGGATGCGACACGAAGATTTTGAAGAAAATAGCCCCACACTAAACTACCCTTTACATGGAAGATTTTTCGAAAATTTTGATTTTCTTGAAAATGGCTCTAACGATTTTGATTAAAATGTCATATGTTTGAGATATTTTAATGACAAATGAAATGTATGTCTTGAATTTTCTGGCTATAGCCCCTGTAGTCGTATTTACTCTGGACGACTTTTGCATAACTGGTAAACCGTTAGACATAGACCAAATTATACTATACAAAAAATGTAGATCTTGCTAAAATACACAATTTATGTCTCAATAAATTTTCTTGTAGGGTGAACCATTTCGGAGATATTCCTTGTTATGTGTGTGAGTTTCGGAAAACTTAGAACTTAAGCGAAATGCAACAACGTTGTTCATTTTTTATATGTTAATCGTGCAAAGAGAACGGAATCTCAAAGGTCAAAAAGATTTGACTGTCGCACAAAGCCTTCTGTATTCTAATATTCCCCTTGCACCTACAAGGAAATAAGCAATAAGATAATTTGTACAAATGTTTATCTCAACTAACACAAAGAAGGTATAGAAATAAGAGTTTGTAAGAATGGTTGGTACAAGAGTAGAGAAAGTCATGTGAATGCAACACATATTTTTATACATAAGAGTAAACACTCAATGTTGATACCAGAAATAAATGTAAATTAAATATAACTGTAGACTTGCTTTGACGAAGGAAGCTTATTATTTTAAGAGTGTAAATCTTCATAATACGCAAATTAGACATTAAATATATATTACTGAGCATGAGCTTTTTAATTGGCTAGTTGAAAGGCCGGCCTATGTCCTATTCATGTAAACGGTTTTAAACAAATAATGCACTTTTCATTTTGCTAATGATAAGAGTTCTCTTTTCCGTCCCAGGAATGGTCTTCGCTAGAGAAAAATTCCTACTCCCCAGCCGGAAATCGAACCTGGCACAGCAAGCAGGTGCTCTACCGACTGAGCTACTGGGTGTATTGCAAACCAAACACGTTTACTTTCAATCCCCGTTATCGTGGACGAACTGTATAATTTGGCTGGCAGAATTGTTGAAGCGGAGAGGTATGCTGTGGCAGGAGTATCACTGCCAGTGACTTAATATCAACCAGTTTGACTCAATTCCCGTCTCTAAAATTAGTGCTTATATTTTAGGAACCCGCGATCAAAGAGAATGACGCTGATGAAACATTCAAACGTATCCAGCATTTGCTGATCCATCGTTTGGCACAAACTGGGAGCTACATATTAAGTAAAACTATATTTCGAGAGCTTTGGGTACGCTTAGAGAGTATAGCAAGTTCATCCCATTACACTCTCTGGTTAACCTGTTGCCAGTGACCTTTTGTTTGACTCCCTCAGGGGCATAACAGATCATGCTCTACTGTTAATACTCTCCCTCCATGTGCAATTTTAATTTAATGCCCCCGCTATTCATAAAAAATCCTGGGAAATCTCAACTCGAATACTGACAAAGACTCCATGTGGTAAAACTGAATATGCTGGTTTGTGCCTTTAGGCCCTTTTTACTTTACTATATATAGTAAGTAGGGTAAGTGTTGTATTCGACCCAAAATTTCGATGTCGAGATTTCCCCAGAAATATGTTTTGAGGCCCCCTGAATACAAGTGTATTTAGAAAAAGTCCACGCGCGTCACTCTGTCTGTCTGTCTGTCTGTCTGTCTGTCTGTCTGTCTGTCTGTCTGTCTGTCTGTCTGTCTGTCTGTCTGTCTGCCTGTCTGTCTGTCTGTCTGTCATCAGCAAAAATAGAAAACGAAACGTCGGTTAAACACCAAAGTTGGTATTTAAGTTTAATATCTTTCAAGGAATCGACAAGAAGATTTTGAAGAAAATTCCTTTACCCTAAACTACCCTTTACGTAGAAAAATTTTCGAAACTGTTGATAAAATGCGATGTTTAAGATATTTTTATGGCAAATGAAATGTATATTTTGAATTTTATGGCTCTAGAGCATGTAGTCCTGTTTACTCTTCACGACTTGTGCATAACTCGTAAACCGTAAGAGATAGACCAAGCCTTACTATAAAAAATTGTCCAAATGCACGATATTCCTCGTTATTTGTGCCAGTTCTGCAATATCTACTTATACATTTCGCAAATGAAATGTCGTTATTCACTTTTATCTCTTGGCCGTGCAAAGAAAATGAA
Organism: Tenodera sinensis; assembly: GCA_030765045.1. NCBI lineage: Eukaryota > Metazoa > Arthropoda > Insecta > Mantodea > Mantidae > Tenodera > Tenodera sinensis. The sequence goes on from CM060966.1 coordinate 166,565,197, forward strand.
ATTTCAGTCTTCATATAGTGACCAGCTTTAAAACATTTGACTATTGCACAAAGCCTACTGTATTCCCATATTCCCCTTGCACCTACAAGGAAATTGTCAATAAGATAATTTCTACATATGTTTATCTCGACTAACACGAAGATGATAGAAGAATAAGAAATTGTAAGAATAGTAGGTACAAGAGTAGAGAAAGTCATGTGAGTGCAACACATCAGATTTTTGGATTGTAAGAGAATCTACGATTCGTCTGATATCCCACTCCTCCGTTAAGCACATGTTACGTCATGTGAACCAAAACGAAGCTTCTCTAGATTCAGACAAACAGGAAGTGGAAACAGGTGTTTTTATTTTTGATCCATTGCGAATGCAACTTGTAATTCAGTGCAATGATTGTCAACACGTGTATTGTATTCATTTAAATTATTCAGGTTAATAATTTCTTTATGTATTTATTTTCACTATGTAAGTATTTATTATATGATGCCTTTAATTTGTGAAGGAATGTATTTTGTGATATAGTTTGTACTTGTTCTCTACTATTTAGGAATATTAAAAACCTGTACATGATAATTCGCTTCAAACATTGTTACATAATTATTTTGCATACTAGACGTGCACTAGAAAATGGGAATATTTATTTTGTCCCCCATTTTGACTGGATGTTTACATGTTGAGAGAAGGCTAACTTCCCCCACCCCTCCTGAACTACGCAACACTCTTAACTTTAAACCATCTCGCTCGATATCACTAAAAGTAAATAAAAACCTTAGAGGATCAGAGAAAATTACAAAACCCTATTTATGTAGATACCTACAAAATGCAAACTGCATTTGTATACTTATATGTACTAACACTACATATAGGTTATGTTGGCCTTACTTAATTGACGAGAGAACAAGCGAATAAAGAACTAAATAAAATTAACAAACGCTAAGCGAATAAATTGGTGTTTCTACCAGAGGGAAACATTTAATGCAGCCTTCAATATCTCTGTATTTAATCAATCTTCTGATGGCTGCTACAGTGGTGAACTATAGGATGTTTCTCAGAGTATGCATGAGTGCATGAGAGAGTTGACAACACCAGTTAAGTTGAATGATAAACTAAATGATGGTTAATAATGAGCTATTTGTAACAAATTGCCGATTGTTTGAGAATATAGAACCACTGTTTCTGAATCTAAGCATAATAACTTATGATTGTTGAAGTATTACATATATCTGCTAACTTCTGAAGCATCAACAATTTTACGTTTCAAATAACTGTTGCCATAATAACGATGAGAAGTATTAACGCTGAACGGAAGTCTAAGCGGAGAATTCTCTATCGGCTACCGCCAAAAGTCGAGTGCGGTCTTCAAGCGCTACGGACTGCCGATAATCCATCATAGTAAAATACTTCTGTAAGACACAAAAGAAAGGCACAGATTTTAGAGATACACGCTCCTTTATCAACATAAGTCCCGCCTAGTTCATTACTCTTCCAACATTCCCACGTTACACGTCAAATCTTGAGCTTTTTACTTTGGAACAATTTTTACTCTATGACTTGCTAAATTGTAAGAATTCTTTTCCCTATCTAATTTTCAGAACTGGTGCACGTGTGTATTTGCAGGCAACTCTGCGATTTCTGAATGTACTCGTACTCAGTTCTCATTACCCGAAAATTGAGCCAGTAGATTTATTGGCCGAGTTCAGCGAACACCTAATTGCCTGACTTATAACTGCTTGCCTTTTCCTTCAACATATAACTTTCCTTGTTCATGATTTCTTACTCCTCGACAAAATTATAACTCTTGCTTCTTACACTGTGATTGACTTTAATATATGGATATTATTTATCCAACTCATCCTTTCTTTATAAAATGAATATAGTATCCACCCATGCCTTAATGGCCTTCCTCATCCCACTGCCTTGTCGAGTGCCAACTGATCGCGTGGACGGTGTGTCACGTCTTTTACTTAGGTCGCTCTTATAATTGAACAAGCAGTCTAACATCGCTCTGAATGCTCAACTGTAACCGACTTGACAACAGCAGATTCTTTCGCTAAGAGTATATTGAGAAGACTCTCTATTGTGTTCATGTCATTATAGTAGCGGAAGAAGGTTGAGGGACAGTTTTACAACTTCTTGGAATGTGGTCTTCAAGGGACGGGTACTAATATAATCTTACCAGTCAATAATTCCAATATCAAAGTGGATGCAATTTGACATCAATAGAAATTTAACGAGAGCCTGGTAAAAGTGTACAATGTTAGCATTGTTTTCTAAAATGCCTTGTAACAAAACGCGACACAAAATGTTGCGAACGCACCTGGAAAATAACGCTATGTGTATATTTCAGCTGCATCGATGAACTAATAATGGAAAGATCCGATGTTTTACACCCACATTGTTCAAGGGACAACAAAGCTCTATTTAATTTCATTTAAAGTAACCGGTAAACGGTTGCTGCAGTGTGTCTGTTAACATTGATCGTGAAACTGCTCTTTGATCAGGAAGTGGGAGTTTGTGTACATACAGCGTTCAGTGAATCGTGAATCTCTATTTATCGTTATTGCAGCGACCTGACGCAATAAATGCACACTTTACCGCTTATCTCGCATGATAACAAGTTGGTAATTGAACTTTCTGCTCCTGCTTCTTCTGTCTGGCGTTCTTTAAACAGTTTAAAGTGCACTTGCGAATACACCGATGCCAAGTTCACTTCATTTGTCATTTCATATAGTAGCATGACAGTGTTTTGTTATCCGCTTCCCATTCATGTTAAGGTGGAAAGTTGAATGCTGCATTCAATGCCAATAACCTAAACCTACCTTGGTGTTTTGCCTATGCTATTGCATATATGTGCATGAACTGCATTAAGCTCTCTAACTTTTGATACACTATTATTGCAGACATGGAATATAATATTTGATACCTAAATTTTACCATTTAAATCTTACAAGGGTATTTTAACTTCCCTTTTATTTGTTAACACTTAGATTAAGTTACTGGTTTTTTAGGTCGACAAGCAGATAGTGGATAGTGATCGATCGGCAGTTCACCACACATATATGTTGGCGACTTACAACTGGTACCAATGTTCAACATCTGTTTAAATTATTAATTTTACTTTCACTTAAGGACCGCTTCTAATATTCACTTATCGAAAACAGTTGTTTAATTGGTCATCAAATATGAATGAGCACAACAGCGAAAGCTCAGCTCCTCAGATAGGTGTTTAGTGATTGAAGAAGTGAGAGAAAAGGAATAAGAAACATAAACCAGAAGAGATCACTATGGTGAATTTATTAGTCAACTTTTTCCAGATTTGCGAGAAGACCCTAGTAAAGTTCTTTACGGTGTAACTGGTGGTGACAGTTGGTGTCTGCAACAACATACAATTGTTTATAATTTTGCGCAGTCGGTATTAATAAATTATCATCCACTGTTGCAGGGGCTGGTTGCTTCCTATGTGCACATTATGAAAAGCAGTATATTGATGGACCCGAATGCATACGTAATACACTGAGCGTTTACGAAGGCTGCCCATCACTAGCGGAAGCTTCCGGGAGAGTCGTGTAGCAGGCTCTCTTCTCTGAAGGAATGGAACCCTGCCGCTTCCGATCAGGCTAGTGTGTGCGTTTGTCCATTGAAGAACAAGAACGTGATCCTCGCGGGAAATTTTCTGCTTCATTCCGTTTCAGTACCTATATACCTATTTTTAATGAAAATTTAGGAGGATGAACGTACCATGGTCTTATTTTTCCGCAACAGATTTATTGTTTGGAAGTTTGGGAAGGTGCTGCAAGGTACATATTAATAGGATTTTAATTTTACAAAAGAAATTTATGTGTTCTAGGTTTAACATTTACAGGTTTGAAATTTGTAGAAATGTGCGTATTAAAGAAAATATTCGATCTATTGTATTACATGTAAATCAAACAATTTTAACTGTAATTAATTATAAAAATATACTGATAAATTGTGATGTATATTTACATAACACTAGATATAATATGGATTTTCTTACAATATCAGCGAATAAAAAGAAAGTTCCTGAGTGAGATGACTCCGCGGTAACGTTCAGGGTCTCGGGTTCAAATCCCATGGGCCGAGCAATCTGACTGGGGTTTCTTCTTTCCCTCAGTCGCCAAGCTAAATATCGAATTGGATGTTTAATACCACGACTCAAAGTTCCACCTTAATAAAAGCAATAGGTAGTATAAATGAAAAATACACGGTACCTATCCATAGATAATGTAAGTAGATAGACTCGGAGGTACCCTAATGCTATCTGCCGTCACAGTTGCCCTGCGCTGCTAACTCTGTGGACTCGTGATGAAGGAAGCTGGTATGAGACCTTGAAGGCTAGCTGTAGATGTATATGCAGATAGACTGGATGACACCCTAATGCCATCTGCATGTCATCAGGGGTCTTATTTGTACATTCACATACAAACCTTTATCTAAAAGTTTTCTTACTAAGGGGACCTCAAAATGTGCATCGTCGGTGAAACCTCTTACATAAATTTTTGGATGGAGCAGAGTAGCTCCTTTTTACTAGGTATGCGGCAGAGGAAATAAAGCTGCTACATACCTACCTCATCCTAATTCCCTTTTCTAAGTTTAACGAAATATTGCTTTTGTCTGAAGAAATACAAATACGTGCACAGCACATCTAACGTTAAATAAACACTCAAATGATTAATTACTCTATCGTTATTACTTGAATCTTTAATTTGGCTACAAAACATCCATCAGTCGCTTTGTTTGCTTTGCATTTCTCAAGAGTACCTTTTTTCCTTAATGCTAGCAGGAAGCTGAAGGAATGTTTGCATGTTGGACTCCTAACGTCAACAGTTTTTACTTTCCACGTGCATGTTGTAAGGTGTTTCTGTTGAGCAAACAGATGCCAGCTTCTAGCAGTGACTAAGCGTTTTAACGTCCAAATGCAACAAGTTCTTTTGAAGTGTGCCGAAAGATATTCAATGTAGGAACCTATAACCAGGGACTGCGGCTAAAACCTCCCCCATAACCAAAACCACAATACTGCACCAGCGCATTCACAGTTTGGATTTCTATAGTTCTTGTATCTTACAGGTTTAATGTACCACATTGCACCTGTTAATAAAAAAGAAAGATGTGTTACATTCACGTGACCTTTCCTGATCATTCTTACACAAGCTTATTCTTCTAAGGCGACTACTTTATGTTATTCGAGGTAAGCATTTGGAGAAATAGTTTTATCACATATTCACTTGTAAATACATTGAGCTTTAGCGATAGTCAATTCTTTTAAGAGCTGGTCGCTATTGATGGCTTTGAGCTTCCGATCGCTTTGCACGAGCCATTTTTGCGAAAATGAAAATTTTGGAAAAGTGTTCCATATAAAGGATACTACGAAAAGCTACTGGTTTACGATCATTTTAGTACTAGCCCATCGCTTTGTTTCTTTAATGCAATGGTTCTATTGTTTTCTACTCCCCACGTGGCAAAACACAGTAGACTAGATTTATGCAACAAAGGTGACAGATTTAATAATTACTAGGCATAGGAATTCTTAAGCAGTGGCTGCCTTTGCAGTACAAAGAATGTAAAATAGCAGCGACCAAGGATTAGTGACAGGCAGGTAAAATGGTCTGAGAGTTGTCTGCAAACGCCAAAAGAATCCACCACATCCTTGCCTACAGTTCAGATTCAGTTCCACCTTATCTCTTTCTATGCTGGCTTTAGTGCTTAGAAATTCCAACGCCCGAAAAGAACAATCCAGCGGATGAGTGTAAGACGTATTCAACAGAGAAATTATTTAAAAATAGATAATAGGATTTCCATACAAAATAGTAGTAACCATTGGCGTCACGAAGTAGGGGCAAGGGGGGCGTCCGCGGCCCCCCTCCCTTGGAAGCTAATGCACTCAATGTGCGATATTAGACTACTATTTTAACTTTGATGTAAAGAACAATTTTTATTTAGCACAAATTAATACGATTACCCACAACAAATACTATTAACTTTTGGCAACAAAATAATGAATTAATATTGTTTGATAGCAAACTTCCAACATGCGAGCCCCTCCCCCTCGGGAAAGGTTCTGCCGACGCCCATGGTAGTAAACGAAAAATATGGAGTTAAGTAATGTTTACAGTTCACACTAGAATTAGAGTATAGTGGAATGCAGTAAATTTATATAGGATTATGGCTAATTTATATTTCTATATTGTTTGGTCGTGTCAAAATTATTTTTAATCAGCTACTTCAATGCCTATCACTACTGATTTCCCCTGGATTAACGCCTATTTGCCTGCTTTTTTAATTAGTTTTTAGGTGAGTCATTTTATCATACTGTGCCAGTCGAAGGTCTTTAAGGCAGAGACTCACGAGTGAGAGGTCTTCGGTTTGAATCCCTTCAGTACCGACCCCCCCCCCCCCCCCCCCCGCGACCTTTTTCCCCCGTCTTATGTTGCCTCAGCTCCCATAAATGTCAAATGCACGAGAAATACCCCTAAATCTAGGCCTAGGCACACAGCCAGGAAGCAGAGCGGGTCCCAGAACTCTTTCGGCTCCCCCTAATGCAGCCCTGGGCAACTCGCGTGATACCTTGAGCACCTTCATTTTAGTTATCAGTCAAGGTCGTGGGCAATCTGCGCTCTCTGAGCACCAGTTGCCCAGTTCTGCAAGTAATCACAATAACTATATCTGTTTGAAATAATATACACATGTAATAGCCACTTTTAAAAAAATTTAAGAGTGTACTCTTTGTTAGACAGATCTAAATTGCGAACAAGTGTGGTAAGTACATCATTGGAGAACCTGAAAAAGTTACAAAATACGAGATGAACTCGAATTCCTTTACTTTCAAGATATTCCAATGCACTTGAAACATGTGTATTGCATATTTATGGTAAAAGAAAGCTTTGTATTAGGATGGCAATAGTAAGATGGTAATAGATGTAGTTGTGGAAAATTAATTTTAATTACTAAGAACTATTGAACATGGTGGTTTCAGTTGCAAGTTCAACATTACCCTTAGTGATCGAATATCCATACCTCATTGTTCACCTTGAAGCAATTTGCAGCTATTGAATTAAATTTTAAGTGAATATTAACAAATAAAAAGGAAGTCAAGACCCAGGTATGATTTAAATTTTAAATTTGAACAATCAAGTATGTTTATTCCACGTCTGCAACAATTAGCATATAAAAAATTAGAAGATTTAGTAATGTTCATGCATATACATGCAGTAAAATAGCCAAGACAACAGGCAGGTTACGTTACCAGCATTGAGTGCAGGAAATTAAAATTTTAACCATGATATGAATGGGAATTAGATAAAAAATGCTGTCGAAAAAGTATTTAATTTAATGCAAGCTCTTTAGAACAATACATGGACGTGTTTAAATGCGTTGATGTTGGTACTCGTATTGTTGGTAATACATTCATAGAAAAGCCTAAGAGCCAAGATTATCTCATTTTTACTTTCTCTACTGGTAAATAGAGGAAGTATTGTATTCCACCCAAAAATTCGATGTCGAGATTTCACCGGAAATATATGTTTTGAGACCCCCTGAATCCAAAAAAAAAGCATTTTTAGAAAAAGGTCCGTGTGTGTGTGTGTGTGTGTGTGTGTGTGTGTGTGTGTGTGTGTGTGTGTGTGTGTGTGTGTGTGTGTGTGTGTGTGTGTGTGTGTGTGTGTGTCTGTCTGTCAGTCTGTGGACAGCATAACTCAAAAACGAAAAGTCGGTTAAAAACCAAAGTTGGTATTTAAGTTTAATGTCTTTCAAGGATGTGACACGAAGATATTGAAGAAAATAGCCCCACCCTAAACTACCCTTTACATGGAAAATGTTTCGAAAATTTTGATTTTCTTGAAAATGGCTCTAACGATTTTCATTAAAATGTCATATGTTTGAGATATTTTGATGACAAATGAAATGTATATCTTGAATTTTCTGGCTATAGCCCCTGTAGTCGTATTTACTCTGGACGACTTTTGCATAAGTGGTAAACCGTTAGAGATAGACCAAATCATACTATACAAAAATGTAGATCTTGCTAAAATACACAATTTATGCCTCAATAAATTTTCTTGTAGGGTGAACCATTTCGGAGATATTCCTTGTTATGTGTGTGAGTTTCGGAAAACTTAGAACTTTCGTGAAATGGATCATCGTTGTTCATTTTTACTTTCTCTACTGGTAAGTAGGGGAAGTATTGTATTCCACCCAAAAATTCGATGTCGAGATTTCACCGGAAATATATGTTTTGAGACCCCCTGAACCAAAAAAAACATTTTTAGAAAAAGGTCCGTGTGTGTGTGTCTGTGTCAGTCTGTCAGTCTGTGGACAGCATAGCTCAAAAACGAAAAGTCGGTTAAAAACCAAAGTTGGTATTTAAGTTTAATGTCTTTCAAGGATGCGACACGAAGATTTTGAAGAAAATAGCCCCACCCTAAACTACCCTTTACATGGAAAATATGTCGAAAACTTTTATTTTCTTGAAAATGGCTCTAACGATTTTTATTAAAATGTCATATATTTGAGATATTTTGATGACAAATGAAATGTATATCTTGAATTTTCTGGCTATAGCCCCTGCAGTCGTATTTACTCTGGACGACCTTTGCACAACTGGTAAACCGTTAGAGATAGACCAAATCATACTATACAAAAATGTAGATCTTGCTAAAATACACAATTTATGTCTCAATAAATTTTCTTGTAGGGTGAACCATTTCGGAAATATTCCTTGTTATGTGTGCGAGTTTCGGAAAACTTAGAACTTTCGTGAAATGGGTCATCATTGTTCATTTTTTTATATGTTACGTGTGCAAAGAGAACGGAATCTCAAAGCTTTAAAAGATTGACTATCGGACAAAGTCTACTTTATTCCAATATTCCCCTTGCACCTACAAGGACACATACATATTTTCTTATTTAACGACGCTGTCAATTGCCAGGATCACATCAGCGTCGCCGGTGTGCCGGAATTTCGTCCCGCAGGAGTTCTTTTACATGCCAGTAAATCTACTGACATGGAGCTGTCGTTTTTAAGCACACTTAAAAACCATCGGCCTGGGCCGGGTTTGAACCCGCGACCCTGGGATCAGTAGGCCAGCGTCTAACCAACTGAGCCACCCAGACCGACCCCTACAAGGAAATAAGCAATAAGTTGTGCAAATGTTTATCTTAACTAAGACGAAGAAGATATAGGAATAAGAGTTTGTTAGAATGGTTAGTACAAAAGTAGAGAAAGTCATGTGAGTGCAACACATCAGATTTTTGCATTATATTTTATAAAGTTTTATTTCCTTGTCTTTAGATTATTGTTCAAAATGGCCACTTTCTTCCCATTTATCGCTTTTAAAGTGAAATGCTACATATTTTTTCTGTATAATGGGATATTTGATCGTGCAAAATTTTAAATAAATAAAAATTAACACAGCTTCAAACAGTTATTTATGCACCTTTCAATAAGGTGGCCCAATCTATTAAATGAGTTATTCAAAGTACAATGTTTTTTATCTCTTTTGAAATCTTTTACTGTTTGTTCCAGTAATTTCGATTTTGTTTTGTATCTCTCTGTGTACGGTAGGCATTAACACTATCGAGAGAACAGTATAGCAGGGTTTTGAAGTATGTATAAATATGACAACACTGTCTTCTCCTCCCCCCCCCCCCCCCCCTCCTTGCAGCCTTAAGAAGAGCCTGCCTAGCCTGAACATTTCCTGTTCCAATTATTTAATTTCGTGTATAATCCATGCTCTCGGCATGGGATACGGGCATTATTCAAAACAAATGTTTTGTCTGGTCAACAAAGAAGCCTAAGGTTTGGGCAGGGTCAACTTTTATGTTACCGACAGCTGCAGCAGAGATTTAAAAGTAAGACTGCATATGAAGAAAACTTACCTTAATTCATGTGAGTAGAAAGCATGTGGAATTGCAGTCAAAACACCAGCTCCATCACCAGTGTCGTTATCGCATGCGCAAGCGCCACGATGGTTCATGCGCTGAGCCAACCTCTGCGCATCTCGCACGATCTGCAAACAAACATTTACAAAATAAGATTGAGTGACGCGGACCAAAGACACGGCCTTCTCACAACCTGGAGTTTGCGTGTAATTACTGGTGATCTGTAGCGCGAGCAGAAGATAATTACCATTTTCAGCACTGGTTGCTCTAACCAATTAATAACTAGATTTTGCTTAAAAACTATTTCATAATGCACTATTGTTGTCTTTTTTTTTTTTTTTTTTTTTTTTCGTGGATGTCTAAGAACGCTTCCCTACACTTACGATCGATCTACTTTGTCTTCACCAAATCCGTGCTCTTTTACAGATTCAGCAGAAAAAAATAATGTGAAAGTCCGTAACAATAGCAAGTGGTGCTGACAGTGCGGTCCTTTTGTTGCGGAGACCATTAACAGAATATCATTTTACTAGCTTCCACCAATTCCAATCTGCGCATACAAATTTCAAAAATATCAAGTGTTAACTTTAAACTTTATTCTTCTTCTTTGTAGCCAATTTTACAAAATTTTGCTGAACAGTGTACTTTGCTACCCAGGTACCTACAAAACCTCATAATGAACAAAACACTTATCACATGAATCAATGTTAAAATCAGCCAAAAATGGTAGATCCAAATTTAAAGCTAAGCGATAGATTGCAAATGACAAAGACACTACAGTACGAAAATTTGCTTAAACACAGTACTCCCCCCCCCCTCTCTCTCTCTCTCTCTCTCTCTCTCTCTCTCTCTCACACACACACACACACACACACACATTTTCTAAAAAAAATGTAACACAGGAAGTCTCAAAAGAGATACGGCCATGGAAAAATGATTGAGCGCATAAGACAACAGAGTATTTCTAAGTTCCGCGTCATGTTGCAGCGCAGTTTACACAAGTCAATATTTCCAACATGCAGCTGAATTTATTGATAGTGCTCGCAAATACAAATGTGAGTGGCGATTCAAGAGAAATATTCTGATCTCCTAATGCGCTCAATTTGTTCCATGGCTGTACATGGGTTTCACAAATTTTAACATTAATTTCACACATTACAGACAATGCATTGCTTGCCGATGGAAGACATTTTGAATATCTTCCACATTAGAACATCATTAGTAATGTTTTCAGGAGTGATACTGTATTTCCGGTGAAATCTCGATATCGAGTTTTTGTGTCGAATGCCTAATATTTACGGGGCAAAGAAATTAAAAATAGATGCTATCAGATCAATGCTCTGTGCGCATACAGATCAAAGGTTTAACTTTGTACTTTGAACTGCAAAGTGGTGATCAACATTGAACTGCGTGCATCGTTATGGATCTTATTTTCAAAATAAACATTATCAAGTTTATAATGATCCTATTAATGGATTCACTTTTGTATTGTTTCTTTCCATGTCGCAAAGTAAGCACTACATTCCATCCAAGACTGGATATCAAGATAAAAAAATACAAGTCCCTTAAATTTAAAAAAAAAAAAAAAAAAAAAAAAAAAAAAAAAAAAAAAAATTAAAAGCTGGCCCATGTGTGCGCATGCCTATGCGTAACAGTATTAACTCAAAAACCAATAAACGGATAAATATCAAACAACATACTTAGACACTATTTTCAAGTACAAGATGAGTTTAAAACATTTCCTGCACCACAACTCTTATGTATTCAAACGAGCAAGTGCGTTTCCGCGCAACTTGGAAGCGGCTCTGACGATTTCGATCAAATCTTGTATTCAGAAAGGGTTTTGCTTATAAGTTTATCTGTATAGGTGTCATTCGTGAAAAAACGCGATTTTACGCGTAAGTCACAATTACTCTAAACCTTATTTTGGCCATAATTTTTCTGTTAATCGAATTCAGCAAACGAGCTAGCGTTTTAAAGTCCTCTTCCAGGTCACCCAGGTACTCGGCCTTTATCTACACAGAAATAAACAAATAAAGTTACTTCCCTATATTCACAAAAAAGGATTTATCAACTTTAATTAAAGCATAATATATTTGAGATACTGTAACTAATTATAAATGCAACATTGAATGTTCTATGAATAGCTGTGATCTCTTCATAGCAAGTTCATTTTGTATAACAGTGAAAGCGTAAGAGATGGACAAAAGTTTACTCGAGGATTATTGTAGAGCTCATTTGAGAAATGTTCCATTCACATGCTTTCTCCACTCGCTCTCATTCCATAAAATATTCTAGCAAAAAGTAGGCGGGCCTTACGCTGATAAAAGATATATTATATCATATTTTATATTTATATTTCATATTAAATATTTTGAATTACATTACAGCACTGTTCACTGTATTATATTGTATTATGTTATATTGTATATATAAAATCAATATTTGAAACTCTTAAGGGTACAGAATGTCGTGTGAAACCTTACAGCGCATTACTGTCTACTACGTATAGAAGTATTGCATTCCACTCAAAATTTGTACACCGAGATTTTACCGGAAATACATGTTTTGAGACTCCCTCAAGTTAAAAAAAAAAGAAACATTTTTAGAAAAAGTCAATGGAGAGAATGAATGTATAAAAAATCTTATGTGTTGCACTCACATGACTTTCTCTACTCTTGTACTAACCATTCTTACAAACTCTTATTCGTATATCTTCTTTCTTGATAGTTGAGATAAATATTTGCACAAATTATCTTATTGCTTATTTCCTTGTAGGTGCAAGGGGAATGTTAGAATACAGTAGGCTTTGTGCGATAGTCAAATGTTTGAGATTCTGTTGTCTTTGCACACTTAACATATAAAAAAAATGAACAATGATGATCCATTTCACGAAAGTTCTAAGTTTTCCGAAACTCACACACATAACAAGGAATATCTCCGAAATGGTTCACCCTACAAGAAAATTTATTGACACATAAATTGTGTATTTTAGCAAGATCTACATTTTTTGTATAGTAGGATTTGGTCTATCTCTAACGGTTTACCGGTTATGCAAAAGTCGTCCAGAGTAAATACGACTACAGGGGCTATAGCCAGAAAATTCAAGATATACATTTTATTTTTCATAAAAAAATCTCAAACTTATTACATTTTAATCAAAATCGTTAGAGCCATTTTCAAGAAAATCAAAAGTTTCGAAAACTTTTCCATGTAAAGGGTAGTTTAGGGTAGGGCTATTTTCTTCAAAATCTTCGTGTCACATCCTTGAAAGACATTAAACTTAAATACCAAGTTTGGTTTTTAACCGACTTTTCGTTTTTGAGTTATGCTGTCCACAGACTGACACACTGACACACACACACACACACACACACACACACACACACACACACACACACACACACACACACACACACACGGACCTTTTTCTAAAAATGCTTTTTTTGGACTCAGGGGGCCTGAAAACACGTATTTCCGGTGAAATCTCGACATCAAATTTTTGGGTGGAATACAATACTTCCCCTACTTACCAGTAGAGAAAGTAAAACCAGTGATAATCCTCATTAAAAGGATGTATTATAGGTAACTGCAGAGTTTCCATTAAGTGTGGAGAATTTTATATTTTCTGAGTTTAGTATCTCTAAAGGACAGACAAGGTTGTGGGATGTCTCCAACACTTTTCAAGATATATTTGGAGATATACTTGATACAGCCCTAAAACACTGGAATTACTCTTATCGAAAGAAAGGGATAAACAAAATATTAGCACACAAAAAAGCAAAGCCATGAGGCGTATCGGACAGAATGCGAAACTGCCGAGTGGTTTACGTGAGCTTATCGCACATACACAGTCAGACAGGGTATGTACAGTACACTCTGTTCAGATGCAATCATATCTTCAGGAGCGCAACATCTCATATCGGCAGGCGCGAGAGAGCGTTCACTTGCTCGCATTACTCATTGAACGCCAAGTTACTGATTTATTTCGTTGTGGTAAACAAGATAAGAAGCGATCACAGCGCTCGACAACCAAAGTCAATACGTCTCGTCGCTTTGCCAAGTAGTAGATCTCGTTAAAACCACAAATTTATGCCAAATACATGGTTTTTTTTTCTTTGGTGTAATAAAAGTCACCTGCAGATATTCCTTGTTTTTTGAAGTTTCCAATACTTATACTTCTCAAATTGAAAGTCGTTACTCTATCGTTTAACCATGTAAAGAGAACAGAATTTCAAAGCCATCACCTAGCGATCAGATTTTTAAAACATTTAACTATCCCTTTATTTAAACCTTACTGTATTTCCATATTCGCCTTGCACCTACAAGAAAATTAATAACTTCTACAAATGTTTATCTCTATCAACATGAAGAAGTTAGAGGAATAGGTGTTTGTAAGAATAGTATGTATAAGAGTAGAGAAAGTCATGTGAGTGCAATCAGATCCCCCTCCCCCCCTTCTTTGGAAATGAAAAGAGCAGACAGTAAGGCGGTATTCCTTACTTCTATAAAACAACTTATTGCATATCTTTGTGATGTTTTGCACAATTTCAACCTTTGGCAAAGTACAGAGAACACTCACAGCCGGGGGGAACCTCCTGCCCCCCCCCCCCCCACTTCCCGAGTTATTGGTATTTATCAGACTCCAGAGTCAAGGTTCTGTTTTGTTTTCCGAGGGCGGATGTGCAGAGTTTAAAGTATAAATTGTGATAAGAGGAGAATGTCATATCACAACAAATTTTACTTCTTGCATAATTTTATCTTAAGTACCGTAGTTCTGAGCAACAAGAGACAAACAGATTACCCAAGCAAATTAACAATGAAATTCTCTGTAAAAGTTGCAGCATGTATAACCTAACTTGTGTAATTTGACCCCTTGAGGTTTCGGGGGTAAATACGTAACTTTTCTTGTTAAATAAGTTGTTTGTCGATAAAATTGTTGCTATTATTAGTGCAATCACGTAGCAACGCGATGCCTGCTTTATTCCTCCTTTTGTTTTTTTAACTTTCTCTATGTTCACTTAAGGATACGCATCTGTGTAAAAACGCTAAAAATTTCAAAAATTTTCAAAAATAGATTTTTGTTTTATCAAATAGTATACATCTTCTGCTTTATTTTGATATGCTTTTTATAGCCTTACGGCCTTTTTATCTATGTCACGTGGCCGTCTAACTGATTGCCTGTAAGTGGTCGTGTCCACTTAAATCCATACAGTTCCATTATCCTTGCTATGACTTCACACTTAGTTTCTCCATGCTTTTATTTTTAGCACTGTTTGCTCTTTAAAATGCTCCACACGATGCAATTTTCAGTACTTATGCATAAAATTTGGTGTACCTACTTAGAAACAACATTAAAAAGAAATTATGAGATATTTTTTTTCATAACGTGAATAACCGCTGAGTGATTAAATATTAAAGTCTACACTTCGAAATTTAAATGAAAAAAATAATGAATTTAAACTTTAAAATTTATTTTTATCCAAACTAATACCAAGATTAAGAACTTATCTCATCAATTTGCTAACATTCTATTACAGGACATAACTGAAAATTATTAAGTTATTCAAAACAAAATTGCATAATGGGGTACCATTTATACAAATATTAAAAAAATTTAATAAAATAATATATTAACAACTAATCTGACTAAATGTATGAAATTTAGCAGTCACTCCTCACTATACAGTGATCGTTGTGTTAAAATTTCAAATCAATCCAATGAAAACTGTAGATTTTCAAAATTTCACACGTGGGTATCCTGAAGAGTAGGTAGAAGTATATATTCTACTCCCAAAAATTCGATAGTTTGGGGCACTCTTAAACAAAACAAAATCAATTTTTAGACAAAGCTAGGCGTGCGTGTGTGAACAGCATAACTCAAAAACAAAAAGCAGTTTATATACCAACTTGTATTTTTTTTAAGTTCCCCATCTTTCAAGAAAAGTTTTGTAGAAAATCTTCATATCACAGTCTTGAAACGCGCTAATTTAAATACAAAATTTACTATTTATTCGACTTTTCGTTTTTGAGTTATGCTATTTATACACACAGACCACAGGAGAGAGAGAGAGAGAGAGAGAGAGAGAGAGAGAGAGAGAGAGAGAGAGAGACAAAGAGAAAGGGAGAAAGAGGAAGCGAGAAAGGAGATTTTTGCTGAGAAAACTACTTGTTCAAGGGACCTAAAAACCTGCATATTTGATGAAATCTCTATGTTGATATTTTGAGTGGAATGCAATCTGCCTCTACCTATCACAAGTAGATGCTGGAGAGATTAAATATTAACTTGAAGCAGTAGCAAATGTAGGGATTGTACACTGTTCAATGACCTTCACACTTCGACATAGAGTTTTTCTGCTATCCCTATTCCCTACTGGAAGTCCAACTGAAAGCTTAGAAACCCCGCGCTTGTAAGTGGGATCGAACCCAAGAACATCCCGTGCCCGGGAACCAGAACTACCACGCTCTAGCACACTGTGTCACTTCAGGGATATTTGTTTATGACGTAAAGACACTAGGTACAAAACACAAAACTGAAAAACTTCAGCCTTCACTCTCCTTAAGTATACAACTTGTTGGGGTAGGTTCATTTTTAACGGGCAAATTTTATATCAATATCCATTCCCCAGTCCAAGGCTAAATGACGCGATATTTTCTATCTGAAGATACCAGCTAATTGCTCTTGACAGACGAAATGCCTGCCGAAGTAATGATTCCGATGGAGGCCAGACAAGGTTATAAAACGTGTCATTAATCCTGGCGTCGTCGGTTTGATTTATTCTTTCAAACAATGGTGCGCAGAAATAATGGCTGTATATTCCGTTCAGGACGCCCTTGTGTATAATTACCTATTTTTAAGCTAATTAAATTACAGGCAATGTTTAATTTCTTTTGAACTACCACACTATAAAGCAGCAGGTATGACCCAAGCTTATCGAGAGCATGGCGGTGAGCGACCGGGTATTTGGAATGATAAAGTAGACGGAGTAGAGCTCTCCCCACCTCCAGAATATCCTAGAATGTTCTATGTAAGGACGGAACCCCGATATAGTTGCTACCTTGTGTACAGCAGCTGCATTATCGTGTTTCTGTGTGCGCAGCGGTTCGCCCAGATCCACAATAGTTAAAGAGCGTCCATAAAATATAAAACTTAATTGCAAACAGAGAGAGAGAATACGTTTTTCTATTCGTGTTTTAAATTCAAGGGACCTCAAAACACGTATAATATTACTGGGTACAGTTGTATTCGTTTTAGCTTAGAATCATCACTAAGTTCTTATTGTACCAAGGTTTTTCTTCACGAGTGTTAAATTTTTAAAAATATTTTTATCGTTAAATGTATTGTGTAATTGCATAGTGTTACTCATAATTTCATCCGCTTTTCTATTATTTATGTGTGGAAAAAGACTGAAGGTCTTAACTTCACCTGAATGAATAATAATCAACACTCAAGTCTGCCTCGCTTATTATCGTTGTACTTATTCTATATCGCATCGAGCGTGACTGGTTTCCTAGCCGATTATCTTGCACGACGCGGATAGCCATTCAGTTGTTTTCTTCCAGATAGTCAAACGTTTTGAGCTCTCATTCAGGATTGAATATTGTATAGAAACGCTGATTCAGATTCTACTGATTCTTGGATCCGATCCTCATAGAAAATGGAATCGGATCCACATTTTGTTGCATGGAAAGATCGATTCAAATCAATTTGAATACGCTAAAGATGCTATTTTCTGCTACCCGTAACGCGCCACACGCTCGTCGTTTTGTTTTCTTACAGAAGGTGGTGTAATAAAACAAAAGAGCCAATTTTATTGTTTCTATAATTTCGCAATGTACTCTTCTCAAAAACACTTGCCAAGTGACCAACACAAAAGCTTGATACCTTTATTCTTGAGTCTTGCGTATTCAAATTGATCTCAATGTGGATTGAATTCAACATGGAAACGGGAACACTGAGAATGGGATTGGGCTCATTCCCCAGGGAAACATAGTGCTGCTTGCGTTTGCAGTTGATAGTTATGTATCCACAGTAGGTCTTGTAATTCTATATAACAACTCATTTGTTTCCTTATAGCGCGGAAGAATCAAACAGGTTATTTCTATATATAGGTGTAGTTGCGAGGTAGGATATCGAGTAACAGACGTAATTCGCGCGTTGAGTCATCTCGTAACTGCTCGAAAGATTAAAATCATTAAAGATCGCTTCTGGTGTGGTAAGTGCATCACTGAACGAAGTCAGATGTTTTCTACCACCGTCATTCTCTAACTCTTCTGACAAATGGATATTGCACACTATTTTTCGACATTAAGCGAAAATAAAACTAATAACTAACAGCTGTTGCACATTGGTTCCAGTAGCAACGTCGATCATATATCCTCGGCTGTTAGTTAATTTTAAATGCCCACTAAGTACCTTGTGGCTCAAACTTGACTGCTACATGGCTTAACTCATTAATAAATATTAACAACTGAAAATAAAATCATAACCCAAGAAACATTTAAATTACTAATTTTTATGCACGTTCTGTAACTACTATGATTCTCACCGTACCATTCTATATTGGGCTGAGAACGCTTAATTTTGCTCGATACCTCCTTATCAGGATTAAGTTCTATATGCCGTAAATCTACGATAGGGGACCGCCGACTTTACTTCCCTTACGAAGTATGCTTTGGCCTAAAAAGAATCCATCGCCTCAGCCGGGTTTAAACCCACGACCACGGGGACTAGAGGCTTGTCATCCCTAAACCACAGAGGACGACGTGAAATATCCTGCATATACAGTTTGTTCACCAGCTCATGGTCCCTGGCAGGAACGCAGCAAGTGATTCAGTAAACAATTCCAGGTGCACAGCGATAGTCGTGGTTCTGGTCGCGCTTACGACAGTAGTGCCAGCCTTGGAATATGTAATGCTAGATTAAAGTAAAGCAAAGAAATGTTATTTTCAGTTCATGCATATATTTATGCTTATAAAACATATGATACTTTCAATTACTCCATCTTTCTCCCACTGATTATTTTCTATCTTATCTAAATGTTTTCAAAAGCCCTGTGAGTCTGTGTCCAAGAGATGTACCCCTGAGCGTTATATCGCGCAATTCCCATAAGCAAAGTCGCCTGTTACATTTCTTCAACAATTCGTTTTATCTTGGCCCTAGTTAGTTCTATGGGATTGAGATCACACGTGTATGGGGCAAGCGAACGATGAAACCAAACATGTCTCCGCTTAAAGAACCTCTTTGTCTCAATTATCCTATAAAGATCTGTTTTACACAGTCACTCTGAACCCTCTTTGTTCTACAACCACAATATCATAGCAGATTTCACAACACTCCTAGGGGGGATTTATCTACTTCAACTCTTTTTACTTTCTCTACTGGTAAGTAGGGGAAGTATTGTATTCCACCCAAAAATTCGATGTCGAGATTTCACCGGAAATACAAGTTTTTGAGGGCCCCCTGAATAAAAAAAAGAAGCATTTTTAGAAAAAAGTCCGTGTGTATGTCTGTGTGTCAGTCTGTGGACAGCATAACTCAAAAACGAAAAGTCGGTTAAAAACCGAAGTTGGTATTTAAGTTTAATGTCTTTCAAGGATGCGACACGAAGATTTTGAAGAAAATAGCCCCGCCCTAAACTACCCTTTACATGGAAAATTTTTCGAAAAATTGTTTTTTGTAGTCGTATTTACTCTGGACGACTTTTGCATAACTGGTAAACTGTTAAGAGATAGACCAAATCATACTACACAAAAAATGTAGATCTTGTTAAAATACACAATTTATGTCTCAATAAATTTTCTTGTACGGTGAACCATTTCGGAGATATTCCTTGTTGTGTGTGTGAGTTTCGGAAAACTTAGAGCTTTCGTGAAATGGGTCATCGTTGTTCATTTTTTTATAATGTTAACTGTGCAAAGACAACAGAATCTCAAAGTTTTAAAAGATTTGACTATCGCACAAAGCCTACTGTATTCTAACATTCCCCTTGCACCTACAAGGAAATAAGCAATAAGATAATTTGTACAAATGTGTATCTCAACTATCAAGAAAGAAGATATAGGAATAAGAGTTTGTAAGAATGGTTAGTACAAGAATAGAGAAAGTCATGTGAGTGCAACACATCAGATTTTGTTCTTTACTTCCGACATAAAACTAGTGACTCCTATGATTTTACAGCTGAAATTAAGAGATATTTCCATATTAGCGAGCAAACATAGCGGGAATAACATTGGACGAGAGTTGGCAACTTAATAAGCAGCAACGTTTGCGAGGAACTTTACTAAACTGGGGTTACACTATGCGGAATGTTTCTCCTCTCCCCTTAAATCCCCCAAGTCTATGAGCTGGTGAACAGAGAGTGCATGCAGTAAAATAAACAAAAGATAGGTTAGGTTACCAGCACTGGATACAGGAAATTCAACTGTCCAACGTGATAAAGAATGGAAATTATAGACCAATGAACACACTATCGCGGGAAAAATACCTTTGCGACATTTTCATTCCATGTAACGTATCTCTCTCACCTTTGCGACATTTTCATTTCGTGTAACGTATCTATCTCAATCTCGCATTAGCACGTGTTGCATGTCCTTGGTATAGAAGCGTGCTTATTGAGCTCGCATTACGTGCCAGGGAACACGATCCTCACATAAACCAGCTGCTTCAATTGAGACTTGTTAGTTACGTCCTCAGTGTCGTGTTCCCAAGCACAGCACACTCGCACGTTTCACCGATTATATCGTACATACGTCGTGGAGGAAACAGGTTTCAGGCACTTCCGAGGTCTGCGCAACCAGGTCCAATTTGGAATTTTCCTACAAATGTTACACCTGGAGTTCTAGGAAGTGCAGCCAAGTCCTACGTTTCA
The DNA here is from genome assembly GCA_030765045.1 of Tenodera sinensis. Lineage (NCBI taxonomy): Eukaryota > Metazoa > Arthropoda > Insecta > Mantodea > Mantidae > Tenodera > Tenodera sinensis. Next base: position 166,585,959 of record CM060966.1, read on the forward strand.
GTCATATCTAGAGAGAGGGAGTGCAACAAACCAGTGTCTCCTCCAGTGCGCGTGCGCAAACCTCTATTCCACCATATTCTCATCCATCTGCCACCTCCACTTATGAACAGGGTTGCAATTTAGCGATTTCCCCGTCAGATCAAAGGTTTATTCTATTATCCTTGTAGCAAAATAGTTAACATTTTAGCGGGAATTCTGGAATCTATCTACAGTTTGTTTTAAACAAGAAGCAACTCACTAGAAAGGCATGATTCCATGTGGTTTCCATGACAATCCCTCCCCCACCCACCGTTTCTATAGTCCGTAAGATTCTATCACTCTCGCCTACGAGTTGAACTTGGACGCGCAGGTAACCTGTTTTAACATCTCTTTCTAGCTTTATAACAAAACCCGGCAACAACGGCTGCTCTCCCACTTTCCTACTATGAGCGAACTGTCACAAGTTGCTTCTTGTTTAAATGCTATTTTGTAATAGGCAAGAGAAATACTGTATACCACCCAAAAATGTAACATTGATATTTCACCAGAAATAATGGTTTAGGATTTCCTAATCCCCGCAAAATGGAAAAAAGTCCGTGGGTGAGAGTGATTGAGCGAGTCAGTCAGTCAGTCAGGTAGGCAGTCAGTCAGGTAGGCAGTCAGTCAGTTAGCCAGTCAGCCAGCCAGCCAGCCAGCCAGCCAGCCAGCCAGTCAGTCAGTCAGGCAGGTAGGCAGGCAGTCAGTCAGGCAGGTAGGCAGGCAGTCAGGCAGGTAGGCAGTCAGTCAGCCAGGCAGGTAGGCAGTCAGTCAGGCAGGTAGTCAGGCAGTCAGGCAGGTAGGCAGTCAGTCAGTCAGCCAGGCAGGTAGGCAGTCAGTCAGGCAGTCAGTCAGTCAGTCAGTCAGTCAGTCAGTCAGGCAGGTAGGCAGTCAGGCAGGTAGGCAGTCAGTCAGTCAGCCAGGCAGGTAGGCAGTCAGTCAGTTAGCCAGTCAGCCAGGCAGTCAGCCAGTCAGTCAGTCAGTCAGTCAGCCAGCCAGCCAGCCAGCCAGCCAGCCAGCCAGTCAGGCAGGTAGGCAGGTAGGCAGTCAGTTAGCCAGTCAGTCAGCCAGTCAGCCAGTCAGCCAGCCAGCCAGTCAGGCAGTCAGGCAGTCAGGCAGTATTACTCGAAAACGAAATGTTGATTGAATATCAAACTTAGCTTTATAATTCAGCATCTTTCAGGGATACCACAAAAAGATTTTAAAGAAATCCCTCCTCAGCGAATATTAATGTTTACACGGGAAAAAAAGGATTTCGTTGTTCTTTATTTTCTCAAAAAGGACTAACGATTTCTACTGTCATGCGAGGTATAAAATGTATTTTGAACTGTCTGAGAATATCTGCGAGTTTCGCTTTGTTCGAGTGAAATATGCATAATGTTGCATAACAAGAATTTTTAACAAATAGACAAAAGCGTGCTACAGACAAATTGTAGAGATCATTAAAATACAGAACCTGTGTCAATTTTTTTTTTTTTTTTTTTTTTTTTTTTTTTTTTTTTTTTGTAGCGTTAGGAGTTTTCGAAATATTCCAGGTCACCTTTCAATGCACATTCTTGAAAGTTTGAGATTATCCCCCCCCCCTTTTTTTTTTCTATCGCAGGAGCTCGCTACCAAGAAAAACATATGAATACAGTTTGTTAAGTTACTCTGATGGGTAATAGTAGCAACACTGGGTTACCAGAAGTACAGAGGTATTTTCAGAGGTGGCGAATGGCCGATAGTTGCGCAGTGGCTTATGGTCAAGTTCACTTTTCTATTTATAAGACCATAAGAGTGTCAAGTTAGCATCTCTCCGACTTACGCGCACTAAACATCGGGATCAGTGCGTGATTTGGCACAGTGTCCGCTCGCATTATTAGCAGGGTCCTGTTTATTTCAAATGAAGGAAACACCAACACTAATTTGCACGATGTCATTCGCGCAGAACCTAGCAAGGTCATTCGCCACGTCTAAAAATACCTCTGTACGCAGGAGTCCCGTAAGGGAGTTGTTCGGATTGGGTTGGACTCGGCGAGGCAGTGATTCCTGAAACCTATGGGAGATTGGATACGTCTAGGCGGTGGTGTCCGGTGGATTTATGTGATAGCTCAGTGTCCTCCGGTACCAGCCTGGAGAGCTGGGAGACGGTGTGTTACTTCACTGTCTGTCCTATCGAGGTTCTCGATTGAAGCGAGTTAAGTGGCATGGCAGCAACAGTAAGGAATTCTGCCTAGGCCACCTTTAAACAAATTCCAACTCCCACACTAGTCCTCCAAAATCGGATAGCTGTTCCATCAAAGGCTATCACTAGACGATACACATGGCGTTTTCCTCACTTCGAGCCATGAAAATAGAATTTCCTGCTAATACACATACATAGTTAAATGGTAGATAAGCGTAAAAACCTGAAAACTGATAACAGCAGGTTAACGGACTAGTATTTTCGAAGCAATCTTCATGTTAGCCAAAAGGGTAGGTATTTTCCGAAAGCTTTGTAGAAAATCCCCCTACTCCAAACTACCCTTTGCTTTGAAACTTTTTAAATTTTGTTGTTTCAAAAATGGCTAACGGTTTTGATTAAAATACCGTAGGTATATTTAACATATTAACATGTCAAATGAAATGTATATCTGTATTTTTCAGGGAAGTCCTCTTCGTTTAGAAAAAATGTTTATGATTTTGAATAACTGGTACACTACATATGGGGATAAGAGAAAAACCTACTGCACAAAAAATGCAAACCATAATTCATTTCAAATAACGTTTCTTGCAGCATTTAGTCATTTATGAGATATCGGCTAATATGATTTCTAGTGATTTTTTGAAGTGCAGTCGTCGCTTTTCAACTGCTTTTCGCCACGTCATGGAAAGAGTATTGAATATCTAGGCTAGCATATGGCGGCCCGATTTCTTAACATCTGACTATCGCTTTAGTTAGCTCTATCCACCTTGAACCGTCAATGAAATGTGTAATGAAAACTATTTAGGTTTAACTGTATGAAAATAATTTTAAAAATCTAATTATAAAGTTTAAAAAAAGTTAATGTGAATCTCTTAAGTAATCATGCACGATGTTTGTTACACGCTAGCCTTCGAAGTTCAAATCCTTAGCATGGCTTCCTTCCGAAGGGAAGTAAAGCCGGTGGTCCCGTTAAAGAGCGTCTATACATAAACAAAAAATCGTGAAGATTTGCTGAAAACTACAAGTTACCAAACTCAAGGCACCAAATGAAAATATGAAGTATAAATGCAGTAACAAGCAAACATTTTGTTAATTTTTCCAACTTTTTATCCAATTTAAGGTTTCCTTAAACGAGCTTGGTTAAGAACTTCTTTACTAATTCCAAGACCATCATACTGTGTTTAATTTAAGACTGCAGCGTCACAAATAGGGTCTCTAAGTGATTCCAAACAACCTTGCCACATACAGGTTCAATTATTGAAGTCAATTGCCGTTCGTTTAACCAACAATTATGGGAATGAAGGTCCCTCATTTCTTGCAAGTCACTTCTGAACTATCTACTATTGGATATCAAAGTTGATCTCCATTACATTTCACTTTTTTCAACTTTCCAAATGACCTAATGTCAAAGGTGGTGGATGATTTTTCGGCGTCACGCCATAACCATTTTATTAACATTATGTACTACTCTTATTATTCGCGTGATTTTGTGCTGTAGCAGTTTTTAACACTACTACATCCAAAGGAAGAGAAGGAAGTGCGATTTGTTATTAAATTGTTAATTTGTACAACATTAATATTATCATCGTTCCTTACTGGAGAAGTTTTAATCTATGCAATATTGTTATTCTTGTTAAATAGTTTTATTCTGCTTGTAATTGTGTGAAATGTATGTATCATAATACACGCAATCTTCATAAATTACCGTATTTAATACGTTAAGGGTACACCTAAGTGAAACAGGTGATTTTCTAAACGGTTAAAGTTACAGACTTAATTTTTTGCACTGCCAATACTAGCAACTAAAGAAATGTGTGTACCAAATTTCATTCCAATATCTAATCACATTTCTGATATGTTAATTAATTTATATCAATTTTATTGGGTATAATCAAATCTATCTCCTCCAATAGATGTTGAACAGGGTTGATTTTTTTAAATTTTTCTTTCATATTACTTTGAAACAAGTTAAAGGAAGGAAACTGTTATTGTGAATAGCCTTTCTTAAAAAACGTTTTTAATCCCGCAAAGTGTAAACGTGACATAAAAGAGCGTATTACTACCCTTACCTTGTAAAATACACATCTCATAGCTCTCCAACTGGTACTTCCGACTAAATAACACAGCCACATATAAGGCCTTAACTTATGGGTACATTATTGCCATCTTATGATACTTTATTCCAGTGCTGTGCACAGATTTTAAATAAGTGTGGATATCCGATTGTAATCAAATGCATATTTAATTTGCTTTCGTGATATGGATTTCAGTTTGATTTCAGATTGTACTTTTGTCCTTCTGTACTACTAAAGTTTTATAGTCCATAATATATTTCTTAAGAGTTCTCCTTAAAAGTATGCAGGAAAATTAAGCAGCAAATTGTGCAATATTTTAGAGAGAAATGCTGGTATTAAAGTTCTGTGTTCAAGGTGAAAACGTAATTTCCACGAAGTTGACTTTTTCCAAGTATCATCTTTAGACGTTGAAAAATCCTAATCAGCATACAAAATTGTATTATTAGATATACGTCAAACTTCAGTTGAGCATTTAGAGAAAATTACCACTGTGCGTTGCAACCGGCATTATGTCCAAGGAGGAATGTAATTTTAAGTGCCAAAAAGTATAAGCTAAAAGTTACAACTTTAGGGCACATATTAAATATTTTGACACCATAAATGCACGCATATTTTAGTGCACACAATCCGAAATATAATAATAATAAAAAATATAATAAAAAATATAAATAATAACAATAACAATAATAACAATAACAATAATAACAATAACAATAATAACAATAACAATAATAACAATAACAATAATAACAATAACAATAATAACAATAACAATAATAACAATATTAATAATAATAATAATAATAATAATAATAATAATAATAATAATAATAATAATAATAATAATAATAATAATAATAATAATAATAATAATAATAATAATATAATGTGCATTTTATTCCTAAGGTCAATACTTAAACGTGCTCAACATCTGCATCAGGGTTGCCAACCCGTACGATAATTATGGGGTATACGATAATTTCTATACCGACGTAATATCATTTTCAGTGCTTTGTCACACCAGCGAAATTAAATTAATTACAAATAGCGACACCACTTTTGCCCTCATGGCCTGTCTCCACCCCTCTAAGACAACCATTTCATATCCTACTAATCCTTCTATTCTTTATCCTCTTGTTGCCACTGTGCCCAGATCTGGTGATCTCAATGAAGAAGTCACTGTTCAGAAAATTGATGATCAATGGGGAAAACTCGGAATACCTACCTCATATTCCGTGTGAAATAAGGAACATGCCTGAACCTGACAGTTTCTGGAGTGCTGTTAAACACATATGTCACCTTGGTGGAAATACTGATTTCAAAGAACTGGCGGAGATTGGATTATCAGTGATTTCATTGCCCCACAGAAGTGCTTCTAGTGAAAGTTTTTTCCAAAGTAGGTTTAATAAAAACCAAAATTAGAAACAGATTGGCGCTAGATACGGTAAATGGACTTATTCGGTCGTGTCAGCTTGTGAAAGAATGTGGTGGGTCCGAAAATCTGCAAGCGAGATGTTAAATATCAACAACAAATTTGTATAATGCTGCAACAGTTGAGGAAGATGGTGAACTTTTAAATGAATAGTGCGAGAAACATAGGTACTAAGGTTGTAATACTGATCGAGGTCATCAATCTTGTAAGTGGATACCATAAACATCAATAATATTACATTTTCATCAGTGTTATGCTGATACATTTATTGTTGTAGCATTTGGTTTATGATGTACGATAATTTTGAATTCAAATCTATAATTTTGAGTGTCCGGTACAATAATTTTACTTTTAAACATTGGCAACCCTGATCTGCATCATTCTCGAGCAATGAGAAATAAACAGAACATGTTTCATCGAAAGGATGATTTGGAATGGAGAGAATATAGGATAAACCGTGTCGCTTCCTTGGAAAATACAAAGTTTGGTATTTATCTGAATTTTCGTTTTCGAGCTACATATACTGTTTACAGACAAGATGCCTCTAACTTGCATACGCATTAAAATAAGAAAGCAAATCAGGAAAGATGTCGATAAAGAAATAATACTTAAAATCTCTCCCACTCCCTCTATCTCCCCGAATGAAAAGCACCTTTCCTTGCTCCTAAATTTGTTTTCGTTTTCGAAAATATTGCATCACACCACTAAAAAGTGATTGATTTTTGCCTACACTTACTACTTTTTTGACAGTTGCATGTTGCAAGTGAAAGTGAAATGTATTTAGGTTGAGGTGACACTAAACTCATTCCTAGTTTATTTACCAGGCGCTATAAAATATTAACAATGAACATTAAAACAGTAGTTGCATAAGTAACACACTAGCCATTCTTGTATAATGTTTCGTGACAACCTGGTATTAAACGCTGCACACACGCTACCTTGTAACCATTCTGGTGCACAAAAAGGTACCTAGGCTGAAGGGAAAAGTTCGTGGAGTTTCACACTCTAAAACGGAGCAATATATTCACTAAACCTCATTCTGAGATATCGGCCGTGAACCTACGTTCAAACCTATAAGCATATTTTAAGAATCCTTGAGTGTGAAAACTTATGCAGAATATAATTCGAGGGTTAGACACTACACAATTATTACAGTAAGTATACAAAGCATTTATTCCATCCGAAACTTCCATAAAGATTTCACCAGAAGGATATTTTGAGACTGCTTGAATAGCAAAAATAGAAAAAGGCCTGTAGGTGTGTGCGTACACGCGCGCGTGTATGAACAGTATATTCAAAAACGAAATATAATATAATAAATATAATATATAATATATATATATATATATATATATATATATATATATATTTGCTCTGTATATTCTTCTATATATACACATTTGTCGGTCTGGGTGGCTCAGTTGGTTAGACGCTGGCCTACGGATCCCAAGGTCATGGGTTTAAACCCAGCCCAGGCCGATGGTTTTTAAGTGTGCTTAAAAACGACAGCTCCATATCAGTAGATTTACTGGTATGTAAAAGAACTCCTGCGGGACAAAATTCCGGCGCACCGGCGACGCTTATGTGATCCTGGCAACTGACAGCGTCGTTAAACAAGAAAATAATTTTAATTTTTTAATTTTATATATACACAGGGTGTAAATGGATAACACCGCACGAATTTTACTAGTGATAGACGGTTCATAGGTTCAATTTGAGACAGGAAACCTATGGTCTAGCATTACAAATTACAGAACTGAGGCTTAAAATTGTTTGAGGGTATGCACGCCACTGATCATGTCCACTGCAGCTGTAACGCATGATGTGAGAACAAGCGGTCAGGTTCCTTAGCCTGTCTGTTTAGCGTAATGGACACGGTGCTACGACGCGATTAAAAGCGCAGGTTCAAATATCCATAAGCCCATATTTTTGTATGTTCTCTCTCTATCTCTCTCTCTCTATCTCTCTCTCTCTCTCTCTCTCTCTCTCTCACTCTCACTCTCTTCATAAGCGCATACTTAATTTAATTTGGTTTACAGGAAACATGTGTGTCGCATTGTAATTTTTCGTTTAAGTGATGTTTAATCTTTTTGTTTCAAGTTTAACTATTATAACATAGCATGCTACATAAGCTACATAACATAAGTTTAATTGATATTAACATTACAATACAATAGATAGATACAACCAGAACAAAGGTAAGGAAATAAATAATAAGTGCAGGTTTCCTATCTTGGTACCTTAATTAAATCTGATAAATTGAGCGATATAAGAGAAAGAATACAGCCAGGGAATGAGCTGACTATGCAAATAAAACCATTTTTTCTAATGAAATAATAACCACAAATACTAAACTCAAAAGTTTATAAAACGTTAATAAGGCCAGCAGCCACAATGAGCGATGAAAGGGCGTTGCAATCTTCCGAGAGAAGAATAGTCAAATGTTTGGACCTGTACATTGTGGTACACAGAATAGCAGAGTGAGAAACAATAAGGAAATAAATTATTTAATAGAAGTAAACAATACTATGTGCATTGCATATGATGGTATTTTGCTATTTTAAAGCATAAACACAACATTGCTCTCAAAATGGAAAAGAAAGGGGGGGGGGGGGGGAGTTTACCCATCTGCGGGTTTGAACTCTATTTCTGAGATTCATTAGATCCACAGCCAGTTGTCATAACCGTGCTGCCAAAGCACACCTTTTAGAACTATCCTGTATTTCTGTAGCCGCTCGCCACGACCTTTTATCCATTGCAGTGGCGTGCAGCCACATGTTAAGTCTCCAATTTAAGCGCTTTTGGTAACGCTACAATTTAGAAATGCTTCCTCAGAGAGACAACAGATAGGCTTTACTAAGGTCCTAATAGGCACTATTTCGAGTCCAGTGGATAATACCGACATACTTCTTTCTGTTTATGATTTGTTGGTCACAATCTCTAATTACTTTGAATACGTATAACTTATGAACTTGTCGTGGTAGACCATTGGTTTCCTTTCTCAAATTGATTGTCTATGGAACCTCTATTACCACTAATTCATTTACTCCATATTTGTGGAGTGTACCATTTCCGAGGTATTTCTTGTTATTAGATTTACCAGCTCTGAAAACATTTTACTAGCCTACTTATTCACCTAAAGCTATAGTCAAATGTTCAAAGAGCTGTGCACTATGAACTGGATTTGATATTCCATCTCTTTGCCAGTCACCATAAAAAAATAATGGTTTAGCACTTCAAAAAGCGTAACTTGGAAAATTCAAACCAAAAGCAACGGATATCTTGAAAATGATTGATGTTAGATTTGTGTTTTAACGAGATCTAAATTTCTTGCGACTTAAATTTGTCGCTTAATTATGGTTCACCAGTAATACAACATTCAAGATGACAATTTCACAGACAATTCGCAGGAAATTCAAGATATACGTTTTATTGGGTTGTCTCTTTGTGGCGTTGCTGCTTACCAAGCGGGAGACCGGAGCTCGATTCCCGATACCGGTGCTGGAATTTTCTTCTTCTGGGAGACCTGGTCCGGGGTACACTCAGCCTCGGTAGTTCCCCGAGGTGCGAAGAGCTATTTGATTGTGAAGAAACGGCCCCTGGATGCGAAGACCGCATATAATGGCCACGAGGGGTCGGGACGCTGACCACGTCCCATCCTCTAGCACTGCAACCCACTCATAAGAGGTGGAGGGCGCAGCGACCGGGAGGCAGACCTTAGCCCGGACTGAGCTATTGCACGCATGGTTAGTTAAATGTTTTACTTACTATGCGATGTTAAAACATAGGGCATGTTAATCCAAATAAGGCATTTTTTCACAATATCAAAATCAACCGAAAGCTTTTCTTTGTAAAGAGTCGTTTAGGGCAAGAAGATTTCATGAAAATGATTATTTATTTTGGAAGATACCGAACTTAAATGGCAAGTTTGGTATTTGCCCTGCTTTCATTTTCTGATAATTATTTTCTTTTAGTTTGGTTAATTGAACCATAAAAATTAATTCTCGTGATTATGTTGAACAAATCTGTAATGAAATGTTCCGCTAAATTGGTTGAAATTTGTATAAGTTTAACAATTTAGTACAAGTACACTTAATTGAATTTCATTGGACTAAGTATTTGCGGGAGAGTGTACTTCTCTTACTGTCCAGAAAACCAAATGTTTTAGTGCAATTGGTTAAAAACTGCAGATACGTAATACCAGTTTTCTCAGCATCGCGTGAAGAGAACGATTAAATCGCTATTCTACCACTGCCGGGGATCGAAGCCACGATATCGTGACCTCTCTCTCGGACATTGACTCTAGCGCCAGACATTCATCTCGCATATGGAGGTTTATAAATGCTGTAAACTCCATTTCGATTCACCGTGAGGACTTTTGTTTCGTGGACAGGATAGGGGATTAACAAAACGTGATAACCACTGATATCCGAGATTATTGTGGTCCGATTTTTTTGTGGCTATATCGTTACATAATAACTGCGCCACAGATCAGAGAAATCCTGCGGTAAGTGTAAAAACATATGAAACACAACAACTCTATACCCCAATACAAGGACAGATTTGCACGATACACTAGACACTGATCCGGCGCCATTGCGGATAGCGTTACTACCGAACAATCACGTGCTCTGCAAGTTGCATAACCATACTGTTTACAACTCGGCTACGGTCGCTAATTTTGTTTTCCAAACATCAACAAACCAGACCTCTAACCTCATCAAGCTTATGACGATCTTGTAGAAGCCTGTGAATAGCATCAACTTGTTAAAACAAATGTAAAGTAAACTTCGGTTCAAGTAGGAGACAAGTTTAAAACAAACGTGCAGTTAAAAGCCCAGAATGTTCCTGATCAGGATTAAATTCATGCAATTCAGTACTGTCAGCAAAAGTCTAACATTCACATGACTTTCTCTACTACGTATAGAAAGTAGGGGAAGTATTGTATTCGACCGAAAAACTCGATGTCCGGATTTCACGAGAAATACAGGTTTTGAGGCTCCCTGAATTTAAAAAAATAAATTTTAGAGTAAAAGGCCCTTTTACAAGGAAATTTTTTCGAAAATATTTATTTTCTCGAAAATGGCTCTAACGATTTTAATTAAAATACCACATTAAGATATTTTTATGGCAAATGAAATGTATATTTTGAATTTTCTGGCTACAGCCTATTTAGTCCTGATGACTTTTGCAAAACTCGTAAATCGAAAGAGATAGACCAAATTTTACTCTACAAAAAATGTACATCTTACTAAATCACCCAATTTATGTCCAAATTATTTTTTAGTGAACTATTTCGGAGATATTACTTGTTATTTGCGAGTTTTGCAGCTTTTTTCACATGAAATATAGTTTTTATATCTTAGCCGTGCAAGGAGAACCGCCTTCATATAGCGAGCAGCTTTAAAAGATTTGAATATCGCCGAAAGCCTACCGTATTCCCCTTGCACCTAGAAGAAAATTAATAAGATAATTTGTACAAATGTTTATCTCGATTAACATTACGATAGCGTTTGTAAGAATAATTTGTAGGAAAGTAGAGAAAGTCGTGTGAGTGTAACACATCAGATCGTTTTAAATATGGCTCTAACGATTTGGATTAAAATATCACATGTTTCCGATATTGTCATAATAATAGAAGAAATGTGTACCTTGAATTTTCTGGAAATGTCCTCAGAAACCCTTGGGTGACTTGCATAACTAGCAAACCGTAAGAGATAAAATCTTACACCACAGAACATGTAGACCTTGTCAAAGTACACAAATTGTGTCAAATATATTTTTTGTGGAACTACCGTATTTTATCGTATAAGGCCCCCCCCCCCCTCGCATATTTCCCTCCCCTATGATTTATCATCACTAAAAATTATTTACCTATTAAACATCGCATAATTCCCTCCCCTGGTTCGTTCTTATTGGAACGGTCTTCAAATGACTTGATAATGGACAACAATCGACGCAGCGGTGCCTGTCATGGACAACAATGGACGCAGTGCTTGCCACAAAAACACTGGTATTGCCATTGTCACAACGTATCGAAAATTGAAATGTGAAGTTACAGACGTGCTTCGAAGTCAGTTTGTTACAGGTCGTCAAATTGTTAAGATGAGTTTTTAAAAATACTGGTATTTCTTGTGCCATTAATGTTTCTGACGACATGTGGAATAGTGAAAATGAAGATGTGTTATCTGAGGCAGATATAAATGAAGATAGTGATGATAGTGACGAAAGTGAGACTGCAGAATAGTCAGAGAAAAGAAAAAATGAAACAATACATTGTAGGCCCAATGAAACGTAGTATGTATCCAGTTCATTCACAAATTACTTTATACCTATATAACTTTCACATAATACTACATGGTTTCCTGTTCTTTGTGAATTCCTAGAAGCACCACTCGCATAATTCCCTCCCCAGTGTTTTCAAGCAAATTTTTCGAGAGAAAAAAAAAGGGGGAGGGGGGAATTACGCGATAAAATACGGTATTTTCGAAATATTCGTCGTTGATTTGAATTTTCTCGTATTTATACTTTTCTAAAATGAGAAGCCATTCATTTCCTCCTCTCTCTCTCTCTCTCTCTCTCTCTCTCTCTCTCTCTCTCTCTCCCCGTTATGCAAAGAGAACGGAATTTCAAAGCTGTTACATAGCGACAGACTCAAAAAGATCTGACTATCGCCAACGCTTACTATATTCCCCATTTTTGCCATTGTACCTACGAGGAAATAGTAGTAACGTTCTTGCATTTCGCTAAAGTTCTAAGTTTTCCGAAACTCACACACATAACAAGGAATATCTCCGAAATGGTTCACCCTACAAGAAAATTTATTGAGACATAAATTGTGTATTTTAGCAAGATCTACATTTTTTGTATATTAGGATTTGGTCTATCTCTAACGGTTTACCAGTTATGCAAAAGTCGTCCAAAAGTAAATACGACTACAGGGGCTATAGCCAGAAAATTCAAGATATACATTTCATTTGTCATCAAAATATCTCAAACATACGACATTTTAATCAAAATCGTTAAGAGCCATTTTCAAGAAAATAAAAATTTTCCATGTAAAGGGTAGTTTAGCGTGGGGCTATTTTCTTCAAAATCTTCGTGTCACATCCTTGAAAGACATTAAACTTAAATACCAAGTTTGGTTTTTAACCTACTTTTCGTTTTTGATTTATGCTGTCCACAGACTGACACAGACACGGACCTTTTTCTAAAAATGCTTTTTTTTTTTTTTTTTTTTTTTTTTATTCAGGGGGCCTCAAAACATAGGTATATTTCCGGTAAAATCTCGACATCGAATTTTTGGGTGGAATACAATACTTCCCCTACTTACCAGTAGAGAAAGTAAAAATGCGTTAGACTAATGAAACCTCATTACTGTCTTTTTAAGGTTTTCTTACAGGCACATTGGAAATTATGCTGTGGCAGTGATGCCGTCATTGCTGTTCTGTTGTCATGGTAATTACGTTATTCATTTTCCGGCACTGGTACCAGAAAGAGCGTAATTTGACACCATTTATACCGTTATAATTAGCTGTTTTAATGCTATACTTGCATAAATAGCTTTTAAATGCTCCAGGGAGATAGAGGACACGAATCGATAATCAGATGTTTAAAAACTGCCGCTATATTATGCTCGTTGAATTCCACACCCTTTACAGATAACCAGAAACAATTAAATAGTGACAGAACTTCAGGACAACAAAAGTAATGAAAAGTTCAAAACAATATCAACGGTATTCTCGGGAACAGTTGATAAAAACAGTCTGAATTTTAATGGGATTTACATTTTGTCCATATCTTAAGACTTCCATTATACAAATTTCCTTTTAAATCTAGAAGACTTCACAGACTATTGCCAGAAAACTGAATATATACAATGTCATTTCAATATCTTAAAATAAATTTCTAATTAAAATAATTAGAAAGCATTTTTACAGGCTCGAACATGTCTTAAAGATACTTGAAACTCTTCGCCTCACAATTTTGGAAGATAACAATGATGATAACAATAATAACAATAACAATAATAACAATAATAGTAATAATAATAATAATAATAACAATAATAACAATAATAACAATAATAACAATAACAATAACAACAATAATAACAATAACAATAACAATAACAATAACAATAACAATAACAATAACAATAATAATAATAATAATAATAATAATAATAATAATAATAATAATAATAATAATAATAATAATAATAATAATAATCGCAGGCAGAAGTCCTTTCCGGGCCAAAGCCTACCGCCCGGCCGCTGCGTCCCCCACATCTGCCCTCCACAGGCGTAATGAGAGGGGTGCAGTACTGGAGGGTGGTGCGTGGTCAACGCCGCCAACCCTAGCGGCCGGTTATGCGGTCTACACAACCAGGGCCGCTACTTTTCCATCAAATAGCTCCTCAGTTGGCCCCTCAGACACCTAACGAGGCTGAGTGCACTCTGGACCAGGTCTCCCAGCGAGAGAAAACTTCCCACGCCGGTACGGAGAATCGAACCCGGGTTTCCCGCTTGTGAAGCAGCGGCGCTACCGCCACGCTAAGGAGAGGATCCAATTTTGGACATTATTTAGGTTTATGCTGTTCGCGCACGTGTGGTAATACCAAAGGTAAAGTTTTCTGATGTTGGCACCGACGCTTATTCCAACTGACACAAAGCTATAAATTGTTTAGCTAAGGACTGCATTTTTCCTTACTTCCAGCGAGAACAAATTAACCACTCCAAAGCCAAGTTTATTTCAAGCGCATTCTTCAGAGAAGCGATAAACTGGCTTCCAGTTGGTATGTTCCTAGGAACAAGGCTGGGTGTTAGCGTCACGGAAAACAACCGTCTTCCTCTGGTTAAACCATTCTCCACGGGCGTGTACCTCTCGTACTTACTGCCTAGTGAACAATCCTTCATTTGTAGTTCAACGTCACAGTTCTTATAGCTAATTCAGTGGTACGTCTTTACAAGACCATATCTTACATGAAGTTGTTTTCGAATCGTTAATAAGCAGCCAAGTCCCGAGCAGTAACACAGAGTAATAAAACAGTTCGAAACGAGGTTCACTCTCAAACCTGATAACTAGAGACAGGAAAAATCAAAAGAAAAATCTGCCAAAATATGAAGAGAAGCTCTCAAAAGCCAGAACACGCTCTTTTATGAGTTCCAAACAAACAAAAAAATGTGTTGCATTCACATGATTTTCTCTACTCTTGTACAAACCATTCTTACAAACTCTTATGCCTATATCTTCTTCGTGTTAGTTAAAATAAACATTTGTACAAATTATCTTATTGCTTATTTCCTTGTAGGTACAAGGGGAATATTGGAATACAGTAGGCTTTGTGCGATAGTCAAATCTTTTAAAGCTTTGAGATTCCGTTCTGTTTGCACACGTAACATAAAAAAATGAATAACGATGACCCATTTCACGAAAGTTCTAAGTTTTCCGAAACTCACACACATAACAAGGAATATCTCCGAAATGGTTCACCATACAAGAAAATTTATTGTGACAAATTGTGTATTTTAACAAGATCTACATTTTTTGTATAGTATGATTTGGTCTATCTCTAACAGTTTACCAATTATGCAAAAGTCGTTCAGAGTAAATACGACTACAGGGACTATAGTCAGAAAATTCAAGATATACATTTCATTTGTCATCAAAATATCTCAAACATATGAGATTTTAATCAAAATCGTTAGAGCCATTTTCAAGAAAATAAAAATTTTCGAAAAATTTTCCATGTAAAGGGAAATGCTTTTTTTGGATTCAGGGGGCCTCAAAACATATATTTCCGGTGAAATCTCGACATCGAATTTTTGGATGGAATATTCCTCTGCTTACTCTACGTAGAAGAGACAAAATACGATCAAATACGACAATTTAAAAGTAGAAAAATTAAGTAAAGCAATAATAGAATACAAAACCAATTGGAAACAGCACTTATAGAGAATGTAAGAAAACAGAATTGCCAGAACAGCAAGTAACTATCAACCATAAGGACAAAGGGACATAGTATGACCGAGGAAAAGGTATAAGCAACAAGACTTAGGAGCTGGAAAATGGCCTAAGCTGTGCTGATGAAGAAGAATGTACTATATTTCATTGGTATGAAAGTATCCTATTCATATGGCAATTTAATCAAAACTAAGAGCCAATTTTAAGAAAACCATTTTCGAAATAGTTTCCATGAAAAGGTTAGTTTGGAAATATTGTGTTGTGCCCAAAAATTCAATAGGGAGATTTAACCGAAAATGCAGATTTGGAGACGGTGTGTGTGGGATGAGGGGCATCCACATGTCTACCTGCCTGTCTCTCAACAGCGTAACTCGAACCAAAATGTGGTTAATAAACTTGTTATTTAAGTTCGTCTTTCAAGGATGCGAGAGGAAGGTTTTCAAAATATAGGGTCAATATTGTCTCCCTGTTGAGAGGAAGTGACAAAAAGACAGGACGTTTATTACTCTGCTGACTAGTTGGTTACACATTTGAACTTGAATATTCTAGTTTTTGCTGGATTTTTTAGTATACGCATACAATTCTAAAGCCTTGGGCGACGTAACTGGTTTTCACACACTGTCAGTTCTTATTACCCATCTTGAAGGTATATAAGCCATGATCACTATCAGTCGGTTTTCGGCGGTTAGGAACGGCGTGGCACGAGTTCAGAGTCAAGAAATTTACGACGTAGTTTCTAACTCGACAGCATCGTTCGTTCATTGGCTGGAGTTCGTTGCTACCGGACGTTAATAGGAATCTATTCATGTTTAAATTTAACCAGACTTCGGAATATCTTCCCAAGTGGAGTAAATCACGTGATAGGAGCTGGTTCCGCTTTACTGCTGTGAACACGTTAATTGCGATGCGAGTTTAATTATAAAATGGACTGCATTACTAGCTAGCTGGCTGCCGGATGTACAGGTAGCTGTTTAAGCTCTAATGATTTAATTCACTGAATCTATCTCCCCACTTCCGTTTTGTTGACAAAATTACTGTAATATGAACTTAAGATTTCTGTTCAGGCCCGGCTATTCCTAAAAAGATGAAATATCCTCCGATTTTCACACAAAATGTGAAACATCGACAGGACACTCGACTTCCTTAACCTCCTCACACGCTCTTCCAAGTTGGAAATACTGCATACCTCTAAGCACCCTATGAGGGTTACCCAATTATCGGTGAAGTAATATTCATGCAATCATCGTAGGTAATATTTTAAAGCCTTACACCTTTTATTTGTTCTGATATTTAATAAGCATAAAAGCTTCATAATTTTCACATAAAACACAGACCAGACCTGGGGAAAAGTACTCCGAAGGTGTGAACAAAATAGTCCCTCCCCTCCCTACCTGCAACAGCTAGATACACACATTAAGTGGAACCTGTTTTCTGTTTGGTTATACCCGGTTTTCCGCTTTGATGATCACGAAGTGAGTGGAAGTAGGGTAATGGCTTGACACCTTGCGAGTACTGTTCCCCAGGTCCGACAAAGACTATTAACATACACAATGAAACAGAGCTGAAGCCACCAAGCTAGTCTCTTTGGAAGACAGTCTGTGGCCATCGAAAAATGTTTTTGGCTAGATTCGTTCTGCAATATTGCACATGTAGATTTTCTTTCTGCCTTGTACTATGATAATGAATCTCTTAGTTATTTAAAAAAGGAAATCATCTCAGTTAATTAAAAAACAAGAGAAAGAAAATATTGTTTCACCGATTTCTAATGTTACCAATCTTCTCTCTTTGTGTAATTATTTAGAATCCACTGCACGTTAATTTTTATAGGACATATAACTGCATATTTTTGATGCTGCGTATGTCAACATATTTCCATGCATCGAGCATAATGCACATATTTTTAAATTTTTTAAAATTTGTATTTAAACCCTTTAGTGACAAAGTCAAGTCCTTACCAGGAGACACCTATTATAATTTCTCAACGAGGTTCAGAGTAAACTTCAGTGTATTCCTGTCTAAAGTATGCAGGAAAATCAAGCGATAAATTGTGCAAGGTTTTAGAGAGAAATACTGGCATTAAAGTTTTCTGTTCTGTGAATATGCATCAAGGTGAAAACGTGGTGCTTCTTGGAGGCATTTCCCCCCGCTCAAATACTGCCCAACGACATCTGTACACGTGGAAACATCCTTCTCAGCGAACTTGTGTTAACCAATAAGCGTCAAACTTACAGCTGAACATTTGGAGAAAATGATCACTGTGTACTGCAAAACAAGTTACAACGTCCAAAATTTTATCTTAAGGAAGAATGCACATTGTAGCATCAAGAAGTATCAGCTTAAAGTAACAAGTTTAGTGCACAATTAATGGGTATTTTCAAGCATAATTTGAAGATTTTTAACACTGTTAGTGCCCACTAATTCAATATCTATACATAATCTATAATGTATAAACCGGATAACGCGCGTGTGTGGGGTGGGGGTGGAGAGGGGTGCCCGAAAATGCACAGGTTATAACATATTGTAGAAACTAGGTTCGCAGGTTTAGATTACTTCCAGTACATATAGAATAAACTAAAAAGTGTTCCTTTTTTCAATTTTATTTCTCTAACATGTACAGCAATGGGAAAAAAAAAAAAAAAAAAAAAAAAAAAAAAGATTGAGCGTATTAGGAAAACAGAGCATTTCCAAGTCTCACGTACTGTTGCAGCGCGGTTTACACAAATCGATATTTCCACATGCAGCTGAGATACAAATGCGAGTGGTAATTCATGACAGCCTATTTGTGGCCGACAGACGATAACGTGGGACAGCGACTATCAATAAAATCAGCTGCATGTTGAAAATATCGACTGTGTAAACCGCGCTGCAACACGACGTAAGACTTAAGAAATATTCTGCTCTCCTAATGCCCTCAATCATTTTTTTCAAAGCTGTACATGTATAGTGCGTAGAAAAGATATTGCATTCCACACAAAAATTCTATACTTCAATTTCGCAGACAAAAGTTTTGAGGCCATCTGAATAGATTAAAAGAAAACATTTTCAAGAAAAAAAACCACGTCAAAAACGAAAAGTCGAATAAATACAAAACTTGGTAGGTATTTAAATTCGCTATCTTCCAAAGTTGAAACAAGTCAATCTTTACCTCCAACCATCTTTTATATGGAAACATTGTCGAAACATTTGATTTTCCAAAGTGGTTCGAATAGCTGATCCTTGGAGCGACATGCAACGGGCTGGCAATCCATTCAAAGCCTAATGTTGCGAGTTCGAATCCCAGCAACTGCAGTCAAATGTGCCTCTGCTAACGGACGGGGAGGGCCCAAGTGGACTAAACGGTGCAATGGCACGCTTGGAAGCTGACGGGGTTACATTAGACTGTGGGTGGATTTTGCATCTTAACTCAAAACAAAAAATGGCTTTATTGAAAAAATACTATTTTTACAATATAAAACAGCTGTAAATACCTTTTCAGGATGTAGGTTAAACAGTTTCCTCATCATAACACGAACAATTGCAACTATTGAAATATATCTTCTAAAGTCTGAAGTATCAATACATTACACTTTAAAATAACTGCTTCTGTAATAACGAGTTAAGTAACTTTAGCTCAAAGTTTGGGTACCTGGCACTCAGTGCGTTCAGAAATCACAACTGCTTGCAGAAACACGTGCATACAAAGTTAGGACAAATTTAGAATTTAGCAACCCACGGAGTAAAATAATACCTATTTCAGATGCGAATAAGAAATTATGATTTGACAACGATGATGTAGGAATTTTGGTGAGATATGGCAGGGATAATATGCGCATAAGAACTCTCTCCGTCCCTCGAGTCGATGGGGTCCGGGCAGGGGGCGGGTGGGAGCCGGGGTCCCCCTGAGTGGACAAGGAAGACCTGAGTAGTCGTCAGGCCTGATAAACCTTAGAGGCCTCTGTCAATGTTTGTGCTGCTAGTCTGGATCTGGCCACCTGGTATCTCTCATCTCATCCTTCCTCCCTTGGGAGCATAGGTATAATAAGCATAGCTTCAGTACCGAACCTCCTCGGTATCTCTCCTATTCCCATTGCTATTCATATTGGTGGGATAGGCATGAACTAGGTGGGACTTACGTTAATAAAAAAACATGCATTTCTAAAACTCATATCTTCTCTTTTGTGTCTTACAGTAGTTGATCGATTATCGGCAGTCCTTAGTGCCTGAAAACCGCGCTTGGGTAGCATGTACCTGACGGTCGCCGCAACAGGATTCTCCGATTGGAAATTCGGCGACTCCCGACAACCTAAGCTTCTCATTGTTATTACGAAAAGAGTGTTTTAAACCTTAAAGTTAGATGCTTCAGAACTTAGCAAATATACTTCCTTTAATACTCGGCAATTCGCTTCAAATAGCTCATTTATTAGACTTCATTAAAGTTATCAGCCGACTTAACTGATGTCTAATATCACATTCAGCCAAGTATACTCTGAAAGAATCTTTGTAGCGCAATGGTAGCGCGCCTGCCTATAGCCGAAGGACCCTAATTCAATCCCCGGTACAGGCGTGGGGATATTTCCCCGATGGGAGGTCTGGTCCGGAGTGCACTCAGCCTCGTGATGTCAACGGGTTCCATTCGGGCCATCGGGAGCCGCACTGGAGACAATATACCTAGATCTCGTCAAATCCTTGGTACCTGACAAGATCAGGGATCACTGATGGAACCTAGGAAACTACCTGGGGAGCGTAATATTCCAGCTTAGGCAGGCATCAAGCCTTGGGTGACAAAAGTAGACCCACCCCACCGATAAATGTTAAAAAAAGGAAAAGGATACCCTGAGAGAAAGATCCCATAGTTTGCCATTGTAGCAGTCGGCAGCAGATCCAACAATGATACTGCTGAATCAGATAGACCATTAGTGAGGCAGTGGAGCATGTTCTGTTTGTGCTGCTTGCAGATGTAAGGTATGTACCACTTGATGTGTAATTGCTGTAAAGAACACTTCAAACATTGCATCACTTGTTGCCTCGTGTGCGCAACTCTTGCGTAACACTTGGTTATTTCCGTTGTAGCACTTAGTAAATCATAAAGAATTACCGGTTATTCACGGTCATTTCGCATCTGCGTTCTTGGCACGCACGACTTCGTTCCTGGTCATTTGCATTTACACTTTGGTTCGCGTTTTTAGCACATAAACAGTACCTCGCCAAACTTAGACTGCCTTGGATCCAATGGCAAGGGGGGTCTTACTTGCCACAAATGTTTAACTTACAGCTGAAGAATGTGCAACAAAGAATCCAAGAGTTAAAATGTAAGGTTGCTATACAACGGTTTGATTCTTACTTGCACACGCACTGTCTTCAGCAATAACCTTATTTTAAATGCAATCAGTCACTGATGGTTTTACACACCAGCCGCATGTGGGTATTGGCTTGAGAGGTAGAATCAGGATTGAAAGATTTAATGCCATAGCCGAAATTTTAACCACGGATCTTCCGCTTCACGCGCGGCTTTTCTACCCTCTGAGCTACCATGTCAACTTGCCAGTATGACATTAAATTCTCCAAGCGATTCATATTTTCCTCGGTAAACCTCTGGGGAATCTCACATCCGTGAATTTGCCCTAAGGGCGACTTACAACCGAGTTAATTGCATTTTGAATAAAATTGTCACTTAAGGAGCTTCCTTATCAAATAACCCGGGACGTAAGTGCTTACAACTTACATTAATTAGCATATTTTAAAACCAAACACACATTATTTCCACTTTAAGGATTTAAACATTTAATGTTTGATACCTTTGGATAACAAAAGAACATTAAAATAACTTTGTATTTAAGGGTGTGTGATTAATTTTCCAAATTTTTGGGCCATTATTTCATCAGAATCTTGATCGATGGTCAACACTTACTACTTTAATGTAATTTGGTCATTAAATCAAGAAATTCCTAAAAATGAACATTTCTATAAACACTCCTGTGATAGAAACAGTAAACTTTCAATAAAGATACGGTGTGACTTAGTAATTTTGCAAAATAACCAAATCATTCTTATAAGGTTAAAAGCAGCAATGTTTTAGCTGTAATAATTAAGGATTTATGTTCCATGATCGTATTTTACAAAATTAGTTGAATGAGAATGTTTACACCAATCAAACTGCGTAAGCTTTCACGGCCGGTGTCATAAAACAGAAAATGATTATCTGGGCTTGTGGGCCGTGGTCTAGTGGAAATTCTCTTTCCAGACGTTTCGTTCGACGAACATCCTCAGAGACTACAGAGTACTACGGTCACACCACTGAGGATGTTCGACGCAGCTTCGAACGAAACGTCTGGAAGGAGAATTTCCACTAGACCACGGCCCGGATAATAATTTTCTATTTTGCTCCAATCATTTGACCACGTCTATAGGTGAACTCATGTGAGTGCAAAACATCAGATGTTTTTACTAATACAGTGAAAGTTTATAATTGGAAGCTGAAGGGACAAGAAAAAAATTCGAAACATCCAAAAATTCTAATTACAAAAGTTACGTCTAAAATTGAAATTTCAGCAATATAGCTACGTGCATCCATCATGATTTTCCGGCTGTATCATCCTTTTTCGACTCTTCCCGTTTTCACTCGAGCCACTGCTTAAAATGTTCTCCTTATTCTTCAGATAAGTTGACAAAGTGTTCGGTGGTATCCGGTATTCTTTCTGCAATTTCAGATTTGTTCTTCAAACCTTTTCAACTTCTCGAAGACGGCGGCTTTTTCCACAGAAGTTGAAGTCTTGTACCAGACCCTCCATTTACTAAGAGATATAGTGGCACTGATTTGCAAACACTGAACAGCAGGAAGCTCAAGGGACAACTGAAGGTGCCCGTGTTTTAAACAAGGGGATGTGGGAGCATGTGTAGAAGCTCAAGACCGGCAGCTAGGAAAGCTACTGCAAACCACCCCGGATCGATGACTTCTTTTGCAGAAACACATAGACGAAGTTATATTAAATTTGCAGTTTAGATTAATTTTTGACTGACATTTCTCAACAAAAACTTGAATTAAGGAAAACGAAATTCGAATTACTGCGAGTTCTTTTTACTTTCTCTACTGGTAAGTAGGGGAAGTATTGTATTCCACCCAAAAATTCGATGTCGAGATTTCACCGGAAATAAATGTTTTGAGGACCCCTGAATCCAAAAAAAGCATTTTTAGAAAAAGGTCCGTGTGTGTGTCTGTGTGTCAGTCTGTGGACAGCACTCAAAAACGAGTGAGTGAGTGAGTGTGTTGGTTTTAAGGGCCCGTCGACAACTTGCTCATTAGGGCCCGAAACGAAAAGTCGGTTAAAAACCAAAGTTGGTATTTAAGTTTAATGTCTTTCAAGGATGCGACACGAAGATTTTGAAGAAAATAGCCCTACCCTAAACTACCCTTTACATGGAAAATTTTTCGAAAATTTTTATTTTCTTGAAAATGGCTCTAACGATTTTGATTAAAATCTCATATGTTTGAGATACTTTTATGAGAAATGAAATGTTTACCTTGAATTTTCTGGCTATAGCCCCTGTAGTCGTATTTACTCTGGACGACTTTTGCATAACTGGTAAACCGTTAGAGATAGACCAAATCATACTATACAAAAAAATGTAGATCATGCTAAAATACACAATTTATGTCGGAATAAATTTTCTTGTAGGGTGAACCATTTCGGAGATATTCCTTGTTAAGTGTGTGAGTTTCGTAAAACTTAGAACTTTCGTGGAATGGATCATCGTTGTTCATTGTTTTATATGTTAACCGTGCAAAGAGAACGGAATCTCAAAGCTTTAAAATATTTGACTATCGCACAAAGCCTTCTGTATTCCAATATTCCCCTTGCACCTACAAGGAAATAAGCAATAAGATAATTTGTACAAATGTTTATCTTAAGTAACACAAAGAAGATATAGGAATAAGAGTTTGTAAGAATGGTTAGTACAAGAGTAGAGAAAGTCATGTGAGTGCAACACATCAGATTTTTATTTACTTTGCTTTAATATGAAGTTCAAGACACCAAGAAATTTGTTTGGATTAACGCCGATTTCGAATTATAAACGTTCCAATAGTATCATCGCATTCCACTCGCAAGCAGTAAGATATGCATTACAAGAGTATGCTATCATTCCCGGCAGGTGGCGGATGATTAACGCCAGGCTGTGACAGTGTTTACGGTAACTGTGCCAATTCTCCAATTAGAGCCACGGGTCCTAACCCTACTTCTCAATGGAACCGTAGGTTTAAATTGCTGGCACGAGGCACTAAATTGCATTCACTTTGTTCGCTATTCACGTGAGGCTGCAACCGCCGCCAAAATCTATTACAACATACCGCCACATTAATAAAAGTGCAATTGTTTTGTACAGTCGTTTCCTAACTTGTGGTGCTCTTCAATTGTTTCTTTATCTGCTCTGCTAATGTAACAATAACAACACGAAGTGACCGGATCACTATGCCACGGACTCCAGTGTGAAAGGTCTGTGGTTCAAATCCCACCAGATTCCTACTTCCTGATGAGGCTTTGCCAGGTCTTCCACAGTTCTAAGGCAGTTGCCTAACCTTTGTGTTCACTACATAGTGTGCCCTCTGTAGAAAAAACGGGTGTAATACACTATACATATTGTTGCGTTCACATTCACGCTCTTCTTGCAAAATCTTGTTCTCGTATCTACTTCCTGTTTAAAAGGGATAAAGTTTCATTATAAATTGCGTTGTATGTATAAGGGGCATTCAGCGGACTAACACTACAGTCAGCTGTTTAAGACGCTGATTGCTATGTAATGGCTTTGAAAATAGCATTGCCACGAGAAAAAATCAGTGACTTACCACTTCAAAAAATGTATGTATTTGTAAACTCAGGTCTATAACAAGAGTATATCGAAAATGGTTAACTCAGCAAGAAAAATTGACAAATTAGGTGCTTTAATGACGTTTACATTTTTGTGTATAAGGTACCCAAGCTGAGCAGAACATTACTTCCACTTACTGGTGTTTTGCTCCTCACTGTAACTTTTCTATCTGACCTTAACTTGGTCATCTCTTGTTCTCTTCCGACCCCGATGCTATTAGGGTTCCTGAGGGCTAGGGAGTCTTTATTTTTCCAACCTCTCCATTTCTCTAATTTCTCTATAAAACCTTAACCCCTAACATGCTGACCTATCATGGCATGTAATACGTCCTCTGATTGGTGATCAAGAGGATATGGTCGGTGAATTTATTTTGATAGGTCTCCCGGTCAGGTCGGTGAGACCCGTAAACCAACGACAGGTGTGGTCCTCCAGACATTCTGGGGGTTGTGAGAGAGCGATGTGACCGCCAAAACATAAAAATATGGTGCTCTCTAAAAAGCGGTTACTATTACTGCTATTGCTCTCTTTTATATCATCAGTGAAAAATAGTGGAGAGCAAGAGGATTAATGACTTCATTGTCAGAAATCCAGCATTAGCTAACAACATTTTTGTGTATTACGATTTTGTCTACAAACTCTTACGGTTTCATTTATTCAAATAGAGGTTATTCCCAGAAGATTTAAGATATATTTTTGTAATGAAATATCTTGAAATATGTGGTATTTTAGTAAAAATCAGTAAGAGCAATTTTTGAGAAAACAAAAAATAACAAAAATCTTTCCATCTAAAGGGTAGTTTGGGTGAGAATTTCTTCAAAAATATCGTGTCACATTCTAACAAGAAGCTTAACTTTGATATCAAGGAGAATGAATTTCACGCTCCAAAATTTACCCCATGCTAGTTTTCGTCTTCTTTGTACTTATTCGTCTCTTGTTCCTGACACATTCAGCATCTGTCCTAGATGATATTGTTATTACAATACTCTTTCCGTTCACCGTGTACTTGGATAGGCATCTCTATGTAATCAGTCATAGTTTTGACTCTTGTGGAATTCATTTGCAAATCACTTATTTGCTCTTGTTGTTCACTTGTTTCAACATCTCCAAGTCTTGCCGCTGAGTTTGCAAATAAAATATGATCTACGAACCTGAGGTTAATTAGCTTTTTCCCCATTTATATTCAACCTCCAAGTTGAAGAATTTTGGAGAAATTGGGTCTCCTTGTCCGACCCCTTTGGCATTCTGAAGCGTCTTCCCATTTACGTCTGTTCTCATTTTTGAGGTGCAGTTAGGGTACATCTTTCCCAACAATAGTATATTTTGGATGTATTCCTGTTGCTTACAATGCACCTATTAAACTGCTTATAGGAAGGGAGAGCTTGATTCCTTTAAAATCAACAGTCGCAACTCTGTCGTTGAGGTCTGAGATCTTCAACAAAACTGCGACACTGAGGCAGAGAAATCAACTGCATCAAACTTGATGCAAAGTGGAGTATGCGACAGTAAAAGCTGCAGTACCACGGCTTCAAAGCCCATCAACAGTTCTCTCCTGTAAACACTGAAAAACAATTCTCCACATGTAATATATGCATGACGTAACGACTCGTAACTTGAAAGTCCTTTAGAAACTTGTTTTGCACTGAGCAAAAACAGGGTCAAAAGGGTGGAACACAGGTCGATAACCGTGCCATACTTTTAGTTTTGGTTTCAAGGAAGGTCATGAACTAACACTGCCTTGCGAAGCTCTTAATCCATACTTGTATGTTGTAATTTTTAATATGTTGTCTCCGTTTTATTTAATTAGAGGCCCTACTACTTTCACTGTGTTCTCTAGAGTGTTCCGTCCAACCCATAAAATAAGATATCGAGATACAGATTACAAGATCTGCAGAGTTTAAAAAAAACGTGCACTTTTAGGAAAACTATGCACCTGAGACAGGGAGAGGGAGGACGAGAGAGAGAGAGACAGACAGAGAGAGAGACAGAACACCTTAACACCAAAGCGGAATGTTTGCTATATACCAAACCTGGTGTAATTGTTGAATAAATTTCCCAATGTGAGACAGTTTTGACGACTTCTGCTGCCGGCTGCTACAGTGGTAAACTATGAGATTATTTTCTCAGGGCACGTGCAGGTGTGAGAATCCGTTAAATCCGAATTCGCGGTATTTCAGTTCGCGCTACGTACTGCCGACAATCCATAACAGTAAACACTTCTGAAATATTGTACAACACGAACGAAAAGACACGAATTTTAGAAATACGCGCTCCTTTATATATTTCTTTAGCTCATTGCATCCATCTTAACTTGTCCTCCGTGGTCTAGGGGTAACATCTTAGTCTCTGGTTCCCGAGGTCACGGGTTCAAACCCGGCGGAGGGCGATGGATTTAGCATGGCTTCCTTCGGAAGGGCATTAAAACCAGTGGTCCCGTATCGTAGATTTACGGAACGTAAAAGAACCTCAAGTCTGATAAAGGGGCCCTCCAACAAAATTAAGCGGTCTTTCATGCCCAATATAGCATGGGACGCTGAGAACCATAGAATTCAGGACCGCCCATAAAGAAAGAAATATTGCTACACATAACGAAATGTGTATATTAATTGGACAGAACAAAGAGCTTTTGTAAGAATCGTTTTTAGAAGAGTAGTAAAACATCATGTGAACGTATAGGTATTTGTTTTGTTTTCTTCCGTTCGTATGTCCGTGCTGCTGGCAGGCTGAGGTTCAGCCTAATGATTTTTTGCTGAATACCAACCCTCAATAGGGTTTAACCGCTGGTAGAAATTTACAGGATAGATTATTTAGTAAGACGGTTTTGTTGGGGTGGATTAGGAGTTAAGAAGGAAACCTTTGCTCCTCGACAACTGTTCTGCATCCTGGCGACTGCATCCTAAACTTTCGCATTCACACTTCCAGACGGCCGGAGCATTTCTATAGCCGGAAATCATCCCTACATCGAAGAGAATCGTATCTAACCTTTATTTAATACTCTTTGCAACCTCTCGCCTTGCATTTCGATGTGAATTCTGCTCTTTACTCTACAGAAACATTTTCTTCCTGCAAGTCATTTTAACTTTAAATGTTGAGAAAAAAATTGTTTTTATTCTGAATCTTTATTGGAGAATCTTTAATACAAAGCAGCAGCTCTGTGTTAGTGGAACTGCGAAGCTTAAAGTGTAGCTGAAGGTTGAATAAGTCATGCTTTATTTGTTCGCGCTTGTTTAGAAACCAGGGGAAATTCATACACCTTGGTGTGAAATACAAAGGCCAGAATCGCTCTCCCCCAAAAAGCCCTTGGGGATTTAAGGCGTGAACGCTGCTATACACATATCCTCTGTTGCTCTTGTTCACACCCGTGTTCTCGTCGATATCTGCATTAACCCTTTCATTTCTTAGCTTTAATGTGCAATATTTCTGTATCTTTTACCGATACCAACCCCCGAGTGTTTATAAATTCAATTACTGGTACAATGCTATGTTCTCATTCCTTTTACGTTACTTTTGGTATAGAACAAAAAGTTCCAGATTTTATATTTCTCTTAAGCTAGTTCATACATGTAATTAAATGGGCTAGGTATCTGAAGCGAGTTGTAATTGTTTGAGGATACTGTTTCTGAATCTTGGCATTAGAACCTGTAACAATTGAAGTATTATATCTGCTAACTTCATGTATCAATAACTTTACGCTTTAAAATAACTTTTCGTAGTAACAATGAAAAGTGCAACATGACGTGAATCGCTGAAATGTTAAGCGTCAAATCCCCTTGCACGCATATTTGCTAAAAATGTCAAAACATCCGATTACTTGGTTTATATATAAAAGGCACAAGACCTCCCCAAATTAGGAACCCATTTTCAAGACAGTTTTGCAACATGATTCGTTTTGCAGCACATCTAATGTAAATGTGTGCCTAAAACAAAAGAAATTTAAACACACATCATTCTAAAGTTTTAAAATCTAATAATCGCCTTACAACGCGTACCCTCGATCTTCAGTTCTTTCTGCACAGTTGCAACATCTGAACATCAACCTTTGCGGCTAGTGAAACAAAAGAACTGGCAACTGAGACTCCACGTGGCGTTAATGTGTAACTGTCACTCCCTTAAAATCAGGGTTGCTATTGGTCTTCAAGAACAGGGATAGAGTTTGCATTTTCTGAAGCGTGGAGATGGATTTATGACAGCTTTTAGTTGTGGGTAGCGCATATTTCCTTTGAGCAGCAACTGCACACGCGTTGAGTAAGATGTACCTTTTATTAGACTGTAAATATCTTAGATACGTGGGATTTTAATCCAAATCATTAAGAGCCATTTTTGTATAAATATAAAATAAGTGCTTCTATAACAGGTAATTTGATAAAATCAGGGCATCCATCGGCTTTCCAGTTTCACATAAAGGGCGGTTTCTGCCCCTCTCTGCTGTGAAGGTTTATTACCTACACACTTTAAGATTTTGCTTTACCAAAAAACATGTGAAAGTACTACTTTGAGTTCGGCAGTAGTGTCATAACATGCCCAGTTTCCCAGCACTAGAGTCAAAGACGGCTCAAAACAGTGAGTCAGAAATGCCATAAATTAGTCAAGCTACAGCACCAAGGACAGAATCAAAGAGACCGAAATGGAAACTTACACTGGGACTATGAGTGGAGGGTTGTTGAAAATATTCGTACCGTAACCTTGGAAGCTCTGAACGCAAGTGCAGTTGTTTCACAAAGGAAATATACCCTAGCCACAACTAATGACTCATCAGTCTCCACGCTTCCTGTCCTTGAAGGCCAATGCCCACCCTGATTTTAAGCAAGTGATAATGCACATGTATGGAGTCTTAAGTTGTGAACATTCTGAATTCCAGGTTCTGTGCTTCATTAGGTGCAATAGTTCATGTCAAGAAGTTGCAACTCTTGAGAAAGGGCTGACGGCGAGGGCCTGTGTTGTAAAACGATTACAACGGTTCCTCAAAGGAGGCGGCCCAACTGCACACGCGTTGACTAAACAGACTATCAAATGTGCAAAACTGAAGCTATTAACAGCAAAGCAAATCAATTCTACAATAATTAACAAATATCTTAGAGACTATACGCTTCATTTATTTTAATAGTTTCGTAATAGTTTTATTGCATCATCGATAGATAGTATTGATTTTATTGTTGAATTTTGAACTTATTTAAGTGCTCAATCCTGAGCTAACGCTCAGCTCTGCGCTGAATGAAATGTCACATTCTGAAGGACGATCAGAAAGAAGAATTACAGTGACAAATTACATACATTTTTAAGTTTTCAAAAATGAACGAGCTTCTATTTGCACGCAACATTGTAACGGAAAAAGACCTAATATTACAGACAAGAATTAGTAGATGTGAAAAATCGCCTTTGGGACGACTGGAAGCACATATTATGCGAAACTGGAATAGAAATATAAAATTGAGAAAATTTAAGAGAAAATACGACTATAATATGAAAAATGACAAAAAAAATTGAAAAAGCCAAAATATGACTATATGACCCATGAGAATTGCATAATTTTAATCACCATTGATAAAATCGTGTTTCGCTTAGTTTCCACAGCAAAAAAGCCACAAACAGAAACTGTATGTCAAACTTCCGGGCCCTTCTGGTCACTGTCGTAACAAATACTAAATCACTTAATATTTCTAAGTATTACCAACTACTGAAAACAAAACAATTTTGTTAAGAGAATCAATCGGCTGTATTTTATGCTCAATGAATTTTGAAATACCGCCGAATGATTCTGTTAACAAATGTTTTGTTTTCAGTGGTTGGTAACACATAGGAACATTGAGTAATTTAGCGTTTGTTATGATAGTGACCATCATAAACAAAAGTGGAACCAATGATGCAATAGAACTATTGTTAAACTAGTTCGCTTTGAATTTCAAGAACCTCCAGCAAATACATATTAAAATAAGTGAAGTTTGATGTCTAAGATAATTGTTAATTATTGTAGACTATCAAGTTTTTATTTGATTTATTACGCGGAGTGATATTTGTGCATTTTTGGGGGAGGAGATTTAGGTACATTTCAAAATCTGTATTTCTGGTAAAATACAGAATATATCGAACCTTTGGGTAGAGTGCAAACCCTCTGGGCGATTGGCAAAGCAAAAATGGCAAAACATAATATGTTGTTAAAGGGTTCCTATATTTCTTTAACAAGAAATGCATTACTTCTCTTGATAAGCTTGTCAGTATAGTGAAGATTGACGACATGCTTCCTGTTGTTTCTGTCAACAACACATCGGAACAGTAGCTCGATGTGTAGTTTGCTTAATGGATGTACCTACATATTTCTTTGCCCCTGTTACCGTTTCCCCTCCCGCCACCCTCTGTGTCTGGAGACGAATGGTGTGTCAGCTGAAGGTCACAGCTCCAGCTCATTCTAATGCATACCTCGAGAGACACTGAACTGTTCTTCACTACCCTAACCGTTGGCATGGTGCACGTGGTCGATTCTTTGCCAGGAAACATGTGAACAATATCACTTACTTTATTACATATCGTTGCAGCAGCCTCTGAATAACATATGGCTATTAAGGAGTCCAAAATGGCCCCTCATATCCACCTGTTCAAATCAGTGGCGGCTATTCAGGTGACTTCACCAGTTTTAGTTGTATTAAATATGATATAGGTGTTTAATTTGTTGTACGCTTAACCATTAGGGAATATATTTGAAGGTAAATGAATGGGTGATACCTACCAGGTACCTGCCTTCTCTCTCGCACTAGGACACTTGCTGTACGGGACAAAAGGTGCAGCTATTTCAAAATTATTTTAAGAATGAAAGTATATGATGTTTATTAATATTGAAATATTGGTTTCAGTTTTATTTCCACGCAAAACCTTCGTTACACCGCTATTCTGTTTCAATATTACTTTTATATCTGTTCAATGATGAATTCAGGGATGGCCCGGGGGGGGGGGGGATCCCCCGAGGAATTATTTGTTAATGTTAATGATATAAACATTCTCATCCCCCTACTCCCTCGG
Organism: Tenodera sinensis; assembly: GCA_030765045.1. Classification (NCBI taxonomy): domain Eukaryota; kingdom Metazoa; phylum Arthropoda; class Insecta; order Mantodea; family Mantidae; genus Tenodera; species Tenodera sinensis. Next base: position 166,617,460 of record CM060966.1, read on the forward strand.
CGGAAAGTGGCTGTACTCATCATTGCATCTGTTATGGGCAATAGCTGGTGCTATTGGCAATAATGGAAGCGGGGAATCCCACGGGAATTAAAAAGTTCCCCCGAGGAGTTATTTGTAAATGTGTATAACATTAACATTCTCATCCCCTACTCAGTGCAGTGTAGAACATTACAACATCTTATAAATGTTTTAAACTTAAAAACACGGTCAAGCATAAATGTTGTGTGAAACTTTAATATAATGGCAACTGAAGTGCTCGTATGAATATGAAACTGCTACCACTCACTTCATAAAATATACTGCATCTTAATGGTTATTATGCTCTCGTTGCATAATACACTACTTACGTTTTGAATTGCCCAATAAATACCCAACCTGGTATTTAGGTTCAGCAAATACCAAATATGTGACATGAAGATTTTCAAGACAATCTGCCCAACACAAATTACCTTTTAGATGAAAAATTCCATTTTCGATTTTATCAAAAATAACAACTTGGAAGTTTCTGGAAGGATTTTATATAAACTTGTACACACAACTGTAAACACTAAGCCATAGAAAAAAAATTAAAAGATCTGATAAGTGCACTCACTTGGCTTTCTCTACTCACTCTCACAAAAACTATATAATTGCAGATATAAGGAATACAATACTAAGGAATACAAATGAAAGGGGATGCTCTTATGTGAGTCACTAAGTCCATTTTTACTTTCTGTGCCACGTATAATACGTAGAGGAGTAGTAGTAGATGTGGGTTTAAGGGTCATCAGCGCCCTTAAAAAACAATTCATGGAAAAAATCAGATATAAACTTCAATCAAAAATAAAATTACTAGTAAAAAAAATAAATATACATAAATATACAAAACAGTGTGGCAAAAGCCAGAGTTAAAACACAGTGATAACAGTGTCAAAAGAGTATTAAAACTATATATCTGGGAAAAAAAAAAAAAAAAAAAAAATTTAGGAAAAGGTCCATGCGCGTGCGCGTGTGTCTGAACAGCATAACTCAAAAATGAAAAGTTGCTTAAAACCCAAAGTTGGTATTTAAGTTTAATATCTTTCAAGGATGCGACACGAATATTTTGAAGAAAATTCCTCCACCCTGAACTATCCTTTACATGGAAAGTATTTCGAAAATTTTGATTTTTCTAAAAACGGCTCTAACGATTTTGGTATATTTAAGATTTTTTATGGCAAACGAAACGTATATTCTGAATATTTTGGCTATAGCTTATGTAGTCCGGTTTACTCTTGATGACTTTCGCATAACTGGTAAACAGTAAGAGATAGACCAACTCTCACTATTCAAAACAAATGTCGTTCTCATTAAAACACAATTTATAATAAATTATCTATTTTATGAAGTGAACCATTTCCGAGATATTCCTTGCTATTTGTCAGAATTCTGCAATACTTGCAGACCGTTCTCAAATGAGAGATCGTTATTCATGTTTATCTCTTGGTCATGCAAAGAGAACAGGATTTCATCATACAGCGATCGTTCTTAAAACATTTGACTATCACTTAAAGCCTACTGTACTCCCTTTGTATATACAAGAAAATTACCTTAAGATGTCTACAAATGTTTATCTCGATTGAGATGAAGTAGATAGAGGAATATGTGTTTGTAAGAAGTTTGTTCAAGAGTAGAGAAAGTTCTGTGAGTGCAACGCATCAGATTCGTTGGGTACAGAAAGTAAGGGAACTGTGTACCCTGCGGCAAGCGCGTCGTTTGTCTGGGCTCAACACCTGCACGGTCGAAGTACTGCAGTGCTCGAGAAAGTTGAGCAAAAGAACTTGGAGAGTCCTAGCGAAGTGCTCTGGATGCAGGCGATTCCCAGTTTTCGCAGTGAAGGATCTACCCTGACATAAGCAATGTCTTGTTTTAGAACTCTTGAGCCGCTGGATCTTAGTTGCAGAGGCATAACCCCATATAAAAGGAATTTTGTTAAAATCTCCGTGTCACATCGTTGGAAGACACTGGGATTAAATCTAAGTTTGGTATTAACCCACTTTTCGTTTTTGAGGTTATGCTGTTGCCACACGCACGCATGCACACACAACTTTTTCTAAAAATATTTTTTTGTTAATTTGGATGTCTCAAGACATATATTTCCAATGAAATTCCGGTATCGAATTTTTGGGTGAACTACACTATTTCTACTAATTATCTTAAATATAAGGTATTTTAATCGAAATCTTTTTTTGAGAAAATGAAAAATTTCGAAATTTTTCCATGCAAAGGATAGCGTGGGATTTTCGTATCGCATCCTTGGAAAATGCTGGACCGAAATACCAACTTTGGTATTTAACCGATTTTTCGTTTCTGAGTTACAGTATTCACAGATATACATACAGATCCTTCTGTATTTTGTGTTTTCAGGGAATCTCAAAACATGTAAACGTAACCCCGTGGGCCCGCCTCTGTAGCGTGATGGTTAGCGTGTCTGCCTCACGTTCAAGAGGTCGCGAGTTCGAATCTCGCTTAGGGTAAGTTATCCGGGTAAGGTTTTTTTCCGAGGTTTTCCCTACTCTGAGAAGACGAATGTTGGGTAACTTAAAGCTCCATGGACCTCGGGCTCATTTGAGCATCATTTCATTTCATTCATTCGTCCGATATGACACAATGTTGGAGGACGTTAATTTAAAAAAAAAAAAAAAAAAAAAAAAAAAAAAAAGGGTAACCCCGTGGCACAACAGCCAACCGCCCGACCGCTGCGTCTCCATCTCTGTACACCACAGTCGTCATGAGTGGGGCGCAGTACTGGAAGTGGGACGTGGCTAGCGCCCGGTTTCTCCCGGCCGGTTATGCGGTCTTTTCGGCCAGGGACCACTACTTTTCAATCAAGGGGCTCCTCAATTGGCCCCTCAGGGACCTAACGAGGCTGAGTGCACCCCGGACCAGGTCTCCCAGCGGGAGAAAATCACCACGCTGGTACCGGGAATCGAACCTCAGTCTCCCGTTTGGTAAGCAGCAGTGCTATCACCGCGCTAAGGAGACGACCCTCAAAACATGTATTTCCGGTGAACTCTCGGTATCGAATTTTTAGATGGAATACAATACGTCCTCTACTGACTTAAGCGCGTAGTAAAGAAAGTTAACATATAGATTTGTTTAGAACACACGATTTACTCGAAAGGTTTTTGTGGCATAAGATTTTTGAGCTATCCCTTGTTAATGGTTGGGACTGTTCAATACTTCCTCATTATTTTGAAGTCCCTTTATTTCTAGTAACTACATGGAAAGTACGGAATTTTATGGCCAGCATACAGCGCCCAGTTCTTAAACATTTGACTATCGCTATTCCTTTAGTATCTCAAACTAAATGTGTAACTATTTCTGCAAAGGTAGGTATACAGAATAATAAGCTTAATGTAAGAATAATCTGCATACCCACTAATGGACGATAGAGGGTAGAGAAAGTCTTGTGAATGCACCTACCCACCCTCCTAGATGCCATTGTTCCCCCTCCACGCCCAACAAAGGGAGGCCTGGCTGAGCGGCGGCAGCAGGTTAAACCAGAAGCGGAGCGGAGCTTTACCCAAGCTGAAGGTTTTTGCAGCCATAAACTTGGAGAATGGGGGCGACGACCGTAGAGTAAGTCGTTAAAACAAGAATGAAGGACAATGAAAAAGTTCCCGCCTTAGGTTGCCATATAGCAACTGCAAGTGACACGTAGAAAGTTAGGTGCCTTGGGCTTGGAATGGACCAAGTTTTGGGGTCAATGCATGTTAAGTGCGGCAACTTTATCACTTTCTTAACGAGCACTTTTGTTTTACACTTTATTACAATTTATTTTCAGCTCTACAGGAGACCAACGACTGCAGACTTGACGTTTAGCCACTTCTAACGTTTCTTTATGGAACTTTCAAACTCGGCGAAACGGAGATTACCTTTCCGTGCCATCTAGCTAATATTAAACCATGTTTCATATAGGGGACACAGCTTATTGGGACACCCCAAAAACAACTAACATTTCCCCCATTATAGCGTGGTCTGGTGACATTCCATATGTTCGGTTGCATTAGTACCGCCAACTGTTCGTAAAATATAACCACGGTAAAACTACGGCCATAGTTGGTGATATTGCATCCGTTACGTTGCCACAGAAGCCCTTGTTTAAGAACCCGTTGCAGAGAAGCCAACCAATAGATTTTAAAACAAGATTCTGTTTAGATGTATTAATTATTTATCTGTGGACTCCAGTATATTGCTCGTGTGTGCGTGATTTTGTCTTGAATTGTTTTAGAGCGGTACATGCAGTTATAGTTACTGTTGTTATTTTTGTGTTCGCAACAAAGTATGTCGTGTAACGGTGTTTTGCACACACGACTATAGATTTTGGGATTGTAGGTAAGCCCCGAGCCTTAACTCGAGAACAAGGCAGCTCAGCAATTAATAAGGCACAATTCAAAGGTGAGAAGAAGTTTATTAGTAAAACTTGAAGAATTTAGTAAAGTCCTCGTTGAATACTGGCAACAGGTTTGCCAGCGTTACACACGACGTTCAGGACATAAGTAACATCAAATCATTTCCAACGGGGTGTCTTATAGCTTTAGAGGCCGTTAACTCCCCCGTTGGGATAATTGCTTACGCAGCACAAAAAATAAAACAAGGTCCACACACTTTCTAGGCTGACTCATATAAGAGCGTTAACTTATTTATGTTTTCCAGTTAAAAATAATTACAAAGTAAACATGGACGAGGGATGGTATCATATTACTTAGGGATGCTTTACGTTGGCATGTCACAGAAGTTGTATTTCTATACGACACCTCCCCCCTTAAGAAAAAGGTTGTTGCTGTCTTATGACAAGCTCAAGCTTTTGAGAACATCCACCCCTTGGAGGCAACATCTTCTTTTGCCTTTAGTCTGGAGGACCTGCGAAATTCTACTGGAGACGGTAGTATAATCTCCTCCTCAGGTGCAGACCCCATTTCAAAATCCTGACCTGACCTTTCAGGCTGTGAAGTTATTACAGGTAACCTTTGATAACCCTGTCCATCCATCAGTATCTGCGATCTAGCATTTGCCCCGCTGTTCACATTAACATTAACTAAGGCTCTCATATGTTCACCTACTGAGTCAGTACACTTCTTCGGTGGACATTGCTTAAATAACCAGGTGCTACAATCTCTACAACACTTACAATAACAACAACTACATATCCAAATCACAAAAATAATACACATACATAATACATAACTCCAGCCAGAATATACAAAATCTGACCAATCCCTTGGTCTATTGGCTTCCTTTGATTCCTGTTCTTTAATTAATTTCTGCACTTCGTCTATTTTATAACCGGCCAATTTCAAATCCGTCACTGAAGACATTATGTTATGTAGAGGAAGGGTTAAAGGAATTTTATGAATTTCTTCTTGATCAGGAAGTGTTACACAACAATCGGTGTCCAAAGGAGAGAAGGGAATAATGTCTTCCTTGGTATTGTTTGTCTCAAAATGGGCCAGTGGATACAACACACTTCTTGCTGTTAACCATTTACATAATTTACCTAAGGACACTAGTCCTCTTCCTAAAAGTCTATGAGATTCACTTTTCTCATTACAAATAGTTGTAAACAGTTCAACTTGCGGTGCCACATATAACCATTACTCATATATAATGGTATCCAAAGGGTGTGAGCTAAAGGTAAGTACTTTACATTACAATTTTGAGGTAATTCTTGGGTGTTTGGATGTAGTAATGTGGCTATACAATCCTGACCTGGAACATACCTAAGTCAGAATAGGCATCGCTTCTGAACACACATAGGTTAACTTATTTGGATTATGACACTTTTCCAAGTCCATTACTGTTAAGTATCCATATTGTTGTCGTAGATTGTCCACAAAAATATAGTCTTTCGGATAGTCAATGAACTTTGCAGTCAAATTTGATTGCATAAGCACTGGAAATGGCAATATTTTATACAACTGATATTGCTTCTCATGCAACAATGGTATTTTTGTAACATAAACCAACATTGATCCCTGAGTATAAATTGTTGGCTGGATCAAGGACAAAAGTTGTGAAGAAGGGAAAGGAGGGAACATCGTTAGATCTGGCATGCTTTCCTTTTTTAAAAACTCTCTTATCTTTTGCACTGTGATAATTTGAGGCTGTAAAATTCCTTTTTGTGAATTCAAATATACGTTAATGAGAAGATCGAAAGTGTTTTGACACTCTTCAATCCCTCTTTGAATCTGTTGTATTAATTCATTTATTACCATACTTGTCTCCAGTTCATAACGTAAAGCTCCATTTTGTTCTGTTGTTTCTAATGACAACTTCTCTATTACTTCCTTAATTTTATTTTCATTTAATGCTACTTCTTTAACAGTGGAATTCATAGTGATCAGTGTAGATTTTAAAACAAGCATCTGTTCCGAAGCTATTCGCAAACAATCCCTATTATCTGATTCTAAATGCCTTATGTGTTTAGCATAATTTTGAAGTTCATCTTTAGTAGCTGTTCCAAAAAGGAGATTTAATGCACTACCAATGAAATTTAGAGGGCTGCGCTTGCGTCTAACATTTTGATTCAACCCTATCAAATCGCCTAAGACATCTTTTAGCCTGTCTATCACTTTACGTTTTGAATGAAGATACGGAATGGAAGGTTTACAATCGGTATACATATACCATGTTTCATTTTTTACCTTTCCACATGTTTGTATCAGAACTGTAATCTGTTGTTTTGTCTTTCTCCACAGCTGTTTTACAGGTTCTAAATCTACATATGTTAAGAAACTCCACTCTGCTGGATAGGAATACAATGTTCCTACATGGTCGAAGTAAACGCCTGCCTGATTGCTAATTACTTTTACCTGAGCTTTTATCTCTTGTTCTTCAACTACAGTTCCTAACGCTTCTCCCTGAAGCTGTTCCCACCACCACAATAAAACGATCACCTTGATCAAATCATCTTCCATCGCACCTGCAAAATAAGGTTTGGTCCTATTAAAACGAGTTTCGATTTTCCTTTTACCTGTTATTTCTACCTTTTTCAACGAAACATTTGGGCCCTTTACCTCGGTCACTTCATAAGGTCCGTTCCATAAACGATCTAGTTTCTTTCTTTGCTCATTATATACTAACACCAAATCTCCTTTGGCATATTTCCTTGCCTTTATAGTTTCATTAAATTTTTACACTGTTTTTCTTTCCGCTCCTGTAAATTAGATCTTGCTTGTTGCCATGCTACTTGGAATTTCTGTTTAATTTCTCTCACTAAATCATCGTAATTATACAATGGCTGAGGCTCTCTTTGCAATATCCCTGGCAGATTTGCCCTTCTACCAAATAACAATTCATAAGGTGTATACTTGGTTGCAGTATGAGGGGTTGTGTTATATGTGAAGCTTGCAAAATTAACCCATTTATCCCAGTCAGTTTGTAACTTGTTTCCAAAACAACGCAAATATTCTACAATAACCTTATGTGATCTTTCCAAACTTCCATTGGTTTCTGGGTGGTAAACACTTGTGTGCAACTTCTTAATCTTAAGTAATTTGCAACAGTCTTGGAATACCTGACTCATAAACTGAGATCCTTGATCTGTTAAAATCTCATCAGGAATCCCATACCTAAGAATAATTTCATTCACAAATTTATCCGCCACAGTGTTTGCACTCTGATCTATCATGGGAATTACTATCAAATATTTAGTCAAATTGTCCTGACATGTTAATAAATATTTATTTCCTGAATCTGAAGTTGACAATGGACCTACAATATCCAAGTACACCTTATTCCAAGGTTGTGATTGTGTGTCTGTTATTTGCAATTCAGCTTTAGTGTTTGGAAGTGTCTGTTTGTTTAGTTGACAAGTCGAACATAGTTTTATGTAATTCTCTACATCCTTAAACATATTAGGCCAACAAGTGTATAATTTTAACCTTTCATATGTTCTTTGAATACCCTGATGCCCTCCTATAGGACATTCGTGCATCTCTTTCAGTAACCTCTGCTTTCTTTCTTTAGAAATTTCTTCCTCTGTTTTTAGAACAGCATTAATTTCTGGAAGGGGATACCTACTATGCGCATCTGCGTTTACATTTTTGCTACCTGATTTATGCACTATTTGAAATTCATATTCTTCCAATAACAGTCTCCATCTAAGAAGTCTCGAACTCGGATCCTTAACATTGAAAATCCATAAAAGAGGTTTATGATCTGTTACCACTGTGAAATTTCTTCCTAGTAAGTATGGACGGAAATGCTTACAAGACCATACTATAGCTAGTAACTCTTTCTCCACTGTGCTATAGTTTATTTCTGCGTCATTCAATATCCTACTTGCAAAAGCTATAGGCCTATCGCTACCAATTTTCCCTTGACTTAGAATACTCCCAATTGCATAATTGCTCGCATCAGTTGTCAAAACAAAGGGTTGCGTAAAGTCTGGAAATTGCAATACTGGATATTCCAACAATTTACCCTTTAATTCCTGAAAGCTTTGTTCCTGCCTTTCCGACCATTCCCATTCTGTTCCTTTCTTTAACAAATCATTAAGCGGTTTAGCAATTTTGCTAAATGCTGGAATAAATTTTCTATAATAACCTGCCAAGCCTAAGAATGAGTTTATATCTTTGGGTGTCTTAGGTTTTGGAAATTTACTTATAGCTTCAACCTTCTTCGGATCAGGATAAACACCTTCTGCAGTAACTACGTGACCTAAAAACTGCAATTCGCTTTTAAGAAATTCACATTTATCTGGTTCTAATTGCATTTGATTTTCTCGCAACTTTTGAAAAACTTGTCTTAACCGAGAATTATGATCCTCCAAAGTTTCACCAAAAATAATTACACCATCTAGGTAAACCAAATATCTAATTCCAATTAATTCCATCAATATGGTGTTCATTAACCTTTGAAAAGTAGCGGGGGCTGATTTTAATCCAAAGGGCATTCTAGTAAAATGAAAGTGACCTTGGCTGGTGCTGAAGCCAGTTTTTGCTTGGTCCTCTGGTGCTAAGGGTATTTGCCAATAACCACTTGCACAATCTAAAGCCGAAAAGTAACGAGACCTTCCCAATTTATCTAGAATTTCCTGTATGTTGGGTAGAGGATAGCTATCACCTACTGTCACCTCGTTTAATTTCCTAAAGTCAATACAAATCCTCCATTTTCTAGTACCCGAAGCATCCACTTTCTTTGGAACTACCAAAATTGGAAAATTCCAAGGGCTCGAACTCGGGACTATAATGTCCTGGTCTAGCATATCTTGCACTTGCTTATTTACCTCCTGTTGGTGCTGTTCTGGTATTCTATAATTCTTTAACGTGATATATCTACCAGGTGGTAAAGAGGGTGTTGGGATGTGATGTGTTATTGCCTTAGTCTCTGTAAGCCTATCCCCTGGTAACCTAAATATATCGTTATATTCCAAACAAATTTCTTTCAACTCTTCTAACCCCTCTTTTACATGTGCAACCCTTAACTTAGAAAGCAGTAGTTCGTTTCTCCTTTCCTTCCTTATTCTAATTTCTTTCCCTTTTATATCAGACTTTGTCAATTGCGGAGTTACTGCCACTATTCTCTCATCTTCATTTAAATTAACTATTAAACAGCAAAACTTTCCTCCCTTACAGTTTACAATGCTTTCAGCACAAACTAAATTATCACCTACTTCCTGTTTCTTACAGTACCTTACACCTTGCTCTGATGTATCAAACTCTACTAAAACTTCACTCATCGGTTTTATTTTTATTGCCGCATGCTTCCACGGGACCCTTAATTCACCTTTGTGTGCCTCTAACCAATCCCTTCCTAGTAGCAGGTCTAATTTTTCAGGTAGATGCGAAACTACATAAAATTTATGATTCGGCCCAAACATTACGTTGCTGAAACTTATTTCTGCGCATCCAAAAACCTTGAACCTTTCCCCAGTTATTGTTTGAAAACTAACTTCCTCTTTCTTTATTTTCTTTGACCGCAATGCTTCTTGTCTTACCAGAGAGACTGCTGACCCTGTGTCAATCAGTGCTTCTCCATAACCCTTCTTTAAATCATTACTTAATACAAAAACTACGTAAGGATTTTCCTGTACCCCATTAGTAACATTAAACTTATTTGCTAGGTTCTCTTTCACACCTATTTTGCTTGCTAGGTCCTCTTTCATACCTATTTTGCTTGCTAGGTCCTCTTTCATACCTATTTTGTTTGCTAGGTCCTCTTTCATACCTATTTTGTTTGTTAGGTCCTCTTTCATACCTATTTTGTTTATTAGGTCCTCTTTCATACCTATTTTGTTTGTTAGGTCCTCTTTCATACCTATTTTGTTTGTTAGGTCCTCTTTCATACCTATTTTGTTTGCTAGGTCCTCTTTCATACCTATTTTGTTTGTTAGGTCCTCTTTCATACCTATTTTATTTGTTAGGTCCTCTTTCATACCTATTTTGTTTGTCAGGTTCTCTTTCACACCTGGGTTGCAACCTTTACTTTAATTTGGACTTACCACAGGTTTCACAGGTAGCCCTACTGCCTGTTTCCCCTGTGTGAGACATTCCCTCGTCTCATGTCCAACTTTACGGCATGCCTTGCAGTAGGCCTTCCCTCTGCATTCTTTATCAACATGCCCCGGTTTACCGCACCTAAAACACACTATAGGTGCTATCGCGTGAACCCCTGATGGTCCGCGCCTCACGTTCTCAGGCCTGCTCTTCACGCCCATGCGAGCACCCTGGAACTGGTGGGAACTGTTACTTGCCATTGCCCTTCTTTCTCCGTAATAACCCTTAAATTTTTTCGCAAGACCTTTGTGCACTTTCCTCTTCTACTGCTAATTCTATTAATTGTTTCATCGACATTTGATCGCATTTCACCCTAACTATAGTTTTAACTTGCCCATCTGCCAAACCTTGTACAAAACATGCTCTACTTAAATGCACTATTATATCTCTGCCTCCCATTTTCCTATCATAATTCCAATTATTCATTATTTTTGAAGTGGATCGTATTAAATCTTTTCTACTCTTGCTTCTCTACTGAGTTACATTTTCATTGTGTGTCTGCTTGCTAGTAAACAACTTATTAGCATAATAATCTAACGTTCTGTGAACTGCATAGTGCGTTTCTAATTTTTTCTTTAACATTTTCCCAGGTAGCCCCCGCAGCGGGCATTTCCTTGAAGTTTAAAGTTACTTTAGCATCTCCAGTAATTCTAGCTAAAACAAATTTCAAAAATGTAGGATGATCTGCTGGAGATAAAATGCTATAAACATTTTCCACATTGTCTATAAATTCCTGCAAATCTTTTGGATTTCCGTCAAATTTTGTTTCCAATAATTTAACTGCAGTAGCTACTGACACGAAACTATTCGTTTCTTTCACCTCATCGTCCGGTTCTGTCGGAAGTTCTACTCTACTTCTACTTGCGAAAGACATGGCAAGGGTTACTTAGCCTGATTGTCTACGATTAACACAATGCCAGATTTAACGATGGTGAGGACTTACTTGGAAAGAATGAAGGGAGTCTCGCCGTCCCTCGGGACTGTCCAGGTGTAGTTGTCACCGCGAAGAAGGATAGCTGCAGGCTTGCTGAGTAGATCTGTGTCCCCTCGAGAACCCCAGCTGACAACCAGAGCCCAGGCTTGTTGACGAGCTCGACACCAGAAGGCGGACGGGCTGCGCCGGCCTCCGGCTAGAGGAAGCAAAGACGTTCGGAGGTTCGTGGGCGCCGTCCCTCCTGAAGTACTGCAGGTCTTCCACCTCGATGAAAGATCTGCGAAGTTCTAGAAGATGAAGATGAAGGTCTGATTCAGCTCTTCAGAAGACACCCTGAATCAGGAAGAAGTTCAGTCGAAGTCGAAGAAGTGCCGTCTTCTTGATTGCTTCGCCTTGTAATCGCCTTGTAATCCCACCGCTGCCACCAGATGTCGTGTAACGGTGTTTTGCACACACGACTATAGATTTTGGGATTGTAGGTAAGCCCCGAGCCTTAACTCGAGAACAAGGCAGCTCAGCAATTAATAAGGCACAATTGAAAGGTGAGAAGAAGTTTATTAGTAAAACTTGAAGAATTTAGTAAAGTCCTCGTTGAATACTGGCAACAGGTTTGCCAGCGTTACACACGACGTTCAGGACATAAGTAACATCAAATCATTTCAATTATAGCTTTAGAGGCCGTTAACTCCCCCGTTGGGATAATTGCTTACGCAGCACAAAAAATAAAACAAGGTCCACACACTTTCTAGGCTGACTCATATAAGAGCGTTAACTTATTTATGTTTTCCAGTTAAAAATAATTACAAAGTAAACATGGACGAGGGATGGTATCATATTACTTAGGGATGCTTTACGTTGGCATGTCACAGAAGTTGTATTTCTATACGACAAGTAGTGCATTAAATATATATTACGATATTTAGCGTTCGGAAGTGATTTTATCCAAAAGTGTTATTGCAGAACAAGATTTGCCAAAGCTCAGTAGGTTCTTGTGTTGTGTGGTAACGATGTTCAAGCATTATTATCGTTTGAAAGCATGTTACTTTAACCCTGGAATATTTGAGGTTAGAAATAATGCCTTTATTATGTACGTTGGCAGTACTGCTTTTGGGGGTACTGTCGTCTGCAGTTTAGTGTAATGCCGGCCACATTGAATTCTTGGGAACTGCCGATAAGGTGTTTCCTCTATATACTGTGTTCCCCACACGAGAATGTGGCTAGCGTTTTCTGAGATAATTTACGGCTAGTTTCAACATTGCGGATCGCGCAGCGTTAATATGGGTGCGTTATAGTTGGACACATTAGCAATTGGACACACACAATTCTCTAGATTTCAGGTGATCCTTTCAGGCAAATGGAATGGAGGCGATTGTTTTTGTAGGCGATTTTCATTAGTAAAATACGTTCAGGAAGATAAGTTTAACTTGTTTTTTCCTTTGCTCACATAGAACTCGCAGAAACAGAGAAGAGCAGGTCTTGTGCACTTTACAATGGCTAATCGGTACAGTTTGAAAGATCACGAGAAAACAGAAGATCTAAGAAAAGCTCTTGCCTATGTGCAAAAATTAAGTTACAAGACAAATTTTGTTTTGAACGAGAACACTTGGATTAGAATGAACTACTCGTAATATAATGAAGAAAAACGAGGAATTCTTGCTGAATAAGCTTGTGAATAAATAAAAGGGTGATTAGCCATTAAGAAAAACGAAATTCAATTAGAACTTCTCACAAAACGAAAGTAATGCAATGGTTATTATTAATTATTATCATTATCATCGTCATCGTCTACGTCCAGTATAGAAACATAAAAAAAAAAAAAAAAAAAAAAAAAAAAAAAAAAAAAAAAAAAAAAAACAACAGGTGGTGGAATGAAGAATGTGAAGAAGCTATCAAGGAACGATTATCAACTGGGAAAAACTGGTATTTCTCCAAGACTAATGACAATTTCGAAAAATTTAAAACAGTACGTAAAAAAACTGCCAAGATCATTCGAAATACCAAAAGAAGTTATGAAAAGAGTCAATTAACCCAAATTGAAGATTTCAATAAACACAACATATTCCTACAAAACATTTAAAGAAAAACTAACAAAATATTTACCTCCTACCTTGGAATTTATAAATTAAAAAGGTAAAATGGGCCATAATAAGAAAAATTGTGAAATTCTAACTAGATTTTACAAAAAATTATTGAGTTGTCAAGAACCTAATGAAAAATTGGAATTTAAGAGACCAGAGTTAGAACCACCAGACGAAACAGACATAGATATAACTACCGGAAATCTGAAAAACAACAAAGCATCGGGAGAGGATTTAACTGCAGTAGAACCGCGGAAAGAATCCGGTAAACTAGTAAAACAGGAATTGAAAAATACCTGTACTAGAAGAAATTTGGAGAACAGAAAAAATTCCTAGCGAATGGAAAAGTGCACTGATACATATAGTTCACAAAAAAGTAACAGGAGTAACAACAACAACAACAACAACAACAACAACAACAATAATAATAATAATAATAATAATAATAATAATAATAATAATAATAATAATAATAATAATAATAATAATAATAATAATAATAATAATAATAATAATTAATTGTACCCTATTCTTGTTCTTGCATGAGCTGGGAAGTCCCCTACAATTAACTTATGAATATTATCTTTCCCTACTGTGCATGGAAATCACCTATAGTATTTTTATATGATTCTTTGGAATTTTCCTTATTACATTTTCCAGGAGTTCCCAAAATTCTTCCACTTTATCAGGGTGGTTTTTTTTTATTATCCTCAGTGCATGAGCATTTATGAGAGTGTATTTCTTGTTACCACATTTTATAGTCCAGAAAGATAATCCCTCTGAAGGAGAGTAAAATTCATCATCACTACATTTATAATACATTCCTTGCAATAAAATAAGTATAAGCGGAATTTCATCAACATTATCTTATTAGAAAGAGTACAATGAGATTGCAAAGTTCAATGCCATAGCCGGGATTTGAACCACGGATTTTCCGGTCTCCAATTGGCCGCTCTAACCACTGAGCCACCGTGGCCAACGTGCCGACACGACATTAAAATCTCCAACTCACTCGCATTTTCTCCAGTAAACCATACAAGGAGATTTCAAACTCATCTGAGATAACATACCCTAATGGAGACTTATACTTTAAGTACCCGAACTTCTAGTTTAACCAACTATAAGATCAATCAAATTATATTTTTCAATCTCATTTGCCCTTTCCAACCTTGTCCTTCACACCACTATTGTGTGGAGGAATAATTAATCGGATTATCTTATTAATTACACACATTAATATCACATTCTATAATTGAATATGACATGATTGTTAAGTAGAATTTTCCTAACAATACTGCATTATTACATTATCTTTGCGAGCAAGAATATTGAATAAACAGAAACGCTCATTATTCAGAACGAATAATGATTCCAGATAATCTATAATCTATTCTATTATCGTAGACAAATTGTTTCGTAAGTTGGCATAGAAACTACACTACGATCAATGGAATAATATGAATTAGACTTTGGTTTACACTGACTCACGAGTACAGGTCGTAAGGCAAGACAAGAGCAATTTCCCTACCTGCGCAGTGGCAACTTCACCTAAAAGGTTCATGGTGCGAGAAGTTGCGCAATCGTGTATGCGCAGAAGTCATAACGTTTCCATGCACGGAGTGAAGCTCGCTAGCATAACTTTAGTGCATATTGCTAACGATATTATGTATGTATGAAAATTAGCATTATAACGAACAAAGTGATTTGGCTATGTTTGCTATATTGTAAACTGCAATTGTTTCAGCTGCACGCTGTTGTAGTAATGTTAACTCATTGGCGGCAAGGTCGCCCGCCTGCCCCCTCCCGCTCAGCCGTTGCAGAGAGGGAGGGAAGGAAAGCAGCTTCCCCTATGCGCAAGATTTGTTCATGTCTCGCCTCACGACCTATATCACAATGCGTATAGAATGACCATGGTGCTATTGGTAAATAAACCATTCTACCATTAACCCAGATAAGCTGAATAGTCATTATTAAATGACCGCTAATAAAGACTATGCAACCGCTCTCATTTTATTGAGGTACTCCGCTTACGCCTCGCTCTTGCAAAGCGCATTCTAGCGGCATCATTTCTTTCACTATTAAATGGACAATGTACTCACCTTATAAGAACGTCGACCGTCAATTGCAACAATGAAACCAACTCCACAAGCGTCTTTTTCACTACTGGGGTCGTATAGGCCATCTTTTGGCGGAAACGACCAGAGCTCTTGGGACATTAGGATCTGCAACAGTAATGCAACATTTCAGCTGAGCTAGAAACTTGTGTTAGAGCCAATAAAACTTACCATTTGTGAGGCAATGGAACGTAATACATAGCATTTATTGTGGATCACGAAGCTGGTATTATGACTATCTGTTGACGATAACATGTATGGAAAAATGTATCTTAACAGCAAAACAAGATGCACTATGATGGAAAACCGACCGAGGTAGCTTTGCGGTAGCTGGATCCTAAATCCCTCTTATTTCATTTCGTTACAACAGCTAATTACATCTATCAACAAACTGGTTTTCAATATCTTCAAATGTGGCAATCTCAAGAAAATGTCCCATGTTGACCAGTGATGAGGTAAAACCACGGTATGTTGAGTAATAACGGTAGGTATCACGTGCAGGTTTCTCTGTAGCACACGCTCTCGTCATGCGGTGTATGTGTACAGCCAGCTTCAAATGTTTTCCGAGTTACATGCTCCTAGCCGCGGGGGGAAGGCAGGATGGCTTATCCACTAGTTATGCCCGGTTGTCTCAAAGTTGTCAGCTCATACCTATCCACAAAACAGGAGCGTAAGTCCAAAAAGAATATCATTCCAACATTTCTCTTACATTTGGTCATATATCAACGTTATAGATGTAGAACGAACTCGCAGAGAGGATGGAAACTAAATATTCGGCATTAGAGGCGCCATATCACTCTATAATGAAATGAAATTTAAAACGTTTAAGTAATTTTAATATACGTTTTTTTAAGCTATTGGTGGAGGCACACGCATGCGCGCTGTAAAATTTGCAAATCGGTTTTATTCAGCGAACATTAAATCGTGCATTTGAACTGAAATTTCACATTGGATGGTTGTAATAGCAGGAAAACAGAACTTCAAAGGCAAACTGAAGTTTAAAGTAACACAATAAAAGTACTGCAAATCACAAAAGAGCGTATTTCAAAAAGCTATGAGGCATCAACCTCTATAGGTTACGACGTATCTTCTCTCCTTCAGCTTTCTTGCCTATCACCCTTTAAATCTGATCATGATCATGATCATTATCATTATCATCATTATTGAGCAATACATCATATGCATTATCTTTAAGGAATTGATTAAATATATTTCTTAAACGCCGTTAATGCTACCACATAAAAGCAATGTTGCTTGTTTAAATACGTGCAGAAAAGAATGTGCTGATGTTTTGTTTGGATAGAATAAAATTGATTATTTAGCTTCTTGTTTGCTCCACGCTGACCTCACATCAGAGGAACACACACAGAAGTAAATATCTGTGGTGAAGCCATCGCTGGGCCGGGTGGACCAGGCGCAAGTAATTCATAAGAAAATCTTTCGTCTTTTCCCTTCATCCTCTCCTCCACCAGGAAACATTTGCAGCCTATACCTACAGCCTTCAAAACAATAGCTGCCTGAAGTTACAGATGCAGATTTTCCGTATCAAATAAATCGCTAATAAAACAAATAATCTTGCTCATCTCTAACCATTAGATTTACATAATTGAAGGTAAAGGGGCAATTGTTTAAGATATTAAATATGTGGTTTAATTAGTCTTACCCTTGAAAGCGACAAAACCCATGATTTATCTGCAGAAAAATAGGTTGTATAACTATGTTCCACACAACGAAGCAATTTCATCTGGTTTTGATTTTCTTAGTCTATATGCTAATAGCCTGCCAGCATTTTTAAAAGTTGCACATATTGGTAAGTTGTGCCTATCATACTGTTTGTTTCTTGTATGTGATCTATAGTCAACAGAGGAAAGGAACTCATCATCATTCCTGCTGCTATCTTATCTAAATTCCTTTCTTCTCCCTCTTTATCGTCGCTGATCTCCTTACTCTTAATGTCGCGCTAGTATCCCGTGCATAATTCTCATACTTCATACCTGGGAACAATTGTATAGAAGAAACTGCGACTTTATTCTCTGATTCACTGTAGTTGGTAAGGGATGGTCATAAATCTAAATGGACCACTGATTTGAGAAAAAACAACTCAATTGCATCTTGATTATATTTTGATTTCTAAATATATACTGCTACTGAACGTAGGTGACTCACATTAGACTTTCCATTTAAATATTTCAGTGTTCTAAAACGATTCCGTGAGTCATACTATCACTAGTCTGTATAAACACTGTCGCTTCAATCAGAGCAAGCGGCTAGCCGGCAAGTGACTTCTACACCAGCTGACGTCATCAGCTCGGAAGTCTACTGCGCATCTATTTTAGCTGGCGATAGCTACCGTATTACTCAACATACCGTGGGTAAAATACGTTATCAGTGATGCCAATTTAGTTGTCTTTAAACTAAAACTGGTCTTTCTATGAAGATGTTTAGTTGGCAAAATTTATAAATTTAACTTTGCTAGTATAGGGATTTAGTTGTTTGATAAACTGCATTTGGCTGGAGAGAAATATTTTTTAACATCGATAACAGAGAAATTTAGCGGATTTCTTATTTTTGTCTGGTTATTTTTCTTGATCCTCTATTGGCAACACTGTACGTTATTTATTGAGGTATTGGATAAGCGTGATCAATGACTAAACCCTCTCAGGAAACACACCACTGTAAAAACTCTCAATAATCGTTTAAAAAGAGAATGCAGTAGTCTACCTATAGGACCAATGTGCGATTTGTCCTTTTATCACTAGGGGGTAGCTTCAGAATGTAACTACACATATGGACTATTTTCTTGTGTGCTACAATGGCTTTATTACCTACATATAATTTATAATTAATTACACCGCTCGATATGACACTAAGTTGGAGGACGTTAAAAAAAGTAACTGGTTACTTTCTTGATATATTTTAAAAGGTTCATTATATAAATGGTTATTTTTTAACGTGTACTTGTCACGTTGGAAATAAGTAACAGATGTCGGATTGTTACGGATTAAAGCAACAATAGAAGAAAGAAAATTATGATTCAGTTTGAAATAGTTTTAAATGTTTAAATACACTACGCCTTTTTCCAAAATTAATAAGCAGACATTTTAATATCAAAATATAGGACATTAATACCTTCTGTGTACAGCTCCAGAAATGCAAATTAAGTTTTAAGTTACGTGGTTTACACCCAGTGAGCGGAAAATAAGCATCCCTGGTTGGGATGGTTCGATGGAGAGGGAGGAAATCCGCCCTGTAAATGCACCCTGACATGTACATAAAATGCAGAGCTTACTTTGGAGGCACAAAAATCGATTTGTTAAAGGTAGGCAGGTAGTTCGGTAGGTGGAGTACAACCGGAGGGGATTCCACACCGAGCTTACAGTTAAGCTACTGTATAAATAACTTGTTTGTTAACAACGCTGTCAACCACCAGAATCATGGGAGCGACGCTGGTGTGCCGAACTTTCGTCAGTAAATCTACTGACACGAGGCTGTCGCTTTTAAGCTCACTTAAAAACATCGGTCTAGGCCGAATTTGAACCCGCGACATTGGGATCAGTAGCCCAGCGCCTAACCGATAAAATGTCAGACCCCGGGAGGGGGGATGGAGGGAGGGAGATGAGAGTACCCAATGGGCGTGCCAGAATCCGGGCAAGGAGCATGAGTCAGCGTGGGATCCCTAACGTGTTCTGAAGTTTCATCTCGGCGCCAGGTTTCTTCGTGCAGCCACCAGCCTCACGTTTCGACACCGCTGCCACTCCCACAACGACGCCGAGAGCAGCAGTTACAGAGCGCTAATTCCACCAATCACCTGCGCCACACTCGCCCTTCACCGACACTTCCACCCTAGAAAGACTGGATTAAATCATGGTAACACGAAATGTAGAGACGGGGACTAGCGGAATGGAGTCACCAACCCAGCAATTGCCTAGTGACCAAGAAGAACCGCGAAAAAAAAACATTTGATCAGATTGGTTGATCGTCTTGGGATCAAACTGGGACCTCCGGAATACCAGGATTCTTTTTTTTTTTTTTTTTTTTTTTTTAAACAAGTGATTCGATCCAAGCTTAGACAATAAATGATCGGATTTAAATAATTTTAGCTGCCCTTGTATACCCGTTTTGAAAGGACGTATCTACAAAGATTAACTGATGCTTTAGAGGTTATAGTCACACGAAATTCCATTAATTTGTTTTCATAAACTTATATCCTCCGAAGGATTCGTTTAAGTTGAAACGAAATATTTCTTGATTCTCTTCCACCAAGACATTTAATGTAAACATTCACGCTAAATCAGTGAGAATGTCATATCACGGCGTTCAAGTTGTTGGAAAATGAAGCATGCGCAGGTCACGTGATTTTAACATTCATAGTAACTCAACGGTGCAAAACTTTCTACTTTTATCCATTCTCTTCTGCAGTCTGCTTACTATTATTTCGTTTCTATGAAGAATTGAAATCGATCCGAGTCCAAACCCATGCTGAATGGGATCCACGTTTAATTCAATACGCACCGTGATTGGTTTGGATGTGCATGGTTCGAGAATAAATAATTCAAGCTTTTATGTTGGTGACTTGGTTTAGGTTGGCAAACCTGTAAAACATATTTTGGTTTGTTGTGTATTTTAAGCAGCTTTTGAGGTTAGTGAATGTTTTAGAGAAGAATACATTGCGAAGTTATAGAAACAACAGTGGGATTGCCTCTGTGGTTGAGTGGTCAGCGTCCTGGGTTCGATTTCCTGCTGGAGTTGGACATTTTTGTTAACCAGAATAATTCAATACCCCCACAGTCTTGAAAGTATTAAAGTGGGGACGAATGTGCACTTAATGTTAAGAATGACAAAAACAAACGTTAAGAAACCCTACAGTTCAGCGACCAATAACATCAGTTGTTTATCAAGTCAAAGGCCCCTCTAAGTCGAAGGGGGCTGTGGAAATGAAACAAAGAAATAAAACAAAAGCGACTCTTGTGTTTCATTGCACTAGTCTCCTATGAAAACAAAATGACGAGCGTACAGCATGTTACCACGAGAATAGTAGAAGATACTTCTTTGGCGGATTTTAATAGTTTTGAATACGGCAGGTGTTCCGATGCAGGAACATTTCGACCCGAGCCTACTTTCGCTACGATCTGAATCCGCGATTCTATTCAGTATTTAATCTGGGATGAGAACTCAAATCGATTTTGATTACACGTGGAAACGTGGTTTTTCACTATTGCTATATCTGAGATATAAGCACATTCACAACCTAATTCTAACATTTAAAATCGTCCCTTATTTTCTGAAGAATAATCTACACTACGCAGATAGTAAAGTTTGTGAAGGAAAACAATGACAAGGCAGATTTTTCTCCAATGGCGTCTCTGTGCATGAGCCAAGGAATCTTCCGGACAGTGGCGCACTATATTATTATAATCAGTGCGAACGTAATGTTACGTAATGTTGGCAAACAGATGCTAACCTGTCCAGTCCAGCATGCTGTAACCCAAGCTGCACATTCCAAGTTTCCGCGATCCTATTTTTACTCCAAGCCAGACGGACGACCCAATTCGACAGAGAAAGCGCGCACTGCGAAACCCGTTCGTAACGAGCGAGCGAGCGATCACTGCCCTCTGTAATTGGTTTATCTTCCTTATCTCGGTCCAACCGAGCAGGAGTTCAAATCAGTGGCAGAGTATTTCCTTTGCGGCTGTATTTCCCCTCTTCCTGCACTGGCATTCATTTCCTCGGAAATGCAGGGCTCAACAAGTATTATGTGGAACAGTCGCAGTTTCTTCGCTTAAGAATATCCCCTGGTGGCACAGTAAGTCAATAGGAGCACGTGGCATTAGCTTTGTCCTCAGCAGGGCCAGGAATTTATGCTCTAATAATCCTTTTAGTATGTATGCATTTGTTCCATAATAAAGCCATCTGATGAGTGTTCAGACATCATATTGATATAAAAAAGTGTGTGCACTCACATAACTTTCTCTACTCACTCTTGTACATATTCCTAAATAAGGTATATACTATATCTACTTCATGTCGATCGAAATAAACCTTTGGAGAAATTATTTACATATTTCCTGGCAGATATCTGGGAATATGGAATACAATAGCTTAAGCCTTAAGCGATAGTCAAATCCTTAAAGAGTTGTACGTTATGTAATGCCTTGGAAATAATTCTATTTTCTTTGCATAACCAGGACGTAAAAACCGAACGACTTCCTATTTGAGAAACGTATGAGTAAGGGAAAATGCAGACAAATAAAGAATATCTCGGAAATGGTTGCCTCCGTAAAAAGTGACAAATCGAGATTACATTATTTGTGTAGCAAGATGTTATATATCTCTTACGGAGAAATGAATAATGTATGTGGGGTTCAGCTCTGGCTTCAGATTCTTATACATTCTTAGAAGGACTGGGTGCAAAGGTCATTTAGTCTGGAGACGCGTTCTGAGGAGATTCCCAGAAAACTCGAGATAGGTATACATTGCATTTGCCATGGAAAGATCTTAAACATCTGGTATTTTAATAAAAGTCTTTCGAACCTGTTTTTGAGAAAATAATTTTCCAAAAATGGGAGGATTTTCTTGAAAATCTTCGGTCGCATCCTTGGAAATGCTGTTCAGACAAACTGGCTTTTTTTTTTTTCTAAAAATGCTTTATTTTTATCGGTGTCTCAAAAATGTATTTTACGAAGAAATCTCTATATTAAAATTGTGCATTTACTATACGTAGTAGAACAATTTTTAAAAAATAGGGATGATTATGTTATCTCGCCGTGAATAAAACCTATTGTGAAAACCATATGAACTATGTATTTAACTTATCAAAAGCTATCTTTAGTACTGATACCGGAATTATTAACGGGTAATATTTATAATATAAAGAAATGATAGGTAGATAGATAAACCACGACAAAAATAATTTTATATACGTCATCAATGCATAATGTCATAGGCATGAGCTATAGCCATTATCTAGCCGATGTAAACTTTTGTCACGACATGACAAGAAAATCATTAGCTTAAAGGCCAGGTCCTGAAAAGTCAACCAGGCTGTTCCCAAGGCACATAAAGGAAGTACTGAAAATCATACAGCAAATTAAATTCTCAGAGTTTTAGAATGGCACTTCGTAACACTCCTGTTTCAGATACGAATTAGCAGTATTAAGAATTGGCAATAAATTTAAGAATATTGCAAGCAATGATTGTAGGGGGACTTAATAAAGGAGCATGCATTGCCAGACTTCACATCTTTTCCTTCGTGTACTTACAGTCTTTGAGAGGTGTGTACTGTGATCGATTATAGGCTGCTACAGGTATTAAAGACCGTGCTCGAGTTACGTTGATTTAGCAGTAACTTCAGTTTAACATTGTTGCGTCTAACGAGAGCATACACTTCACACTATCGTTACGGAAACAGTTATTCTTAAAGTGCAAAGCCTGGATACGTCAGAAGTTAGCAGATATAATTCAACAGTTACCGTTTCGAGTGATGAAATAGTTTAATTCTTTAACCTCAACATTCGGCAACTCACTTCAAACAGATTATTGACCTCCACTAAGTTTATCAACTTAACTGTTGTCTGTCCTCATACCCACCCACGCATACCCGGAGATAAAGATCTCAAAGGTATTGGGTTCATAAGTCTTCACTGGAGCAACTGGCAGCAGGCTTCAGTACCTAAATTTACGAATTTGAAGATATACCTCTATGTTTTAAAAAGTAAATAAAATTGATTTAAAATACATCTATACTTAGAAGATTAATATGCAAAGAACCTGAAGTGATCACAGAGTATTAGAAGCGGCATTGTTTCTCGATATTTGTCGCTACACTAAAAATACTTTCACGTATTCATCCTCAAATCCAAATGTAGTGTCCCATTACGCTTTGTGTGGTGTTTTTGATAACATTCAGGGTAAAACATATCCTGATGAAAACGCTTGCCTTGGTCCTCTGAGCATGTTCCTGTACTTTTATTGAATTTATCATGATGTACATTTACGATATATGCGCAACCCATTTGGCCACAGATCCTAACTATTTGCACATATTTTTGAGCTTTCTGATTTCCCAAGAATCCCCCAACAGCTGCACGTAAACTATTTTAAGCCTTCTCTTCCGTCTCATTAGGCATCTTTGAAGTTCTATTTGTGGTACACAGAATACACAGGCTTTGAGAAGAAATCTCTTGGATATCTGAATGTTGCTGGCACCTTAAACAGCACTGTCACAAGTTGTTGCGCGAGATCCAGTTTGATGTGGAGCGATGGGTCAACACGTTTTATAGGTTCCCACTTTATATTTTTGTTCTCCACAGGAAGCAGCGTTGTTGCCAGTTCTGGTTCCACTATTGTCCTTTGATGACCTTACTGCCCCAAAGACAACGCCAGTTAAGAAACTTCGTAGAGCTACCAATTTTAAAACCTGTAATTACCTCCCAGTGGTAATCATCACTACAATGATGGTCTGGTCAACATGTGTGCAGTTCGGCCGTCTCCTTTGAGGAATCCCTACAAGTGTTTTACAACGCAGGCCCTCCTCTTCAGTCCTTTGTGCAGAATAATTCTGGAAGCTCTTAACACGAACAAAAAACAATTCAGAATTCTGGCAACTGAGACTCCACATGGGTCAATGTGTAACTGTCACATCCTTAAAATCAGGATCGCCATTGGTCTTCAAGCATGAAGATAGACTTGTGGCAGCCATTAGTTGTAGTTAGGGTATATTTCCTTTGTGAATCAACTGCCTTCGCGTTCTGTAAACACACTACAAGTTCTTGATGCCAGTGTAATCTTCGTTGAAGCGCTCAACGACTGTTTAAACCGGACAAGCACGCCTCACCACGACACAGAAGTCAGGTGTTCAGATCAAAGCTACCTACTGGGCATTATCTTGATGAACTGTCAACATATATGAATGCATGCAACATCCACTCTATCCAGTTTTATTGCAATCTACTAAAATAGCGTGCTCAAGACTGCTGCAGATATAAAGGTGATCGTAGAGTGTTCTGAAATGCCTTCCTTGTTTAAGTAAAAATATATACGTACTCATGTGCACTCACATGACTTTCTCTATTCTTGCACAAACTCTGCTTACCAGCGTTTAGTCTTCCACCTACTTCACGTTAATCGAGATAAACATTTGCAGAAATTATGCTATTGCACATTTTCTGGCCTTTTCTAAGTTATAGAGAACTTGCCTTGAATGGAAGCCCTTTCCAGGTTAGAAAGGATGAACTAGGAACAGTGAATGCAATGCATGCGTTGTGGAATAACGAAACTATTAACATTCTTCTATAATTAAATAGCGTAATTTAAATGGCAGAGGAATCGACAATAACACACGAACTAACATGAATCCTACTCCAAAGAAATGTTCACTAGACTGAATAATGGATGGCGTGTTTATATGGGTTTAATTCTTTTAACAGCCGTGGCAGGGTGCTAAGGCATTCTCACCACACAACATGCTATTATGACGTCACAACAGCGATCTGTGCGACACGGAGGAATGCATGCAGCACGTGTCAGTGCATTCAAGGGGTGGCAGTTTTTGCTGAGTGAATGTCAATGAATTTTGCCGCTGAACATTCAAAGTATGGGTGATTTTGTATTAAGCGTATTTAATAACCTTTGCAATCACGTTCATTCAGTGATAAGTTAAACCTGGTTAAAAAGGGAACTCTACTCCCAATTTGAAAAACTTAACTTGGTGCGCACACTTAACCCTAACTACAGAAAGATAGTTTAGCTATGCGGCTCCAAAACTTTGTGTAAGCTCTTTTGGTGTCTGTGTTTGTTGTTCGGGAAGGATAAATCTTGTAAAGATGGGGGTTATTCGTACATAATGCATGTAACTTCTGTGTCATGTTGTATGCATTTGCAAAATTCACAGGTCTCTTCATTCCTATGCTCTTAGAGACACTGCCATCAGTAGGACAAAACAGTACCTGTATAGATAATTATATTAAACTTTTTACTACGGAAATTCCGGCAAATTGACGATAATTCCAGCAAGGTCATAAGCCCGGCGATAACAAGCCGGAAAGTCCACGTTATGAATTCCAAGCGCGTGACTGCAATGCATGAAAAAAGACAGGAAAAATGTCATCGTGAACGGCAAAATATTGCCTTTTCTGCACTGTGATTTTCTGGTTCACAGATTATGAGTTTTAAAGGTGAAATAAAGTGCTTCAGTACCGAATGACATCTGAAATAACATGCTTTCTAATATAGGACTGAAAATGATTTGAGAATAACGAATAGTCGCCTGTAAATCTTGGTTAGAGGATTTTTGTACGTCTCCAAGGCGCGAAACAACGCCAATTTGGATTTGTAGAATTTGTAGTCTTACAAGGCTCAGCAAGTTTCACAGAGAGCACATAGGAAGCCAATTGTATTTAAGGGAATGTAGATAGTGTTTCCAACGTCCCAATATGGCAGATGACCTTCCACCGAACGATAACTGGACTCATTACAATGAGCTAATAATTATTAGCCGCAGGCAACCAGCGAGTGGTGTCCGTTATCTCCAATGCTAGGATGACAATAATGGAACGAGGGGACCTACGGCGTTTAACGTGAATCCTGGACACGTTGAGCCTTGGGATACTACAATCGAAAGTGACATGTGTCACCCCATATCTAGTAATTGAACCACAGATCCTCGATACGAGAGCCAGCACAAAACTACTCAGCTATCCTAATATTTCACATCATTTGAAATGGAACAGCTGATGTAAAACGAAAACCGAAGTATTTATGCTTAAAAACAAGCTAATCGCATATAAACATTTTAACAACACTATAAACCCCAGTGCAATAGCCCTTAGCGGGCCAAGGCCTACCGCCCGGTCGCTGCATCCCCCACCTCTGCCTGTCGGTGTGGGTGGCTCAGTTGGTTAGACGCTGGCCTACGGATCCCAAGGTCGCGGGTTCAAACCCGGCCCAGGCCGATGGTTTTTAAGTGTGTTTAAAAACGACAGCTCCATGTCAGTAGATTTACTGGTATGTAAAAGAACTCCTGCGGGACAAAATTCTGGCACACCGGCGACGCTGATGTGATCCTGGCAATTGACAGCGTCGTTAAACAAGAAAATAATTTTAATTTTTTTAAACCCACCTCTGCCCGCTACAGGCGTCATGAGTGGGTGCAAAGCTGTAGAGTGGGACGTGGTCAGCGCCCAGGGTCCTCCCAGCCGGTGATGAGGTCTTCGGGAACAGGGACCGCTACTTTTTGGCCCCTCAGGGACCTAACGAGGCTGAGTGCACCCCGGACCAGGTCTCCCAGCGGGAGAAAATCCCCACGCCGGTACCGGGTTTTGAACCCGCGTCTCCAGCTTGATAAGCAGCAGTGCTACCGCTTCGCTAAAGAGACAACCTTAACAACACTACAAATATTTCCCCATAAAAACGACTTACATGAGTAGCAACCCTGTGGAATCACATCGAATACCTACTTCTCTTTGTAAAAAAGGATACAAAGGCCGGAATTCTGTTCTTGGCAACACCACATATTATGATGCCTATTTCAAGAATTTTCTCTTATTTGCACGTCTGGCAAAGATCCCACAACTAATGATCAGCTGCCATTTAGCTTGAAAAATGTTTTAATGGAGCTAGAATCTGCCTGGGAAACCCTCCAAGGCCATCACAACCAGCTTCTTCAAACTCTATGGATAATGAAGCTCCTTATTCATCCACATTATTTTTAACGCAACGTCAAATTATTTTTACAGCACCTGTGCCAAAGAAATTGTCCATAGCTCCTCCATTAATGTCGGTAGAGAGAAGCAGCAATCAAATTTCATCAAACGAGTTTCAGTAAATCAAAATTTAAAAATCATAAGCTTTGGTTATTGGACAAAACTGAGCACTGCAAAATAAACTTGCACTAATTAACTTGTTTCACCTAACTCGTTCATTAACAACCATACACATGTCTCCTAAATGAAAAAAAATTGTAATAACAATAAAACTTGTGATGCCACATTGAGTATTCTAACACCTACTTTCCGACTAAGAAACTACAAATCGTTTATAATCCTCTTTTAATTTGAGATGAATCCACTTGCATGGACAGTTGTCATGATTTCCACCGACTGAACAAAGCAGTTTTCACTTCCTTGTTGTCCTTTATAAAAAACCCTTCATACCTCCAACATGCTTCTCGATACCTCGAAACTAGAACATGTCCCTACTGCTGTATCTATCCCTCACCACCGAATACACCCTCTGTATATTATCGTTCAAACAATCCCTCCCTGTTCAAACCACAACTTGTCAGACTGCAGCACAATTTATATCAATGCTCCTTTTCCTTTCCTCTCTTTTTGTATGATTTATAAATAGAATGCTAACTAGTAAAGTAGTCATAATTTACTATTATAGCTTAGTTCTACATTCTATTTATACACCAGGATTTTAGTTCTATTCTGTATTCTTTTACTTCTCATTTTCTCGTTATGTTCTATGTTTTATTTTTCTTACTTAAACTTTATTTAGTCGATCCTCTTGTACCTTCCGGTGTCGAGGATTTATTTAAAGTTAACCTTACTGATTGCCATTTCGTGATAATAGCACTTTCAGTTTATTTCACTAAGCAAAGTATTGCATTTCAAACAAGAACCTCCATTAACCTAAACCAAAAGGTTTAAAACCATTTATAATGCCATTCACCACCTATGTGTTAGTAATTAGGCTATAATAATGAGCTACACAGGAGCCAAGAAGTATCATTTAAAAACGTCTATGCCCCTGCATGACATTCTAGGATATGTTTATAATGGAATAAGAAGTCTAAAGATTTAAATATCTTATTAGTTTTAAAAAACACTAAAATATAAGAAGTACAAGCATAGTGTATTTCCTAAAGTGTAAAAGGCACACGGTTCTTAGCGTCTAAGCTATCTCACAGCTGCCTCCCTTTAACATTTCATATTAAACACGCTTCAGCTGGAAAACATGGCGGTTTATTGCATTAAAAATGTGTTGTGGCTTACTAATATGCTATAGTGATGCACTGCAGTTCGCAACAATGTGCTAAAGATGAACAAAGTTAACCTAACCTAGCGAGAATCCATTTTCGAAGTGTTTGTTAATTAAAAGAAACGTAATCAACTATCCCAAACGATCATTGAACAATCACATATAGAAGTAAGAAAAGAATTAATTAAATTAAACATAACCCAACCTAGCCTTGTTCTGTTCGTGGACGGTTCCTTAACCTGAAGGCGACCTTCTCCAAGAGCATGGAAGAAACTATGAAGGAGAAAGAATTAAGAGGACAAGAGATAGATAAAGCAGAATGTGTTTTGTCAATACGAAAGGATATCTACTTCGGTTTAATGTATTTTTGGCTGATATACGCAAACATTGTGAAAAAAGAAACTAATTACAAAAGCTAACCTCAAAAATGTTTACTTTTTTTAATTACGTTGTATTTACATACCTACGGTATAAAATACTTGAATCTTCTTTGCTGAATACACTGGATTTTCAGTTCCTGTAATACAACACTTTCGATAATTTATATTTGTCGTAACGCGAATTCTTTTGCTTCTGTTTGGCACAACAAATAAATGACGAATGAAACTAATGCCCTCTATGCATTAAATTAAGGAAAGGAAGAGTAACCACGTGGTCACCACATTCGCTTTAATAACCTAGAACCTTTTCCTCTGTGGCAATTCCGGGAAAACTTGCGTTAGGTGATAAAAGTGTATTTTAATTTTGTTTTGTTTAGAGCTGTTGAGTTTGTTGCACTGCGGTTGACAGACCACCATGTGCGCCTAGTGCTATTTATATCTACTAAGATACGGTAGATCTAATGTGCAGCATTCTCATATCTTTCTCAACTCACTTTTCTACAAACTATTTTACAAAAACTTATTCTTCTATCTACTTCTTGTTAATATAGATACTTTCTTTACTCATATAGTCCTAGTAATAGGTATAAGGAGGCTAAAGCGATAGTCACATTTTTAAAAAAAAAACATCGATATGTGATAGGTCCTCCGTGGTCTAGGGGTAACATGCTAGCCCAGCGATGTCCATCATTTGCGAAAGAGGGGCGTTTGGGTTTACCTCCTCTACTATACACGGACGTTGCCTCTCTTTAACCCCAGTCATGCAATGTGTTGCAGAGGCGGTTTAGTTACATGTACGTTGCGTTTGATTTACGATTCTTATGCGATACACATCTGTTAATTAGTGACTCCTTTGGTACTGCTTACGTTCAATATTTGGCGACAAAGTCGAAGTGCACAGTCTTAGAAGATACACCAAGTGATCGTCGCGTAACATATTGCTATACACTTTCATTATAATTCTATTTGGAGAAATTCTGCTCGCAAATATATGTAGAGCATTATACTCAGTCTTATACGAACTGTTCTTGCAAATGCTTATTTATCTACTTCTTTTTAAACGACATAAGCATTTTCATCAAGATTTTGTTGCTAATTCTCTTGTAGGTACAAGGGGAATATGGAAAAAAACTAGGCTTTAAGCGATAGTGAAATGTTTTAAGAGCTGGTTGCTATCCGATACCTTTGAAATCCCATTCTCTTTGCAAGGCCGAGATAGAAACTAATAATATATTCCTATTTGAAAAAAAGTACAAGTATTGCCAAATTAAAACAAATAAAGAATATCTCGGAAATGGTTTACTCAAAATAAAACACGCATTGCGTGTTTTAACTAGATCCATATTTTTACTTTTTCTACTGGTAAGTAGAAGGAAGTATTCTATTCCACCCAAAAATTCGATGTCGAGATTACACCGGAAATGTTTTGAATAAAAGAAAAGATAGACAAAATCTTACTGTACAAAAAATGTAGGTCTCGCTAAAACACACAATTTATGTCTGCATAATGTTTTTTGTAGAGTCGACAATTTCGGAGATATTCCTTGTTATTTGTGTGAGTTTCGGTAAACTTAAAACTTTCGTAAAATGGAACATCGTTGTTCATTTTTTCTATGTTAAGCGTGCAAAGAGAACGGAATCTCAAAGGTTTAAAACATGTGACTATCGCACAAAGCCTACTGTATTCTAATATTCCCCTTGTACCTACAAGGAAATAAACAATAAGCTAATTCTGCAAATGTTTATCTCAACTACACAAAGAAGATATAGGAATAAGAGTTTGTAAGAATGGTTAGTACAAGAGTAGAGAAAGTCATGTGAGTGCAACACATCAGATTTTTTTAGTATACTTTTGTCTCTCTTACTGTTTACCATTTATGCAAAAATTATCCGGGAGGGGGAGAAAGAGCTGGAGGGGAGAGAGCTGGAGGGGAGTGAGAGAGAGCTGGAGGGGAGTGAGAGAGAGCTGGAGGGGAGAGTTAGAGGGGGAGAGGGTTAGGAAAAGGGAGGGAGAGGAAGGGAGAGAAGGAAGAGAGGGTGAGGGAGAAGGGGAAGAGAGGGTAAGGCAGAAGGGGAAGAGAGGGCGAGGGAGAGAATGAGAGGGAGAGAGGGGGAGAAAGGTTTATTATAAACCTGCTTTTTCTGTATTCAGGAGCTGACGATATTTCGATATGGAAATTTTTGGGTGAAACATTACTTCCACTACTTACTCCATACATATACATAGCACATGTGAAGACCCTGGGGTGACGAATGATTGGTTTGTGTTTTTCATTAATTGGTTATCATGGATCAATATGGTGATCCAGTGAGGAACCCTCGTATCTGCGGTTGCTGGGGTCAACGACCATGGAATGGTGTGGTGCGAACCTTAACCACATAACAAGATTTACTATTGTGTCGCGTAAAATTTATTGCCCAGCGAAAACCTGCGAAGTGAGTCAGTCAGTCAGTCGCTCCTAGCGTTTCTCTGCTCGAGTAACCTATTTATTCCGTGTACGTAACTCGTTCTCGCTTTGCAACAACAAACACTACACAATTTCTCTACCACGTACCTGCCTGGTAGGTAGAGGAAGTATTGTAGTCGACACAAAAATTATATATGGGGATTTCTTCGAAAACGCATGTTTTGAGGCTCTATATAAAACATTTATAGAAAAAGAACGGTACTTGTGTGTGTAGTGTGTGAAGTGCATAATTCAAAAACGAAGTGTCTGATAAAGAAACAGAACTAGGGACGTAAGTTCACTATCTTTGAATCATACGACACGAATTTAAAGCGAATCACGCCGATCAAAACTAATTTTCACATGGAACAGTTTTCGAAATTTTTTATTTTCTCAAAAATGGCTCTTAACGATTTTTATTAAAATAACAAATATTTAAGATGTTTGCATGCGAAACAAAATGTACATCTCGAATTTTCTGTGAAGTTATCTTCAATCAGAAGGAATTTTCTACAATTAATAAACCTTAACAGTAAACCCGCACACAAACACGCATGCACGCACATACAAAGAAAAAAAAAAGTCTGCCTCACATTCAAGAAGTCCCTAGTTCGTATCTCGGTTAGGGTGAGTTATCCGTTTTTTCCCCCGGGGTTTTCCCTTATCCTGACAAGATGAATGTCGGGTAACTTTAAACTCTATGGCCTCCAGGCTCATTTGCACTTCGTTTCACTTAATTTCACTCATTCATCGTCCGATGACATCGCGTTAGAGGGCGTTATTAATAAGACACTCGCACAAAAAGAGCGAAATTATTTTAAAGTACTTACTTTTAGAGGGTTATTCAATTGTTTCTCCTGATGGAAAAGCATGCCATTACAACCGGCTCCAGTTTATCTCCCCCATAATAAATACAATAGTTTTAATGAACAAATCGAATAAAACATAACAAGTCTATCGATAGATATTTAAACTGTTATTTTAAACGTTGTATTGCAACGAAATGTGTAATCTATTTGTGTCGTGCTCCGTGAACATGAACATGCTAGGCTATGGTTACCGAGGTCGCGGGTTCAAACCTGGCGGAGTGCGATGGATTTTTCGGACGTAAAAATCTTTAGCAAGGTTTCTTCAGAAGATAGTAAAGTCAGTGTGACCGTGTCGCAGATTTACGGCACTTAAAAGAGCCTCCATCCTGATAAAGAGGCCTCTGAGCAAAATTAAGCAATATTTCATGCCTAGAATGGGACACTGAGAACCACAGGAGTGAAAAAAATGCCCATAAAAATGTGCCAAGGGTTACTGGATTAACATGAAATAGAGAAAGAAAATAAGCTTTCGCAATAATGGGTAGACACTACAAAAGCGAACAATAGGAAGTCACGTGAACGTATGTTTACATTAAGCATGTTCTTAAATGGGCGTTTTCTTTATGTCAACAATGCTGGCGCGGCCGCGCTAATGTAAAGAGCATAAAACTTAATGAGGTATTCGAGGTGTACGCTCCGTGGGATGTAAAAACTGGACCACATCCAACGGTTTTACTTTCTCTACGGCGTCATACAGAAAGTAAGGGAAGTATCGAATTCCACTCAACAATTCCATACTGAGATTACATCGGGAATATGCGTCTTTAGACTCCTTGAGTTAAAAAACACATTTTTAGAAGAAAAAGCCCAATGGAAGAGAGGATGGAAAATATTCGGCGGGAGGGGGGGTTGCAACCAGTTATCAAAAGCACTGCTTTACTCAGACTGAGGTATTGTCAACAGAATTGAATTTGTAACTCCTGCAATCTTCTAAAAGAATTTCCAGCAATGCAGGATTTCACTCTAGCAAAGACCAGAAGTCACACGGTGCAAGGTCAGGGCTGCAAGGCGGATGGTCAAGCAACTGGCCTCTGCTGCTTTCAGTGTCCTCACGTTTGCAGCTGTTCTTGCCTTTAAGTTCCTTCTTTGAAACGTGGGACCCATTTTGTAAACTTTTCGTAGCTTTAAAAGGTATTCCTAGAGTATACCGTCAATGCTACCAACATTCACTGTTTCTATGGAGAATTGAAATCGATTCTCACGTTTCCATGTTAAATTCGATCCGAATTAAGATGGATCTGGATACGCATGGCTCAAGCATAAATAATTCAAGCTAAGTCACGTGGTGATATGTATAATATGTTTTCTTTAGAAATATCCATATTTTTTACCAGCTATTGACATAGTACCTAACCCAAAAGACTGTATGACTATGCAAGTGCATATTTTAACAACGTAAGGTCCAATGTTGCCAACTGTGTTAGTTACATTTTTATCCTCATTATTGCCCAACAATGCAAAGACTGGTTGCAAAACGTTTTGAATGCCCCTCATAAATTATTAATATGTACACAAATATCTGGAAAATTCAGTTTACCAAAATAGGCAAAACTCAAAGAAACGTCAGATATTTGTGATAGTTCCTACTTCAAAATTATGAAAAATTGGCACTTTTCTCGTATAACGTATGCTTGACGTTTTCTTTTCCTCTGTATTACTATTATGATACACCTCGGTCAAGAGTCTCCTTAGCATCTTCTAAGCATGGTACACGAAGATAAGGCACCCCCCCCCCCCCCCCCAGACTACCCTTATATGGAACATTTCTTGAAAAACTTGACTATATCAAAAATGGTTCCAACGATTTTGATTAACATACTTTAATGCATGTTCGTAACAAATGAAATGTACATCTTGAATTCTTTAGAAATACCCTCAAAAGCGTTCATTCTGGGTGACCTACACAAAATCTTACTACATAAAAATGTAGGTCTTGTTCAAACGCACAATTTATATCAAAAACACTTTTATTTGTCTGAATTTTCCAATACTTATACTTTTATCAGATGGGAAGTCATTCATTTTTCTCTTGCCCATGTAAAGAGAACGGAATATCAAAGGCACCACGTAGCACTTAAAGCCTACTGTATTCCCATATTCCCCTATTACCTACAAGAAAATTAGCAAAAAATTTCTGCCAATGTTTATCTCGATTAACATAAGGTAGATAGAGAAATAAGTATTAGTAAGAACGGTTTGTACAAGGAAATAGAATATATATTGTTTCTCTACTGCTTATCTATTGCAAGAGACGGGAAATTTGCCCATTTTATACTTAAATGCATCAAGTGTAACGTGGCACTAATATGCACATAAAAGTTAGAACATATCACAAACCTAACTCGAAATAAAAACAGAGAAAAAAGCACTTACGAGTTTTTGTGCTAGGAATATTAAACATATACGTAAATTGGAGGGTAGTGCATTGTAGAAACTATCGAAATTTCAGCTCTCTCCTTTTGATGAAGCTATCAGTTTTGGATTTTTCAAATCTCGCACCTAACCGTGCCATATTTACAGGATTATGACAGTTGAAGTGCACCAAATCGAGTACAATCGAGTTATCAGATCAACTTTAGTTCGTCCCGTTTTTCGCAACTCAAACTATGTATTTTCATTGCACTTTCATTATTGCAGTGTTAACTTTTTTGTGCTTGGATATACAAGCAACTTAAAAATGATTTCAATGATTTTCTTGCGAGTTAAGAGTTTTAATTTAATAAATTAGAATTCCATAAAACGTTAATTTTCATTGTGCTCTACAGATGAAATGTGAAATAGATCTAAAACAAAATAATAACGCAATGCCTAGTTTGTCAAATTTGCCATGCCAGCCTATTCTGATAAAAATCCAAACAAGGAATTTTGTTGTAAACTGCTCGTATAACTCAGGTCACGGACAAAACAGTTGATAAAAAGCTGCTCATATATTTTGGTTATTTTAAAGCGTGGCTTATGCGACACGTGGGAAGCAAATGTAACACGTGTTGCGTAACTTTCGATTCGGAATAAAAAATGTCAAGGCTGCACGCAACACGTAGTGTCATTTAATTCCTGGAACTGATAGGGGAGTTCGACCCCAATATTTTGCGTAAATTTTAGATTATTTATGCTCTCCCCTGTTGGCTACAGTTGAGTAGTACAAAATCAAAATGTTTCTCTACGTGGTTAAATGGGGAAGCCGGTTTGTTTCAGTCGTTGGACAGGAAAATTACCGAAATCCTTATAGCATCACTTTTACAAACTAGACTGTGCGTGTATTTCAAAATTCGACTATGCAGCAGAAGAAAATGATTATGAAATATCCTCATTCCTTACTATTTTGTTTTATAAACAGAATGAGTTTAAAAATGAAATGTTACTAAGTATGTAATAGATTATTTAAAGTAGATAGAGCTTAGTTTTCTTACCTTTCTAGTCCTTCCGATTTGAATTTACTTTTTCGCAACAATAACACAACCGGCAAACTATTTCGAAGAACTTAACCTCTGCTGTTTTTGCAATCACTTGACTCCGTAGGAGTGTCTAGATTTGCCGAACACAAAAGTTGTGCGCAAATTAGCAGTAAAATACTGCGCTCTAGGCGCAGATAGCCGCAAACACGTTGTTTTTGGTTGTCTTGTTTATATTTCGTCACTTAACTGAACAGCGTAGAGAACGGTCAATAGCCGGCCGGGGAAGTGCACGTATTTCAACTGAACGTCCTCGAATGCCACTGAACGCAGTAGACACTACACACCTCACGTTCGGAGTGCTCGACACAATATTGACGCACCGGCAAGCTTCGGAACCCCAAGCAACCAGACATGCGCCATTCACGTGATCGATTAACCAACCAGAGCGAGCTAGACTCGGAAAGATCGTTTTCGTCAGGCGCAAAGACTCCTGGCGGCTCAACTGGAGAGGGTAGACGGCTAGCTGGCTCAGGCTGCCACCGCCAGTGGCGGAATGGTATAACAGTTCCGAGCCGAGTGTTCCGGTTCACTGAAAAGAACCACGTTCCAAATACAGCTCCAAAATAACCGTGACAGTTAAGAGGAGACTAAGCCGAAAATTATTAAAACATTACATTTAAAAATGTTTGTGCATTCTTATTTATTGAAAACTTAAATATATATCTACACACAATATTTATATTTTAAATATACATTTAAAAATGTCATGTGCAACAGTCGCATGACTTTCTCTACTCTAAATTATTCGTAAAGCTAAAAAACTAAATTCCGTGGCACTACAGCCCATGTAGGGCCAATACCAACCCCTCGACCACCGCACTCTCCACCTCTGTCCAAAACGGGTGTCATGTGAGGTGCAGTAGTTGAGAGTGGGACGTTATTAACACCCCGAGAACCAGGAAAGGTGAGGAGCAGCCTGATATGAGAATGAGCAAGATGATTTGAAATGAAGGTGAAAGGATAAAAGGAAAGGTATGAATGATGGAACAGGTGGTGGAATAAATGGCGGGGGGAAATCAGAGAAAACCCGCCCAGACGCCTCTTCGATCACCAAAAATCCTACATGCGATTCCCTGGGATCGAACCCTGACCAAGACGGTAGATTATGATACAAGGGTTAAAATAAAACCACCTTTAACGGGACTGGCATACACAATTTTTAGACAACGTTCGAATTTGTAAAATTCCAATATTATTATATTGATTCCTGGATGTCAGAGAAATCGTATTTAGAACGAGATCAATTCGCGTGTATAGCGAGATTCTCGAAACAAACATGGCGTTAAAAACGAGATCATCTGACATGTTTTCGTGTTATTATTGATTCACATGTTTTGCCTTACACCAGGCAATGAAATGAAGTGACTAAATTATATTTCCCATTGCTTTGTACATTTTTGAGTGCTAGTTTTACTGTTATTCTTTCTGCGGCTTCTATAATTTCACTTGGTTCTTCTGCTTTATTTTCTTCTAACTTAATATTTGCTGCCATTTAATCTTAATGTAGATTATAGTAAACAAACGAATAACGTTCTAGACCAAACAAAGCAGAAGACTGCTAATATAGGTTATATAACGTATAGGTTATGATGATTTATTGTGTGAACAGACAGCGCGAGCGCTGTTTTTTAAGATACAAGCTGAATTATTTAACATGTGCAACTATAAAACGTAATCGCCATGTGGTTGGACTTAAACCAAAGTTGGTCACAATGGACTGGTATAAAATTTGTATTGTACTAGTGCCGTTACTTTCAGGCCATGCTGCGAAAAAATATGACTTTTAAAGTAACACATGTCCAATCAGCTTTTGGCACTTGGCTTGTTTTCATTTTACTGCCCCTCATAGAATTCATTTCTATCCCATCATGCTACGTAATCAATTTCTCTCTGAAATACTAACCCAGGAGACCATATATTGCTCATCTGCTGTTAAAAATAAATGAACACGTGTCACGCCAATTGACTACGCTACTTAACTTTCCGTGGGTGATCACTTCATTTAGAGCGGCTATTAATGAATAATGTAATATCAACACTTTAAACTTGCACCCGAAGGTTGCATATGATGCAAGAGTCGCCTTTTTAATATTCTTTGATGCAATTGCCTATCGAAACCGGTTTACACGTGTTACTGGATTTACCTGTGTTGGTTTTTATCACATGCTGTGTGCAAAAATTATACAATAAGTGGTGGAGCATTAATTCTGGTTTTTTATGATGAAGGAAGGAATTTCGTCACATTATGCAACTCTTATGTTTCCGCACCTGTACTTCGGAATTTATGAATCCGTTAAACCTTTAATTTTTTTTTAACACTGATACCGCCTCTCTCTTATATGTGACAAGTACCTCCAGTATCTCACTATTTGATGAATCTGCTGCCGACTGCTCCAGTGGCGAACTATGTGATCTTTATCTCAGAGCATGGGTGGGTGGGGTGAGAATAGGCGACGCCAATTAAGTTGGCTGATAGGAGTTATTAAATTGGCCATATGAAGCGAGTTGCCAGTTGTTTGAGGTTGAAGAATTAAACTGTTTCTGAACTTAGCACTAGAATCCGTACCTTTGGAAGTATTATATCTATTCAGTTCTTCACGGTTTAAAATAACGGTCAAGATTGCGTATGCGGGCAAAACTCTGTTTCGTCAGAAATCTTACATTTTATCCTGGATAGGTGTAACGTTACTTGAAAATGATAAGTAGTGGTTTAAGAATAATGTGTTGTCTCGTTAAAGTCTTTGGGGTCTCAAACCTCGGCCCTTTTTAAGCGATCTCAGTTATATAGCTTTATTTCGAGCATATATCTACATCTATATTTCTACATAGGTATAATATGTACAACCTTATACTTATATCGACAATTACGTGTATTATTACAAATTGTGCAATAAACGAGTGCAATATAATCCTACATGTGCGCATTACACAGTATTGACTGTTTCCCCCGATACGCAATCGTAACTACTGTTTCTGGAATAACAATTTGCCGTGAGTTGGTTAAAATGCTAATCGGAGAATCCTCTTGTGGTGACCGCCAAGTCAGTATAACCCGAGCACCGTCTTTTGGCTTCCGAATTCCCTATAATTGATGATAATAAAACACTTCTGTACGACTGTGAGACACGAATTTTAAATACACGCTAGCCTTGGCCCTTCATGGGCTGTTGCGCTAGGGGTTTAGTGTAATGTTTACTTATAGTACGGGCATGGGTACGAGAGCTGAGATAGTGACTGAACTTGCCTCACTCACCCCACATTTTCTTGCCGAGTGACGACAGTTGTTTGATGCAACACTTGCAGTGGTGGCTTTGTTCCATCTACGCTG
This sequence comes from Tenodera sinensis, assembly GCA_030765045.1. Taxonomy (NCBI): domain Eukaryota; kingdom Metazoa; phylum Arthropoda; class Insecta; order Mantodea; family Mantidae; genus Tenodera; species Tenodera sinensis. The sequence continues at coordinate 166,656,566 of CM060966.1, forward strand.
TTATTAACTATTTTGTTTACATTGAACATATTTTGCACACAATAATTATTACAGCCACCTGCTGTGGTTAGGCAAATTACATAATCTTCAAGTTTATAACTTTCCTTTATCTTATGCACGTAATATTCTTACGCTACTTTATGATTAACATATTAAACTGTTTCTCTTTCACAATAAATAAAGCAGTAAAGTTCCATTGCTATTACTCCTTAAAATATTTTAAAACTACTTGGTCAACCTAAATTGTTTGATTTATACTTCTGATCATAGTGGCGTTTGATATTGTAACGCTTTATACTTGCAAATTGAACGCACCCTAGTAGCGCATCTAAGAGGACTCAAAGAGAAAGGAAAATGGCGGTAGCGTGGCTGCAGCTTCTAGTTTTAAAAGCAAAATAATTTGGTCATACAGATGCTGTCCGTTTTGCCGCAACAGGGTGTAGGATAAACGAACATTTGTTACGCTTTGTCTAGATGTCATTTCCGGTTCGGGAGAGTTCAAAGTCTTCTTTCTGAATATATAAACGAATCACAGAAAATAAAAATCTGAGGTGTTGCACTCACATGGCTTTCTCTACTCTTGTACTAACCATTCTTACGTACTCTTATTCCTATATCTTCTTCGTGTTAGTTGAGATAAACATTTGCACAAATTATCGCGTTGCTTATTTCCTTGTAGGTACAAGGGGAATAGTAGAATAGGCTTTGTGCGATAGTCAAATCTTTTAAAGCTTTGAGATTCCGTTCTCTTTGCACGGTTAACCTATAAGAAAATGAATAACGATCTTCCATTTGACAGAAGTATAAGTTCTCCAAAACTCACACAAATAACTACGCATATCTCCGAAATAGTTCAATCTACAAAAAAAAATTATCTGGACATAAATTGTGTATTTTAGCAAGTTCTACATTTTTTGTACAGTATGATTTGGTCTATCTCTTAGGGTTTACCAGTTATGCAAAAGTCGTCCAGAGTAAATACGACTACAGGGGCTTTAGCCAGAAAATTCAAGATATACATTTCATTTGTCACAAAAATATCTTAAACATATGCCACTTTAATAAAAAATCTTTAGAGCCATTTTCAAGAAAATAAAAATTTTCGAAAAATTTTCCATGTTAAGGGTAGTTTAGGGTGGAGAAATTTTCTTCAAAATCTTCGAGTCGGATCCTGGAAAGACGTTAAACTTAAATACCAACTTTGGTTTTTAACCGACTTTTCCTTTCCGAGTTATGCTGTCCACAGACTGACACACACACACATACACACACATATACCTTTTTCTAAAAAGGCTTTTTTTTATTGGGGGGGGGGGGGGCCTCAAAACATATTTCCGGTGAAATCTTGACATCGAATTTTTGGGTGGAATACAATACTTCCTCTACTTTAGTATATGTAGTAGATACTTCGATATTACGGTTTTGAGTATCTTAGGGCGGGGGCTTGAACCACATAGTACACCCCTGGTCCCACTCAAGATGGCTCTGAATGAGCAGAACTGCGCGTGACAAGTAAGGCCGCAGGTACAAGGTCAAAACGGTTACTAGTGAGAAGACAAAAATAAAACTTGCATACTACGCCTTAGCAATAATAGATTAACTTCCAAGTTCAAGGTATTGACTTAATATTACTAAAGCATTCAGTCTCGCCAAGACACGATGACCCATTTCTGCCAAATCGATATTTGGAAAGTAATGTCTTTCAGCCAAGCTGAGAGCATCTAAGCTGCTGATCTGTTAACAAGTGCAGCAGGAAACACTTGCCCAAGCACTTGCCCTAACAAAACAAAAGCAATATGCTTCCACTCTCACCAGTTTCCGGGCACATTATCGTGTTATATCAGTGACTGAGCAGGTGCACTTGTCCGGAAGGTGTGTGAACAAGCTTTAACATGCATTTGAAGCGTTTTAGTTCAATCAGCGGAAACAGCAATAGGATTGGCATGGGGGCGGTGCCGTAGTCGAGTGGTGAGACTGTGCCTCTCGTCTAGGAGGCCTTAAGGTTCGATCTCAGGGGACCACATGTTGGATTTGTAGTAGACAAAGTGGCGTCTGGGCGGATTTTCTCCGCCATTCACACCATCGTCACTTTTCCAGCCGTGTGGTATGCTGGTAGCATGACAAATGAACTGTAGTTTTTGAATTTTTTGGCTACAGCCCATGTAGTCCTGTTGGTTGACTTTTGCATAAATGGTTAAACCGTAAGAAATCGACCAAATCTTACTGTAGATCTAAAACACAGAATTCATTACACGACGGACTAACACGTAAGCGCCTGGGTTCAGAGGCTTGTCAAAAAGCAGATGCATATGTGACCAGATCAGAGAACCACAGCCAGAAGCCTGGTATGAGAATGAAAAACACATGAAATGAGAGCGAGATGGATAAAAGAAAAGGTGATGATGAAGCAGTTGGTGGAAGTAATGGTGGGGGGGGGGGGGGGGGGAAATGCAGCTTTGTCCACCACAAATCGCTCATGCGGAATCGAATCTTGGAGAGAGGCGAGCGGTCTGACTCGTCGCCTCACTTGTTTACTTCTTCGTCTTCTCTTCTTGGAGTCTCCTACTCCGTCCTCGACCCTCCACCTTGCTCTCGGTCGACCCACATCTCTTCTACCTTGTGGCTTGCAGTCCAATACCTGTTTCGGTAGTCGTTCCTTGTTCATTCTTCTTAGATGGTCCGACCAAGGCATTGTGTATTCCTTTATTTTGCCTATAATTTGGAACAGGTTTAATTCCTTCCTTATATCATCATTTCTATACCTATCCAATCTTGTATATCCTTTTATTTTTCTGAAAAACTTCATTTCCGCTGACTGTGTTCTGTCAATATCATTTTTCTTAAAGGTCCGCGCTTCACATCCATATAGTTTACTATGGGATATAAAATACAAAATTCATCTGGAATAAAATTAGTCATGCATTTACCATTTCCGAAATATTTTGTATAATACGATCATTTTTCAATGTTTTAAGCAGCACACTAGACTTTATGTCTCTCATAGTCTCATACAAACTTATATAGACACATTGCTAACATAATGACTAATGGATTTCTCGCAAACATCGCGATTATTAGGTAATTAAGTTATTGTAAGAATATTTTAAAACAGATATTAAATTAAGCCTCTAATGCAGGAATTGTATTGCTTCATATGCCATTCTTCTTCTAATTCCTAAGCTGCTTTAAATATTCCTGTCACAGAAATTTGATTTGGGTAGCCGTGATCGTTAAGGTAAGACGAAATGTACTGGCCATCCATTCAAAGCCAAAAGTCGAGAACTCGTATCCCAGCGACTGCAGTTAAATTACTCTATGGTAAAGGATGGGGAGTGCCCACTTAAAATAACTGGTGTACATTTCTTCCTCTTCTACATTGTCTATGCTAAATAGCCCATCCTTTCACGTTCCGAAAAACTAAAATCTCTGCTGCTTGTATTCTGTTTCGTTCCGTTGATTTTACTATCCACTTTCAACTTTCGTACAACAAAGAAGGATCAGCCGTTGTGTTATATAGTTTACTATTACATTTACGATATAAATTGCTGCAAATACTTCAATTTTATTAATAAATGTCAATATAACACGAAAACAACAAAACACCCTTAAAATGTTCTGAAATTTTGATCAAACACATTTGTTCCTGAATCGCACCACTGTGCACTAGGGTTAGATCCTAAGGGGTATATTACATATCAGATTTCTGGTGCAGTATTTGCTCCAGTCCAATCTACTAGTGCTTTTGATGCGATTTACACATGGCTAACAATTACCACCTAGAAATGGGGTCGAATCAATATTGGACGGCGCAGCTGGTTGGAGAAGCGGGCTGTCGTCTGAAGCGCTGTTAAAGTGGAGGGCATCACTTCAAATCCAACTCCGGACAAGTTTGAACCACTTTCCCTAACTCAAACATGAAAAGTTGATTATATACCATACTTGATATGCAATTCATCACCTTGCAAAATGCAACAAGAAGATTCTCCCACCGCAAACTGTCCTTTACATGGAATAATGTTCTTCTTTTTTTTTTTTTTTTTTTCTCCAAAACGATTTTGAGTGATTGCCACAAGTTTAAGGTATGTTCATGACAAATGGAACGTATATCTTGAATTTTCTCAGAGTAATGTATGAAGTCCTCTTTATTTTAATGACTTTTGTATGACTGGTAAGCGATAGACAAAATCTTACTGCACAAAAAATCTGTTTCTTTGTTTGTTTCTTTCTTTCCTTCTTTATTTCTTATATTTGTTTTTTCCTTCTCCCTCTCTTTCTATCTTTGTCCCTATCTTTCTGTTTGTCTTTCTTTACCCATTTCTTTCTTCCTTCTTTCTTTTTTTCTTTCTCTGCGTCTTTCTTTCTCTTTTTCCCTCTTCCTTTCTTTCTTTTCTTCTATCTTTCTTTCGTTCTTTCTCTCTTTCCTTCTTTCTTTTTATTTCCTTCCATCTTTCTTCCTTTTCATCCTCTCTTTTTTCTTTCTTTACTTCCTTTACTAAAATGACATCACAGGCAATGAATATTAGTGATACATACAGTGAAATTACTGGGAAAGGAAATTGGGGAAGGAAACTCCTAACCTATATTAAGGTATAACACCGAATTTGTCAATTATCACCCCTGAGTAAAACCTGAAAAATATCTCAGTTATGGGGAATGGATCAGGTGGGGTTTCAATCGCAAACCTCCTGTCCACGGGTTCGTATGCATGTCTGTAGACTTCTCGTTAAAGCAAGCAAACTATGTCAAATAAAATGTTTCCGAGATATTCTTTGTTATTGGTCTCAATTTTGTAACACTAGTGCTTTTTGCAAGTGTTTTCTTTTGGTGTCATAGGAACTACTCATTTCATTTAAAAATCTGTCACTTTTATCCTTTTATATCAATAAACAAGCGTGTAAAAGTGTAATGAAGATTTATCTATATTAACAAGAAGTGGAAATAAAAAAGCTTTTCTAACAATGATTACTAAAGAGTGAGCAGAAAAAAAATCATAGGAATGCAACACATCACGAAACTTTCTTTGTATAAGGTACCCACGTTAAATTTAATTCATTAACTGCTACACTGTTACCAATACTATCTACTGAAATGTCAGCAAGACGCCTTTCTATTTACAAAGCAGGAAAAAAATAAATAAAATTTAAAATACAAATAAACTGGTGTGTTACGACTTCCTCTATCTAACAGAATCTATTTTCACATTATTCATACAAAAGCTTGTTTTTCTGTTTCGTGTTACTCGTGATAAATGTTGGCAGAAAGTATTTCAATGTAGATTATATATAGCAGTTACACAAGGGAGCGCAGCAGATAGTCAACTGTTTTGCATATTCCGGTCTCGATAGCACGTATTACATACTCTTTGTAGAAACAGGAGACACAACAGTAACACTTGAAAGTGTATATGTTAAAATATTGGAAACTTCAAAACAAATGCGAGTTATTTCGGAAATGGCAGATGCTGCAAAAATAATTTCTACTTATTACACACAAATTGTGTGTTTTAACAAGCTCCACATTTCTTTTACAATAAGTTTATCTCGCTACGTCATATAGTTTCCCAGTTATTTAAAATGATACAGAATTCAAAGATAAAAAAACACACTGATGTGTTACAGTCATATGACTCTCTCTACTCACTTTTCTACAAAGTATCCTTGCAAAGACTTATTCTTCTATTTACTTCATGTTAATAAAAATAGACATCCACAGAAATGGTTTTATTATATATCTACTTGTAGGTACAATGGGAATAGGGAAATGCAGAAGGCTTACACTATTGTCAAATCTTTTGAATCTGGTCGCTATGTGATGGCTTTAAAATTCCGTTCTCTTTGCATATCCTCCTGAGAGGATAAAATGAACGACTTCCCATCTGAGAAAAGTATAAGTATTGGAAAATTCAAACAAACAACAAGGAATATATCGGAAATGATTCACCACATAAAAAGTATTTGACAAAATTGTGTTTTAACAAGATCTACATTTTTTGTGCAGTAAGACTTGTCTATTTCTTACGGTTTACCACTGATGCAAAAGTCATACAGAATGAAGAGTACCTCTAAGGACATTTCCAGACAATTCAAGATATACATTTCATTTGTCATTAAAATATTTTAAACACATGGTAATTTGACCCATATCGTTATTCATTTTTGAGAAAATCAAAATATTCGAAACGCTTTCCATGTAAAGAGTAATTTGAGATGAGGGAATTGGTTTGAAAATCTCCGTGTCGTATCCTTGGAAGACGCCGAATTGAAATACCAAGTTTAGTATTTATTTAATTACTTTTTTAGTTTTGAGTTATGTTGTTCAGACACACAGACCTTTTTCTAAAAATGTTTTTAATAGATTCAGGATGAGTCCATAAAAATCATTTCGGTGAAATCTGGGTATTGAATTTCCTCTACTTTCTGTAAGTGCCTAGTAGAAAAAGGAAAGAATTACACTCACATGCCTTTCTCTACCCATTATTCTTAAATGCTTATTTGTCTGTCCACTGCTTGTTAAACTAGACAAACTTTGCAGAAAGAGCTTCATTACACATATCGTTATGTGTAGGTACAAGGAGTGTACAGGAAATGAAGTGATAGTCAAATATTTAAAATTATTTTCTTAAGCATTTGAGATAAACTGTGCGTTTTGGTGAAATTTGCATTTTTTGTGTATGTCTTATGGTTACGCAACATTTTTCTGGTAAAATTTCAATGTCGAATGCCTGGGTAAATTACGATATGCTTTGTGCACGAGCAGAAAAGGTACAAACGACATGCCGTTTCTTTGTTAGGGACTACAAATGCAGTTACATGGGATGGGATCTACTGTCAAAATAACCCTAATAAATCTGTGGCCAGTAAAGAATGGTAACTTTCATCACTTCTTTCAAGCGGTATATCCTTTGAACTTTTTCTAAATTTTGCAGCAACTATAGCTCTTCTACTTACCACTGGAAGCGGTAGAGAAAGCAAATTTAAAGAGATCGCGACTAAGCACATATGGGATTACGAAAGTCAAGTTAGGCCCAAAATGATAAGACATATCAAGGCAGTTCCAACGCTAGTATCTTACTGGAGGATTAGCTCAAAGCAAGCTTATCACGATAAGAGGAGCACAACAAAGCAACGTTAAGCATGGGAAAGGCAGATTTAACTGACTTTGTGACTGCGTGATTCATTTAACTCACTTTGTGACTGCGTGATTCCCATAATCAGGCGCGTGTTGTATTTCAGGGAACAGATTTCAAGATTTGGGGGACAAACTGTAGGCTTCAATTCAGAACTTCTAGGCACTTATACAAAAATTGATAATTTAATTACAAATGTTTATACGAAAAATATTACAAATCTGATACGTTACACTCACATGACTTTCTTTATTCACTCTTGTACAAACTACATATTGTTAGAAATGCCAGTTCCTCTATCTACTTCATAGACATTTGCAGAAATTGTTCTATTACACCTTTCCTTGTAGGTACAATGGGAATAGGAGAATACAATAGTCTTAAGTGACAATCAATTACTTTAAGAGCTAGTCGGTTTGTGACGGCTTTGAAATTCCGTTCCCTTTGCATCACCAAAGAGGAAATAACGAATAATAATTTCCCACTTGAAAATATAAGCCAATAGCAAGGAATATCTTAGAAAACGTTGAAAAAAATTAAAATAAAATAAAACATAAGGAATAGATTATGTCTTTGACGAGGTCAAAAATTTTATATAGGCAAGACCTTGTGTATTTGTTATGATTTGTCAGTTAGGCAAAACTCATCCAGAATCAAGAGGGCTTCAAGGTTGTACCCAAAACATTCAAGATATACATTTCATTTGGCATGAAAATGTCTTAAATATATGCGTTTTTAATGAAAATCGTCAGAGCTATTTTTGAGAAAATCAATATTTTTTAGGGAAAAAAATCCATGTACAAGATAATTTGAAATGGGGGGATTTTTTAACATTTCTTTATGTTCGAGTCGCAGCAATGCATACATATTTTGTATTTAACTGTTTTTTTTTTTGGGGGGGGGGGTTCTGCTGTTCACAGACTGACATAGTTACACACAGGGAGACCATTTCATAAACCTGCTTATTTGGGATTCCAAGAGTTCCGTATTTCGGGTGAAATCTCGATATCGAATTGTTGGGTGGAACACAAATTTTCTCTACTTACTGTATGTAATAGTGAAAGTAAAAATCTGGTGCTGCATTCCCATCAGGTACATCCGCAAGCTAGTGCCCTCGTGCCAAGGAACTAAACAACTAAAACAAAACAAAAATGCATATTTTAAAACAAATGTGTCATGCGCATCACTGCAATATTCCGCAGTGATGAAATGACAAGCATAGTCGCAGGTAGCACCCAAGAGAAGCAATGCAACATTACTATTCTATGGATCATCTTTAACAGGCGCAGAGTAAGGACTTCCATTTCGGGTGTCCAGCACTTATCTGTACTAATTGAGACACGATTCGACTGGTAGCACGTGAGAGTGGAGCTGCCAACATTACCTTTAAAAATTTTGATAAATTAATATCACTTTCTCTGCTCACTTTTCTATAAAGCAGACCTTACAAAATCTTAATATTACACCCAGTTCTTTTAATCCAAATATAAACTTTCAATTCACGTTTTTCAAATTCGGTTACAGGATACGCTAGGTAACGTGATAGTCACCATCTTTAACAAATGACTTCCCAGTTGAGAAAAGTAAAAGTATTTCAAAATTCAAACAATTAACAATGAATATCTTGGAAATAGTTAACTCTACAAAAAGTATATTATGTAAGTTGTGTACTTTAACCAGATCTACGGTTCACACACACATACACACACACGCGCGCGCGCGTAGACATTTGTCTAAAAGTTATTATCATTGTTATTATTCAGGGAGCTTCAAAACGTGTATTTCCGATGAAATATCCGTGGAGTGCAACACTTCCTCTAGGTATAGGTAACCGAGCCAGATGGTTCCGTGGTAATGATGCCCGCAATCGGAGGTCTCAGGTTCGATTCCTGTCGACCGCATACTTTTATCTCAGGTTTTCCGTAGTTTTCTCTGGTAGGTAGGCGAATACTAGGCTGATTCCCTGTCCAGCACGATTTCCTTTTCATCTTTCAGATGTGCTTTTAGGTTTCGTGGGGTATGGCGGTGACGACAGATGGCGCGGATGCTTGTTTAAAGGAAAGAGTGGACACTAGAGGGCTGCTTAATCGACTGGTGGTTCATCGCCGCCCCTTCTAGGCAGCTCCAACTTGCAACGGTTAGGGACTTTCGCCAGAAAATTCAAAATATACATATCATTTGCCATAAAAATGTCTTAAACATACGGCATTTTAATAAAAATCGTTAGCCATTTTTGAGAAAATCTAAATTTTCGAAAAATTATCCATGTAAAGGGTAGTTTAAGTTAGAGTAATTTTCTTCAAAATCTTCGTGTCGCAAATTTGAAATATGTTAAACTTAAATATCAACTCTGGTTTTAAACCGACTTTTCGTTTTTGAGTATATTCACATACACACACGCGCGCATGCGCACGCTTATCTTTTTCTAAAAATGCTTTTTTTATTATTCAGGGGAATAATATTTTCGGTGAAATTTCGACAACGGATTTTTGGGTGGAATACAATACAATACAATACAATAATAAAAACATTTGTTTAATGAAACAATGCGATATATGTTATTTGTTTGTGAGGTATTTTGTGTGCCTCTGTCTGCACCATTTCCCCGGCGACTCTCTGTGCCCTCGCACGTTGGAGAGAGCCTGTGAATGGGTCCATGACCCTCAATGTCTACAAGACGGGCCCTTTTTGAAATTTTCCACCTGAGTAGAAAAGTAACTATAGTTTAGAACTGTAAAACTACCGCAGGCTACCGTAGACTATAACTGTGTGTAGACTACGGTAGTTTTCCTAGTAGAATTGGTCAGTTAAGAACCTACCCTTATTACCAGTACGTTAGGTTACCTATCGGGCGATACCTCATATCGGTCGTGGTGTTTTAGTCATGTTTTACTAGATTCCTCTAGAAACCGGAAGCGTTTAACTTTTTTTTATCTTTTTTTTTTTATTTTTTATTATTATTATTATTTTTTTTAAACCTGCGTTTCGCCCTGTGGGTATATCGCAGGATATTTAATCTCAGAAATACCGGGTATATATCAATCTAATGTCTTGAACATTTAATTTATAAACTGAATCGTACATTGTGATGAACGCACTTTTCGTAGCACTATGTTGGGATTCTGGTCTGTTCCTGACTTGCAGTTTACAGTGAAGTAAGAGGTATATGGCTGATAGGTTGTCATCTAAGCATGGGCACTTCGGTGAGGTTGCTTTTCCAATTCTGTGTAAATGTTCCATGGCTTGTAAGAAATTTGAGTATGAACGTCTCAAAGACTGTTTCTTGCTTGGTATAGACTGGGGAAGAAGAGTTTTGTGTGGTGGCCATTGCGTTCCAGGGAGAAACTTTGAACCTGCGCGAAACAGAGAGGGTATATAAAAAGCCGCTTAATCTACGGAACATGTGTGTTCAAAAACAGTTGGAAGCCCCTCTAAGTACATATAGGTAGCACATTTCAGATCGAAGACTTATAGCGATCATGAGTGGGTAATGCCATTTTGAACCGAACAGTACAATTTTTATTTGGATCACGGTAGGCAAACTCATGATCAGTTTTTGGTGTTTGAATTTCTCATTAAATAACTTAATTCGTTGTATTTTGTATTATGTTTCTTTCCCTACCAATTCTAACGGTAGGATTTGAAGCTTTCACTACGATCATTATTAATAAGAGCTTCTCGGGTTACCATTAGTTCCCTGAAGAAGGTCAGAGTTAAGATGACCGAAAGCTCGAGTAACTTTATCGACATCGCATGGCTAGTAACCCGAGCTCTTATTGATCCTACTATTTACTACGTCATTTATTTACTGTACTAAAACTACGGTTCGGTAGTTTTGGTAAATCTCATGTTTGATACGTAGCTCTCAGAAAAGTTGTGGGGAGAGGGGATGCGCCTTAGCCTTTGGGGGCGATGGGCACCCCTGTACCCCTACTGTTATGTTTATGCTATGTTAAGATAAATTTTGAATAGTTTCTGTAGACTGTGCTGTCACAGCACGAAACTGTAGCCATGTTCGACGAGGCACCAATATTTTCGGAATACATTATTGCTACGCACGTGCTAGTAATACAGTCGGTCAAGGCCATTCTTCCCCACGTTTCTGATGATGAAGTAGCCCTAAATGAGTGTTTCCAGTGCGCATGAGGAAATCGCACAATTATCATCACAAAGCCTAAATGATAATAGAACTTCCGTGATTAATGCCTATATGTTTGAGATGACTGTGTGGAATAATCATAGAAAAGTTGGCAATGTTTTAAACTATTGTAAAATACCAGAACTCTGAAATGTTTTAGTTTGAATTGCGACTATCAGTGCTGGCAAGCATATAAGCATTCTAAATAATGTACGAGTGTTACAGTTATGTTGTAGGTATGTTTATTATTTATATTATGTAACTGGTGTGGTAAAAGTTACCTGCCCTGACTAAAGCAGGCCAATGACAGTGCCAACTTAAGGGACCGAGTGAAATCCGCTAGTTTTGGCGATATTTTAACTCGACTACGCTTTGAGGTTGTACTTGCATATGGATAGCGGTGTTCGGTCTCCTTTTGAAAACATATAAGCAAAGACGTATTTAATTGGGAGGGGGGGGGGGGTGGTGGCGCAATCCGGACCGCCAGAAGTATTCTTTCATCTTCTATAAGAGAAGTGAACCACAGTAATAGTCTATGGAAATAAGTTAGTTTTAGGTACATATTGTAACAAGTACGGCGAAATGCGAAGTCCATTTACTTTTCTAACCCTTTATTTCCTCTAAATCTTACTACAAATGCACAATTTCCTTCTCGTTCCTAACACAGTTTATGGTCTTCTCTACTATTGCAATTCACAACTGTTCTTCCGATAATCTTTCTCCAGTTTCACTGTCTCATCTTTACTATTACGATACAACACCTCGACGACACACACATGCTCGCTGACAGGCTGGCCGATTCACTCTTGTAACTAAAATTAACTGCACACGACGACTTAAACAACTATCATTCACTCAACTCTAAAAACTGACACCAACCAACTCTAAAACTGACTGCCCTATTTATACTGGAGTCGGCGTGACGTAACCTCCTCCGAGTTCTATCCACTGCACGTGTGCATGACTCAGCAAAGAAGTAGCCAGAAGTGTCTAGTGTTAATACTGTTCGATCACACTCACACAGTCGTTAGTTGTCCTGTAGCCCCGACCTCCTTCACGCTTCGCCGTCATTATTACGGTCAAGCATACACACACACAACCGCTCACCCGGCTTCCTCTTGCCCGTATGTTGTTGAACGACCCAATGCCATATTTTCTTTTCTAGTCGTTGCTAAACAATGCGTTGACGGCGGTTTAGAGCTACTTTAAGGCAGCGAATAGAGATGCTCTTTGCTCTTACTCTTAAAATTAAATATTTTGAAAGATTTAGGAGTTGTGGGCAAGATCGGTCCTTCGTCTATGAACATTCATATTGCTACATATTTATTCTTTGTGTTACCGATGTATATAGCATTACTAAACTGGTTTGCTTAAGGCCAAGATCTTTTAGACTGGCAAACATGTATTTCAACAAATAGCATATTTTACGCATAGGGTTTAACAATTTCATAATACTAGATGGATCTGTGATAAATAAGGCTCAAATTTTTACGTGCTAAAAACTTGGGAAATATTTATTTTTCAAAATTATTTGCCTAAACAAATAAAACATTTTTTAAGACCTGAATAGCTGAACTAATATAAATGTACGTGATACTCACCAGGTATTATTCTGCAGAGTAGAGTTATACACTATACGACCACATGATTCCTCTAATTTTCCATCCTGAAAAATTGACGATTTTCATGCAAATTATTGCCGCACGTCACAAGAAGTAAGTCCAGCATAATTAGAACATGGAATGTCAATCATACTCACATCAATAATTTATTTATGTTGCCCATTCAACACATTTTAAATTTTACACTTCATATCAAACACATCACAATGGAGAAATTCCCCGATCTTATCTGGCAGGCTCATGTAGCTTGAGAAAGCAGGATGTTTATATTTTCATCCAACTGAAGGATTACTATAGATGACATTAGTTATTCAAATAATAACAAATTGCGACATCTGGCCTGTATAATTGAGTATTAAAGAAATGGATGGTGACCTGTTAAAAATAATTCTGCTGCTGATTTTATGTGATTTCATATAAATATGTGAACATTATTTTAAAAAGGTAAGAAAAGATGCATTTTTATGTGCAATAAAACTTAAAACATTTAGTTCGGTGTGAATATCCACAACACTAAGTTCAGTTTCAAGTTCATATTAGAACGCGAACTAAACATGTATTTACCCAAAAATCCGAGCCCTAGTGATAAAATTACACGTTATGAACTTGTGTCGAGTTGAGTGTAACTGAAGAAAAACGAGAAAAATAAGCACTGAATTTCATACCTACTTATGTTTTTGTTTTAAATAAGCCTACCATAGTTTTTAAAAGGGCCATTGAATTAAAAAATCACATGTATTGAAAACAAAATTTCATAAAAGTCAATTTTAATGTCTTCCTTATTATCACCGGCCCATCCAATGGGTTGAACACCGTTCCCCGGAAATGGATTTCTGGATAGTGCTTGCATTTAACTGAGGTTAAATTGTAAAAGGAATGGTGCATATGAAAAATGCGAAAGTGTGAAAGTTTCATGTTTTTATGATGAGTTTTCACCCTAAACATTTATTCAGATCAAGGAGATTAGATCAGAAAGGGGAAAGAATGACTGCGATTCCCGCAACCATATTTCTTTACGAATTCCGGGTGCGATTGTTCACGCCTTTGCAATTATCCATGTTTACGTCGGCTTATCATACCAACGCAAATGGAGAGAAAAAAAAAAAAAAAAAAAAAAAAAAAAAAAAACACTTCTGTTTCGGTGCGAGATGTCGCGAGGCAAAAGATCGATACGAACTGTTTGCGTCATAGCTCTTGTCAAGTTTCAATATCTGATGTGCTGCTGTTATCTGTCGCCGTTTCCGTGTAGTAGGTACTTACGTTGACGGAATGAGTGCGGTCTGCAGCAATGCGAGACTGTAAAACAGCCTGAAAAGGTCTATCACAATCGTAGCCGAAACAAATTCACTCTTAATTATGTATTTGGCGCGCCACACATTTTAACATGTACAGAATCTGTAGAGAAAGTATTGCATTCCACCCACAAGTTCAGTAAACATAGATTTCACCGGAAATACGTTTTAAGGCCCCCTGAATAAGAAAAATTAGAGAAAGACCAGTGTGTGCAAGTCTTTGAACAGCATAAGCTAAAAACGAAAAGTCCGATAACATACTAAACTCGGTATCCATGTTCAGCATCTTCCAAAGATGTGATATAAAGATTTTCAAGAAAATCACTCGACCCTAAAATATATTTTACATGAAAGATTTTTCTAAATGTTCAATTTTCTCAAAAATGGCTATTATGATTTTGATTAAAACACACGTTAATAAGTTAAACACCTTGAATTTTATAGTAAACAGTTCTTGTCCTCTTCGTTTAGAAGCAATTTTGGACAATTTTACTGGCATACCATAGATGCTCTATGCTCCTTGTACAGGAGACTGATGAGCCGTATCACCAAGTATTTAACCTGGGCCCTACCCATCCAAAGCCATAGGCAAGATAGAGCGCCCCTGCCAGGATGTTTAGCTGTGTTCATTGAACATTAAAATGTTGATATAATTAAAACTGCTCAAAGATATGTGGGTGTACTATAGCCAAATAGATGTACTTCTAGTAAAAAAAAAAAATATAATGGTGGAGTTAGTAATTTCTTAATAATCTCTCTTTAAAGAGAAAGTTGGTCTGGGTGGCTCAATTGGTTAGACGCTGGCCTACTGATCCCAAGGTCGTGGGTTCAAATCCGGGCCCGACTAATAGTTTTTAAGTGTGCTTAAAAATGACAGCTCCATATCAGTAGATTTACTAGCATGTAAAAGAACTCCTGTGGGACAAAATTCGGGCACACCAGCAACGCTGATGTGAACCTGGCAATTGACAGCATTGTTAAACAACAAAATAATTTTAATTTATGAACAAGAAGTAGACAGGAGAATAAGCCTATGTATCAACAATTTAGAGTGAGTAGAGTGTGTCATTTGAATGCAATAAATCAGACTCCCCCCCCAACCTCCTTAATCATGTAAAGATAGGAATTGAGGAATTTAAAAGCTATTACATAGCAATCTGCTTTTTAAAGATTTGGCTATAGCTATTGTTTCCCTTTGTACCTACAATTACATGTATAATAAATGCTTTTCTGTAAATGTTTATCTGATTAACAATAACATTTATTGTAAAAATATTTTATAGAATATTTGGTAGAGAAAGTGATGTGAATCTAACTCATCAGGTTTCTTTCTTTCTAAGGCAAGAGTTTGTTAACTGTTTGTTTATGAACAAATAAAAATTTGAATGCTGTTTCTGCATGTTGTAAGTCTGTAATTAAGTCGTCAATAATACTAATAATAATAGCAATGATGATGATGATGATGATGATGATGATAATGATGATGATGATGATGATAATAATAATAATAATAATAATAATAATAATAATAATAATAATAATAATAATAATAATAATAATAATAATAATAATAATAATAATAATAATAATAATAATAAAAAAATGTAATTAAGTTAACAGTGAGATTACCATCTTAAAATCCTAAGAGGAAATTCTTCAATATAAGAATTTGCATATCATCCTTGGGCAGACCAGAGATTTAAGAAAATATTTAGCAAACATAACATCATTCTAACATTACAAAATTTACTCTGCACATCCTTAAAACAGAGTATCCCACACTGAGAGTTCAGGTATTTTTTAGATAAATTGTGTAGACTGTGACCAAATTTACTTAGACAAGACTGAAAGAAATTTGAAAACTAGATTAAAAAAATACATCCAATGCATAAATACAAATAGATTAAAAAATCAGCTATAGCAGCACATTTTTGGAACTACCACTAAGAAATTATTCACAAAGTCAAACTTCTAAGGACAGCAAGATACCCAGCTAAGCTCTCAGTTTGGGGTAACATCCACAAGGACAGAATTATGAATTTTGATTTCCAGTCAAAGCTTAGCTTAGTAGGTTCATATCAACACCATCAGAAAGCTCCACCATCAATAATATACCCGACCACACAACATCTGCTTCTATCAGTCAAGTAAGTTTTTAGCTGAAGATGGAAGCAATTATTCCTAATTTTCTGAAGTATGTGAGCTACAGTGTAATTAAAACTTTGCATACTTTCAAATTATTCCTAAGCAAAAATAATCACAAACATTATATGGGTAAAAGAATAATTTTTTATGGATGTATGAGATCCAAATGTAATCAAACATGGTGAAGCAATTCACAGAATAGATTTAATGAAAGGTGGAGACCACTTGAACATTCTTAATGCCTCACTCACCTGTTTCTTAGGAAGAATATGTACTGTGACTGTGCCTCTTGACGACTGTATCAACTCTCAGTTGTTTGATTGCTCAAAGTCTAGAGCATCCCCTAGTGGCCTGTTGTTGAACCTAAATAAGGTGTCATCCACTGCTGACAAGTCTAAGTTCATTATCTGGTTTTCAAATTTCCTTATATATATATCTTCTCCCATGTTTTAAGTTCTTTCAGTTTTCAGGCTGGTTTCAGTAGCATTATGTTGGCTCCTATTTCATAGTTTTGAGTCCAGAAGTGTGCAGCAACAGCCAATTTTTTGATCTGTTTGAATTTGATGCAATGCAGTATTCTTTTTAGCTTTCCCTAGGTAAACCTTCTTACAAATTTTTATATTAGATCCGTTTTTTCTTCTTTATTTTCATTAAATGTGGATATACACATGGGAATTCATCGCTGGTAGAGGAAGTTATATGAATAGATCACATTACTTTTTTTTTAAAAATAAAATAAATATTAAAAAAATACAGAATGAATATCCGGGTTTGAGGGCCGTGGTCTAGTGGAAATTCTTCTTCCAGATATTTCATTCGAAGCTGCGTCGAACATCATCAGTGGTGTGACCGTAGTACTCTGCTACTCTCGGCGAACTGTTCGGAGCCATTTGGTTTCACAGGTTTTATACACTTAGCATTTGTGGGCGTATGACGGTTGGTCTGGTCTTTGTTTATTGGCTTGGCTGCTGCCTGAGCTGGTTTAAAGTGGGGGCTGCTTCCATTGTTGTCGAAGGGCTGGCATTTATTGTAGCTGAAGCTGGCATATGATTTTGAATTTGCCTCCAGTCAGGTTTTTTGTGTGCTTTGTATAATGCTGGAATAAATATTTGTATGCTATACTTTTTTGAACACATTACTGCTTCTGAGGAAGAATGATGGATGTAAATTTCTGGTTTGCAGCATTGTCCCATAGTTTTAAAGGATGACTGGAGTGAACAATGGAAGGTTCGAGTCTTCTTGGCAGATACTTGCACAAGCAATCATACTGACCTTATAAACATCAAACTATTTTTATTTGTCGTCTGATAAAACTAGGTGCCATTAAGCTATACACAAAACGTTTTCTTTTACATAGATACATGGAAAGTAGCTATTTACATTATTATTTAACATACAATATAAAAATCTTACACTAAGTTGGTAGTAGGTGAAGGCTTTGAGAACATTTATATTATCTGTACAGGGAAATTATTTTCCTTGTATCTATTTAAAAATACAAGGGCTGTTTATGAGTAATATAAAACCAATTTCAGTCACAACTGAGTGTATGGAAATGAAAAGAAATTGGTGATTTCTACCCACCTGTTGTTCAAGTGACTTCATATTTTAGTTTAGGGGGAATTATTATCAGACTCTAAACTATTATCTTTCCAACTATCACGTTTCTAGCTTCAACATCATGTTAAACTTACAAACTTCTCAACAGGTGCTATAAAACAAAATTTATCTTTGAACTTAATACATACAATAAAGTAATTACCTCTCAGTTAATGTTTTAAGTTATCTATATACATCAAGTTTAAAGTTCTATAATTAACAATTATCTAACACAGGAAAGAATGTAGTACAAGCAATCCCAAAGATAATAATGTTTAAACCAACAAGAGATGCCTCCAGGCCTGAACATTCAAAAACACATGTAACCTGATTCAGTACACCAATTTCAGGAGATAGTGTTCAGAAGGTACAGCTGTTTCACAAAATTTAAATACTAGCATTAAGTAAGTCTACACAATTGATGAGAATCTTATCAGAGCCTGGGAACAGAAACCTGACTTGGTCAACTTTTAACTTTAAATGCTCTTTGTAATCATAAGCTTGAAAAACAAACTCACAATAACAAACAGCTGATAACACCATAAAACAACAAATTTTATTACAAAATACACTAAAATGCAGTTTTTGCAAGAAGAATCAGAAATCGTTAATGACGAGAATTTAACCCTTTTGTTGCTAATAATGTGTATACATGTTATGTGTATTGTGGTAAGAAACAAAGGTATAACTCCTGGACAAAAACTTTTGAAGGCGATTTTAACACATTGTACGCTTGTGCCATCTGTTATGGAAAGAATGAAGTGTCTGTGAGGACTATATCTGCCATGTGCTGCTCCCTTGAATGAAATATTTGAACATCTGTGCAATGTTGCTATAAGCGATGCAAGCTTCGTATCATGTGACGCAGGAAATTACCAGATTTCAAGGGTGCATCAAAAGGCAGCCTCAAGCAGAGTGATACGTGCTTTAGGTAATGGTGAATTATTAGACATTTTTAATGAATTACTGTCCGATTTTTCAGATTTGATTGACAGTGAAAACGATTATGATTGTGCAGTTTATCATTTTGTAAATTTAAAAATTTGAGTATGTGAGTCTCTTTCGATTATCTACAAAACTTTGCTGAGTGTTTTATAATATATACTTTAATTTTAAGCACCGTCATATGGAATTTCTTGTCCTCAACAATTTTTATGACGAGATCTTTGTCCACTGATACTTTGCTCTTAAGTTTTTGCCTATGTTTTTTTATTCCTCTAATGATTCAATTCTGCTTCACATAACGTTTTTAAAGTTTTGGCACGGCCTCTACAAAAGATAAAAACTAGTTGGAGCATAAAGATTGCAGATACCATTATCATGGAGTTAATAAACAGAAATCCTAAAAATATTGGCACTGTGAGAAGCAGGGAGCTTGCAGTTGCTCCTGCATCACCGATACAAAAGGAGCAATCAATCCTAAAAGTAATGATACACACAGATGAAAGTGAGTGTTGTGAAGTAGCCATTCAAAAAGTAATCAGGAATATTAAGAGGAAAGCACAGAAACATGCAAATGCATAACCTCGTTTGTTTACCAGGAAGAAATAGGTCCTGTTATGGAAGAGGAAGTACAAATGAACTTACCACAGAAAAATACAATCCTCCCAAATGTTATAGGTATCAAAACAAAGGCATACCCCACTTTTCCATGCACTTTAATTGATGTGGAGATATGACCTCCTTACAACAACACACTCACTAACAATAGGTCTCTATTACATTACTACAGCTCTGAAAGTCCAAGCAAGTTTATCACAATTTGTACGGACAAAATGTTAAAACATCGAGAAAGGAGTACAATATATTTTGCCGATGGTGCCTTCAAAATGTGATTAGTTTCTTCATGGTAGAAATTATTCATTAAGTTGTAAACTAAAACTTAAGAAGCTTGTAAAACAAACCTGATGCAATGAACAACCAAAAAACAGCACACAATAATTAATTTTAATGTATGCCATTTATTATAAACATAAAATATTTATTCCGTAGAATATTCAACTTGGTTAGCCTGCATTATGTTGGCTGAAACAATGATTCTCAAGGCTCATAATCATCTTTCCACATTGCTATAATTAAGCAACCCAGTTTCTGTTCCCAGCACTTTTTGAACCATTCGTGTTCTGTTTCTCCTTCTCATTTTATTGTGCAGTAGCCTAAGTCTTTTCTGTATTGTATCTTTAAATATTTTAGCTTTAGATTTCCCTGCAACCAAAGTTTTTGAACCGACACCTCAACAACTCCCATTAACTAGAATCAGCATCTGGTTTCAGCTGTTATTGAATATTCAGATCTGAAGGCATCCACTTTAAGGAGGGAATAACAAGTCCAGGCATTTAAAAATATACATTATTAGTCAGTAAGCTACTGATATGGTATCAAAAATATTTGAAAACATATGTGATTACAACACATTTGGGGATATGAAAACATCTCTGTCAAATAACGGCCGAGTTCATTCTGCCTTCTAGGCGTTAAAATGCACCTACATTACTCCTTATTACTATATCTCATATCACAAGCACATACATTTAAAACTGTGTTCTCTTTGACACAGATATTTGCACATTATATATGTCTCAAAATAACTATTCATTTAGTAAACTAAAAGCGTTAAAATATGTATAATTTTACTTTGAACTATTTTAACTAATTTTGATTCTGCAGTAGTCATCGATAACTTGCAATTCATTGTATCAAAGCAGTGCAACGTAATCTTACAACAAATTAAAATACATTTAATAATAACTTGTTCGAAAATTAGTACTGCATAAACTCTTTAACAGCAAGGTTTTAAAATTAACGTATTACAAAATATATCAACAAAAAGTGATGCAAAGGTTTGATATTATACATAGACCATTACAGATGTAACGAAGTACTGCAGTCAAGGTGAATAAACAACCGATAAAAAGATAATGGGGGAACAACACCTCCTGTATATGTACCCTTAAACTAGTAGAGATTTCGCTTTCTTTTCAAGATTTCTCAAGAGCACTTCTTGTATTAATAACAAACTGTTTTTAAAACCACTTTCTCATAAATATTTTTATAACGTTATTACTGCATATCTTTGGAGCTTTTGATTAAAAAAAAAGCTTGCCCCATCTTGCACCATGTGCACATCAACTTCATTATACTTACATTATTCTCATAAAGTAAAAATACTTTTAAAAATGCCCACGCATACGGAGCATGATAACCAACACCCCCCCCCATAACTTGCTTATGAAAAATTGATATGCATCTTATTAACAATGTCAGTAGATCCCCTATAGCACTTGGAATACTTCCTCCCTGGCAGAAATTAAATATCACAATATTGTTCTCACCCACTGCATAGTTTTACAAGCACCATTCTTGAAATCTCGTCACCACACACTCTTCAGTTACCATTATTATTGTTATTATTTTGACCTGTTGGATTGCCCAGATTGTCAATTTCTCTCTGAGCACGAGAGATTTTAACTTTGTCTCTTGGTGTTCCGTCCTCACCTGTTTCCATGGCAAACATTTTCATTTTTTCTTTGAAACTCAGTTTTTCTGGTAGAGGGCCAGAGCGTGTTGACATTAGTTTCTGGTGCTGCTGAGCTGCAAGTAGCCGAGCCCGTGGATCTCTGAGGAATACAGATTTATATTAGAAAACAGAAACATCAACTTTTCAAAATATATATTACATACATCATGACTAGATTAAGTTTAGCCCCTTCTAAGAACAGAAGTGAGATATTTTGTAAAGTTCTAGTCATGTTTGGTAGAGTTATAAGCTAAAGTTGTTTGACAATTTCCTAGTATACCATGTGAACCAGTTGTCCCTAATTACTTTTTAATGTATACATCCTGATAAGCAGCAGAGGTGCCGTAGGTCTGTCTTTAATCCTCCTCCAATTATATATTTACACAAACAAAGGAACGACAATACCAAATAAGGACCATTCAGAGAAAGTTAAGACATAAGCATAGAAGTTTGTTTTATGTATCTTAATGCATGCATTCATATTGGCTGATGTTGATATAAACTTGGTCACAAACTCATAATATAAACACAGAAGTTTGAAGCTACAAGCTGTCATGTTTATGTTATGCCGAGCATAAGAAACTAGCCAATTAAAGAGCAACTTTCCATCCATGTCCACTATGTGATCATTCTACCATATCACATCAGATTTTCCATCACCTTTGTTGACTCGTTAACTGCCTTTCTGTGTGAGATCACAGACCAGAAATCTTTGAAAATCCCTGCAAAACAAATTATGATGGTATGTAGTCTTTAACTCTTGCTCATTTTGATATAAAGGGTTGTTATATGGTAACTCTCTCTTGCAGCTTTTTTCTCCTTCGCTTTCCCTCGCTATCTAGCAGGACTTCAGATTGCCAATTCCACCTCGAAGGAGCAATGGCACCATATCTTGTTGTTATTGCTGTGTCCTGTTCCAGAGCCTCAGTCGCAGAGGGCCAGAACAATGGAAGAATATCATTTACAAATTTTACTTTAAACATGAATCTTGCTCTTTGTATGCATAGGGAATCTGCTGAAAGGTTTCCAAATGTACCACCTGTGACTGTGAATAAATTTGAAGCTTTGGTTTCAGTGTTAGACAAGGAACATTCTATGAGAAGATAGCTTGAACAAAAAATGAGCTAGATGAAATCAGTGCCAGTTTAGATTATCATCTCAAAAATTGCTAGACAAGTTAGTGGGAACATTCACAATAGTCAATATAGGCTTTCAGGAAACCCTGTGCTATTGCATGAGACACCTCACTATGGTCTGAAAATGGGAGTGTGGTATGCTACAGGAATCTTTTTCTTTCCCAGTACTTTAAAAGTAGCTCCGAGGATATTGTTTTGAGAATACTGCTGTTATTCACGTGAACTGCAAAATACTTTGAATGTGTTTAATAAAGATGAGGTGCTCCCAGCAGTGGCAACAATTCTGAGACAAGTGTATCAACTCCCAAGAAGATTACTTCAAGGACGAAAGTGTATAATAGGCAAATGAACGTGTTAAGTATAATGTACTATTTCGATCCTTTAATGAGATTAGACCAGAGGGATCTAACTCTAGGATGTAGATCATGTTGGATATAGAAGAATCCAATTGATCGCTTGGGTTTTCATCAGTTGTGAGAAAGCTATTACCCAATTTTTTTCCATCACTTACATGTGATGGTCATATTTTTGCAGCACTTGTTGACGGCATCTGTTTGTCGTTGGTGACTAACACTGAGTGTTGTTGTGAAGTGTTCATCAGTAAAACAATGCCTTAGTTTTATTTTACAGGGCAAATTACTAACATCAAAACATTTAAAATACTTCCTCATTTTACATATAAAAGTTCCAATATCAATTACTATTGCTAACGTAATTTTCTTCTTTAACTTCCCTGTTCTACCACTATCGTGGTGTAAGGGTTCACTTCGGATTCCGAGACTCACATTTGTTGAAAATCAGCTCAAAATGGTACATATAAGTGAAGCTCCTGTTACACTGCACATTTATTCATATCATCCCTATTTATCAATTATGTCTTGTGTTTACTGTAAAAGAAGGTTGGTAGTATTTCATCTGTTAATTTAATTAGTGAATAAGCTTATATTGGTACTCAAAGTGACTGGATAAGGCTTGTTGCACTTGGATGATTGGCTGTCCATTGTCTTTTTCTTGCTTTAAGAACATTTCCCCCTTTACCTGATTACCCTTCCCTTATGTAGGACTTACAAGCCAGTGCCTAGGCTCAGATGCCTGTCCAGGAGCAGAACCTATGGACCAGACAGAGTGAAGACCTGGAAGCGAGTGATCAGCCAAGCACCAGGTATGGGAGTGAGAAAGAGGATGATATGAAATGCAGGTGAAATCAATGATTGGAAAGGTGATAATGGAGCAACTGGTGGAATGAGTGGCGGGGAAAACCAGAGAAAATCTGCCCTGAAGCTACTTCGTCCACCACGAATACCACATGCAGGTCCCTGGGATTGAACCCAGGCCACCTAGGTGGTAGGTGAACCCACTAACCACTTGGCCACGGCACCGCCCTGCTTTAAGAACATAACATTTATAACTATTTACCAAGTGCTTGCTTTCATTACTCTATACTTCATATAAGATTTATGCATGTTGCACCAACTTAACACTGCTTGCACAATATTATCATTTGTTTCTTCAGCATACATGTCCAACAATAAGGGGATAGAACTGTTACCACATGGGTGCAACTAGGTATATTTTTTCCCTTGAATGCTTATAGGTACAAAGGAAAAGCAAACATGAACTAGCTTGAAGAAAGAATGAACAGTTAAAGAATCTAGCAATCTGAACATGCCAACAACTCCTTCATTTATGCACACTATCTAATAATGCACATAAATGTCTTTGGAATGATCAATACATTAAAAACACACTATAACTTGACTACATTTATACAAATGCCTTGCAGCAAAATACTATATTAAAAGAGAATAAAAACACTACTATCTGATACTCTACAGCATTATCCTACATGTTCAAAATTTTACAAAATATGCCATTTTCTGCAGGTAAGACTACACTATCATTAGCTATTATTTACTCTCCTAGATAATTAAAACTGAATTTTCAAAATGTTATAATAAATTATGCCTAGTTTAGGATGGAACTGAGGATGAAGAGTGCATGAGATTTTAATGTACAGGTGTAAAGATGTAATTAAACTTTTCCTGACTTTGGATGGAATTCTCCATCATAAAGCTTGGTGCACAATTGGCAGCTGGGATTGGGAGCAGAAAGCAGAACCAGAATGGGAAGCAGCAACCACAACCTTAATTAATTTATCTAATATTTAATAATTTGAGGTATAAAAGATAAGCATTTGTGTGATTCAAGAAACTAATCAATATTGTTATTAGTAGTCTTCTAGAGCTAATATCAAACCTTAAGAGACTCTTGCAGTTGTATTGATTTAGTATTAGCAATTCAGATGATGAAATGTAAATCTCTGAAGAAATTTTTAATTCACAGCGAACCGAAGATGAAAATGGAAATGCATATACAGGGTATATCATGTCAAATGATACAGCTGTTTAGCCTCACGTTCATTACCAATTGTGCGGCCATACACAAAAATAGTTTCTGCCTGTTCATGAAATGAATATTGTGCCATGGCTGAACAAAACATGTGCAATTATCTCACTCCTGAGATGTATACAATTGAAACATTGAAGACAGACTAAGGACACTATAAACAAATCTCCATGGCAACACTTCACCACTATGTAGGACATATATATATATGTAAATGTAAACTGTCATTATTAACAAGAAAACAAAGGATTTAAGGACATATATTTATATGAACTTTTTTCTTCTTTTGATGCAAGGAATCCATGCCCAAAGTTTGAAAACATTTTTGAATCATAAATTGATTATGTGCATTTGGATATATTTAACAGAACTAACCTATGACGTTCTATTGTCTCAATGGAGGCTTGCCAACTTTGAAATTCAATAAGCAAGCATTTTTTGAAAGCAACTTTGGTACCATTTGTGATTCTTAAAAATTAAATGATTGGTAGCATGAATCACACTGAGACTGAGAATACAAGCATGCGCAGCTGCTGGAAGTCTCTCAGTATTGTTTTATCAAGCCTACTACTAAAGAGAGCTCTAGCAAATGTTAGCGATTGGGGCTTCCTTGATAATCTTCTACAATGAAGTCAGATATACACAACAAGCATAAATGTACTATGACGGGGAACAGGAAACATGAAACTTGACCAACCTTCCCGTTGGTGCTCTCGTGCTCTGGAAAGCTTCCTGTTGATTGTACAAGCTTGCGTTTGAAAATTAATGTTTTATCTTTTTTCCCATTCTGGTTCCTGTTTCCGGGCAATTGTGCACCGGGCTTAACACATCTGTGGCCTCTGTGGAAATAGAATGTGCTCCATCATGCAGTATGGCATAATATAACTTTTAATATGATTTCTTTCTACTTCTGTATTTCTGCATATTTCTAAACAATACAAAAGAGATAAGTTTACGACTATATACACAGCAATGGAGCAAACAATGAGTAATTTACCACCATTTTATCATATATCAACTGATGAGCATCTATTTGTGAACCATCATTGTTATTGCTTTTATGTTGACAGTTCAATATCTTGAAACACTGGGACGATATACAGGGTGTCCCATAAAATCACAGACAATGCTTAGTATGTTGTGCAGGATGGCAAATAGGAATTGCTGCCCAGAAATGCGTGGTTTTGATGCTGTACTGCATTGAAGTGTGAGATAGGTGAACGTTCACATTTCATCAATAAACCTAACATCATTTTTTGAGAGGTAGAACTGGAACTTAAAAATTCAATGCCACAACTGAGAACCACAGACCTTCCGCTTACCGGGCGGCTGCTCTACCACTGAGCTATTGTGACAAACTGCCAGATTGGCATTAAATTCTCAAAGCAGTTCGTATTTCTCCTGGTAAACCACAAAGGCAGTCTCACATCAGACAAATTACCTCAATGGTGACTTACTATTGTAAGTACTTTATATTCCAGGATTAAATAACCTTCAGATGGTAATTATTATTTATTTATGCCAACAAACTAACTGTTTGTGTTTTTAAACTCACAAGCCGCGTGTGGGCAAAGTTTGAGAGGTAGAACTGGAACTTAAAAATTCAATGCCACAACTGGGATTTGAACCGGACGGCTGCTCTACCACTGAGCTATTGTGACAAACTGCCAGATTGGCATTAAATTCTCAAAGCAGTTCGTATTTCTCCTGGTAAATCACACAGGCAGTCTCACATCAGAGACAAATTACCCCAATGGTGACTTACTATTGTAAGTACTTTATGTCCCAGGATTAAGTAACCTTCAGATGGTAATTATTATTTATTTATGCCAACAAACTTACTGTTGGTGTTTTTAAACACACAAGCCGCGTGTGGGCAAAGTTTGAGAGGTAGCGGAAGGTCTGTGGTTCAAATCCCAGTTGTGGCATTGAATTTTTAAGTTCCAGTTCTACCTCTCAAACAGGTATGTACCTGCTATATTATTGCAGAGCCCATGTCGGTGTTGGTGAGCCTCTGCACGTGACCCAATATGTGCCATTGTCTTTGAAGATTTTCAATCGCTCCGTGGACTCGAGCAATAAGATCCTCCAATGACATTACAGAAGTACCATACACCATTCTTTTCATTCAACTTCACAGAAAATAATTGAGAGGTGTCAGATCTGGCGACCATGCTGACTATGGAACTGGTTCACCTCTATAAACTCACTGATTTGAATGTATGATGTTGAGGCGATCCCACACATTTACATCAAGTTGGGTATTTCAGTAGCTGTGTACTGGTGCAGGATGTGCACCAAGGACTCTATGAAGGAACTTAGCGCATGCACAGGAATGTTATTATGCTTTATTCCAGCACACACATGGCTTAAGGGTTGCACACCTCCTGTGTTAAAATACCAAAACGAATGTTTTGCCACAACCATTTGTCCTCAAACTTCGACGCTGTCCAGCATCCAAATTGTGCATTTCCAGACAGGGGTTTCTTTTGAAAACCGATCAACTTGCCATCCCGCACAACATACTGTCAATGATTTTTTGGGACACCCAGCATATGAAGAGTTGTCTTTTGAGTTAGAATCTCGCACAGCTCACAATAAGCATTATGAAGTTGGTAAAACTTTGATTTTAGAGCTAATGATGATTGAATTATACACCTGATTCCTGCCAATTTAAGTTATTTTGAATCTGAAAGCACCATATCTGACATTCTGGATATATGTAATAGCTGATCTTCAAAGTTATTGCTTATCGTGTTCTATGGAATTTTCTATTTGCAGTGGCATTACACAGGGATAGAGATTTATCCAAGTGGAGGAATATCAACACTTCCATTCCAAACCAGAGCACCTATCATGTAGACAAACTCGTTTATCATCTGTGTGAAAGTATTTACAACTGCTTCTTGCTCTAATGTGCTTGCTGTATACATCCGAACATTGCTTTATCTATGCCCTGAGTGAAAATTATAGTTCAAAGTGCGACACCCAAATCCAAACACTAAAGGTCTGCATGGGCTCAGACCAAGCCCTGGGACTAATTTGAAAACTGTTAGCCAGGCTCGGGCCGGGCCCATTCTTTAAAGTTATGAGATACAAAATAATTTATTACATTTTTTGGCCAAGCATAGCACAACAACAACAACAACAACAACAATAGTAATAATAATTTTTTATTGGATAGACGCTGGCTGTGAAAGTCTTAGCTCACACAATAATAATTATCACAGCATTTCTTTACTAGGAATTCTATACTATTATTTTGCTGAAACGTTTCAAAAATAAAAATAATAATAATAAATTACCAATTGGGCTCGGGCTTGGTTGAAGCTCTGCCAAACATAAGAATACCGGCCTGTGCAGGCCTCTACCAAACACACTGAAAATGGAAATCAGCCTGTTTATATTTTCTGCACATTTTGGTTATACTTTCACTGAAATGCCAGTAAACTTGGAAGTTACTTTCATCATATGCACTATTGCAAGGGATGGGTACTTTTCTAATAGTCAGTTGAACATATTAAGTATTACTTATTTTTTGCCACTTTTGTGTTTTAACAGTTGGTATTCACACTATGCACACCCTCCTCTGCCATGAGAATTCAAACACTAACTGAGTAAATCACAAGATTCGATCTGAGCTCAGCATCACTTACACACGTCAACCGATCCAGGAAGACTACTGGGAACCTTGGTGGGGCCGCCGAATGTCTAGCTTACCAGCTACTAGCTCTACAGGTTAGTGCCTGAGAATGTTGAGGTATCTCTCAACCCTGTCTTGACAAGTCAAAACGCAATCAATCTCCCCTGAGTATTGGGAACCACTGCCTGGCTGAGACCAACCCAATCCGAACTACTCCCATATGGGAGGGGCTCAGATGTTTGGCCAGACATACTTCTAGTGACATCAGAAGTACAAGTGCTAGGGGTACACAGTGCTCACACCACAACAGCTGAAGGGGTCAGAACTCCTCCCCTATGGAGTCATGCATACAGTTGGTAATTAACAAGCAAGGTATTTTTAGAGTTAGGGCAATAGCAGATGGCATAAATAAAATTATATTTTGTAATATCTTAACAACTAGTACATATCTGTGTTACCTTTAGCAATGAGTTCTTACCAAAGCTGCAATAAAATGTGCAGTTTAGTTCCTACCGCGATATTTATTATACAATATATTAAGGGACTATTTACATTGGTGTAACAGTATGTGGCTAGGTTCGTGACAAGCAGAAGCAGTGCTTTTGTTTACATCACAGGGAATTCTGGTTTGGAATGGCCAATGGATCAGTTAATATGGTATACTGACTAAACACAGGTCAACATGACCACAAACAGATTTTTGAATATTTACACAACTAAAAGACTAGGAGTTTCAACTCCCCATTAGACTACGGGGAGATCCACTCAGAAATTCCATATTCACTTCAGTACAACTATAGGGGTGCACTGTAACCATCTAGTTCTAACTACCTATGACTGATACCTGTACAAATACAGAGAGAGTCAAAATATTCTGAACCAGTTTCATGGTGTTTTGCTTGTCCACATCCTCGCCACTCGTCTGCCGCTATCATAGAAAGGTGCAAAAGAAACCATACAATACTTTTTAAAACTACTTTTAAAGGCTTTATTTACCAACTTTATGAAAGGAGACCATTATTGGAACCCTAAGAAACCTAATACGTTCATGAAGGATCCTTTCATGATGAAAAAATTGGTGTATGGTGCACCATAAGCAGAGAAAGAGTTATAGGCTTAATTTTCTTTGAGTCAACAGTTGACACCCATACATACATGAATAGAATTTTGCTTCCCCTATTTTAGAGAATTAACACACAGTGTGATTTTGTCTTTTTTCAACAAGGCACTGCAACAGCTCATATGGCCAATCTTTCAATGAGAGCAATTGAAAGTGTGTTACAGGACAGAATTATCAGAGATTTGTGGCCCCCTCAGTCCGTGACCTAACCCCCTGCGATTTCTCTCTCTAGAGTAACTTATAACAAAGTGTACAAGACAAATCCACACATCCTGGAAGAATTAAAACAAAAGTATCCATCAGGAAATTATCAGCATTTCTCAACATGAACTACAATGAGTGATGGATAGTTTCCTAAAAAGGTACCAAAAATGTACATATGGATGACGGTGGCCAGTTTCAGCATCTCCTTTCATGAAGCTGGTAAGTAAATTCTTTAGAAGTATACATGCTAAGGCTACATCCTTTAGAAGTAGTTTTAAAAATGTTATATTGTTTCATCAGCACCTTTCTATGACAGCGGCAGATGGCAACAAGTGCCGAGGATTTGCACAGACAAAACACTGTGCAGCTCAATTGTAGAATGAAGTATCTTTCGGGCTGTTATGCCGTGGTCTGCTGGAGATCTGTCTTCCAGACGTTTCATTTACAACTGCAGTAAACATCCTCAGTGGGGTTGTCGAAGTCTCCTCGTAGAAGGTATCACTGCGACTGATGCGTCGACTGTCTGTGGCGCTCCATTTATACCATGCAAAACGTGCGCTGCTTGGCCCGGGGTGCGCAGAGGTGTGGTGGCTGGTGGAGGGGGTGGGGGTCCTCTGCGCACCCCGGGCCAATCAGCGCACGTTGTGCATGGTATAAATGGAGCGCCACAGACAGTCGACGCATCAGTCGCAGTGATACCTTCTACGAGGAGACTTCGACAACGCCACTGAGGATGTTTACCGCAGTTGTGAACGAAACGTCTGGAAGACAGATCTCCAGCAGACCACGGCATAACAGCCCGGAAGATACTTTATTCTACAATTTAGATGCCGGCCGTGAAAGCCTACGTAGCTTTATGGCTGTGCAGTTCGTTTGCAACTTTCTGTCAGTAGCAAGATGAGCAAAGTAAGCTGGTTAATCAATGTTGCCAACTAGCATGTGAGATGACAATTTTCCAAAACAACAGACTAAATTCCCTGTCATCCCCCAATATTTACCATTGTTTTAATGTATACAAGAACCTCATTTATCTGGTTTAGGTGGGACCAGAGGTATTTAAATTAACAAAAATCTGGATAATCCAGAAACAAACTATTCAATGAATACAACTTTTATGTACAATAGTGAAATTTGGATCACTGCAAAAGGATAAGTAAGAAAAACTGAAACCTGTCCAAATGAGAAATTTGTCAGGAATGTCAAGAAATCAAATGAAATAATTTCCATATATCAGGCCAATCTTTGATAATTGATAGTTTTACACACACAAACCGTGTGTAGGTAAACTTTGAGAGGTGGAATTGGAAATGAAAAATTCAATGCCATAGCTGGGATTTGAACCATGGATCTTCCACTCTACTTCCAGTTGCCCTTAACAACCACAGCAACATGCCAGCACTGATTTGCATTTTCCCAACAGACCACAAGGGAATTTGATATTGAAGAAACCTACCCCAATGCAACTCCCAATCCTAACTACTTAAGTCTGTGTCTTTAACACTAAATATGGATTTTGAGTCGAGTATAATAACACTAAACAACACTCACTTTTAAATTTTCCCAGTACATGTTTCGGAGGCTAGCTTTCCTCCATTATCAACCAGACATCAACTGAACTGTAGATGCTGGTTCCCAGGGCTGGTGTCTCCTGTAGACTGCTCTGGTGGTGGTTTTCAGAACTTCTATAATGGATCACCTTGTGGTATATGAAATTGAAAACTTGATCTCTGTTTTTCCAGATGAAGATCTGTTCCCACATTGACAATTCTTGGTTTCCTGATATATGTTTTAATAATTTTGGATCCAGATTAATGTCATGATTTTCTTTCCAAAAATGGGTGGCCCCACATTGACAATTCTTGGTTTCCTGATATGTGTTTTAATAATTTTGGTTCCAGATTTAATGTCATGATTTTCTTTCCAAAAATGGGTGGCAACTGCTGATTTTTCTAAACATTTGTGTTTTATACATCTGAAATGTTCTTTTGTTCTTGTTTCCAAATTCCTCTTAGTTTTTCCTATATACACCTAGTTGCAGTTATTGCATTCTATTTGGTAGATTCCAGATATTTTATTTGCTGCAATGCTGTCTTTGGTGTTTGAGCCAAGTAAATTTTTAACGCTATATCTGTTGATTGGAGCCAATTGTATATTGTATTCTTTAAAAATCTATTTGAATTAGTCAAATGTCTTTGGGTGGTATGTGAATTTTTTGAATGACATTTCTTCTTTCTGTTTGCTTAGGGTGGTTCTTTCTTTTAGTAGTTTCTTCTTTTTTGCTATATTCACTTTTTTATATATCCAAGATTTCTGGAAGCCATTAATTTCTGCAATGCTAATGATTTCTTTAAGTTTTGTTGAAAGTGTTCCTGTGTTGAAAGTGGTATGTTCCCTAGTCTGTGAGTTAAACTGTTGAATTTGTGTGGTCTTGGGTTGAAGCTATTCCATTTTATATAATTATCTGCCTGTGTTGGTTTTCTGTAGGTCCCAAAGCTTATTCTGTTCTTTGTTTTTATGATTTTTAAATCTAAAAATGGAAGTTGCCATCTATTTCTGTTTCTATGGTGAATTTTATGGTTTTTTCTTGTAGGTTTAGCAGTTTTAGAAACATCAGCAGTTGCCACAACATTATTAAAACACATATCAGGAAACCAAGGATTGTCAATGTGGGGACAGATCTTCATCTGGAAAAAACAGATAGAGTTTTCAATTGTGATATACCACAGAGTGTTCCGTTATACACATTATTAAAACCACCACCAGAGCAGTCTACAGGAGATACCAGCCCTCTACAGCCTCTACAGTTCAGTCGATGTCCAGTTAATAATGGAGGATGGCTAACCTCCGAAACATGTACCAGGAAAATTTAGAAGTGAGTGTTGTTTAGTGTTATTACTCGACTCAAAATTCATATTTAATATGATTCCAACAACACTATCATCAACTTCCAGTATTTATTATTACTGTGGCTTTAAGTTTTTTAAATTAATAATTTCCATATCTCAAGCCAATTAATAACTGATTGATCTAACACACACACACCATGTGTAGGTAAACCTTGAAAAGTAGAATCAGAAATGAAAAATTCAGTGCCATAGTCAGGATTTGAAGATATTTATGTACACTAAACTGCTTGTTCCCACTACATTTTTTGTCACTACCTTTCATACTATCCATGTCTGTCACCCTAATTTTACTAAAATGAATGTCATTCACAAATAACTAGACATGCATTAGAGGTATTAAAAAATGAATACTAACTTGAAAAAGTATTCTAATATAACAGAGATGTATAATATAGAACATTCTCTGTGCCATCCAATGAGAATGTCCTGTATCTAGTTGTGCAAATAGCACGTTCAAATTAATTCTGAACAATCAGAAAAATACAAAGGCATGCTGAACATACCCTGATTTTACTTATTGGGCATTTCAAGTCATAGATTATGCTTGAAAAGTGAGTACGTATATTACCACTGCTTAACTGCTATGTTCGTCATTGTTTCTGCAAGTTCAAGAGAGAGATTATCATTACACTTGAGCAGTTAATAAGCATAATGCTTGGTTAAGTTTTATCTTGAGAAAAACTGTGATCCAAACTAACTTATTTATTCATAACACCTATCTGAAGAAATTAATCTATTGACTAATACTAAATTAAATATAGCATAACCTTGTTAATACAAGTTGGACAGTACTATACACAAGAAATAATTTATTAATACATACTTCAAGGGTTACCAGCTCGAGTTAGGTGCGATGTCGATAAAGTTACCCGAGAAGCACTTATTGCTAACCATCGCCGTGAAAGCTTCAAATCCTACATGAAATAATTTATTAAAAAGGGAGAAACAATTCTGACGCCATTTCAAAGAAAGTAATTTATTTATGTAAACATGTCAAATGCAGGACAATTTTACCAATATCTGATTTAGAAATAATAACAACACTAATAATAATAATAATAATAATAATAATAATAATAATAATAATAATAATAATAATAATAATAATAATAATAATAATAATAATAATAATAACAACAACAAACACAATGGCATAACTTAATTTTGCATAATGAACTGTAAAGCAACTTTCATACTGTTTTTGTATGCAGAATATACATGCAAAGTTAAGGAAGTATGTATAGAGAACAATGAATGAGATAGCAATATTAGTGGAGGGTACAGCAGGAGTTAACTGTACTTATGCATATTAGCACATGTATATTTTTTTGCATTATTACTTAGCTTCTGTAAATAACAGTCCCTTTTTAGAGCTATCAGCTAACCAGAACATTCTACATGAATGAATGTGGAGAAGAGGAAGCTATGGAACATATAGTTTTTGAGTGTAAAGGGACAGAGCTTTGGAGGAAACAGTGTATACTTTGTTCAGAGTCTTTTGAGACAGTGAAAGGGGGAGATAAAGACAGAGCATGGCTGGCACGTGTATAGAAACTAAAACAACCCAGGTAGAGTTGCAAGGTTTATGCAGTCTTTCAGACACGAGTATTAGCGTACAACAAATATTGCACAAAACTCTTAAACCTGTATAAATACATGGTGGCCGTGGGAAACAGGTAATGCATCAACCACTTATAAAGCAAATTCCTCGCCTATAGGACATGGAAAACCAGTACATAAGCAGGCGGCACACATTATTCAAAATGTGTACAATTACTTTAAAGGAGGGTATGGCAAGTTTGACTTCCCAATTGCACATACTGCAGCTGAAAATGGCGCTCCCAGATGTACAGTAATAAGAACCATTAAATTAAATATTTAGAACGATACAACTCCAACAAAGACGAAATGCGATGAAAACAAAATTGTTCGTGCATTTTATAAGTATTATGGTTTCTTCATCATCTTCAGAGGATGAGGTAGAAGAAGAAACAGAAACGCAATGCTTCAGAGGTTAAGGTATTAAAATTTGCCTTGCACCAATTAACCAATTAAAAATATTAAATAATTGAATAATTGAGCTGAAATTAAATATTTTTCATAACTCATGCTGAAAAAATTGAAAATATCAATATATGGTACACAAAACATTTTTTCTCTTAAGCTAATTAAATCTAGGCAATAGCTGTATGACAACTTCTTTATATCTATATACTGAGTTCAAATTAAGAATTTAGGAGAGATACAAAAAGCTGTAGGGTCCAAGGGTCATTTCATATTAGCACACCAAAAAGTGATTTATTATTGGTACATATATTAATAATTTAAAAAAGGTTTGGCATAGGACATTCACATTTTGTGTATACTATATATTTTATGTTCTGAGTGTATGGAAAAAAATTCAAAGCAATCAGAAGAAAACTATGGATTTTTTAATTTTCATAGATACACCTTGAATCTTCCTACAAAGCTGTAAAAATATTGTCTGTTGCAAACGTTGCAACATTTTTGAGAAAAACCATGAAACAAGCAAGTATACCTGACTTCAGGGAGCACATTCTTAACAAGTGAGCTTTTGTGCAGTTGAGTATTGTCACTTGGATACCTAGGTATTCTTCTACGACAGCCACAGCCAAACAACTTGACTGTTGGCTTTACACCCTTGGTGGAGTTCAGTGCTTATCTGACCAATATGGAGAGTTCATGATACCAGTATCATACTTTTGTATCTGATTTTGTGTTACTTGGCATTACATTCATAATTAGTTTTTAGTACTTCTCTATTTATTACATAGCAATCACTGACTCTTTAATGAACGTTTATCTACAATGGCAAAGTTGTAACCTAACTCTGTAATAAAACTTAAACTTGTCACACACATTAACACATATTTCTGTTGTAACAATCATTTGTGATAAATAAATTTAATTTATATTTGATAATGAAAGCCTTTCTAATACTGATGTTTCACTGAATATATACTCACTTGTATACTTCCTGTGCACCTATGACTCCTGGTGTACTGCCAGAAAAGGGTCCTGCATCTGGGCTCTTTGGAGATGCCAATAATGTTTCAGCTTCATTAATGAAGTGCTGAAAAATAAAAACATATATGCGTTACTTTTTGTGTTCTTTTATTCTTTGCATATAAGTTTTCATTCTGTACAGTTTAAGCATAAAATCATTATAGTATTGAAAAATGTGTTTTTGGCTCTTAGTATATTATCCTTTTTGTTGCTGAAGTTCTTTTTTAAATCACAAACAAATGACTTAGGGCTAGATCATAAATATTCCAGAATGTTATGTGAATGTTGTGTGACACCGGCCCACAGCAGCAGCAACACAACAAAGGATGGCTGCGGCCAAGCAATAAAGCGTGATTAGGAATAATTGGTGGTGTTTCTCATTTGTTACACTATATATCTATATAAATAAATTAATTAATAAGATGTTTATGGCACAAGAAGGTTGCAAGTTAACTGAAAATTATTGTTTCATTAACATGATAGTTATCAGTATGGTACCTAAGTAAATATGAAAGTTATTATTTATTTATGCCAACAAACTTACTGTTGGTGTTTTTAAACACACAAGCCGTGTGTGGGCAAAGTTTAAGAGGTAGAACTGGAACTTAAAAATTCAATGCCACAACTGGGATTTGAACCACAGACCTTCCGCTTGCCGGGCGGACGCTCTAACCACTGAGCTATTGTGACAAACTGCCAGAATGGCATATATTTTATTACTATTTATTTATGCCAACAAACTTACTGTTGGTGTTTTTAAACACACAAGCCGTGTGTGGGCAAAGTTTGAGAGGTAGTACTTTACCAGGAGAAATACGAACTGGTTTGAGAATTTAATGCCATTCTGGCAGTTTGTCACAATAGCTCAGTGGTTAGAGCATCCGCCCGGTAAGCGGAAGGTCTGTGGTTCAAATCCCAGTTGTGGCATTGAATTTTTAAGTTCCAGTTCTACCTCTCAAACCATTTTATTGTTTTGTTTTTTAGAATTATGGACTTGTGTTCAGATTATCCGGGATTTTGGACTTGTGGGGTTCGGATTAGCAGGGTTTTACTGTAATATTACTAACACTAAATTCAAGATACAGAAATGCTCAAGTTGTACTTACATTTGGGTCTTCCCTTATCTGCTCCATTGCTGGAGGCTGTGATACTGGCTGTTGTGGAGATTGGTTAGCATTGGGATCATGGAATGAAACCCTTTTTGTGGTAGTTGTGGTAGACACTTGTGAACTCTCTGAGCTCCTATTAAGGGCACCAGTCTTTCCCTCTAGACCCCCTATGCTCGTTGAAGAGTTCCTCAACACTCCCTGCGTCTGGGACATAACCGTGAATGAAGATCCTCTTTCTGGAGGTTGAGGAGGACTATTGCTTGACTGCTGACCGCCACTCATTGAAAGAAGTGTGTCCAGCCTTTGGGCTCCACTTGGTGATGCTGAATTTGTGGCAGGTTTCACGTTAGAAACGTCCTGATAATAACCTGCATCTGACTTCTGTGTTGAATTATGCGATGATGTTTTACTGAGATCGTGATGGTAATAGCTGTTTGATGTTGTTGGACTGTTGCTGTTTGCTTGTGGTGAAATGTAGCCGTTGTACTGTTGATGTTGGTTTGTGGGCTGGTAGTTGCTATAATGCATTTGGGGTGGAGAAGAAGGTCCATTAATTACTAGATTGTCCAACCGAAGGTGACTGGGGTTCAATGTTTTCGATGATGGTGGCACATATTGATTATTGTTTGGTGTTGTAGGCATCCTCGACTGGGAGACCAGTGTTTGATGATTCTGCTGTTGCTGTCGAAGTTCCTCCTCCTGAAACAAAACACCATGACTTTTCAGTTTATGTCTTTAGATATAGAAATACATACATGAGAATGTTGTTTATCCTGCCCTCGTTTATCCAGACTGATTTTTGCTTACTTTTTCATCACGAACATACGTGTGCCCTTTAATAAATGTATATGGATGTATACGATTATAATGTTGGTACTGTGGGTAGCGTAGATACCACATGCTTTAAACTACACATAACAACATAGCTAAAGTGTGTGAGATTCTGTTTCATCCATTTTCATGACACTCCTGACATCAATCATGGAATTCTCATCTAGACAACTTTCAATTCGTTTCTCTTCTACTTTTGCAGTGATTCAAATTTCATTATTGTACGTCAAGTTTGTATTCATTTCATAGTTTGTTTCTGGAATATACAGTTCCACCAAGTCCGGTTCTTCACCTTCTTACCTTTTGGCAAAAGGATTATCCAAACAATTGAACTGGCTACCAAAATTTGAAAGTCGAAGTGTGAGAACTCTTTAGATTTGGTAGAAAAAAATCAAGAATACTAACATTTCACCAAATAACATCCTAGTGTCATTTGATTTTAATTCCTTGTTCCTGAGCACCCTGAGGCAAAAACTCATCGCCATCCTTTGAAAATGGCTAGAACACATTGGAATGGACAGCACACAAATTGATGAATATGAGAAACTAACTAAAATCTGTATAGAGCAAACTTTCTTTCATCTTACAGGGGAAGTTCTACCAACACTGATCTGTTAGAATGGGCAATGGGCAACCCATTATTGCCATTCTTTACCAATTTATTTATGGGGCATTTTGAGACATTTATACTACAGCATTTCCATATATCTTTAAATCTGGTTCAGATACGCAGATGACATATTCGCAATACTGTTCTAATCCATTTCTCCCCAACTTTTCCTAATATCCTCCCATCTTTTATTCCTGTTTTCCCCATGCCAACTAATATTTTAAGGGCTATAACTTCTTTTCCATAATTTGTCCTGTTTCACTTCCCATATACCCTTCCTCCTATTCTTCACCCTTCATATTCCTTCTAGCTCTCCACACATAACACATCCTTTCTTATTTCTTAACAGGGCTCTTGATTGTTTCCATGCAAATCGCTTCCTCCTACATAAAATTTAGCACAACAATTCACTTATTTCTCCCTACTGCAATTACTCTATATCATTTTAAAGAACTCTTATCTCTAAAATTAGCTCATATCTTTTGCCTGTCTATATCTTCAATGCTATGCCTAACTTCCTTCCAAAACCATCCTCTACTTTGCATGGCTCTTCCATCCCAATTTCTGTAAAATTTGCTATACTTCATCCATCCGGCTGCTCTCATTTTTTCCATTTGGAATTTCATGCACTCTTTTTAAAACATTGTGATCCTTTAATTTCAATTTCCATCACCAAGCCCTTCCCCTTACCTACTAAGGAGGAGCTAAGTATCCATTAAAATAAAAAATACAGTCAAAACCAGTTATAACAATGTCAAAGGGACCAGCGGTTTGTGGTCGTTATAGCTGATAGTGCACAGACCGGGTGTTTGCAACCCAACAAAAGTTTGAGAATAAGCATCACAGGGGTATTTTTTAGAGATGTTGAATTGCTGGAAGTTACACAGTGGTTTGTGGTCGGGTTCACTTTTGTATTTATAAAACTACAGGAATGTCTGGTTAGTATCTCTCTGATTTTCATGCAGTGAAAATAACAGAACTGCATGTTTAAGTACACTGTTGCACGCATCATCACCAGTGTCTTGTTTATTTCCAGGAAAGAAACAGAGACATTACCCCCATCATCGATTTGCACACTGTCGCTAATGCAGATCCTAGCAACGTCATTCGCCACATGTAAAAATACATCTGTACACTGCTACATGTAACAAACAAAAATGAACGTTGGACGTTATAGCCAATGAATTTCTCTGAAAAGGTAATAAAAAAATACATAGTTCTATATGATAAGTTGCTATATGTGATGTAGCACTAAGTGATTTTTTAAATATTGTATTCTCATAGGGTTTAGACGGGACCGTTAGATTTTGCTGTTATAGCCAACGTGTCGTTAAAGGCATGTTGCTATAACCGGTTTTGACTGTATATGGTTTATAAACATCTGTATTCTTCCTTTTTTTATTTTATTTTTGTTTGTTTATTATTTCTTTAAACTCCTTTCCTTTAATCACGGACTGACAACAGTTGCCTTATGGACATAAAATTTTCCAATTGGACTGCGATTGCCAATAGTGATCCAAGAGCCAAAATCACAAACTAAGATATTCACCTTTTTATAAACCTTCTCCCTACAAAAGCTGTGTAATAGCAGTCTTTAAAACTGTTAGCTCTTAGATGGTAGCACATTGGAGCTATTGCTTGGATCTTTGTTGATAAACTTGAATAGACTTGTCCAGAAGCAGTGAAGTGATAATCTCACTTTTTTCAGTTTTGACACTTGGATACTGTTGCTAATTGCAGTTCAATTACTATTAAAAAACTTGCCTAGGAAGGCAAATGATTTGTGTTTGAAATAAGCAGTGTTCCCTCATTAGCGATAAATATTTACTTTAGACGCTGTTTACCAATGATCACCCTCTGTGCTCTGCAGCAGTTCGTAAGTATTAAAGATATATTTTAACTAAACCATTATCTAAGTAGTGCTTCAACAACTGGCATATATGTCTAAGAAATTAATTCTCAAACTCTTTAAGGTTATTCTACAAAATCAGCAAAACAAAGAATCCATTTACCCTTCTCTTTGAAGCTTCTTGTAACCTTTCCTCTTGTTCCCTTGCTGCATCTTCTGCCTGTTTCCTCTTAACTTCTTCTAACTTCCTGCTCTTATCTTCAGGTGTGGACGTATGTAATCCTGAAGCGAGAGCTGATTTAGGCATAGGGGCTGGTGCACTGCGGCCATTCTGGTTCTGATGTAACTCTG
Source organism: Tenodera sinensis (assembly GCA_030765045.1). Classification (NCBI taxonomy): domain Eukaryota; kingdom Metazoa; phylum Arthropoda; class Insecta; order Mantodea; family Mantidae; genus Tenodera; species Tenodera sinensis. Next base: position 166,697,197 of record CM060966.1, read on the forward strand.
GGAGCTGTGGCCTTCGTGCAGGTTGCTGTTGGTTTCGAGACTGATCGTTTTCTTCTTGTTGCTGTGTTGCCATGCGGAGAAGGCCTTGCACTCTTTCAACGCTTTCCTGAAAACAGAACAGTTGACATGATTACCTAGTTATTGATAAGTCGCAACTCAACTGGGTGCAGTGACTCATCCAAATTACTACCTTAAGCATTTCTGAAACAAGAACATTAAGTAAGAATGTCTATTTAGCATGTACCTAGTCTTATCATAAATACTGTCCCAAAGTTTCCAATAAATTTTCAAAAAATAGTTTGAGGTATTTTAACATCCTAATAATATTGGGTAAATGAATACAAACCAAAATCACATATAATTCTAAAGTAAGAACAAATTAGAAACTAAAAACTTCACTTATCTTAGTAATGTTGCAAGTTTTTTTTTTTTTTTTTAATATAATTATTCAAAAAGATCACCTCTGGCACGCAAACAGTCCTTAAGTCCTTGTGGCCACTCATCTATTGAACTACGCAAAGTTTCCATCAGGAGATCTACTGCTGCCTTCCTAAAAGAACATTTTAATCTTCCAAAATGTAGATGTCCCTTCTTGCCAGCTGTTTCTTGAAGCATGGTCCACAATTTGTACTCCAGGGGATTTAGGTCTGAGCTTGCAGAAGGCCAATTTGAGATTGAAATTAAGTTGGTAACATTGGTCTTGAGCTACTCTTGGATTGTCTGTGCTCTATGTGCTGGGGCTGAGTCCTGCTGGAAGCTCCAACTTCGTCCGTGGAAGAGTGTTGTTGAGGTGCTTGACCACTCCCTCTAGCACTGTCTCCCGATACACTTTGGCAGATGTTTCGACTCCTTTTTTGCAGAAATGGAGCTCAGTGGTTCCTTCATAGCTCACACCCCACCATACCATAACAGATGCAGGATGATGGCCCCTCTGGATACTTGGAGCTTTCTCAACAGCTTCTCTAGAGGATCTGGCATATGCCATATCATTTTGGACATTGTAAGTTCTCCTCAATACTGAACATTTTTTTCATCAGTGACAAGAATTCTTCTGTGACTATTTGTTGTGTAACACTGCAGCAAGTGTTCTGCTTTTAAGAACCTCTGGCGCTTTAGCTCACTTGTGAAGAGATATCCTTTCTGCTGTTTGTGGGCAAAGAGACCCAGGTCATTGCTCAACATTTTAGAAAAGTTCAGCTTCTGAGCCATCTCGATACTAGATTTCTTCGAACAATTACCGCCACTGCTTTTTACCAACTCTGGAGTATCACAGTGCATGGTCTTCCTTGTGTGTGGCAGTCTTTCACAGTTTCAGTCTCAAAGAAGCACTGGACAGTGCGGGAGATAATCATCCTGCTTATTTTCAATTTCTGAATATATCACCTGGGGATTTGCCTACCTTGTGCAAAGCTACCACAGCTACAGGATTTTCATAATCACCCCAGTCCATCTTGAAAACTAACACAAAGAACTTTCTGCTCCTGTAGCTGAACTTTCAATGACACAACTAAGGAATGTGCATGCAGGCAGAGGCAGAAGTACAGCCATTCTTAAAACTTTGGATAGTATTTCTGGTAAGACTAATTAGTTGCAGTAATTAGAAAAATTATTATTTCTATTGTCAGAAATTTTTGAAGTCAGGTTAAAAATAATACATGCTTACTGTTTTATATTAATTTAATTTATGAATTTTTAGAATTTGTTTAAAGTTTAACATTAGAAAGATCATATCAGACTATGAATGAAAATAGGTGCAATGTTGCTCAAATGTTGTTGTTGTTGTAGTGTTTAACGCCCGCTTTTACTACTACGGCACCGCAGGCGGTGACACTGATGATACATGGAATGAAGATGGAGCACTGGTGGAATGAGATGGCGGGGGAAACCGGAGCACCCGGTAATGTTGCTCAAAAGGGGTTTTATGTTACATTATCTTTTCAACCTAAGGTAAAATTTTATATGGATAACACACCCTTACCACGATTCGAGCTTGAGATTTTTTAATGTGAAGCACACATGCTAACCCCACCCCAACGAGTGGGCATTTTATATTTATTGTAATCCATTAATACTTGTTTCTCAGAAGTGTTTTTATAATATAGAAATAAAGCTAAGAATGTATGATCAATTTTCTCAATGCCATTTTTAATTATTATAATTATATTCAGTCCTCCACCATATGCAAACAGACAAAAAACAACACATTAGAAAAGATTCCTTGTCACCCTCACAGGCCCAGACTTCCACTTTTTGTATTCAACACAACACATATGCTTTACCCAAGCAAATAAAATTTGAACTACAGTCAAAGGCTCAAGATAGAACTTTCAAGATTTATTTCATAAAGAATGATTAAGGTTCTCTTAGCTTACTTGGTCATCCTCCCCCTCTTCTTCTTCCTCTTGCCTTGCTGCCTCCTCGGCACGTCTCTGAAACTCTCGCTCCAATTTGAGAGCACGAAGCTGTTCCTCTTGTTGAGGGGTACGTTGAGGCAGACTACTCAGCTCAGCTATTTGCTGGTCTCTCCAAGCCCTTGCTGCCTCACGTCTTCTTTGTTGTTCCTGCCCATTTCATAGGGACAAGCACAAAGCAGACAGTTTGCAAGAGTTACATTTAACCCACAACCAATTATACACACACTTAACACCACACATATTAGTGGAAATAGAAATATAACATCACAAAAAGCCCTCATCTGAAAACTTTCTTTGAACAAACATCTATTAAATAATCTTGAATTAATTAGATTCAGCAGTTGGGGATTTCAGACCTTAACCTTTCAATCCTTACGTAACTTCACTGTAAAGAACAATCCTGCTGCAAATAACAACTTTGGACAATCCCTTGTCTTTATTGCCTCTTATTATGGTAGCCTGAATAAATTTCAACATGATTTTAATTTTAAAAAACTGGGATGTGGCACATTGTGAAGCAAACTGAATTGATGTTAAACACTCGTACTGCTCCATTTATCAGGCAAGGTGTGTTTCAAGAACCTATTGTTCACATTTTTGGCCACCTGTCAAATAGTCAGTGATTTCCCAATATTCTTCAGACCTGGATACCCAGGAAAGAAGATCAGGGAATCACAGGTTAGCCAACCCAATGCCAAAAATGGGAACAGTAGGTCTTTGAAACATGTTGTACCAATAATTTGTTTAAATGCTTAACATCAATTTCACACCCATTTACATATTTTTTCTTTTATCTTAGTTTAGAAACCAAAACAAGTGTTTCACCGCTACTACATAACCTCCATTAACATCCAATTTGGGGCATTTTATTTTATATGGACCCAACCTGTCCTTGGTTGCAGACTTGGAAGTAACGTTTAATGCCTGCTTTTACTACATATGGCACCGCAGGCAGTGACACATATGATATATGGAATGAAGATGGAGCACAGGTGGAATGAAATGGCAGGGGAAACCGGAGAATCCAGAGGAAACCAGCCCCAGCACCACTTCGTCCACCACAAATCTCACATGCGGTTGCCTGGGATCGAATCTTTGGTGAGAAGCAAATGATCTAACCACTCGGCTATGGCACGGCCATGAGTTGGAAGTACCACAAGGATTTTAACCTAGCTAACTTCTTAGCATTGAAATTTTATATATATATATAATACTTTAACCAATAACCAAGTGAGCTGCAAACTCAAGAGCAGGTCTAAGGACTAATCAATAACTGGTGCTATAGCTGTCGCAAAATTTGATGGTGGGTGGCTCGATACTAAATTCAATCATAGGCTTGCCATGTCTTGCTGTGTTGTATGTTGTATAATTAAACACGCTGTGAAATCATGCTGTAAAGCCAGTGATATAAATATCATTTGCACCCACAAAATTTATTTGCACAATAGGAAAAAAAAAAAAATAGCAATAATTAGCTATCAGCTGCCATTAAATGTTGTGGCTACCATAAAACTTGCAATTATTAAATGGTTTACTGGGAGATGTTCACTGAAAGATTGAAAGAGCACACATAAGAAGGTTTCCATCACTTCACCTTTCCACGACCAATCTTGACACTATAACTGTGTATTACTGGGTTTCTATTGAATTATGCAACTGGCGGCTTGGCGTGTTTCTCCCCTAGATAATGCTATCAATGCAAAACAGCACAATTATGCTTATCTTTTGTTATAAGTATGCTCAAATTATGCTCCTATGCATCTATACAAGTCTGGCACCTGCCAACACATTACACAATGAGTTTCCGCAGCTGAAATATTAGGAAACAGATGCCAGATAATGCCTTCTAATTCATCAAGCACAAGTTTGTGGCTTAAACTTCATCTTTACACATACCAGTGATAATAATCACATGGATTTAGATCATGAGAATGATCAGTTCTAATTTTTTCTCCATTTAAAAGTGTTGGTGGTGTGCGTTTCTTTTTATCTAACATGGATCCTGTCTATTTACATTTATCTAACAACATGGAATTGTTAGGAACTTCTGAATGAATTTGTTAGGAACTTCTGAATGAATTCAAATAGACACTGGTGGATCCGCTGACAGGATTTAACAATTTAACAAAGCAAACAAGTTGTTCTTTACTGCACAATCTCAAATAGTGCTATTTCAAGTATACACCATGCCACAAAACATTGGACTAAAATGCAAATGCTGCCATCTTGGTACGCATATGTGCTAGGCTACCGCAGACAGTACCCATTCAATCTGATACCTGCTATTGAGTCAGACCCAGTCACCACCAATTGCTGTTTTCAAAATAAACCCAGTACTTTGAGACTTTTACATATTAAATGTGGATTCTTATTTTGCAATAGAAGATGACTCGCCCAAGTAATTAGCATACACAACAGAAGCAGGAATAAAGAGATAAAAAAAAAAAAAAAAAGTAGTTTTGCTTATAGAGAAATGTTCTTAAGACCACCAAAATACCAACATTTACCTTAACCAAAAAACATCACTGTAAGGCTGTAACTTATATATACATATGCAACATGTGACCAATAAAGAAATGAATAACAACCTAACATACCTTCTCTCTCTCCTCTCGCTCCCATGGGTTGGTAGCATTAAACTGATAGTGTCGTTGAGGCTGATTACCAGCACTGTTTGCTGGGTAATATGTACCTCGAGGTGGCTCCACCATACTCGCTGTATACCTGCAAACATGTTCATTTATTAATAAATATCTTACAACTTGGCTGGACACTTCTGGCAATCTTTTACTTTTAATAGATATAATCTGTAGAGCTCACTTTACTTTCCTTATGCATTATAAATTCATATATATCGCTTACATGTTACTATTCCTACAAAGAATGGTTCTTCTGTCCATGTTGTTATATATCATGTTTGTGTAGAAATTATTTAAAACCAGCAATAGTGCTTATATTTAAATTAACACTACTTGCCAATTTTGACAGCCTCTGTGACATGCATCGCACATGTGGCTTATGGGTCTGTTGTCATTACAAGCAAGTTTAGCTTTGAAGTAGTCAATAGCCTTCATTGCCACGCACTCGTCTTTTAAACCTTCTCTGCAGGCTATTGACTACTTCAAGGTTAAACCTGGTTGTCAAGACAACAAACCCATATGCCATGAGCAGGACACATGCTGCGGAAGCAATCAGAATTGGCGAGTAATATTAATTAAAGTATAGTCTGATACAACTTTAAAATGCTTTTATTACAAATCATAGTAATAAGTTCTTGTGAAGGAAAAGAAAACACTGAAACTTTCAAATGTGTTCCATCAAAAAATCTAAACACACAACAATGATTATTTTGAAAATTGCTATGCTCCAATAATAATTATTTTATACAAGATTTCAATTTCTCTTGTGATTTCCAAGTTAGGGAAAATAATTCTTAAAATTGCTCTTGAGAAAATACAACAATTTCTTTCATATAAGGGACAATTTGGAATGGAAAGAATTTAATGAAAATCTTGTATGTGTGCACACACATTCACACATCCTATCTCCTTTTTGGGGTGGAATGGGGGAACATGCAAATTTTGGTCTCCATTGTTTGTCAACACAGAACAATATGCTATGTCAAATGCAAAGTAGGTTTAGCATTTTATGATTTATTACTTCATTTAAACACGGAGGAAAAGTTACATATGTTAAGGCTGCAGAAGTATATTCCTATGACTTTTAAGAGTAGCCATACTCAAATGTATAAAAAACCAACTATAATTTAACTTAATAAACTGGAAGTAGTACACTGTGTAGCTCAATATTAATAACTTTTTTTTAGTTAAATACATGCAAAATTGCTTCACAAAAAAATGTGATTTATGTAGGATTAGTTTCATCAGATAAATAATCTGATGATGTTATTGAAAAATAACAAAACTGCAGTTACATGTAGATTTACAACTTAAATCTAAGATAAGTGAAGCCTAGCCTCTAGATATTTCCTCTTCTTCTGCCTAACAAGGATTAGGTCATTCAGCATGTTCCGACCTCAACTCTAGATATTTATTGGAAAGTAAAAAGTTTAAAAATTTAAGTATGTTCATTATATGAATGTGGAAAATACGTGTGAAGCTACTGTATAGTGTATGTACACACAACATTTTTAACTCCCAACATTTCACGTTAGCTGTAGTAGAAAGCCTTACCTATTATCTGTAGAAGAGCCGGCTTTCTGTGCACTATTTGTCGTTCCTGACTGATACAGTGGGTGTGTCGATGTTGGTGGTGGTGGAGGTGGCGGTGAATCCCTGTATGCCGCTTCTTCTGCTGGCATTCCAGGTCTTACTGGGCCTTGTGCATCGCCACCAGCAGGTGGTCGCCCACCGTGCATTTCTGCACTTCCTGTTTGATTGTAGGAGTCTGGTTGAAATGGTGGTCGCATCTCACCTGCTGCTGGTCCGGCAAAACGAGCAGGTTTTGGTGCTGTTGGTGGAGGACCGTAACCTAAATGTGGGCGAGATCCGCCGTAAGATTGGGTGAGAGGATGACTGCTTCCTGGCTGATGATGGCCGTGTCCTGGTGATTGTGAGTACATCCCAGGATTGTGAGGACCATGGGTACCATTAGGGTCTTGATTAGCGTAAGGATAATTTGGATTTGGTACCCTCTGCTGAGGATGACCAGGCAGCATCTGAAAAACAAGAACCTAGCTTAACTTGGGGTGACAACTGTTGAATGTTTTTATAGAACTTATTCTGACATCCTCCATTTAGAAATTCTTGAAGTTTTAATTTCCCAACTTTATCTCAGAAAGCTTAAAAATTCTTTTAGGTCAATGGATAGTAGTTCTTATGATTAATTAAGTGTGCTTTAGACTGGCATAAAACATCAGATCGGTATGCAAATGTTGTTGTTGTTAGCTAATGCTGGATTTCTGACAATGAAGTCATTAATCCTCTTGCTCTCCAATATTTTTCACTAATGGATGGGGCACTAGAAGTGGCCGGGCATATTTGAAGGTGGTCTCGGTCCATTTCCTCTTGCAGATCACATAGAGGACAGAGTGGTGAAGAATATATCCCAATTCTGTTTAAATGTTTTGCCAGACAATCATGTCCTGTAATCAACCTGAAGGTTGCAACTGCTGTTTTTCGAGAATACTCAGGAATTACTGTTTGAATGTTTGGTAGTTCCCATCTTTTATTCTTTGATTTTTCATAGTAATATTTTTCAATAATTTTTTTTAATTCAGAGTTGACTAATCTTTTAGCTGCATAAAATGGTAAATTAACTATTGATTTCCGCACATTGCCGGTACCCTTTTTTGCAAGGAAATCAGCTTTCTCATTACCACTCAGTCCACAGTGAGCTGGTATCCATTGGAAGACTAAGTGTTTTTGAAGTGCTGTTAGATGGGTAAGGATTTTCCAACATTCTATAATTGTTTGGTTTTTTGGTGACAACTTGGAAGTAATTGCTATAATTGCTGCCCTGGAATCTGAGAGAATAACTGCTTGCTGAAAATGTGAAATTCTGTACAAAAGATTTTGTAGGGCCATTCGAATTGCTTCAATTTCTCCATCAAAGTTTGTAGTTCCATAACTTAAAGATTTGTAATAGGAAAAGAGGTGACATGTGACTCCAGCACCTGCTCCATCTTTGTTTGATATAATTGATCCATCAGTATGAATATGCAGCCATTCGTGTTCTGGAAATCTAGTATGGATTGTCTCTAATGCCAATAATTTTAGAACACTAGTTGGAGTATCACTTTTCTTAACTTCTTCTGTCAGGTGTAAATAATATGTGATGTCTACTGTTTGTGTCGGCAAATGTATATTTAGATTGTTTTTACTTGTGATATGGAACTATACTCCATCCAACCTTAGATCCATACTTAATGATCTGGTGTTTGTATCAACACAAACAAATGCCATGTAGACTCATGTCTCATGTTTACGATGTAACAGAACGATATTTACTCAGGAGTTTTAGGAATAGCGCTGCTATTGCATTGCATTCAAGTAGTTTTTACCAGGGTTATCATACATCTTGAAAACACACAGACAATTGCCAATATTTAAGGTACTATATTTTGTGGTGTGCTTTGATTTCAGTATATCGCGAGCAATTATAAGTTTTGTAATATATTTCATGTTCTGCATTTGTATGTAAACCTTAAAGTGCATATAATTGCATATTTCCAATGTTGCTACTTATTTCATCATTTTACCATGCATAGAGCATATAATACATGTATTATTGTTTTTAATTTTAAAATATTTAGACACATTAGTGACAAAATGATGAAAGTGCTTACTGTGCAGACAGTACATGGCCATAATGCTCAATGTTATACCTGGAAAAATCTGGGTTATCTTTACATGTGTCTTTATCAACTCCCACTGAGGGTTAGAGTAAACTTGATAGTGCTTCTATAAAGTTTGAAGGATAAGTTAACAGCAAACTATGTGACGTTTCAAAGACATTCTGACATTGAACTTTTATGTTCTATGGATAAATATCTTTAAGGGGAAAAACATTTTTTGTTTGCCACCTTCCCTTGCATGAATACTACCATTACTTGAATTACTGGAACTATTGCTACATAGCATTTTATATAGTATTCAGTAACACATAGTGTAATAACTACAAATTAATACCATTTTACCTGTTTTTTTGAGGGGACTACGAATATTCCTTATAAACCTTCAGCCATTTGTAAACAAACAGCTTACTTTACAAACAAGTTTTACAAATGTATGAACTTACTACTTGATTGTGAAACAAAACGCTAAGCCTGTTGTAAAGTTCAACTTTACCAACTTCCATTGTGAAGCAGAGTTTTACAAATTACAAATGAAGTTTACAATTTACAAGGATTGTAAGTACTGTAAAACAAACCAAAGAATATACCATTTTAACATTTTGGTCTTTTACATGTTGTGCATACTGTTTTCTTATCACAAGATTATAAGATTATTTTCATGTAATACGCTTGTACTAAAACAATTAATTAACCATGCTGTTTTTAGAAGTGATGTAACTAAGAAAGGAAATTACAGCTCAAAATGACAAGAGCATGCATAAAAATGTCTCTTTTGCCATAAAGAGGCCTCTGTTCCCATACATTTTACAGACAACCATTACAGTTGGCAAGATGTAAACTTGGTGTACATAACCATCTAAAACTACACAATTTCCCTCTCTATTAAGAACAAATTATGGTTTACTAAAAATATCTTACATGTGCCCTTGGGTGACCTGCAGGCTGCACTGGATAGTGCTGTGGGGATGTCATTCCTCGCATTTCTCTTCTCCGAACTTCCTCTTGCATCTCCTGCAGCTTAGCCTCTTGTCTTATAATGTCACGTGTTGACTGTGATCTTGGAGCCATACCCTACACATTGACAAAATACTTGAAGGACAGACAAATAGCAGTGTTTTAAAAATTAGTAATGCCATTTTAAATGAATTTATTAATATCTTTTGTTTTGGAGCTATGGATATGAAAGAGTATAGAAAAACTATTTGGCATTTTATTTTACAAGGATAGGGTAAATAAAAATGGGGCATGCATCAAAAGCTGTGAATGAATGGTTATTACCTCAAATTAATCTCACATGTTATAGTTAATAAGTATTTTCTTCCAAAATCCAGTAAGTTAGTTTCATCAGAATTTGCAGTAGCTATTATTCAACCCTACACTTTTGCAGTACTAAAAACTTTATTTTCTAGAAGGTTAACCAATTTATATTTTGATCAGTAGTTTTATTAGTTAATCTTTTAACATGAATTGGAGCTCAACCAGTGGGAGATCCTTATATTTAAACAGGACAAACTCTGTCTTACACTATGCTGTATTTTAAAAATGTCAAAAGAAAACATTTTGGCAGTTGTATGTGCTTAAAAGATGATACTGATATTGAGGATTTCAATTATACAACAGGGACAAAAGGAAAAATGACAACTCAGAGAGAAAGAGTATCAACCAACTGAAGATGGGGAAGTAGTTTCCCAGAAACTATAGTCGCCACCACAAATGAAGGCGGTTGTGCAGAAGACAAATATTCAACAATACAGGTTTTCTAGTCAATCAGGCGTAGTCTGTTTCAGAGCACGTGTGAGAGTACTTGCCTACAGTTAAACTCACAGTTAAGCCAGAGAAATAGTGTATTATGTGTACAAATACTTCCTGCAGTTACACCGCAGCACTTCCCCTATTACCCTTAGCTGCATGTTATATACCGTCATCGTTCCTGACAGCTACTCTAGTCATTTAACAACTTGTAGCTGGAGGAAAGAATGTTTACAAGCTTGACTTTATTTGGTCTAATTTTAACAACAATAATAATAATAGTAATAATATGTTAAGAAACACTTTTGCTCCATTTGCTTTAAAAAATGCTTCAAGACTAGTTTCAGAGAGAGTGCTCTACATCATCAGCTGGTCAACCAACTAATTCCTTGTCAGGTCACTGTCCTCCCTTTCCCTCCTTGAGAGGGGTCTGCTTCCCTCTCATTGGTCAGTTGTAAGATGTTGTCTATTGGTGGTACTTCAAAATTCATTACTTGATTCCTATTCTTGAAGATGTGAATATTCTCCCACACCGTTCATTCCCAATCTACAGGCTTTTCTTTCCTTCTGAAGAAAGCTGTGCTAAGAATTTTTATGTCCTCCATTGGGTTTGAACCCACGACCTCAGGAATCAGAGGCTAGCATGTTACCCCTAGACCACGGAGGATGACTATAAAAACTTACTTCACATGATTGACTTTTATTAACTGGGAATATTTTTTGTAGATGTTCCTAGTTAACAACAAACAATCATGTGACATAGTTTTTATAAAGCAACTTTCATAATTAAAAAAAAAAAGTTCTTATTAAGTTTTCACTCAGAACACATTTCAAAAGTATGTCCATTGTCAATTGTCTGACCACAGGCCTCTGGGAGGAGATCCTGACTCTGAATTAGAAGATCCTCTTCCAGATGCCAGTGGACATACAGCTGTCACACACAAATGTTACTAATGCATTCACAATTAATGGATTACAAAAATGTCCAGTTTATTGAATTTAGATCAATTAACAAGCTAAGTAAAGTGTTACGTTACTAAAATATAATAAAGTTGCTTTGTTATTAGCTCCATTTTTTTATTCATTAAAGAAGCTTAGTTTTCACAGACAACCAACAAAGCTAGTTTATTAGTTACCTGTCCTTGTGGAGAGTTGCCATATTGATCCTTTTGTGGAATGTATGCCGATGCTGGACGATCGCGCAGGTTTCCTTGTAAATGCTCACCGGGTCGGTGTAGAGAAGACTGGGACCCCCTTAAAGTCTTCTGTGGATGGGGAGGACTCCTAATGCGACAAAATAACAGGAATGTATAAAAGCTTGCAATATCTTTATACATTGAATAATTTATGTTTGGATTTTCATTACAGGAAAATTAACACTGTTATTTACAAATATCAAGCTGGGTTGCAAGAACACATTCTGTAAATCTCTATTCCATCATTGTAATGGATCTATAAATTTATTCCAAATTTAAATTACACTTAATATCACATTAACTGTTCATTGAAGGGACACTGGGAGTGAAATTTTGGTCAAAATTATCAAAAAGTCGAAAATTGTTTTTTTACCTTAAAATGTTCCTGGAACACCTGTGCATTTGGATCAGCTAGCATTTTTCATATTCCCCACTCCATGTGGTCATTACGGCCCTTTCAAATAGTGCTCTTCCCTTAACGTACACAGTATGCTCCTATATAAAAGCCTGTTTTTCTCAAAACTACATTTCTGCACATTCCAAAAAGAGGTCGCGCCTGAGTTTTGCTTCAAATTCAATGAAAACTTCCAAAAGTATTCATAAATAGCGGTTAAACAAAACTATGCTTCAATATTGATGTTATCATTAACATGAATTCCAAAAACATTTTTTTTGTATGAAAAAAATCAATAATTTTTAAGATTAAATTTACTTTGTTATTAAAAAAATATGTACAGCATAATCAGCAAACATATTTGAAATATCTCTTCATACAATTGTTACCCATGTTTTAGAGCACCAGTTCTGCCAATATAAATGAATTTTGAAAAGTCAATAGACGCGAGCTCTATTTTGAAAATGTGCCTATTAAATTCATAAAATAATTTATATATCCTAAACGAATTATCCAATTTTAATGAAATTTGGTGTACTGCCTATTCTCATATAAATACAAACACAGTAAAAATTTCAGAAAATCTATCAAGAAATGTGGAACGTTCAAATTTCACTCCCAGTGTCCCTGAACTTGTCACAATAATTCCTTTAAGAAATTCTATGCATCACTAAGAAGCAATTGTCATTGGAATTTTACATTTAGCTGCAGATTTAAGTCACTCTTAAGCATACATTAGTTAGCAGAATTCCTTAAAATCAATACTTCTGTGATTTGGTCTGCACTTTCTTTGATGTTTCATGCATGCAGCACTACAGTTCACAGTTGGACAATTTCACCTCTTTTCTCTTTCAGTTGCTTGCTAGCATGTCAAACTCAAGGTTCTCCTTTCTCTCCCTGTGGTCAACTTGCCTACTCACTGAGAAAACAGCAGAATCATACACAACTCCACAGGGACAGTAATCAACCTTTCTTTTGTATCCGACAAGCATCTTCTCAGTTTCATGCCAAGCTAGGGGGAGGAATTTTCTATGCTTCTACTGATATCCTGATAAGGGTTCGGTAAGCTGAGAGCACTGCTCCCTCCCTATCTCCAACCAAACACATGCTAGCCGACGATGAAGCCATGCCCTGCCCAGGTACTTAAAGATGGCTGCTACAATATGGAGCTATTCAAAATAAAAATGAAGCATTGGTAAATTATAAAAGTAAACTTTTATATCTGCATCTTATGCATTCTGTTGCACTCCAGTAAAGCATGCTGTGATGGGCAGACACACAGATCAACTCTGGCTTATCATAGTTGTTGTTTTCTAGTGCCTTGCATCTGGCAATGAAGCCATTAGCATTCGTGCTTTCCAATACTTTTGAACTGTAGTTTCTTCTGATCTTAATGCTTCACAGGTCTTCAAGTGGTCTTCGTTCATTTCTGGTGGATCGTTACACAGGACACATATTCGTGAGGCTGAGATACCTATTCTGGCTTATCATAGTACTATATACCCATTAGCGTGGTACATTCAATCTGTAATCTTTAGGTACAGTATAATACAGTAGAATTTAACACTTGGTCATGTTTGTGGTGAAAATCACTATGAATGTGCCAAAAAAGTCATAAAAACCTTCTTTTGCTATAAAGTTATAATAAAGGGTCTTATGGTTTAAGCCAGGCTTCATATCATCCTCTTCCTCACTCTCATACCTGGTGCTTGGCTGACCACCTGCTTCCAGGTCTTCACTCTGTCCAGTTCATAGGTTCCTGTGCTCCCCGACAGGTGTCTGACCCTAGGCAACGGCTTATAAGTCCTACATAAGGGGAGGGTAATCAGGTAGAGAAGAAGTCTTATGGTTTGACTAAAATATACTGGCAAACCATAAAAATTGGCAAGTTCGTTAATGATAATATATTCAAAATTACTTGACTGGTGCAACATGGTAGTATGCAGTATGAATTAATGAACTGTTACCAGTTCATAGATTCAACTTTTTAGCTATAAGCTAACGGATTCTTTAACCCTTTAATGCCAGAGTTATTTTGATACATATGCCGTTCGTTCTCTAATTCCTAAACCAGTTTTCATATCCGTTTCAGAGGCACTTCAGCACAAGCAATTTGAATAGCTGTGATTGTTAGAGCAATGTGCCATGGACTAGCCATCCATTCAAAGCCAAATGTTGTGAGTTCAAACCCAGGCAACTGCAGTCAAAAGTGCCTGTACTAAACGACAGGGAGTGTAATGCCACACTTGGATGCTGATGAGGTTACATTTGATTTCATTTGCATGGATTTTGCTTCTTATTCTTAAAAAGAAAAGAACCCACTATGGTTTTATTGAAAAAAAAAAAAAAAAAAATAGTATTTTTACAATGTAAGACAGCTGCAAATACTTGAATTCTATTTATTTAGGTTAGCATAACAAGAAATTAGAAAGAGTCAATAAAGTATCTCAAATTATTATTTATTTATGCCAACAAACTTATTGCTGGTATTTTTAAACACACAAGCCATGTGTGGGCAATGTCTCTGATGTGAGACTCCCTTTGTGGCCTACCAGGAGAAATATGAATCGGTTGGAGAATTCAATGTCATTCTGGCAAAATGTCACAGTAGTTTAATGGTTAGAGCAACCGCACAGCAAGCGGAAGGTCTGTGGTTCAAATCCCAGCTGTGACATTTAGTTTTTCAGTTCCGATTTTACCTCTCAAGTATCTCAAAACTTAACAAATTGATATGTTGCTTTTATTTCACCTTGCCCATTAAAGAGTTAACAAACCAATAGATTTATAGATAATTCTTACAGCCCAGCTTGGTTCTGTTGATTCTGTGCTCACAAAACTACTAAAATATTTAAGGTGGTACTAAAAATAAGTGAGTTTTGCAATATACAAGCAAAAGCTACATGCTGTTTGCTTCCAGGAGGTGAATTTCAAAATCAAAATAAATCAAACCTACCTGTCCTCATGAGCCTGAGGACTCGGCAACTTCCCTCGGTTAGGACTGGGTGGAGGGTAGCCATTATGTAGCTCATGATTCCTGTAGATGCTCAGATTTTGGTAGAAGCGTTCCCCATCACCCCCCTGCTGTTGATTCTGTTGGTTCATTTGATGTTGGTTTACAGCATGTTGGTTTTGGGGTGGATGATTAAAATTGTGGTGCTGGTTTAAGTGTACATTTTGTTGCGGGTACTGATTTGCATGTGATGGGTGTTGATTTACATGTGATGGATGCTGAGGAGGAAGGTGGTTCTGTGGCGGATGCTGGCCAGGGTGCTGGTGTGCATGCGGGGAGTGATGAAGGCTTGGGTTTGACGACTGGCGTGAGCCTAAACCTGTTGGGGGCAATGTTGATGTTGGTGTGCGAGGATCATTTAGGTTCTGACTTGACCTGCAAGACAAATTCCATTGTTTATTTATAGCATGCAATCATTCCATTGCAATTATACAAGGGCCAGCCAGAAAAGAGATTGAATGACTTTACTTTGTATGATACAATGGTAAAACATTTATTTCTGTATATTCTTTGAAGTATGCACTATTGCTCAGAGATGTAAGTTGGGCTATAATAAATAAAATAGTACAGAGGAAAATGGCTTCAGTAACGAGTAGTCAAGTAATATATTATACGCATATAAATTGTGTGAATTATAGAGATTTACTTTATCATGTAGTAAGATTTTGTCTACCTCCTATTGTTTATGAGTTATGCAAAGCTCATTCAAAATGAATAGGGCCTCAGAGATATTCTCAGAAAATTCTAGCTATACATTTCATTTGTCATGAAAATATCTTAAACTATATGGTAATTTAATTTAAATTGTTAAAGCAATTTTTCAGAAGATCAATTTTTTCTTAAAAATGTTTCATGTAAAGGGTAGTACAAACCTCCCACATGGACCCTAATTCTAAAAATACTTTTAGAATTCAGCAATTTTCAAAACAAGCGGCACTGTGGCCAAGCAGTTAGACTGCTTGCCTAACCAGCTCACAATTTCCAAAAATGCCTTTTTTAAAATTAGCATCATTATCATTATAGTTGTCTCCTTAGCATGGTGGTAGCACTGTTGCTTAGCAAGCAGGAAACCTGGGTTCGATTCCCGGTACCAGTGTGGGGGGTTTTCTCTCACTGGGAGACCTGGTCTAGGGTGCACTCAGCCTCGTTAGGTCCCTGAGGGGCCAATTGAGGAGCTACTTGATTGAAATGTAGCAGCCCTTGGTTGCGTAGGCCACATAAGCAGCTGGGAGGAATTGGGGTGCTGACCACGTACCACTCTCCAGTGCTGCACCCCACTCATTACACCTGTGGTGGGCAGAGGTGGGAGACACAGCAGTTGGGTGATGAGCCTTGGCCTGGAAAGGGCTGTTGTGCCTTGGGTTATCATCACCACCTTTTTTTGGGAAGTCTTAAAATATGCAGTTTCTATGAAATATCAGTAACAAATTTTGGGGTGGAATGCAGTAATTCCTGTACCAGAAGAAGCTGAATAGGTTCCGATGTATGAAAGGGGGTTTGAATTGTTACCCTGCTCATGTAGTCAATTTGTTGTTGTTAGCTAATGGTGAATTTCTGACAATGAAGTCATTAATCCTCGTAGTCAATTTGTTTACTATGAAAAGTGTGCATGTATATCATCCATACTGCCACAGCTAATATTTGTATGTGATAGGTGTTACGCTTTTATCTGATAACAATGTGTATGTATATCGTTCTAGTATAAACAATGATGGGGACAGTAAAAAATGTTTACTTAGCAAATTCCTCTGGCTTGCCTTCTTCTTGTGATTAGACAGTACACTGCACGTAAACAGTAGAAAAAGTAAAAATGTATTCCATCTCTTTTTTGACTTGCCCTTGCATTTTCAGATTTACAGTGCAAGTTTGTGCATTGGTGACATCTGCTCTAGCAAGAAAGGGTATCTACGGTATCTACATGGAATACATGCATTGTTTTACCTTTAGTGAAAAAATATAAAATTGCTACATGAAATATATACACTCAGAATTTGGAAATACAATTAATAACTTACTTTGATCGCAAGCCTGATCCATTGGCTGGCTGTTGCTGCATTTGTGGAATGCTATTGGTTGAGGATGTTCGGCTATACCCAGAATTAAATGCTTCATGCTGTTTGCTTCCAGGAGTTGAACCCTGTCCAGAAGGTGTGGAATTGGGACCATGCACCAAATCATTGTTACCACCTGTAGAACAAACATTCACTCTGCAAAGCACTGAAATCTCTGAATACAGAATACCTTTGATTAAATGAAATGAGGATTTACTAGTGAATCACGAGAGATGCTATTTCAAAGCGTTATAAGTTGCAGATAAATCTGTAAACCGTTCAGAGAATTTTGGCTTAATGCAAGCTTATGCTGATTCTTTAACCAATACATTTTTCTTTCTTTGTTCGTAGTCCTTGGAAACATAACTTGTCAATAATGATTGAAAGTTTTTTGAACAAGTGAGTTTTAATACATTAATATTGCAGGTTTTATTTATACTATATCTTACTTACTTTTGAAAATTAGGTCATGTTTTGGGAATAATTGTTCTCGGCTCAAGTTTAGAACAGCTCACTTTCCACTTGCCAGCCAGATTCTAAGTCCGAACTTACTTACTGCGCATGCACCGACAGTAGTTTCACAATCGCCCACTAGATTTCACTGCATGACTAGCAGACGATTTTCACATCTGCCAACATTGCTTTTTACACTACACTAGTTTTCGTTGCCAACACATTAAACACAAATGCACTCACTCGCGTTGTTGCCGCCACAGACATACCGCTATCGCGTATGATGATGATTATTACATTTATATTATATATATTATTTATATATAATACTATATATTATACTTATATTTATTATTATTATTTTATTATTTAATGTTGTTATATTTATTATATATATTTTTATTATGTTTACTATTTATCGTTCTGTTTTTGTTTATTTATTTTATTTTATATTATTATTTTTAATGTTATTAGATTTCTATTATATATATATATATATATATATCTTTATATTATTTTTATTATTTATCGTTCTTTTTTATTTATTTTATATTATATTATAATATAATGCTAATGGCTTCATTGCCAGATGCAAGGCACTAGAAAACAACATATTATATTATTTTATTGTATTATTATTTAATATTATATATATTATTTATATATATTATATTTAATAGTATTATATTATTATATTTATATTATTTTTATTAATTATCGTTCTTTATTTATTTATTTTTTAATTTTCGAGTGGAGAAAAAATCCATTTACGGAGCCCCATGCGCTGGGATGGCACAGATGGGGGACTGTAGGCTTTGCCCTAGGGCACATCACATTCTCTACATAGCATTCGAGTACTCAGCAGGCCCTCGTCGTACAGGAACTGCATGCATGACTCCTCATTAAAGCACAGAGGCGCCAAATCTAATATACTGATAAAGCGATCCGTTGCACTAGTTGCTTCTAAGAAGGTCAGCAGCATACTGCCGACTCCCGCAAAAACATTCAAACTTGCTATTGGCAACAAACTCCTAGGGACATTCTGCTGTTGGCAGCGCTGCATTAACACAGCAACTTCGGCAACTTTCGTGACCATTTGTACACACTGCTGAGTGGGACTTTGCCGAAATTCTGACCAAGTGCTTGCGTAAGCTTTTCTAAACAATATCCATTGTTCTCATCTTCAGCTAACAACTGATTGGCTGATAGATGTAGATGTGTTGTCTATACAGAAGTACAGGCTACGAGCGATACACAGCGGAAGTAACTGGTATGGTTAGGGGATGGTGTGGGTGAGAGGAATACATAATGCAGAAATTAATTTGATGACGGTGGTGCCTACAGATTGTTACTTGACTTTAGCAGTTTTATTTTTTATAAGACAAATAATTTATGTTAAAGTGAATGAAGTAATTATTAATAAAAGTAACAATTGCAATTCATTAAGGATAATAAATGAATGATAATGTAAATACATTAATAGATATACACAGAAATAAAGGAAATATTGGGTGTTGAGAGTTGTAATTTGATGGTTGGGTTTTTGAATTAGCTTGGCTTGCGTAAGCCAGTGTCTAGTCAGCAGGTCACTCTCGACATGGTAGCAGAATAGTATGGACGTATAAAGAGTGATCATCTTACACATTAAAATATATCAGTGAGATATATATTGTGATTTCTTTTAATAACAGACAAGTGTTATTAATGTGTCTGTAGTAAATAGCAAAATTAAAAGTTGTTGTTGTTAGCTAATGCTGGATTTCTGACAATGAAGTCATTAATCCTCTTGCACTCCAATATTTTTCACTGATGATATTGAAGAGAGCAATAGCAGTAATAGTAACCGCTTTTTAGAGAGCACCATATTTTTATGTTTTGGCAGTCACATCGCTCTCTCACAACCCCCAGAATGTCTGGAGGACCACACCTGTCGTTGGTTTACGGGTCTCACTGACCTGACCGGGAGAATTATCAAAATAAATTCACCGACCATATCCTCTGATTACCAATTAGAGGACGTATTACATGCCATGACAGGTCAGCATGTTAGGGGTTAAGATTTTATAGAGAAATTAGAGAAATGGTGAGGTGGAAACTATTCTCATTCAAAATGGCAAATTTGGACAACTTGCACATGTGCCATTTCATATTGGGATGAAACAAATTAATTCAATCACATAACCTGAAATAACTATGAAATCATAAGCTCATGCAATTGTGCAGTATTGTCTTGATCTATATAGCGTTCCACTCTTAGAAGACAGTATGGAGTTAAATGGGACATCTCTGTCTCTATCTAGCACATACAAGTTGCCATTAGCCGCGTCCTTTTCTACCCTCGCGGAGTTGCCAGATTCCTAATAGCATGGTATAAATATTCATTTGTTATAAATTTCAGATTTGAACACATTATCCTATGCAGAATTTTTTTCTCTATCAGGTTATATCCTTTTTAGAGTCATTATACATTTCTATAGGCCCAAATTTCTTCAGAAAACGTTTTTTTCAATAGAAGTCCGATATTTCCTGTTTCTATACTCATCACGCACTAACTAACAAACTAACTGCTAGAATGCATCTATATTTTGTTCTTAGGTAGAGTATACCATAGTGCTACTACCTGCCCACTTTGAATTCTCTATGTTTACCCAGTTAAGTGTTATAATTTTTAAAATGAAATGTTTTCGGAAAATTTTATATCTGTGCACTGCAAAAGTTACGCAGTGTGAAACTTTTTTGTTATTGAGTTTACATCAGGGAACCAGCGAGAACAAATGTTGAGGAAGGTTGGAGAAAGTTTTTAAAATAAACCAAAAGGCAGTAACCTCTTTCTTTTATCCAGTAAGGCAAACAAAAGGTATTCATCTATTCAGCGTCAGGCCTGACACAGAAGATAGTATAAGGAGCAGCACTAACATTAGTTCGAAGGAAGCCATGTGTGTAACTGTGAGCTGTTATTGCGTTATTTGTTTAATATTTTTGTAAATATTTGTAGTTATGGAGGGGGAAGCTAGGAAGAGACGATATGTTGGTAAATTAAGAAGTAAGGAACGCCAAATAATTATGAATGTGTTATATTATTTTTGAAGCAAAATGTGTGTAAGGCAGTAAAAGAAACAGCTAAGGCGGGTGTTCAGAAGCAGTAGTGTGTATGATTAAAAAGGAACTAATGAAAGGACCTCTAAGAACGCCATCGAAAAAGAAAGCAAAAAGGGCGGGACTACACAAAACGATAGGTTAACGCAATATGATTGAATAGTGCAAGGTGGAGTGCGGCGAATTGTTCATTCTTTACTGTTTGCAAATATTCCACCCATGCTGAATATAATTTTGTCACGATTCAACAGTGATGAGACCGTACCAAATTTCTCAAGGGCCACTCTTAGTCGGTTCTTACATGATTTGGGGTTGGAATATGAAAGAAGGGGTAACAAGTGCATATTAATAGAAAGAGACGATATCGATATCATCAGATGGCGACATAAATATCTAAAAGACGTAAAAAGGTTTAGGGACCAGGGGAAATCAGTTGTTTATACAGACGAGCCATTTGTAAATTTAGGTCATACAGTAACAAAGGCATGGAGGGATAACAAAGTTAAAAGTGTCCGTCAAGCAGCAATTGAAGGACCAAGTGCAGGACTCCGGCCACCTCGAGTCGCTCGCGGAGAAAGATTCGCAACTAGTATATGTTGCAACACTGCACTCCATTTAACGTGTACTGTCTTCTAAGGGTTGTTGTTGTAGTGTTTAACGCCCGCTTTTACTACTACGGCACCGCAGGCGGTGACACTGATGATACATGAAGATGGAGCACCGGTGGAATGAGATGGCGGGGGAAACCGGAGTACCCGGAGAAAACCCGCCCTGACGCCGCTTCGTCCACCACGAATACCACATGCGGGTCCCTGGGATCGAACCCGGGCCGCCTAGGTGGTCTTCTAAGGGTGAAACGCGCTTTAGTATATGAACCATTTTTCTGTAAATGTACAAACAGTAGGGAATCTGTCTATATATGTACATCTGTGAGCTCAAGTATACAGACTTTATGGCATTGCAACAGCACTAGCACACTATAATGCTGAAACATGTGCTGTCTCAAGTATCAAACTCTGTACAAAGACTTCCTGATTAGCTGGCACAAGTAGAGAAAGAAAAGTGAAGGAGGAGCAGAACTGGCCAGAAACAGTGCAATGCAAGGCAAGAAATTTGCTGTAAGATGACATGTTCAAATAAGGCTATCATTATTTAACCATTTTAATCTGGTAACTTACGTGTTTAATCCAAAAGATTTATAACTTTTATGAAGTCTCCGATTTTTTGGGAGAAAAAAGAAACCAGTTCAATGCCAGCTTGACATATCAGATGGTTTGAAAATGTAGCTCCAAGAATTGTATTTACTTGGAGGTTTTTCGAGCTTCTGCACTCTTGAACACAATCCAGTGATGCAGCAGAGTCCTGATAACTCAACCTAATGTGGACTTGCGTGTGTCGAGTTACCAAAATGTCTAGCTTTATGGAATAGGGGTCTGTTATTCACAACTCATAATGTAATACTACAAATTACATAAATGCATATTCTAGCACAATATAGAAAACAGTAAAGTTTAACATACCCTAAAATGTATTACTTAATTTTACTTAATTAAAAGTGCAACAAGGGAAAGTAAATATTTTACAACATTTAAGGTCGATATTTCTCGTCATGAATGACCACAAGTTCAGACATTAAAATGAATGGATACTAAATAATTATATGGTCATTCTTTTCCAATATAGCTGCGCATACCCCGAGAAAAAGATCTCTGTCTTTATATTTAGCTAGCCTGGGAATATGCAACTTTGCAGACTCAACAAGGTGATAAGAAATGTTACTTGCCAGACATCATCATTGTTATAAGTTTGTTCTGGTAACAATAAGAGATCATCTTGTGAGGTAATTCTGCTGAGGTAATTCTGCCGTTTGTAGAAAACGAACTGCTATTCAACGCAGGCCTTCTAGACAACGCTGGCAGCCCAAGCAGGTAACATTTGTTACATAGGTAGCATCATTGACAGCTTTAGTCATGAAAGTTAATGTTTTAGTTCTCTTTTAAATTTTCAACAAATCTATTATCAAACTAAGTGATTAAGTGTACAAGCAGTTCTATATGTAACACTGGAAACAAATACATTGCTTATTTTTACCATTTTGACGAAACTTTCACTTGGTTTTCGTCTACTAAAGTACAACTGCATATGGAGCACATGGTTGCCAACCCTATTATGTACTGTTTCGTGTTTGTCTTATTCAGAACCGAGTAGTTGGAAACTAAAGTGTGACATGATATGTTAACTCATGATTATTCTTTCACATTATAGTAAATCTGGCCTAAGAAAACCACTTCACATCAACACTACTAAAGTAAAAAAAAAATAGCAGTAAAACAGCAGTAACATTAAAAAATTAATCTACTTAGTTTTCTTCCTCAGAGAGCTTCGGTCAGAAACCAATCAGAGCGTTCTCCGCAGTCATGTACTTGCAACTACTACGAGCGGCTGTGTACTTCAGGTGGCTTTCTAATTTTGGCAGCACTAGTATGCTGTATTATTAGCAAAAATGGATGCGACGTCTCCAGTGTTATAATGTGAAAATAATTTTAAAGCTAGCCACAATGTTGCAACACTGCATGTCAAAACAGGTGATGCAAGGTACATCCGGTTTATATCGCTCACAGCCTGAACTTCTGTATAGTATACTGTTGATGGTGGAAGTCAGTTTAGAAAACTGTTCTGTTTTCTTTTCAAGACTCAAACTCTGGCTGTTGCCAGTTTTAACTTAGTGAAAATGAATGCGCTAAACAATTATGATATTTACATATATTATCTCTACTTCTGTGATACAAAAGGACCATGGATTAAAACATATTTTATTTAATACTCAATAAAATGGCTTTGAACAACAGTAACAGATAAATATCAGTCTTCTTAGCAAAGGTTGCATGTAGTTAGTCTTACGGTTTCAAGACACTTTTAATATTAATAGTAAAAATGCTCACTATTTAATGATGGAACAGATTTAGAGCTTTGGATTGGTGCATGTGGCATCATGTTTCTTCTAGGATCTCCGTTGTGATTTTGTTCACTCAGTAATCTTGAAGGCAGATCCCTCTCGCTCATGCGTCGTGGCCCTGTAATATTTTTAACATCAATAGATTAATAAACTTCTGAGGAAGCTGTGAGACTTCTAAAAGATAAAAGTTATCTAAAAGTATACTCTATCTGAAAAAATTTATTTTAAATAGGGGGTTTGCATTTTGCATTTAATTAAGGCATATTTGCAAGCTATTACTCTTATTCTCCAAAAAGTATTTAGTATTTTTTTCACTCCAAAACCTTGTAACTCCACAAAAAATCAAAATACATCTTGGAAATACAAATACAAATAGTAATAATAATAATAATAATAATAATAATAATAATAATAATAATAATAATAATAATAATAATAATAATAATAATAATAATAATAATTAATAATTAATAATTAATAATAATAATAATAATTAATAATAATAATAATAATAATAATAATAATAATAATAATAATAATAATAATAATAATAATAATAATAATAATAATAATAATAATAATAATAATAATAATAATAGTTTTAAGAAAGATTTAGTCGTATGTCACACCAGCTGTAAATAGCGCTGGAAGAAAGCGTTGACCATGATCCCTATACCTTCCTCCATCCCTTAAGTTTACGAAGAGCATGTCATTAAGTTTATTCTAAATGTGTTTTGGAGTGTAATTCAGTACAAGTTTAAAATGACATCAAAGCAAATGAAGGTTATGGTTTCAACGGATAAAAAGTTGGATGCTATTAATTGAATTAATAAAGGAGAAACACTGACGAAAATTGCTGATGAATTGGGAGTTGCTGCGCACCAGTTGACAAACATTATGGCATACTTGGAGGGCCAGCCCGACACCACTCCAGCCGAATTATTAATGGTAAAGCGTTTGCTTGGCCGTACTTTGTTCAAACACTACACGTGTTTAAAACAGAAGATTGTGAATCAATTCTTTGTTAGGAAATTATGTTATTTTATGTCATTAAAATTTGTATATTTTTTATTGTCTTGAAACATACATATTATGTACTGTACATAAATTTGTTGCAAGACATAGTTTATCTTCATAAATGGTAAGTCTGCTTATTTAAGGATTTCAGAATTTTGTTTCTCTTATTACCTATATAACCTTGATTACCCAGATTTTCGGTTTTCCAGATTGTCTTTGGTCTGAGTAACTCCGGATAAATGAGGTTTTACTGTACAGGTACACAAAGTGGCACCAATAGTGAAAAAATCTGATGTGTTGCAGAAATTATCTTATTGTTTATTTCCTTATAGGTGCAAGGGGAATATGAGAATGCAGTAGGTTTTGAGCGCTAGTTAAAGGTTTTAAAGCTTTAAGATTCTGTTCTCTTTGCACGGTTAACATATAAAAAGCTGAATAACGATGTTCCATTTGACAGAAGTATGAGTTCTCCAAAACTCACACAAATAACAAGGCATATCTCCAAAATGATCCACTAAAAAAAAAAAAAAAATATTTGGGTATAAATTGTGTATTTTAACAAGATCTACATTTTTTATGCAATGGACAAAAGAGAACCTCCCCCCTTCAATCCTTAAAACTCATAGTAGTTTCCTAGGAAAGGTAACACAGATTAAATCCAAATTGAACATTCCTAACACCAGAGAAAATCTACTTATTAGAGAAAATCCATTGGAATTATTGCAACCTACCTTCAATTTGGAATTAATAGAGGAAATAAGTAAATCAGACACACCAAAAGAAATACAAAAACTTCTAGCTCTGGAAACAATCAATACTAGGTATCCCACAGAAGAATGGCTGCACATATATACTGATGGATCCTCAAAGGAAAACCTTACTGGAGCTGGAGTTACATGTTCACATTTTTCCTTTTATCATTCTGTTGGCAGAGACACAACAAATTATGATGGAGAAATAGAGGCTATATACATTGCTCTCCGACAATTATTAAATCTTCCCTTAAATAAATTTAACAAGGCAGTAATTCTTTCGGATTCTAAAGCTGCAATTCAGGGAATATGTTCAAATACTACAAAGAAGTCAACAAAAATTAGAGAATGCTACAAAATGTTAACACAACTCCAAAAAGTTAATAAGACTGTTCATCTCCAATGGATTCCAGCACACTGTGGAGTCATGGGGAACGAAGCTGCAGACTCACTTGCAAAGAAAGCCACAACAATAACACAAAAGTCTAAATTCAATTTCTCATATTCCTCAATAAAACGCTTGATCATTAAAAATTTTTGTCATTCATACCTACAAGAAATAGAAACAAATGCCAAAGATAAAAAATGGATTACACTACTTTCCAATCCAGATATAATCCCCCAGAGACCAAGGAAAACAGCTGTTGCAGCCTTCCGACTATTGACAAATCATGACTGCTTGGCAAGTCATCTCTACAGAATAGGTATCTCAGCCTCACCGATATGTGTCCTGTGTAACGATCCAGCAGAAATGAATGAAGAACACTTGAAGACCTGTGAAGCATTAAGATCAGAAGAAACTACAGTTCAAAAGTATTGGAAAGCACGAATGCTAATGGCTTCATTGCCAGATGCAAGGCACTAGAAAACAACAACAACAACAACAACATTTTTTATGCAATTCGAATGGCCCTACAAAATCTTTTGTACAGAATTTCACATTTTCAGCAAGCAGTTATTCTCTCAGATTCCAGGGCAGCAATTGTAGCAATTACTTCCAAGTTGTCACCAAAAAACCAAACTATTATAGAGTGTTGGAAGATGCTTAGCCATCTAACAGCACTTCAAAAACACCTAGTCTTCCAATGGATACCGGCTCACTGTGGACTGAGTGGTAATGAGAAAGCTGATTTTCTTGCAAAAAAGGGTACCAGCGGTGTACAAAAATCTATAGTTAATTTACCATTTTATGCAGCTAAAAGATTAGTCAACTCTGAATTCAAAAAAATTATTGCAAAATATTACTATGAAAAATCAAAGAATAAAAGATGGGAACTACCAAACATTCAAACAGTGATTCCTGAGTATCCTCGAAAAACAGCAGTTGCAACCTTCAGGTTGATTACAGGACATGATTGTCTGGCAAAACATTTAAACAGAATTGGGATATATTCTTCACCACTCTGTCCTCTATGTGATCTGCAAGAGGAAATGGACCGAGACCACCTTCAAATATGCCCGGCCACTTCTAGTGTCCCATCCATCAGTGAAAAATATTGGAGAGCAAGAGGATTAATGACTTCATTGTCAGAAATCCAGCATTAGCTAACAACAACAACATTTTTTGTATAGTAAGATTTTGTGTTACTCTTACGGTTTAGGAGTTATTCAAAAGTCATCCAGAGTAAATATGCCTACAGGAACTATAACCAGAAAATTCAAGATATACATTTCATTTGTCATAAAAATATGTCAACCATTTTAATCAAAATCATTAGAGCTATTCTCAAGAAAATCAAAATTTTTGAAAAATTTTCCATGTAAAGGGTAGTTTAGGGTGAAGCAATTTTCTTCAAAATCTTTGTCACATCCTTAAAAGATATTAAACTTAAATACCAAACTTGGTTTTTAACAGACTTTTCGTTTTTGAGTAATGCTGTCCACAAACTGACTGACTGACAAACAGACCTTTTTCCAAAAATGCTTTTTTTTTTTTTGAATTTCCAGTGAAATCTCGACATCAAATTTTTGGGTGGAATATAATACCTCCTCTACTATACCATACGTAGTAGAGAAAGTAAAAAGTGGGGAGGTGAAAAAAATATTTCAGTACATATCATTTTAAAAAAATAATGAAAAAAGTAAAAATGGAAGAAGCAAACTTTAATATAAAAATTATTAGGAGGTTGTAACTTCAAACACTAAATTTTCAGAGTTCTTGTAATAACATAAATGTTCCAATTTTGACATAATTATGGATCATTGTATTTAGCAGATTTCAAAAAATGTGTTGTTGCCTAGAGCACACAATTTTTGTGCTCCATTTAGCTTCACTATTTTACAGAAACTATTCTAAAACCACTAATGTTGATGTGTGATGGATGTACAAGGTTTTAGAGCTATCTATGACTATATTATGCTGTTTGATAAGATATTTTAAATGCAGTGGCTGAGTTAGGTTAAAAATTGCAAGGTATTTTCTTTTAAATTGTTCCTTTATGCATAGTGATGTTTGTACTAGATGCAGCCTAAATTTATTTTACCATGTGGGTAACATCTTAATATAAAAATATAAATAGAAAAATAATATTAGAACATTAAAATATTGCCTTATGCTTAAATGCC
This sequence comes from Tenodera sinensis, assembly GCA_030765045.1. Classification (NCBI taxonomy): domain Eukaryota; kingdom Metazoa; phylum Arthropoda; class Insecta; order Mantodea; family Mantidae; genus Tenodera; species Tenodera sinensis. The sequence continues at coordinate 166,725,166 of CM060966.1, forward strand.
CAAAATAAATGAAAAGCTGTAATTTAACTTAAATTGCATACATTTCAACATCATGCAAACATTTCTAAGGTATAAAACAGAAATGAACACAGTCAATTCAATCACATTAACATCAGCAAGCAATAACATTAATAATATACTAGGCTTTGCTTGAAATAATATTTGATGCTAAAACTGCTAGCACTATTTTCACCTGTTCTCTAAATAACACTGCACAGCTCTAAACGATAGCTATTGAAACATAGGGAAACATTATTTTGTAGTTTAACAATGCTGTCAATTGCCAGGATAACATCAACATCACCAGTGTGCCGGAATTTTGTCCCGCAGGAATTCTTTTACATGCCAGTAAATCTACCGATATGGAGCTGTTGTTTTCAAGCACAAACCATCAGTTTGGACCAGATTTGAACCGACAACCTTGGAATCAGTAGGCCAGCATCTAACCAACTGAGCCACCCCGACCGACATTGAAACATAGGCACAATATTTGCTGAAAATAACTTCTTAAGCTTACCATACTAGATTTTAGAGCAATTAGCCATTAGAGATGCCTCTTTTATTTGAAAAGATGAGAATGTATTTCAAGTAAAGAAACTTTTCCAATAGAAGAAACATAACCTACACAGCCACAGATTATTCTTCACAACAAAAGTTGTATTAAATGCTGTTTAACTTCTCAAGTTCAAAGTTACTGAGTAGAACAGGTGATAATAATATAGTATGCAACATTAAAAAAAATGAGTAAATTGTGTGATATCATTGTTAGAATAACTGACTCAGGTTTCTCTTTGTTTTAAATCCGATCCTGACTGTCCAAAATTTTGTAATATTTACAGCTCCCTGTGTGCACGTGTAAATTGTCACACATGCGTCACTCTTACTTCTGTTAGGTAGATGTTAAGCACTGCTCTAGTTCAGTTCACATGTGAATAACAATAGGAGTGTTTAGAAGTGTTTAGTTTTGCTTAAAGTGTTTTGAAAATGCCTCAATTACAGTATACAGGTCAACAAAGAGTGCTTATGTATGATACGTATGTGCTTACATCATCTTGTAGGGAAGTTATAGGGCAATTTGAAACTAAATTTCCAGGCATCTGTATTCTGAGTAGAGACACTGTTTGTTTGCTTATAAATAAATTCAGGGAGTCACAGTCAATTTGTGATAGTGAAAGAAGAGTAAAATGGGATGCGTTTACAGAACAGAAATTAGACAAAATCTGAGAAAGATTACAACAATCACCTCAACAATCTCTTAGGTGCCTTGCACATGACAAAATTAAAACAAAATATCAGAACAGAAGTTAATGCTATTTTGGAAGCTGGACTAATGTATGTGAATGAAAATTTCCTCAGAAGATGCTGAAAATGTATTGATGCAGATGACGGCATTTCCAACATCTCCTGTGATAAGCCATATTTTTGTTTTTCAGATAACTATTAATCTGATTTGAGATTTGATGTCCATGCATGTGTGACTGGGAGACGGTCCAGGCGACTGCCAACCAAGTAGTGCTGACCAAGTTTTGTAGCAAACGCACTGTATAATAACATACTCTACTGCTGTGAGCCAATGACAAAATATTTGCTCGCCAGTTTTCAATGTTTAACATAGCTGACTATGAAATAATGCACTCAGCCAGCACAAGACAAAATTAAAACTGCAACAATAGAGCCTTGGTGACTGAAAAAAACAGGTGAAAAGTATTGTTACTGAAACTGTCTAATGAAGTGGCCAAACTTCATCTTGGAAGTCTATCCCATAAAGAGCAGGGGCATGTGGTTATGGCAGCAAACTTCGTAAATATGAGCTTGCCTAACTGGTTTAACTTCTTACTGTTCCTCTACCACTGATATGCACTAGGGGCATGCACTTCTGAACAAATGTTCTGTACAGGACACAGCGTAAAACATGCACACTAACACGAACAAGAAAACCAAAGTTGGCAAAATTATACATAACAAAATTTTCTGTTGAAATATATGCTCTGGAACTCACCCAGTGAATGGGAAAATGCTCCCTGCAAAGGTAACGGCTATTAAGGACATAACTACATCCAATTTTATCAGCAACACTTCTTAAAATCTACAAATAAATTGCTACTTTATTATAGCTTCTATTTAAGATCATCTAACAATCTATATTGAAAAATCCACTATACAGCATAGTCCCATTACATTATCCCATAGCACATCAGGTTATACAGAATGTCTCTAAATTAAACTTTGAAATTGACAGATAACAGTTTTGAAAATGTTTGTTGCAATCTATAAACATGTATTAAAGCAAAGAATACCACTTCCCTGGCTTTACACTATTTCCAGTCTGTATGTTATGCTTTGTAACATGAACATTTACAAAGATGGGAAATGTATATGGCACAGTCATTTCACCAAATAAGATAAACAATTTATATGAGCAAGTTGGTTTAACAATACCATGAAACATTACTGAATGTTAATATATATTTACTACTGGTTAGTAGAGTTCGCCAGTGGCGCAATCAAATTTTAGATCCACAAATTATGTTTTTTAATGCACTCCAGTGAAGCGGGACTATGATGTGGATGAAGGATGGAGTTCATTAAATCCTCTTCATCTGCATTTGAAAAGTTTTCCGCATATTGTTAGAGCTATCACACTTTTCAGGGAAGGGGGCAGCTGATGAAGAGAAATACCTTTGAAAACATATAATGTAGATTAAAAAAACAGTGAAGCTGTGTTAAAACCTGTCTCTATTTATTAAAATTAGACAAAAAACATGATTCTAGTAACAACAGTTAGTGAGTAAACTGTTATTGAACTTCTGTTTATTATAAGAAAGTGAATGTTATTTTGGTAACTAAGCAAGGTATTTTATTTAAAATATTGCTGAGCATATTACATAATGGAGCCTATGGCATCTGTCCCTGATCACTAATCCCAAAGGCATCTATGCATGCCATTTTTTTCTCAATCATTTTTACATGTATATTGCTAAAAGTTATTTCTATAAATAAACTACTAACTCTTATCCACTATTTCCATTGCATCTTAACATTCCAAAGAAATTCCTATAACCTTAACTGAAACAGTTGAAGAAACATACTCTTAATCATTACATTTCTTTTATTGCTGAGTCATTTTTCCTCAACCAATCTTTTTCCTCCATTCATCAGTCCTTTACATTCCATTAAAATGGTGATGAAGCAGCTATTGGAGGATCGTACTGGACAGTCAGAACGTAAACATGATAAGTGCTATCAACAGAGAACTAGAACTTTGTGGATGTTTTGACATCCCGAATGTTCTGGAAAGTTCCTATAACCATATAAGCAAGCACTGTCATGAAAAGCGCTGTTCTTTGAATGAATTTGTGATGAGTATGGTAAAGTGCACTGAGTGCTGTTAAGCACAGGACTGGAGACAACTTGTGTTTGACACCCCAGAAAGTGAACCATCCAGAAGAAGAGGCTGCACTGGATGTATTTCGTTATGCCGTGCATCACAGAAGAAAGTGAAGTGACAGAGAAAAGTGGAATAATTCACTTTATTGAAGTGTCAGAGTGGGGTAAGCAAACTATGGGCAAAAATTGAACTAGATTATTAAGTGATAGTTTGGAAAACTGGACAAAGTTACAATATGGATCCCATCACCAATATTCCTTTCAGATTGGGGACATGTTCCTGTAATCTTGAGCATCTCTTCCTAATCTAAACCATGCAATGCCCTCTCTGTCCTGTTTAATACCTGCGTCTAAATGCTTTCCTCTGTTTAATTCTGTCTGGATAATTTTATAAGAACTCAAATAATCTTAATCACTGCAGAGTATAATATCTGTCTGTCTATATCCTGATTATCTGGAACAGACACGTTTCCAAAATCCCCTCAGCATTCCAAGTTTTTGTAACCAAATACCATCCAAACCATTCTTCTCTAGTTGATCTTTAACGTTGCTCAGACAATTAACAGAGCTTAGGTGTTTTTTCTTGGTACCTAAGGCTAAAAGTTCCTTCAACTGTTTACTTTTTTTTTAAATTGTATAAAACAACTATCTGAATAAAGACATACAGAAAAATTCATTACTTTCCTAATTTAGCGTAACTTAATTGCTTGTTTTTCTTAATAGCGTTAGTCATATTTTTGTTCCCAGATACTCTTCAATCTAGTGAAAACAGCTTGTCAATATTAGTAATAGTATAGGATTTATTTAGGTGGTTATTTTGAGTAACTTATTCATAGTTACATTTATGGTATTTGCCAACATATATCACCTTCAGCCAGAGGTGATATATGTTGGCAAATACCATAAGAGAGGTCAGTTTGCCTAAAAATCAATATATGTTCAAGTTGGCTAATGAATGAACTATCATTAAGTTCACACAAATTTCAACCAAATTTGAAATCTTGGCACCCCAAATGGGATTATTTTCTCCACTCATTCTAGCCTGTTATTTGTTCTAGAAATCGTAATGAGTGATTTGGTAAACATCTGCTAGATGATACTATGGAGAAGCATGCACATGGGTGTGGAAATGGCCCATAGCTTTGCCAGGTACCTTTTTCTCAGGTTATGAGGTTCTTTAACATGCAAACATTACATGGAACCAATGGCTTAGCTTCCATTCCAAAGAAAGCCATACTAACACTTTTTATTAGTTTGAAATAAGTCTGCAAGTTTTGTTTGATCTCTATTTTACAAAATTCTAGTGCTATAGGTGCAATGACTCATGAGTTGTTTCATGTGTACAGACAAAACAAAGCAATAGTAATAGGTGCTCTGCAGTGGCAAGTGCACCTAACATTGATCATAGTTATGTGAAAATTCATTTTCAGATCTTGAGTTACTGATGCTGTAATACAAGATTTGCTATGAACCGTTGTCTTTTAGTTTTTTAGACTGATAAGCACAATGCAATTATAAATACATATACACATAATTCTCACTGAAATAACAGAATACGTGCACTAAATCTAAAAATGTAAGAATGTAGATATTTAAGAAAATTCATGCCATCCTTTCTCATTTATGAAAGTGCAAGCATCGGCTCTTAATTGCAAAGGCATAAAAATGCAAAAAACATATCAACATTTGCAACTGAAATGTGTTCACAGTGCACAGTTGTGTTTCAAATGAAATAAAAATTAACAGAGATGCATTACTTAAACTTGAGGCTTACAGCATCCTGCTGGTTGAGACATGGGTCCATGAATCCTTGATGCCACTCTATCACCATTGTTCAGATGAGGTTCTGAGCTGCTCCTAAGTTCACATTCTGAGGAGAAGTGGCGACAATGATCTTTAACACAGTGTGAAGTACTCTTGAAATGACAGTTTCCTACAACAGTTTGCTTTGCTAATTTATTGCATGACATTCTCTTATTACACGCACCAGTGTTTATCCTACATCTTTCTGTTTTGCGCCAACACTGTGTCTCAGCAACAGAACATGCTGATAATATATTGTCTTCACTTCTCGGTCTTTCAAAGTGACTGCTACATCCACTGTTTATTGAAGGCATATCAGCTACAATACTTTCTGCACTTTTAGAGTTTCTGAACTGACCACACGTGCTATTTCCACAATGGTGACATCCCCTTATACTATCTGTGCTGTTGTACACCTCACCACAAAATGCTGAATGCTTTTTTATTCTTGCTGAACATTCTTTTACAGGCCTCTGACATGCTGTCATTCTATGCGAGTTTAACATAAATTCATTTTTATTTTGTTCACAACTGTTCTGTTCTCTGCACACCTGTAAAAACTTGTTGCTTTCAGTTTTACAATGAGCTAGATCTGAGTCATTTTCCAAAAGCAGGTCATCCATACTATAACTCACAGATCCTAAACCAACTGCATATACGTTATTGCATGAATTTGTGTCGCTATCGTCCATCCAAGAAAGATGAGTGTTTCTTTGGCTGGAACTGTAATTGTGACCAACATTGTTTGTTGAGACATCAGGAACTGACCTGAATATGCCTCTTTGTAGTGCACTACCCCCTCTGCCCCTTCTTGCACCAGGACCACGTAGTCTTATGATTCCACTGTCTCCTAAGCGAGAGAAATGTTTTGCTAATGCTGCTACACGTCCATAACCTAATCTTACTTCTTCAGGAGATTTCCAGCATTTAGTCCGATTAGAGATATCATCGCTTCCAACTGAAGATTCATCATCATCTTTTATGTTGCTCAGATCTAAATTCAAAACAGGTGCTAAATGGTGATTTCCACTATCTGCTTTTCTTGTATCTGTAATACTTAGGTCTGATAACAGAATTTCTTCAACATCCTTCATTCTTCTTAGCTTCTCATCTGTTAAACTACCACACATTAGATTTAAATCCCTTGCATTATCACAGTGGTTCCCACAAGAATGTTTACAACCAATATCTAAAGACGGTTCAAACGTATCTGAAGTTGTTGTGGAGGACTGTGAACAACATTCATTTAAACAACAAGGAGAAAGTGATTCTTCGCAGTCACCGCTTGATATAAGTGAAGACTCTGACTCATTTTCTAAATCCTTTTTGTACTCTGATGACATCAATGCTTGGATTCTGCTATCCAGATTATGGCCCAATAACATTCCTTTATCAATTTCTCTGCTGTTTGGAAAGCTTTCGCACATTGCTGAGGTTAGAAACTTGCTTCTTCTCAACCCTTTTGCATTTGAATAGTCTGCATCTGTATTTGTCTGTGCATTACGATATCTATCATGTCGAAACATGTCATCAGTTCTTGATTCAAGAAAGTTATGACGAGGCACTGTTAGTAAACCACTGCTAGAAGAACGTACAGAATAAAGTTGATGACTATGGTATTTATTACTCAATGTTTGGGATTTGTATGGCACTTCAGCACTACCCACACTGAAAAATTCAGACATCACACCTGGATAGTTATTCCAATCGACTAGTCTTTCCTGATAAGGTGCTGGCTGGCGATTGGCTGAGCTGCGGAGAGTTGCTAATGACATGCTAGGTGGTAGCTGCCCTCGACCCGCATCAGCCTGGATGTTATGGGTTGAAGGTATCAGTTCAGAGGTAGGGCGAGATCTTGAAGCAGAAGCTGTTAGAAAATTGCCAAGAGTTGTTAGTAACAGAGCAGAAGATAGGAAATTAGAAAGCAGATTAACTGTATTGAGGACGGAAGGAGTTTAAGGGCTGCTCCCTCTGAGCAGAATGAACTATGCTATATTTCTTTTCATAGATTATTTAACTGGAAACTAACAGGACATGCATAATCAAGAGGTATAGCTGTCATCCTCTTTAAGGGTATGTGTATGAACAAAGAAAAATGAAAAGTTTGTGATTAACTTTTTTAGCAGAAAGAAAAGAAGAAAAGAACAAACAAAAAAGAAAAATATCCCATTTGAGAGGTAGAATCGGAACTGAAAAAATCAATGTCACAGCTGGGATTTGAACCACAGTCCCTCCACTTACCATGTAACTGCTCTAACCATTAAGCTACTATGAGAACTTGCCAGAATGACATTGAATTCTCCAACCGATTCTTATTTCTCCCGGTAGGCCACATAAACAAAAAAATAAATAATAAAATATCCTATATCTACAAAGGTCTGTCAAGACCTGGCTGCTGCAACCCACCAGTGTAGTGTGTAACAAAGGCGCTGAAGGTCAAGTTTCCCCACACCACTCATTGAGCAAGCACATGACTTAACAATGAGCGTGGTGCATAAAAAAGGATTGCTGGAACAGTCAAGAAAAGTCTGGCAGCCGGTATGTTTGTAGAAGTTCAAGAAAGGACCATGTGATGTCATCTTGCTATATAAGGTGAAGCAGAAAGACAGTAGTTATTTACAGACATGAGTCATCGGGAGTCAGTCAGTTTCAGTGTGTGTGTGTGCGTGCACGCTTGTTAGCTGCATGTATTACCATGTTGTATAGGAAGATAGCAAAGCAGTTATGAGTGTTGAGTGATCATAATGTGAGAGTTAGTGTTTGAGTGACAGAGAAAGTGAAGAAAGGCAGTGAAAGGACTGAGTCAAGGTTACGTTGTGAGTTGAAATATCACTAAAGACTAAGTTAACGTCAGTAAAAGAGAACTGTGTATTTGTGCATTCAATTAGAGGAAAACAAAGTGAAAAAAAATAACTGAACTGGATTTTGTCATTTTTGTTATAATAGTTTCTTTATTCAATTCTTCATTCACATACTGCATTTGCTCTTCTTAAACATTATTTCACTGATGCTTTGGTTCAAAGTAAAGTGAACTTTGGGTAATTTGAACATTTTAATTAGAATTACTTTTCATTTGAACCTTTCATTTGTCCCATTGAATTTGCTAAGCAAACAGTGCAAAGCAATAATCATTTGGTTGAACATGACAACCTTAGCGAGTACATCAAACACTCACCAGATGCCAGCATAGTCGGAACAAGCACACAGAATCAAACAAACTCCAACCAATAGATCAGCTGCTGATAATGCGAGCAACACACTAGAATCATGTCCAGTTTTTGCCTATTTCTTACGATTTCTTAGATAATTAAAATTATACAAAATTCAGTCAGTATGAAGTATTTACAGAAATTTAAAAATACACTTTTAATTTTTATACATTATAATTCAAATATATTACATTTTAATAAAAATTATTTGAGCAGTTTATGAGAACATGGAAAATTAGGTAAATTTTTACAAATAAAGGGTAGTTTGGGCAGGTGTACTTTTCTTTAGAATCTTTATCTAGCATACGTGGTGTCTGACTTTGTTTTTCAGTTATGCTATCCACAGATAGACATCATTTTCAAAAAATCTCTTTGCCTTTTTGGTTACAACATGCATTGATGGGAAATGTTCAATAACTAATCTAATTTTTGGATACCTTCTATAGCAGTGCTGTCCAACGTGGCACCTGTAATGTGCTTTTCTGGCGCCCTTCATAAGCAAATTGTACTCCGATGGTTTCTAATATAAACTAAAATTTAAAGACAAAACTATTCCATTCCGAATATCTTCCCAGTACACCATGAAATATGTTTTTGTATTCATTACTTCCCTAACCAGTGCTTTCTCTTTTTATTCTCAAAAGAAGGGTACTTGCCCTAACATGCTTTAGCATCTGTGCCGATATTGTGTCATTCTGTCCTAGACAAGACAGACAGATTCACCAATACCCACTGGTCGGCAATTGGGGACAAAGTCACTATACTTCTAACAAAGCTATGCCACAAACAATAAGTTTGCTTTTTTGAACATTGTTATTTGCAGCGATAGCGAGGGAAAGGGGTCAGTGTTTGAACCAAACATTCAGTATAACTTGAGTGCTTGTGAGGGTAGGTTCAGTTTGTGTTGTGGTCGATTTTTCTGAATACCTTATGGTTAAAAGACAAAGATATTATAGTCATTTTAACAGTGATTGGGAGGAGCAGTATTGTTTTGTCAAATTTAGAGGAAAACCTGTGTGTTTACTATGTAAAAATAATCTATCTGCTGCTAAGAAAAGCAATGTAGAACTTCATTTTTTCGACAAATCACAAGAACTTCAATTATGAAATTCCTGTTAATTCCAAATTACGAAACGCTAAGTTAGGGACTTAAAATCTAAATTAACATTACAACAGTGCATGTTTACAAAGCCCGTTCAGCAGAATAGTAACATGACAATAACCTTTTACAAAGTCTCTTATGTTTTAGCTAATGGTGGCGATGGCAGCAGCAACAGCAGTGGTGGTGGTGATGGTGGTGGTAGTCATCAAATAGTGGTTGTGATGGTGCCCACACATCCTTAGGTCATGAGTTAAATGTGCCCGAGCACATAAGAAAGTTGGACAACACTGTTTTTATAGAAGATGGTAGAAAAAGTGATAAAAAATCTTAATTTTTCTTCTCCTAAATTTCCTGATACAATGCCCCAAAAAAGCACACTCTACCTTAGTTTTCCTTTTTTTTTATTTGTTTATTTTTATTTAGAATATATCTATAGTAAGGTTGTAGATGTTTTACTTTCAAACTAAAATAAAACAAGGTTACCCTTTCTGTGCCTGACATGACTACACAAGATTATTTAATTTTAGGAATAGTAATTTTTTGGTACTATTTTCCTGGCCACTTCTAAATAATATGTTTAAACTCCTTCCTTCCATATTATATATACATTGTGCATTTCTTAAAAATGATATAGCCTAGCTTTGCGCAAGATGCAGAAATGCACACATTACAAGAGTTTGTACTGCAAAAGGCAGTATACAGCTTATTTCACATTAGCAAGGCTACATTAGTAAGTATGCATAAAACCATAAGCAGAAAGTGCTGTTAGTTTGCAAGATATACAAAGCATATTTGAGCAAACAGCTCATAGCTTATGCTAGACTTCATTCAGAAATTACAGTATTGTAACACATCAATAAATTCTGTTAAGCTATATAAAGTTGGGTCTCTTTCAAGTGCAAAATTACATACTATTATACCTCACCACTAAAAAAAGCCTTAACCCATACAAATACTATATATATTTAAGTAAAAACTGAAAGAAATGCACATTCAAGCTCACCACAACCATAATTAATACATTTCAATATTAGCATTATGCATTTTTATATGTCTAAATTATGACTGAGAAAGCATTTCTTTGTCGCAAACGATTTTGCACCTTATCCAAGTTAAACATATTGGCATAAGACCTGCTAATTCCTGCTAGTTCTGTGAAGACAAATCTGTAATGACTAATATATTTATAAAACAGTGTTACCTCTTCCCATGACAGGCGATGGCTGCTGAAGTAATGTTGCCAAACCATGGTAGATTGCACCCTGTTTAGCTACCCTTAATGTTACTGTTGGACCTGTGCGAACCAGATACTCTGCAGCTCTGTTGGTAAAAAGAATAAAAATGGAAATTGGTTACACTCTTGAAATTAATGTTTCAATGCAATATAAATAAATTACAATGTGTTAAAATTAACTTTAACTCAAAGATTTGTTATTTAATTGCGTTCATAAATTATAAAGAAGAAGAGAGAACACTACTTAATTATACTATACAAATTTTTGTAAATGTGGAGTTGATTTCATTACTTAATATTTTAAAACATATGAGTTGTCCTTTACTAACACTGCTCCACATACCTGTTCTCTTTACTCAGGGCATGTTTCAAAAACACTTGTCACTCTTAGTTGATTGTCGATTGAAAGTGATTGGAAACATTTGGAAGCATTTGTCTACTTGGGAGAAAATATTTATGATCGAGAGTTGAAAACGAGTGATGAGTTTTGAGTTGTCAACCTCGCCAGTACTAGAACCATCCACTCCGACTACAACCACATTCAGTCGGTAGTCACAAGCACCTTGTGGCAGTGCAGACAAAGACAAGACAAATCTCCATGCAGCCGAGTGTCCTTGAGGTCTCTGTTATAGTGCTTTGAGAGATCCAACAACATGCAAACATCAACATCAACAACCCCAGAAAAATCAACACCAGCATCAAGAAAGGCACATCCTCACCTGTATCTTCATGGAAACTCGTGTGCTACCAGGTTCACCAGCATCCACCATAGCCGCAGATGTAATCACCACCACTAACTTGGGCATCTCAATGTCACAAGAAATATAAGAAATAAAGAAATACCTGAAATATGTTCCAATCCTTTCCTTTAATCTGGTGGCAGCTGAGCCTTTGGTCAAACTACCTGCCAATTTTCACTCCTCTGGTAACCATAATGCAAACCAGTCATCATGTACCAAGCAGGTGTAACAAGGGTACCACATCTAACCTTCATCTTCCCTATTCTTTCTGCTTCTTCCTCCCCTATTTATTGTTAATCCTAAAATCCTTTTATTCTTTCTTCTACCCCCCAAAAAAGAAGGTGATGAGAACAAATGCTCTCGAAATATGTTCCAAGCAAAAAACAGGCTGTAGAGCAATAGTATTGAAAAGGTCAAGTCAAGTGATTTTATATTTTAAGTAAAGAGAACACTGTACTGGTTTTTTACTGAAGCATATGGATCAGAGATGTAAGACAAATGCTCACTCTAGTTTACTAATATACCTAATTGCTTTGTTGCCCCTTATAAATATACTTATAAATTTAAAACATGTTTGCAATGTAAGTAATATACGAATGAGATATTTAGCCTCAACCCAACCCAGTCTTAACAAAATCCTTGACAACATTATAGTTTACCAACCACTCCAGACCCATTTTTTAAATATGTAAATAATTTCAACAGAAATTATGAAACATTTTCTTTTCTGGAAAGGGGCAGGAACTTTTAATGTGTTCCAAAGTCCCCCACAAACCAGGCCCAAATTACCTTGTCTTCCTCTTCTTCAACTTCCCTGTTCTACTGCTATTGTGGCGTCAGGGTTTACCTCAGATCCATTTTCTAAACTCAATTCTATCCTCTGCCAGTCTACTGAACTGGTCCCAAATCTCCCCTTTATTAACCACCACCCTTTTAAGCCCTTCTTACCCAGTTATACCTGGTCTTCCTATCGGGTTCCTTCCCAATTATATTCCTCACGTAGTCTTCGTCTATTCATCCATCCCTTTCCAGAGCTCACATTTTTGTTTTGAATTGACTTTACTTAAGGTGGGGGATTAGTCCAACGCTTAAGGTCCCTGTTTTATCTCCAAGGTACTCGGGTAGATCCTCAGTTCTTGAGGTAGGGATTGGGTATTTCTTCCCAACCTGAAAGGTTTTGGTTTTCCTGCCACTACTCGGGAGCCTATTTGCAGTAGTTTCCCACCGGGTGATGGGGTTGACACTTTCCTACGCTGACCCTTGTTGTCGATGGGCCCTTAAGCCTCACTCACACACCCACCCATTCACCTTTACTCAACCCCTCACAAGCATTAGTTAATTTATGCTACAGGCCCACTGTTGTTATACCTTTATCATGCCCTACTATTTTGAAAATCTTTCTGCATTTGTTGTTTTAAGGACTGTCCATTCAGTTTAACTTTGCTTCTAAAAATATAAAGGTTTCTGAAAAGCTTTATCTTTCTGTCATTAAGGCAGAAAATTGGTAAATTTATTTTTTGGTTTTTGCATTTTTATATACTTATATAACTTCTACTTTTGTGCTACATCATTAGCTTTTAACATAAAAGAGTTCAAGCTGCAAATGGCTATTTAACTGGCCCTGTATCATTTAGGTACAGCATCGCATTGAACGTTGAACTTCATTTTTCTCAATTTCTTTTTTCCCCCAGCATTTTTCACTTTTCAAAATACACTGCAGTTTATAACTTATTATCTTGAAATTTTTAAAAGAGCTTCAAGAACTACAGATTTAAAAATTGTGCACTAGTTAAAAATATGTAGTAGTTTAACTGGAATTGAGAAAGGTTAAAAATGTTGAATCAAGTGAACAAAAAGATTTTCTTTTAAACTAACTAAAATTACGAAATGCCTCTGCAATAATTTCTTTACGTTAAGCTCAAGTGAAAAATTTGGAAGCAATATGACTAACTGTAGGGTCCAAGGAGCCTTTCATATTATCATATCAAAAACTGATGAATTATGAATAAAGAACAATTTGACATAGCTTGTTAAAATTTTGTGTGCGCTACATGTTTTGTTTTGAATGTATAATAAAAGATCAGACCCATCAGAACAAAACTGTGGATTTGGATTTTCTCATATAAACATGCATAAAAACTGCACTACGAATGTAATAATAAAAATGTCTTACTTTTCCTGGGTAATGCCAACGAGACTCTGACCATCTACTTCCAACAGCTGATCCCCTGCTTGAAGCTGACCATCCTGTTAAATTAAACACAAACATTAAAATACATTCTCTCTTGTAAAGTTACAAATGTAATATAAAGTTAATTCAAGTATCTCCTAATTAGAATTAGTATTTTAATAAACATTTATTAGTGACTGATCTATTCTCATTTGATATAGGCAACAACAGTCTTAGGACAAAGGTCAGTAAGCATACTAAAATACTGTTGTGATGGCTGCGCACGAGAGATATTTAGTGTTGATTACCTCTCACCATTGTCTTTGCAATTCTGGCCAGTAAGCAAGACAACAATGTGTTGGTTCAAAGACAAATGATGTTGCACAAATTTCTAGAAGTTTTCAAAGTGCAGAGGCTTTGTTTGCGGTAAGAGATGAGAAACTTTGGATTCTCCCAGAAAGTCTGTGCTAATTCAGAGCCTATATAAGCAGTCTGGCTTGGTAATGGAATTAGTTGTCACAGTTGCAAACAGTTCAGAAGTGTTACCGCAGCAGTGACAAGGACAGTTAGACAGCTGTGATTTGCAAGGTTACGATACAAGAGAACAGATGTGAATTGTGGTTCTGTATGTGCAACAGAGGCTTCTGTAATAGTGTTAGTGCTTCAGTAGCAGTTTTAGAATAGAACTGGGCTTGTTATTTGTCACAATACATTTTATGTTAAAGAAAAGAGTGATTCGGATAGTAATGGGATTAAAGGGAATCTTGCACCACTTAGTTTAGAAACTAATATTCTCACATTCTTTTCAAATTCTCACCTGTATTCTCTACATACATTATCATTGATATGGTTTAGTCCTTCTCTATGAACTAATCAGTTAATTATATTTAAAACAATGAAAGCTATGACATAATTAACTAGAAAATGATTATCTGGGCTTGGGGGCTGGATGAAACGTCCAGGAGGAGATTTTCCACTAGAACATGGCCCAAAAGCCTGGATAATAATTTTCTATCTAATGATACAGACTGTGAAAGCCTACACAGTTTAGTAATATAATTAACAGTCGATTCATGACCACCATACAAATGATAACACACATTTTCACAAAAGATCCTATTGATTGCACATTTAGAACAGTTGACAGCAAGAAAAAACATGGCGATTCTGTTAAGAAATATGTTATGATCCTGTCTGGCGAGCAGGGTGGGGTATGGATAGGTTACTGAGGAAGGTCGCTATGCTCTGTTCTCAAATAAATGTCATGTGCTATGATAAACCTTGCCAATGTTAATATACGTCGGTAAAACACAAAGATGTGTATTTTAAATTAATATTAACATTTAATTTGTAAAATTTATGTGTGTGAGCTTTCAGTATTATTTGAATAGTGGATGATAATAATGAATAGCTGATTTCTGCTATTATTCCTCCCAAATTCTCTCACACCATGGTCATATTATGCAAACTTGACATTCAAGACTGACTTTCATCATGATTTACTTCAGATTCCAGCCTATTATTGGTAATTAAGAGCCATTTGCTTTAATAAGCCTGACCTATATAAGTTCTACCTAAATGAAACTCTTTATCAAGTTGAGCATGCCCTTGGTTTATTTCACTTTCAATCACAGCTTAACAAAATAAATGATTTTGAATTATTAACTGAATACATAATTAATGGATATATCTTTTACTTTAATACTGCACATTAATTCAAAATCGGGTTAATTTAAATAAAAGCAGCTTCTAGGAAGCAAAAATGAAACAAAGAGGCTTACTTTGGCCTAGGAATAATGCTTCTTGTTTGCTTGATGGTTTAAACGTACAGCTATGCCTCATTTACCAAATTATGCTGTATTACCGAGAGAGTAAAAAAATTAAGAACTGGCTGTGCGGTGCTTTGCCTGTCACATTCTCGGCACTTGTCATCTGCTGCTATCATAGAAAGGTGTGCATGAAACCATACAACATTTTTGAAACTAGTCTTGCTTTTAAAGGCTTTACTTACCAACTTTATGAAAGGAGATGCTGAAACTGGCCACCGTCGTTGTCCATACATTTTTGGCACCTATTTAGGAAACTACCTATCACTCGCAGCACTTCACATTGAAAAATGCTGGCAATCTGCTGGCAGATATTTTGTTTTAATTCTTCCAGGATGTGTGGGTTTGTCTTGTATACTTTATGTTTTAAGTTACCCCAAAAATAGAAATAACAGGGGTTAAGTCGGGGGACCGAGGGGGGCCACAAATCTCTACTTATAATTCTGTCCTGAAACACACTTACAATTGTTCTCATTGAAAGATTGGCCGTATGAGCTGTTAGTTTTGTTGAAGGAAGAAGAGAGAGAGAGAGAGAGAGAGAGAGAGAGAGAGAGAGAGAGAGAGAGAGAGAGAGAGAGAGAGAAAAAGGCAATATCATGCTCCCTGTCTATGTACTTTCTAATAAAAGGGGTAAGATTGTATTCATGGATGTTCAGGCGCCAACTCTTGACTCAAAAAAATTGGACCTATAACTCAGAGCCTAATACTGTTCATGAAGTACCCCTTCATGACAACAAACTTGGTGTATGGTGTACCATTAGTGGAGAAAGATTTCTGAGAACTCCAGTAAGAGATTTCTACCTCTGGTGTAACTTAAAACATAAAGTGTACAACACAAATGCACATACCCTGGAAGAATTAAAATAAAATATCCACCAGGGAATTGCCAACATTTCTCAATGTGAAATGCGGTGAGTGATGGATAATTTCCCAAAGAGGTACCAAAAATGTATGGACAATGATGGTGGCCAATTTCAGCATCTCCTTTCATCAAGTTGTAAGTTGTAACACATGGTATTAAATGGAGTTACTTAGGCCTGACTTGAAGTGACTTGACTGAAGTGTTTGTTAGTCCAATCTTTTCCTTCCTGTTACATAAACTCCACTGTCACGTGGCTAATTTAAACCAATCAGCACTGAGCAAAAGCTCTTTGTATTACTCTATGGAATTACTTATTGGGTGTATCAGCCAATGAGTTATGTCCTTTTACTCAACATATTTTTCTGTACTTTTTACG
Organism: Tenodera sinensis; assembly: GCA_030765045.1. Taxonomy (NCBI): domain Eukaryota; kingdom Metazoa; phylum Arthropoda; class Insecta; order Mantodea; family Mantidae; genus Tenodera; species Tenodera sinensis. The sequence continues at coordinate 166,741,875 of CM060966.1, forward strand.
AAGATTGAGGTCATAATATATGCAAGATACTTACCACATCAGCTGCACCCCCTTTAACCACAGACTTGATGTAAATGCCCAGCTTGTCTTGACCAGCTCCCTAAAAACATAAAGAAATACCATCTTTGATATTGAAAACATTCAAATAATTACGTTTAGTTATAAAATTAGGTAATTATTATCACATCTTATTTCCGGCAATTAATAGCTATTTAGCACTGTTAAAAGGCAATACAGTTTAAGGAGAAATTTTCAAAAACTAAGATAAAGAATGGAAGAAACCAGAACATAGCTGAAGAAGCACCAGAAGAAAAAACTAAAAGATTGGTGAAAGCGAAAAATTGAAGGGGATGTGGGGAGTAACATGACAAACACTGGTGAAATAAAGCCATTAAAATAGTTATTTTCTTTAAATTGGTATTTAATATTTCTGTAAGCAAATAATTATTAACATAATACATTTAAAATAGACAAAAATAAATTCACTTTTTTTTTTCTGAGAAGTTTAGCCTTGCTTGATTTTCTGTTTACATAAAATTAAAAGAATGCAAAAAGACATTTTACAGAAAATCAAAGATATACAGAATCTTTCAAGTCATTTTAAACTATGATGAATCAAAAAGAATGCCACAGGATGATTCAATGATTGTGTAGTAAAATTACCTAATTATATAATGTCAATTAAGAAACATATGAGATTAATAACAATAATGTGACACTTTATGCAACATAAAACATTTCATTTCTGGAAAATTAGTCCTGTTAATTGCCTCCCCCCACTTTATCTTAATTCTTTCTTTAATTCAAAGGCTTCAAAACCTGTATTTGTTGAAACTAACTAGAATGCAATTACTTCCTATCCCTAAAAAAAGAAAGAAAAAGGGGGGGGGGGGGGGCGCGAAGAAGAAACTTGAAAGCTTATTTTTCTATCTATTTCGTTAACTGTTAATGTTTATCATGAAATTTCAATACAAAGTTTGTAGCAGGTATAAAAAGAGCACAGAGTAGACAGATTTGACAGTGAACTATTTTGTATATGTCTGCCTTGATATCACATACTCCATGCATGAGCTCTGGAGAGTAACAATTCATTGTTGAAAAATTCAAATGAACAGTAAATAATTCAGAAATAGCTAATACTATGAAAAGACCTATTTGACACAAATAAGCCCACCATTTTCCCTTAATTAGGCTTTTTTAGGGATTTTGGAAACTACTAACAGAAAATTTCAGATATGCATTTAATTTGTAAATGTTGTAAACATCAATATATTTTTATAACAGTTTTTAAGTCATTTCTCAGAAAATACATAATAATAAAACAGTTTCCATGTGAAGAGTAGTCTGGGATGGGGGTTTTTCTTGAAAATATTAGTATAGCATCCTTTAATGTGGGCTCACCCAAATTGGGTAATTATACAATTTTTTGCTTTTGGGGCAATGCTGATGTGATCCTGACAGTTGACAGCGTCGTTAAACAACCAAATAAATTGAAGTTTTTCGCTTTTGAATTACAGTTGACACTTTTTTTTTTTCTTCATGGATCCTCAAAATGTTTTTCCTGGTGAATTTTTTATATACATTTTTGGGAGAAACGTAATATCAGTAAAGAGCAAGAAGTGCATACATTTTGATTCTTCTATACATTTTAATTTATAATTTATAGTGTTCTGCTGATACAACATTCAAAACAAATAAAAATGACTCCAAAATATATTTAATTTGCTGTTAGTAAATCAATTTGATGACTCAGTCCTTTTTGAAAAAATGAAAGTGGGCGAAATTTACTGTAAATCTGTGTTGCATCCTGTCTTAAAATAAGAATGTGGCATTTTGGACTGTGATGTTCTAAGACATTTGTATTAAGCTGCAGTAGGAAAATGTTGGGCGAAATGCCTTGGCAGGCAGGGCAGATAGCGAAAGTAAAAAGCTGATGGAGAACTCGGCTAGCATGTTGAGCATGCGTGCTAAAGGTAGCAGAGATTGGCTTCAACTCCAAATTGGTTAACGCCGATATCTATCTAGTTGGATGAACGTATATAGAAAATCGCTTAGAGTTTGTGGGTGGATGCAGCAGCGTCTTTCTCTTATGGCTTGGCCGGTATTGTATCGAGGGCACACGGAGAGGTCAAGGGCATCCAGAGACTACTCCTGGACCCAATCTGTACGGGTCAGTGGGAGGGGAGGGGGAATGCAGCGATGCAGCCGGTATATTCTTCGATATCTCTCTCGTCAAGTCCTGCTTTGCTCTATTAGCTCGTAACAATGCGGAAATTCTGCAGTGACCAGCCATTAAAATGCTAAGTCGATTGTGCAACAGCTATGCGCGGAGGATCATCGAACTCCTCGTCTGTAAACTACCCTTTGTTCCAGCACGCAACCACGTCGCAGTTTCCATTTCTGCCTACATCTGGGACCTCGGTCTTTTCTATATGTTTCGGTGGATATTGAATTTCACCAAAGATTCTAAACTATAACTTAATTCAATACGAACCCATTAGATGTAACACTCTAATAGGTATCAACCAATCAGTTAACATCTGATGTGTTGCACTCACATGACTTTCTCTACTCTTGTACTAACCATTCTTACAAACTCATCTTCTTCGTGTTAGTTGTGATAAACATTTGTACAAATTATCTTATTGCTTGTTTCCTTGTAGGTACAAGGGGAATATGGGAATACGTTTGAGCGATAGTCGAATCTTAAAGTTTTCAACTTCTGTTCTCTTTGCACAGCTAACGTATAAAAAACTGAATAACGATGTTCCATTTGACAAAAGTTTGTTTTCCAAAACTCACACAAATAACAAGGAATATCTCCGAAATGATTCACTCTGCAAAGAAGTTATTTGGACATAAATTGTCTGTATAGTACGATTTGGTCTACCTCTTACGGTTTACCAGTATGCAAGTCATCCAGAGTAAAGAAAACTACAGGTGCTATAGCCAGAAAATCCAAAATATACATTTCATTTGTCATAACAATACCTTAAACATACGGCATTTTAATCAAAACCATTAGAGTTATTTTCGAGCAAATCAAAATTTTCGAAATATGTTCCATATAAAGGGTAGTTTAGGGTGGAGGAATTTTTTTTAAAAATCTTCGAGTCAATCCTTAAAAGATGTTAAATACCAACTTTGGTTGGTAAGTAATAATCGGTTTCTAAAGCATCGAGAGAGAATGCCACCAATGGTGGCCCTCCCAATTGGAGATTGCTAATAAAATCATACTGATGTGTTACTAATTTACAAACAGCAAAGGGAAACAAAACGGAAACGAAATACGCACGCACGCGCGCGCGCACACACACAAACACACACACACGTGTATGTATTTCGTGCAATGCACGTGTTAACAATTAACAGCAAGTTTACTAGTGCTCGGGAACGGAAATAAGAGGCTAGGTTAACTTTTTAACCATTTAGTTAAGGCCTAGAAGGGCATATTGGATACATATTATCAGAAATTATCTTCATGTCAGATGTTAAAGGATGCCCTACGGCTGTCTAGAAAACTAAATCGAAACAAACGAAAACAACTAACTTAAATATACATTACAAAATGTCTTTCGCAAAATGAATCAGAAATAGTAATAGTATGACTTTTGGAAAATGTTTATTGTAAGGAATTTCTAAGTTGTTTTAATCCACATGATGGCTGAGACCAGATCCCGCATCGACCCCACAAACTCCTGTAAATAGCAAAAGCAGGAGCCATGAGTTTAGCCTTTTACTTTAGTCGTTGGCTAACCTGGAAAAAACAATTGCGGAGAGTACAACTCACAGCCTTTTATTATATAATTTAAGGTACGAGGGACCAGTTGTATGTTCTTTGTTATAGTTCGTGGATATTACGAACAGGGGGCTAAGAGATTTCATTCGCAATCTCCCAAAGGAAGACATTCACGAAAATTCAGCCTGCAAAAGACCGTATGGTTATTATATCCTTGGATAGAAAACTATGGTTTACTGTTATTTCAAACAGTTGACAAAGAAGAATGCGCATCCAGAAGTGAACTTAAGATGACAGAAGTTGAATTCTCAAGACAATGCGATGTTCTTGTAATCACAAACCTGTTGTGAAGTTGACTCATTCTGGCTTGGTTTTATTCCGAGAATCCAGATTCCTCCGACTTCCGGTTTTGTTGGTTAAATTACATGCTATTAAAATTGACATCCCTCAAATCTTTTTCCTCCTGGACTTTCTCAATTTACGCAGTGTTACAATACTTTAAGTCAGTCTTGTTGCTTATTTCCTTTGAATCAATTGTGCGCACACCGAATCTCCGCCCTCTCTTTGTCCATGACGCGGAATACCTTGAGAAGTTGAGACAATCCGCATTCCAAACGTTACTCGACATTCTTTTTAAATGCGACTCCTGATCTAAGCCACGCTTTCTCTCTTACTTCCTCTTTCTGGTAATGGCCGATATAAAGTAACGCACACGACACGGGTGCTTTAAATAAGGACCACACGATTTTTCAAACAGATCATTCAAATTCGGTTGTAAGGAGTGTTTGGAATACGGATTTTGGTGCTATGTTTTTATGCGTATTTAATACTACTGTCGAAGATAAACAATTTTAATCAGCTACAACATGCACATGACTTACTCTGCCTTTTATCGTATATTTTGATACAATTTCTACAAAGTATTCTTACGAAAGCGAATATTTGTATTTAATTCATGTTAATCCAGATAAACATTCCTAAGTATAGTTCCAATACACATTTGTTGCAGGTGCATTAGAATACGGGAAACTGAGGCGATAGGCAATATAATTAAATTGCTGGTCTTAAAATGATATAGTCTTTCTGTGACATCATTAGAAACAACTGGATAGCGACAGCACACAATGACAAAATTATTGACAAAATCAAACCAATAACTGATAAATGAAAAACAACTGTTGCCGCCCCCCCCCAAGTTATTTGGAATAAATATGCGTTTTGAAAATAGCTACATTGTTGGAGTAGTAGTTTTTGTCGAGCCCTGCTTTACACCAACGATGGGCAACATAATGTTTTGAAAATATGATAGGGTTAGTTATATTTTGAGTTATTATTGAGAGTTATATTTTATCCCCCCCCCCAAAAAAAAAATTCGATACCGATATTTCACCGGAAACTTTTGTATGCCTCTGAACAGCACAACTCAGAAAATGAAGAGTCCGAAAATCACCAAATTTGGTATTTAAATTCAGTATCTTCCGGTGATGTGACTCTAAGAGTTTCAAGAAAAACTTCCCAATCCAAACAAGTCTTTCCATGAAAAACATTCCTTGCTTTTTTATTTTCTAAACACTGTTCCTAACGATTTTGAATAAAATGCCATGAATTTAAGATATTTTCATATATGTATACCTACTTGAATTTTCTGGTAAGTCCTCTATATTCGGAATGACTTCTATGTGATTGGTAAACCATAAGAGAAACAGAAAATCTTACTAAAAATAGATCGCGTTACATCACATTGTAATAAAACCACTTCTACAAATTTCGATTAACGCTGCCGATAGAAGAACAAACTTTTGTGATAATAGTTTGAAGAATGGATAGACAAAGTCCTGCGATTGTAATACATGCGTGTTGACTTGTATGCTACAGGATTAAAACAAGATTAAAAATAAAGATGACGGAAGTTTTCAACAACTGTGGGACAGGTTCTGCTAAATTCTAAAATCCACGTGTACCAAGTTTTGTCAACATTGTACCAAAAATACTCCCAGATATAACACGAGTTCCGCGAAATTAAGAGATTTGGTCATGATAAGCAACCTTTATTCCAATAAGTCAACTTGAACATATTTTAAGCTTCTCAAACTCACTCTTTTGGGCTGGAAGTACTTGAAAATATTCCATAATCAGAACGAAGTGCCATAATATATATTAAACGAAACGGGATAGAAATTCCCGTTTCGTTAAACATAACCCCGCTCAACTGTTTTATCTTTTATAGACTATGTCCTTCGAGAAGGAGGTTTTTCAATGGTGGAAGAATTATCAAACACACAAGCCTGTATATGAGTATAAATCAACTTGGAATGGTGAAAACTGTACGGATGAATGGCTGGGTAACGGTTTGCTAAATACTACTATGAATTAAGGCGATAGCCAACATAAAACTTAACCACAATGCTACACATTAAACGCGCTAACAGTAAGAGATTCATTGAGCCTGATCAAGGGCAACTGCTTTTTTACCGTTCCTCTTCAGTAAATCTCTTGCAGACTGCAACGTAGCATCTGTACAGCGTGACTCATAAATGGATGCAAGCGCTGCACACAAAGAACCAAAACTCGTGCAAGTCAAGCTCTATAATGATGAAACACAAACATTTAACCTGCCTATATATTTACTTCCAAACAGCTTCGTGTTGTGCGATTGCAGTTTGGCAATGGTGTTCACACACACACACAATTATTCATACTTCCAGATTCTAGGGAGGATAGGGCATAATTCCATCCGGGAATCGAACCCTTGCACAGCAGGCAGGTGCTCTACCGACAGCTACGGGGCATATTTTCTTGTGGCCATTTAGAAACATAAGACGCTAGTACGACTGTCAACTGTTAAAAACAAGTTTGCTACATTACGAATATGGAACCTGATATTCTGAATACCCTCTGCACGGTCTGATAAAGTGATGAGTAACACAACAAAGAACACAAGATTGTGGTTTTAAAGAACTGGACAATTCCATCCAATAAGAGATATTACCCTAAACGACTACAGCCACAAAAAGTTTACCTTTTTTGTTGGTGTGTTATTTCATTTAACTTGCTCAATTATATTATCGCTCTGTCCAATTTGACAATGGTTAACAAAAACAAAGAAAAGAATAAGCAAATAACAAAGGCGAAACAAATGTGACCTGACCAGAGTTAAGAACAATGCACAAATGCGGCATCAATAAAACACACGATCCACAGGACATTAGGAGAAAATTCAGAATGTGCTGTGGCCGCGGCCTTACATCAAAGGAGGCTCAAGGTCAGCTACCTTACATCAGTGCTAGGCAACGCGCCACCAACACGTTTCCATATTGTTAGAGAAACTTCGAGTGTAGGGGTTGGTTACGAGAAGCTTCACGAAACGTCGATTTCCAGAAAAATCGCCGATACATAGGTAATACTCCACTATATAAGCGAGAAGGCACGGACTTGTAGAATTTTCACAGCAAGAGAGTACAGTTGAGCAGTGTTTCTGTCAAGGTTACAATAGTACAGAACAGCTGCAAGTTGCAAGGTCACGAATTGTTATTAGTCAATACAGTTTGTCATGCAGATATATCAAAATTTACAGAATCAGTTCACAAACATCTATCACTAATTGTTTGCACGGTCGTATACTTTGCACGTATATTTACGTACTTTTTAAGGATTATGCTCTGAATATGACTGGATTCGTGGTGTTCTAGACTATGTCATTATCCCGTAGCTCATACAATAATTTATGGTGCAATAGTTTGTTAATGAACTGATCTGTGTACATAAATAGCCTTTGACACATTTTTAAAACAAAAAGGCTCGATGGATATGTTTATAACGGGATGATAGTATTAGTCAATACTTTTGTAACATTATATCAATTTTTTTTTCAACGTCCCCCAACGTAGTGTCATAAATGACGGTGAATGAAATGAAATGGGTGAAATGATATGCTCAAATGAGCCCGAGGTTCATAGAGCTTTTAAGTTACCCGACATTGTCTTCTCACTATAAGGGAAAACCTCAGAAAAAGCCTTATCCCGATAAATTCACCCTAAGCGAGATTCAAACTCGCGACCTCTTGGACGTCAGGGCAGACACGCTACCACCACGCTACAGAGGCGGGCAAGGTTTGCTTTATCGCCACCATAGTAACCCGCGCGGGAACAATAAATCCTCAATTCCCGAGAGGATATTAGCAATTCTGTAACATCTCCCATCAAAGCAATAAATATTCAAGAAATTATTAATGCACCATAAAATATTTAAATGCCAAGGGCAACCTGGCTTAATGGGGATGGCTGCACTACTAACGTAAACTGATAAGATGGATTCTTCTTCTTTTCCTCTCTCTTATGCCCTTTCGAGCGTTGGATTTCCTCAGCCGGTCATGATCCATCAAGATGGATTCAAGCGAACAGAATCATGCCGATAGGAAGGATTTTACTTATAACTCACTAATAATGAATTATACCACAATTTTGTCATGTAATTGCTAAGATGTAAGATCCACTTCCAAAGTGTGCGTCCGAAAACGAATTAGTGTTGCATATTATGCAACGAGAGCATAATGGCAGCAATTAAGATGCGAGTATATTTTATGAAACGAGCGGTAGCGGGTTTTATATTCATACGAGCACTTTAATTGCCATTATACTCAAGTTTCATACGGCTATTTATGCTCGACCATGTGACTCAGTTTAAAACATGTATAAAATGCTTTTTAATATTCTACGCTGCAATGGTGTCCGATAATTTAATCATGTAGCTACATATAAGCTTTAAAAAGCTTACAAAACCGAGAAGACAAACTGAATGTATTAGAATGTTACTTACACTAACACCAATTATTAAATAAACAGGGTACCTTTATTTCATATACGGGAATCGACAGTTTCGCTTTCTGCTGCGTGGAAATGTGCGCAGACGGCGAAGTATTAATTGCCACACGCGAATGTTTTGATTGGTGGATTAGCAGTGTCGTTATGAAGAGATGAACATAATGAGGTCCATTGCAGTGGCGTATAAGCACTACATTATGGCCGGGTCGAGCACAAAATATATTGATTGGTATTGATTGGTACTGATTGGCTTAGAAAGTAAATGATACTTTCTTTTAATCTTACGTTATCCTTGAAATAGGACAGAGATGCTGGGCTCAAACGCTTGAATATACACGTACACCTAATGCAATTGCTTACAATTATTTAGACTGTAATCTGTAAGCACTTTACGTAGCAATTCAAGAGGCAGAAGTTACACTTAACATTTCAAGGTTAATCTTCGCAAGTGTCGAAAGGATTAATTAATACAGTTATAGACAACTGTAAAATCTTTTTACAAAAACTAGTAAATACCTTTTTATTGACAGAATTTTAGAATTTTTATCAGGAAAAGATAATCAATACTGGTTTGTTGTGGTGACCGCAGGCTATGAAGTCCAGTGGCAATAGCCCAAGTCCACTCACCGAATGAAACACGATAGGCTGGGAAGTGTTCACACGGTTATATAATAGCCTTGGATCTTCGCAACATTTTACAGGAGTCTGTGTGAAAACGAAAGCAATGACGTAACTTGTCTTGCTTCAAAGTAAATTACAAGCCAGGCAGTCATAAAGTAAGCCTATTTCCCCTCTGCAAGATAATGAGAGGAAATTGTTTACATTTACAATGAAGGAAAACAAAAACAAAACAAAAGAAGGTTATCCTTGCTTACAGGTTTATAACAGCGTTTCCTCTTCTCATTAAAATATTGTCTCTAATTTAGTATTTATTTTGATTTCATTACCTTTATAATATTTTAAAAATTCCAGCACTTTTTCAACTTCAAATACAGGCTCAGTTTGTATACATTTAACACAGCATTTTGTGTCTCATACCTGAACTTGCGTTCAAAATGGAGTTTTATCTGACACGAAAGAAAAAAAAAATCAATTTTTTACTGAACTTTCTCATTAGCTCATCAATTGTCATGTCTTCATAACTTCATTTTTACGCCAATTTAAATAGTATCAGATATTATACTAAATGCACATAAAATTATGTACACACCAAGCATGAAAAAACTGAAAAATTGGGGGAATTTTCAAAAGATTATTAATTTAATAAAATTAAGAATGTTAAAATTGTAATTTTGTTTGTTTTTCCACTATTTAAAAATAAGACTTTTCTCCGCTAATTTGACAGCTATAATTTTAAGTGGAGACGGATATTTTCTGGTGTGTATTGTAAGATTTGAAGCTTTCACGGCGATAATTATTAATTAGCACTTCTCGGTGGACCAGCTATGTAATATCCATAAACTTCTTCGAACTTTCGGCCATACTGAACTCCACGGTCAGGAAATGAATAATTAATAAATGGCCATCTGAACTCTGCAAAATTGCTTGCCAATGTGGAAAGACATAGGACAGACAGGTCGCGCCACTGAAGAGAGACGTGATGAACACAAATGCAATCTGCTCCTACTACAACCAGAAAAATCAGCAATAGCACAGCAGTCTCGACAATGATCACACAATCTTTTTTATGAGGTCGTGATTTTACACCGCAGAACCGACATACTCGTAAAAGAGGGGATTGCAATTAAATTAGAGCCAAATAATGTTAATAGGGACAACAGCCTGCAACTGAGCACAGCTTGCACAGGAATACTTAAAAGAAGGCCATGATTTCTTATGCAGTTCCCGATGAAGGTCATGATTTGAGATGGTCATTTATTAATTATTCATTTCCTGATGATGGCCGTAGAGTTTAGTATGGGTGAAAGCTCGAAACATGTTATAGATAATTCACGGCTGGTAACCCAGAAGTGCTAATTAGCTGTGTATATTGTTCGACAAATGAGAAACATTTCCTATCCCATACGAAGTCAGGAAATGAATGAGAGTGAAATCTGATAAAAACAAGGTTACAGTTCAGCAAGGTTATTCACTACCAGTTTACTTCAGTTATTCAAGTCAAAGCCCCCGGTGGGGAAGTTACTCCTGAGTTTAACCCCCGCCCCTTCCGAAAGAAGGCACCTCTACAATGGTGCAACGGTTTGACGTGTCATGCCTGGTTCCGCACGCTTAAATCACACTGTAACAATGCTGGCTGACATTTCCTTGCTCAGCTAACACCGCCTACTGAAGTACTACTTCACTGCTCTGTTATGTTTAAATATAGGACTATGTAACTATTTATTTACTTTAAAACATGCTCGTGACGTATTTTACAGAACACCTAAAACTAATGTCCTGCCTCGATTTGTATTGTTACATACATTGTCACGCGCTTCGTAACGTAACTTTGGAAACAATTACCTCATTGCATTGTTACGCTACGATTTACTGTATCAGCTATCTTTAGCTGATTAGTATGTTAATGTTTACAGAATGAATCTCCACCAGGGTTGCCAACATTTAAAAGTAAAATTATTGTACCGGCCACTCAAATTTATAGATTTGGATTCAAAATTATCGTACATCATAAAGCAAACGCTACAACAATAAAAATATCAGCATAATACTTATGAAAATATAAGAGTAATGATGTTTATTATATCCACTTACAAGATTGACGACCTCAACCGTTGCAGCATTGTAGAAATTTGTTGTTGAGATAAACATTAACATCTTCTCGGCGACTTGCAGATTTTAAGATCTACCACGTTCTTGCATAAGTTGAGACGGCAAAATGAGTTCATTTACCGTATCTAGTGCCAATCTGTTTCTAACTTTGGTTTTTATTTAACCCAGTTTAGGGGGGAAAAAACTCTTTCACAAGAGGTGCTTCTGTAGGGCAAGGAAACCACTGATAATGCAAAGGCCGCCAGTTCTTTGAAATCAGTATTTCCACCAAGGTGACATGTTTAACAGCACTCCAGAAACTGTCAGGTTCAGGCATGTTCTTTATTTCACACGGAATATCACGTATTCCGAGTTTTCTGCATTGATCGTCAATTTTCTGAACAGTGCCTTCTTCATTGAGATTATCAGACCTGGGCACACTGGCAATAAGAGGATAAAGGGTAGCAGGCTTAGTAGCTATGGGGTGGAGACAGACAATGAGGACAAAAGTGGTGTTATTTGTAATTAGTTTCACTTCGCTGGAGTGACAAACCAGTGAAAATGATATTTCGCTGATATCGAACTATCATACATTCAAATTATCGTACACCCCCATAATTATCGTACGAGTTGGCAACCCTGATCTCCACTGGCACGATGTAAGTAGTGCAACAAATGAAGGAACTGACATCACATTAATTACAAAATCGATATTTCTATTAGTTTTGATTTATTAATACAGAGAGACGGTCAAGAATTAATCTACAACCTTATCTACCAATGACAATTACGATACATCTACTGTTTTGACGGAGCTGGAGATAGAAGAATAACCTACTTCTTTATAGACCTTATATTTCTTTTTGACTCTGGGCACACTTTTGGAGCTTTTGCGGTTGTAAAGTGTGTTCCTCAGGAAGGCTTAGATGTGTAACACTTTTAACATGCGACCAAAGGAATTCAAGCGACCAAAATAAACTCCAAGCAAGTGGGAGAAAACATTAACCACGTAATATAACTGAACCTTTGTGGTAGGTACAAAAAACAAGGGAAGATCGCAAACAACTGCGCTGCGATCATTGTAATAAGGAAGCAATTATTGACATACCTAATAGCTATGGCACTTAAAAGCTTATGCTCAGACCTGCTGTAACATAAACCTCTGCAATAACAATTTTCACTGAATAGAAGCACAAAAACGACACAGTAAATGTCTCGACATCCAGAACGACGATATATGCATAAGATGCGTATCGCAATTGGTGAAGTGTGGCCTTTTCTAGCGTTTAATTCCATGCTTTATATTTTCTTTATAATGTGCACCGTAGCGATAAAAGTCATGTCTGGAACACCAGAGAGAACAACTCCACTAGTGCCAAATAACTTGCAGCTTTCAAGTACGCGTTCTGTATGCGTTCCAGACATGACTCATTTTTTACTTTCTCTACTGGTAAGTAGAGGAATTATTGTATTCTACCCAAAAATTCCATGTCGAGATTTCACCGGAAATATATGTTTTGAGGCCCCCTGAACAAAAAAAGGCCCGTGTGTGTCTGTGTGTGACTGTCAGTCTGTGGACAGCATAACTCAAAATCAAAATGTCGGTTATAAACCAAAGTTGGTATTTAAGTATAGTGTCTTTCAAGAATGCCACACGAAGATTTTGAAAAAAAAATTGCTCTATCCTAAACTACCCTTGTGCACAGAAATTTTTTCGAAAATTTTTATTTTCTTGAAAATGACATATTTAAGATATTTTTTATTAAAAAATGAAATGTATATTTTGAATTTTATGGCTATAAGCTATGTAGCCCTGTTTACTCTGGATGACTTTTCAATAACTGGTAAACCGTAAAAGATAGACAAAATCTTACAACACAAAAATGTAGATCTCGCTTATACGCAATTTATGTCAAGTATATTTTTTTTTCTTTGAGGAGTCAATCATTTAAGAGCTATTATGTATGTGTCTGAATTTTCCAACACAAACTTTTGTCAAATAGGAGCACGTTATTAGTTATTTTTATTCTTAGCAGTGCAAAGATAACGGCATTTCAACGCGATCACATAGCGACCAGCTCTTAAAAGATTTGATTATATACTGTATTCCCACATGCCCCTCATACCTACAAGAAAATAAGCAATAACATAATTTCTGTAAACGCTATTTGGATTAACATGAACTATACAGAGGAATAAGCGTTTGAAAGAATAGTTTGTACAAGAGTAGAAAAAGTCATGTGAAAATTTTAGAAAGAGGTGTGTGTGTGTGTGTGTGTGTGTGTGTGTGTGTGTGTGTGTGTGTGTGTGTGTGTGTGTGTGTGTGTGCGCGCGCGCAGTATAACTCAAAAACGATTCCCAAATGGGAGGTCGTTATTCATTTTGTTTTATCTTGGCGACGCAGTAATGCCACGAGTGATTGTCAAATTATCGATATCTCGAGTCACGAAGTCATGAGCGTTTATTAAGACTATTTCAGGGGTTAAGGGATGATATCTGCTGTTTATTTATAATTTCGTTCAATACAGAATTTGCCAAACTGATTCAAAACAGGATTAAATACATCAACGAAGCGAGAGTCAGCCATATTTGACATTTGAATAGCGGCTCAATTGTGTCAACTTACGCTGCGCATCTGTTATGCACCTGATCATAACATTGTATTTTTGTAGCGGAATTTTGTTCGACTGGCGAGATTCAATGTTTTGGGTTGGCAATTCTGATATGCAACCAGTCACGTCTAGCTTACATGAATATATCACGCACCAAAGAAACACAAAATAAATTTATCAGAATGAGCAGTTAAAGCGATGTTAGATGCATATAATAAAACAAAACATTGTCGGCTGGACGTGGCCGAGCGCACGATTCCTAGATAAGACAATGCATTATTTTGAATGCTCTACTGCACCGTACCGTCTTCAGTTTGAACGATGGTGAGAGATTCCATTACAGGACATTCACAACACGGGGTGCATATCATTAGATCCTGCTGCTGTTGCTGCTTCTGAAAAATCTTCCAGTTTTCACACAATACACAGCTGTTTCTCACGGACGCCCTCTGGGGCTCCGGAAGTTGTTGGCTGTTAAGGTAACTTCGGTCGGACATTGTACTTGAAATAATAGCCGCCGTGTAAAGTGTACAGCCTTTTACACGAGGATGACTCATTGGGCGTTACACAAGCTGCCTTATACGTAACAGCCCTTCCTTACAGCATCTCTTACGTTGTGGACAGAGATGCTCATTACTGGGCTTGCGGCGTCCTGATACGTTTACAGCCAAACTAGTGGTTAGTGGTTATAAACTCTTTTACCGTTCGATACAACGTTCTTCCAGACATTCATACACAATTCCTGCACACTCTTAATCCAGAAATTCCAGTGCTGCCATATTAGCCGATAGAAAACTCATTTTTACTTTCTCTACTAGTATAGTAAGTAGAGGAACTATTGTATTCCACCCAAAAATTTCGATGTTAAGATTTCACCGGAAATATATGCTTTGAGGCCTCCTGAATCCAAAAACCAGTTTTAGAGAAAGGTCCGCACGCATGCGCGCGCGCTTGTGTGTGTGTGAACAGATGACACAAAAAGGAAAACTCGGTTAGAAACCAAAGTTGGTATTTCAGTTTAATGTCCTTCAAGGTTGCAACACCTATGATACGTACTTCGAAAATTTCCCCACCCTAACTGCTCTTTACATGGAACATTTTTTAGAAAATGTTGATTTTTACCAACCGATTCGTACTTTCCCGGTAGACCACAAGGGAATCTCACATCAGAGCTAAATACCCCAATAGTAAGTACTTTATATTTCGGGTTTAACGTCAGACTGGCAAGTTGGCCATGGTATAGAACAGCCGCTCGATAAGCGGGAGATCCGTAGTTCAAATCCCGGCTATGGCATTGCATTTTTGTGCGTGTTCCTGTTTTTTCTTTCATTAAATTACACTGGTTACGTTGGTGACCATTTACTTTTGGAACATTTTGCTCACTGACAATGGTGTTAACTCATGTACACTGGTATTGAGTTTCTTACATTAAATCAGACACAATTCATGCTTCCAGGCTCTTAGGGAATAATCTTGCCTAGAAACAAATTTCCATTCCCAGCAGGAAATCGCATAGCAATTCAGTGTGCAGTTTTCTTATTTTATTCTATTTAGTTCAGTTTTTATTTACTGCTGCAAACGCACGAATAAGCTTCTAGAAACGCTAATGGATAGGTTGTGCCATTAAAGCCGAGGCACTCTACAGTTCTACATTACAAAAACCTTGCAGGTATTTGAGTATGCTGCTGAGATTACGAGTTTACGAGACGCACGCGAAAGAAGTTCCAAATGTAAATACTGTGAAGTCCCATTCACTTCGAAACTGTTGATATCCATCCCTTCCACTCATCTTCCGCCAGAGGCAAATTCACCTCTAAGTACTTGAGCAGACGACTGACTGGCGGGAAAGGCCGAATAAATCAGAAGACCCAGTATAAACCGACATGCATTGTTAAGGTTAAGGCATGCACGGGACGTCTGCGGTACAAGGTCCTCTCTGAGCTTTTGCCCCCCCCCCCCCCCCCAGTTTTTTTCTGTATTCACAATGGGCAAATGTCGAACTTAGGCCTGGAACTCTTCCTCCCCATAGTACCATTTCATGTATTCCCTGTGTCACCGCCTGTGGTGCCATATAAGATTAACTAGGTCAAAACCTATTTTGCACACGAATTTCGAATATTATACCACAATATTTTCTATAGTAAATGCATGCGCAATAAACAACATTTTTTCCCCGGGTTAGAACTTGGATCACTGTCAACTGCGAATTTGAAATTTGAACATTTTCCTTTTTATTAACATTCCTATAACCAACAAAAATTGCCTCGCCATATAAGCAGACGACTGCCCTTTCTGCATTTTGCATGCTTAGTTTCCATTTTGTCGTTATTAACATACGTATCTGTATAGAAGAATCACTTTGTGCGAGCATAGTATAATATACAAACAGTGCATCATATCAGATTTTTAAAACATAACCACTTTTCTAGCAGCTAAATAAAAGGAGAGAAAATTCTTATTTTTAATAAACAGAAAGAACAAACCATATTGCTATTTACGTGCTTGATGTTTCTTTCTTCTTTTATATTTTTTATTTGAAAACTCCCCGATTTTTAACTTTTTGCGTGAGGTATTTCAAAAATCATTTTATAACACTTCAGGAAAAAGTTCACCCATATAATACCTAACAATGTCATCGACATAAATTTAAACAGAATGAGAAATACATTTAAGGATTTGTAAACATTTAGGAAATTCAGTACAAACATTTTGCCACTTTCCCTCTGTTAGATAAAAACTCATTCTCAGTTTTACATCAACATTATTACGCTACACCAAAAACACGTAAAACAATTTTGTAAACATCACACACGAAACAGTTGGAAAAAAAGCCAGAACAGTAAAGTACAACATCGTTTGTTCTTTCCTCGCATTAAATGTGATACAGGGACACAAATCCTTGCTAGAATCGTGCAGTTGACACGAATGCCCCCAAATGAAGCAAGTTTCCATAGCAGTTTAAGCAAGCTGTAGTAGCATTTCCTGCGTAGGGCAACTGGTTCCTTTTATTATCCTTATTAAGCCTTTAATGCCACAAGCTCTCCAAACGAAAAACAAGTTTATGGCAACGTATGAGGAGGAGGGCATCCACGAATGTTCAGTAAATTACACGGTTTCCTTTTTCCTTTCTTTACATTGCCACTTTCTCTGCTATGACAACTCCAGCGGAGCATCTTCTTAACATAGCCTTGTCCTGTGTAAAACAGGAAAGGGTCATGAACATTTTTCGCTTCTCAACTATAAACCCTCGCAAGGAGAGGCACACGACCAACAAAGGAAGATCAAGCCGACTCATTGTTGTCAATTTTCAGCTTCTGCAAACAGCTGCTGAGGAAGCACTTCAAGGAACAAGGAGGGAGGGACAGATTTTAAGTGGTTAGTGGGGTGAGCTAAGGCTTGGACAAGGCGATTCTAACCTCAAACTTACTTTAGTCAGGTTACTTAAAAGCGATGAAGAGACATCATACTTCCTATAGCACCTTACTAGTCTTCTGTAATTCTTTCGTCTTTCTTATGACTCATATGGTGTATCACACACATTCATTTTGTGTTTTCAAAATAGTGGGCTATGAAACTGATTTTTATTTCTTGTCAATATAACTTTTAGCCAGCAAGATGGCTCTGCGAGACGTTTACACTCGGGTTCGAATCTAGTCTCGATGAACCTGATCTCGTTTTTTTCGTGGCTTTCCCTGGTTGATGGGCGAACGCTGGAGTAGTTTGTTTTCCTCTCGATTTTCTTTAATTTATTTCACCTTCATATGTTTTAGGATTGCTAAACCAGGCGACGGCGATTGGTATGTGGCGGCGGGGCGGTGCTATGTAAAGGATATGATGCCTGGATAGCCAGCTGATGCCACTTGGGAGGGGGGTCTCGCTGCCGAGAACCCCTGGTTGAAAATGGCGAATGCAGACTCTCACTTTGAGTCATTAGAGATCCTGTCTTTGGTAGCGTGCATCTTCATGTGGACTTAGTCGCCCTTCGGAGTCTACCCTCATCCCTTCCTCCCAGTGGTCACGTAAGGCTCTATGGTCTATGTGCGGTGTCTGAAGGCACACTTCCTATCCTATCCTCATGTAATTTTTATAAATGTCATAGAATATTTTACAGCATGTTACACCTATATATTTACTAATAAAATAAAGAGAGAAAATGTATATGAGCGCGCGCACGCGTGTGCGTAGAATTATCTCAGAAAACACTTAAACAATTTTGATAATTCTTTAAGGAAACTGCTGTGCTTTTAGTTAATCTTGTGTACAATATAACGAAAAGAAGGAAAGGAAAGATTAATCTCCTACAGGAAATATTTTTCTTTTGTTCTACGCCGATTTTGAGATCATTTACCAGAATCCGATTTTTACCAAAATGGACAACGTTCTAAAGCTCACCGAGAGAATATTGTGGCTCGACTCTCCAGAAGATACGAGTATGGCTCTATATGTGCGGGCGGAAAACTAAAAAAATTCATTCCTATCCGATTCTTCCCGCTTTACTACCTCTGCACTTCTCACGAGAAACGTCATTTCCGGACTTGCGCTCGGATCTTAGCCTATCTGCCGAATAATTAACAACTCTATTAATAAAACCGTTCGTTAAGGTGAAAAGTAGCATTTGCTGCTAATGAGAGTTATCATATGTAGTGCCACGAGTGACTGTCAATTTATCCCGAGAATTTGACTATCATGAGCTGCATTTATTAAGACTATTTCTCGAATTTAGGATCATATAGCCAATGAAATGCTATTTAAATGCTGTGTTGTAATTCATAACCTCTTAAAATAAACATGTAGTTTGAATAAATACATCAGTGTTTATCAGCACGGCCTACAAGATTCTCAAATTGACGCCTCAATTTGTTAAGATGTTGGCAAAGTCAGTAGTTGGAGTATCTGCTGTTAATTTATAATTTCGTTCAATACAACATTTGTCAAACATATTTCAAGTATTCTGAGGCTTCCCTCTTCGAATTATTTCATATATTTCAGCACCGAAGCTAGAGTCAGCCATATTTGACATTCGAATAGCGGTTACGTTGCGTCAACTTCGTCAGCTGTTTCTTTAACCTGATCATAACAAAAGAAAAGCAGAGGAAGTGATGACTAAAATTCAGAGGAGGTGATGATGAAATGTGATAAATTCTTCGCGAATGAAAGCTGCCATTGGTTGAAATTTAAAATTGTTATGCACATGATTGGTTGATTTTAACCAAAGTCCCATATTAGTGGAATAGTTGGACTTGTAGCAAAGTTAATTTCGTGAAAATGTTAAAAAGATGACATTTTTTTCGAAATGTCAATAATTGGAGTACCTTCAAAGCCCAAACGATTACTTTTCAAATACAAGGAATCAGTTGTGTTGCACATGCCGCACACCATCTGTCGTATGTGTGCGAACAAAGACGCAGCGCACAATGTCCTCTTGAACTTATTAGAAGTAACTCGCCTGGAACGAAAAAGACGACGACCGGAGGAAACGGAAACGTAGACAGAACAATGTCGTGGGCATGGGAAACACAAAGACTGGGAGCAGGTGGAGGCAGCTCCATCACTCAGTGGCGGATCTTTAGGGATAGTTCCCTTGTATCAGACAGGCAGGCAAGTTTACATTTCTCCCTTTAAACCCCTATCCCACCAAAGCTAAACACTGCGGAAGTATTTAAGATGTCAGTCCGAATGTTTTACAGGATGTATATAGATTTACACCCTTTAAGTTCACCGATCTAGTATTATCCAATAGATTTGTTTACTGAGCATTTGTTGCTCTCAACTATTCCATCAAATGATCAAACTTTTCAACTTTTCTGACTATCGATCTGGTTTCCTGTAAACCGTTTCTCCAAATGTTTATCCTCTACTCCTGTACAAACTATTCTTATAAACTCTTATTCCTATATCTTCTTCGTGATAGTTGAGATAAACATTTGTAGTAATTATCTTATTGCTTATTTTCTTGTAGGTGCAAAGGGAATATGGGAATACAGTAGTCCTTATGCATTACTCAAATCTTTTAAACTGGTCGCTATGTGATGGTTTTGAAATTCCGTTCTCTTTGCATGGCCAAGAGATAAAATTAATAACGACCTCCCATTTGAGACGAGACACAAATTGTGTTTTAACGAGAGCTACACTTTTTGTGCAGTAAGATTTTGCGTATCTCTTATGGCTTACACATTATGCAAAAAGTCACCCAGACTGCAGAGGGCTTATGAGGACATTCTTAGAAAGTGCAAGATACACGTTTCACCTCTCATAAAAACAGCTTAACATGTGGTATTTTAATCAAAATGGCTTGAGCCATTTTTGTGAAAAAACCAAGTTCTCAAAAATGTAAAGGGTGCTCTAGGTTGGGGTGGGATATTTTTGAAAATCTCCATGCCGCATTCTTGGAGGATGCTGCATTAAATACCAAGTTTTTGGTATTTAAACAACTTTGAGTAGGCTCTTCACAAACGGGCACCGTTTTCTAGAAGTACTATTTTTTTTTTAGATTCAGAGGGTTCCAAAACGTGTATTTCCGGTGAAATCTAGACACTATACGTAAGAGTAAAAGTAACAAGCATTCGTAAGATTTGAGAGGTTGAATCGGAAGTGAAAAATTCAATGCCACAGCCGGGATTTGAACCACAGACCTGCTGCTCTAACCATTAAGCTACAGTGACAACTTGCCAATGATATTGAATTCTCAAACAGAATCCCGGCTGTGGCATTGAATTTTTCAGTTGCGATTCTACTTCTCAAAAATTGCCCACACACAGCTTGTGTGTTTAAAAACACCAACAGTAAGTTTGTTGGCATAAACAGATAATTCGTAAGATTTGCTTGAAGTAATATGAAAATAGTGAGTAGAGAAATCCATGTGAATGTAATACGAATGTATATTTAGCTTTCGTGTTATTGCATTAGACCTCACAACTCTAAAATGTATTTTTGAGAAATTTCGTTCGAAAGGCGATTTAAAAGCTTGCTAATTTTGAACACTTTGCTGGTGTTTGTTCCTTACCTCACGTTAGACCTGTATCCTAGCAGAGGGTCCGTAGCTCCTGGGCACCACCAAGGTTCTGGCGCATTCAAATTACCTCAATTGCACTCACAAAGCAGATCCCGTTCCAAGACTTGTACTCTCCTTAAGTGATGTCGTCAAACGTGGGAGCAATTTAAATAACCTTTATTGGCTCTGATGACCTCACGCATGCGCAATTCAGGAGGCAGTCACGCTATATTACGGATCTTATGGTGCACGTTCCAGAATGCAACAATCGTTGCTACGTGTTAACTTGACGAGACGTTTAGATTGGATCAATTTTATGTCCATAAATTATTCAAGTCCACCTCTGTGTTGTGGGGGTAGGGTGTTGCCTCGCATTCGAATGTGCCCTTGGGGTTTTCCTTATGCTGAAACATGACTCTACGCTCTATGGACCCCGGGCTCCTTTGAGCATCATTTCACAGTCCGATTAGGACGATATACACACCCCTATTAAACGAATATAATTAATAACAATATGTCACGTGTTTCGGAACATGAAGCGCTAAATGACTATGCACGCAATCATTTCGAAGTTAATTTTCTTACAACATTTACTTGTTTCCGAACTGAAAAAGTAAGGTAATGGATCTTCACACTTCAAGTCTATTTTTCACAGTTCACGTTCCCCATTCATGCACAAATTAAAATCAACATTTCAGTTTATAACAGCATAACAATGGTAATAACAATAAAATTAACATACAGTACATTTTCGTGACTTCCTCTATAAAATTTCAAGAAACTTCAAAGTTGCTATATACTGGCTTTGAAACTCCGATCTCTTTGCACAATATCATACGAAACAGAATGTGACCAGTATATAAAAGAATATTACAATAATAATCCTGTGCCGATACAGTCCCGACTGCCGGCCTCACGCCGACGTACCGCAGTAGAAGTGAGCGACATTCAACTGGTACAGAGAGGTCGGAATGTTGGCATCGCTGCCTATCGCAGCTCCTTACTCTCCTCGTGATGCTGAGTGACCACCGATCCCATACCCGGGAACTAGAGCACCATTGCGCAAGTCAAAAGAATATTAAGTATTGGAAAACTTAAACCAATGCCAATTAACATCTCTAAAATGGTTAATACTACAAGAAAATAACTTATTTGACATATAGTTCAAATTATATATTTATATCGAACCTGTGTTGTACTTATATAGGATTATTAAAACCATACACTTGTCAAAACTTTCTTTAATAACTTCGCATCGCATCTTTGAAAGTTGTTGAACCTGAATACCAACAATCCAACGTTTAGTTTTTGAGTTATTTATAGAAGCCCACACTCAAAGCTTGAAATGAAGTTTAGGGTTTAATACATTAATACAGTATTTCCTCTATATTTTGTAAAGTACTGCACCAAGAAGTTCAAATCCCAGAGATCAAAGAATCACGATATTATGTTTATATCCTCTGTAATGAAAGATATATTTTTAGGCAGTGTGTAACACAATAGATAACGTAACCACTCACTTCCTTACTCATACCAAAATTCCAACTTCGCCTATGGTTTTGCATAGTTTATTTAGCAATTACGTAATCACGTGCGTGAAAGCGGGATTGCAACGCGAGCAGGACTTTAAAACTGGTCCTGCATTCATTTAAATGCCCGAATGTTTGTGCAGGGTCCTTTAAAATCCACCATCAAGGCCATGCACCAGGCTCTTTTTATTTTTCATCTTCAAGGTTTACTGCAATCAAGGCCACAAACTTTGGAAATGCTTTCCCAAATACAACAGTTCAGAGCTGTATATTAAAAATCTTATGTGCTGCACTCACATGACTTTCTCTACTCTTGTACTAACCATTCTTACACTCTTATTCCTCTATTTACATCATGTTAGTCGAGATAAACATTTGCAGAAATTATCTTATTGCTTATTTCCTTGTAGGTACAAGGGGAATATGTGAATACAGCAGGCTTTGTGCGATAGTCAAATGTTTTAAAGCTGATTGCTATATTAAGACTTTGAAATTGGATTCTCTTTGCACGGCCAAGAGAGAAAAAAGTGAATATCTGCCTTCCATTTGAAAAAAGTGTAAGCATGGCAAAACTCACGCAAATAGCAAGGAATATCTCCGAAATGGTTCACTCTACAAAAAAGGCATTTGGACATAAATTGTGTTTTAAGGAGATCTACATTCTTATACAGTAAGATTTGGTCTATCTCTTACGGTTTACCAGTTATGCAAAAGTCATCAAGAGTAAACAGGACTACATAGGCTATAGCTTGAAAATTAAAAATGTATACTTCATTTGCCATAAAAATATCTCAAACATATGGCATTTTAATCAAAATGTTAGAGCCATTTTTAAGAAAATCACCGTTTTCCATGTAAAGAGTAGTTTAGGGTGGAGGAATTTTCTTCAAAATCTTCGTGTCGCATCCTTAAAAGATATTAAACTTAAATACCAACTTTGGTTTTTAACCGACCTTTCGTTTTTGAGTTATGCGGCTCACACGCACACACACACATGGATCTTTTTCTAAAAATGCTTCTTTTTGGAATCAGGGGGCCTCAAAACATATTTCGGGTGAAATCTCGATATCGAACTTTACATTACATAGTAGAGAAAGTAATAAGTCGCCATGTTGGCTCAGAAATGTCGTACTATTTGCATATTACAAAGGAACGCTGAACTTGCACTTCATAAAATGATTTAGAGGTTTTAAACTAATAGCAACAAATACCTCGGAAATGGCTAATGCTATAAAAATGGTTCTGATGTAAACTGAAAGCCTTAATGAGAGCCACACTTTTCTTCCAGAAAGTTCTTGTCTACCTCATACTGTCTTACCAGTTATACACAATTAATTTCGACCGAAAGGGATTTTACACCGTGCAGAAAATTTAATGCATATATTTTATTAATCATGCAGATTTGTACATATGCGTATTTAAAAACAAAAGACAGAAGCATGTCAAATGCGCATCCTCAGCTTAAGGGGACCTTACATGATTTTCTATGATTTTTGTTCAATCTTTTTGAATCTTTGCATGTTGGTTATCCTCAATCTAAATAGGTATACTGTGTAAATTTCAATAAAATTGATGAAGTAGTTTTTAGCTATAGGCTATTTTCTATTTTTCAAATCGCTATATTTGAAAAATATGAAATACTCCTTGCAGTATACATTTTTTTCATCAGTACCACTTTGTCATATTAATATGGACTCTAAAATGCTTTCTTCATTTTGTGCTTTCAATAACAAAATATTAAATTTTTCTGGATTAATAGCACCACTTGCCACATAAGTTTTACATTGCAGCCCAAAATGGATTCTACAATTTCTTTAGGCAATACTGTAGAACAATTGTGCAAAGTTTTATGAAAAAATAAAATAAACTATACTGTATGGTTTATTTGTGATATCAAAAAATGTTCTAAGAAAACCCAAATTTTATACTGAACACATTAATACAGGCTAATGTATCCGGTGTAAAGGGTTAAAATTTCATAGCCCTTAAAAACGTCTGGAAAACCATAAAACGTATTTAAATGTTTTACTAACATTATATCTAGAGTTCATTTTTGCAGAAATCCAAAAATTGAAAATATTGGCCACTTTTGGCTAAAAAATCTGTCCTAGGTCCCTTTCAGCAAATTCAAGAACAGAAACAGTTTTCGCTAGTCCCAAGAAAAAGCTTTGTATGACCTCAAAATATGCATTTCTGGTGATATCTCGATATGAGCGGAATGCAATACTTCCTATGTTTAGAATACTCTGGTGCGAAAGCGTTGCCAACTTTGCCAAGTACAGAATCGCACAATATCACAATATATCGACGGTATTCCTTGGTAACGTGTACGGCACGCATTCAAACGTTCGCCGCCTAGTGGACAACACAAAGACAGCGTTAAAAATCCACCCATGCCTCAGGCAGGACTAGAACCCGTGACTCCGCTGTTGCCAATCATTCGCCTCAGTGATGGTGACCACTATGTTAATTACTATCTGGACTTTTCGATACCGAAAGGAACCAAGCGGTGAACCGGGTACATATACATCAAGGATAGCAACCGAAAGCAAAATGTGTGTATTTGAATGTCACGTGATGTCGGTAGCATTGGCTTCGAGCGTCTAGCCTTCATTTGTCAGAGGATCCATCGTTTGTTTCTTTTGCCAGGTGGATCGGTAACTGAGTTTCAAGTTTCCGTAAGGGGTATTCCGACTTCATTTTTTTTACTTCCTCTACTACGTATAGCAAGTCGGGGAAATATTGTATTCGACTCAAAATTTTGATGTCGAGATTTCATTGGAATATATGTTTTGAGGTCCCCTGAATCCAAAAAGGCAGTTTTAGAAAAAGGACCGTGCGCGTGTGTATGAACAGGATAACATAACTAAAGTTGGTATTTAAGCTTAATCTTTCGAACAAGCGACACGAAGATTTTGAAGAAAATTCCTTCACCCTAAACGACCTTTTTATGACAAATGAAATGTATATCTTGAATTTTCTGGCTATAGCCCAAGTAGTCCTGTTTGATGACTTTTGCATAACTGGTAAACCGTAAGACATAGACCAAATCTTACTACACAAAAAAGTAGATCTCGTTAAAACACAAGTTATGAAGAGTGGACCATTCCGAAATATTCCTTACTTGTGCGAGTTTTGCAATACTTAAATTTTCTCAAATTGAAGGTCGTTATTAACTATTTTATCTCTTGGCCGTGCAAAGAGATTGAAATTTCAAAGCTTTAAAAGATCTGACTATCGCTCAAAGCCTACTGTATTCCCATATTTACCTTGCACCAACCAGCAACAAGATAATTTCTGCAAATGTTTACCTCGACTAACATGAAGAAGATAGAGGAATAAAAGTTTGTAAGAATGATTAGTACAAGAGTAGAGAAAGTCATGTGAGTGCAACAGACTTTTTGATAATCGTTCCATAAATAGCTTCTGAGTGAAAAACTAAGAAGGAGGATTTAAGGAACGAAAATACATGTATTAGAGCGTTTAAGAAAGCCTGAAAACCAACCACAGACTTTCTTATATGCGATATCCATCGCTAAATGTCAAAGAACTCCACTGCGCATGCGCAGAAGAAAGTTTCAACCCAAGAGTACTACAGCAATCCGCGAAAACAGCGATGTTTTAGCTCTTGTAAACACACTCGCAACCAATTCATGACTATGCATCAATAAACGTAATTTTTAGGCTATTGTTCTATAAAGTTGGCTCTCGTCTCCTTTAGTGCGCAATCTCTAATACCACATTCGTTGTCTGAAACCAACGCATTTACATAACCTTAGCCTAATCTGGGATAAATCTCGAAACCGGAGGATCCTGTCCATTTACTCTCATGGCCTCCGCTCGGCTCGTACTGCTTCTTTTTCCCATTTTTCTTTTTAATGACACTCTTGAATATTAATCATATTCATTCAGTGACTTCGTTCTCGCAGTATTTTTCGTCCAAACGTTAGCGGCTCTTCCGTATGCCACAAAATGCCTGCTATCCGTCAATGCGTGAAGTAATCAGGGAAGATGGACTTAGAATAAAAAGACAATATTTCTTCTTCTTCTTCTTACTGTTATTATTATTATTATTATTATTATTATTATTATTATTATTATTATTATTATTATTATTATTATTATTATTATTATTATTATTCTGACATTAAATACCAAATATGGTATTTATGCAACATTTCGTTGTATGTTTTGACGCTCCTCTGCTTTAAAAATGCACTTTTTATTCGGAACCTCAAAACGTGCATTTCCGGTTAAATCTCGATGCCGAGTGCTTGGGTAGAAAACGGCACTTTCTCTACTTCCTACGTCAACGGGGGAGAAAGTCATACTCATTTTTATATATGTTAAGGAAAATAACACAGTTACCGCGTCGTAGAGATTTACAATATTTTGGAAAATTGCACAAACTTTACAACTATAAATGTATGTAAGTTTCAAAATTAATCTGCATGCGTTTTTAAGAGCACTATGTAAAACTCGAAATGTATTTTAAAGTAATAGAGAAATACACGTGTGCAGTGAAAATCGAGACGTTACCAAGGGAGTTTACCAAAAACGTCAATTTTTGACTTCACGAATTTGTTTCTCCGAGAGTTTAAGCAACATTCCGTTTCGACATTTTCAGGAATCAGAAGGTTAAAAGTGTTCTACAACTCCCCAAAATTATAAAACTAAAAATTCAACAAAGCAAAAGCTGGGTTATTGCCTGCTCTTGCACAAAAGACTCAACCGGAAAGATAGTTTTGAGATCCCTTGATTCCTCCTGCGCGTCAGAAGAAGGGAATTACAAAAAGAGCAAATACACACAAAATTTCGGGTGTTGGGCGAAGATTTTTCAGAAATTCTCCGTACCCTCTAAATGGCCATGATTTTGTACATTTTATTTTCGTAAAACTTCGTACTTTGACTTTTCAAAAATTGGAATCATAAAATTTATATATTGAATTTTCTGTAAATATCTTTTCCTGGTTCTCAACAAGTTTTCGATAAATGGAAAGCCATAAGAGATAGATGAAAGCTATGCATGCAGCAGAAAACTTTTATGGCATTAACTACTCGTATTTTGGAAATATTGGCTGCTCTTCCTGAAGTTTTCTGTGTTTTATGCAATGTAGTTCGAAATTTTAGGTGATATTTGTTTTTTGCTTTAATCGCTAGGTATTCGAACTGTGATACCCATACACCACGAAGTTAGCCATTCTTTTGTTCCTCTCGAGCCCTTGCAAAGAAAGGTTAGCTATACAATATAAAGACATGCTTTGTAAACAATTGAACGCCACTTGAACTTCTATACTTTTGTTGTTTTATTTGACCGGGTTGGTTCGGCATTCATTCAATTTGTTCTTCTGTCCACAGGCCCAAATTGTCTTTAAAAACCTTAAAAAAAGATGACCTCAAAACGTGTATTCCCAGTGAAATCTGAATACTGACTTTTTGGGTGCAATGCAAATATCATAAATAAGAAAAGTAGACAATAGAAAAGCTAGAAGGATTAAAAATGCAATGCATTTAAAAGGTACAACAAACAGAATAATTACAATGGTAAGACCGGAATGGAATTTTATTTTACTTCAGTCGTCCACTAGCTAGGTAATAAATTTTCAATTTCGCAACCCTTACCTACTCTTAGTTTCAAAAGCGGTCGACAGACAATACGAAAAAACAAATGACTGGAGGCCACTCACGAATAAACCACCTAGTGTTAACCTTTCGTCGGTAGGTACCAGGAAAATAATGGCTATGACTTTCACCAACCGATATTCGAACCCACGCTCACCGACGCGAGAGAGAAGGTAATGCCAAAGTGCAGCGGTTAATGCAAGCAGAATACAATTACTACGAGGTTGTTTACCTTTTCATGCGTCGTATGAGAGTTCTGCACGGAGCTTGTTCCATCGCTTCTTTTTATGGGTTTGACCATAAGAAGAGGAGGATTTCTGTTGGCCCTCTGCTGATGCTGAAATCCGCCACTGTATGGCACCTGTTGATAGGGGTTGTAATGCATTTCGGACCCTCGCTGACAGCTGCTGGAGTACTGCGGACCGACCACCTGGTGATTCACAACCTTCCCTCCGTGTCTCGCATCAGGGTAAAACATGCCGGCCGGCATTGTCTTTTGTTTTCGCCTTATTACTGTTTATATTCTATTTCTCTTTGCAACCATGTGAACACCACACTTCAAATCTCCACCTAACGTCTTTTAAAGGGGAAGAAAAGTTGCAATTTTAATCGTCAATTAAAACCGGCACAAAAAGTCGAACTTACAATAACAATCCTCGCCACTACGTAATAAATACACTAAAATTAATTACGCGAAATGTAATATTTAATGAGAACAGAAAACACGCTTAGAAAAGCTCTTGACTGTTCAAGAACCATAGCCATTGTAATGGAAATAAAAACAAACGCAAGTCGTGGATAGGTGTCATTCGGAAACCTTCGGGAATTCCCGTCTTCTTCCGGAATAACCAGCATTTGGAAGGGGGACTGGGGCACGTGGTAAATCGGTGGTGGGGAGCAGGGTCAAAGGTCACAGAAACTGGCTTGGCTAGAGCCCGATTGAAGGTTAATTTCTTATCCCTTCTCCTCCCCATCGTCGCTTAGGCCGTCGAGTCCCTTTCCTCGCGTGCAACAATGCTGCCCTTCAGGCTGGGTTAGCGCCGCTCGTTACAATCTCCGTCTCTATTCCTTCAGAAGTCGGCTATGCGCATTTGTTATAAACACTTTATCGCTCAAATCATATACGAGACCATGTTTGGGTTGTACAGCTATTTCAGTAAATATCGTGGATCTATTTGAAGCAGATATAGGGGTACTTCATTGAAAAAGATTAAACTATTATTTGAAATGCCAGCCATTTTTATTGTTACTGAATGTTAAGTTGCCATTTGAGATATTCTTTCGTTTTCTACAACTGCCTTCAGCTTCTATTGATATTAGCTGTTAGGATGTTAGAAAACACTGATATTTATATTTGCAGGATAACTGGCTTTGATTATTTTCTTTATGTAACTACTGCTTACCTATGGTGGATAGAAAATTTGAAACACATGTTTCACATGAAAATGACACAAAAGAATATTTTATAGTCTGCATAAGTGTATGGACAGCATAACACAAAAGTGAAGGGCTGGATGAATACCAAAATTCATGTTTAAATCTCTTCTTCAAGGACATAACATTAAGATTTAACCTATGTTAAACCTCTTTACAAAAAGTTTTGTTAATTTTGATTTTCCCAAAAGCAGTCTATATTCTGATTAAAGTATTGTATAATAAGATGTATGAGAGATTAACACAATAAAGGAATGTTGTCTTGAGTTTCTTGAGAATAGCCTGCGAAGTCCACTTCCTTCAGATAAAATGTAAACTTTATGTCAAATCAATTTTTTGACAATTTTTGTCATTTCTGAAATATTTTCTGTTGTTCAATCGATTTGTTCATTATTTCTTTCAAGTGTCATTCTGTATGTCTCTCCTGATTTAATGCAAAAAAGTATATAATATCAGGGTAGACATATACAAAATAGTTGACTGTTAAGCCTTCTGATTGCTCGTGTACCTGTTACAAAATGTGGATTGAAATTATTTTGGCTAAATTTACCATTATTAACATTAATTTGTAGAGCAGATATGAAAATAAATGACAGTGGGTAAAGGAAGCTTATGCACTTTCTTTAACACTTTAAAGGCTCATTCTTCTATGTTAATGATGACGAAGTGAGTGACCGGTTTGTAGCCTGCACTTAGGCTCATAAGTCCCATTATGCACAAATGTGTGTGTACATATGCATAGTGTGCGATCCTTAAGATAGCCATAATATCAAAACTGTATTTTTACCACCAAGGAAGCTGAGACAATATATTGAGACCACTTAAGGACAATCTGGGATTAAAAACTTTGGCATAATTATATAAAATCCCATGTTAATGTGGGAAGAAATATGCAGGGCAAACAGGGTGCATGACTGAAAGATGTGCAGAACATAAAAGAAAGCTCACACTGCTGCAACCAGAGAAGTCAGCAGTGGCCCATCACAGCTTGGACAATGGCCACAGCATTTTATTCAGCGAGGCCACAGTTTTACACTCCAATGACCGATATCATGACAGGCTTATTAAAGAAGCAATTGAAACTAAGTTAGAGCCAAACAATCCCAATGGATACAATGGTCTAGGGCTGAGCACAGCATGGACAAAGATTCTTAAACATAGAAGAACTGGGGCTCAATCAGAGAGCACTGGTTCCCCAATGGACAGTGTCAAATAACGCTGTCCCTTCGCCCAGAGAATACAGACCTGCCTGGGCAGGGGAAATACATCACTTTCCTGAAGAAGGCCACAGAATGAAGATGGCTGAAAGCTCGAGCAACTTTATCAACCTGGTAATCCCAGAAGCTCTTAATAATGGTAGCTATAGTATTGAAATTTGCTTATTCATCTTTTATTTTAAAAATTAAAAAATTCTATATTCTTCCTTTAGGGAAAAAGGTAGGATTGCTTATGAGCTTCTGTTTCCAGCAATTATATAATTTTGTTCCATGTTATAAATTGATATATTTATGTATCTTACAAACATAGACAGAAAGATTGCTTTTCGTGCTATCCCATTCCTTTGGGAGGGAGTTTGATTTTGTTCCTATCTTACGAAAAACCATGTCTCCACCACCAATCAGGCTCTATTTGTTGTCCCTTCATCCGAGCAACCACTCTGCACCTCAGTTTCCACTGGAGCAGGCTCTTGGGAGTGCAGTCATGTCCAGAAGTTCTGCTTCTCTTTACAGGTTTTCCACAGATCATCAATTGTTCAAGAGTGCTTACTTTCCAGCGCCATTTTCAGAGTCCACAAGTGCAAAAATCCATTGAGAGGCATCAGAAGATTTCACTGCGAAGTTGCTGAATGGAATAGCATGTATTCTGTTTCCTGCTCCATTCTTTGCAAGAATGTGAAAGTTGAAATGGAAGTGTGCCTGGTCGCCTTATCTTGGTGTATCCAGAACTTGCTTTGGTCTCTTCCATAGAGAGCTGGGATTTCAGTGTGATGAATTGGAGTGAGAACTTTGTCCTGATTATACTTGGTATTGATTTTGGCCATTTTAGCAATTCTACGAAATATCAGTAACCCATTGTAGCAGTAATGACCATACATTCCTTTGAGAAACTTCCTCTGCATTCTGCATATCATCTTTGAAAATGTTTTCTACCCCTTGGTTGGTAGTAAATTGCATAGGGTTTGTTGCAGTCACTAAGATACACAATTGCCTCAACTAATTTGATCACAAATTTCCATTTTTCTTCTTCAAGGTACTTCCCATAGAGCTTCTTGCTGTTGGTGCGATGTTCTGAGATGTGGCAACAACTTAAGAACTCAACCCTCATGACATTTCTCCACATTTAAATCTTTCTTTATAATGGCGTTCATAGCTTTGAGGGATATTCCCAAATTTTGCAATGGTCCACTGGAGGCTGAATTACTGCCAGAGATGGTGCAAGCGTTAGATGATGAAATACGGTACAAACATTTGTTGTGCATATTTTGGCAATGGAATGAGCACCAGGAATGACAAACGATGCAATAGAGAAATAAGAGGTTAGGTGTGGTGATGCAAAAGATAATTATTGATCCTGCAGTGGACAAATCTTTATTCCTGAAATTTCTATCCCTTATGAATTAACTAGGAATTCCAATTCCTGCTCTGTTTGCTCTAAAAACTCAAAATGTACATCATAAAAAGTGAAATAATTGCTTTGTTCTCTGATCCATTTTAGTCAACTTCTATTTCTCTTGAACTGCACTTACTCATTTGCTGCTGTACAGTTTTCATATTTGTTGTTCTGTTGTTCTCCAAAACCAAATCTATTACTCTATGTATCAGTTTGCTTTTCTGTTTTGTTGAGTTAGATTTAACCCATAAATTAGTGATTTAACTGGATTTGCAGATCTTGGTAACCATTAAATTAGTTTGTGAAACAGTTGTTTTACCAAAATGCAGTTTCAGCACCTTACGCTTGAGTTAAATAAGATTATTGTTGATTTTGTAGAAGAATTTGAGTTGACCTATATACACTTTTAGTTTCACATAACTTACTTTTTATCCGGATGCATTTCATTTCAATAGTTTCTTGACTGACCTTTGAAGAGGAAGTCTCTATTGTGGTTGTGATTGTGTTGCTATCTGGGCTGTTGGATGTAAACTTCAGATTGTTTTCTACTTGTGTTATTTCAAAATTCATGATACAGTCTGATTTTAATAAGAAGATACATAACAGATGTCAAGCAATGGGGGTAAAGGGTAAGAGGGGAAGGTGATTGTTATAGAAGTGTAAACAAAGGTTGCCACATTAGTCACACTGATAAACAATTTACTCCTCAGGTTAGTTATCGCTAGTTGTGTGCAGGGAACTGAGATTGTTTGGACCTTCAGTTGCACAGTGCTGTTAGTCTACTTTGTTAAACCTTTCATATTAAAAGACGTAGTTATGGAAATAAGAGTTGATGGATGTAGAGGTGAACATAGAGGTAGACCAAAGGTTCAAAGCCAAAGAGAAAAACCAGCTTCTGGTCGGGGTGTTATATTGCACAGCCAGGCTTTGATAGTACGCTAATATAGATTAAATTTGTATGTTTTTGCTGCAGTGAGACAAACTTGAATGTTTGTTTATATGTCTCAAATATTGAGGATTAAAGAGGGGGGTATGGTATTTGTTTATTGACAACACTGCGGCTCTGCACGAGGAGAAACTGACATCTGTCATGTATCTTCTGTCTCAGAAATTAGGTGAACATACTTCTTTATGTAATTTTTTTTCCCGAAATTATCAGTTCACCTGTAGTTTTTACATGTTTTAATTATTTGATATCCTGATCTATGGTATGCTGAGTTGGCCAGAAATGATGGGCTACAGCTGGTCTGTCAATTTAAGTTTTACGTTTCTGATGTGGGGCTTCAGTATTGTTTCTAGGTTCCTTTTAGTTTATACATAAAAATAAAATTATACAAAATGAGGGATGTTCACCTAGCCATTAGTTTTGAAATACCACAACAGATTCTTCCTCTTCAAAAGCTAGTTGTGAAACCGTTGATAATTAAGACGATGATCTTTGAACCATATCTGGATAAAAAGTTAAGTGAAACTAAAAGTGTATTTAGGTCAGCTCAAATACTTCTACAAAACCATTAGAAAAGTTTCACTGTTTATATCACTTGTATATGTTAAGTGGAAGATTACTGTTGTTATAAAATTAGTCCAATGTGGCACAAATGAGACATGAGCATGAAAAATGTACAATGTTTGCAGCACAATGTCAGTTGGGGTCGCCCCATAACACATACGTAACATGATTACCCCACCAAACAAAACATGAAGCTCTACCTAGTTCAAGCAAACTTAGCGCAACATTCTATTCCACAGGTAAGAAAGAAGGAAGATACTTTCAAATACGTGACGCAAGAAATGTTCCAAGTCTGAACATTCATTGATGTATATGTGCAAGCATACTGAAATGACCAAGCCTGATTGCTTCTAACATAAGACAATCATTTGTGATTAGAAACCAGTCACTTTTGAAAAGTACTGACCTTGCTTTCTCTTGGGTTTTAATGGTTTATAATCATGGTCATGCAATGAGTAGAATTTATCGTAGTGCAAGAAACAAAGTTTATGTGCTCTTGAAGATATTCCTACATATAATAAAACTTTTAGAAATGGCCCATCAGATATGCTGGTTCATCTCAATATCACAATACCTAGATGAGTATTTGCGATATGGTCTCACCAAGAACTGTTTGGCAGACGCTTTCCAGGAACTAATGGCACAACTATCTTGTGATGTAGAGAATAAGTTAGTTAAATATAAAACTTATTATGAAAATGAAGTGTTCAGAATGGAGGAGCATGTTATTAAAATCTATAGGTATTTTAAATCAAGGAAAATTGAAGCTATTAACAGTGAAGCAACAGAATCTAACAGAACTAAAAGCTTCAATTATCTTAGTAATATTGCAAGTTCTTCATAGGCTAAACTAGTTTCAGTTATACCCAATATTTTCAAAGCTATCCAAACAAGTTACCATAGTTACTGATGCTCAACTTAAAATATCTATTTATCACCAACCTCTGAAAACAAAAACCTATAAATACAATCTATTGGTGGTATTTTAAAATTCAGAACATGGTTCCTGATTTTTAAAATGAATTTCTTTTTCCACACCATTAAATCTATAGGTCCATTTAATTGTTTTAATAATTTAACGTCTGGATTTATTTCATGATTAAATGACCAAAAATGATCCGCCACAGTTGATTTACCAGATATTCTTTAGATTAGGTGACGCGAGCACTTGGTCAGAATTTCGGCTAAGTCCAACTCGGCAGTGTGTACGAATGGTCACGAAAGTTACCGAAGTTGTTGTGTTATTGCAGTGTTAATTCAGCGCTGCCAACAGCACTATTTCCCCAGGAGTTTGTTGCCAATAGTAAGTTTGAATGTTTTAGCGGGACCCCGGAGTATGCTGGTGACCTTCTTAGAAGCAAGTTGTGAGAGTGCAATGAATCGCTTCATTAGTATAGTAGATTTAGCACCTCTGTTCTATAATGAGGAGGAATGCATGCAATTTCTTTACGACGAGGGCCTGCTGAGAACTAGAATGCTATGCAGGGAATGTGATGCCGTGCTACACCCCATGAGAAGGATATTATAATATAAATATGATAAATATAATATATAAATAATTAGGGCTCGGAAGTTCATACCCTAAAAAACACTGAAATATGCATGCAAATATGCTCTTGAAAATATGCCAAGAAATATGCACTATTTAATTAAAACAATTAATGTCCCTTTGCAGTAGACAAGACGAGTTAGTATAAATAATAAAGTTACCTTATTCTTTAGAGGTTGAAGCAGACGTGGTCCCGCTGCTAGTATTAACTGCTAAATTGCAGTTCACAACCAACACTTTGCACTAATTTTCAACTGTAAAGCATCGTCTGTTGTCTCGCAAAACACTTTTGTAACGTGAAAAACTTCTCTCCACGTCACAAGATGTTATCGGGGCATATTTAAATGATGCTAACTGCTTCAGAGAGAGAGAGAGAGAGTCAAGTCTCTGGGTGAGACATGGTTTTCTTTTGAGGATGTCTCGAATACCGCACATCTGTTTATAACCAGAATTTTTTGAAATTACATAATTCACTTTCTCTTTCACTTTTCTATGCAACCAGGAACCAAACTTAGATCACATATTGTTTTTTTCAAAGACAGTGATTCATTTAAAGGAGATCCTACAGCTTCCAATGCCGTTATGGCTGTTGGTAAGAAAGAAAATTGGGCAGATATGAAACCAAGATCCTCTTTTAACCCAGTGCCTGACAGAATATTTTGCACAGTTTCTAATGATGAAGCATCTTTCAAGTCCAATGAATTAATAACCTCTTCGGCTATTTCTATGTGCTCAGCATAATAGAAAACTGCATCGATCCATGTTCCCCATCGATTAACACTGGTGCAGAAAGAAGTCAGATATTAGGTGCTGTTGATCTAAACAACTTAACACTTTTAGGAGATTTAACAAAAATTATCTTCGTACTGGACACAAATCTATCTACCAATGGGAAAGAACCATTGTCTCAGAAATGCTACCAATATGAAAAATATTATACAGATGAAAAAATAAAAAAAGCATAAAAATCATTAAAATATGCAATATAGGGGCAATAATATTGAAATCTTCGTGAATTGTGTTATCATGTGCAGTACTGCCAATATGAAAAATACTATCCTGATAGAAAAAAGTAATAAAAAGCCACAAAAATCATTAAAATATGCAA